>OX451736.1:1253651448-1255119152 GCA_948472305.1 Vicia faba
TGCACCAGCCGATCAATGTAAACCCAAAACGGCTTTATCGCCTGGTTCTCCTCGGAGCGGGTCACATGCGCAGGCACGCGACTTATCTTCAGTATAACTCGTAACATATGACCAACCAGAGGTGCAGGGGAAAGTGTTGTAAAGATCCATCCCTGAAATAACAAAATTAAATAGTTAGTTCCAAAATCAAAATAATTAACAAAAGCCACAAAGACAAGAATTTATACCGTCATGAGTGACATACTACTGGTCATTTGCTTTGTATCCCACTTAATGGTATCATCCAGCTTGGTATACAAATAAACCAAGCAAGCAGCCCCCTAGTTCCATTGGTTGATCATCTCAAAATCCTCAAAGTACTGCAAGTACATGATATTGGGTATAAGTGGCACTGGTGTCGACAAAAATATGTTGTGTGTTGGCTCCTAAATTCGACACCTTTGTTTTGATTGATGGCAGCCATTAAAAGCTAAAAAATGCTTTCGACTGGCTAAGCTTGTCGAAGTGCCCGTCGAAAGATGGCAAAATACTTAGAAGATTTCTTCCAAGGAAGAAGGCTGATTGCCTTCGACGTCGAAGGAGTTTTCGTCGAAGACGTTTCTTGATGAAAGTGTTCGATGGTCCAGAGTGGAGCAGTTTGAAATTCAAGCTTTGGAGGAAAAACGGTTTCCAGCAGTTACTACGTGCAAAACGTGCAAGGATCTGGAGCGTCGAGCATGGAGAACGTGCCAAGTGGCTTAATCTCGAAGCAGTGTAACTGTCCCGACACGGTTACTTGGAATGTTTTAGTATAAATAGGAGTAGACAGGTAGTTTCTCGGGGGTGTTCACAAATAGATACATAGTCACTCATTTAGATTCAAGTACCACAGTGTGAGCGAAAGAATTGTTGAGAAATGTATGTGTGAAACACCAATTTTATCAATTAAAGTCATTTACTTTTCCAGTATTTACTTGCTTTTCTCCTTTAAATTCTGTCGAACCTTTACTTTGAAGCCTTGTTTATTTTACCAAGCCTTTCCTTTATGCAATTTACTTGAAACATTTTACTTAAAGCCTTATCCACCTTAATCAAACTTCAAAATCAACCTATTGTCCATAGGATCAATCTGATCGAATCCTGCGAGTAACCAAATAAGTAACCATTTGGAGGATCAGCGGTTGTTTACCAAAACCCAAGGTAAACAAATTGACACGCCCAGTGGGACTGTGTGTTGATTGTTGAAAAATAATCTCATCTTTTCGAGTTGTATGTTATTGAGGAGTGGTAGAATATACACTAACGATAACAATACTGCCAGAAGAAGGGAAGAGATGGCGAATCCGCCAAACAATAACGAAATCCCACAAACAAGTGTGGGAGCAACGGTTAATATGACCGTAAGTGAAGCGACGAACGTTGGTTCGACACCAGCAGTGTCAGTCACAACCACGGGGCCAATAACTTCGTTTTCAGGCCCCAGAATACCTTTGGGAACTCCCCCTCCAAGGGGAAATATAGGCACAAGGCCTGTGGTTCCCCCAGGATTTATTCCATTCTATGGTATGCCAACTTCTGAAGTGGCAAGCCTGACGAATGCTGCGTCCACTTATTCAGACCCTTTCGTGAGTGCCTCTTCGCCACTCCAAGGCTCTGGAGTAGGCATGGCGAATAGAAATAGGACCCAACTCTTAGGAGGAACGTCCCAAGTAGCCCATGGCCTTACAAACGCCTCGACAGCAGTCTTGAGGAAACAGATGGACGAAAGCAACCATGATATGGTGCAAATGTTGGCACAAACTTTGAGTACAGTGCTAAATCCTCTAATACAAAATACTACTCAATCGAATCAGCAAGTTACAGCGCAAATGACGCGTTTGGCTGACTTCTTTGGAGTATCCCCACCTATTCGACAGCCCCAAAGGGCGCAAACAAGAGGAAATCAGGGGATATTTGTAGAGGAAGAAACCACCATTAATCAGGCTCAATAGCCTGTCGAACAACCTGTCGAAGAACCTAGGGTAATAGCCCCAGAGGTAAGGTTAGTTAACAGAAACCAAAATGCTGACGAAGTGGTTCAGCATGTCCAATACCAAAACATGGGTTTGGAAAACAATCTGGCAACCATGATCGAAAGAATCATGACTCAGAATGGAATGAACACGGGCTTTCGAAGGCCCAACTTTACATCTCCATTGTCAGAATATGTGTTACAAACTGATTTACCTCCTAGAAGCAAAGTCCCCAAATTTACTAAGTTCTCTGGGGACACGACAGAATCTACTGTCGAACATGTGGCGAGGTATTTGATCGAAGCAGGAGACATTTCAAATAATGAAAACCTAAGGATCAAATACTTCCCAAGTTCCTTAACCAAGAACGCTTTTACTTGGTTCACAACTCTACCCCCCAATTCGATCCACCATTGGACCCAGTTGGAAAGATTGTTCCATGAACAATTCTATATGGGGCAAACCAAGATAAGCCTGAAAGAACTGGCGAGTGTGAAGAGACGTTTCACTGAACCTATAGACGAATATCTGAATAGGTTTAGGTTGCTTAAGGCGAGATGTTTTACACAAGTGCCAGAACATGAGTTGGTCGAAATAGCCGCAGGCGGTCTAGATTATTCTATTAGGAAGAAGCTAGATACCCAGTACCTAAGAGACATGGCCCAACTGGCCGATAGAGTTCGACAGGTCGAACGCCTCAAAGCTGAAAAAGCTAAGGCAACGAAAACTCACAAAAGAGAGAGAATAGCGTACGTTGAGATGGATGACGAAGATCTAGAATCCTTCGACGATACTTTAGCTGTCGAAGAAGGAGAAGTCGATTTAGCAGAACTAAAACAAGGGCCTCCATACTCTTGTAAACAGTTAGTCCCCTCAAACGGGAAAAATCCCATTGGTCCGGATAGGACCAACGATAGGTTCCCAAAAAAGACTTATAGTTTTGATATCACAAAATGTGATGAAATATTCGACTTACTAGTTAAAGATGGCCAAATGATAGTACCCCCTGGGGTGAAAGTGCCTCCTCTTGATCAAAGAAAGAAGAGAGGTTTTTGCAAATATCATAATTTTTTGGGCCATAAAACTTCTCAATGTTTTCTTTTCAGGAATCTTGTGCAAGACGCTATTGAGGAAGGGAGATTAAAGTTTGCTGGCAAATCCCCCATGGCTGTCGACTCCAATCCACTGAAGGCTGAAGCCCACTATGCAGAACCCTCTGAGGTGAACATGATAGAGGCAACCAGGATCCAGTCGAAGAAGCCAGGCATTACCATGGTCGAAGTCTCAAAGGACCACATCAACATGCCAATCTTTGGAAGTTTTTCTGGAAATTTATCCAGGAAGACAATTGAGGCTGTCCAGAAAGCGGTCGAAGACCCGAAGTCGAAGACTGCTGAAGCACAAAAAACTGGACCAAAGCCCAGTTCCCACTTGGCCACTGTACAAGGCCAGACGGATAATCTGGAGACACAAATGAAGCAACTAACTCTTGCTAATAAGGATACAATGAATATCAACATGGTTGAACTTTCTGACCCTAAAGCTTCAGAAGAAGCCATAAGGCAAGAGCAGGCAAATAAAACGGCTTTCCCTAGGGAAAACGAAAACTTGGCAGATTTTTTACAAAGATGCCAGAAGAAGAAATTAGAGGTGATGCTGTGTCCAAGATGCAGTTCTATCTTTGATAAAAAAGCTGCTGAGCACATACAAGGCGTGAGAGCAGCGAACAAGAGAAGGGAGAATGCTGACCTTCGACATGATCCCAGAAGGGGTTCTAATCAAGACAAGAGGCCATTGACTTTTAGGCCTCCAACAAATGTACCAGTAGACACTTGGTACAAAACATCTGGCCGGAAAAGGCCAAGTGAAGAGAAATGGCATTCTTTCGATGTGCCAAGAGGTTCCTCTTTAATTCAGAAGAAAGAGCCTCAAGTTGCTGCACCCAAGGTTGCTCAAGTGTCCAGCAACTACAAGGGAAAAAATCCTATGTCGAGATCCCAATGGAGGAGATATCAAAGAAGGCGAAAAGCTGAAAGAGAGGCTGCCAACGAACCTAAGGCAGAAACTAGTTCGAATGTGCCTCAAAGGAAACAAAGAAAGCCTCTTGAGAGAGAACCAGTTACCAACAGGCTAGTTTGGCCTAACCAAAGTGAAGTCAAAGACGAAGATGATGCTGAGTCCGACGATACTCTGGATATAATGGTGAATATTGTTTCAGTACTGCCTAGGGAATTCAATCGACAGGTAGAAGTCGAAGCCAGTGACTGGGAGGTGGAACAAGAAATGGCCAAACATAGGCCAGTGTGCTATTTTGTCATGGACAATGGCACTACAGAGGAACAAAATGGCTTCTTCGAGCCACCTACAGAGGCGATGAAGAATCACCTCAAACCTTTGTTCATAAGGGCCAAGCTCGAAGATACCACTGTGAACAAAATATTGGTCGACTGTGGGGCCACTATCAATATTATCCCTCATTCTATGCTAAGGAAGATTGGCAAAAGGGATGAAGAAATCAAACCTCACAATATGGTCCTCTCCAACTATGAGGGAGGCATTGGGACCACCATGGGAGTGATCCAGCTAGACATAAAAGTTGGGTCGATCCTTCGACCAACAATGTTCATGGTCATATCGGCCAAACCTAACTACAACCTTTTGTTAGGCCGTGAGTGGATTCATGGTGTTGGCGCTGTGCCTTCATCGATGCATCAAAGACTGCTGCTATGGCGTCCAGATGGGATGGTCGAAAACATAGAGGCGGATCAAAGTTACTACCTTGGCGAAGTGAATCACTTGGGTGTAACAGATTTCGACAAAAACTTGGCTCACATAGGGCCATGTCCAACTCCTGACTTCGACATGGCGCCAGCGCCAAACACCTTTTGTTCCCTATACCTGCATCCTGAGCATGGTTTCCAATGGGACAAAGAAGACTTGTCCCACATAGACTTCAGTGGGCTAACTGATATCCAACCAACTGGTTGGGGAAGTGAATTCAGTGATAATGACTGAGTCACAATCTCTGAAGCGAATTTCGGCTTATGTGGCCGAAACCAAGATGATAATGGCTCTCGAAGCCGAAGTGAAGTACATGGCCACACAGGCCAATGATCAACAATTATCTGCTGTTGGCCCAGGAAAGGATTTCGATCCAAGACCTCCTGATATCATGCCAGATGAAATGCAGGAACAGAGGCTCGACGCCATCTATGACGATGAGCCTTTGGGCTTCGAAAAGGATCCCTTGGCGAACAACATTAAGATGTTAGCACAAGACCCTTTAGAAGAAATCAACTTAGGCGAAGGATCAGAAAATAGGCCAACTTACATCAGCGCCAAAATTGATCCAGAACTTAGGTTGGAAGTAATCCAATTGCTGAAAGAGTTTAAAGACTGTTTTGCATGGGATTATGACGAAATGCCCGGTCTCGACAGAGGATTGGTAGAACTTCAGTTGCCAATCAAACCTGGAAAGAAGCCAATCAAGCAAAATCCAAGACGCTTCGCTCCAGAAATATTGTCGAAGATCAAAACGGAGGTCGAAAGACTTCTGAAATGCAAATTCATCCGTGTTACAAGGTATGTCGAATGGATTGCAAATATTGTGCCAGTAATTAAGAAAAATGGCACATTAAGGGTGTGCATAGATTTCAGAGATTTGAATGCTGCCACCCCCAAAGATGAATATCCTATGCCTGTGGCGGAAATGCTAGTCGATTCTGCCGCTGGCTACGAATACCTGAGTATGCTCGATGGTTATTCAGGATATAATCAAATATTCATTGTTGAAGAAGATGTGTCGAAAACAGCTTTTCGATGCCCAGGGGCCTTAGGCACTTACGAATGGGTAGTGATGCCTTTTGGCCTAAAAAACGCTGGGGCAACGTACCAGCGAGCAATGAATACTATCTTCCATGATTTTATTAACACTTTTATGCAAGTTTATATTGATGATATTGTTATAAAATCTGTTTCCAGGAAGAATCACATTGACCACCTTCGACAATCATTCGAAAGAATGAGAGAACATGGTCTGAAGATGAACCCTTTGAAGTGTGCGTTCTGTGTGAAAGCTGGAGATTTCTTGGGTTTCGTTGTCCACAAGAAAGGAATCGAAATAAATCAGAACAAGACGAAGGCAATTTTGGAAGCGAAAGCGCCATCGAATAAGAAGGAATTGCAATCCCTCTTAGGCAAGATAAATTTCTTGAGAAGGTTTATATCTAACCTAAGTGGGAAAGCTCAGGCCTTTTCACCCTTACTTCGACTGAATAAAGAGGGGTTCGAATGGGGGCAAGAGCAACAAGAAGCCTTCGACAAAATCAAAGGGTACTCACTAAGCCACCTATTTTGGTGCCTCCTTGTAGCAATAGGAGTATGAGATTGTACATAGCTGCATCTGACAAAACTCTGGGAAGTATGTTAGCCCAAGAGGATGAGAATGGAGTCGAAAGACCCATTTATTATCTCAGTCGAGTTTTGAATGATGCAGAAACTAGATATAGCGAAGTTGAAAAATTGTGTCTATGTCTGTATTTCTCTTGTACAAAACTCAAGCAATATATAAAACCAGTTGATGTTTATGTTTCGTCTCATTTTGATGTTTTCAAATATATGTTGTCGAAACCTATCTTGCATAGTCGAATTGGCAAGTGGGCATTATCATTGACTGAATACTCCTTGACCTTTATGCCTCTTAAGGCAGTAAAAGGACAAGTGGTTGCAGACTTCATAGTCGACCACTCAATTCAAGTCGAGAATATTAATTATGTGGAGATAGAACCTTGGAAATTCTACTTCGATGGTTCCAGCCATAAAAATGGAACAGGAGTAGGGGTCTTGATTATTTCTCCAGATAAAATTCCAACAACATTCAAGTACCAAATAGAAGGTTCTTGTTCGAACAACGAGGCTGAGTATGAAGCTCTAATTACTGGCCTTGAAATATTGTTGGAATTGGGGGCAACTCGAGTCGAAATAATGGGAGACTCAGAGTTGGTCATCAAGCAAGTCACAAAGGAGTATAAATGCATAAGAGAGAATCTCATTATGTACTTTGTGATAGTAAATCGTTTATTGAAACAATTTGAAAGTGTCAATATTCGACACATACCCAGAGTCGAAAATCAAATAGCCAATGACTTGGCACAAATTGCATCAGGGTATAAGATTTCAAAAACGAGATTACAAAGGGCAATCGAAGTTCGAGAAAAGATAAAGGCAACTTGTCTATCACCATCAGACTTGGAATCGACGAGGCTAGGTTATGCTGATCACTCAAACTTCGAGATTTCGTTCATTGATAATTTGTCAGAGCAAGATTGGAGGAAACCCATTGTGGACTATCTTCAAAATCCAGGAGCTCCGACAGAACGAAAAACAAAATACAGGGCGTTGAGTTTTGTACTCATGGGTAATGAGTTATTCAAGAAGACGCCTGAAGGGGTGTTGCTGAAATGTTTAAGTGAAACTGAAGCATACATAGCCCTTTCGACTACGCATGCTGGGGCATGTGGGGCTCACCAAGCAGGCCACAAGATGAAATGGTTGTTGTTTCGACAAGGACTATATTGGCCCACTATGCTGAAAGATTGTGTTGAGTTCGCCAAAGGTTGCCAAGAGTGTCAAGTTCATACAGGCATCCAACATGTACCAGCAAGCGAACTTCACTCGATAGTGAAGCCTTGGCCCTTTCGAGGATGGGCGTTGGATCTTATTGGAGAGATTCGACCAGCATCATCAAAGAGTCAGAAATACATATTGGTAGGCATTGATTATTTTACTAAGTGGATCGAAGCTGTCCCTTTAGTCAATGTAGACCAAGAAAATGTCATTGAATTCATTCAAAAGAACATTATATTTAGGTATGGAATCCCTGAGACAATAACAACTGATCAAGGTTCAGTTTTCACTGGTCGAAAGATGCAGGAATTTGCTCAGGAAACAGGTTTCAAACTCCTAACATCCACGCCTTACTATGCACAGGCGAATGGTCAAGTCGAAGCAGCTAACAAAGTGGTGATTGGCTTGATAAAGAAACATGTTGGGAAGAAACCAAAGAATTGGCATAAGACGTTAGACCAGATTTTATGGGCTTGTCGAACGTCCCCAAAAGAAGCCACTGGTACAACACCATATAGGCTAACTTTTGGCCATGATGCAGTATTGCCAGCTGAAATTTGTCTTCAATCTGCAAGAGTTCAGAGGCATTATGATATTCCTTCTGAGGTTTATTGGAATATGATGTTAGATGAACTGGTGGATTTAGACGAAGAGAGATTACACGCTCTCGACTTACTCAGGCTTCAGAAGAAAAGAGTAGAAGACTCTTATAATAGAAAGGTAAAACCTAAGGTATTTTTGCCTGAAGATTTAGTTTGGAAGGTAATTCTTCCCATGGATCGACGGGATCGAAGCATGGGGAAATGGTCACCCAAATGGGAAGGACCCTTTAGAGTTATCCAAACTTTTTCTGGCGGAGCCTATGAAGTCGAAGAGATAAGTGGTGATAAAAGGCTCTTGAGAGTAAATGGTAAATATTTGAAAAAATATAAGCCTATACTTCAAGAGATAAAAATAAAATAATAAAAGAACAAACTAAATTAACCATAAAAAATGCCAAAATGGAAATTTTTATTAATTTCAGCCAAGATGGCAATTGTTGTCGAAAACGATTACAGAAGATGGTTACAAAAGAGAATCAATCAAAAGGTAAGAGAATTCTTGAGTCGAAGATACTTGGCATACTGCAGCTCCAACCTCTTTTTGCACCAAGAGTTTTCTTGCACTAGCTTGGCAATTTGAGCGTCGAGGCTTTGAGCCCTCTCAGCGAATTCCAGGCCTTGCTTGATCTCAGTCTGGCTCTCAGTGTCTGGGATGGTCGAAAGAATTTCCTCCTGGAGTACAGTGTTGGCGTTTATCTTCGCCTCTATCTCTGCAATTTGTGCTCGGAAGGAGACATTCTCTCGCTCAATAGCATCGACCCTTTCCTGTGCAGACGCTTTCTGTTTCGACAACTCGGCAATTCGAGAAGTCGAATCTGAGACAGCAGTCCACGCAGACGAGCTTTTGCCATGCAGCACTTCGAGCTGACTGTTAAAACCTCGTTGGCGCCTGTAATCCGCTGAGACTTGATCAATCATAGAATGTAATTCCATGATTAAGTCTGAGATTTCTGGGGCTACAGCTTCGAAGTCAACAGCATTCAAAACCTCTTTTAAGCATGATGGAGCAGTGGGGTCCCCCTCTAAAGTCTTCATTAAATCTCTCTTGAAGAACTGGGCCTTAACCTTCGCCAACGCATCATCAAGAGGAGAAGTTTCAGTAGATTTCCCCGACAGGGTAGGAATTTCCTGACTAGTGTCAGAAGAACTCTTACTCTCGATGATTGCATTAAGGTAGCTGACAGGGTCAGTTTGTTTCAAGATTTCCAAGTCCTCTTTTGACCTGTGCTTTGAGGAGGTGACCCTTGCCACAGTATTATCTTGGGCTTGAGGCTGTTGAATGATGAGTGCCTCGTTTGGTTGCTTTTCGACTTGGACTGAGGCGGTACTAGCGTTGACTTGTGGTTCTTCGTTAACATCACCTTGGGGTCCTTCGCCAGCGTCATTTTGTGGCTCTTCGCTAGCGTCACCTTGGTGTTCTTCGCCAGTACCACCTTGGTGCTCTTCGTCAACAGCATCTTGATTCTCTTCGCCATTGCCTTGGTCTCTTCCTTCAGGATTCTCTTCTGACAACAAGTCCACCACAGGAACCGTTTCTGGCTGTGTTTCCTCCACCATAGGTTCTTCTGTTGTCTTCTCCACTGTTTCAGCATTGGCCTCATTCTCAGTGTGGGCTTCGTCATTGCCCAAATCTTTTTCCTGAGGCCTGCTAAGGTCAGCAGATTCTAGAGTTTCTGAAGTCCTTGGTGGGGAACTCTCAGTAGTGTCCTGAAAAAGAGAAAGAAGACAAATCTTCAGATGTCGAAAGAGACATAATCGAATACTGGTATCTATGCCTAAGTTATAAGAAGGGTCCAATAGATTACCTGTGGATTAACTTCAGCCCCAGGGCTGGAATTGTCACTTTCGACAGGCTTGGTAAGAAGAGCGTTCAGTTCCTCCTCAGTTGGCTCCTCGATGATCACTGCAGGTGGCCTAGGCTTTCTCACAGCGACCTTTATTCTGACGGTTCGACCTTCAGGAGCAGGGGCAGGAACAGAAGCGTCCTTCGTTAACTTTCGCCTCTTTAAGGGAGTAGGAGGAGAATCACTGTCGTCATCACTCCCCGATTCGACCACCAATGCTGCCCTTTTCTTGGGCGAAGGGGCCTAGAAAACCAATAGGAATTCGATTGAATAATTACATCGAAAATAAAAAATCGAAAGCCAGAAGAAAAATGAAGAAACTCTGGTTACCGATGCAGGAGGCCTCCTCGAAGAGCCTTCCCCCTGTTGGTTGCCCGTTGTCTTCGCCGGCGCTATAGTCTTCGCCGGCGGTGGAGGTTTTGTCGAAGGGACTCCTCCTTGTGGGCCTTCTGTAGCCTTCTTGGCTAAAGGCTTTCGAACAACTGAAAGCGAAAAGGAAAGTTAACAGGCTAACAGTCGAAGAGAAAGATAAAAGTAATGTGAGAGCATGAACTTACATTTCTTTACTTTGTCTAACACAAGGACAAAAGACTTCTGCAACTCTGCCATGAAGTCCTTCTCGTCGAAGAAGTACTCAGCATAATAGCTTCTCCACCACTCCTCAAAGGATGGTGAGCAAAGGAAACTAAGCTGGTAGTTAAACAGCGAGAGGATTGTTCGACCAGCATATCTTCCGATATGCTTGATGGCAGCTTCTTCTGTATAATCGTTGCAGAAGTACAACATTGACTTCTCTCTTTGAAAAATAGGAGAAGGCAGGGTTTGGATGATACCAAACTGGCGAGATACCAGATTTGGTTGATAGGCAAGCAGACTCAAATGAGTCTTAGAACTCTTAAATCGAAGAGGCATGATCCTGGGTGTCAGGAACGCCTCCCAAAGTACAGTGTGCTCATCGACATTGGGACCACTCGACTCCTTTGGATGTGGCCTTGTGAACCATGCTGGCCCCACCCTCCGTTGAGCAAATGGAGCCATAGTTGAAACAAATTCCTTCCTTCGAGCGAACATCAGAACGAAGTTAGTGAAGGTTTGTTGGAACTCCAGCCCATCTTCCACAGGTGTCAGTAGAGCCAGCCTAATTCCTTCGATACGTCTATTAGCTATCGCTGGGGCTTGTTCATTTATCTGAATCTTCTTAGGTAAGAAAGATTCGAAAGTGGCGTTGAGCCACAGTTGAAGTAGCCAGAAAGGCCCAGCGAGTAGCAAACTGGCCCTATCTTCGATATGTTTCAAGAGAGTAACCCCATTGCTGATTGAGTCATAAAGACTGGCCAGAATTAGTTCTGCCAAACAGATGTTTTGGCGGTGATGCAGTTGGGTGGCAAGAGTGACCATCTTTTTGGTCACTTGTAGAGACTTCGAGCAAAACACAAAGCGAGTTAGCCATAAGGCCAGAAACGCTATGTGTTCGACATCCGACACTGTATCCGTCGACCTGTCGTGATAATGGTTGATAAAGGTGGTGTATGTTGGCTTGGTTTCAGAGAAGCCAATTTGGTCCTCCGACATCTCCTCCGGGTCGAAGTAATCTCCGGTTGGTCGAAGGCCAGTAATGGCCGCTACGTCGAATAGTGTGGGGGTTAACATCCCACATGGAAGGTGAAAGGTGAAGTGAGAGTAATCCCAAAACAACAGCGAAGCTATAAGCATCTCTGGGGAGTAGTTTAAGCCTGTCTTCGATAGCATTACTAGGTCAAAGATTCCCATTTCCTTCCAGACTGGAGTTTGATGTTTCTCCAACTTTGTTAGCCAAGCAACATAGTCAGAGGTCAGATTAGGGCAAGACCTGAAGACCCTAACACTTCTGTTGAAGAAACGGAGGTCGATTTTCTCGCGTGTAGGGTCTTCGTTGTCTTCTGCGTCCTTCTTGGCGCATGCTATTGGCTTGAGTTTCTCGACGATGGGGAAATAGCTCTTGATCTTCAGAGCTTCAGAGATGCTTGGGTTCATGAGGCCAGACATTGCGAAGATCTGGTTGGAGTATCCAACCGGGATCATCAAGTGACGCGAGTAAGCATCGCGAACGGAGATGTCAGAAGGTTCAGGAACCCTTCGTTTCCCTGTAGAGTTCACTACCGGAGCAGTAACAAAGACTTTGGGTTTAACAAGTTGTTCAGTTGGTGCGTTAGTCTTGGGGGCAGTAGAAGCAGAGGCCATTGTTGAGGATGAAGATGAAGTGAAAAAGGAAGAGTTTTTCTGCAAAGGGAGCAAGTTTGTATGAAAGCAAGGGAGTTTGAGGGCTAGTTTGCGTAAAAAGTCCCACAATGGGATATTCACTACTATTTATAGTAGTGGGAGAAATTCCCAATAACGAGGACATTAAATGTCATTTAATGCTGCAGGAATTAGTGGGACGCGTGGCAGCATCCTGTTGTTTTGGCCGTTTCTGCAGAAACAGAGAGACGCAGCGTGCGTCCTCGTTTTTGGGATTTGTCATAATGACAAATTCTGAAGTGACGTTTGGTACCGCACGCCGTACTGAAAGTGACGTCCTAGGATCAAATCAATGATGGTTTCTTGGGATTGCCAATAGTTGGTAAAAAGCAACAAAAAGTGCACAAGTTAACTTGTGACTAAGCGTGGAAAAACAGGTGTCGAATGGCGTTTTCAAAGAATGCCTTTTTCTTTCAGAGTCGAAATAAGGCATTCTTGGGGGGCAATTTGTTGGCTCCTAAATTCGACACCTTTGTTTTGATTGATGGCAGCCATTAAAAGCTAAAAAATGCTTTCGACTGGCTAAGCTTGTCGAAGTGCCCGTCGAAAGATGGCAAAATACTTAGAAGATTTCTTCCAAGGAAGAAGGCTGATTGCCTTCGACGTCGAAGGAGTTTTCGTCGAAGACGTTTCTTGATGAAAGTGTTCGATGGTCCAGAGTGGAGCAGTTTGAAATTCAAAGCTTTGGAGGGAAAACGGTTTCCAGCAGTTACTACGTGCAAACGTGCAAGGATCTGGAGCGTCGAGCATGGAGAACGTGCCAAGTGGCTTAATCTCGAAGCAGTGTAACTGCCCGACGGTTACTTGGAATGTTTTAGTATAAATAGGAGTAGACATGTAGTTTCTCGGGGGTGTTCACAAATAGATACATAGTCACTCATTTAGATTCAAGTACCCAGTGTGAGCGAAAGAATTGTTGAGAAATGTATGTGTGAAACACCAATTTTATCAATTAAAGTCATTTACTTTTCCAGTATTTTACTTGCTTTTCTCCTTTAAATTCCTGTCGAACCTTTACTTTGAAGCCTTGTTTATTTTACCAAGCCTTTCCTTTATGCAATTTACTTGAAACATTTTACTTAAAGCCTTATCCACCTTAATCAAACTTCAAAATCAACCTATGTCCATAGGATCAATCTGATCGATCCTGCGAGTAACCAAATAAGTAACCATTTGGAGGATCAGCGGTTGTTTACCAAAACCCAAGGTAAACAGTGTGCCAATAAGATACAAAAGGTATGCTCTCATGAAAAACCCTCTGTGAATGGTAACCTTCTCGGGATCACCATGAGCCTCTCATGCACGCCTAATTTCATTCGCGAACACCCTAGCCAAATAGTTATACATGACGTGGCAACCACGGATCTTATCAATCTCTCTCAGGCCACTCTCAGGGGTAACTCCTATCTTATGAACCAACAAATTTAATTCCTCCTCTTTGTCGATCCTATCATGATCCAAGAAAGTCCATCTGATCGGTATATGAAGCAGACATATGACGTCGTCGAGTGTGATCATCATCTCAGTATGTGGTAGATGAGACGGCGACGTCTCATGGTGCCACCTCTCTATAAAAGCGTTGATCATACCCCAGTTGACCACGCTCTATCCACACAGGGCCAAATCTTTCAACTCTGTAAGCCGTAAAAGCTCATCAAACCATGGCTCATCAGACGGCACAGGTCTACTGATCTTCCGCCCATGGCTAATGACCTTGAGCGTATCACATTCTTTCATAATAAAATTCAAGTCAAAATTCATAATAAAATTCACAATAAAATTTACAATATAAATAAAAATGCAATATTCATACATGTTTGTCCCAAATATATCTAGAAACATGTTTAGGATAAAGAGGCAGAAGTGATAAATCAGACGATCCTCCTCCAAAAGCCTGAGGGGCCGCAAGTGCAGGCTGAGTTGGTGCGACCTTAGGTGACGCTGGTGCGGCCTTAGGTGCAGCCTCAGGTGTCGTCTCAGGTGCCTGGGATGACTGAGGAACCGCCTCAGGTGGCGTATGGGATTGAGGGTGTGTTGGTGCTTAGGCCTCAGGTGTCGCCTGGGTACCAGATGTGGATCCCACCTCAAATACGCTAGGTGAGGAAGTGCGTCTGCGGGAGGCGGGGTGGCGAAGGATGAATAGGAGAATCCCGCCTATTGCGAGAGGTCAACGTCGAAGGAGTAGAAGCAGACATATCAGAGGTGAAGCTGTAGGTGGTGCATCTGGTACTGATGGTGGAGACGCATGAGGAGGATGGATAGCCTGACTTCTTTCTCTCCACACAGAAGCATGTTGTGCAACCCTACTGTGCGTCAATCATGAGAGTCTCCCTTCCATATCTCTTGTAGAAGTACGAAAAAAATGTTAACATAAGGTCCAGTGTGCAAAACAACTCTTAAAACAGACAGAGACATAAACCGGAAGTATACTTCTGTTTTGTTCTAGGCATAACTGGAAATTTAATTCTGGTTCCTGTTGCGATAACAAAAGCAATGAAAATGGCGTCCAGTCCCCTCAATGAGCTCATAAAAAGGGCATTGATCACGAAATTAACTTTAGAAACACATTTCTAATGACTCCTAATGTTGATAACAAGCTAGAATATCACAATTTAAACCCTAATTCACTAACTTGAGTAGAAATTACATAAACTCTAAAAATTTGGAAAACAACTTACTTGATTGATTGGTGTTGATTTTGCTTGATTGATTGCGTTAGAATGCTATATTCAACTAATGCTTGATGGTTTATGATGATTTTTTGACCAAATATGTGAAGGATGTAATAAGGGTTTGAGAGAGTTTTATGTTTTATTTTGAAAATGGTTACTGTAATGGGAGGGGAAGAGGCATGGCGCTATTTAGTGCGTCCAGGAATCAGAAGTATACTTACGGTTGAAACTGGAAGTATACTTTCGATTTGCACCCAACTCTTCTAACATAGTTCATGTATAGCATGGTGCGAACCATAAATATACTTCTGATTTTAAAGGGCCCTTATAAAATTTTACGTGGTGCTTAAGAAGATCATGGGGTAAATTAAGAAATTCAAAAAAAACCTGTTACAAACATGAGACGTGTTAAATGTAGTTTAAAAATGAATATTCAACTACTCATTATACTAATGAATATAAATATCATTTTACTAATACTTGTATATATGAATATTTATACTCGTTAAAATCTGTTAAAATATCTCTCATAAATACTAGTAATATTATTAGAATTAAAAATCCTAGAAGTTGAAACGTTGAGTACATAATTTAAAATTTTTTAGCATTGAATAAACAATTATTTATATTAGAGGTGGTAAAATGGATCGTAGTCTGTCGGGCTGGTCCGCTTACCCGCCAAAAAATAGTGGATTGAGTTGGGATTTCAGACCCTCCGCCCACTAAAATCCGCTCCGCTAAAGACCAATATCCTCTAAAGTCCGCCACGCTAAAACCCTCTGCCCGCCAAAGTCCGTTGTGCCTATTCGTTCAGCTTGCGCCACCTTAAATCTGCCTTTTTTTAGTTAATTCTAGTAGGTCCAATTCTTGATGGTTTTATTTTATACATTTATTTGTGAATATATGCAATAATTTTTAAGTAAATTTTGTTAAAAAGATGCTTTATAAAAAAATATTCTAAAAAATTAGTTAAAAATCTAATTGTAATATAAAAAAAAGTTTTTTAATATATTAAAAAAATGAAAAAATAAATAAATAAAAAGATAAGCGGACAAGCCCGCCGCCTGCCAACTCGCCTCCTTGGCGGCACGAGTTAGATTTTTATGTCCATGTCCATTTGGTGAGTTTTCATGTCCCGTTTTTTTTAGCAAACTTAAGACGGGGTGGGGTAGAGCGGACCTCCCGTTTTGCCACCCCTAATTTATATTAGTTCAATTGTCCTTAAAAATTATCATTTTTTAAATTTGAAAATATTATTATATGAAAAAAGAGAGAAAATAAATGTACAGTAAAATATTAGGAGAATTTCTTTCTCCACCTTATTATATTGAGTTACACTTCTGAAAACTCGAAAATATCTTTTGGATGTGCATACTCGAACGCATCTTTCAACATGTTTCGAATATGCACATCCGACTTCAACCATTCTCAATAAATTTTTTGTCTCCAAACCAAGTTTCAAGTGTTTGAGCATAATAAAGAGATCATAACAAGATGTAATTTGAGGTAAACTTTCCTCATTTCATCTTACATTCCTTGAATTGATGCTGATTTGTGGAAGAAAAAAACAGTGTCATTTCGGATATGTATATCTGAATTCAACCTATCATAATTCGGATGTGCATATCCTAAAACATGTTTGTTACAGAAGCAAAATTTTGTTTTAACCGAATTTATGTTATTTTGGCCGTGTTAGGTATGGTGCACTCTGACAATATTCCCAAAGTTATCATAAAGGTTTCAGACAAGGTCAATGAAGATGCTAAGCCGAGTGAAGTGAAGGACGTTAATAAAACGATTGATGTCGTGATAGATTTTGGACTACAATTTATAAAAAAATTCACCTCTCATCAACATATGCTTGAATGAGTTTGAATGGAAGCTAGCAAACTTGGGTTTGGCCTTGTGATTGGAAGGTATGACAATGGAACTAGTAGAAGGCAGCCATTTGTTGTGATAACTTGCGATAGAAGTGAGAAATATGTTCCAAAACTTCAGAAGTTAAAATATGATGACACGGGATCGAGGAAATGTGAGTGTCCGTTAAAATTGCATGGTTCTTGTAGGCTGGATGCTTTGTGGTGGTTTAATGTCATTTCTGGTATGCATAATCATGCGTTGGACACCAAGCTACAAGGGCATCCAATTGTATGTCGGCTTAAGCCGAAAGAGAAGGAATCTATTTCAGAATTGTCGTTAATCAAAGTTGCACCGTAAAAAATACTTGCCGATTTGAAACGGAAAAGGCCAAAAAGTGTTTCAAATATCAAGTCGGTTTACAATTATCGTTATAAACAACATATTTCATAAAGAGGTCTAAGGTCTGAAATACAACATTTATTAAAATGTTTGGACGATAACCACTATGTTTCCAGGTACAAAGTTTATGAGGACAACGTCGGTATTCTTGACATATTTTGGACTCATCCATAAAGTATCAAGCTGTTCAACATATTTCTAACTGTCCTTATGATTGATTCGACGTACAAGACCAACAAGAATAGGCTTCCGCTTCTTGAAATGATTGGTGTCACCTCTACGGACAAGACATTTTCGGTTGGATTTGGTTTTTTGGAATGTGAGAAAGAAGACAACGTCACATGTGCGTTGGATATATGCACTCCTTTGTTGAAGGATCCATAAAATATGCCTAATGTCATTGTTACTGGCCGAGATAACGCTTTATGAATGTGGTTGGCATTGTGTTTCTTACATCAATCGCATTACTTTATCAGTATCATATAACATAAAATGTGAGATCTCAGCTCAAACCCGCAATTGGCACCAAAGAAAAAAAGGGTGAAGACAGAAACATGACCAAATCTGGTGTTGTGGTTGAGAAGATAATGGGTGCATGGACTGATATTCTAAGTTTTACTACAAAAGAGTTGTATACTAAGAATGTGGTACACTTCAAGATCTTGTGTGTCGAATATCTCGATTTCTTGAAATACGTTGAGTATACTCTCCTTAATCAGGTGAAAGAGAAAGTTGTATGTGCTTGAAAAGACCGGGTTAGACATTTGGGTAACACAACAACTAAGAGAGTGGAATCTGCACATATGGCGTTGAAGAAATGGTTGGGTGGTAGTAAGGGAGACCTTTGTAGATGATCAAACACGGTGAACCAAATTCTCTAAAACCAACCCAATGAAATTCAGACAACATTTGGACGGAGCAAACTGTATTAGAACATCAATTCAAAGACAACACTCTATATGCACATTTAGTTCTCAACATATCCCGGACGAGATTGAATTTCATTTATCATGAAGCAAAGTAAGTGAAAATGATGGGGCCAGATAGTTTGAAGTATGGGTGTACAATTAGGACAACTTACAAGCTTCCTTGTGCTTATCTTATTTCTAAAAAATGAAACTCAATTCTCCCATACGTATGGATGAGGTTTGCACTCATTTGAAAAGACTCTGATTTGATGACTACATATCGACAAAGGAAGGTACATCCAACATAACCATCACAATTGAGCTAGAAGTGATAATGGGTAGATTTTCTAAAGCTGATGACTCTATAAAATTGCACATCAAAGAACATTTGAGGAAAATCTCCTTTCTGGAGACCATCGATTTGAAACCTCCTTCGCAACTGGTAAAAATCAAAGGTGCGCCTAAAAAGATGAAAAGTACATAAGATGACAGTTCAACAAAGTGTACTCCTTCTTACCATGGAGTTATTGATTCAATATTCCATAATTCTCCAACCCAAAAATCCAAAACAATTGTTAACAAGGGCGCTCGCATTTCTAAACCACCTCGTACACCCCCTATTAAAAAACAAACACAAACACCTCTGATTAAAAAACTACTGATGGTCTACATTGATGAGATGCCACTTTTTATGCACTAACACATTAAAAGAATCGTGGATGTGGGAATTGATGGTAATTGTGGGTTTCAGGCTGTGTTTGGTTTATTTGGTAGAGCAGAGGAGAATGACACTCTTGTGTGCCAAACACTTATTTCGGAGTTGACGGTGCATAGAGAACTTTACACCCGACTATATGTGACTGCGGAAGCATTCAATAAAGTTCACAATGCTCTTGTTTCAAGTGTTAGTGTTTGTGCACTAGTTGAAAATTGGATGAGCTTCCTTGAAATTGATCATCTTATAGCAAGTACATATGAGAGGGTGTGTATCGATTTGCCGAAATATGGTTTTTTGGAAACATTTTTTCCATTTCGGACTCCCCCGCCTAAAGACCCATCCAACTGTATCATGTGTATTGGATATTGTTGTACCCCAAAATTTGCCCTCCCATATTTCTCAAAACATTTCAAGAAAATTCATAAGTCCAACCCGGCGCGTTATATTAAGGTGTTCTTTCGCCAAGATGTCTCTGATAACATATTCTCAAATTCAGGTTCGGCTCAAGAGTCAATTCTTTAAAGAAGGTATCCGAATGTGTGAGTTTTCTTGAAGAAATATAGTGAAAAAGTGTGCTGAAAGTGCAGTTTTTACGCGCTAAAAAATTCATAACTTGAAGATCGTGGCTCGTTTTGAACCCGTTCCGGTAGCCAAAATTCCGTCTTGACATTATCTACGTTTTCATCTCTCACGGCTGGAAGCCAATTTCGATCAAAAGGTCTTCAAAAATGTGGATTTATCAAGTATTTTCGTGCAGAAAATTTGTGACAGAAATTTATTGGCGTCATGTTCAGAAAATCATAACTTGGTCGATTTTCCTCGTATCGAGCTGGTTCCGGCGCCAAAATTTCACAAATTGAGTTGACTACATTTTCACAGAAGGTATTGAGTTCAAACGGTATTCAAAAGGCCTTCGTTTTTTGCTCAGAGTGCGTGACACGCTGAAAATCCTGAATGCTGAATATTATTTCATCTGGGCCGAAACTTCGAAAATTCATAACTCGGTCAATTTTTATCGGATTGGACTCATATTTTTACACAAGGTCCCTGACTCATAGATCTACAACTTTGCTTCAAAAGTCGAGACCAAATTATGCACCGATCAATACCAGTTTTTTATTGAAGAACGTGTCAGAGTCGACACTGAAGCCCAAAATAAGTTTGTCTGAGCTGAAACTTCAAAAATTCATAACTAATTCACCGTTTATCCAATTGAGTCGATTTTCGGACATGAGTTAGTTCTCGATGCCGGCTACATTTTGTTTTCACATTTCAACTTCAAAAAATTCACTTAAGTCCCTGCGATTTAGTCTGGAAAGTGACGAATTCAAGTGAATATTGGAGGCCCAATTGCACATTCAAAGCCCATTTGCTTTACCCTAATTTTCATTATATAATCACCTTCTTTTCACACAAACCGGAGAGAGAAGAGGAAAAGAGAGAAAAAACCTTGCCACAACACTGTTGAAATATCAAACTCTTTCAAGAACCCTAAAACCTTGAAATCCTTATTACAAATCCCTCTCTCACTACAAACAAGCCATCACAGTTACAAACCAATACCTCACTACTTCTTCAGTAAGGATAAAGCTGACTTGATCTCCATGATCCTAATTTTCCAGTAAGGCATAAAAAAGCATTCAGGTCACTAGTTTTCCAGTAAGGGTAAGATTGATTTGATCTCCATGATCAAAAGGGTATAATCATTCATACATGCCATATTGTGCCTAAACATTAAATTTCTTCATATGTTGGTTTTATTTGAATTTTTATGATTTTATTTAATGTGTTCACGAGGTTGCAGATTTAGACAGGATCCCATGCAGGTTCATTAAGGAACGTTGAGGCCAAGATACAAATGGCCAAAAGCCAAAAGCCAAATGTTCAAAACAGAACATTTTACACATGACACCAATACGTGGCGAGACAGACATCCTGAGAAGATTAAAGAACGTTGAGGCCAGAACACAAATGGCTAAAAGCCAAAAGCCAAAAGCCAAATGGCCAAAGTAGAACAACTTATGCATGAAACTCAATCCAATGGCCAAAGAATGCAGACCACGGTACTCAGGAGTCAATACTTCAAAAAAAATCTCCCCTTGGGCCAGACACCCCCTATGGTTTGCTCAATTTTTAATTTTTATTTGTTTTTCCTTTTTATTCTTTTAATTGTTTTTTAATTGTTTTCTTTTAATTCCATAAAATAATTTTCATAATAAATATAAAATACAGAAAAATCAAAAAAATGTTTATTTTATTAATATTAATTTCACTATTATTATTTTTGTAAATAAACTTTAAACAATTAATTAGATTAATTTAGGTTTCAAAACTTTAATATTTTTCTTAATAAATTAAATATGTAAAAATTAGGGTTTTTAACTTTTGCATCATTTTTTTTAATAAATAATTTTCTCATCATTATTATTATTATTAATTACTAATTTATTTTGTAAATAAACATGTACATAAATTCTTTAGTAAATTAAGTTAAACTTTAACATTTTTCTCAAATAATTAAAAATAACTTAGAATTAGGGTTTCTTTTAATTTTAATTTTAATTTTCTTATTTCATAAATACAAAAAAACCTAAAAAACACTTCTTTTATTTCAATAAATAATTAATTAATTTTTAATTTCAATTTAACTTCAAAAGGGTCCAACGCCCTCGTTTTCAATTTTAATTCAATTCGCGCATTTTATTTATTCTTTCGTTTAAATATTTAATGTAATTCTCCCAAAGCCGTGTAATTTTATAATTTCTCGCACTTTACTTTATTTATTTATTTTCTGTCAAATCGGGTCCTGGAAATTTTGGCGATGTGGACCCGCGCCTTTGTAATAGTTTAGAACTTTTATTTCCCGCAATTTCTTAACTGTTAAATAAATGCATGAAAGAATGAATGCCTAAAATAAAAACAAACGCATAGTTCACTTTGACATGACAAGACAAAAACATCTGAAAACGACACACAAATCACACACCACCCCTAGGGTACGCCCCACTGTTGCCTTGCCTCGAAAGGTGATCGTCGAGTAGAGGATGTCTTAGTAAGTCCTCATGATCCGGGAACCTGGCATGAGGGTAGCTTCTAAGGTGTCTTCTCATTGCTCTGGTGATCACCATGTCCCGAACCTCGAATTGACCCGAACACCTCCAATGGTGGTGCTACCTAACCTCTCAATGGTGGGATGACACTACTTTAAAGGACATTTACACAGACGAATTCCTTAGGGTAGGTAGGTTCTCGTAGATACTTGCTCTAATTTCAAAACAAATCAAAAAAATACTTTTCACACCAACACATTTTCAAAAAGCTTTCGAAAGCAATTTTTCAAACACTCTTGAGGACAGATACAAGAGTCGAACTGGAATTTTCAAAGAAACATTTTGAAAACACAAATGAGCAAGTATCTAAGAGCCCATGAAAACACAAACATTTTGAAAACCCACTCACACTTCAAAATGTTTGTTTGCTTTTCAAGTGTGAGTGGGTTTTAAAAAAGTTTCTTTGAAAATTCCAGTTCGACTCTTGTATCTGTCCTCAAGAGTGTTTGAAAAATTGCTTTCGAAAGCTTTTTGAAAATGTGTTGGTGTGAAAAGTATTTTTTTGATTTGTTTTGAAATTAGAGCAAGTATCTACGAGAACCTACCTACCCTAAGGAATTTGTCTGTGTAAATGTCCTTTAAAGTAGTGTCATCCCACCATTGAGAGGTAGGTAGCACCACCATTGGAGGTGTTCGGGTCAATTCGAGGTTCGGGACATGGTGATCACCAGAGCAATGGGAAGACACCTTAGAAGCTACCCTCATGCCAGGTTCCCGGATCATGAGGACTTACTAAGATATCCTCTACTCGACGATCACCTTTCGAGGCAAGGCAACAGTGGGGCGTACCCTAGGGGTGGTGTGTGATTTGTGTGTCGTTTTCAGATGTTTTTGTCTTGTCATGTCAAAGTGAACTATGCGTTTGTTTTTATTTTAGGCATTCATTCTTTCATGCATTTATTTAACAGTTAAGAAATTGCGGGAACAAAAAGTTCTAAACTATTACAAAGGCGCGGGTCCACATCGCCAAAATTTCCAGAACCCGATTTGACAGAAAATAAATAAATAAAGTAAAGTGCGAGAAATTATAAAATTACACGGCTTTGGGAGAATTACATTAAATATTTAAACGAAAGAATAAATAAAATGCGCGAATTGAATTAAAATTGAAAACGAGGGCGTTAGACCCTTTTGAAGTTAAATTGAAATTAAAAATTAATTAATTATTTATTGAAATAAAAGAAGTGTTTTTTAGGTTTTTTTGTATTTATGAAATAAGAAAATTAAAATTAAAATTAAAAGAAACCCTAATTCTAAGTTATTTTTAATTATTTGAGAAAAATGTTAAAGTTTAACTTAATTTACTAAAGAATTTATGTACATGTTTATTTACAAAATAAATTAGTAATTAATAATAATAATAATGATGAGAAAATTATTTATTAAAAAAAATGATGCAAAAGTTAAAAACCCTAATTTCTACATATTTAATTTATTAAGAAAAATATTAAAGTTTTGAAACCTAAATTAATCTAATTAATTGTTTAAAGTTTATTTACAAAAATAATAATAGTGAAATTAATATTAATAAAATAAACATTTTTTTGATTTTTCTGTATTTTATATTTATTATGAAAATTATTTTATGGAATTAAAAGAAAACAATTAAAAAACAATTAAAAGAATAAAAAGGAAAAACAAATAAAAATTAAAAATTGAGCAAACCATAGGGGGTGTCTGGCCCAAGGGGAGGTTTTTTTTGAAGTATTGACTCCTGAGTACCGTGGTCTGCATTCTTTGGCCATTGGATTGAGTTTCATGCATAAGTTGTTCTACTTTGGCCATTTGGCTTTTGGCCATTTGTGTTATGGCCTCAACGTTCCTTAATCTTCTCAGGATATCTGTCTCGCCACGTATTGGTGTCATGTGTAAAATGTTCTGTTTTGGCCTTTTGGCTTTTGACCATTTGTGTCTTGGCCTCAACGTTCCTTAATGAACCTACATGGGATCCTGTCTAAATCTGCAACCTCGTGAACACATTAAATAAAATCATAAAAATTCAAATAAAACCAACATATGAAGAAATTTAATGTTTAAGCACAATATGACATGTATGAATGATTATACCCTTTTGATCATGGAGATCAAATCAATCTTACCCTTACTGGAAAACTAGTGACCTGAATGCTTTTTTATGCCTTACTGGAAAATTAGGATCATGGAGATCAAGCCAGCCTTATCCTTACTGAAGAAGTAGTGAGGTATTGGTTTGTAACTGTGATGACTTGTTTGTAGTGAGAGAGTGATTTGTAATAAGGATTTCAAGGTTTTAGGGTTCTTGAAAGAGTTTGATATTCCAACAGTGTTGTGGCAAGGTTTTTTCTCTCTTTTCCTCTTCTCTCTCTCCGGTTTGTGTGAAAAGAAGGTGATTATATAATGAAAATTAGGGTAAAGCAAATGGGCTTTGAATGTGCAATTGGGCCTCCAATATTCACTTGAATTCGTCACTTTCCAGGCTAAATCGCAGGGACTTAAGTGCATTTTTTGAAGTTGAAATGTGAAAACAAAATGTAGCCGGCATCGGGAACTAACTCCTGTCCGAAAATCGACTCAATCGGATAAACGGTGAATTAGTTATGAATTTTTGAAGTTTCAGCTCAGACAAACTTATTTTGGGCTTCAGTGTCGACTCTGACACGTTCTTCAATAAAAAACTGGTATTGATCGGTGCATAATTTGGTCTCGACTTTTGAAGCAAAGTTGTAGATCTATGAGTCAGGGACCTTGTGTAAAAATATGAGTCCAATCCGATAAAAATTGACCGAGTTATGAATTTTCGAAGTTTCGGCCCAGATGAAATAATATTCAGCATTCAGGATTTTCAGCGTGTCACACATTCTGAGCAAAAAACGAAGGCCTTTTGAATACCGTTTGAACTCAATACCTTCTGTGAAAATGTAGTCAACTCAATTTGTGAAATTTTGGCGCCGGAACCAGCTCGATACGAGGAAAATCGACCAAGTTATGATTTTCTGAACATGACGCCAATAAACTTCTGTCACAAATTTTCTGCACGAAAATACTTGATAAATCCACATTTTTGAAGACCTTCTGATCGAAATTGGCTTCCAGCCGTGATAGGTGAAAACGTAGATAATGTCAAGACGGAATTTTGGCCACCGGAACAGGTTCAAAACGAGTCACGATCTTCAAGTTATGAATTTTTTAGCGCGTAAAAACTGCACTTTCAGCACACTTTTTCACTATATTTCTTCAAGAAAACTCACACATTCGGATACCTTCTTTAAAGAATTGACTCTTGAGCCGAACCTGAATTTGAGAATATGTTATCAGAGATATCTTGGCGAAAGAACACCTGAATATAACGCGCCGGGTTGGACTTGTGAATTTTCTTGAAATGTTTTGAGAAATATGGGAGGACAAATTTTGGGGTACAACAGATACCTTAGATCACGCTATTTTGTTCCGGTTTGTTTGAGATTGGGGTGTCCTATTCTGGCTACATCAATGAAGTGGACGACACATTCCACAAAAGAGGCAGAAACTTGGTCGGATCATTTTTTGAAAGGGATGACAGAGTTCACAAATTTGATGGAGCTTAAGAGAGAATCAAATAGCGAGAAGTCGAAGAAAGAACCGATTTTAGATTTAAGCGGTAACAATTCGTTCAGTGCATTTTAGAATGTAATCAAATCATTTTTTGAATGTATTGTCGTACACAACATAAAATCTATATGATTCAATACATATATAATATATTTGTATTTAATTTTACAACTGTGTATTTTTTTCCATGACTCTTTGGTACAAATAATGATGTTGATTTTGGTTCTGCATAATTCGGATATGCACATTTAAAAAAACCTTGTATTTTAAAAAAAAACACAACAGGGCTTATTTCAGATATGCACTTCCGAATAAACCTCCTAATTTTTTTTAAAAAAACATTGTGATTTCGGATATGCATATTCGAATACTCCTTATTTTAGTAAAAAAAGGTTATTTCAGATATGAATATCTGAAATAAGTCCTGATAGCAGTATAAGATTTCTTGGGTCTAAATTCCTCCAAAAAGTCTATAAATAGGATCTCCAAACCATTTTATTCTCCATCACAAACCACAAACAGAAATGACACGAACATATCCACACCTTGATTTTGTCTACTTCAATGGTGCGAAGTCGTCACTTCAATTCAGGTTCTCGCAGGACACATCGTTTGTTGAACTTATTACCATATTGAATTCTCTCTTGCAATATCCAGATAATCGAAAGGTGGTCAAGCTTGAATATCGTCCACCTTCACTTGACAATGAAAGAAACGCAAAGTTCACTCTATTTGATCTCAAGAACGATGACGATTTAGAGGTTATGTGGGGTACTTTTCAACAATACCCTTCTAAGGGTATGATTGAGGTAGATGTCAAGCTTCAAAGATCAGGAGAAGATATTATCAAAATATTGCAACATCCTCAACTACCCGTTTACAATAATATATGATTTTAAATTTATGTAGAACTGTATATGTAATTTCGATGAATTATGTTGAATTTATGTTATGCATTATGTTGAATTATGTTGTTTTCTCTGTCATAGAGATGAATTCGAATATACATATTTGAAATAGGCAATCAGGTGATTTCGGACATGTATATGCAAAATCAATATAATAAAAAATAAATCATGGTACGCTCAGATATACACATCCAAATTTTAAAAATATTTTAAATTTTTGCCAAAAACATACGAAAAAACATAAGATTTAGAAAGAAATTCTTTAATATTATATACTCATTATCATTCTTACCTAAAAAAAAAGGAATTTGATTCCCCATTGTCATAATAATCTAGTTTTTGACATGTAATTTAGGTTACAAAAGATGAAAAGGTTGTCATAATTAAGACACCATGGTTCATGGTTGGGACAAGATGTAACATTTTACTAGAGAAATTCAAACTGTGTACTATAGTATCAATGCGTGTAAATCATTCACCATAACTGTATAACTATGATCTGGCTCCATATCTTTTGTTCACTTATGTGTGCTACCTGAATATGCGAATCTCTTACAAAACAGAGTAAAAATTGTTGCTTTTGAGTGAAAAATCATAAAGGCACTATTTAGCCACAGGACAATGGTAGGTACTAGAGCTCAATAACATAATAAGTATACTCTCCGATGATTATTATACCAATAAAAAAAATATTTTTAATTTAATGAATAATCAATATATTTAATATATAATAATAGCTAAATATGTCAATTATTCAATAAATTAAAAAAAAAAATATTATTTATAATAATGATCGAAAATTTTGTTTTTACTGTCTTGTCATGATAATTTTTTTTTAATAATTGTAAACTTTTTTAGAATAAATAATAGCAAGAATATTTTTGTTATTAATAAAATATGGAGGTGTGAGATATAATTGGAAAGTGGCAAGTTAAATTTTCAATTATGATTCAATCAGAATGTTTTGTTCGCCCAATGTCTAAAGATAGCCCACCTCAAATAAGTAATCCAATAAAGAGGAGTTGTCCTTTATACCAAGAAAAGAAAATTCATAAACATGTCTCTTATACGCTTAATCTGTTACGCTATACAATCAAAAACATATTTTCGGTACAATTAAATATTAAAGACTAAATTTAAACATAAAAAACTTCCATCAATCTGAGAGAATAAAAATTAGGAGGTTAATCGCAATAAAATGTTTTATTATGTAAGATAATGAGTTTTAAAAAATATTTCTAGTAATACTAGTGAAAAACAATCATCACTAGTAGTGAAAACCTTTAGGCAAAATGAATATATCTAAATGTTTTAAAGATAATGTAGAACTACTACTAAAATGTATCAAAATTATTAAGTGATAAAAACCAAGTACTAAATTTTTAGATAAAATCTGGACATGTTTGCTACACATGTGGGCTTTTTTGAAGAAAATTTTACCTTACACTCCTACAATTATATCCATACCTTTACATTTAAAATTTTTTTGGATGAAAATGACCTTCATATAAATAGTAAAAATTCAAAAGAATTTTACTTTCCATTTTCACGTTCAAAAAGGCTTTCGAAGATGAAAATGACCTTCATATAAATAGTAAAAATTTAAAAGAATTTTACTTTCCATTTTCACGTTCAAAAAGGCTTTCGAAACACTCTCAGATTGACTATATTTCAGAACACTTTTCCAAAATTTTTCGGTTCACAATTATACATACCGAAAAACTTGAGGCAAGTCTTCTAGTTTTGATCATTAAACCGGAACACATTATATAAGGCATCCGGTATGTTACGGTTTTATTCTCTATACCTGAACACATTTTAAAAGTCATTCGGTATGTACTCGTTGTAATCAGAACACTTTTATTAATCTTCTGATTTCTTTAATTTTATGCATTCCAGAACACTTTCAGGATGTGTTCCGGTTTGGTTTTTTAATATTTATTTTATATTTTTTAACTTATTATTTGTTATTTTTTGAATGCGGACACTAGACCAAGATGATAGGATTTCACATAATAGGGCAGCATGTGGCGTTCCATAAACAGTGTCAAGAGAGGAGGGGCATGTTGGTGCATCTTCATCTGCTTCACAACCTGCTGGTGCATCTTCATCCGCTCCACAACCTACTGACTTTTCAGGAGGACCTTACGATATGTCCTTACTAGTGAAGTGTGACTCGACATGTATGGTACAATGAGATAAGTAAAAGAAATTTAATCTATATCGAATAATTTTTTTTATTTTTAAATGTGTATTTTTATTTGTTTTTAAATGTATTTTTTTTTCCAGGAGAGAGGTCCGAAGAAAGAGCTGAAAGTTGCTGGACATAGGCAAAAGCTTAAGGAGAGGGTTCATGTTTCTCTCCCATGAGAGATAGAGGATTTGGTGTCTAGGTTTGGTCTTACTTCTCTACAGAGGACTAGTTTGACAAAGATAGACGTGGACCTTGTATCAGCATTTGTAGAGAGATGGCATATGGAGACATCATCATTTCACATGCCATTTGGTGAGATGACTATTGCTCTAGATGACGTTGCTTGTCTGCTACACTTGCCCATCATGGTGCGATTATGGATCCCCGAGCATGTCCCTGAGCAAGTTGCAATTGAGCTTGCTATTGATTACTTAGGAGTGTCACGGGGTACTGCTGCCAGACATGTTCGTGATTGCATGGGCACTTACTATAATCTGGCGTTGTTATACGACAGATTCGTGGACCATCGAGCTGCTGGTAGTTGGGCGTATGCGACCAAATACTATTTGATGATGTTGGTGGGTTACACCATTTTTGTTGACAAGTCCTTTACGCTTGTCGAGGAACAATATCTATTGTTGTTTAGGGACTTGGAGAGCCTTGGAGGTTATAATTGTGGAGCAACTGCTTTGGTTATCCTTTATAGATATCTTGGAGATGCATTCATGTTCAGTTACAAGCAACTGATAGACACCATACTCTACTACAAGTATTTATTTAAATTTATTTCATTTTAATTTATGTATTTTTTTTACATATGTTTACTAAGAGTATTCATTTTTTAATAGTGTTGGATTCATGGGTATTTTCTGACACATGGAAAGAGAGGAGAAAATTGGAAACCATCTGATAATCACGAACTTCCTAGAGCTATGAGATGATCGCACAAACAACGAGTTCTGAAGGTGGATGAGCTGAGACCTGTCTTGGATGAGCTGACACCTATAGACGTTATATGGCGCCCGTTCGATGAGCATAGAGAGTGGCGCCCATTTGATGAGATTTGTATGTACATGGAGTTTCTACAGTGGGGTGACACTTGAGTTTCATACTTTTCTAACAGATATATATGTCAATTTGGATACAGGAAGTATATTTCATCCCACCTCTTACTGATATGATGTTCGATGATGATATTGCTCTTGAGTGGATTAGTTACCACATAAGCATCATCGAAGTGATCTGTCAGACATCACTTGCAATTATTCCACACGAGACTGTTGATGGATAGTTGGAGTGGTATTATCGTGTGTCACATCCAAGGTTGGTGTCACCCCCACCTGATGCTCGTAGAGAGGTTCTAGTTCCTGGTTACGAAGCTGGACCATCTAATCCCACATTGACTCGTGTCTCCACCTTGATTCACCGTTATCTCCGACAAAATGAAGTTGACTCACATGACCCACAACTTGGTGATTTATTTGAGGCTTTATGCATTTATCGTTTTGGTTGTTTTATGTTTTATTTTTATACTTTTCTTATGTATTAACTCTAAGACTTATGTTGAATTTATATTTTGGATTGATTTATGTTTTATGATTAATGTTTCAATGGTTGTGATAACACCAACAATTTTAAATGGTTGTGATTGCACCCACAATTTTGAATGATTGTGATTGCACCGACAGTTTTGAATGGTTGTGATTTCACTGATAGTTTTGAATAGATGTGATGCACCGACAGTTTTTAATGGTTGTGCTTGCACCAACAATTTTGAATGGTCCATAATAAATTCATAGTAGTATAAATAAGGGTCATATGTTGTTTAGAAAAACACCAGGTTTTCAAATTCCTCTGCCTCAATTTTGTATTAATGCAAAAGTGTATTTCACTGGAGAAAAAGATCCTGTGAAGTTTTGGATCCCGAATGGATTTTTAGTCCTCGAGTCATTGGCAGAAAAGTTGGAAGAATTGCTGTCTGAACATGATAACAGAAGGGTGAGGAATATTTTGTACCATGAAAATTGGAACATGGATGTTGACAGAAGCGTAAGTTACAATGGTTTTTAGTTTAATAGCAATGAAGATATGAAGGCCATGTGAAAATCATACCGATGTAGCTTAACTAAAAGGCCGATCGAGTTGGAAGCGGAGACTACAAGATCTGCCGAAGACATCATAAAAATGTTGCAAAGTCCAGAATCATTTGGTAGTGTCTAAATTATTTCTAGTTGTGTTGTTTTAAGTTATTTTTAGTTGTGTTATTTTAGATTTTTCTAGTTGTGTTGGTTTACGGTATTTCAATTACATCTAGTTCATAAAATGTAATGCTCAAAACTTTGTCATAATAAAAGTACAGTGGTGATAAGAATCTGAGTCAACATAATACAACAATAACATCATGGAAAGTCACTTATGCTAAACTAACATATGATGGTAATATAGGCGAAATTTGTATCCAAAGTTTTAGACGTTCGCAAATCCTAACATCTAAGATGTTATTGTCGGAGAACGGAACTTCTTCCAATCTACTGTGACTGGTGGCAATGGTAATCCCTCTTTCATGTTTACCTTATTATAATGTAAAGTCAGTAATGTCATATATTAAAAAAATTAAGTAAAATTAAGTAAATAAAAGTAATTACCTGAACCCAATGGTCATTGTTGACAAAACCAATGCAGTAAATATTTGTAGTCTGTGAATGTGAGGTTGTCATAGGAAAAAAAGGTCAAGTACAGGTTGCCTAAATGCACAAGAATAACATTATAGTGATTCATAATCAAATAACCCATGTCTGGTAGTGTCAATCATTTCTCTTGTGGTCGTTGACTATTGGACTCTATCATCAACCCTTCTCTCACTTTTGATAGCCGGTCTCCGAATAACTTCTCATATAAACTCTTCATGTCCCTTAATTCCATGTCCAACTCTCGACGAACAATTGCCCAATCATCCATACTATACACATGCGATGATGTACTGACTCTAAATCCGCGGTTACCATCCGGTTGAACATCTACCTCTTGAATATACGACCTAATATGAATTGGAAACTGAAGAGTGAACAACTTCTTTAATAGTGACACTTTCTTCGATTGTGACTACTTTTTCGAGGTCTGTGATGGTTGAGATTGCCTCTGTGAAGATTGAGATGCTTGGTCAGCATACTCATGATATAATGGGTCCCTATAAACACCATACCCATATGGTTTCTTCCCTTTCTTCTTCACTCACCCTTTGATTTTTATTTTCTCAGGTGGTGGACACATTGATATTGTTGTGGGGTAAGAAAGTTCACAAACCCTACTTTTTAATGCTCTTTTATAAACATCATCTAATGATCTAAACCTTCTCCATAATTCTTCTATTGCACTACTCATATCAACCTCTGATCCATATTCTACATTTACCTACAACTCAACTTCCATACTTAGTTTCCTCCAATGAACATGAACACTGTTTATAGTATTGGTATACCACCAATAACGTATCTCCCTAGCTCACACGCACAAGGTAACTCATAATTTGTTCTATTAGTACAACAATATTTTTGCTTGTCAGTTCCAACAAAATAAACCTTCAATAACTCTTTATCAATGCATTTCAAAGTAACTCTAGATACAAAACCATGCAGATTACCATAAAATGGACTTATGTGTGCATGCTCAACTTCATAAAAACTTTTTTGAAAAGAACTCAAATGTTGCCTATTTGTAACTTCAAATTATTATTCATTGCTTCCCAACATTTGACCATGTCACCAATACTATTCTTTGACATCTGCTTTAACTTCTAATTTGCATACTCAACCCTAAAAATATAACATAGTAAAAATATTAAAAAGTAAACATTGTAAAAATTAATGCATAATAAAAATACTACATAAAATGACATACCGACTAGTCATGGTGTTACCCAAATGAAGTACTCGATTAATCCATGCTCCAATAAGTCTATGCCTATGTGGAGTCAACCAAGTGTCTTTGACATAATCAATAAATTCACTACAATCAAAATATGATTGTTCAAGTCGGTGCAACCGTTGACTATACTCAAGCTCACCACTAGCCCATACAAGTTCCATCCATGTGTCTATCGTATCTTGCATGTCTTTCACCACATATTTCTTGCATCTTGCACCAACATTTTTATTAATGTGAAATCCACATAGCAAATTAACCATCGTAGGAAACACAACTTCAACTGATATTATCAAAGCAAAATCTCTATCCGTCAAAATCACTTGTGGACACAAATCTTTCTTCACAAACATATGCTTCATCTTGTCCAAGACCCAACAAAAACTATATGTCTGCTCAGACTCTATATAAGAAAATGCAACAACAAATGTCAACTCGGCCGATGTCATGCCAAAAATTTCAAACAAATGTTGTCTATATTTATTTGTCTTATAAGTGTTGTCCATAACTAACACAATAGGAAAAATATACAACAACTTAATCGAATCTGGATGTGCCCAAAAAATATTTCTCACAACTTCTGAGTCATCTCTTTTTTTACTCTAGTAAACACAACTTGCATCCTATATAAGCTTAAGAAAATATTGCATCTCACTTCTTGGACATCTTATCTCTTTTTCTATCACACTCTTATGCTTATATATTTGCATGATCCGAGCGAAATTCTCAGGATCTCTCTCTTGCAAGGAAAGCAATATGTGTCTAGGTGGAATATTTATCTTTGTCAAATCAGCAACATGCTGCTTATCATCTATGGTCAACCTACCAAAAAACGTATGACCTTCTAATCTATCAAGTAATCCATGATTATGAACTCCTTATTTAACATCAACCTTCCATCTAGACCTATCTTTTGTCAGAGTCGGCCTGATTTTGAATGGACATCCACATCTCTTAGTCGCACTTTGAGTTTCACTTCTATCCTTGTATTTCCCCTTTTATCGCAACCAAATATTACTTTGTTACTTCTCTCTCTCTTGCCTGTTTCGGTGTTTGAGCGCTTGATAATGATAATTACTTTATTTCTGATTCCAACCTATTTAATCCATCTTATAACCTCTTCTCGTGTATCGAATCTTTGAGTAGTTGAGAATACATCAGTGGTATCTACAAAGTTCTCATTTTCTTAGCAAATTTGGAGCGGAATTCCCATACCTGAAAAAAATAAAAAAGCGCACCGGAAGACTTTGGACAAGTGTTCCGATCCATGTTTTAAGACTAACCGGAACACTGTGGATATGTGTTCCGGTTAACAAAATGCACAACGAAAGACATTTCAGAAATGTTTCAGTTTATATAAAATTTCCATCCCAAACCGCAACACTCTGTACAACTCTTTTAGAACGTTAATTCTCTAAACTAGACCACTTTAATCAACTTTTCCAGTTATTAAAATGCACACCATAAGACTTTTTTGAAGTGTTCTGAAACACATGTGTAGAGGTGCAGTTCTCATATTTTTTGGTGCATAGTAAACACTGAAATGGTAAATTGGTTAAAAACATTAAAGGGTAAAATTGGCATTCTTGAAAAATTGTAAGGGTACAAGTCTAATTGTAGGGATACGAGGTAAAATTTATAAAGTTTAACTCTTTTTATTATTATTTATTTATTTTTATAATTAGAGTGAGATTGCTTCAGAGAGAGTGACACACCTAACAAATCTCTCCATCATGGTTCAAGTGGGAAATATTTACTCAATCATCATGTTTGATTTTTTCTACAATAGTTCATCTTCATCACATTTTTTATGAAGTTGAAAGGATCAATTATATTAAGAAATTTTATGTGAGGGGACAAAGAATGATGACAATTAAAATGTACAACTTTCAACAAAAATAATTCTCTAAATAATATGACAACAACTTAATTTGACAAAAGAAGATAAAGTAAATATAAAAAAATTAATAAATTATTTGCCCAATTTAATTAAATGATCAATCCAGAGAGAGAGAGAGAGAGAGAGAGAGAGAGAGAGAGAGAGAGAGAGAGAGAGAGAGAGAGAGAGAGAGAGAGCAACTCTCTGATTCATTATATTTCTAAAAGTTGTTATAAAAAATTACAAATGAGTTACAAGAAAAGAGTTACCCAAGTTTCTAAGAACAAACTCTATTTTTCACATAAGTGTTTCTCAATATCTCCAACTCTCCATATATGAATCACACAAACCAAAGGTGTTTAGAAGTGTTTCCTAATCCTCTTATATATCTCCAAAGATTTTTCTAAACCCTTGCCTCTATAAGTTTTCCCTAACTAGAATTACCCCATTACTTCCCTCTGGCTTTAACTGTAAACTTCTAACAATTGTTATAATAATAATTACATTGAAACATATTTATAATTGTTGAACACCAACTGTGATACGGTGGGAGAACTGACTTGAGGTTTTGCGTTTGTGTTCGCAAATGTTTCAGTTTAGCAAGAGTCGCCACCGACTTTTTATTTTATCCAAAGGAAAGGTCAAAAAGTACATGAAAGACCTTTGAGATGTTTTCTTGCGTTCGGGGGGTAGATTATGAAAAGGGAATGTGCAAGCACCCTTTTCATCCATGGTTATCCATGGGCTCTTAGTTACTTGTTTAGATCACTTGCTTTTGCTTTTCAATTGTTTGAAATGGTGCTTTGTGTGTGATTTTGAAAAATGTTTTGAAAAGGGGCCATCGTTGTGGCAACCTTTGTAATGATTCTTGTTCGAATGTATACAAAGGTGTAATGTCTTTTGAAAATATGTTTCAATGTTTGAAAGTTTGTTTTGGGAAATGTTTTGAAATTGTGTTGTGAGGTGTGTTTGAAAATAGCAAGAATGTTTTTGCAAGTTTTGATCAAGTAACTAAGAGTTGTCTACCCTATCTACTCAAGAGTATTTCCTACACATTTTTAACCCTTTTACATTGTTGTTTTACCGTTGCATTTGGTAAACAACCTTGTATTTGGATGTTAAACGGGACACGCGCGGGTCATCGTATACAATCATTGAAAGCAACTTGTGAGACGTTCTAGCAATTTTGCAAGGGACGAGATCGTTTTATCGAAGGCAACACCGAGGATCATCGAGGGACTACGATCTTTGTTTATTGAAGGGTCATTTTCTAGAGTGTCTCATATTCGAGGGACATGATTGTATTTCCGAGGCAACAAGCGAGGTTACCCTAGAGGTGCACGTGTGAGAAGTGTATTGATTTCAAGTTATTTGTTCTTGGATTAGGTCATCTAGCGATTGATTTTTTGATCTTGCCATACACGCTTAATTACTATACAATATATAGAAAGCAATAAATTGCAGAAATTAAAAATCTAAGTTATTACAAAAGTATCCGGGAATGGGGGTACAATTATTACAAATGGGGATGAATCTCATAAGAATAGCAAAGTCCAAATATTACAACCAAATCGAATTGTCGCGATTCAATACAAAGCTATGACAAAATAAAATCAACAAAGCATGAGATGTATGTATTTACTTGGAAAGGAATACAATAAAAATCTATTCTAAAAAGAAAAAAAAAACTATATTATTATTCTTTATATTTTATTAATTTTAAAAAAAAGTTTAAAGAAAGCAAAAATAATTAAATTAATTTAAATGATTTTTTTGGTATTTTTATTAAATGCAAGAAAAATAATAAAAAGAAAATGATTAAAATAAAACTAATTAAGAAAATCAAATTTATTTTACAAAAATGAAGTTTTAATATATCACTAGTATATTTTTAACAAAAGAAATAAAAAAAGATAAATTAAAAGAAGAAAAGGAAAATTAATTTTAAGATTAATTTAATTTGATAAATAAAAAAAGTATTGAGTTTTTTTATGAAATTGCCAACAAAAAGAAGTAAATAAAAAAAGTAAAAATGGGCTTAAGATGATATGGTAAAGTGCTAGGCTCAAACAAAATAAAAGAAGAAATAAGGTCAGAATGGAGGGGGGTGCGAGCCAACAATTATATGGGTTTATGGATTTGGGGCCAGAATTGACCCAATGCTTAAGTTTTGTTTTTTTGATTAGGGGAAACAAGATAAAAAATTAGGGTTTGTGACTCCCCTTTCCCAACGGCGCCATCGTCCCTTTCCATTTCATCTCTCTCACTCTGTAACTCACAACATCTTAGGCTTATGACCGAAACAAGCTAATCTCTCCTCACCATGAATCACGTTTTCTATGAAAATCTAGAGTTAAAATCATGCTCGAAGATCTCTCTCTAATCTTCCCTTCTCCTCAAGCCGCCAGAGCGCTATCCCTCTCGCATATCCCTCTTACACTCTAAGCGCTAATGATTTTCACTTCTTTGAAAGGTACTGTTCTGGGTTTTGAAGTTTGAACGTTTTTTTTTTGTTATTGTTAATCTTGTTCACGTTTTGGCTTGTTAATCTATTGTATCATGTTTGAGACACAGAAAGTGATTTGAAAAGAAATGTACCTTTAGAACCTTTATGGAAGAAAGGAGAGGAATGTGAGGTTGGACTGATGGCGTTCCCTTGGTGGCCGGAGGCGGGGGAAGAGATGATGACAGACGTGAGCTTCCGGTAACTTCTTCTTTTTCTATCTTCTATGATTATGATGATGCTTCTGAAACTTTTAATTTGTAAGTTGAAATGTTTGATGATTGAAACTTTGATTTGTGAGTTGTTGATGATGATTGCTGAGACTTTTGGTTGTTGTTGAAATATTTGATGATGATTTCTGAGACTTGTTTGTTATTGGTTAATGATGATGATTTCTGAGACTTGTTTGTTGTTGGTTAATGATGATGATTTCTGAGACTTGTTTGTTGTTGGTTAATGATGATGATTTCTGAGACTTGTTGGAATTTAGTTTGACTCTTTTGATGGAATGTTGGGGTGTTGGACTCTTGAGACAGTTTGAGAACTGAGTTTGTTTACAGTTTGGTTGTTTGCTGTACAGGTTTTTTGTGTGTATTTGTTGCAGTTTGAGTTGCTTGAAACTGTTAGGCAGTGTTTTGGTGAGTTTTCGTTGCAGTTTGGAATCTGCAGGTTTGGAGTTTTTGTGCAGGTTTTGTGTATTTTCTGCAGTTTTGTTGGAATATTTTGTAAGCTTTGGTTATGCAGGCTTGGTTAGTTTGGGAACTGTTAGGCAGTGTTTTGGTGAGTTTTTGTTGCAGTTTGAAATTTGTAGGTTTTCGGGTTTTTGTGCAGGTTTTGCTGTTTAGGGATTGCTATGTTTTTGATGGTTACAGTTGGAAATGGCTTTTGAATATTTTTGTGATCTGGTTTACAGTTTGGCAGGCTTGTTTTGTTTAGAACTGCAGGTTTTTGCTTGAAACTGTTATACAGTTTTAGGTTGTTTGAAGCTGTTATGCAGGTTGTGAATGTTTAAAGCTGTTATGCGGGTTGTGGGTTGTTTGAAGCTGTCATGCAGGTTGTGAATGTTTCTGCAGCTTTGACAAAATGTTCTCTCTCTTCTTCTTACAATTTTTCTTGGTCTTATCCTAGTTGCTTTTTGTTTTGCAACTTGTGACAGTTTGATGGTATGATGGCCAATCTATACCTTTCCCATAATTTAGGTGATATCTCTCCTCTCTCTCCTCTCTCAATGATAAAAGCAATTATGCTTTTTCTCTGCTTTTCTGAAAAGTTTGCCCAAATTCTTGGAAAATGATGATAGGCTTTTGCAACAAGCTTTGCTTGTTATTTGGTTTACCAAACTGCTTTGTACTTTTTGCCTGCTGTTTGTACTTGTTTTACTGCTGTCTATCTTGGCCTTGCTGTTACTACATTGTTTAGTTTGCATCCAGTTTGGCCTTGTTTGCATTTAAACAAATTTGCTTTGCTTGCAATGCTTGCTTAGACAACTTGCTCTGCATTCTTTAATTGGACAACTTGCATTTTTATTTTTCTCTTTGTGAACCAAGAAGAGCAATCTTCTTGTGATTTGCAAAGAGAAAAATAAAAACGTGATGAAAATAGCCCTCTGATTCCAAACGGAAAACTTTAATGATGAACAATCTTCTTTCTTTTTTTTTTGAAATTCTTATATATGTTCAATTAAACTGTACTAATCGTTTTTTCTTTTTTTCTTTCTTTCATGTGAGCGCAAATTGGATGGTGACGAAGCAGAGGAAGCAAGAAACTTTGTGGCGAGCATGGGAGCAATGGAAGCTTAGGCTTAGATTTTTCTTTGTAACTTAGAGATAAATATTCAAACAAATGTACCAATTTACTTTTCAAATACAATAAGTTGCACAACTTAAAGCATTTAAATAATAAACTGTATTGTAACATTTTTTGAAATAAATGAAAAAGTCTTTATGAGATAATCTGGTATCCATTAAAATCTTCTACTGTCAATAACTTGCAATTTTCTTTTCGCGTCTTCTTTAAGATTCCTGATTAAAATAATTGAAACTGTATTCCAATAATTCCAACCAGATAACTTAAACTCCAAGTAATCCAATAACTCTGTGATCTCATAACCTTGCAACTGTACTCTGATCAAAACAACGCACTGTGTATTCCAATAAACAAGTAAACGTCTATTCCTTAAACGAGAAAATGTTTTGAAAAGACGCAATTTATCTGGTTAACCTGTATCCAACAAAACCTGAACGTTCTAAATGACAGTCTCAGCTCCCATTTCTTGTCCCAGATAAACAAGCCTTGAGAATAACCATAACCTTTCAGTAAACTTGAAAAAGCGTGAAAACATGTGACAGTTAATTGAATTTCTGAGAATTCAGTTTCTTCTGAGAGATGCGAGAAAAACCCTAATTCCTAATTTACTGCCACAGGAGAAAATCTGTCTGATCGATTCCTGAGCCAATCTTGGATATTTGAGAAACCCTAGGGTTGTGCTTTTTTTTTGTGAAAAATGGGAGGGCAAATTTTAGGGTACAACAGCTGCCCCTGTTCAATCTTCTTGAACCTGAAGAGTTAGATCGGCGAGTTTGTCGTTTGCGACTCGAAAGTAAAAGATGATTGGACACTAGAGTGCCCATAAATTTGCACTCGTCAAAGCATAATTGAGGGAATAGGCTTAAAGATGCCATTTGGAGATGTGACAGAATCTTGTCGGAGATGGGCTTAAAGATGCCATCCAGGAATGTTTGTTGAATTGTATGTTGTAGGTGAAAGAATGAGTATCAGAAAGGTATCCCTGTCTGGAACGTCTCTGAGCTGGGGATCTGAATAAGAAATAGAATGACATCCATGTCTGGAGCCTCTATAAACTGTTTTCCGAAGCCGAATCTGAACAAGCGATAGATTAGTATCCATGTTTGGAGCATCCGTAAAATGTTTTCATGAGGCTGAATCTGAATAAGCGATAGATTAGCATCCATGTTTGGAGCATCCGTAAACTGTTTTCATGATCCTTGAATTGTTTGTTGATTAGTCCGTGTAAAGCTTCATCTGAAACTGAGAAGGAACCGGTGTAGGGTTGCCTGATGATGAGTCCGTGTAAAACTTCATCTGAAACTGAGAAGGAACCGGTGTAGGGTTGCTTCAATGATGGTCAAGTAGATAGTTGTCCTGTCTGATTTTAGGTGTTAATCTTTGACCTGAGGAAGAAAGATAGTTTTCCTGTCTTGTTACAGGTGTTAATCTGGAACTTGAAAAGGATGCTGATAACCATCTGTTGATTGACCTTTTTTGAAGTGTATTTTCATCTGGGAAAATAAATCCTTGACAAATGTCAGGGAGTCGTTAGATCCTGGACTACTGTTGAAGAGTATGTGTGTCCTCAAGCTTTGCTTATAATATTTATACCGGGAATTCCTGTTTTGTTGTTTGAGGAGAACCCCGCTGGGGAATATTTGAAAACTCTGTGGGGAATTGAGAATGGGAATCTTCATTCTGCTGGGGGAATTTGTGTTGAGGAGTCAAGAACGAGAATCTTCGATCTGCAGGGTGAAGGGGTAAGAAAACACTTAGAAGGGGGGTTGAATAAGTGACTCTTTTTGTCTTCAAAACAAAGCTCAAACAATAATGGAATAACACAGTTATTTTTATCCTGGTTCGTTTGAACTCAAACTACTCCAGTCCACCCGCCAAGGTGATTTCGCCATTCTCAACAAGGACTTAATCCACTATAATCAACTGATTACAATCACACAACAACTGTTGTGACTAACAATGCACAGGTAAACTTACAAGTGACTAACACCACTAAGACTTAAATCTAGTCCTAGTCTGCTTGAGAAATCTGACCAAACTTGGTCTCTCAAGGAACAAATATAGGAGGTTAATCTTAACAGATAATGAAATAGAGTTTTCTTCTAATCAAGCTATATCACAACTGTGATTTTTCACTTAGAATATAATACACAAATTGTATGAACAATGAGTTTGTGAGCTTTTGGATCTTTCACGTAGTTTCTTTCTTCTTTTGAAAATTTGATTGGTTTTCTTGGTTCACATCAAAAGTCATTAGCTTGCAATAAATGTCCTTCTATTTACAGTAGGAACAATAAGACCGTTGCTGCCTTCAGAAAAGATGGAGAGCATTAAATGCTTTGCGTGTATCCTTGTAATATTCCATTTTCCAAGAAACTAGTTGTAGGCACTTGAGTGCTTTCAGCCGTCTTTGCATTAATGAGAAAACATCAGAATGTAAGAACGTGTTTCCTTTGCTTTGACAAGACAAGTTGGTCTAAACGTTGTTTCAGAATTTGCTTCCAATGTATTTAAGTCAGAACATGCTTTATTCAACTTCTGGGCAGAGCGTTGCTTGCTAAGAACTTTGAACAACGCTTGCTTTCAAGTTATCTTCTGAATCAAGGAGCCTGCTAGAAGTTAGAAGATACATTTAACAAGTAAAGGTTCTTACCAGAGTCAGCAGTTGCGTTTGAATAAAAAGGTTCTTTTATCAAAGAACTTCTTCATAATCTTTGCTTAGTACTTTAGAATGTTTTCTGTCAGAATATTAACTAAGACATTTAAAACACATTCATTAGAGCATAAATTATCTTAAATATAATTTAGTTATCATCAAAACTCTTGAGATAGGTCAGAACTAATCTTGTTCTTTCAATCTCCCTCTTTTTGATGATGACACAAAATTATTTTAGATAAAGAAAAGAAACGTATTAAGAGATAAGAATCTCCCCCTGAAATGAATATTTATATGCATAAGACATCCTGAGATTATTTAGTCAGAGTAATACACAGCCTTCTTGAATTTCTTCAGAACTTCTTCAAGAAGATAAATCTTAGCTGGAATATTCTTTCAGAGTTAAAGTGATACCTGCAAAAAAATTCTTTTGCACAGAAGGAATTCTTGCAAATTTGTTAGAATGTCTGAGACTTAGTCCCATAACTGTTAAACAGTGATTAGTTCAAGAATGCACATTTTCTCCCCCTTTTTGGCATAATCAAAAAGTGTAAAAAATAAGAAATTTTGAAAGATTTCATAAAAAAAGGTTAAAAATAGATATCCGGAAGTACAAACAAAGCATCCAAATAAGAGACAAAAAGAAACTAGGATTTCTTAGTGACAAGAGCCATCAGAAGATTCTTGATTTCAGAAGCAAATTCGTTTTGTTTTGCCATCCAGTTCTTGATCTCTAGATTTGTTTGACCTTGCTTATCCATGCGTTTATTCAAGACTTCATTCTCCTTCTTTAGCTCTTTCAGAGTGTCTATAATGAGTGAGGTAGGAGCAGAAGATGATGAAGCTTCAGTAGAAACAGGATCAGAAGCAGCAACTGTTGAGTCAGACTTCACAAAGGTGGAAAGCAGAGTGCCCAGATCTATTGCAAGAGTTGGCACAAGTTCAGGTCCAGCCTTAGCTGAAGGTTGATTCAATAGAACAATAGCCAGAGGATTTGAATCTTAAGAGGATTCTTCAGATTCATCTTCTGATATGTCCATCTTATCAGCTGGTGTATCAACAATCATTAGCGAAGACTTCTTATTCCAAGTGTCAGCAGCTTCTGTCTTGAAAGCATGCAGAAGTTTGAAAAAGTTGTCCAGCACCTGAGAATGGAACAAATACTATAACTTTCGTGATTCGGTAACCAAAGTTCTTCTGAAGGTTTCCCATTGAAGATCTGTTGCTGCTGTGTTCACACTTCTGGAGCAATCTTCTTTCAGCGGTTGTAACCATGCTTGAACATTTGTTATAAAATTCTGAAACAAAGTATTTACATCTTGATGAACAGGTTTAGGGACAACCGTTCTGTAAGTTTTGTTTTTCAAGAATTGTAGAGATTGAAAGTCCACTATAGTTCTTAAAAAGCTATTGGGTTCAGGATTATTTATAGGTTCAGGTTCAGGTTGGTTAACACAAATATGAGGTTCTGATATTTCATGAGGTACAGATGGTTCAGCAGTTTCAGTTTGTTCAACAGGTTGTTGTTCTGGAATTTGAGGAGTTGAGAGTGGTGTTGTATGCTGTGGTGAAGTGGGTGGAGTGACATCAAGCAAAATTATTATTGTATAAGCAGGAGTGGGAATGGGATTTTGAGGCTGTGGTTGATTCATAGCAAAAATATTCTCAGATGGTAGGTTGAAAGGAGGTTTTATGGTTGCTAGAGGTTCATTTATCCCTGGAATTCTCCAAGAGCCAGCATCATACCATCCAGTGGTTCTGGGTGATAGAGGTCTGGGAGGGGGTCTTGAAAAATGTTCAGCAGGAATAGGTTGAAAAACAGATGGTTCAGGGGGTTTTGATTGAGAGGGTTCTGATTGGCTGTCAGAATGTTCATCAGAGTCAGAATTACTTAAATCTGTTGAAAAATGATTTTTACGAGGGTTGTCAGCAAGGGGTTCAGATGGTAAGGTCAGATCAATGTTGACATCTAAGTCTCCTAAAGTTTGAGAGGGTTCAGCAGATGCAGATACATTTTCAGAATCATAAACAGGTATAGTTTCAGCATGATTACCTGTCTTCTTTTTCTTCTTCTGAGGAGTGTCAGAAGGTCCTTCTACAGATTTTCTCTTCATATATTCTTGGAGAACAACATCAGGAGCAGCTTGATTTATTCCTTGAAGCCAAGCTGGATCAATGGGTGATCCTGTTTCTTTGCAGGTCTCAAGATAGTGCAAAACCATACGAGGATGCTCCCCTGAGTTGAACATAGGAAAGTAAGCAATATGAATTCTTCTCCTCTTCACAATAGTTGACAGCCATGGAGTGGGTTCCACCAGCAGTTTGTCAATGATTTTCCTTTTCAGCAAGTTCTTTCCAGTTATAGTCTTACCACAGATAGGTTCAAGCTCCCCCAGAAGATTTGCTTCTTTTAGGTGAGCAATAAGACCATTCTCAATCAGAATGTCGGATAATAACCTCCCCATAGGAATCCAATTCCTCTTTGATTTGGGATTCTTCATCCTTTCAGCTTCTCTGGTTTCTTTGACATGGTTCTAGAGATGTTCAAAAAGCAAGTAGGGCAAATCAATTTTGACATTGGTTCCAAGGCAAAACAGTAGATATTGTTGATCAGCGTTGATGTAATCAGGAGAACTGGTGTCTTACCTATGGTGAATATATCCATGAATAATCCTTGCCCAAATATTATATTTGTCTTTCAAGTCCCTGACTTTGGAGGAACCTTGACCGTTGGTAAAAATCTCTAAATATACCCTAGACATCTCCATTCTCCCACTGGGCATTCCTGTAACTCCAAGTCCTTTAAATCCCAGCAACCTTCTGATTTGATTTTCTGTAATGGATATTTCCTTGCCCATTACAAAGGAGAGAATAACCTTGGGGGTTGCAATAGCGTGAATCCAAAATTCTTTCACCAAATGTGGAAAGACTGGACCAATAAGATGATCAAAGTAGCTTTCCCAACCTTGAAACTTCACAGCAGGGAACAAGTCAAATCCATTCTCTCTGAGATTCTCAAAGTCTACCATTAGCTCACTCAAAACTTCCAAACTTTCTACCGGAATGAGAGTTGTCCTTTCAGGTATAATGTATTGCTCAGAGTGGGTAGAAGAAGAAGAAGCCATTGAAGTTCTTTAGAAATGAGAAAATTGAAGAAAAGGGTTTTTTAAGAGAAAAGTACAGTAAAAAAAAAACGCTTGAGTTTTGTAAGAGATAGTAAAGAATGAAAATGGTTTTTCAAAAAGTATTTATAGGCATTAATTTAAAAAAAATTTAGAATTAAAATTAGAAGTATTTAAGACACAATTAAAATAAAGATTAAAACGGATTTAACAACGAATCTCATCATTACTTGCATTTAATGATTTGCTAAAAATGAGGGAAAATGTGGGATTATGGCTAATCATTAATAGTTACCTAGAACGTCAACAGTAGCTTTTGCACGCTTGACCTTTCAGAAACACACCACGTGTTCATCTCCTGAAGGATGCATGTAACAACTGTTTGTTCTAATGAATTTCTGAATTTCATAAAGGTTGAAATCTTCTAGTTGACTTTTCATCCAAATCATCTGAGAGCTACATCCAGCAGCAGATATATATTCAGCTTCTGTGGTTGATAGTGCAATTGTTGCTTGCTTCTTGTTGTACCATGAGATAAGATTGTCACCCAAAAACTGGCAGCTTCCAGAGGTGCTTTTTCTTTCAATTTTATCTCCAGCAAAGTCAGCATCACAATAACCTACTAGTTTGTAATCTTGTGATCTTCTATAACACAGACCAAGATTAACATTACCTTTCAGATACCTAAGAATTCTCTTAACAGTTGTTAAATGAGATTCTCTAGGATCTGATTGGAATCTAGCACACAAGCACACGCTAAATAATATATCAGGTCTAGATGCAGTCAGATAGACAAGGGATCCAATCATACATCTATAGAGCTTCTGATCTACTTTCATACTTACCTCATCTTTACCTAGAATGCAGGTTGGATGCATAGGTGTCTTGGCATCTTTGCTTTCTGACATTTGAAATTTCTTCAGAAGTTCTTTAACATACTTCGTCTGATGTATGAAAGTTCCTTCTGGAGTTTGGTTGATTTGAATTCTCAGAAAGAATTTCAATTCACCCATCATGCTCATTTCAAATTCTTCCTGCATGGTCTTAGCAAATTCTTTTCCAAGGGAGATATTAGAGGTTCCAAAAATTATATCATCAATGTAAATTTGACAAATTAAAATATAATTTTTAAATGTTTTTCTGAAAAGAGTTGTGTCCACTTTCCCTCTGGTAAAATCTTTTTCTAATAGAAAATTACTCAGACGATCATACCAAGCTCTGGGAGTTTGTTTTAAACCGTACAAAGACTTTTTTAGTTTAAAGACATGTTCTGGATGCTTTGAATCATTAAATCCAGGAGGTTGATGGACATATACTTCTTCTTCAATATAACCATTTAGAAATGCACTTTTAACATCCATTTGATATAATGAAATGTTATTTTGTACAGCAAAAGAAATTAATAATCTTATAGATTCTAACCTGGCGACTGGGGAAAAGGTTTCATTATAATCAATTCCTTCTTATTGACTATAACCCTGTGCAACCATTCGTGCTTTGTTTATGATTACTTCTCCTTGTTCGTTCAATTTGTTTCTGAAAACCCATTTGGTTCCTATAACATTGAATCCTTTGGGTCTTGGAACTAGATTCCATACATCATTCTTGGAGAATTGATTTAGTTCTTCTTGCATTGCTAAGATCCAGTCATTATCTTCTAGAGCTTCATCAATGGTAGTTGGCTCAATCAGAGAGACTAAACCAAACAAAGATTCTTCATTGATTCTTTGAGAGGATCTTGTTCTGATGGGATCTTCTTTTCGGCCAATGATTACATCTTCTTTGTGAGCTGAAGATATTCTAGGAAACCTTTTCTGTGTGGGTTGGTAAGAGATTATGAGATTGTTTAGAGCATTGTCAAGAGGATGATCTGCTACGTCTTCTTTTGCTTATGAACTTTCAGAGTTTGAGTGATGATCTTATGTACCTACAGAAAAATCAATTTGCTTTGGCTATTGCTGGCCAAGCTTATCGTCAAACCTGACTTTGATTGATTCTTCAACAATCAGAGTTTCTGTGTTGTATACTCTATAGCCTTTTGAGCGTTCAGAGTATCCAAGCAGGAAACACTTTTGTGCTTTGGAATCAAACTTATTCATAGTTTCTTTGGTGTTTAGAATAAAACAAGTACATCCAAAAGGATGGAAATAAGAAATGTTGGGCTTTCTGTTTTTCCACAATTCATAGGGAGTCTTTTCAAGAATAGAGATTCTATTCTGAATGTAACACGATGTGTTCACAGCTTCTGCCCAAAAGTGCTTAGCCATATTTGTTTCATTGATCATGGTTCTGGCCATCTCTTGTAATGTTCTATTCTTTCTTTCTACAACTCCATTTTGCTGGGGAGTTCTAGGACAAGAAAAATTATGAACAATACCATTTTCTTTAAAATATTTTTCAAAATAATGATTTTCAAATTCATCACTATGATCACTTCTAACTTTTGGGATTTTAAAATCTTTTTCATTTTGCACTTGAGTACAGAAGTAAATGAATACAAAATGTGACTCATCCTTGTGTTTTAAAAACTTTACCCATGTCCATCTGCTGAAATCATCAATGATGACCAATCCATACTTCTTACCTCTGATGGATGCAGTTTTAACTGGCCCAAACAGATCAATATGAAGTAACTCTATTGGCTTAGAGGAAGAGACAACATTCTTAGATTTAAAGGAAGGTTTTGAAAATTTTCCTTTTTGACATGCTACGCACAAAGCTTCTGAGTTGCACTTCAAATTGGGAAGTCCTCTGACTAAATTTAATTTATTTAGTTGAGAGATTTTTCTAAGACTGACATGTCCCAATCTTCTGTGCCATACCCATTGCTCATTGCTAACAGACAAAAGACATTTGACGTTTTGAGATTTAAGATCTGATAAATCAATTTTGTAAATGTTGTTCTTTCTCTTGCCAGAAAAGAGGATTGATCCATCCTTTTGACTTACAGCCTTACAGGAGTTTTGATTGAAGATAATGTCATAGCCATTGTCACTTAATTGACTTATGGACAATAGATTATGAGTTAATCCTTCTACTAATAAAACATTTGAGATAGAAGGGAGGTTACCGTTTCCTATGGTTCCAGAACCAATAATCTTCCCTTTCTGATTACCTCCAAACTTCACATCTCCTCCAGCTTTAAGTTCTAGGCTTTGGAACATAAACCTTTTTCCCGTCATGTGTCGTGAGCACCCAAAGTCCAGGTACCATGACTGGTGTTTCAATTGAGCTGTTAAGGACATCTGCAACAAATATTATTTTATCCTTAGGTACCCATATATTTTTGGGTCCTTTTGGGTTAGCATAAGAGTTTCCAGAATGTGATGTATATTTTATATCATGTGAGTGTCCAAACTTGAATTGCTTATTCAGAGGTTTGTAAGTGAAGGTCATTTTAGCAACAGGTTTTGGAATGTATGTCTCCTTCCCTTTGGGAGGTTCATATCCAATTCCTCTTCTGTTTTCCCCACTAACTCCATAGATATTGAAGCCATTTTACTTCTGTCTATGCCTTTAGCAAGAAAAGATTGAAAGCTATAGTCATATTCTTTCAGAATATATTTTGAACTAGACACAGACTCTGAACTAGAATTCTTTTGAACATTTTGAATTTCCTTTTTAAGTTTAAAATTGTTTTTTAGAAGTTCAGATTTTTCTGTTTCAAGTTTCTCAATATCAGATGCAAGACTCTTCTTGAGTTTCTTGTATTTGATTTTGAGCTTACTATAGTTTTCCAGAAGTTCTGATAAACTATCAGCAAGTTCTTCTCTAGAAAATTCAGAAAATACCTCTCTTTGTTCTGACTCACAGTCTGAGTCATCTTCTGTGATAGCCATCAGAGCTAGGTTGGCATTTTCATCTTCAGAACCAGATTTATATTCAGAAGAATCTGAGTCATCCCAGGTTGCCATCATTCCTTTCTTCTTTCCAAATCTCTTCTTTGGTTTTTCCTTTTGAAGCTTTGGACAATCACTTTTGAAGTGATCAGGTTCTTTGCATTCATAACAGATGATCTCTCTTCTGTTTGACTTTTTGTGTCTAGAAGATTCTAGTTTATCTTCTGACTTCTTGAAGTTCCTGAACTTCTTTTGTCTGTGCTTCCACAGATGATTGATCCTTTTGGAGAGCAAAGATAGTTCGTCTTCTTCTGAAGCTGATTCTTCAGAGTTTTCTTCTTCAGCCTGAAAAGCGTTAGTATCAAATTTCTTAATTGATTTAAGGGCTAGAGACTTACCTTTCTTTTGAGGCTCATGCTCATCCAGTTCAATCTCATGACTTCTGAGAGCACTTATGAGTTCCTCCAGAGACACATTGTTCAGATCTTTTGACACCTTGAAGGCAGTGACCATTGGTTCCCATCTCCTGGGTAAGCTTCTGATGATCTTTTTCACATGATCTGCTTTGGTATATCCTTTGTTCAAAACTCTCAGACCAGCGATCAGAGTTTGAAACCTAGAGAACATTGCTTCTATAGACTCACTCTCTTCAACTTTGAAGGCTTCATACTTCTGAACTAAAGCCAGAGCTTTAGACTCCTTAGCTTGAGCGTTTCCTTCATGAGTTATTTTGAGAGACTCAAACATATCATGCGATGTATCTCTATTAGTGATTTTTTCATATTCTACTTTAGAGATAGCATTTAAAAAAATATTTCTAGCTCTGTGATGATTTTTAGAATCAGCTTTTTGTTGTCTATCCATATTTTTCTATCCACTTTGTTTCCTTCTGAATCTGTAGGATGTTTGTAACCATCCAAGACTATATCCCAAAGATCACTATCATGACCTAGAAAGAAACTTTCTAGTCTATCTTTCCAATACTCAAAATCTTCTCCATCAAACACTGGAGGTTTGTTGTAACTGTTATTGTTTTGTTCAGCGGCCATTGTGTTTTCTTCTGGATCTTTTCCTGACACGGTTAAGTGTTATGCTCAGAGTCAAGCTCTGATACCAATTGAAGGGGTAAGAAAACACTTAGAAGGGGGGTTGAATAAGTGACTCTTTTTGTTTTCAAAACAAAGCTCAAACAATAATGGAATAACACAATTATTTTTATCCTGGTTCGTTTGAACTCAAACTACTCCAATCCACCCGCCAAGGTGATTTCGCCTTTCTCAACAAGGACTTAATCCACTATAATCAACTGATTACAATCACACAACAACTGTTGTGACTAACAATGCACAGGTAAACTTACAAGTGACTAACACCACTAAGACTTAAATCTAGTCCTAGTCTGCTTGAGAAATCTGACCAAACTTGGTCTCTCAAGGAACAAATATAGGAGGTTAATCTTAACAGATAATGAAATAGAGTTTTCTTCTAATCAAGCTATATCACAACTGTGATTTTTCACTTAGAATATAATACACAAATTGTATGAACAATGAGTTTGTGAGCTTTTGGATCTTTCACGTAGTTTCTTTCTTCTTTTGAAAATTTGATTGGTTTTCTTGGTTCACATCAAAAGTCCTTGGTTTGCAATAAATGTCCTTCTATTTATAGTAGGAATAATAAGACCGTTGCTGCCTTCAGATAAGATGGAGAGCATTAAATGCTTTGCGTGTATCCTTGCAATATTCCATTTTCCAAGAAACTAGTTGTAGGCACTTGAGTGCTTTCAGCCGTCTTTGCATTAATGAGCAAACGTAAGAATGTAAGAACGTGTTTCCTTTGCTTTGACAAGACAAGTTGGTCTAAACATTGTTTCAGAATTTGCTTCCAATGTCTTTAAGTCAGAACATGCTTCATTCAACTTCTGGGCAGAGCGTTACTTGCTAAGAAATTTGAACAGCGCTTGCTTTCAAGTTATCTTCTGAATCAAGGAGCCGGATAGAAGTTAGAAGATACATTTAACAAGTAAAGGTTCTTACCAGATTCAGCAGATGCGTTTGAATAAAAAGGTTCTTTTATCAAAGAACTTCTTCATAATCTTTGCTTAGTACTTTAGAATGTTTTCTGTCAGAACATTAACTAAGACATTTAAAACACATTCATTAGAGCATAAATTATCTTAAATATAATTTAGTTATCATCAAAACTCTTGAGATAGGTCAAAACTAATATTGTTCTTTCACAGGGGATTAAAAAATTCTGACAAATTTATGCTGAGAGTAAAGGAGGCTCTGGCGACTTCACTGGAGAATGAGAATCTTCATTCTGTTGGGGAGTAAAAAACTCTATGGGGAATAGCTATACTGTTGGGGAGTAGCTATCCTGCTGGAGAGTAAGCTTAGGACTCTGGGGAAAAGCTTATTCCTGTTTGGGAGAAGTTCAGAAGTTTAGGTTGTATGCCACTTTAAGAATGAGAATCTTCATTCTGTCGGGAATATCAGGAACTCGGATTGTATGCTACTTTGAGAACGAGAATCTTCATTCTGTTAAGGATATCAGGAGTTTGGGTGTATGCCAATCTTCCGGGGACGCAAGAATGAGAATCTTCATTCAGGCGTTTGGGTCAGGAGGTTGGGTGTATGCCAATCTACTAGGGAAGTAAGAATGAGAATCTTCATTCAGGCGTTTGGGTCAGGTGGTTGGGTGTATACCAATCTTTTGAGGTTTCAAGAATGAGAATCTTCATTCTGTTAAGGGTATCAGGAGCTTGGGAGTATGCCAATCTTCTGGGGGTTCAAGAATGATAATTCTTCATTCTGTTAAGGGTATCAGGAGCTTGGGAGTATGCCAATCTTCTGAGGTTTCAAGAATGAGAATCTTCATTCTGTTAGGGGTATCAAGAGCTTGGGAGTATGCCAATCTTATGAGGTTTCAAGAATGAGAATTCTTCATTCTGTTAAGGGTATCAGGAGCTTGGGAGTATGCCAATCTTCTGAGGTTTCAAGAATGAGAATCTTCATTCTATTAAGGGTATCAGGAGCTTGGGAGTATGCCAATCTTCTGAGGTTTCAAGAATGAGAATCTTCATTCTGTTAAGGGTATCAGGAGCTTGGGAGTATACCAATCTTCTGAGGTATTATCCTTGGGATTTCTAGGCTTTAAGATAACTTGCTGGGGAATTGGAGAAACCAGATGATTTCCGCTGTGGGTTGATAGTTTCAGCTCCGCTGGGGATTGGTAGTTGGTAGTCTCATCTCCACTGGGGTTCTTAATGACGTGTTGTAGAGATTGTGTATGGACATGGGTTTAAAGATACCATTCAAAGGTGATAATTGACGGAAAGTTTGAACTGGATCTGAAACAGCAAAATCTGGAAGTGAATCAGAATAAATCGTTGAGAGATTTATCTGAAACAGCAAACTCTGAAATATCTTCAACTGGAATAAGAATCAGGGAGATCTTAGTGTCGATCTGACTGAGCTAGATAAGGTCTTGAATTACTTTGACTGGATAAGAATCAGAAAAACCCTTAGAATCAATTTAACCGAGCCAGACGAAAGTCTTGGAATATCTTCAACAGATGCTAGGGAAAATAAATCCTGGACTGCTGTTTAAAGGGGAAAGTTGAATGAACTACTATCTGGTCGCGGTCCAGGCTTCATAGCTTGAATTTTGTGAGAATTTGATTGCATCTTTCCTGACAGGTAAAGGTTAGTTGCATGACATATATCAAACAAAGATATTCTCAAAATAAATGAGATTGCGTTGCATGATGTCCTGATGTTCGGGTATATAATTTTTTCAAGACGACCTCTCGCTGGGGAAATAAATCCCGAACTGGTGATGGAGAAAAGAGTTAAATTCTTTGTTTCCGATAGTGAAAAATCTGGCAACTTTAATGGAAACAATTCTCATGGATTCTTGAGGTCGACCTAGCTGGGAAGAGTTTATCGAAACTCTGGCTGAGAGCCATCTTATGAGAAGGATTTTGGAGAGATTTGTCACTGCCCCAAGTAGTGAGTGTTTATGGCTTTGCCAAGAAATGTTCGACTGTATGTAACCCTTTGTTGGGATTGACGCTCAATGCCCCAAGTGACAGTGACAGAGACTTGCCCCTGGTTACTCTGCTCTTTGAGAGATTTCTTGAAATCTTGACTGGACTGCCCCATGTTAACTGGACTTTGAGAAATTTCTTGAAATCTTGACTGGACTGCCCCAGGTTAACTGGACTTTGCCATGTTATGTCCCCTGTGTTGATAGGATATTTTTGCAATGGAAGTGTCATTCCACTTGAAGTGATTTTGTCCACTGAGAGAGATTTCGTTCATCGGATATTCACTGTGTGAATTTCTTCACTGTAAAATAAATAGCCATACGCAAACAACGATATTCAGATAATGCAAAGTTTATGCTTGTCTCGAAATTTTGAAAAATTCATTTTTTTAGCAGAAAACTTTTTATAAAAAATATTCAACTCAAGATTTAGAGCAAAGCCTTACAGGAGTCAGGATACCTTTTGTAACAGTATGCTTTTAAACTAACCCATGCTTCAATTAGGACTTTCGAAGGGTTGTAATGTGGCTTGCTTCAAGGTTTAAGAAACAAAGGATAAAGGCTCAAAGTATATTTGTACCCACCCGCTCTTCGTGATGTTCTTCAGTCCTAAACTCAGTTAGTCGTGCGTTTGAACTCCAAATGAGTCTGGAACAACGTTTCGGTGATGATTCACACAAGTTAAATTTGTTGGAAGGCATTCAATTTTGCAACATTTTTCATGTTGTTGAGGATTTGTAGTGACCTCTTTCTTTTATTTGTTATCCCTAATTTTTGCCTGGCTGTTCCTGTTTTTGGGATTACAGTCAGCGGGATGCCCCCGTTTTTTCTTTAAGTCTTCTTGGTAGGTTTCGACTCAGTGGGCTTTTTCTTTTTGCGAGATAATGACTGCCTAGGTAATGGGGAACCATCATCGTCTCTTGATTCCAAAGGAATATTTTTGATGTCATTCGTCGTATTACGAAATGAGAGTTTGCGGCTAAACGCATATTTGAATTAACTGAGAGACTACCCTGCCCCAGGTTCGATTAAAGGTTTCAATTTGTGTTAAAAGCGGAAAACTTCTACTTCTTTGGCTCGAAGGGGTTGACTAGGGATTATCTTCCTTATAACTCCAGTGTTTAGGATTTGAAAGAAATGCCTGTACATCGTCAGCAAGGTCTGTCCAAAAGCATACTGTATGAGATTATGGCATTGTTTTCGTCATCCTCCCTCTAAAGGTGTGTAACTTTTTAGCAAGAGTTAAATGTCATAAAGAAAGTAGAAAGCATAGTTTAAGTATAGTGAAAACGAATGGATGAATTCAAGACAAACATATGCAATGCATTAATGAAACAGAGTTCGACATCAATAGATAATTGTTTGAATTACAACTTGAAAATTCAAATGAAACAAAAGCCTCTTTGTCTGAACTTGTCATTTCAGGTGGAGAACCCTCAGCGGAAGATTTTCATATGACCATCTTGTGTAAATTCCAGCACTCCTCTGTCAATCAAGTCTTGGGTCTTATTTTTCAAAGCCCAACAGTCATTTGTATCATGCCCCTGACTATTGGAGTGGTATGCACATAATGCATTGGGATGATAGCTAAGAGCAGAGATATTGAGATTCTGAAGAGGATCCCTTAATACAATCAACTTGACCTCCAACAAGCGTTGCAGTACTTGAGATAACGGCATGTTAATCTCAGTGAAGCGCCTTCCAGATGTATTTTGCTTACGCTGATTACCCTGTTGATGCTGGTGAGGTTGTTGTTGGGCTTGTGACCCTGAAGCAAACTGAGGAGACTTTCCCTTGGCTTCTTGTCTCAAAGGAGGCTGAATGGTGACTTGATCCTCAACCCTAGTTGTTTGCCCCATTTGGTTACATCCATCCTGATGCAGTTTGTTGATGAGGACCTTTAACTCCTCTTGTCCTTGAGCCAGGTTTTGAATGAGAGCCATCTGGCCCACCAGTTGTCCCATCATCTAGATTTTCATTGTTGCCATCTCAATTTGTAGCCCTTCCAACTGATAATTCCCGATGCCCCATGGATTCCCTAGGACCATGCCCCTTGTGAGGAGAGCTTTCACTTCTTTCTGCCCCTTGGACAGGTTCAAGAATATTTCTTGAAATTGAGCGTTTTGAGCCTGGATGTCTTTGATAGTCTTCTCTAGAGCCATATCTACTGAAATAAATGATGACACACAAATATGTGATATTTCTGGCTTGATATACACCAAATATTTCTCATACTTTAGTTTAAATTAAATTATTTTATAAGTATTATACAGGTATTTTTCTATTTTTGCAGATATGCACTGAGCCGAACACTTTTGAAGAAATGAAGAAAAAAGGGTGCAAAAAGTAATAAAAGAGCCTAAGGAGAAGAAACCAGCCCAAAAGCCCATTACACATGTGAGCACGTGGCCCACATGCAACCAAGCCCTGACGACCGTCAAGAGGACGTGACGAACGTCACGCTCCATGAAGACCAAGTGACTATCGTCACTTGCGTGTGACAAACGTCACAGCCTATCACCCCACGTTCTCCTCATCCAACAGACAGAAACACGTTCAAAGCATAATCCAACGAGTTCCTACATACTCTCACCCACTCAGTCAAAAGAGCAACGAACGTGACAATTAAATGGCCTATTATTTCTCAAGAAAGGAAGTGAACCATTCCTACATTTTCGTGAGCAACGAATCAAGCAAGCACTATAAATATAGCCTGAGACCACAGTAGAAAGGGTTCTGCTTTTTGGCGAGAAAGTTTAGAGATTTTATTAAGCAGATATTATTTTCAGCAGAATATTATTTTCAGCAGAATATTATTTTCAGCATTATTTTCTTTTCAGCATTATTTTCTTTTCCCAGTTATTTCTTTCCAGCATTATTCTTTCAGCATTATTTTCTTCTGTACCGTTAAATATATCCTCCGATCGAAGCAAAGCCTACAATTTGTGCAGGAGTGCTTCTGTCTTAAGAGTTATTACCAGGTTTATGTTTACAAATTCTTATTGCTTATTAATTAATATAATTATGTTTATTTGTGTTTGTCCTTTATAATATTCTGCAATTTGGTTTAATATTATGTCAGGCTAGAAATCCTATACCGGTATGTAAAGTCAATCAACCGAGGGAACGAGTAACTTAGTCGGGACTATTTTTACTACGAAACTTTCTTTTCTGGCCTAAGTTACTATTTTTCAAATCATTAAATTGTTTTGTTACGGAAGTAAAAAACAGATAGAGGTTAGGGTCAACAAAGCGGAAGTTTGAGATCTTTTAACTGGACAGTAGTAATTAGGCATTGGCTTAAAATACAGCGGAAGCACTTTAAAGTTAATTAAGATTTTGTTTAGTTTTCAAAAAGTGTTTTTAACTCCTGCGGGATGGCGGAAGCATACGTTAGGACTTAACTGTATAGCCTAGATCAACAAAACGACAGTGTGAGACGAGGGTTTTTAAACTAGATAGGTTTTACTGAAAACCGTTTTGAAAATATAAAGACGCTCGACAGGTCGCTAGTTCCCGAGGTAAGACTGTTGCATACTGGTAATTAAGCTCATTGATTATTAAAATACAACTTAATTTAGCGATTAGTTTTCCCTACAACCCAAATCAAATATTCATTAGCTTTAGATTTACATAGTAACAATAGAAAACGGTAGATCGATTCATCAGTCTCTGTGGTTCGATATCTTTTAAAACTACTCGACAAGACTGTGCACTTGCAGTCCGAATCATTGGATACATAAGTACAAATCCCACGATCAAGTTTTTGGCACCGTTGCCGGGGACTGATTTAAGTCGATATCGCTACTCTTTTGTTACGCAGTAGAGACTAGAGCAAAAACTTCTCTCTTTATTTTCTATCTCTATTTCTTTTCTTATCTTCTCTAATTTTGTATGCCAAACACTCATTCGCAAGACGAGCCGTTATACATACAAATCAACGATATCGAGCGTTATCTCAGACTCAGACGCCGCATTCAAGAGTACCATCTCTTGCATAACACTCAACCTCGTCAATCACTCGAACCTCCTATTTCTCCACCAACCGAAGAAATGGCTGCAAATCCTGCTCCGCGCACACTCAAATCCTATGCCATACCCTTACAAGATGAACCACATAACAACATTGCTGCCCCTCCGATCGAGGCTAACAACTTTGAACTGAAACCCTCTTTGTTATCCACTGTGCAACAAAACCAGTTCTCTGGTGGGTCGATGGAAGACCCTAATCTTCATCTATCAATATTTCTATAGTACGCAGATACAATCAAGAATAATGGGGTCAATCAAGAAGCAATAAGACTTCGTCTTTTCCCTTTCTCTCTAAGAGACAAAGCAAGAGCTTGGCTCCAATCTCTACCCGCAAACTCGGTCACTACATGGGACGAGCTGAAGAAAGTTTTTCTTGCGAGATATTTTCCACCAAGCAAAACAGCTATGCTAAGATCTCAGATAAGCGATTTCAGACAAAAGGAGAACGAATCCCTTTTCGATGCTTTGGAAAGATACAAAGATTTGATGAGACTATGCCCACATCATGGCCTGGAAGAATGGTTGATTATCCACACCTTCTATAATGGTCTCCTCTATAATACAAGATTAACAATAGACGCTGCCGCAGATGGTGCACTTATGGACAAATCCTACACCGCTGCCTATGCTCTAATTGAAAGTATGGCCCAAAACCACTATCAGTGGGGAAGTGAAAGAGGACACGCAGACAAAGGTACTACAAAGAAAGCACCGACAAAAGGAGGAATGTATGAGATAAGCGACCTAGACAGTGTCCATGCTAAGGTAGATGCCCTCACCCTAAAGATTGATAATTTGACCGCAATACCTCCAGCCACCGTGGCTGCTATAACTCCCAAGTGCGAAATATGCGGAGTACCTGGACATCTAGTCACGGAATGTAAGATCTTGGCAGGAACTCCAGCTGACCAAGTGAATTATGCTCAAGGAAACCCTTACTCAAACACGTACAACCCTGGATGGAAAAATCACCCAAATTTCTCATATAAAAACCCCAATGCGTTGTATGCTCCAAACCAAGCACCTGCCGTACCACCTGGATATCAGAAAGCTCCTGCAAATGCTCCTAGTGCACCAAAAAAATCAAACTTAGAACTGATGATGGAGAACTTCATCGCTACTCAAGCGCAAACAAATAAAGACATCCAAAATCAAAACATACACACTAATGAGCAGATAAAACAATTAGCAAACAAAATAGATGCTTTGGCCACCCACAATAAAATGTTAGAAACCCAAATATCTCTGTTGTACCCCAAAATTTGCCCTCGCGCTTTTCCACAAGAAATCTCAGCTTCAGACAGTTCCTGACTTTTCAAACTGGCTCAAGAATCGGACAAATGGACTTTTCTTGACAGTCAAGCAAAATTAGGGTTTTTACTGATTTTCAGAGCCTTGGATTGTTTCATACAGTTGGCTTAGGGTTTTGATGGATTTTGGCTCAATTTTGATCAGGCGAGCGTTATTCGACATTTAATCAGGAATTAAAGTTTTATGGGCATATTCTCAGAAGAATTTAAATTCCACAGCACTTTGCAGTTTATTCCGAGATTCGGGTTAAATTCGCATTGTTTTGATTTAATCAGTGAAAGAAACAAGTGGTTGGAATTCATGTTGTTTTCTTTGAGTCAGTCAAATACAGGATGCAGTATTGGATTCACAGTGTTTATGCGTTTGATCAGTCCATTTGGGTTAACTGCTGCTTTGTTTTGGATATTGGATAAGACAGGTTTAATTGACCAATATTGTTATTATTTAAGTTATTTATTATTCTAAAAAATTGAATGATTGAAATTTATTTTTCAATTGTTTTAATTCTAAGAATTTTAAATAAATAAATAAACAATAAAGAAAATTAGAACCAATTGGATAATTTGGATTTTATTGATATTTGAATTATTTGTACAAATTGTTGTTTATAATTTAAATTACAGACAATAATTTACATTAATTTAAATATTACATAAAATAAAAACTATCCTAGTTCTAATATTCTTCATTCTTCACTCCGCGCCGGTGCTCCATTTTTATCTGCGAAAAGAAGAAGAAAAGTCAGAAAGCAGTTAATTAAAGACAGATAAAATTTGCTCATCATTAGGGGCCACTGACTGGAATCAGTTGACCCTCTCTGCAAATCACGGGATTTCTCCCGGTTCACAGAGAGGGAAGATTTTTTGTTCATGAAATGCAAATGTCAAAAGTATAAGTTCCAAAATTCAAGACTGCATAGAATCTCAACTTCCAATTCAAACTAAACTGAAAAATCCAATTCCCACTTCCTATCAAATGCCAAAGTCTACTCAAAGATATCAAAAGTACATCTGCTGTCACAAGTACCCAAGCTGTCATGAAAAGATTTGGCCAAGATATCAAGGAAAAGAAAAAGCACACAAACTGTCAAAACTGGAGAAAGAGATGCAGAAGTAATGTGTTATGCAAGCTAAATATCTTAATCATCACTTCCCAAAGGGCCCCTTCAGAACAAAGTACAGCATGAAATCATAATATATTCAAAATTGTACCATAGAGAAAAGAGAAGAGAGATAAAGCAGCATAGGCTTTAGGTTTAGACAGGGCAGAAGACAACAAAGATATAACAAAAAAGAGAAGAGAACACAGTAGAGCAGACAGTTCAAGGATAGAAGAGAAAAAATATACAAAAACCTGCTAATGCCTTAACCTGCTAGGCCATAAAAAACAAGTTTCAAAAACTACCCAAAACCTACTGTCCAGAAACTTGAACGACCATCAAACACAACCTCAAGCTTCAAACTGATAACCGGCTAGGCCATCAAAACACCTTTCAAAAACTCAAAACTGAGATACAAACACATGACTTGAAAATGCTTTAACCTGCCTACTGTCAAGAAAAGAAGCAAAACTACCAACAACCTGCCCACCATCCAAACTGAAGCAAATAAACACACAACATAACACATCTCAAAACCATAACCAGAATCACCAAAAACCATAACCTGAAACACCTCAAAACCCATCCTAAAAACCTGAAACCAAGTTCAAAAAGCATAGAAAACCTGCAAGCTGATACAAACTCAGAAAGCCATGAAGTTCAAATCAGTGGTCAAAGCAAAGAACCTGTATTATCCCTGCCTGAACCATCAAATACGTCTAAAACCTCATACCAGCGCCATACACTGAACTACAAAACCTGCATCAGCATTAACCTCACAATAACCTGCCTGTCATCAAGCTCAGGCAACAAATATCAAAACCATTCAAGGCCACATCCAGCACTAAGCCTCAGAAATCAACATCATAGGCGATTAACAAGCATACAACAACAAGAGAAGAAGAGAGAAAGCGTCAAAGGCATACTCAGAAGCGTGTTCAGGGCATCATAGGCCACAACATAGGCAAATCGTTCAAGAAAGCATTCAACAATTCAAAGGCAACCTAGGCCCTCAGACCTCTGAGATCATCACAGGGCAATACAAGCAAGCATACAGCGTTCAAGAGAAGAAAGAAGAGGCGAACTCAGTAAACATACATCACGAGCAAATACATTCCAAGGCCACCAACAATTCAAAGGGACGAAAGTAGAAGAGATAAAGATACCAGGAAAGCATCAGAAACAAAGCAAGCATCACGTTCACGCCGTCCCGGCCTCCTAAGCGTCTCCACCCCTCTTCTCTCCTCCTTCTCCAAGGTCAGGTAACGAGCTTTCTACCTCTTCTCCTTCACCTCATAATAACGAAAGATCAATTAAGACTCAAATCAGAAAGACATGCAATCCGTAAAAAAGGAAAAGAGATAAGAACATAACAACTAAAAGCTAACCTTGTTTCAAGAAGATGTGGAGCTCTTGCCTTGGAGGGAAGAGAGTTCGGGAGTGACGTTGGTGGCCGGAAAGAGAAGCATTCAGGGAGATGAGGAAGAGAACGTTGAACGAATACGCGCCGCCGCTGCCTCGCCTAAACCTAATGCTTTTCCCAAACTGAACTAACAAAACCTAACCCTAATTTTGTTTTCAGATTAACATGGGCTTTGCCCATTCCGTTTTGACCTAAGCCCATAAGATTTCCACTTCTAACCTCACATTATCTTACAAACACCATGTTAATACTAATACTTAAAAAATACAAATACATTTTATCTAATTAAAACTTTCTTTATAATTATATAAACACTCTTTTCTTTTTATTACAAAACCATACAAATAATAAAATACCTTTTTTTATCATATATTAAAATTAAAAATACTTGTTTCCTTTTATCTATTCACTCTTTTATTTGAAATACATTTGTACATGTTATACATTTTTATAATATATAGTTAAAATATCTTTTTAAGTATATATTTGCATAAAAATAACAAAATACTTTTTTATACATAATTAACTTGAATACATTTTTAATACACGTTAAAATACATATTTGTACATAACAATTCAAATACATTTCTCTAATATTAACATTCACAAATATTTGATTAAAATACTTTCTTTTTTTTACATAATACAATTTAATTAAAATTTGAACATATCATTTAAGTTAAAACATTTTCTTTTGTACATAATTAAACATACAAAATCAAAGATTCATTAAAATACATTTATCTAGGTCAAAAACCCTAATACGCTTCAATTCCACAAATTCGCACTTGTACATAATTACACAATTCATATACATATACACTTGTACACTTACACAAATACATTCACATTGCCCTATACACATTTTTATCTTATATTTGTATATTCGATATTTACATTTTGATCGCACATTCGATTTGGTTGTAACTTATTGGATACTATAAGTCTCATCCCCTTTGTACATTTATTCCCCCACTCCCGGACACTATTTTGTAATAGCGTAGATTTTACATTCCGCAATTTACAGTTTTCCAATTATACCATGGTTAGACCTAGGGTTTGTATGTACATAAAATCAAGCGCTAGATAACCTAATACAAGACAAATACATGTAATCAATACACAATCACACTTACACCCCCTAGGGTAATCCCACATGTTGCCTTCCAAAATGGGCCATGCTTGCACGTCGAGTATCTTTGGCAAAACAAAATCAAATGATCATAAGTCTCAAAGTGTTGCCTAAACGGAATGATCATAGTCCCTTCAAAGCAAATTGCCAAAGACACTTGGCATCATTGCATTCATGGTCCATACGATGACCCGCGCCCGTCCCAAATAAACTTCCTAAACGCAAGATTGTCTACCAATTTCAATGGTAGAACAAAATTGTTAAAAGGGGTTAAAACATGACAAAAACCTTTGAGTACAATAGGGTAGACAAAACTCTTAGTTACTTGAGATCAAACTTGCAAAAAACACTTGCCTTCTTTTCAAAAACCACAATCCACAACACTTTCAAACAAACTCTCAAAAACATTTGAAAACGTCTTTTCGAAAAGATTCACACTTTTGTAAAACACTCAATCACGAGTCAAATACATTAGTTGCCTAAGACAAGGCATCTTTTTCCAAAACATTTTCAAAAAGCACCCACACACACACACCATTTTCAAAGCAATCGAAAAACAAGGCAAATGATCTAAAAAACCAAGTAACTAAGAGCCCATGGATAACCATGGATGAAAAGGGTGCTAATACCTTCTCTTTTCATAATCTACCCCCCGAACCCACGAAATATCTCAAAAGGTTTTTGCTGTGCTTTTTTTAACCTTTCCTTTAGGATAAAATAAAAAGTCGGTGGCGACTCTTGCTCAACCGCACAAGTGCGAATACAAACGCAAAACACTAGTCAGTTCTCCCACCGTATCACAATCTCAAGTGGCTCAACAACAAGCACCTACAGCCGCACCGGCTGATACGTTTCCCGGTCAACCACAACCTAACCCAAAGGGGCATGCTCATGCCATCATATTAAGGAGTGGAACCGAGTTAGATGGACCGCCTGACCCAAGACTATCAAATCAAAGTATGTATCAAAAGGCTGAAACGTCAACTGAGGAGGAGAATCAACCAGAGGTAGACGAAGAAGATAAAGGAGGAGGGGCCAAAGAAAAAGAAAAAACTTATGTGCCTCCACCGCCTTATAAACCCCAAATCCCTTTTCCTGGTAGATTAGCCAAACCCAAGAATGTAGGGCAATTTAAAAAATTCATAGAACTTTTGAAACAACTCAATATAACAATTCCTTTCACAGAAGCTATAACTCAAATGCCCTCCTATGCCAAATTCCTCAAGGAAATCTTATCTAACAAGAAAAAGCTAGAAGATAACGAAATGGTAACACTTACAGCAGAATGTAGCGCGATTATCCAGAACAAGATGCCTCCTAAGCTGAAAGACCCTGAAAGTTTCTCTATACCATGCCATATAGGTAAGTTTGTCATAGACAAAGCCCTATGTGATCTAGGCGCTAGTATTAGCGTTATGCCTCTATCCATATGCAACAAACTGGAAATGGGTGAACTAAGACCGACAAAGATGTCAGTTCAATTAGCAGATTGCTCCGTCAAATACCCAGTAGGAATCTTAGAGAATGTTCCTGTACGAATAAGTCAATTCTACATCCCTACAGATTTCATAATCATGGATATAAGAGAAGACGAAAGCACACCTATCATCTTAGGAGGACCATTCTTAGCCACAGCTGGAGCTATCATAGATGTAAAAAAGGGAAAACTAACCTTTGAAGTAGGTGAAGAGAAAGTCGAATTTATTCTAACACAATTCTTACAAGTGCCCGCCATAGATGACACATGTTATCTGGTGGACATCATGGACGAATGCGTAAGAGAAATTGAATGGGAACCAATACCTTGTTCCGAAACCATGAAGATTCCCACACCTCTTATATTCGAAGATGACGAATGGTGTCCTGAATACCGAGACGATAATCTGAGTGAATGCTTAGCTCTGACACCCGATCACATGCCTTGTCCAAGAAAACCGGCATTGGATCTTAAGCCATTACCTAAGACCCTCAGATATGAATTCCTTGACTCCGAATTAAAGCGACCTGTAATTATCAACACGGACTTAGGACAACAAGAAACAGACAAATTATTACAAGTCTTAAGAAAATATCCCTCCGCCTTAGGATACAACATTACATATCTCAAAGGAATAAGCCCTTCCATATGCATGCATCGTATTATGCTGGAGAACGACTGCAAATCTTCTAGAGAACATCAACGAAGAATTAACCCAATATGGAGCACCATAGTTAAAGATGAAGTTAAAAAACTTTTGAACGCTGGAATCATATACCCCATCTCCGATAGTCAATGGGTAAGCCCAGTCCGATGTGTACCAAAGAAAGGTGGTATAACGGTAACAACAAACAAAGCAGGCGAAGCTGTAGCGGAACAAACTATAAGTGGAGCTAGAATGTGTATTGACTATAGGAAGCTAAACAAGGCCACTCGAAAGGACCATTTCCCTCTACCATTCATTGATCAAATGCTTGAACGACTAGCTAAGCACTCACATTACTGTTATCTAGACGGTTACTCCGGATTCTTTCAAATCCCTATTCACCCCGATGACCAAGAGAAAACAACATTCACATGTCCTTATGGAACTTTCGCCTATCGACGAATGCCGTTTGGATTATGCAATGCTCCTGCCACGTTTCAGAGATGCATGATGGTAATCTTTGCTGATTTCATAGACAACATTATGGAAGTCTTTATGGACGACTTCTCTGTATGTGGAGAGAGTTTTGAAGATTGTCTGGTGAATTTGGAGAAAGTTTTGGAGAGATGCGTAAAAGTTAACCTCATTCTGAATTGGAAAAAGTGCCACTTTATGGTCAAACAAGGAATCGTACTAGGACATGTTGTGTCCAAAAAGCGGATTGAAGTCGATAAAGCTAAGATCAAAGTCATAGAAAACTTGCAACCCCCTAAAACAGTAAGAGAAATACGTAGTTTCTTAGGACACACCAGTTTCTACCGACGATTCATCAAAGATTTCTCGCAAATATCAAAACCTCTAACCACCCTCCTTATGAAAGACGTTGAATTTGATTTTGATGACAAATGCCTAAAAGCATTTAACCAACTTAAAACAGCTCTTGTATCTGCATCAATCATGCAACCACTCGATTGGAGACTTCCATTTGAAATCATGTGTGATGCAAGTGATTACGCCGTAGGTGCAGTCCTGGGACAACAAAGAGATATGAAGCTTCATGCGATATATTATGCTAGTAGAACCTTGGACCCTGCACAGATGAATTATGAAACAATGAAAAAAAGAACTTTTAGCCGTAGTCTTCGCACTAGACAAATTTTGCTCCTACCTCGTAGGCGCAAAAATAATCATCTATACAGACCACACAGCTATTTGATATCTCTTAACCAAGCAAGACTCAAAGCCGAGACTTTTGAGATGGATTCTGCTTCTATAAGAGTTTGATCTAGAAATTAAAGACAAAAAAGGTACCGAAAACGTGGTAGCTAACCATTTATCTCGAATGGAACAGCTGACACCAGAAGAAGTACCTATTAACGATGACTTCTCGTATGAATGTTTGATGGCTCAGATGGACTTAGGTGAAGCCAGAAAAGAACTGCCTGAATCAAATCCAAATCAACTGCTCTTAGGACTTGACACCCAAGCTGCTAACAACGATTCGCAAGAAAGCCAAGACCAAATAAATAATTCTATACAAGAAGCCGTGGTCTCTATCCAAACCATACCGTGGTATACGGACATAGCAAATTACTTAGTTGCCAAAATCCTACCCCCTGATATGACTTATCAACAGAAGAAGAAATTTTTTCACGATTTGAAACATTACTTTTGGGATGAACCTTTATTATTCAAGAGGAGTGCAGACGGTATTTTCCGAAGATGCGTCCCAGAAAACAAAATAGAAAGCATTATTTCTCATTGTCATGATGCCCCTTACGGAGGTCATGCAAACACATCAAAGACATGTGCCAAAATTTTGCAGTCTGGATTCTACTGGCCAAATTTATGGAAAGATGTGCACACAACCATCCTAAATTGCGACCGATGCCAACGCACCGGAAATATATCCAGACGGGATGAGATGCCTCAGACTGGCATCCTACAAGTGGAAGTCTTTGATGTATGGGGAATTGACTTCATGGGACCATTTCCATCCTCCTTCGGAAACAAATATATACTCGTGGCTGTAGATTACATTTCAAAATGGATTGAAGCAATAGCTTCTCCAACAAATGATACTAGAGTCGTGATTAAACTCTTCAAAACCATTATATTCCCAAGGTTTGGTGTACCCAAACAAGTTATTAGCGATGGTGGCTCCCACTTCATATCACGAATCTTTGATAAACTCCTAACCAAATACGGGGTGAGGCACCGCGTCGCAACACCATACCACCCCCAAACAAGCGGACAGGTGGAAGTCTCAAATTGATAAATAAAACAAATACTGGAAAAAACTATTGCCACTTCAAGAAAGGATTGGTCAGCTAAGTTACCTGACGCATTATGGGCCTACAGAACGGCATTCAAGACACCGATAGGTACAACACCCTTTAAACTCATATATGGAAAATCATGCCACCTGCCGGTGGAAATTGAACACAAAGCTTACTGGGCAATTAAAACTTTAAACCTAAGCTACACTGCGGCAGGAGAGAAAAGGATCCTCGACATAAATGAATTAGAAGAACTAAGATTAGATGCATATGAAAATGCAAGGATCTACAAAGAAAGGACGAAAAAATGGCATGACAAACGTATCTCAAGGAAAGAATTCAATGAAGGAGATGTAGTACTTCTATTCAACTCTCGTCTGAAACTGTTCCCTGGAAAACTCCGTTCACGATGGTCTGGACCATTCGAAGTAACCAAAGTTTTTCCCAGTGGTGCCATAGAAATCAAAGGAAAATCCATGAATCCATTCTTAGTGAACGGCCAACACCTAAAGCATTATTACAGCGTCGAAAATAAGGATTACACCGCGAGCTTAACGCTATTAGAGCTACCGCACCAATTTGAGAACTAATTGACGTCTAACAACAAATGTCAAGCTAATGACATTAAACAAGCGCTATGTGGGAGGCAACCCACAATTTTTTATTTTATTTATTATCTCTCAAATATCTTTATCTTTTATCTTTTATTTTTATTTTTTTTTCATTTCTGCATTCTGATTTTTACTTTCCAATTTTTTTTCCTTTTCTTTCTTTCTCCCACAACATATTTTACTCATTTGCATTTTTCTTTTCCAAATTTTAGTACCGATTCACAGGAACCTACAAGCTAAAATTCATGGATGCTATCATTTTTGCCTCAGAGATTCAGTAGAGACGATATGAGATTCTGGCTCAGCGCTAGATGAGTATGACCACATATGTGCATGATCCCACCTTGACAGCCTTAGGAATCATGGAAAGTGTCTATTTCATGTTTAACCAGATAGGATGGGAGGGGTTCCAAGCCCATAAACACCCTACACACCAACGCCTCACCTTGGAGTTCTTAAGCTCCCTCATCTATAAACCCACACAAGGCTTAGGGCGTAGTAGAGGTCAGATGTCCTTTAGATTATTCGGTTTCACCCACCAGTTTACAGTTCGCAGTCTAGCTCAGCTGCTAGGATTCCCTAGCTCTTTAGACGCCCACATGGAAACCCAGGCGGATGAGTACCTCAACTTTGAGCTTAATCACTTTTGGAGAGACATAGCGGGCCAATATCCCGAGGACCCCGACCACCTTGATGCCACCGAGATTCATAACCCTGCTATTAGGTATTTCCATCACATTTTAGCTTTCACATTTTTTGGAAAACCTATTAATCAACTCTCGGTTTCTAGGGATGAGTTGTTCATCATTTACTGTGCTTTTCAGACCAGACCAGTCATTGGCGCATCATTTATGATCGCCAACATGTCAGCTATAGCTCAGTGTACCCATGGCCCCATCTGTGTCGGCGGGCTAGTCACTATGATAACCGAGGCCCTATCCCTACGGTCATCTCTGTTGCGCCTTACACCGTATGCCAAATATTATACCATGGACATCCCTTTTTGCTTTAACATTTCCTTGATTGGTAACCTCATCCCACCTCACTTTCAGCTGCTTGTCCAATGTAACCCTGTCTATTGCTTCAAATTGCCTAGCCCCGAGCATACCAGTGTCTATACCAAGACAAATTGGCTATATCCCCTAGAGAAGACAGACGAACACGACCCTGAGAGGGAGGAGAGCGACCCATCTACACCCACAGGTTACCACGATAATACACCTTTGGATTACCCTACACTACCCCTTGTTACTACAGCTAATGACATACCCATGCCTGATCATGCATATACGATCAAGACTCTGTAGACAGATGTTACCACACTCTGCGGAGAGCTCGACACTGTTAAAGAAAATGTCAACACACTTCGGCGTGACTTCTTTCATTTCATGGACGTCGTCACGGAGCAGTTTGACAACATTTATCACCATCTCCCGGAGGCCCTCATGCTTGATAGTTTTTTTGTACCACCCCAGTGAGGACACTGTTTGTTCTTAGTATCGGGGGGGGGGGGGGGGGGGGGGTTTCATTGTTTTTAATTATTATTATTCTCAAACTCATTATGGTTTTAATTATTTTCGAATAATATATTACTTTTCGGTCCTAAATTTTTTATTCATATCCATTTTATTTATTTCTATTTACAAAGTATGCATTCATTTTTTTGCAATTTCGGTTATTATTTTCATTTGTTCTTAATTTCTATTATTATTATTATTATTATCATGTTTTATTTTATTTTTGTTACCATCTTTATTTGCTTCTTATTTACCATATCATTTTTCCAACTATACAATATGCTACTAATCCCTTGCAATACACTTCTCAAAATTGAAATTAATTAATTAATTACTTTAGTGGAGCACGCGTTCAAAGCAGTCAAAGAGACCAACATGACCTGACCCTGACGAACGTCAGAGTGCATGTGACGAACATCAGGGAGTGTCTTTGACTCTGAGAAGCGTCAGAGAAAACGTGACGGACGGAAGACATTGTCCCCCACGCTTTTCAAAACCGTGACCATTGAACAACATTGATACACGAAAAATTTGTCTTAAAATCCCACCACCCCATTTACTCCACTCACCCATAACTTCCATAACCTCCAAAATTTCAAAATTCTCCCATAAACACCATTAAATTTCTTACTCCACAAAACCATCTATATAAACCCTCCCCTTCCATCCTTAGTTTCATCACTACCACTCCCTTTCCATCTCTCTACCACATATACATTTTTTTTCTATCAAGTTCAATACTCATGGCCAACCAACACGAACCCGACATGCGACATCTCGTGCTCCGACAAGGAGAAGCCGGTGAGCTTCAAAAAGAGAGGTACATAAAATTCCATCACCGAGGGCTAACACCCACACGGTTCGTCGACAACACTTGCTTGCAAGAATTAGGCCTGCTAACTCATATGGAAGGCTTGCTGAATAAAGCTGGCCTAAGCTTTATTAGCACGATGAACACGCCAACTTACGAAGCTCTCACGTTGGAATTCTTGAGTTCCTACGCATATCACACCCGAGAAGATGCAGACGCATACCTAACGGGAGCCGCTCATTTTCGGATGTTCAACCGAGAGTACCAACTCAACCATGAAATTTTGAGCGACATATTTCATTTTCCCCGAGGGAATAATGTGCAATACCGCATACCCCCAGAATTGGATTGGAATGGAAGTGCATACGCACAATGGGAAAGAATAACCGGCGAACCAAATGTCACACCCGAAGCACGGTACGCCTCTCACATCCACAACCCGAACATCCGCTTCTTACACCGTGTTATGGCAAACACAATATTCAGAAGGGCAAACAACAACAAGGTAAGCACTAAAGAATTATATGCTCTCCACTGTACCTTTTTACAAAACGTCCGTCTTAATCCCGTCACTTTAATGATGGCCCATATTCAAAACCTCGTTGCAAGAGAAGGGACCACACCTTTTTGCATCGGAGGCATCGTCACCGCCATCGCAGTTCACTTGAACTGGGGGGAAAGGATCCAACTCCTACCTTCGCTGCCAGCAGTTTTTATGGACATTGATAACTGTAGAGTTGGCCGCCTGATTAAAGTACGAGAAGCTGGAGGATACTATCTCATGGTTAATAATGCAAGAGTTTGTAGTGTGATCATGCCAAATCATAATCGTACGTACTTGGGTAATCCGGATAACTGGCTTTACAACCTGAACGCCCCTGAACCCGGAGAAAATGTGCAAGGAAATCAAGGTCAGGCTAACAACGCTGCCGCTGACGAAATCGAAGAAGAATTAGAGCAGCAAGAGCCCCAACAACAGCAAGCCAACAATCCCGCCACTATCGACGCAATATATGCCGCAATAATGCAACAAAACTAGCTATCCACTCAACGCCACCAGAGTATCAAGACGTGCCAAATCGAGATGATGACTCTCATGCAACAAATGCAGAGAGACCAAAATGACTACGCTCGCAGGCACGATCAAAGTATGCTAGAATTCACCACCGGAATAACGGCAGATATGCGAGCCTTAACACTCCGTGTTGACGACTTGCATAATATCATATCCCAGAGAGATGGCGGCGAATCTTCCAGACATGGCGGGAAAGCACGTCGAAGAGCAAGGACACGTGGCCGATACCAAAGACAAGAGGAAGAAGAATGATTATGTTGTTATCTTTCCCCTTTCCCGCTTCTATCAATACATTGAGGACAATGTATGATTCAAGTATGGGGGAGGAAGTATTTCCCTTTTTCTAGTAATTTTTATTTTCTTTGTAATTTCCCTTCTATTATCTTAAATTCAATAAAAAAAATTTCAAGTCATCTATTGAAGCAATTTGTGTTGTTCTTTTAGACTCCCCTCTCTTTTTGAGCTCATAAATTTTTTTCTCACTCGACAAGTAAATAGACTGCAAAATCTTTAATCATCAGGAATTGGGGCGAGATTAAGTGAAATTTCTACCGTTTAGACACTCTACAACCCCAGAGTATGATAGATCATTTCAAGTACCCGTTGTTTCCAACACCCTGAGTTTAGTCTTTATAGTAACCTTGAGTAGTTTATATTAGCAGTCAACACCGTCTTAAACACAAACTACGCAGGAAGTCAATGAATATAAGTGGATGATAGAATATTTCAGCAAAATGTTACAAGGAAAAACACTGATTAAATTGGACGATCCTCATCCGATCTCCTAATCCAAATGATGTAAACCTTACAAAGTAACATGAAAATTCATTTGATGGATGGTTCAGGAGCATCTGGTACTGAACTCGGTAGGGCAGATTACGGTCTGATCCCCCGCATCCAACATTTGAATTAAAGGTTACCACATTAATGTGCCAGAAACCTTGAAAAGTTTAAAAGGATCATAACCACTAATCGACTGTTCTGCTATGTACGTGTGAAGATAAAGGGCTTAATGTGATTGCGCTAGAATGAAAAAGGAAAAACAAGACAAATACTCGAGGTAGGCTATGATAGGACCTGTAACTAGTTTACGTAAAATGGGATTGTCTAGCGTCGCCGACGTAGTTATGGAGCACGAGTCAAACCACCGATTTTCTGACAAAAACACAACGCCGCTATGTATTAGTCGATCCGAGTCATAACCATGTTTAGAAAAACATCGTACTTAGCATTTGCTTGAGGACAAGAAAAGTTTAAGTATGGGGGAGTTTGATGACACACAAATATGTGATATTTCTGGCTTGATATACACCAAATATTTCTCATACTTTAGTTTAAATTAAATTATTTTATAATTATTATGCAGGTATTTTTCTATTTTTGTAGATATGCACTGAGCCGAACACTTTTGAAGAAATGAAGAAAAAAGGGTGCAAAAAGTAGTAAAAGAGCCCAAGGAGAAGAAACCAGCCCAAAAGCCCATTACACATGTGAGCACGTGGCCCACATGCAACCAAGCCCTGACGATTGTCAAGAGGACGTGACAAACGTCACGCTCCATGAAGACCAAGTGACTATCATCACTTGCGTGTGAAGAACGTCACAACCTATCACCCCACGTTCTCCTCATCCAACGGACAGAAACACGTTCAAAGCATAATCCAACAAGTTCCTACATTATCTCACCCACTCAGTCAAAAGAGCAACAAACATGACAATTAAATGGCCTATTATTTATCAAGAAAGGAAGTGAACCGTTCCTACATTTTCGTGAGCAACGAATCAAGCAAGCACTATAAATAGAGCCTGAGACCACAGTAGAAAGGGTTCTGCTTTTTGGCGAGAAAGTTTAGAGATTTTATTAAGCAGATATTATTTTCAGCATTATTTTCTTTTCAGCATTATTTTCTTTTCAGCATTATTTTCTTTTCCCAGTTATTTTTTCCAGCATTATTCTTTCAGCATTATTTTCTTCTGTACCGTTAAATATATCCTCCGATTGAAGCAAAGCCTACAATTTGTGCAAGAGTGCTTCTGTCTTAAGAGTTATTACCAGGTTTATATTTACAAATTCTTATTGCTTATTAATTAATATAATTATGTTTATTTATGTTTGTCCTTTATATTATTCTGCAATTTGGTTTAATATTATGTCAGGCTAGAAATCCTATACCGGTATGTAAAGTCAATCAACCGAGGGAACGAGTAACTTAGTCAGGACTATTTTTACTACAAAACTTTCTTTTCTGGCCTAAGTTACTATTTTTCAAATCATTAAATTGTTTTGTTACGGAAGTAAGATAGAGGTTAGGGTCAACAAAGCGGAAGTTTGAGATCTTTTAACTGGACAGTAGTAATTAGGCATTGGCTTAAAATACAGCGGAAGCACTTTAAAGTTAATTAAGATTTTGTTTAGTTTTCAAAAAGTGTTTTTAACTCCTGCGGGATGGCGGAAGCGTACGTTAGGACTTAACTGCATAGCCTAGATCAACAAAACGACAGTGTGAGATGAGGGTTTTTAAACTAGATAGGTTTTACTGAAAACCGTTTTGAAAATATAAAGACGCCCGACAGGTCGCTAGTTCCCGAGGTAAGACTGTTGCATACTGGTAATTAAGCTCATTGATTATTAAAATACAACTTAATTTAGCGATTAGTTTTCCCTACAACCCAAATCAAATATTCATTAGCTTTAGATTTATATAGTAACAATAAAAAATGGTAGATCGATTCATCAGTCTCTGTGGTTCGATATCTTTTAAAACTACTCGACAAGACTGTGCACTTGCAGTCTGAATCATTGGATACATAAGTACAAATCCCACAATCAATAAATAGTAGGAAGGTAAGGAGACCTGAAAGGGGGGAACCTGTCATGATACGATGCATGATATGAGGATGTATGTTTTCAAGGATCTCGCGGGGTAAACACGAGAAAAATGTTAGAAATTGAACATCCTTGATTGGAGAACTTTGTATCGGTGGATGTCTTTCCACGAGAATCAAGCTCACCATGTCAAGTGGGTCATAGCCCTTGATTCAAGTTGCTATACTTGATCTTTGACAGCGTTTGTTTAGAGGAAAATGAATCCTCTTGCCCTTTGGTAGACGTCTGGTTCAACGTGACCCTGCATCAAAGACCCTCGAGATCCTTGAAATAGTTATTGAAAATGCTATGGTATGATGTTATATACAGATATGCGAGGTAAGCAAGTTTATATACAAATAATCATATTCACATAAACCAGACAAATCCTTAGGTTTAGGCTTGCATGGAGTTTGTAGGTAAGTACCCTCTTGAAGTTTATTTGGCTCAACCTGTCCTAGAAATAGTAACCGGGTTCTGAGGAGCTCAATATCACTGGTTTGTTTCCTTGTTCATTGTGTCAATTCAGCCTCTTTACTGGCGACCGAAATATTCCAAGGAAACAACCCTCAATGAGTGTAGTATCGAGTATCTACCAACTTCGGACTGCACCAAAGCCGGTCATCTCACTACATCCTAAAAGGCCAAGTTGGTCAAGTAAGGTTCTAAAGTCAGTTGATGCTTCACGACACCACGCGGCGGCCCCGTACTCTCCTTGATTCAATACAAGGGTTACTGATACCAACCAAAGTGCCACATCAATGTAGCCACTACTTCAACCATGTTGGTATACCCCGCACAGTTCCCTCGCAATTTATTGCTACTTACCTAAAAGGTGCCCCCAAATCCGGGTGTATGATTTAAAACAAACCCAAACAAGGAACCAAAAAGTAAAGCATACAAGTCAAATAAGATAAGCGTGTAAAGGTGATCTAAAACCCTAAGGTAACCCCACTTTTAGTTTAGCTAATCCCCAGCAGAGTCGCCAGTTCTGTGATACGGTGGGAGAACTGACTTGAGGTTTTGCGTTTGTGTTCGCAAATGTTTCAGTTTAGCAAGAGTCGCCACTGAATTTTTATTTTATCCAAAGGAAAGGTCAAAAATCACAGGAAAGACCTTTGAGATGTTTTCTTGGGTTCAGGGGGTAGATTATGAAAAGGGAAGGTGCAAGCACCCTTTTCATCCATGGTTATCCATGGGCTCTTAGTTACTTGTTTAGATCACTTGCTTTTGCTTTTCAATTGTTTGAAATGGTGCTTTGTGTGTGGTTTTGAAAAATGTTTTGAAAAGGGGCCATTGTTATGGCAACCTTTGTAATGATTCTTGTTCGAATGTATACAAAGGTGTATTGTATTTTGAAAAGATGTTTCAATGTTTGAAAGTTTGTTTTGGGAAATGTTTTGAAATTGTGTTGTGAGGTGTGTTTGAAAATAGCAAGGATGTTTTTGTAAGTTTTGATCAAGTAACTAAGAGTTGTCTACCCTATCTACTCAAGAGTCTTTCCTACACATTTTTAACCCTTTTACATTGTTGTTTTACCATTGCATTTGGTAAACAACCTTGTATTTGGATGTTAAATGGGACAGGCGCGGGTCATCGTATACAATCATTAAAAGCAACTTGTGAGACGTTCTAGCAATTTTGTAAGGGACGAGATCATTTTATCGAAGGCAATACCGAGGGTCATCGAGGGACTACAATCTTTGTTTATCGAAGGGTCATTTTCTAGAGTGTCTCATATTCGAGGGACATGATTGTATTTCCGAGGCAACAAGCAAGGTTACCCTAGAGGTGCACGTGTGAGAAGTGTATTGATTTCAAGTTATTTGTTCTTGGATTAGGTCATCTAGCGATTGATTTTTTGATCTTGCCACACACGCTTAATTACTATACAGTATATAGAAAGCAATAAATTGCGGAAATTAAAAATCTAAGTTATTACAAAAGTATCCGGGAATGGGGGTACAATTATTACAAACGGGGATGAATCTCATAAGAATAGCAAAGTCCAAATATTACAACCAAATCGAATTGTCGCGATTCAATACAAAGTTATGACAAAATAAAATCAACAAAGCATGAGATGCATGTATTTACTTGGAAAGGAATAAAATAAAAATCTATTCTAAAAAGAAAAAAAAACTATATTATTATTCTTTGTATTTTATTAATTTTAAAAAAAGTTTAAAGAAAGCAAAAATAATTAAATTAATTTAAATGATTTTTTTGGTATTTTTATTAAATGCAAGAAAAATAATAAAAAGAAAATGATTAAAATAAAACTAATTAATAAAATCAAATTTATTTTACAAAAATGAAGTTTTAATATATCACTAGTATATTTTTAACAAAAGAAATAAAAAAAGATAAATTAAAAGAAGAAAAGGAAAATTAATTTCAAGGTTAATTTAATTTGATAAATAAAAAAAGTATTGAGTTTTTTTTATGAAATTGCCAACAAAAAGAAGTAAATAAAAAAAGTAAAAATGGGCTTAAGATGATATGGTAAAGTGCTAGGCCCAAACAAAATAAAAGAAGAAATAAGGTCAGAATGGAGGGGGGTCCGAGCCAGCAATTATATGGGCTTATGGATTTGGGGCCAAAATTGGCTAAATGCTTAAGTTTTGTTTTTTTATTAGGGGAAACAAGAAAAACAATTAGGGTTTGTGACTCCCCTTTCCCAACGGCGCCGTCGTCCCTTTCCAGTTCATCTCTCTCACTCTGTAACTCACAACATCTTAGGCTTATGACCGAAACAAGCTAATCTCTCCTCACCATGAATCACATTTTCTATGAAAATCTAGAGTTAAAATCATGCTCGAAGATCTCTCTCTGATCTTCCCTTCTCCTCAAACCGCCGGAGCGCTATCCCTCTCACATATCCCTCTTACACTCTAAGCGCTAATGATTTTCACTTCTTTGAAAGGTACTGTTCTGGGTTTTGAAGTTTGAACGTTTTTTTATATTGTTAATCTTGTTCACGTTTTGGCTTGTTAATCTATTGTATCATGTTTGAGACGCAGAAAGTGATTTGAAAAGAAATGTACCTTCAGAACCTTTATGGAAGAAAGGAGAGGAATGTGAGGTTGGACTGATGGCATTCCCTTGGTGGCCGGAGGCGGGGGAAGAGATGATGACATACGCGAGCTTCCGGTAACTTCTTCTTTTTCTATCTTCTATGATGATGATGCTGCTTCTGAAACTTTTGATTTGTAAGTTGAAATGTTTGATGATTGAAACTTTGATTTGTGAGTTGTTGATGATGATTGCTGAGACTTTTGGTTGTTGTTGAAATATTTGATGATGATTTCTGAGACTTGTTTGTTGTTGGTTAATGATGATGATTTCTGAGACTTGTTTGTTATTGGTTAATGATGATGATTTCTGAGACTTGTTTGTTGTTGGTTAATGATGATGATTTCTGAGACTTGTTGGAATTTAGTTTGACTCTTATGATGGAATGTTGGGGTGTTGGACGCTTGAGACAGTTTGAGAATTGAGTTTGTTTACAGTTTGGCTGTTTGTTGTACAGGTTTTTTGTGTGTATTTGTTGCAGTTTGAGTTGCTTGAAACTGTTAGGCAGTGTTTTGGTGAGTTTTTGTTGCAGTTTGGAATCTGCAGGTTTGGAATTTTTGTGCAGGTTTTGTGTATTTTCTGTAGTTTTGTTGGAATATTTTGTAAGCTTTGGTTATGCAGACTTAGTTAGTTTGGGAACTGTTAGGCAGTGTTTTGGTGAGTTTTTGTTGCAGTTTGAAATCTGCAGGTTTGGGGTTTTTGTGCAGGTTTTGCTGTTTAGGGATTGTTATGTTTTTTATGGTTACAGTTGGAAATGGCTTTTGAATGTTTTTGTGGTCTGGTTTACAGTTTGGCAGGCTTGTTTTGTTTGGGAACTGTAGGTTTTTGCTTGAAACTGTTATACAGTTTTGGGTTGTTTGAAGCTGTTATGTAGGTTGTGAATGTTTGAAGCTGTTATGCGGGTTGTGGGTTGTTTGAAGCTGCTATGCAGGTTGTGAATGTTTCTGCAGCTTTGACAAAATGTTCTCTCTCTTCTTCTTACAATTTTTCTTGGTCTTATCCTAGTTGCTTTTTGTTTTGCAACTCGTGACAGTTTGATGGTATGATGGCCAATCTGTACCTTTCCCATAATTTAGGTAATATCTCTCCTCTCTCTCCTCTCTCAATGATAAAAGCAACTATGCTTTTTCATTGCTTTTCTGAAAAGTTTGCCCAAATTCTTGGAAAATGATGATATGCTTTTGCAACAAGCTTTGCTTGTTATTTGGTTTACCAATCTGCTTTGTACTTTTTGCCTGCTGTTTGTACTTGTTTTGCTGCTGTCTATCTTGGCCTTGCTGTTACTGCATTGTTTAAGTTGCATCCAGTTTGGCCTTGTTTGCATTTGAACAAATTTGCTTTGCTTGCAATGCTTGCTTAGACAACTTGCTTTGCATTCTTTAATTGGACAACTTGCATTTTTATTTTTCTCTTTGTGAACCAAGAAGAGCAATCTTCTTGTGATTTGCAAAGAGAAAAATAAAAACGTGATGAAAATAGCCCTCTGATTCCAAACGGCAAACTTTAATGATGAACAATCTTCTTTCTTTTTTTTTTGTTGAAATTCTTATCTATGTTCAATTAAACTGTACTATACTTTTTTTTTATTTTTTTCTTTCTTTCATGTGAGCGTAAATTGGATGATGATGAAGCAGAGGAAGCAGGAAACTTTGTGGCGAGCATGGGAGCAATGTAAGCTTAAGCTTAGATTTTTCTTTGTAACTTAGAGATAAATATTTAAACAAATGTACCAATTTACTTTTCAAATAAATAAGTTGCACAACTTAAAGCATTTAAATAATAAACTGTATTGTAACATTTTTTGAAATAAATGAAAAAGTCTTTATGAGATAATCTGGTATTCTTTAAAATCTTCTACTGCCAATAACTTGCAATTTTCTTTTCGCATCTTCTTTAAGATTCCTGATTAAAATAATTGAAACTGTATTCCAATAATTCCAACCAGATAACTTAAACTCCAAGTAATCCAATAACTCTGCGATCTCATAACCTTGCAACTGTACTCCGATCAAAACAACACACTGTGTATTCCAATAAACAAGCAAACACATATTCCTTAAACGAGCAAATGTTTTGAAAAGACGCAATTTATCTAGTTAACCTGTATCCAACAAAACCTGAACGTTCTAAATGACAGTCTCAACTCCCATTTCTTGTCCTAGATAAATAAGCCTTGAGAACAACCAATAACCTTTCAGTAAACTTGAAAAAGCGTGAAAACATGTGACAGTTAATTGAATTTATGAGAATTCAGTTTCTTTTGAGAGATGCGAGAAAAACCTTAATTCCTGATTTACTGCCACAGGAGAAAATCTGTCTGATCGATTCCTGAGCCAATCTTGGATATTTGAGAAACCGTAGGGTTGTGCTTTTTTTTTGTGAAAAATGGGAGGGCAAATTTTGGGGTACAACAACTGCCCCTGTTCAATCTTCTTGAACTTGAAGAGTTAGATCGGCGAGTTTGTCGTTCGCGACTCGAAGGTAAAAGATGATTGGATACTAGAGTGCCCATAAATTTGCACTCGTCAAAGCATAGTTGAGGGAATGGGCTTAAAGATGCCATTTAGAGATGTGACAGAATCTTGTCGGAGATGGGCTTAAAGATGCCATCCAAGAATGTTTGTTGAATTGTATGTTGTAGGTGAAAGAATGAGTATTAGAAAGGTATCCCTGTCTGGAACGTCTCTGAGCTGGAGATCTGAATAAGCAATAGAATGGCATCCATGTCTGGAGCCTCTATAAACTGTTTTCCGAAGCCGAATCTGAACAAGCGATAGATTAGCATCCATGTTTGGAGCATCCGTAAACTATTTTCATGAGGCTGAATATGAATAAGCGATAGATTAGCATCCATGTTTGGAGCATCCGTAAACTGTTTTCATGATCCTTGAATTGTTTGATGATTAGTCCGTGTAAAGCTTCATCTGAAACTGAGAAGGAACCGGTGTAGGGTTGCCTGATGATGAGTCCGTGTAAAACTTCATCTGAAGTTGAGAAGGAACCGGTGTAGGGTTGCTTCAATGATGGTCAAGAAGATAGTTGTCCTGTCTGATTTTAGGTGTTAATCTTTGACCTGAGGAAGAAAGATAGTTTTCCTGGCTTATTACAGGTGTTATTCTGGAACTTGAAAAGGCTGCTGATAACCATCTGTTGATTGACCTTTTCTGAAGTGTATTTTAATCTGGGAAAATAAATCCTTGACAAATGTCAGGGAGTCGCTAGATCCTGGACTGCTGTTGAAGAGTATGTGTGTCTTCAAGCTTTGCTTAGAATATTTCTACCCGGGATTCCTGTTTTGTTGTTTGAGGAGAACTTCGCTGGGGAATATTTGAAAACTCTATGGGGAATTGAGAATGGGAATCTTCATTCTTCTGGGGGAATTTGTGCTGAGGAGTCAAGAACGAGAATCTTCGATCTGCAGAGGATTAAAAAATTCTGACAAATTTATGCTGAGAGTAAAGGAGGCTCTAGCGACTTCACTGGAGAATGAGAATCTTCATTCTGTTGGGGAGTAAAAAACTCTATGGGGAATAGCTATACTATTGGGGAGTAGCTATCCTGCTGGAGAATAAGCTCAGGACTCTGGGGAAAAGCTTATTCCTGTTTGGGAGAAGTTCAGAAGTTTAGGTTGTATGCCACTTTAAGAATGAGAATCTTCATTCTGTCGAGAATATCAGGAACTCGGGTTGTATGCTACTTTGAGAACGAGAATCTTCATTCTGTTAAGGATATCAGGAGTTTGGGTGTATGCCAATCTTCCGGGGAAGCAAGAATGAGAGTCTTCATTCAGGCGTTTGGGTCAGGAGGTTGGGTGTATGCCAATCTACTGGGGAAGCAAGAATGAGAATCTTCATTCAGGCGTTTGGGTCAGGAGGTTGGGTGTATGCCAATCTTCTAAGGTTTCAAGAATGAGAATCTTCATTCTGTTAAGGATATCAGGAGCTTGGGAGTATGCCAATCTTCTGGAGTTTCAAGAATGAGAATTCTTCATTCTGTTAAGGGTATCAGGAGCTTGGGAGTATGCCAATCTTCTGAGGTTTCAAGAATGAGAATCTTCATTCTGTTAGGGGTATCAGGAGCTTGGGAGTATGCCAATCTTCGGAGGTTTCAAGAATGAGAATTTTTCATTCTGTTAAGGGTATCAGGAGCTTGGGAGTATGCCAATCTTCTGAGGTTTCAAGAATGAGAATCTTCATTCTATTAAGGATATCAGGAGCTTGGGAGTATGCCAATCTTCTGAGGTTTCAAGAATGAGAATCTTCATTCTGTTAAGGGTATCAGGAGCTTGGGAGTATGCCAATATTCTGAGGTATTATCCTTGGTTGGGGATAACTCAAAAGTTAACTGTTATCTGGTTGATTTCCAGGCTTTAAGATAACTTGTTGGGGAATTGGAGAAACCAGATGATTTCCGTTGTGGGTTGATAGTTTCAGCTCCGCTGGGGATTGGTAGTTGGTAGTCTCATCTCCACTGGGGTTCTTAATGACGTGCTGTAGAGATTGTGTATGTACATGGGTTTAAAGATACCATTCAAAGGTGCTAATTGACGGAAAGTTTGAACTGGATCTGAAACAACAAAATCTGGAAGTGAATCAGAATAAATCGTTGAGAGATTTATCTGAAACAGCAAACTCTGAAATATCTTCAACTGGAATAAGAATCATGGAGATCTTAGTGCCGATCTGACTGAGCCAGAGAAAGTCTTGAATTACTTTGACTGGATAAAAATCAGAAAAACCCTTAGAATCGATTTAACCGAGCCAGACGAAAGTCTTGGAATATCTTCAACAGATGCCAGGAAAAATAAATTCTGGACTGCTGTTTAAAGGGGAAAGTTGAATGAACTACTATCTGGTCGCGGTCCAGGCTTCACAGCTTGAATTTTATGAGAATTTGATTGCATATTTCCTGACAGGTAAAGGTTAGTTGCATGACATATATCAAACAAAGATATTTTCAAAATAAATGAGATTGCGTTGCATGATGTCCTGATGTCCGGGTATATAATGTTTTCAAGACGACCTCTCGCCGGGGAAAATAAATCCTGAACTGGTGATGGAGAAAAGAGTTAAATTCTTCGTTTCCGATAGTGAAAAATCTGGCGACTTCAATGGGAAAAATTCTCAGGGATTCTTGAGGTCGACCTAGCTGGGAAGAGTTTATCGAAACTCTGGCTGAGAGCCATCTTATGAGAAGGATTTTGGAGAGATTTGTCACTGCCCTAAGTAGTGAGTGTTTATGGATTCACCAGGAAATGTTTGACTGTATGTAACCCTTTGTTGGGATTGACGCTCAATACCCCAAGTGACGGTGACAGAGACTTGCCCCCGGTTACTCTGCTCTTTGAGAGATTCTTGAAATCTTGACTGGACTGCCCCAGGTTAACTGGACTTTGAGAAATTTCTTGAAATCTTGACTAGACTGCCCCAGGTTAACTGGACTTTGCCATGTTTAATCACTTTCTAATAAAGTTGATCAAGTTCCATCCACACTCAAATATTGATCTTTCCACTTGCACCCACATGCTTCCAACCACCTTTTCTTGCTTTAGTAGTTTAACAAGCCTACAAACATGATTCTTCAATCATATTTGACTACCACTATTGAGACTTGGAATTTCGAAAGGTCAACATGTGTTTGTGAGTTTTGTGGAACTCTTCAACGGCATCAAGAAAGGACATAAAAAAGTAAACAACCTAACCATCGAAAGTTGTCAACAGGTTGCATGGAACGACAAGTACAAATTCCATTATTGAAATCTCCTCTTACTTAGCTCCATGATTTGCTTAATAATGATGGAGATAACACTTCAAGATATTTTCGAAACAACATTTGAGTTTATAATTTTACTTTTTCTTTTACACCAATGGGCATAAAAATTTACCACTAAATCAACAAACACAATGGTTCATATGTGTTTTGCATAAATGGTAAAAAATATTACTTACTTGGGTCTTTATGTCCTGAGAGTGGAGAAAAACCAAAATTTGCACAACTTTATATATATATATATATATATATATATATATATATATATATATATATATATATATATATATATATATATATATATATATATATATATATATATATATATATATATATATATATATATATATATATATATATATATATATATATATATATATATATATATATATATATATATATATATATATATATATATATATATATATATAACATGAAGTTTCAAATAATTAGACTTTATATAAGGGGACAATGAAAATAACCCCATTTAGTAAAAAACTTGTTACCAATATTCTTCTTATGTTAGACAACCACAATATTTTGGTCAAGTCATTTAGGATGGTTAGAGATGAATATCATGTCAATGAAGTGGGAGAATTTAAACCGTGATTGATTAGAAATATCTTGACTGGTGGGAAACAATATAACCTATCTTCTTGTTCTGATGTTGCTTCACTTTTAGTTGATCAAAACTCAAACGAAAAAAGTCATCGTGATATCTTTTTTAATGACAAGACATTGGGTCTACAAAGAATAACATAAGTACATCCAAGTTTCTTGGCATTGCATTATCCGTTGTTATTTTCATATGAAGAAGATGGACATTGGATTGGGATAAGTAATCAAAATCTATAAATAGTAAGATGCTACAAACAAAAAACAGTTACGATAAGACAATATTATTCCTTTTATTTGCAACAACGAAGTAGAGAGGTAAAGTATTAGCAGGCCCACTTTAAAGCCCAAGAGAAATACAAAAAGACCCAACTGGTTGAATAATTTGAATTTGAATTAATGGAGGTGTATTAGTAATTGTTTCTAAATACTAGTATTATTTAGTTTGTTATTATTTCTCAAAAGAGGCCTTGGCCCGTTAGTATCTTAAAAACCATATTATTTAAGATGTAATAGTTGGTTGATTGAAGGATATGAAAAATTAAATTTGTTTGTTATGTTTCTTCTTCTTATACAACCCTAGATCTAAGTTAGTATTAATGTAGTCTATAATTGGTGCTTTCATCCCTTGAACCCATGGCCTCCCAAAACTTTCCTATCCTTCTTCTAGAGAAATTATAGAAGAAGTTGTTCAAACAGCCCACATACACCTTGATAGTGCTATCAATCAGACCCAACTACAAATGGATGAAACATTTAACAAAGCAATTATAGAATTGGAGCAGCATGTTGGACAAATCTAGATAAGAATGGATAATGACAAACAAATTTATGACTTTAGTGAGTACATCATGTTCATTCTCACCAAGTTAGCAACAGAAAAGGAACAACAAAAACAACATACCGCCACTGTTCACACAACAACTAGCTTATCAGGTATCACTCAAAACCCCACATCTATCCCTATGGTTACAACCCTTGTTACCCATGTTGTTACCCCTACCAACGCCCCTCTTAGACACTCAATACATTTTCTAACACCCCTCCACAAACTACTGTTACAGATGCAATGAGAAACACTACCGCACAACCACCACTAGCTTACCCAAACCAAACCTATAGAGACCTAACTTACCTCACTTACCAAAAAAATTTTGCAACCACACAAAATTTTAATATTCCTTTTTTTCCAACAGGTTCCCTATCCCCACATTCATCAAATTCCTCAACTTCCCTCTTTCTGAACCCCTAAATTGGAACTTGCTATGTTTGATGGTTCAAACTCATTCGAATGGTTATTTCAAGTTGATTAATTTTTTAATTTTTATCAATTACCACAATAAAATAGATTATCCTTGATATCATTTTACATGAAAGATGATGGTTTATCTTGGTTTAAATAGATGAACCACAATCAATTATTGACATATTTGTTTTCATTCACAAAAGCTTTAGGATTACGTTTTGGTCCTTTGGCTTATGAGAATCATCAAGTTGAGTTATTCAAATTAAAACAATATGGTTCTGTTGTGGATTACCAAACTATGTTTGAAAAATTAGGTAATCAGGTTGTTTGTTTATCTCAAGATGCAATCTTGAATTGTTTCATTTATGGTTTATCCCTCGATATTCGCAATGAAATGACCATTCATAGACCGATGTCAATTTCCCAAGCTACTGAACTTGCCAAACTCATCGAGTCTAAACTCAAATATGCAAAACCCAAATTATTAAAACCCTTAACTAACCCTTACCCTAAACCTAACCCCACTTTCCGCACCCTCAAACTTTAAAACCCTAACTTACGACTACTCCACAAGGGACATTATTGTCACACCCCAAATTTGCCCTATTGGTTCCTAATATTTTATTCCTAAAAAGTATCATTTTTTGCTTTATATGTTCATGGAGTTTATTTTTTGAAAGGGGGTTTAATGGGTTTTTCTAAATCAAAAAAGCCCATTTAAAATTTAAAGCCCATTACGTTTCAATCAAGACTTTTTGATATTCACTCTCACTTAATTTGTAAAGGGTTTTACATTGTTAAAGAACTCTTGGGACTTTCTAAATCAGAAAAGGCCCATGTAAATTTTTAAAGCCCATTCGTTTTCTCTTGTAAGAGGGGTGCGTTAGTTAAGTTATTGGCCCATAGAAAGGGATGTGTGTTGATTATATAAGGGGATTTTTGTTAATTGGACCGAACCACTAAAATGTTAGAGGCCTATTTTAAATAAAGGTTAGAGGTGTATGTTCTAATCAGTGAGGCCATGAGCAACTTGTTTTAAGGCCCAATAAAGTAAAACTTTTGGCCGATTTTAGGTTTTAGTTTTAAATCATATTTTGTTTTTACTAATATTATTCAGATTATCATTATTAACATTATCAAAATTATAACTATTTTGATTTAATTAAAAATTATATTTGTTTTTTTATTGAAAGAAAAAACATTGACTAAAAAGTCAAATTGAAACCAAATAGGTCTGCTTTTCGCTAACAGGCCCAAGGTCCAAACGCTTACAACAGTCCAGATCAGAAAAACGCGTAATGTTCAGATCGAGGATAAAAGAAACACTTGTTCTAGGGTAAAAAGGATACTATTTAAATCAAAATTAAAACAGAAACAAAAATATTACATTGAATCGTCTAAAACATTGAATCAAATCTTAACTTAATACAAATCAATACAGAATCAAAATGTAATCAAATCAAATACAAAGTTAAAACAAAATCCTAAGAAGAATCAAATTGACAAATTATAATCAATATTAATCAATTTCTAATCCGTAATTTCCTAACAATCTCTAAGTAATGATCATTCATACAAAGTTTCCTAAAATTATCTAACCTAAAAATCTATAAATAGCCTAAGAAAACTAAGAGGAAGAGACCAAAAAATTTCTGAAGAACAGTAAAAAAGAAGAGGTAGAAGAAGAAGGTTGAAGGGTTTGTTCCGGCCACCATAACTTCAAAAGTGTCCTCTCCATTTAAGATTTAGGGTTTCAATATCTGAAACCCTAAAATCTTAATACACCGCCGCTCCACCTTCAAGCGTCTCCAATACCCATAAAACGAGAAGAAAAAGAAAGGATTAGTGATCAAGAAACTCAGGGATTAAAAAAATTGAAAAGGGAAAAGGTAAATCGTGATACTCAGCTTTCAGTTTCTTTGAAATCTTGATGTTGTTTGTGTTTATTATGAACGAACTCGGGGGGCTTAGTGTTTAATTTGGAGAAAAGGGGGAATCGCCGTTGATTAGGGTTGTAATGGCAGCAATTTAGAGTTTCACGTTTTCATTGTAGAAGAGAGAGATGGGAGAAGAGGGGTCAATGAGAGAGAGATTACGAATGACGAAATATTTTGTAAAATGAATATAATGTTTCAAATAATTTAGTACGCGAAATTCTACAGTCATTACATTGCGCCCTTCATCATAACCATGTAATCACCATCAAACGTCCAGAGACGCACGCCCATCGGGATACCGTACACTCGCCTACGTCCTGTCTAAATGGACCAAACACTCTTTGAGCCAGGATCATCACTAGTTATACCCCTCTTCTGTTTTGTTTTTGCTAAGCCAATACAAATTCACACCCCTCAGCCCAAATGGACCAAGTCCAATATCTGGAATTGGACCCCTACTCCTTACACCCCCATATTTACTAGCCTATTCAAATTCACACCCCCTGCGCTGTTGGGCCAAATCCAATATCTGGATTTTGGCCCATGCTGTTAACACCCCTTCATTTTACTGCCTTAACTTAATTTACAACCCCCTGTGTTTTATTTTAATTTTATTATTTTTAACTTTTAACTTTTATATTTTAATATTATATTTATTACTATTATAAATTAAATATTTATTTTTCTAAACTCATCCAATATTTATTTATTTTATTCCATTAAAATATTTTTATCATGCATTAATAAGATATTTTATAATTAATAACTTAAAAAATATTCAACCAACAACAAACTATTTTTCATAATCAGTTAAACTCAACAATCAACTTTCAAAAAAGATTACAAGAATATTTTAATCGACTGCGCACTTCTTCTAACAAATTCTTCTATTCACACACCCAAACTAAGCACAAGGGAAATTTAAATATCTTCGTAATCCATAAAAAACACCAACCAACTATGAGCTAAGAACTGGGACTCTAATTCCTCATAAGAGGATACATAGGCATACGACTAAAATCGTAGCGAGTTCCCCTAATAAAAAACTAAAACCCTATTTCTTAAAGATCACACTTCTAACCCTAGTATCCTTGTGAGCAAGGTAGATGAGGGGTTCCTAACACCTTCTCTTCGTTTGAGAACGAGTCCAAAAAACCTAGAATCTCTAACTTCTTTTAGGGTTAACGATTATGTTCCCTTACCTAGGATAAAAATTAATGGTGTCGACTCTATATTTTTAAACTGGATACAACATCTGTCAACTCTGCTGGGGACTCTAGCCTAGATTTAGAAGCATTGTCTTTTGATTTTAGGGTTTTTAGGGCTTTTTTGCTTTTGGGTTTTTATCATTTGATTATTTAATTATTTATTTATTTCTGCTTATTATTTGTATTCATCTGTAGTGGGATTTTATTATTTCAAAAAAATATTTTTAAAAAAACCTTAGAAAGAAGGTTCATCTATTAGCCAAAGGGATACATCAACCCTATGAGTTTATGTGACAAATTTTCCTAGAGTCGATGGAATTCCGCAAAAGGAATACGTCTCAAGAGATATCCTCTTGGGAAGTAGAATTTTTGAATGAAACCTATGACTCTTTGTACAACCCTTAAACCAAACTTTCATGACGAGACCTTTCATGACCTAGAGACGAAAGTTTCGGTCTGCAAAGAGGGTCCACTTAAGGGAGGCCCTCGTGCCTTTCCCTCTAGTGTTATTCATGATACCCTTAAGGAAACCACCTTATGGGGAGGGTAGAATATTCGTAGGTCAAAACTAGGAGCCTACCTTCTAAGGATATCTTTCATAAAATCCTGTCACTAAGCCCCACATTCACGCATTCATACATTTATGTATTTCATGTATTCATTACCCTCTATTTTCTTGTTTGTCTTATTCATAGGTTTAAAAAAGGTAATAATTAAAGGTTTTGGTGAAGTGTCCTAAAAATGAATACCAAAGGGAAACTACTTGTCCGTATCAATGCCATCAAGCCAGATATGTCAAAAATCAAGGCCATAAAAGGGAAACTGTCTAAAAGGGATTTGAAAATGTTCACTCGTCGCTATGGGGATAACCTTGACTTAACCAAAGTAGAGGTACAATTGGATGCTTTTTGCACTAATTAAGTTCTACAACCATCCATTGAGGTGCTTCACTTTTCAAGACTTTCAGCTAGCACCGACTCTGGAAGAATTTGATAGAATTTTGAATTTTTCTATAGAAAAGGCTTATGTGGGAATCGGGTATACTATTGACGTCAAAATCTTGGTAGAAGGTTTAGGGATCCCTTATCCCGAATTTTCACTTAATTACAAGAAAGAAGGTGACATACGACGGATTAAGAGATGCTACTTGGAGACTAAGGATTTTGATTTTGCCAATAACAAAGAATGGGAGTCTTGCATCGAGTGTTTAGGACTGCTTGTATTTGGTGTAATCTTATTTCCACGGACTTTGGACTATATTGACCCTGCAACTATTAGCGTGTTTTAGGGTGCAAAAGGTTTTAATACAGATCCAACTCCCACTTTGCTTGCTGATGTTTATTATGCATTTCATACGCGGTACTAAAAGGGAAGGGGTACTCTAAACTGTTGCATCTCACTATTGTATCCTTAGTTTATGACGCATCTCTACAAGGAAGATTACATGATTCTGAATCTGACGAGGTATGGGTGGCCTAAAAATTTAAGGTTTCTTACTACTAATTTTGTATTGTGGTATGCGAGAAAGATGGACATTGGAGATATCATCTATAGTTGTGGAGACTTTCTTAATGTTCCATTAACCAGATTACGAGGTTGCATAAATTACAACCCTACCTTGGCCCTACGAAAACTTAGGTATCTGTGATAAGGTGGCAGAACCGAATGTTTATACTGGTTTTGGGTTTATGTTTGCAAATGTTGCAGTAAGAAAGAGTCGCCACCGACTTTTATTTTATCCAACAAAGGAAAGTGTGAAAAGAACAGAAAAGACCTTTCGAGAGTTTTCTGAGTAAGGGGGGTAGATTATGGAAAGGGAAGGTGTTAGCACCCTTTCCATCCGTAGTTTTCTACAGGCTCTTAGATGCTTAGCTCATTTTGAAAAATACCTTGTGTTTTTGAAAAGTATTTTGAAATTTCCTTAGTGCGGCGATCTTCTTTATGATAACTCTTGTATTAGTCCTCAATAGTGTTGATAAAGCGTTTGAAAATGTTTTTGAAATTAGTTTTTTGTAAGTGTGAAAATTTGTTTTGAGCAAGCATCTATGAACTATCTACTTATACTCGAAAGGTTTTTTCTTTTCCTCCTATCCTTTAGACATCACTATCCTACTATTAGTGAGTAGGTAGCCTTATCGTTGGATGTTTGAGGGACATTCGAAGGGACGTACAATTATAAAGACAACATATAAAGACGCTTCAACAATTTTGTTTAAGGGACTAGATCATTTACCGAAAGGCAACACTGTACGATCATCAAGGGACTATGATCTTTTGATTTAAGGGTCTTTACTAAAGCGCCCCCACTTTCGAGGGATATGACTGTTTTATATTCCGAAAGGCAACCAAAGTGGGCGTACCCTAGAGGTGTATATGTGCAAGGTGTGTTATGTTCAGTTATTTTAGTCTTGTGTTAAGTTTGCTAACGTTTGATTATTAATCCTATCATGCAATCCTATTATCATGCATCTAGACAGTTAAATATTACAGGAATTTAAAGTACGGAAAGTGTAAATTGTAAACTATTACAAGGCTTTCGGGGAGGGGGGTTATTACATGTCCAAAACTTTATGATAAAGCAATAAAAGTAAACTCCTAAATTAAGCTATTACAGACTGTGAGCAGTTACAATAATTTGAAAAAATAAAACATAGAAAATAAATAACGCGCGCGAGTCAAAAGGAACTCCGAAAACCCTAAAAAGTTCTAAGTAAAAGAAAATTATTTTTGTTGTTTTTGTTAAGAAAATAATTAAACTACCTTAAATCTAAAAAAAAAAGAAGATAATTATTAAATGAATTTAAGCCTAATTCTTATATTTTTTGTATTTTTATTAAGAAAAAAATTGAATTAAATAAATCTAATTCTAATTGGTTTTAAATTGATAAAATAAAGTCAAAATAATTAATTAAATTAATTTACAAAAATTAAAATTAATTATAAAAATCCTAAGTCTATTTTTTTTATGATTAATAAAAATATTTTAAAATAAAGTATAGAAAATAATTAAATAAGTAAATGAAAAAAATGAAATGGATTGGGCCTGATTGCCAAAGCAGAAAGGGGGGTGTGCCCTGGAATTTGTTAGGCTCAAATTGCAACTAGCCCAAAGTCATGTATAGATACAGTGTTGCTGGCTCTTGAGAGACTATCATGAGGGAGCACTCCAGGAGTGCTGGATCTGGACCCATTATGATCTGTAGGCTGGGCTTTGATGATACACGGTAGGCACGCTGGACTTCAATGTACAAGATCTGCAAGAATCAATTAGGATGAAAATAAAATGCAGGGGGTAGGGGTCGAACCCATGCCCTTACACTTGAATGCCTTATCACACGTTACGCTTACCACTGGGCCATCCTTCTCAATTGTTAATACAATAAAATAAAAATAATATAATATAAAAACATTATTATTCCCAGATTTGCAAAATGCGCGCACTGAGATTCAAACGGGCCAATAGGATGATGACGCACATGGTGCCGGAGTCAACATTTTCATAGGTTCCAGAGTCAAACTCCGGTCACCTTCTCCGGCCAAACCAAAATTCTAAAACCTGCAAAAAAAGAAAAATCAAGGCTCAAGGTTTAGGCAACCCCCCCTAAATTAGGGTATGTGAATTCAACCATAGGGTTAGTTCGGTCTGAAATGCCCTGTATCAATGAGAATAAAGCTCGACTAGAGTTTTTCCCTAACAATGGCAAAACTGCATCCTCACGCCAAACCTTGCATGTAATAACTCTAAACAGGCACAAACATCAATATGAAGATATGTATGCACAGGGGAATCATTTATATTGCATGTAGAGAAATTTTGAGATCATGAAAAATACCAAAATAGAGTGATGACGATCTGCTTGATCTGGATGTGAAACCGCGTGCTCGACGGTTGGGTTGAGTTCCTAGAAGCCTCAGGGATGTGTTTGAATTCTTGAAACAGACTGAAAGTGGTTGGAAATGCATTTTTGAATTTGGACAACTTTGATGGATTTTTGCAAATTTCGTATAGCTATTTGAGGTAATCTTCGTGTGTCCTCAACTTTTAGATATGCTGTGTATTTATAGGAGAGGAAGAGGGAGTCATAGCATGGAAAGAAACAACCTCAATCATGTCCTTTAAGAACAAAATCACATATTTTAAAAAATTGCCATAATTGCATATTCTTACACAATTTGCATGTGTTATGAACCTAGACATGTCTAAATGAATTATGCACGAAATCTTGGGCTTCTTGGCAGACCAAAACACTAGCCCAAAGGTAAAGGCCCATTTCTTTTTATTTTGCACAATTTATTTTATATTTATTTGAAATAAATCAAAATAAATATGAACAAGATAGATAAAAATGGTAAGGCAATGTAAAAATGAGTTTAGAGGTCCCCTAAAAATGAGATGAGCTTTGGTTGGGGAAAAATGGATGAAGTATGTGAAAGTTATGTTTGGTCAAAGTTCAGTTGACTTTTCCTATAGAAACCCTAATTTAACAATTCTTGACTTTTAATAGATTAGGAGCATTTTTTGAGGAATCATGATCAACACTTGATCAAATGGTGGATATCACTTCAAAATGTTGATGTTGACCAAAATTTTTGAAGTTTGACTGTACATTAGCCACAATTGACTTTTGACCTAACATAGTTGATTTTCAGGCATTTGAGCAATTGACTAAGCAAACTTGTAGTGTAAGGCATGAAATTTGTCATGGACAATATTGAAAACATATTAGGACAATGGAAAACATTTGAGACCTTTGGGGGCTCACACATCTTAATGAAAAGTGAAACCCTAATTAGAGGTTCATTGCTTAGGAGGAGAATTTGTCTGGTCAATTCTTGGTCATCCTTGAGCAGTTGAAGACCTCAATGAACATGTCTTGAGTAAAATGGAAGGGAAATTTTGGGGTACAACAACTACCCCTGTTCAATCTTTTTAAACCTGAGGATTTAGATTGACTTGTCTACCTTTCGTAATCTAAAGGTGGAAGATGATTGAACACTAGAGTGCCCAGATTTTCACTCACATGAAGTAATACTGATGGTTGATAATTTCGGGAATAGGCTTAAATATTATATTTGGAGAAGATGACATAGAGTCATCGGAGATGGGCTTAAAGATGCCATCCAAAGTAGATGCTGACTTCATTAGAGGTCTCTTAATGCGGGATTCCTGTTCCTACTGTCTGAGGAGGAATCCACTAAGGAAGGTTGATTTATGTTGTTCTCTTGCTTGAGGAAAACTCTGCGGGGAATAGAATCTAAGAACTTCAGTTATCCAAGGCTCTACTGAAGAGTTATCTTTATACTGGAGAGATGAGAGTTTGCTGCTTTCTGGTTGAAATTCAGGCTTCACAGTGACTTGCTGGGGATGATGGAATTAACCGTAATATGAAAATGTAATAAAAAGAGCCTGTGTAGGGCTGTTTTAGGATGAGTCCCTGTTAGTCTGCATCCGGAGATATATGAGAAGGAGCCTGTGTGGGGCTGTTTCAGAATGAGTCCGTGTTAGACTTCATCTGGATGATGAGAAGGAACCCATGTAAGATTTCTTCAGGATGAGTCCGTGTTAGATCACATCTGGAGATCATGAGAAGAAACTCGTGTAAGATTGCTTCATCTGGTCATGTAGATAGTTTTCCTATCTGGTTTCAGGTGTTAATCTACAATCAGCTATTCGCAGATAGTTGTCCTATCTGGTCTCAAGTATTAATCTGGAACTTGCTTTTGTTGGTCGCTGAGATAGTTGTCCTGGCTAGTTTCATGTATTAATCTCTGACCTTAGAAAGAAAGATAGTTTTCCTTGTTTGTTACAGGTGTTAATCTTCAATCTGCTCATGTAGATAGTTTCCCTGGCTTGTTACAGGTATTAATCTACAATCGGTCGTCCGCAGATAGTTATCCTGACTTGGTACAGGTATTAATCTGGAACTTGTTTTTGTTGGTTGTTGAGATAGTTGTCCTATCTAGTTTCAGATATTAATCTCTGACCTCAGAGAAAGAAAGATAGTTTTCCCATCTGGTTTCAGGTATTAATATTCAATCTGCTCAAGTAGATAGTTTTCCTGGATAGTTACAGGTATTAATCTATAATCAATCATCCACATAGATTTCCTGGTTTGTTACAGGTATTAATCTGAGACTTGGCAACATTGGTCACATAGATAGTTTCCCGTCTGGTTTCGGGCATTAATCCGTGGCCGACTGCATTTGTTGGTAAACTTGTCTTGCTTTGGGAGTTCATACCACTTGGTCGTGTAGATAGTTTCCCTGTCTGGTTTCGGGCATTAATCTTTGACCTGCTATGCATAAGTTGATAGTATTCGCCTGACTATGAATTCAACCTGAAATGGTAAAGTCAGTTTCATGTGATGTTATGATGTATGAATTGCATGATGCTCTCAAAATAAATGAGATTGTGATATATGCATTTGTGCTACATATGCCATGATGTTTGTAAAATGATGCATGAGTGCAATGTATGAATGTGTCGGCTGTTTTATTGCAGTGCTGCAGAATTAGGGAAAATAAATCCCTGATTGTAGCTGGGGTGAAGAATGTGAGTCTTCAAATTTTGTTGAAGTAGAATGCCGAGAGAAAGATTTCCATCGTTTAGAGAAATAAACTCTGTTGGGGAAGGAAAACTCCGTGCAATGTTTGGGGATTTTGTGAAATCCTGAGAAGCTTCACAACTTCATTGGGGAATCTTTTGTTGGAGCAGTAATTTGGAGATTCTTGTTCTTCCAGGGATATAAGAACGTCTGACACCATTAGGCTGCATACTGAGAATATGGCAGTGACCTTGTTCTGCCGCTAGAGAAGGTATCTGCTCGAGGAAATATCTGCGGGGATTTTATGTATGGCCCTTAGATATTGTCCCGTTTCTTAAAGTGATTAATAATTGTCTTTCTATTTTTATGCGTATATTTGTAAACAGTAATCACATTCAAATGCATATGTTCATAAATAATCACTGGACGTTTTCGCAAACAAAACAGAAAAATAAAAACAAATAGTTTGGCACTTTCAAAGAAATAGCTTTGTATTAACTTGAATAAGCGTTTTTGTACAAGGAGACGAACATCCTAGTAAGAGAATGCCGTCGTAAGAATAAAACTTTACAAAATAGCATAGAAAGAAAACAATTATGTGAAATAATCCCATTGGGTTCCCATTCTGCTATTGCCTTTATGTCTTTGAGCGTCTCATCTCTTTTGTTGCTTGTCTGAAGTTGACTGGATTGATTAGTACCACTTGAGCTTGATAGTTGATACTTAAGTTTGGCTGTAAGGTAATCCAACGGGACATAGTCATACGCTTTAAATCCCTAAATTTTGCCTGGACCGCCCTTTTGGGTTTTCAGTCCACCGGGATACCCTTTTTTTCCCAAGCCGCCTTTTCAAGTCTTCGACTTGCTGGGTGTACATACTTTTTCATGTATATCCCTAATTTTTGCCCGAACCCTTTTGGTTCACTAGGATGCCCTTATTTTTTCCTAGGCCAGTCAACCTAGCGGGTCTTTATTCATGCGTAATATCTTTTAACTATATCCGCGTTTACAGGGCGTGGAAGGTCATCACCGTCCATAATGGTTAAAATCATGGCTCCACCAGAAAATATGTTCTTGATCACAAATGGCCCTTCGTATGTGGGGGTCCATTTTCCCCTTGGATCACTTTGTGGCAATATGATGTGCTTGATTACTAGGTCACCATCCTGATATACCTAACGTCTGCCTTTCTTGTTAAAACCTTTGATAATACGCTTTTGGTACATCTGACCGTAACAGACAACCGTGAGCCCTCTTCTCATTAATCAGGTTTAATTGGTCAAGTCGAGTCTGAACCTATTCGTCTTCACTCAGTGCTGCATCCTTCATGATTCTCAAGGAAGGGATATGGACGTCAATGGGTAGTACAACTTCCATACCATATACCAGAGAGAAAGGAATTACCCCTGTTGATGTGCATACTGTGGTACGGTAACCACGAAGAGCAAATGGTAACATATCATTCCAGTCTTTGTATGTCACCGTCATCTTCTGTATGATTTTCTTGATGTTTTTATTAGTAGCTTCAACAACGCCATTCATCTTCGGCCGATAAGGAGAAGAGTTATGATACTGGATCTTGAATTATGTGCAGAGCTTGGTGATCATAGTGTTATTGAGATTGGTACCATTATCCGTAATGATTCTTTCTGGAATACCATATCGATAGATAAGGTTATGTCTAATGAATCGGGCCACAACATTCTTGGTAACAAAAAAGGGAATGAAGTTGTCTCGACCCACTTCGTAAAGTAATCAATGGCGACCAGGATGAAACAGTGTCCATTAGAAGCTATAGGTCTAATTTCTCCAATCATATCGATGCCCTACATTGCGAATGGCTAGGGTGAAGTCAATACGTTTAGAGGAACCGGAGGCACATGTAATTTATCAGCATATATCTAGCATTTGTAACAAGTTCGCGAATGCTGATAACAATATGCTTCCATACTGGACCAGTAGTATCCTTCCCGTAGGATCTTTTTAGCCATCGTGTGCCCACTAGAATGGGTGCCAAAGGTACCTTCATGTAAATCAACCATAGTCTTCTCTGCTTCGCTCTTATCTACACACCGAAGCAAGGTAGAATCATGGTTACACTTGTAGAGGATCCCGTTATTGAGGAAGAACTTGGTAGATAACCTTCTTAGGAACTTCTTATCATTGACTGAAGCTCTCTCAGAATACTCTTGGGCCTTGTGATCGGTGGATCTGGAACTGACTGTTTTAAAGCTGGTTTCGCAAAATGTCGCGGTAAGCAAGAGTCGCCACCGTCTTTTATTTTCTCCAACATGGACAGGACAAAAGCACAGCAAAATTCCTTATGAGATAGTTTCTCGGTTCGGGAGGTAGATTTATAGAAAGGGAAGGTGTTAGCACCCTTTCTATCCATGGTTATCCATGGGCTCTTAGATACTTGCTCATTGTGTTTTCAAAAGTGTTTGCTTTTCAATTGTGAGTGGGTTTGAAAAAAGTTTCATTTAAAGATTTCAGATCGACTCTTGTATCAGTCCTCAAGAGTGTTTGAAAAAATTGTTTTGAAAGCTTTTTGAAAAGTGTCGGTGTGAAAAGAGTTTTTGATTTGTTTTGAATTAGAGCAAGTATCTATGAGTCATCTACCTACCCTAAGGAATTAGGCTGTGTAAATGTCCTTAAGGTAGTGCCATCCCACCATTGAGAGGTAGGTAGCACCACCGTTGAAGGTGTTCGGGTCAATTCGTTTGTAGGGACAGTGTGGTCACCAGAGCAACAGTAGGACACCTTAGAAGCTACCCTTATGCCATTGATCCTTTTTAATTCCGAGGCAACTTTTCCGAGGTAACTTGTTTTGAGGCATATGGATCAACGGACATAAGGACTTACTAAAACGTCCTATACTCGACGACCACGTTTCGAGGGCAAGGCAACAGTGAGGCGTACCCTAAGAGTGGTGTGTGAATTTGTGTGTTATTTTCATGTTAATATTTTATCTTGTACATGTATCATGGTGATCTACGCTTGTTTTTAATTTATGCCATACATTCTTTCATGCAAAGCTTAGCAGTTTAAAAGTACGGAAATTTAAATGCGGAAAGTAAAATCCTACGCTATTACAAGGCGCGGGTCTATACATCGCCAAATAAACAAAGACCCGTTTTGAATAAAAAATGCGGAAAGTAAATAAATTTCCTAATTACTATTACAAGGCTTGAGCAATTACATAATATTCACAAAGGAAAAATAAGAATAAATGCGCGAAAAGAAATTAGAATCGAATGTTCGAGGGCGTTGGACCCTTTTGAAATTGAATTGAATTAAAAGTTAATTAATTATTTAATAAAAGAAAAGAAGTGTTTTTAGGTTTGTTGTATTTATGAAAAATAAAGAAAAAGAATTAAAAGGAAACCCTAAATCTAGATTATTTTAATTATGAATGAAAATATTAAAGTTAATCTAATTTACTAGTTAATTAATTTATTTACATGTTTATTTACAAAATTAATGATAATTAATAATAATGATAAATAATGATGATTAATAATTTATTTAAGAAAAAGATGAAAATGTCAAAAAAACCTAATTCTAGATACTTTTTACTTATTAAGGAAAAGATTAAAGTTTAAAAACCTAAATTAAACTAAGTTAATTGTTAGAGTTTATTTACAAAAAATAGGTTAGTGATGAAATTAATAATAATTAAAGATATTTGTATTTTTGATTTTTCTGTTTTTATTATAGAAAATTATTTTATGGTAAAAAAAACAATTAAAACAATTAAAAAAGAATTAGAAAAGAAAAGAAAATAAAATTAAAAAGGATGCAAACCAAGGGGGGTTTCAGGCCCAAGGGGAGGTTTTTTTGAACGGTCTGCATTCTTTGGCCATTGGATTGGGTTTCATGGCCATTTGTGTTCTGGCTGTTGACCATTTGTGTTCTGGCCTCAACGTTCCTTAATCTTCTCAGGATGTCTGTCTCGCCATGTATTGGTGTCATGCATAAGTTGTTCTTTTGGCCATTTGGCTTTTGGCTTTTGGCCATTTGTGTTTTGGCTTCAACGTTCCTTAATGAACCTGCATGGGATCCTGTCTAAATCTGCAACCTCATGAACACATTAAATAAAATCATAAAAATTCAAATAAAACCAACATATGAAGAAATTTAATGTTTAGGCACAATATGGCATGTATGAATGATTATACCCTTTTGATCATGGAGATCAAATCAATCTTACCCTTACTGGAAAACTAGTGACCTGAATGCTTTTATGCCTTACTGGAAAATTAGGATCATGGAGATCAAGCCAGCCTTATCCTTACTGAAGAAGTAGTAAGGTATTGGTTTGTAACTGTGATGGCTTGTTTGTAGTGAGAGAGGGATTTGTAATAAGGATTTCAAGGTTTTTAGGGTTCTTGAGAGAATTTGATATTCTGACAGCGTTGTGGCAAGGGTTTTCTTTTTTTCTCCTCTTTTCCTCTTCTCTGGTTTGTGTGAAAAGAAGGTGATTATATAATGAAAATTAGGGTAAAACAAATGGGCTTTGAATGTGCAATTGGGCCTCCAATATTCACTTGAATTCGTCACTTTCCAGGCTAAATCGCAGGGACTTAAGTGCATTTTTTGAAGTTGAAATGTGAAAACAAAATGTAGCCGACATCGAGAACTAACTCCTGTCCGAAAATCGACTCAATCGGATAAACGGTGAATTAGTTATGAATTTTTGAAGTTTCAGCTCAGACAAACTTATTTTGGGCTTCAGTGTCGACTCTGACACGTTCTTCAATAAAAAACTGGTATTGATCGGTGCATAATCTGGTCTCGACTTTTGAAGCAAAGTTGTAGATCTATGAGTCAGTGACCTTGTGTAAAAATACGAGTCCAATCCGATAAAAATTGACCGAGTTATGAATTTTCGAAGTTTCGGCCCAGATGAAATAATATTCAGCATTCAGGATTTTCAGCGTGTCACGCACTCTGAGAAAAAAAACGAAGGCCTTTTGAATACCGTTTGAATTCAATACCTTCTGTGAAAATGTAGCCAACTCAATTTGTGAAATTTTGGCACCGGAACCAGCTCGATACGATGAAAATCGACCAAGTTATGATTTTCTGAACATGACGCAAATAAACTTCTGTCACAAATTTTCTGTATGAAAATACTTGATAAATCCACATTTTTGAAGACCTTATGATCGAAATTGGCTTCCAGCCGTGAGAGATGAAAACGTAGATAATGTCAAGACGGAATTTTGGCCACCGGAACGGGTTCAAAACGAGCCAAGATCTTCAAGTTATGAATTTTTTAGCGCGTAAAAACTGCACTTTCAGCGCACTTTTTTCACCATATTTCTTCGAGAAAACTCACACATTCGGATACCTTCTTTAAAGAATTGACTCTTGAGCCGAACCTGAATTTGAGAATATGTTATCAGAGATATCTTGGCGAAAGAACACCTGAATATGATGCGCCGGGTTGGACTTGTGAATTTTTCTTGAAATGTTTTGAGAAATATGGGAGGGCAAATTTTGGGGTACAACAGTTGCCCCTGTTCAATCTTCTTAGACCTGAGGATGCAGATTGGCTGACGTGCCTTTCGTAATCCGAGGGTGGAAGATGATTGAACACTAGATGCCTAGAAATTTGCGCTCACATAGTAGCAGTGTGATGGTGGAATGGGCTTATAGATGCCATTTGGAGATTGATGAATAGGATGATGGGCTTATAGATGCCATGCTAGGAGATGATGGAAGGTGGATGGGCTTATAGATGCCATCTGGGTGTTGATCGCGTAAGAGATTCCTTAGCGAGAACTTACGTACTTGCAAAAGAAAAAACGATTACCTGACCTATTACAGGAGCTGGTCTTCAGATAGATGTGCAGGTGTGTCCTGACTGGTTACAGGAGCTGAATCTGGAGCTTCAAATGGTGATGAATGAACCAGGGATGGTTACTACCTCAACAGGAATGGTGAGAGAACCTTGGATGACTTTAACCTCAACAGCAATCGTTGAGAAAACTTGGGATGATTACTACCTCCGCAGTATCGGGGAGAGAACCACAGGCGACTACCACCTCAATAGCAAACATTGAGAGAATCTTTGGATAACTTCACTTCAACAGCAATCATTGAGCGAAATCTGGGATTACCATCTCCGCAGGATCGGGGAGAGAACCATAGACGACTACAACCTCAACAGCAAACATTGAGAGAATCTTGGATAACTTCACTTCAACAGCAATCGTTGAGCGAAATCTGGGATTACCACCTCCGCAGGATCGGGGAGAGAACCATAGACGACTACAACCTCAACAGCAAACATTGAGAGAATCTTGGATAACTTCACTTCAACAGCAATCATTGAGCGAAATCTGGGATTACCACCTCCGCAGGATCGGGGAGAGAACCATAGACGACTACAACCTCAACAACAAACATTGAGAGAATCTTGGATAACTTCACTTCAACAGCAATCATTGAGCGAAATCTGGGATTACCACCTCCGCAGTATCGGGGAGAGAACCATAGGCGACTTCTACTGAGTCTTCATCAGGAAAATCTGTTTGGGGTCGATTTAGCTGGACTAGAGAAGGCCTTGGACTGGATAAGAAATCTTTGGAGTCGATTTAACTGAACCGGTCTAGGTCTTGGAATGTCTTCAACTGGATAAGAAACAGGGAGATCTTTGGAGTCGATCTGACTGAACCAGAGAAGGCCTTTGACGGGATAAGAAATAGAGAAATCTTTGGAGTCGATTTAACTGAACCGGTCTAGGTCTTGGAATGTCTTCAACTGGGTCTTTATCAGAAAAATCTGTTTGGGGTCGATTTAACTGGACCAGAGAAGGCCTTTGACTGGATAAGAAATCTTTGGAGTCGATTTAACTGAACCAGACAAGGTCTTTGGAGTCTTCAACTGAGTCTTCAAAAGAAAAACCTTTAGGGGTCGGTGTAACTAGACCAGAGAACGCCTTTGACTGGATAATAACCAGGAAAATCTTTGGAGTTGATTTAACTGAACCAGACAAGGTCTTTGGAGTCTTCAACTGAGTCTTCAAAAATAAAAACCTTTAGGAGTTGGTTTAACTAGACCAGAGAACGCCTTTGACTGGATAATAACCAGGAAAATCTTTGGAGTCGATTTAACTGAACCAGACAAGGTCTTTGGAGTCTTCAACTGAGTCTTCAAAAGAAAAACCTTTAGGAGTCGGTTTAACTAGACCAGAGAACGCCTTTGACTGGATAATAACCAGGAAAATCTTTGGAGTCGATTTAACTGAACCAGACAAGGTCTTTGGAGTCTTCAACTGAGTCTTCAAAAGAAAAACCTTTAGGAGTCGGTTTAACTAGACCAGAGAACGCCTTTGACTGGATAATAACCAGGAAAATCTTTGGAGTCGATTTAACTGAACCGGTCTAGGTCTTGGAATGTCTTCAACTGGGTCTTTATCAGAAAAATCTGTTTGGGTCGATTTAACTAGACCAGAGAACGCCTTTGACTGGATAATAACCAGGAAAATCTTTGGAGTCGATTTAACTGAACCAGACAAGGTCTTTGGAGTCTTCAACTGAGTCTTCAAAAGAAAAACCTTTAGGAGTCGGTTTAACTAGACCAGAGAACGCCTTTGACTGGATAATAACCAGGAAAATCTTTGGAGTTGATTTAACTGAACCAGACAAGGTCTTTGGAGTCTTCAACTGAGTCTTCAAAAGAAAAACCTTTAGGAGTCGGTTTAACTAGACCAGAGAACGCCTTTGACTGGATAATAACCAGGAAAATCTTTGGAGCCGATTTAACTGAACCAGACAAGGTCTTTGGAGTCTTCAACTGAGTCTTCAAAAGGAAAATCTTTAGGAGTCGGTTTAACTAGACCACAAAACGCCTTTGACTGGATAATAACCAGGAAAATCTTTGGAGTCGATTTAACTGAACCAGACAAGGTCTTTGGAGTCTTCAACTGAGTCTTCAAAAGAAAAACCTTTAGGAGTTGGTTTAACTAGACCAGAGAACGCCTTTGACTGGATAATAACCAGGAAAATCTTTGGAGTTGATTTAACTGAACCAGACAAGGTCTTGAAATATGCTTGAGAACTTAACTGGATATTTCCTGAAAGGTAAAGGTCAGTCATATGCAATGCGTGATATGGATCAAGCAATGATGTTCTCAACATAAATGAGACTTGTAAGATATGATGCGTCTATGCATGCTATAATGATGTATGGAAGTGTGATGTTTATGAATGTATTTTTTCATCTTAGGAAAATAAATCCTTGACGGGTGCCGGGAAGTCACTCCTGGGCTGATGTTGAAGAATAGATTTTGCTTCCGCTGGAGATGATAGTTGCAAGAATACCGGTAGGCGAAGATGACTCCGTTAGGGAATAAACTTGGCGAATGGATTACTCTGCGGGGAGAAAAGTACTATAACGATCTTGCTGGGAAGCAATACTCTGTGGGGAGAGAGGTACTTTGCTGAGTTGTTGAAAATAACTTGCTGGGGATACCCTTGTTGTGTTGGAAGTGTTGATAGACTTCGTTGGGGGTAAGAAGACTTCGTCGAGGACATTCTTTCCGTGGCTTTTGGCTGAGGATAACCCAGTTATATCCTGGTAGGGAAATAACTCTTTGAATAAAGCCGGGAGACGCGTTCGTGCTCTGAGAGGGATAAGCTTCCAGAATCTACTGGGGATAAGCTTACTGCCTGGGGAGATGGATTCCAACTTTCATGGGAAACCTTGATTGGACTCTCCTGGGGAAGTTTTGAGATGTATCGGGGGAAGTGACTCCACTGAATGTTTGATATACCTCCGGGGAACAATCTTTAGACCAAGACTGCCGGGGATGCTTGTTAAGAATACATGTATGCTACTGGGGAATGTTGAGATCTGCTGGAGGATACTCAGCTTCCTTAAGGTTGATAACTTTGCTTGGAGAGAGTGTATTGCTTACTGGCTCACTCTCTGGGGAATTAAGACATACTGGTTGTGTTCTTTAGCTGAACCTATCTTGGTACCTTGGAGGATGGAACAATTAGATTACTTAGACAACTCTTTATTGCCCCTGTTTCAGTGGTGGGAGAGGCAGACCTGTGAGGTGCTGATAGTTGTTGATGGATAGACCTTCTTCCGGTAGGCAGGTGACAAGATGACAGGACATAGTCGTACGCTTTGATCCCTAACTTTTGCCTGGACCGCCCTTTCGGGTTTTTAGTCCACCGGGATACCCATTTTTGCCCAAGCCGCCTTTTCAGGTTTTCGACTTGCCGGGTGTACAGATTTTTTCATTTCATCCCTTCATTTTGCCCGAACCCTTTTGGTTCGCCGGGAAGCCCTAATTTTTGCCTAGGTATGTCAACCTAGCGGGTCTTTGATTATGCGTAGTATTTTTCGACTATATCCATGTTCAGGGAATGTAGGGAGTTGCCCCTGTTGGAATTATTTTGCCACGCCACCAGAAGGTGTTTGATCAGACAAGATTCGTTGTTGAAATGCCCCAAGTGACTCAGGCGGAGATTTGCCCCAGGCTATTTGGTCTTTGAGATATTCTCCGAACCTTGGCTTAATTGCCCCAGATAATGGACCATGGTCATGTCTGCCCCTTGATTGGAGGTACTTCTGTTCATTAGGCATTCGTCGTGCGAACTTCTATGCTGTTCAAACAAAAAGTCATATGAAAACAAAGTTATGTTAAAAATGTAAAGCCTATGCCTGTCTTGAAGATTTTGAAAATGCATTCTTTTTCATAAAACAAATGAATGTTTGTAAAACGTGATGTCAACTCCGTATTTTACCGTGAGCCTTAAGGAGTCAGGATACTTTTCGTAACAGTATGCTTTCGAACTAACCCATGCTTCAGCTAGGACTTTTAAGGGTTATAACGTAGCCTGGTTCACGGTTTAAGAAACAAAGGATAAAGGCTCAAATCTTATTTGTACCCACCCGCTCTTCGTGATGTTCTCCAAACCTAAACTCAGTTGATCATACGTTAGACCTTGTTTGAGTCTTTGCTCTGATTTTCTAGTGATGGTTCGAATATTGACAGTTTATTTTGAATGGGCAGTCATTTCCTTTTTATTGAGGGTTTGTATGACCTCTTTCTTTTTGATTTTTGTTATCCCTTTCTTTTTTGCCTGAACTGTTCCCTTTTTTGGAATCACAGTCAGCGGGATGCCCCAGTTTTGTAAGTCTCCTTCATGGGTTCTGACTTAACGGGTTCTTTATTTTTTGAGATAATGACTGCCTTTCTTTATTGATTATTCGGAACCATCACTGTCTTTCTTCGTTTTGTAAGGACTTCTTCGGTGCCATTCGTTATGCACTTGGATCAACTGAGAGACTACCCTGCCCCAGGTTATGATTAAGGGTTTTAAATTTCGAAAAGAAAAACTCCTACTTCTTTGGCTCAGAGGGGTTGACGAGGGATTATCTTCCTTATAACTCCAGTGTTTAGGGATTTGAAACAATGCCTGTACTTCATCAGCGGGGTCTGTTCAAAAGCATACTGTAAATGTCATGGTATCGTTTTCGTCATCCTCCCTCAAGAGGCTTAGAATTTTAGATCAAGAGTTGACATCAGAAAAAATATGAAAATAATTTGCATTTAGTGAATACGAATATATTGTTTCAGAACAGACATATGCGATGCATTAATGAAATAACAATGTTTGACATGAATAGAATGCTTGAATAATCAAAAGAAAATTACAACTTGAATTCAAATGAACAAAAAAGTGCTTTCTATCCTAGCCATGTTTTGGCATGGGAGCAGTGATCACGTTGGGAGCCTCGGGCGCCTCGAACTCAATCTCCTTTGCGTCAATCAAGTCTTGGATCTTATTTTTCAAGCTCCAACAATCGTCTGTAGTATGCCCCGGTCTGTCAGAGTGATAAGCGCAGCGGGCGTTGGGGTTATACTTCGGTGACGTTGTATTTTGATTCTTCGGAGCTTCTTTTAGAGTTACCAGCTTGGTCTCCAGCAACTGTGGCAATATCTGGGATAAGGTCATGCTGAGCCGAGTGAACTTGCTTCTCTCGCTCTTTTGTTGGTTATGATGTTGAAGAGTACCAGCAGGTTTTGAGATCACCACTGCATTGGCATCTTGGCGGTGTTCTGGTCTATTCTGTCTCCTTGAACCATAGACGGCATTGGATTCCTTCTTAAAAGGTTTTTTATCGGTGCTTGATGAAGCATCCTTCTGTATCTTCCCAGCCTTGATACCAACTTCGATCCTCTCCCCAGTCAAGATCAGATCTGTAAACCCAGCAGAAGAGTTCCCAATCAGATGGTTGAAGAATGGACCAGACAGGGTCCCTAAGAACATGTCGACGAGCTCGCGGTCAGTCAGAGGTGGTTGTACCCTTCCAGCAAGGTTCCTCCACTTCTGCGCATATTCTTTAAAACCTTCTCCCGATCCTAACGACATACCCTGGAGTTGGGTACGCGTAGGAGCGAGGTCGGCATTGTACTGATACTGCTTGTAGAAAGCAGTAGCCAACTCCTCCCAGTTACGAACCTTGGTCCCATCCAGCTGATAGAACCATTCGAGATGAGTCCCTGAAAGACTCTCCTGGAAGAAGTGGATCCACAAATTCTTATCCGCTGAGTACGGTTGAATCTTCTGAACATAGGACCTGAGATGCAGCCTGGGACAGGATGCCCCATCGTACTTAGCAAAAGAGGGTGCTTTGAATTTACGAGGGATCACCATACCAAAAGTTAGACCCAAATCTCCGAAATCCAAACCAGGTACTTGTTGAATTTCCATTGCCTTTAGACGGTCTTCCAACTGCTTGTACTTGTCTTCAGCAGGAGGGTATTGTTCGTCGTTGAAATCTGTCTCGTTGTCGGAGACCACTGGGCTGGGAACCCTTTCCTCTTGATGGATACCTCCCCCAACAGATGGAGTAGTCCTCTCAGTTTCATTCTGCAGTGTATTCCCAGATCTGCGCCTAGGGTTGAACAACACAATCCTCTTCTTCTTCTTTTTCAAGAGCAGGGTCTTCAGATCTTGTTGCCCCTGGGCCAAATTCATGATCAGCTCTTGGAACTGGGCGTTCTGAGCCTGGAGGGCCTTGATGGACTGCTCAGTTGATGATTCAGGATTCATGACGATCGGCTGAAATAAACAGCGAAGAAGGTAAGCAACCTGTCAAAAGGGGTACCTGCAATGCAATGATATGTATGATATGCATGCAATGTTTTCAAGGACCTCGCGGGGTAAACAAGAAAACTGTTAGTATTGAATCCGGTAGCTTGATTGAAGGAACTTCCTGTTGTAGAAAATCCTTCTTCAAGGGTCAAAGGCTCACCATATCCAGTGGGTCATAGCCCCTGACAACCTTGGCTAGAGGAAAATAAATCCCCTTTGCCCCTTTCCAGACATGTTGGTTCATCATGACCTGCATCACAAGCCCTTGAGATCCTTGAAATGGGTTAGTCCTTATGCGGGATGCATGCAATGGTATGATGTTATGCTATGCATGGGGTAATGTAGGTAAACCCTGTTATGAGTCCCAATTAAGGACTATAAACAAAACCTGCAAGAAACTCAAGTGTCAGATAACAAGCATGCAAGTAGTCAAGTATGAAAGCACACAAGTCACACCACAGCCCTTAGAGTTTAGGCCAGCATGGGGTATGGGTATTACCCTCTTGAAGTTGGTGGGCTCAAACCTGTCCTATCAAAGTAACCGGGTTCTAAGGGTCCCAATATCATTGTATTGCTATCATTGTTCATCGTTTCGATTTAGCCACTGAACTGGAGACCGAAATATTCCAAGAAAACAACCCTCAATTGAGTGTAGTATCGAGTATCAACCAACCTCGGACTGCACCAAAGTCAATTATCTCACTACCCTAAAGAGGCCAAGATGGTTCAATTAAGGTTCCTAAGGTCAGTTGATGCTTCACGACACTACGCGGAGGCCCCGTACTCTCCTTGACTGAACTCAAGGGTTACCGGTACACACCAAAGTGCCACATCAACGTAGCAGACTGCTTCAACCATGTCGGTATACCCCGCACAACTCCCTCACAGCCTTGTTGCTACTTTCTAAGAAGGTATCCCCCAGATCTGGGTTAGGATCTATAGAACTCCCAAGACAGTACCCACAATTTAAAGCAAACAATTCAGACAATTGAAAACACAAGTGATCTTAGTCCTAAGGTACACCTCACTTTAAAAGATATCCCCAGCAGAGTCGCCAGTTCTGTGATCGGTGGATCTGGAACTGACTGTTTTAAAGCTGGTTTCGCGAAATGTCGCGGTAAGCAAGAGTCGCCACCGTCTTTTATTTTCTCCAACATGGACAGGACAAAAGCACAGCAAAATTCCTTATGAGATAGTTTCTCGGTTCGGGAGGTAGATTTATAGAAAGGGAAGGTGTTAGCACCCTTTCTATCCATGGTTATCCATGGGCTCTTAGATACTTGCTCATTGTGTTTTCAAAAGTGTTTGCTTTTCAATTGTGAGTGGGTTTGAAAAAAGTTTCATTTAAAGATTTCAGATCGACTCTTGTATCAGTCCTCAAGAGTGTTTGAAAAAATTGTTTTGAAAGCTTTTTGAAAAGTGTCGGTGTGAAAAGTGTTTTTGATTTGTTTTGAATTAGAGCAAGTATCTATGAGTCATCTACCTACCCTAAGGAATTAGGCTGTGTAAATGTCCTTAAGGTAGTGCCATCCCACCATTGAGAGGTAGGTAGCACCACCGTTGAAGGTGTTCGGGTCAATTCGTTTGTAGGGACAGTGTGGTCACCAGAGCAACAGTAGGACACCTTAGAAGCTACCCTTATGCCATTGATCCTTTTTAATTCCGAGGCAACTTTTCCAAGGTAACTTGTTTTGAGGCATATGGATCAACGAACATAAGGACTTACTAAAACGTCCTATACTCGACGACCACGTTTCGAGGGCAAGGCAACAGTGAGGCGTACCCTAAGAGTGGTGTGTGAATTTGTGTGTTATTTTCATGTTAATATTTTATCTTGTACATGTATCATGGTGATCTACGCTTGTTTTTAATTTATGCCATACATTCTTTCATGCAAAGCTTAGCAGTTTAAAAGTACGGAAATTTAAATGCGGAAAGTAAAATCCTACGCTATTACAAGGCGCGGGTCTATACATCGCCAAATAAACAAAGACCCGTTTTGAATAAAAAATGCGGAAAGTAAATAAATTTCCTAATTACTATTACAAGGCTTGAGCAATTACATAATATTCATAAAGGAAAAATAAGAATAAATGCGCGAAAAGAAATTAGAATCGAATGTTCGAGGGCGTTGGACCCTTTTGAAATTGAATTGAATTAAAAGTTAATTAATTATTTAATAAAAGAAAAGAAGTGTTTTTAGGTTTGTTGTATTTATGAAAAATAAAGAAAAAGAATTAAAAGGAAACCCTAAATCTAGATTATTTTAATTATGAATGAAAATATTAAAGTTAATCTAATTTACTAGTTAATTAATTTATTTACATGTTTATTTACAAAATTAATGATAATTAATAATAATGATAAATAATGATGATTAATAATTTATTTAAGAAAAAGATGAAAATGTCAAAAAAACCTAATTCTAGATACTTTTTACTTATTAAGGAAAAGATTAAAGTTTAAAAACCTAAATTAAACTAAGTTAATTGTTAGAGTTTATTTACAAAAAATAGGTTAGTGATGAAATTAATAATAATTAAAGATATTTGTATTTTTGATTTTTCTGTTTTTATTATAGAAAATTATTTTATGGTAAAAAAAACAATTAAAACAATTAAAAAAGAATTAGAAAAGAAAAGAAAATAAAATTAAAAAGGATGCAAACCAAGGGGGGTTTCAGGCCCAAGGGGAGGTTTTTTTGAACGGTCTGCATTCTTTGGCCATTGGATTGGGTTTCATGGCCATTTGTGTTCTGGCTGTTGACCATTTGTGTTCTGGCCTCAGCGTTCCTTAATCTTCTCAGGATGTCTGTCTCGCCATGTATTGGTGTCATGCATAAGTTGTTCTTTTGGCCATTTGGCTTTTGGCTTTTGGCCATTTGTGTTTTGGCCTCAACGTTCCTTAATGAACTTGCATGGGATCCTGTCTAAATCTGCAACCTCATGAACACATTAAATAAAATCATAAAAATTCAAATAAAACCAACATATGAAGAAATTTAATGTTTAGGCACAATATGGCATGTATGAATGATTATACCCTTTTGATCATGGAGATCAAATCAATCTTACCCTTACTGGAAAACTAGTGACCTGAATGCTTTTATGCCTTACTGGAAAATTAGGATCATGGAGATCAAGACAGCCTTATCCTTACTGAAGAAGTAGTAAGGTATTGGTTTGTAACCGTGATGGCTTGTTTGTAGTGAGAGAGGGATTTGTAATAAGGATTTCAAGGTTTTTAGGGTTCTTGAGAGAATTTGATATTCTGACAGCGTTGTGGCAAGGGTTTTCTTTTTTTCTCCTCTTTTCCTCTTCTCTGGTTTGTGTGAAAAGAAGGTGATTATATAATGAAAATTAGGGTAAAGCAAATGAGCTTTGAATGTGCAATTGGGCCTCCAATATTCACTTGAATTCGTCACTTTCCAGGCTAAATCGCAGGGACTTAAGTGCATTTTTTGAAGTTGCAATGTGAAAACAAAATGTAGCCGACATCGAGAACTAACTCCTGTCCGAAAATCGACTCAATCGGATAAACGGTGAATTAGTTATGAATTTTTGAAGTTTCAGCTCAGACAAACTTATTTTGGGCTTCAGTGTCGACTCTGACACGTTCTTCAATAAAACACTGGTATTGATCGGTGCATAATTTGGTCTCGACTTTTGAAGTAAAGTTGTAGATCTATGAGTCAGTGACCTTGTGTAAAAATACGAGTCCAATCCGATAAAAATTGACCGAGTTATGAATTTTCGAAGTTTCGGCCCAGATGAAATAATATTCAGCATTCAGGATTTTCAGCGTGTCACGCACTCTGAGAAAAAAAACGAAGGCCTTTTGAATACCGTTTGAACTCAATACCTTCTGTGAAAATGTAGCCAACTCAATTTTTGAAATTTTGGCACCGGAACCAGCTCGATACGATGAAAATCGACCAAGTTATGATTTTCTGAACATGACGCAAATAAACTTCTGTCACAAATTTTCTGTATGAAAATACTTGATAAATCCACATTTTTGAAGACCTTATGATCGAAATTGGCTTCCATCCGTGAGAGATGAAAACGTAGATAATGTCAAGACGGAATTTTGGCCACCGGAACGGGTTCAAAACGAGCCACGATCTTCAAGTTATGAATTTTTTAGCGCGTAAAAACTGCACTTTCAGCGCACTTTTTTCACCATATTTCTTCGAGAAAACTCACACATTTGGATACCTTCTTTAAAGAATTGACTCTTGAGCTGAACCTGAATTTGAGAATATGTTATCAGAGATATCTTGGCGAAAGAACACTTGAATATGATGCGCCGAGTTGGACTTGTGAATTTTTCTTGAAATGTTTTGAGAAATATGGGAGGGCAAATTTTGGGGTACAACAGGCCTCGAGATATCTTTTGACTTCATGGAACCAAGGTTTGTCCACTACTCCTTCAGTACCAATCTTGTGACAATATGTTGGTTCATCCATTATCTCAATAGTGATCCGAGGAGCTTCATTATCCCACCCGACCTTGAACATGGATGACATAGTAGCTAGTGCGTCCTCTAGTTGATTTTCCTCTTGCGGAAAATGCTCAAAGGTAATTTCTTCAAAATGTGGAATCAGTGTCAACACATGCTCTCTGTATGGGATGAGATTAGGATGCTTCATGTCCCATTCTCCTTTGATTTGACCGATTACTAAGGCCGAGTCTCCAAATACGCTCAAGAATTTGATCCTCAAGTCGATAGCAGCTTTGAGACCCATAATGCATGCTTCATACTCAGCCATATTGTTGGTACAATTGAAACATAATCTGGAAGTGAAAGGAGTATGACATCCTTCAGGAGATATGATCACAGTGCCGATGCCATTGCCAAGAGCGTTGGAAGCTCCATCAAAAACCATAGTCCATTGGGATCCTTTCTCAGGTCCTTCATCTGATCCAGGTTCTTCACAATCAGTTGCTAACATGATGTTCTCGTTCGGGAACTCAAAATTCATGGATTGGTAGTCATCCACAACCTGATGAGCTAAATGATCAGCTAACACACTTCCCTTAATTACTTTCTGGGTTGTATATTGAATATCATACTCGGTCAGGATCATTTGCCATCTTTCTATTCTTCTGGACAGAGCGAGCTTCTCAAATATGTACTTGATAAGATCCATTTTAGATATAAATAAGGTAGTGTGAGTCAACATATACTGTCTTAGTCGGTGAGAAGCCCATGCTAAAGCGCAACAAGTTTTCTCGAGTAGTGAGTATTTTGTTTCACGGTCGGTAAAATATTTTGCTAAGGTAGTATATTGCATGCTATTTTCGATAAGACTCGTCATGCTGCCCCAACACAAACCCCATTGAGTTCTCTAACATGTTAAGTACATGATCAAAGGTATTCCTTCAACTGGAGGCATCAAGATTGAAGGCTCTTGAAGATATTCCTGTATTTTGTCAAAGGCATTTTGGCAATCGTCATTCCACTTCACTGCTTGATCTTTCTTCAATAACTTGAATATTGGCTCACAAGTAGCGGTCAGATGGGAAATGAACTGACAATGTAGTTTAGACGTCCCAAAAATCCCATGACCTCTTTCTCAGTGTGAGGAGTTGGCATTTTTTGTATAGCTTTAACCTTTGCAGGGTCCACTTCAATGCCTTTTCCACTGACAACGAATCCTAAGAGCTTACTGGATCTTACTCCAAAGGGGAACTTATTCGGATTCAACCTCAATTTGTAGTTTTTCAGCCTTTCAAACAGCTTCTGTAGGTGGTCAAGGTGCTCCTCTTCAGTCTGAGACCTGACTAACATATCATCAACATATACTTCTATCTCTTGATGGATCATGTCGTGAAACAAAACTACCATGGCACGCTGATAGGTTGCCCTGGTGTTCTTTAACCCAAATGGCATAACTTTGTAACAGAAAGTGCCCCACTGTGTGACGAAAGTTGTTTTCTCCATGTCCTCAGGCGCCATTTTGATCTGATTGTACCTGGAGAAACCATCCATGAAGGAGAATACTTTATGTTGTGTGGTGTTGTCAACCAGAACATCGATATGGGGAAGCGGAAAGTCACTCTTGGGGCTTGCCCTATTTAGGTCTCTAGTCCATACACATACGTACTTTACCGTCCTTCTTAGGTACGTGAACAACATTGGCAACCCATTGTGGATAAGAGGTGACAGTTGAGAAACCAGCGTTGAATTGTTTCATGACTTCAGCCTTGATCTTTTCTGACATCTCTGGCCGCATACGATGAACCTTCTGTTTCACGGGAGGGCAGTCCTCTTTTTTCGGTAGGCGATGAACCATAATATCAGTGTCAAGTCCTGGCATGTCTTCGTATGACCACAAAAAAACCTCAACATAGTCATGTAACATCTGAATTAACCGCTTTTTGACACTATGCTCCAAATCGGCACCTATCTCAACCTCTTTCTTATCCTCTTCAGTACCCAAGTTCACTATCTCAACTGGCTCTTCATGAGGTTGTATTGCCCTTTCTTCCTGTTGTAACAGTCTGGCAAGTTCTCCTGGTACTTCGCGATCTTCCTCACCTTCGTCCTCGGCTTGGTAGATCAGATTTTCAAAGTCATAATGGGCAATAGCAAAACCGTTATCAATAGGATCCAGAGTGGATGTGGATCTGCAGTTTGATATGTGGGTGTGTGTAAGAGCATAACTATATATTTTTTGATAAAGTAAAAAGTAGAAAAAGAAAAAATAGAGAGCGTAAAATTTGTATGCAAAACGTCCAATGATTTATTAATGGCATATGAATATGAATCAATAACCCTCACAAATAAACCATTGTGCCTCGGGTAAGGCACAAGGCTTTAAAGTTTCAATTGTTCAATTATTACATATCCCAACAAAAACAAAAAGACAATTACTCTTGAATAAAAGTAATAGACACAAAATCTTTGGCCTCCCAATTGTTGAGTCCACCGCTGGAAGTTGGGAATATCCACTTGTTCAAGTCGCAGTCGCTATCACTGTCTTCCAGAGCATTGACTCCATGGTTGCTAATCCGTAATGGTGGTCCCCCGGTGTGAGCATGACGAATAACTCTCTGGGCTCCTGAAGTAAAACCCAAACCAAACTTGTCAAATTTGTAGGGAATGTCTGGAAGTTGGCCCCAAATGGTACACCCACCTTCTTCAACCACTGCTTTAGCATCCCTTAGAGAAGCCATCTTCAGTGAAGGTCTGGTAGTCTTTGGAACACTGGCAACAGTCTTGGCCGCAGCAACTGTCTGTGGCACCTCCTCAAAGTTCTGGCAAGGAGTCTCGATGAACTTGCCGTCCATTTCAACATACCTGAAAGAGTTTAGGTGGCTCATCATGTATTCCTCCTCCCCATGGTCTGTGATAATATTTCCGTTGACTGGGTATTTCAACATCTGATGCAGGGTAGAAGTAACAGCACCAGCCCCATGGATCCAGGGTCGACCCAATAAGCAGAAATAAGACGGGCGGATGTCCATCATATAGAAGGTTGAGTCAAAAGTCTGAGTACCAACTTTAATAGGGATGTCCACCTCTCCGTGAACCATTATTTTAGAACCATCGAAGGCCCTCACCACAATGTTACTTGGCTTCAATGTGAGTCCTTCACAATCTAACCTGTCCAGAGCATTCTTAGGCAAGAAATTCAGCAACGAACCTATATCCACTATGACATGGGCTAATGTAGTGCCCTTGCACTCAATGGAGACATGTAGAGAATCGTTGTGTTTCCTTCCCTTAGGAGTTATATCAGCATCAGAAAAACCCAGTCCATTATCAATAGTCAGGCTGGCTACGCAATTCTCGAATTGATTAGCGGAGGTCTCTTGAGGAACATGGGCAGACTTCAGGAATTTTACTAAAGCCTTGGCATGGGCTTCAGAGGATAAAAGTAAGGCCAACATTGAGATTTTTGAAGGGGTCTGCCCCAATTGCTCCACGACGTTATAATCACTCTTCTTTATTATCTTCAATATCTCTTCCATTTCTTTTTTAGAAGCCTCAGGAATGACTTCTCAGTGTTCCTTCGCCTGGACAGGCTCAACCAATACCTATTTGCCCCGAGTCTCGACCGACTCAGTAGTAGGGATAACAGTAGGAGTAGCAATGGGAGTACTGACGGGAGTAGCAGCAGGAATGATCACAGTAGTAGCAACAGTATTTGGAGAGATCTCAGGAGAGAAAACTCTTCCACTTCTCGTTATTTTATTGGTCCCAATGATATTGTCGATGTCAAGATCAATATCTTTAGAAACTTTGTCCTCAACAGCCAATAGGTCTTTCTTGACGCCATGGTAATAGACGTTAGCCCCATAATTACAGGGAACAACTTTATTAGAGGAATATGGTATTGGCCCAGGAAGGGTGATGATCAAGGAAGCAAACTTGGGAACAAATGTAATCCTGACGGGTCTTTTGGTGGAGACCCTGGGAGGATTGTCGGAAATGGTAATTATTGAAACATCTTCACAATAATTTATTGTAAGTGGAACCTTCTCAAACAGAATTTCTTTGTTAACTATCAGGCGCTGGACACCCATTTTAAATAACAAGCAAACATCTGCTAGAGACATACATAAGTGGCAACCTTCACCACAACCCAAAAATAAACTGGCTTGCAACAGATTCTCTTTAACAGTTAGAAGAGGAGTAGCTAACTCATCCACAGAAGAAACAAACCGATCGTCATCAACAACATTGACACCTTGGACATGTTTGGGCATTGGTGCAGTTATTACATTAAGTGTCTCTGGAAGGTCAAACTCAATCTCCTTCGCCTTAATGAGATCCTGTACCTTATTCTTTAAAGCCCAACAGTCATTTGTGTCATGCCCCGGAGTTTCGGAATGGTAAGCGCATCGAGCATTTGGGTTGTAGCGGGGAGATGCAGTATTGGGATTCTTTGGGGCTTCCTTTAGAGTCACCAAATTGGATTTCAGCAGATGTGGCAAAACCTGGGATAAGGTCATGTTGATCCGGGTGAACTGTCTTCTGGGTGCATCTGGTCTGCGCTGATTGTTTTTTTGCTGGTTTGATGTAGGATTGGAAATCATAACAGCCCCTACCGACGAACGATGTTCAGTTTTGTTTTGATTTCTTTGGCCATAAACAACACTGACCTCCTTCTTTCTAGTGAAAGGGTTCTTTGATGTGCTGGAGGATGTGTCTCTCTGGATTTTACCAATTTTGATGCCAACTTCTACCCGTTCACCAGTCAAGATCAATTCAGTAAACCCAACAGACGAGCTTCCAATCAGATGGTTAAAGAATGGACTAGATAATGTGCCCAAGAACATGTCCACCATCTCCCTATCAGACAACGGAGGTTGGAATCTTCCCAAAAGGTCTCTCCACTTTTGGGAATAATCTTTAAAACCTTCGCCGGAACCCATGGACATACTTTGCAATTGTGTACGAGTTAGGGCGAGGTCAGCGTTATATTGGTACTGCTTGTAGAAAGCAACAGCCAGATCTTCCCAATTATGAATGTTGATTCTTTCCAGTTGATAGAACCATTCCAGCCGAGTCCCTGCCAAACTTTCCTAGAAGAAATGTACCTACAGATTCCTATCAGTAGTGTGGGGTTGAATCTTCCCGACATATGACCTTAAGTGCAGCTTAGGACTGGACACACCTTCGGACTTAGCAAATGTAGGGACCTTGAATTTTTGCGGGATGACCACCCCTGAGATCAGTCCTAGCTCTTCAAAATCCATCCCGGGTACCCTCTGGATCTCTATAGCATTGAGACGATCCTCCAGCTGTTTGTATTTATCATCAGCAGGAGGATACTGCTCCTCATAATAGTCAACTTCATCTTCCTCAGACCCTGGATTATTGTTTTCTTCCGTTGGCTTCTCTTCTTGATTATCCCCCTCATTTGAAGGGGTTGCGAAATCCAGAGCTCGCTTAGCCGGTCCTTTAGACCTTCTACCCAAATTCAAGACCCCAACTGGTTTCTTTGGCTTCTTAGTCTTCTCTTTGATGATCAGGGCTTTCAAATCTTCTTGCCCCTTGGCCAGAGCCAGGAACATTTACTGAAACTGAGCGTTTTGAGCTTGGAGATCCTTCACTGTTTGTTCAAGAGCCATTTCTTTTGCTGAAATAAACAACGAAAAGATAAGAAACCTGTCTCGAAATACCTGCTTATGCAATGCAATGTATGATATGCTTATGTGGTGTCTTCAAGGACTTCGGGAAATTTAAATTTGTGAGCCAAAATGAAACAAAGATTTTATTAGTAGAATTCAAATTACAACAGCCTCTTAGGCTTTACAATTGAAAATTAAAAATTCTTAAAATCTAAACATCTGGTTTCCCATGGGTGCCTCCTCTTCGTGCCGAGGTAGATGCTAAGACTTTCCTCTTTGGGAAGTTGCTTTGTGAGCTCCCACACTTTCTTCTCATTGGTATGGAATTGATCTCAAAAGATATCACATTCTTCCTTCAGCTGAATCTAATACCTCTACAACTCTTCAAGATTAGTGGGCATACCAGGATGGAGAATTGTATGAGGAACATCTTCTTTGGCGACCGGTTCCACAATCACTGGTAAGATGGCTGTATATGGAATTATAAGGTTTTGGGCGTGAGCTCGTACCCATTTGAGATAAGGCTCCATAGGAATGGAATTCTTATGTCCCAACGTCTTGCTATCCACCTTATTTACCATGCCCCAAGCTCGTATGAACCTTTGACGACAACCTTGAACATCATCTTCGTAGTTGAACATAATGCCTTGAATAAGCATATCATGGGGACTATCTCTCCGAGCATAACCAAACTGTCGTAGAGCTATGGAAGGATTATAAGTGATACCTCCCCTAATGCCAAAGAGTGGAACATTAGGGAATTCACCATAACAGTCAATGATGGAGATATCTCCCAAAGATCTGGAATACCAAAGAATATCTGAATGAGAAAGTGACATTACCCTTTATGACCAACCCAAACCTTGTTAATTCTTCAATACTGATTGAGGGAGGTGCAAAATAAACCACCTAGACAGCAAAGGCATGCAACACATAAGAACCCCTCTTCCCTTCATGGTACGAGTGTGGAGGGAATGCAAGATATCTCTGAGAAAAGTGGGCACAGGATTATGGGAGAGAAAAATCTTAACAATATTCACATCAATGAGCAAGTCCGAATTAGGGAACAATACTAACCCATAGATTAGAAGAGCCATGACTTCTTCGAAGGCTTGGAAATCCAAATCATCCCAAAACAACTGAGCCTTTTCCAAAAGGAACTTTACTAGGAAACCGTTGACTCCGCTTCTTGTTTCCCAGTTGGATATGATGTCACACCATTTCAGATGTAAGGCAGCTGCAATGACCTCTGGTTTTGGAGCTTCCTCTAAACCGGTGAAAGGAATTTGATCCAGAATGGGTACACCCAATAACTGAGATAACTCTTCCATGGTGGGTACCAATTGATAGCTTGGAAATGTGAAGCAATGGTGCTTGGGGTCAAAGAACTGAAAGAGTACCCCCTATCATCTTCTCATCAAAGCTGGTAGTAACCAGGTTGAGAAGTCGACCATATTTCTTGGTAAATTAGAAAGTCTCGGGAACCTTTGATACTAGCTCTTTGAGTTGGAGAGGTATTCTCACAAAGCTGATTCGGATGGTGTTTCTACAATTGGAAGCCATGATATGAAAAACAGAATAAAGATAAATTCTCCTAGTCTTTGAAATGGTTAGTGAAATGAAATATGGATGTTATGATGCATGATGTTATGTTGGAACAGTTTAATCACACACAAGCAAAACACATAAGACCTTAGGCTTAGGCTTGCATGGGGTTTATAGGCAAATACCCTCTTGAAGTTTAGTTGGTTTAACCTATCTTAGAAAAGTAAGTGTGTTCTAAAGAGTCTCAATATCACTGATCTTTCTTTATCAGGCATTATTTCAGCTCAAGCGATCTTTTCTCGTGGCCGAAATATCCCGAAAGTCCGATCTCAATGAGTGTAGCATCGAGTATCAACCAATCCTCAGCTTTATATTGATGCCGGCTATCTCACAACTTTCTAATGGCCAAGTTTGTTCAAATAAGGTTCTAAGGTCGGTTAGTGCTTTATGACACCATGCAACGGCCCCGTACTCTCCTCGATTTAACACAAGGGATACCGATACCAACCAAAGTGTCATACCAACACAACTATCGTTTTAACCACATCGGTCTATGCTGTACAGTCTCCACGATCTATTGCTGTTTACCTAAAAATGTGCCCCAGATCCGGGTGTAGGATCTTTACAAGAATACCCCAATAAACCCTCAAAGATAAAGCAAGCAAAGCGTATAAGGAAATCAATTTAAAGTGATGAACTAAACTCTAAGGTAACCCCACTTTTGTTATGTCCTCAACAGAGTCGCCAATTCTGTAATACGGTGGAAGAACCGACTTTTTATACTGGTTTTGCGTTTGTGTTTGCAAATGTTGCAGTAAGAAAGAGTTGCCACCTACTTTTCTTTTATCCAACAAAGGAAAGGGTGAAAATAACATAAAAGACCTTTCTAGAGTTTTCTGACTAAGGGGGGTAGATTATGGAAAGGGAAGGTGTTGGCACCCTTTCCATCCGTAGTTTTCTACGGGCTCTTAGACGCTTAGCTCATTTTGAAAAATACCTTATGTTTTTATGTTTTTGAAAATATTTTGAAATTGCCTTAGTGCGGCGATTTGCTTTATGATAACTCTTGTATCAGTCCTCAATAGTGTTGATAAAGCGTTTGAAAATGTTTTTGAAATTTGTTTTGTGTAAGTGTGAAAATTTGTTTTGAGCAAACATCTATGAACTATCTACTTATACTCGAAAGGTTTGTTCTTTTCCTCCTATCATTTAGACAACGCTATCCTACTATTAGTGAGTAGGTAGCCTTATCGTTGGAAGTTTGAGTAACATTCAAAGGGACGTACAGTCATAAAGGAAACATATAGAGATGCTTTAACAATTTTGTTTAAGGGACTAGATCATTTACCGAAAGGCAACACTGTAGGGTCATCGAGGGACTATGATCTTTTGATTTAAGGGTCTTTACTAAAGCGTCCCCACTTTCGAGGGACATGAATATTTTATTTTCCGAAAGGCAACCAAAGTGGGCGTACCCTAGAGGTGTATATGTGCAAGGTGTGTGTGATCGGTGGATCTGGAACTGACTGTTTAATGCTGGTTCGCGAAATGTCGCGGAAGCAAGAGTCGCCACCGTCTTTTATTTTCTCCAACAAGGAAAGGACAAAAGCACAGAAAAATTCCTTATGAGATATGCTCTCGGTTCGGGAGGTAGATTTATAGAAAGGGAAGGTGTTAGCACCCTTCCTATCCATGGTTATCCATGGGCTCTTAGATACTTGCTCATTTGTGTTTTCAAAATGTTTGTCTGCTTTTCAATGGTGAGTGGGTTTGAAAAAGTTTCATTTAAAATTTCAGATCGACTCTTGTATCAGTCCTCAAGAGTGTTTGAAAAATTGTTTTGAAAGATTTTTTGAAAGTGTCGGTGTGAAAAAGAGTTTTGATTTGTTTTTTTTAGAGCAAGTATCTATGAGTCATCTACCTACCCTAAGGAATTAGGCTGTGTAAATGTCCTTAAGGTAGTGCCATTCCACCATTGAGAGGTAGGTAGCACCACCGTTGGAGGTGTTCGGGTCAATCGTTAAGGGACAGTGTGGTCACCAGAGCAACAGTAGGACACCTTAGAAGCTACCCCCATGCCATGTTCATGGACATGAGGACTTACTAAAACGTCCTATACTCGACGACCACGTTTCGAGGGGCAAGGCAACAGTGAGGCGTACCCTAGGAGTGGTGTGTGAATTGTGTGTCATTTTCAGTTATATTTGTCTTGTCATGTATTGAGTGAACTACGTTTCGATTTTATTTGGGCATACATTCTTTCATGTGATTAACAGTTTAAAGGTGCGGAATTTAAAGTGCGGAAAATAAAAGTCCTACGCTATTACAAGGCGCGGGTCTATACATCGCCAAATTAACAAAACCCGATTTTGAATAAAGAGTGCGGAAAGTAAATGTCCTAATTATCTATTACAAAGCTTTGGGGCAAATACATTATATTCGCAAAAGAAATAAAAATAAATGCGCGAAAAGGAATTATAATCGAAGGTGCGAGGGCGTTGGACCCTTTAAAGAAATTAAATTGCAATTGAAAGTAAATTAATGATTAAATGAGAAAATAAATTATTTTTATGTTTTTTTTTGGTATTTATGAAAATAAAGAAAGAAGATTAATTATTATTAGAAACCCTGATTCTACACTATTTTTAATTTGTTAAAGAAAAAATATTTAAGTTTAAACCTAATTTACTAATTGTTTAATTACAAGAGTATTTACAAAATTAATTAATAGTTAATAATAATTATAATAAAAAATTATTTATTGAGAAAAAGAGTGAAAATGCTAAACCTAATTTTTATGTATTTTATTTATTTAAGAAGAAAAACATTAAAATTAAACTAATTTGGTTATTGCAATTTATTTACAAAAATTATTAACGAACTAAATAAAACATATTTTTTTATTTTATGATTTCTGATTTTTTTGTATTTTATTTTTATTATGAAAATTAATTTTATGGAATTAAATAAACAATTAAAATGATTAAAATAAATAAAAGAAAAGAGTAAAAAGATAGAAAGAAAATGCAAACATGGGGGGTGGTTGACCCAAATTGAGGAGGTTTATAAAAAGCAGTTTGGCCCAAGAATTCCAGGCCCACGTTGACTTTCAGCGTTTGTGTGAGGAGTGGTTGACTGGTGTCCATGGTGGACTGCTGGTGATGGCCATCAGATTAAGGCTTCTGGGCGCGTGGCAAGCCAAGAGCTGGAGTTGTATGGTGGTCTTTAGATGAGAAGCTGCATAGAAACATATTAAGAAAAATAGTATTGAGGAAGTGGGGGACCTGGGAATCGAACCCAGGTCCCAATACCTGCATGCCAGCGTGCTAACCAAGTGAGCTAGTGCGTTTGTTTGTTAAGTTAATGGACACTGATCAATATATGCAAAACGTGCAATTATTCTGGAACCAACGAAAAAATGCGCCAATGATTTGAATGCACCACTCACGTTCCTTCACACATCATCTTCTTCAATTGTTATTTGTTTTGCCTGAAAAATAAGACTAGATAGCGGGGGTTTTAAACCCCCACTAACTCAAACCTGCAAAAATAACGATTAGGCCATAGCGTAATATAAATTGGGCGCGATGTGTGGAATTGAATCGTCTGGATGTCACGATTGTAATGGTGTGGGTCTTGTTGTCTAATTTTTCTAGACGTGTAAAGCCCTAAATCAAGGTCTCTGAAACCCTAAGCAATGTCCATGGTGAATTCGTGTTTAGACATCCATTCTTCAATTGAGTAATACCATTAGCTTCAGAAGGTCATGGTTAGTACAAATCAATAGTTTAAATGCATGAAAAATGTCCAGAAATCAAAACACAATTATGCATAATTTTGAAAGGGAAGCAACTCTGTTTTACCAATTCTTTGCGTGTGGAGAGTGGAAAAGGATTGAGGCACGTCCAAAAAAGTCCCAGCAAGCCTTTGGAATACTTTTTAGGCCTTGAAAGGAGCTCTACCTATGAAAACAGTTTTGAAGTTTTTGGTCAAAAATGCAAGTTTTGTTTTGAGGTTTCAGCGCAGCATTCTTGTCCTTGAGCATTAGGGTTTCTTTGTATATGTATGAGGAATGATTTAGGTTAAAAAAACTGGCACAAAATCCATGTATTCAATGATTCCATATTTGATTTTTCAAGCATCTTTTTCAATCTTTTTGTCAAGAAAAACATGCCTATTTTGGAAGATCTTGCCTCTTGATGTGGTACACGAAATCCCTAGGCCTCAATGAGAGAATATGCTGCACAAAAAGATTTGGAAAACATGTTTTAGTATTTTTCTTAAATTTAATTTTAATTAAATGAATTAATAGGATTAAAAACTCAATTAATTAATTAAAAATAAGAAAATAACTCCCCTTTGGGTCAATGGGTCGTGCATAGCTTTTGGGTGATGATTCTTGGAAGACATTGAGGCCCATTAGCAATTTTGAGGCATTTGAAGCAAAATTGACTTTTCAAAATTCCCAAAAATTTCCCAACTTCCACAAGAAATATCTTGCTCAATTTTTAAGCTTTGATCATGTTCTTGGACATTTTGGAAAGGTCTTGAAGTCCTCTAACCAATGCCTTTGGTCCCATGTCATTTTGATTTACCAATCTCAAGTTATGGTCTTTGACTTAAAGTGCCTTTTTGTTGACTTTTGAAAATGACCTATAATGTTGAGATTGATAACTTTTTGTGAGAGAATTTCTTGGACTTGAAGTGTGAAGAGGAGTTGTAGGAAATGTCATTCTCTTCAAAGTGAGATTTGGATGGAATTTTTCTGATAAACCATGTGGAAGTTATGCCCTGGTCAATTTGCAGTTGACTTTTCCAACTGTCCAAAAATAGAAACTTTTGCATCTTGAGACTTTTTGAGTCATGCCTTGAGAATCATGATCAAGAATTGATCAAATGATGTTTGTGGCTTCAAAATAAGATGTTGACCAAAATTTTTGACTTTTGACTGTCAAATGACCATTTTGCCCCTAGAGATGACTGTGAAGCAATTAGGGTTTTTGACTGTGCAATTTTGTGCTGTGAGTATTGAAACTTAGCATGAGGATGCTTGACAATGTTTATAGGCATGTGGGACTTGATTGAACCCTTGAAAACCTCAACTTCCTTACAAAAACCAAAACCCTAATTTGACTGGCTTAGGAGGATGGTTTGACTGTGTAACCCTTGAGTAGACTTGAGCAATTTGGGGTGATGTGAAATTCTGGTGTATGCCAGTCTTCAGATGTTATACTCAATGTCTAAACATCTGATATGACATAATAAATACACTGCAAGGTAGATACCCAATTTTTATGATTCAGTACTGAAGAGTAACAGAAGCACAGTTTAACCAAGCTGTGCCAGATCTACTTTGAAGATCCAGAGGATAGAACACCGATGAGCCTAGTTCTGCTCATCTGTGGTACATGATCAGCAGAGAGAAAACAGTCTTTGCAGTTCTGTTTCTTCTGCACAGATATCAGCATGAAGTCTTAACAAGTTCTGAGACATCATCTGTTACAACATTACAGTTTTACCTTGATATATAACAGACAGAATTATAAAGTGTTGAAGGTAAAAACACAAATCAGTTGTTGACCCAGTTCGGTGAAACACACCTACTCTGGGGGCATACCAAGCCAGGAAGAAGATCCACTATCAGCAATATTAATTCAGGACTAAACTTCACAAGTTCCCATCCTTCACTTAATCATCTACCCAGTGCAACCTATACCTAGGAACTCCTAGATAGAAACCTACCAGTTTCCATTCCTATTGTCGCAACAACAGAAGTCTTACTCCTACTCAAGAAGCAGTGCCTTCCCACTTGGTTTCCTGCATTACAATGAATATGAAGTAATGCAAAAATACTTAGACTTGCTTCACAGCTTCATCCAAGAACCCTCAAACTCTTACCTACAGGTTTCGAGTTATATACATGGTAACCTTGCCACAGACCGACAGGTTTACCTGACCAAAAAACATCCCTAATGTTACATTGTTCGTATTTCAAACCCTAGGTTACAATCTGCTATTTATAACCTATTACCTAACTCAGCAAGTTTTTCTCCTTGCTGTTACAACTCAGCAGCAAACTTCTCCTATAATCAAGGTCTTCAATCTTCTAGTTCCTAAAATATCTCCATATTTAGAAACAGTATTTTCTTCAAATATTCTGATTGATACTTGATTGATCTTCAGATTCTCCACAAGAAACGCCACATATATTCTCAGAATATTTAAGTACCAGAACTGTAACTGAATTATCAATTCTGTTGACGTGATGTCAGGTCAGATGTCATGACATTACATCTAACATGTTTTCCTAGATGTTGAACTTTTTCAACACAACAAATAACCTCTTTCATAATTTAGATCACTTAGAATAGTTAGGTTATAAGTCATAGCTGTTACAAACATTCAACATATAACATAGTTACTTAATCAGTACTCAGTTTCAGGCGCGATGTCACATGCTGATGTTGTGACATCTTACATAACATGTTGGTCCAGATGTTGAACTTCTTCAGCACCACATATTAAAACAACAGAGGGGATCTGGGTAAACTTGCTTTCTTATTTGTTTTACAAATGAAGCCAACTCTCCAGCCAGGGCACTTACAATCTCCCCCTTTGGCAAATTTTGGCTAAAACAAATAAGTGCAAGTTGTATTTTGGGACCAGGCCACAACACAGTTGAGATGTTACAACATCTTGTCTAACATCTTCTTTTGTAGAGGCTGATGTCCTTTGAGCAAACAACAAACCTCTATCTTCAACTGTGAGCAACTCCAAACCATCGATGCCCCAAGAGGATTTCTTTTCTCAAGATTATTACTTGTGATCATGTAACTCAGATCACAAGTCACAACTATCCTCTTAACTCAGAACACAAGACACAAACAAAGTCACTTACTTAAGGATCATGTTGCTTTCACCTGAGTCTTGCTGGACATTGCCGTGTGTTTCTTTCACCTGAGTCTCGCCTCCTGAGACTACTGGGTCCCTATCTTTCTCCCCCTTTTTGGCCAGAATTTGACAAAGACTGCCCATACAGATCCATACCCATGCACAATTTTCCCAGATGCTAACAAACTTCATATTGCTGAAACCCTCTGATGAAGATAAAGAATAGAGAGAGTCTTCATAAATAATGCAATTTTGGCATAGATAGTAACGATCTTGGTACTTTACTCTGACAGTTTCAGTACCCTAGGACTGGTTTTAATACAGGTACCTACCCTTGGGTTTGACCCTTTGACCATTGTCAGACATTTGTCTTTTAGAACCGACTACACCTTTTAAGTACTCTGCCTCAGTTATAGAATACCTTTATTAGATGCCAAGTTATCATCTAAACATTCCAGCTCACTAAACAGCTCCATAATGAGACACAACAGCCCTGTTTTCTTAGCAGATGAAAACATGCTCAAATCCTATGTCGTCATACATTCAGCTAATTTGAAACCATTCCATTTTCACAAAGAGGATGGTTACTCCCTCTGAGTCATACAGCTGTACACACATGGATTTATTAATAATAATCCACACTTCATCCAATTTTCCTCCTGTCTGTAGTTTTAGAGGAAATTAGGAACAAGGTCATTACCAATGTGATGACATTCGATCAGACATAGTCTTTTTCAGTTTTGAACACATCATTCCAATAGTTAATAAGGTGCCACACTTTATATCCTACGAGTTTGATGAAGACCTTTTGTACAACCCAATACTCCCCCTATTAGGGTCAATCACTTCTCCTCATGGAAACAGGTAGGGCACATTCAATACTCAGTTGGACCTTCAAGGTGGTTTCTGATTCAAGGTAAATAGGACCCCTTGATGAATGGAAAACATAAGACGCATCTTCATGTCTTCAAGAGCGCACCCTCTGTTCAACAATATTGGTTGAACGCATTCATACTGTGAATCAAACTTTCTCGATAATAATCAACTGTCATATGTTGATTATCTTGATCCTTAGAGTCCACTGCTGAGATAGACCAAATGCCACTGTTTGATTATCTCCTTCATGAATCTCAAAAAATCAATTGCCACCTTTTGACTTCTCCATGTTTATCAGACTTTTCCCAAAGATATTCTGATCTTCCAATTGAGATTTGAACTTCAAGCTACAAGTTATCACAAAAGGCTTAGATACACCGAGTCAGGAACATGTAACAACTCCAAAGAGCTGCAAAGAGACGATCTTTTTGAAGGATCTAATTTTCAACTTCGTAGATCATCCTATCTTAAGTTGATGTGCCACTTTACCAACCAAGAATCTGATGTTGAACCAAATGTCACAGCATTATGTTATAACATCTAGTTGTTGAATTCAGCTCCAGACTGATCCAAGTGACCCTCATCAAGATTATGATGTCTTCTTCTTCTTGTGGCTTTAAGTCTGAACATGTTTCCAGGAAACCTTTTCAAGGATCAAATGATTTTGCTGTCACCAAGGAGATAGCTCTAAGGTATCACTCTTCCTGTGATTCTTCACAGGGTCTAGAAGAAGAAATGTTCTCACATCTTTAAGAACATCAGTTATCTTGAACTCCAAGGATAGTCAATTAAATACTTGTACTTGTCACAAATAGCAATTGATCATAAATCCTTCCCATTATCCAGTAAGATACTTTCACCATTTGAATACTTTGACATACTCTTCATGTGTTAATATCTTCTTCTTGCAAGCTCTTTCTTTGAGAGACCAAAGAGTTGAGATATCTAGGTTGCCACCCTTGACTCAAGTAAATAGAATTTTCTCTGAACAAACTCTACTTACTTCAACCGATTTGAGACTCCTACCAGATCAGATTCATCCTTAGGAATGAGAGAGATGAATCCTTTCTTGCAAATATGTCACATAACACCCAGAACCCATGTGACATAGGTCAACAGCCAGCTAAACACCAGGCTGAACTAATGTGAGGAGGTGAACCAAATCTTCCCCTCAAGCTATCAGACATGGAAGCTCCACACAGAATATCCATGCATTGTGCACAAATGTCTCGACATGACATATGACTTCCCTACCAGATTTTACGAACACCAAGAGTTATACCTTAACCAAACTCTGAGTCTTCATATTCTTGAAAGGTCTTCCACCTCTAATCACAATGGTTAAATGACAAGACTCATGATCCCAATCCACTTCTATGAAGAAGCAATAATGCTGTACCATCATTGGCCTTTATTAACCAATGAGCTGGTCTTTACTTCACACCATAGTACTTCAGGGAACAACTGCTCAGCCCTGATCAAAGTCATATCTCAACCAGCTTTACTTCTAGAGTTCTGACTTCTAAAGTAACCTTCGGGAGTACACAGACATAGTTGACTTTACCATTGTCAACTTTGCACACACAGATGTCTCCTCTTCCAGGTCAGGAGTAGGTTCCAAACAAAGGTATCCCTTTGTTTGACACCCAAAACATATGCTCTTCAGCTAGTAGCTGCATCCTTGTTCTACCATTACATAGAACATCAGTTCCATCACCTTGGAACAAGGCCTTCTTTGAAATTCTTCAAGGTCTTCGTATAACACTAATCCGTGATTATGTGATTCTTACCATCCTGAACGAAGACTGTCTTCATGAGTGGGCTTGAGAGGACTCAAGTATCTGTGACATCTTCAATAGATTATCTTGAATACAGTAGTCCATAAGAGGGGAAACACACCAGAGCTTGAGTTTTGCCAAGTATTATGCCGCGGAAGAACATAATACAACTCAATCTTTGCACACACACTCCACCATACTAGTCTTCAAAAATAGATCAATTTAGACTATGGTATAAACCTAGCATGACTCCTATACACAACTTCAGGCGTACACACATCCTGGGTTTGAACATAAATCAAACCTAGAGCAGCTACCACACAGCCAGGCCAAATGCCAATCACCAAAGACAGGTACACATAGTTCCTGTCAAGAATAGTCCATCCTCCCACTTCAAGGGACCATTCAGGGAAATAACAAACCATTCCAGGTTACAATCTTCAGTACTAAAATTGACCTTGCAAATACCAGAAAGTATCACCCATGGATCTCATCCAGAAACAGAACAGGATACCTGCTCTGATACCAATTGAAATTCTGGTGTATGCCAGTCTTCAGATGTTATACTCAATGTCTAAACATCTGATATGACATAATAAATACACTGCAAGGTAGATACCCAATTTTTATGATTCAGTACTGAAGAGTAACAGAAGCACAGTTTAACCAAGCTGTGTCAGATCTACTTTGAAGATCCAGAGGATAGAACACCGATGAGCCTAGTTCTGCTCATCTGTGGTACATGATCAGCAGAGAGCAAACAGTCTTTGCAGTTCTGTTTCTTCTGCACAGATATCAGCATGAAGTCTTAACAAGTTCTGAGACATCATCTGTTACAACATTACAGTTTTACCTTGATATATAACAGACAGAATTATAAAGTGTTGAAGGTAAAAACACAAATCAGTTGTTGACCCAGTTCGGTGAAACACACCTACTCTGGGGGCATACCAAGCCAGGAAGAAGATCCACTATCAGCAATATTAATTCAGGACTAAACTTCACAAGTTCCCATCCTTCACTTAATCATCTACCCAGTGCAACCTATACCTAGGAACTCCTAGATAGAAACCTACCAGTTTCCATTCCTATTGTCGCAACAACAGAAGTCTTACTCCTACTCAAGAAGCAGTGCCTTCCCACTTGGTTTCCTGCATTACAATGAATATGAAGTAATGCAAAAATACTTAGACTTGCTTCACAGCTTCATCCAAGAACCCTCAAACTCTTACCTACAGGTTTCGAGTTATATACATGGTAACCTTGCCACAGACCGACAGGTTTACCTGACCAAAAAACATCCCTAATGTTACATTGTTCGTATTTTAAACCCTAGGTTACAATCTGCTATTTATAACCTATTACCTAACTCAGCAAGTTTTTCTCCTTGCTGTTACAACTCAGCAGCAAACTTCTCCTATAATCAAGGTCTTCAATCTTCTAGTTCCTAAAATATCTCCATATTTAGAAACAGTATTTTCTTCAAATATTCTGATTGATACTTGATTGATCTTCAGATTCTCCACAAGAAACGCCACATATATTCTCAGAATATTTAAGTACCAGAACTGTAACTGAATTATCAATTCTGTTGACGTGATGTCAGGTCAGATGTCATGACATTACATCTAACATGTTTTCCTAGATGTTGAACTTTTTCAACACAACAAATAACCTCTTTCATAATTTAGATCACTTAGAATAGTTAGGTTATAAGTCATAGTTGTTACAAACATTCAACATATAACATAGTTACTTAATCAGTACTCAGTTTCAGACGCGATGTCACATGCTGATGTTGTGACATCTTACATAACATGTTGGTCCAGATGTTGAACTTCTTCAGCACCACATATTAAAACAACAGAGGGGATCTGGGTAAACTTGCTTTCTTATTTGTTTTACAAATGAAGCCAACTCTCCAGCCAGGGCACTTACATGATGCTTTGTCAAAACTTTGAAGAATACGGGAGGGCAAATTTTGGGGTACAACAGTGTGTTATGTTCAGTTATTTTAGTCTCGTGTTAAGTTTGCTAACGTTTGATTATTAATCCTATCATGCAATCCTATTATCATGTATATAGACAATTAAATATTGCAGGAATTTAAAGTACAGAAAGTGTAAATTGTATACTATTACAAGTCTTTCAGGGAGGGGGGTTATTACATGTCCAAAAATTTATGATAAAGCAATAAAAGTAAACTCCTAAATTAAGCTATTACAGACTGTGAGCAGTTACAATAATTTGAAAAAATAAAACATAGAAAATAAATAACACGCGCGAGTCAAAAGGAACTCCGAAAACCCTAAAAAGTTCTAAGTAAAAGAAAATTATTTTTGTTGTTTTTGTTAAGACAATAATTAAACTACCTTAAATCTAAAAATAAAAAAAAGATAATTATTAAATGAATTTAAGCCTAATTCTTATATTTTTTGTAATTTTATTAAGAAAAAATTTGAATTAAATAAATCTAATTCTAATTGGTTTTAAATTGATAAAATAAAGTCAAAATAATCAATTAAATTAATTTACAAAAATAAAAGATTAATTAGAAAAATCCTAAGTCTATTATTTTTTATTTTTTTATTTTTATGATAACAAAAAGATTTTTAAATAAAGCATAGAAAATAATTAAATAAGTAAATAAAAATAATGAAATGGATTGGGCCTGATTGCCAAAGCAGAAAGGGGGGTGGCATTGGAATTTGTTAGGCCCAAATTTCAACTAGCCCAAAGTCCTTTATGGATCCAGTGTTGCTGGCTCTTAAGAGTCTATCATGAGGGAGTGCTCGAGGAGCGCTGGATCTGGACTCATTATGATCTGCTGGCTGGGCTTTGATGATACACGGTAGGCACGCTGGACTTCAATGTACAAGATCTGCAAGAATCAATTAGGATGAAAATAAAATGCAGGGGGTAGGGGTCGAACCCCTGCCCTACACATGAACGCCTTATCACACGCTACGCTTACCACTGGGCCATGCTGCTCAATTGTTAATACAATGAAATAAAAATAATATAATATGAAAATAGTATTATTCCCAGATTATCAAAATGAAGGCGCTGAGATTCAAATGGGCCAATAGGATGATGACGCGTATGGTTCTAGAGTCAACATTTTCAGAGGTGCCGGAGTCAAACTCGGTCACCTTCTCCGGCCAAACCAAAATTCTAAAACCTGCAAAAAAACCAAAAGCAAGGCTCAAGGTTTAAGCTACCCCCCCCCCCCCCCCCCTTAATTGGGGTATGCGAATTCAACCATGGGGTTAGTTCGGTCTGAAATGCCCTGTATCAATGAGAACAAAGCTCGACTGGAGTTTTGTCCTAACAATTGCAAAACTCCATCCTCACGCCAAACCTTGCCTGTAATAACTCTAAACAGGCACATACATCAATATGAATGTATGTATGCACATGGAAATCATTTATATCGCATGTAGAGAAAGTTTGAGATCATGAAAAATACCAAAACATAGTGATGATGATCTGCTTAATCTGGACGTGGAACCACGTGCTCGAGGGTTGGGTTAAGTTCCTGGAAGCCTCAGGGATGTGTTTGAACGCTTGAAACAGACTTAAAGTGGCTGGAAATGTGTTTTTGATTTTGGACAACTTTGATGGATTTTTGCAAATTTCATATGGCTCTTTGAGGTAATCTCCGCGTGTCTTCAGCTTTTAGATATACTGTGTATTTATAGGAGAGGAGGAGGGAGTCATAAAATGGAAAGAAACAACCTTAATCATGTCCTTTAAGAACAAAACCACACATTTTGAAAATTTTCCATAATTGCATATTCTTGCCAAATTTGCATGTGTTATGAACCTGGACATGTCTAAATGATTTATGTACGAAATCTTGGGCCTCTTGGCTGACCAAAACACTAGCCCAAAGGTCAAGGCCCATTTCTATTTATTTTGCACAATTTATTCTATATTTATTTGAAATAAATCAAAATAAATATGTAAAAAATAGATAAAAATGGTAAGGCAATGTAAAAATGAGATTAGAGGTCCTCTATAAAGTCATATGAGTGTTTGAACCTTAAAAAGTTAAGCCCTTGACCCAAAAGTTCAAATTTGCTCAACGCACCATCTTTTAATTTTCTCAAATTTTCCCAACTTGGATAAGCCATAACTTACTCAATTTTAATCTCATGATGATGATCTATGACTTTTTTGGAAAGAACAAGATGTCTATTTCAATCCCTATTTTGATAAGTATGAATTTGAAGACTTTATCTTGATGTAAATGGTCTTCACAAAAAGTGTCTTTTGTTGACTTTCTAAAAATGACCTGTAACGTATGAGCTTGTATCTTTCAAATGGTGCATTTATTGGGCTTGAGGGAAAAAGATAAGTTGTAGGTAATTGGATTATCTTCAAAATGAGATTTTGTTGGGAAAAAATGGATGAAGTATGTGAAAGTTATGTCTGGTCAAAGTTTAGTTGACTTTTTCTATAGAAACCCTAATTTAGCAATTCTTGACTTTTGATAGATTAGGAGCATTTCTTGAGGAATCATGATCAAACCTTGATCAAATGATGGATATCACTTCAAAATGTTGATGTTTACCAAAAATCTTGAAGTTTGACTGTACATTGACCACAATTGACTTTTGATCTAACATAGTTGATTTTCAGGAATTTGAGCAATTGACTGAGCAAACTTGTAGTGTAAGGCATGAAATTTTTCATGGACAATATTGAAGACATATTAGGACAATGGAAAACATTTGAGACAGTGATACGGTGGGATAACTGACTTGAAGGTTTTGCATTTGATTGCAAATGTTGCGGTTAGCAAGAGCCGTTATCGACTTTTCTTTTATCCAAAAGGAAAGGTGAAAAACACAGGAAATACCTTTTAGATTATTTCGTGACTTCAAGGGGTAGATTATTGTGATCGGTGGATCTGGAACTGACTGTTTAACGCTGGTTCGCGAAATATCGCGGAAGCAAGAGTCGCCACCGTCTTTTATTTTCTCCAAACGGAAAGGACAAAAGCACAGAAAAATTCCTTAAAGAGATTGCTCTCGGTTCGGGAGGTAGATTATAGAAAGGGAAGGTGTTAGCACCCTTTCTATCCATGGTTATCCATGGGCTCTTAGATACTTGCTCATTGTGTTTTCAAAAATTGTTTGTTTGCTTTTCAATTGTGGGTTTTAAAAAGTTTCTTTGAAAATTCCAGTTCGACTCTTGTATCGGTCCTCAAGAGTGTTTGAAAAATTGCTTTCGAAAGCTTTTTGAAAAGGTGTCGGTGTGAAAAGTATTTTTGAATTTGTTTTGAAATTAGAGCAAGTATCTAGAGTCGTCTACCTACTCTAAGGAATTCGGCTGTGTAGATGTCCTTTAAAGTAGTGCCATCCCACCATTAAGAGGTAGGTAGCACCACCGTTGGAGGTGTTCGGGTCAATTCGAAGGTTCGGGACACGGTGATCACCAGAGCAATAGGAAGACACCTTAGAAGCTACCCTCATGCCAGGTTCCCGGATCATGAGGACTTACTAAGACATCCTCTACTCGACGATCACCTTTCGAGGCAAGGCAACAGTGAGGCGTACCCTAGGGGTGGTGTGTGATTTTGTGTGTCGTTTTCATTTATTTTTGTCTTTTGTCATGTCATGGGTGATCTACGCGTTTGTTTTTATTTTGTCATGCATTTATTAACAGTTAAAAGAGCGAGAAAATGTAAAGTTCCTAAACTATTACAAAGGCGCGGGTCCACATCGCCAAATTAAAATCCAGGACCCGATTTGACAGAAAATAAAGAAATAAAGTAAAGTGCGAAAGATAAATATTTACATGGCTTTGGGAGAAGTACATAAAAATTATAAGAAGGAAATTAATGCGCGAATTGGAATTAAGATCGAAAGCGAGGGCGTTGGAACCTTTTTAATGAAATAAAATTATTATTAACAAATTAATTAAATTAAAAATGAAAAGAAATTATTTTTGAGGTTTTTTGTATTTATGATTTTTTTGATGAGAGAATTAAACAAAATTAAGAAATTAATTAATTAACCCTAATTCTACAATTTTTATTTATTAAGAAAAACATGTTAAAATTAAACCTAAAATTAAATTAATTAATTAATGGCAAGTTGATTTATAAAAATAAATAATTAATTATTAGTGATGAAAAAAAAAGAAAAAAAAAGAGTGATTAAAGTAATTTAAACCTAATTCTACAAGTTTTTAATTTATTAAGAAAAGATATTAAAATTAACCCTAAATTTAAATCTAATTAATTAGTGAGATTTATTTACAAAAATATTAATTAAATAAATATATTTTGATTTTTATGACTTTTCTGTTTTTTACTATTTTTTATATTTTTATGAAAATAAGTTAAATTAAAGGAATTAGTTAAAAAGAAATAATTGAAATAAATAAAATAAGGAAAAGAAAGAAAATACAATACCTTGGGGGGTTCTGTCCCCAATTGGAGGTATGTTCAGTAATTCAGGCCCACTTGTCTATGGCCTCATTTGACTTCTATGCTGGCGTGTGTTTCGTTGACTGAGGCACACCATATGCTCTGAATCCTGGCCTTGGGTTTGACGTAGTGGGACGGGTAGCACGCTTGAGTGATGAGCGTATGGTGGACGCTTTGGACTGAAGCTGCATGAGAATACAATTAGAAGAAAAATATAAGGAAAGGGAGGGGGACCTGGGATCGAACCCAGGTCCTGGAGATTACCAATATGCTTGCTTGCCACTGAGCTACCAACGCGCTTTTGATTATATAATAGGAAACAAATAATATAACATAAAACAAACGTTAGTGGGACTTCCGTGCGCGAATTTCAAATCAACCAATCGCAGCTTGCCACAGGGTCTTCTTCTTCATTATTTGATTTTTTTCCTGAAACATAAAAAGGTTAACGGGGGTTTTAAACCCCCCCAAAACATGCAGTTTTCTAAAATAGCGAATAGGCCATGGTATCACATAAATTAGGCGCGAGGGGTGTGTTGTATTCGTCCAAGCTCCCTGATTTCAACCATGGTATTAAGGAGTCTCAATTTTACAGTATGTGAAAGTTCCCAAATTGAAACTTGAAGAACCCTAATAATCGTTCATGGTGATTCTTCATACAATGCATAAAAATTCAATTAAATTATCTGGTTAGCTTCAGAAAGCTCTAATTAGTATAAATCCATAAATAAAATGCAATGAGAATGTCTAAGAATCGAAACACGAATATGCATATTATATGAAAAGTTCTGAGTTCTGTATACCGATTCAAGGTGCTATGCACGTGGAAAACTATCCAGTCAGACTCAGTAATGTCTTAGGAAGGTGATGAGATAATTATTTTGGCTTGAATCGCACTGGAAGACAGTTTTCAGTATTTGAGTTTTTCACAAAAAATGCAAAAGTGGTGATGATGTTCTTGCGCAGCTGGGAGGTCTTGAACATTAGGGTTTGCATCAGTATTTATGTGTGAATGATTAGGGTAGGTTTTTTTGTCCAAAGAATCAATGAATTGATGGAGAGGATATTTGATTTTCCATGCATATATTTTTCAATCTTTTCATGCAAATTTGATTCAAATTATGTCCAATCACCATGATTCTTTCCAAATCTGATCATGCATGAAATATTGAGTGTATTTCATGCATAAAAAGATTTAAAAACTTAGGTTTAATATTTTTCATGTATTTTAATTAATTAAATGAATTTCTAGCAATTAAAAATTCAAATAAATAAAATAAAAATGATGAAAAACTTCCCTTTGGGCCAAATGGTCGTGCACATGTTTTGGATGATGGATTTTGGAAGAAAATGAGGCCCATTAACATTTTTAAGACATTTGAAGCAATGTTGACTTTTCAAAGTATCCAAAAATTTCCCAACTTCCACAAGGCATATCTTGCTCAATTTTTAAGCTTTGCTCATGTTCTTGGACATTTTGGAAAGGTCTTTGAGTCCTATAACCAATTTCTTTGGTCCCATGTCATTTTGATTTACCAATCTCAAGTTATGGCCTTTGACTTAAAGTCCCTTTTTGTTGACTTTTGAAAATGACCTATAATTTTGAAATTGATAACTTTTTGTGAGAGCATTTCTTGGACTTGAAGTGTGAAGAGGAGTTGTAGGAAATGTCTTTCTCTTCAAAATGAGCTTTGGATGGAATTTTTCTGATAATCCATGTGAAAGTTATGCCTTGGTCAAGTTACAGTTGACTTTTTCAACTGTCCAAATATGGAAACTTTTGCATCTTGAGATTTTTTGAGCCAAACTTTGAGAATCATGGTCAAGCATTGATCAAATGATGTTTGTGGCTTCAAAATGAGATGTTGACCAAAAATTTGGACTTTTGACTGTCAAATGACCATTTTGCCCCTACAGCTGACTGTAGTGCAATTAGGGTTTTTGACTGTACAATTTTGTGCTATAAGCCTTGAAACTTGGTATGAGGACGCTTGACAATGTTTATAAGCATGTGGGACTTGATTGGACCCTTAGAAACTTCATTTCCTTTGTCAGAACCAAAACCCTAATTTTTGACTGTTAGGAGGCCCTTGAACTGTGCAACCCTTGGGGAATTTTGAAGTTTTGACTTGGCAAATTTTGAAGAATATGAGAGGGCAAATTTTGTGGTACAACAATTATGAAAAGGGAAGGTATTAGCACACTTTTCATCCATGGTTTTCCATGGGCTCTTATTTACTTGCTAGATCACTTGCTTTTGTTTGAAATTGTGCTTTGTGTAGTTTTTGAAAGTATTTTGTAAAGAGGCCATTGTTTAGGCAAACTTTGTAATGATTCTCGTTCGTAAGAATGTATAAAAAGTGTTTGATCTTTTGAAATTTTTTTCAAGTTTTTAAGATGTTTGAAAGTGTAGGTGTTTGTTTTGAAAATAACAAGGATGTTTTGTTTGAATTTGAGCAAGTAATTAGGAGAATTCTACCTACTCAAAAGTCTTTCATGTTCATTTCCTTTTTCCTTTGAAATTGTTATCTTACCATTGATTTGGTAAGAAACCCTATCTTTGGATGTAAACGGGACGGGCGTGGCTCATCGTATAACCATGATTAGCAATGTTGCAAGGTATCTTAGCATTCCATTTTAGGGACTAAGATAATTTGAAAGGTAACTTAGATAGCGTCATCGAGGGACTATGATCTTGTATTTTTGCTTGTTTTTGCTAAGATACCTCACATGCATAAAATGGCCATTTTGTAATGCAACCAAGTGGATTTACCCTAGGGGTGCTTGTGTGCAAGTGTATTTTTTCATGCTTGATTTTTGTATTTGATTAGGGTTTTCTAATTGATTGGCTTTAGTCTTTCCATACAAAACCTAAATACTAGCATTTGTAAATTAAGCGTTAAATTGCGGAATTTTAAAATTACTACGCTATTACAATACTTGTGGGAGGGGGGTGTACAAATTTCAAATGGGGATTGCAAGAAAATAAAGCCTAATTATCTTATTACAACCATATTGAATTGATACAAGAATTGAAATAAATAATGTCATAATGAATAAATATACAAGAATGCAAATATGAAGAAAATGGATATTTTTGTTTGAATTTTTTAGAGAAAATGTATTTTGAGCTTAACCTAATTGACTAAAAGAAAAACAATTAATTAAAAGTAAAACTTAAATTTACTAGGAAAAGAATTTAAATAAAATCCTAATCTAAATATTAATTAAAAAAAGAAAATTAAGTTTATGAGAAGAATAATTTTTGGTATTTTTGTCTTTTAAAAATAATTTATAGTATTATAAAATATTTTTGGTCTTTTTTATATTAAAATAATATATTTTAATCTGTGTAAAAGAAAATAAATAAAAACCTAGTTTTTAAATTAATTTTACAAAATAATTAGTCAAAATAAATTAAGTATGATTAAATAAAATAGTTTTTGTGAGAAAAAAATAAATAAATTATGTCAAAATATAAATCTACTATTTTTATATTTTTTATGATTTTTTTAATATTAGATAAAATATTTAAGAAAATAAATAAATAAAAATAAGAAAAAAAGAAAATAAATGGGCCAGAGTGTGTAAATGAAACAGGGGGTCAGAAAGTAAAAAAAACATCAGTCAAAGGAGATGAGGCCCAGGCGCCTGCCAAAAAGAAAGTCAGAAATGCAAAAAAAATGTGAAAAATCCAAAAGGGTACCACTGGGGCTAGAACCCAGGTCCCTCAAGTCACAGGTGCGCGCTTCTACCACTGGGGTGGCTATACATCCGTTTATATAATCAAAAAAAAAATACATGATAGTAAACAAGTCCATGGTCTGAACTTCATCTTCAACCTCACGCCCAACCAGAGCCTCTGTAACTCATTCAAATCTCAACAAAAATGAAAACTATAAACAGGAAACTTGTAGCAAATTTCTTCACGATTTCAGAAATGCAAAGCAATAAAATTATAGATCAAAGATAAGCATGAATTTTAATGGCCCTAGTCTGAACCCTAAAAATCTCAGAAACTTTAATCTTAAAATTCTCTAAGCTCAAACAAAATTAATGAAAACTATGGACATGGTTAGCTTTAGGGCAATGATATCTACATTTTTCATTCACAAATAAACCATTAATAATGCCTGTATGAAAATTTCCAAAGTCAGAAAACTTACCTTGCAATAGGGTATCAGGTTTGGAGTTTGAGCTGCTTTCAGTGAGTTCCAATGATTGGGTTAGCTTCCTCAAGTTCCCAGGAAGCTAATGGGATGCTTAGCTTGAGCTGAAAGTGCTTGAGGAGTTATGGAGAAGTCCAAGTGCAAAGCTCTGTTTTTGAAAATGGAGGATGGTGTTAATGGTGTTACAGTCTTGTAACAGGGTGTGGGATGAGTTCTAAATGATGTTTAGAAACTTTAGGAACCAAAAGGCTTGAAAACGCACGAGGGAGATGTGAGTTTCAAACTTTTGGTCAGGTTAGACAAAAATGGAGATATGTGATGAAGTTCTGAGCTCTTGGTGTTTTTAGGGGTCAAGCATGCATGATATTTGTGGCAAATGGCTTGTCTATGTATAAGCAAAAGGTCTTGAGTGGTTTTGAAAGTCAGAAGTACAAGTTACAAGCTTTTTTTGCTATGTTACTTGATTTTCAAGAAAAGTGGGAAAATAAGTTTCAAGGGGAAGTACAAGCATGGGCTGGGTGATTGTAAGTGTCTAAACCATTTCTATTGTGTTATGAGACATGTATGATCAGAAGAGAACAAGTGCAAGGTTCAAGAACAAGTTTTATGCAAAAAGTCACTTTATCAAAATGGCAATGTACACTTTCTTTCCAAAATGGATATAAAGCATGGCCTTGCATTGAATGCTTGAAATGAGACCTCTAACAGCTGTGCAAGCAATTAATAATGGAGTGCCTAACAATTTTGAGGCCTTCAAAGTAGAGGTTATGCAGCATAACTTTGAATTTTGAATTTGGTTCATCACAAAATGATTTGTAATTCAAGTGATAAAACCCTAACTTCATCTCTTCGATTCTCCCTACTCAAAAATGATCTCAAGGAGTTATTGGACATTTTGGAAATCTTGAAATATGCTCTACAACCCATCTTTTAATCACTTTTGAAGATTCCCCTTGGAAATATATGAAAAAGTTCCATGAAGTTGGGTCAAAATCCTGACCAAATTAGGGCAAAAATTTCACTAAGTGTTTTGTTTCATGACCATGTGTTCTTAAAATTATAACTTGAGATCCAAGAACTTTTGGAAGGAGTTATGTAAAGAAAATTTGTAGATTTCATGGAGATCTACAACTTTCATGTTGGAAATTTATCTTGAATCATCTTGCACCATGGTGAAAATTTTGTTCAAAGTTGTGGAAAAAAAAAAGAAATTTCCAACACTTAGAAAAAATTTTAAGTTTAGAAATTTTAACTTTTCAAAATGAAATCTTGAATTTTTGATTTCTTGATGAATAAGTTTCATATTTTGACATGTTTTGATGAATTGTGATCTTTGACATTTGATTTTGACCAAAAAGTCAAAGTTTAACTTTTTAGTATACAGTTGACTGAAAATTCATCTGTCAATCCATTAGACTTGAGCAATGTTTTGGGCCATGTCATTAGGTTAAAATGATGCAATTGGACTCTTGAGATTATGCCTTAAACAATTGATCATTTGCTAGGTCAAAAATCAGAAATTGCCATTTCCTAGTCAAAACCCTAATTTTGACCATTTTGCCCTTTTGAAGATTTAATCAAATTTCTTGAGGAATTAAGGTCCAAACTTGAGCAAATGATACATATGAGTTTAAAATGTTGACGTGGATAAATTTTTTTGAAGTTTGACTGTAAATTGGCCATAGTTGACGTTTTCCCCAATACAACTGATTTTTAGGTCAACTGCTCAATTGACTGAGCAAAAGCGTGATCCAAAGCTTGAAACTTGACATGAGTAATCTTGAGGGTCCATAATGATACATGAAAGTCATATGGGGAATTGGAAGTTCAAATGTCCTTGTGCAATCTCAAACCCTAATTTTGGTCATCAATGCTTAAGGAGGTGTCTTGAGTTGATCAACCCTAGTGCAGTCTTGAACCAAAGAAGATCTTGTGAGCAAATTATTGATAAATGAAAGGGAAAATTTTAGGGTACAACAGATAACTTTGGGAGATCACACATCTTGATGAAAAGTGAAACCATAATTAGAGGTTCATTGCTTAGGAGGAGAATTTGTCTGGTTAATTCTTGGTCATCCTTGAGCAATTGAAGACCTCAATGAACATGTCTTGAGTAAAATGGGAGGGAAAATTTTGGGGTACAAAAGCACCCTTTGGAAGATAAACCCTTAGATAAACAACTCAATCAATTTATCATCCATGACATGGGCAAAAACGACCAAGAGTTGCTCAACAAAATCATTCGGGCTTGGAATATGGTTAATAAAAGGAAGGCTGAAAGAAAGAATGTTGTAGTGAAAGAACCTTACACTCGATGGGTCTTGGATCAAGTAAGAGTTATTAAGTTAACATTTGACATAGATCCTGAGTACAAGCCAGAGGTCCCATATGCTCTGCCTATGTCCTCAGAAGAAATAGACGAATTGAAGAATCCCTTAAAGCAAGCTCAGAGAGAGAAAGAATGTAGTTGTTTAGGTATTGGCTTGCATTTTTGGTAAAACCCAAGTGTATGTGTGAATGTCATGACTGATGTCATAACATTCTAGTTTAGTTTGTACTGACTCATTAGGTACCTTTGCAGAAAAATATTGTAATTCAAGTACTGATGTTTATAAGTGTGTATCTGAGCATTTTGCAAAATGATCACATTTTGCTAAATCAGTAGACAGGTTTTCTCAGATGTCATAACAGATGTTATGACATCCTGTTCTGAACTAACAGGTTTGCAGGTTGGATAAGTCTGAGTTTTTTCAGGAAAATAACTCAGTCTTTCCTGAACAGAATCCTGCATTTTCTGAGGGGTAACCTAGCTCAACCCTAACCTGGTTAATAAAGTCCTGTGACCTGGTCTTTAGGTCAAACGGAATTAACCCTAGGTTTTTGTGGAAACCCTAACTGAAGTTGCAGTTGCTATATATTCAACAGAGCTGCTGTTTTGCAAGGCATCCCTTTTTATTGATCAGAAGATCATTTGTAATATGTATAGATTTGATTATTGTACTCCAAGCAATTATCATTGTGATAAGTGACTTGGAATAGGTTTCAAATTGTAAGGGCTGTGTAGCACTCAAAGCTTTGAAGCAAGAGTGTTTGAATGTTCCTTGACTAAAGCTGTGAAGCAGAGTCAAGTTAGTTGTGTGGATCACTCAAAGCTGTGAAGCAAGAGTGATTGTGTTGCTTGATTAAAAAGCTGTGAAGCTTAATCAAGTGTTTGTTTTTGAAGAGTGTCTTCATCAACTCTTAAGTCAAATTGTTTTATGTATCACTGCTGTGATTGAGGGGGAGTGAGTAGGAACTCAGATTTAAGTTGTACTTAGATTGGAATTGCATTGGGTAGGTCTTAAGTGAAGGAGATAAACTGGTTGGTTTATTCCTGAATTAACATCTCTTATAGTGGATTTCCTCCCTGGCTTGGTAGCCCCCAGAGTAGGTGTTGTTGCACACTGAACTGGGTAAACAATTGACTGTGTTCTTTATTGCTTTTGTATTTACTGTCATATAGTAAGTCAGATATGGTGTCATAACATTGAACGTGACATTGAGTATCTGCAGCCAGAATTTCAATTGGCATCAGAGCAGGCACCCTGCCTGTATTACTGGGTGAGATCTAGGGATATCACTTTCTGGCACTATGGACAAAGAAGGAGTTTTTGGAAATAGACCACCCATTCTGGATGGAACTAATTATGACTACTGGAAACCTCGTATGATTTCCTTCCTAAAATCTCTGGACAAAAAGGCTTGGAGAGCTGCTGACAAAGGATGGATTCATCCCACCATAACTGAGAAAGATGGGACAATCAGTCTGAAGCCTGAGGAAGATTGGAGTAAAGAAGAAGATGAGTTAGCTCTGGGAAATTCAAAAGCTTTAAATGCCTTGTTCAATGGAATTGATAGAAACATTTTCAGACTAGTACATCAATATGAACTGGCCAAGGAAGTTTGGGACACTCTCAAAACTACTCATGAGGGCACTTCCAAAGTAAAAATGTCAAGGCTTCAGATGTTGACCACCAAGTTTGAGAATCTAAAAATGATGGAAGATGAAACCATTCATGAGTTTCACATGAACATCTTGGAGATTGCCAACACCTCAGGAGCACTGGGAGAAAAGATGTCAGAAGAAAAACTGGTAAAGAAGATTCTCAGATCCTTGCCTAAAAGATTTGCAATGAAGGTAACTTCCATAGAGGAAGCCCAGGACATCAGCAAGTTGAAAGTGGATGAACTTATTGGGTCTCTTCAGACTTTTGAGATAGGGATCACTGATAATGGTGACAAGAAGAACAAAAGCATAGCACTTGTATCCAACGCTGATGTTGAAAACAAGGAGGATGAAGAAGAAAATATATCAGAAGCTATTGCTATGCTTGGAAGACAGTTCAACAAGCTCATCAAAAGAATGGATCCAAAGTCAAGGTCTAATGTTCATAACATTCCCTATGACATTGACAGTTCCAGCAGAAGACCAAGGTCAGAAGATAAGGGAAACCAAGGCAGAGGTATTCAATGCCATGGATGTGAAGGATATGGACATATTCGAGCTGAATGTCCTACCTTTCTTAAGAAACAAAAGAAAGGAATGACTGTTACTTGGTCTGACTATGATTCAGAAAGTAATTCTGAAGAAGAATCTGCCAAACTAGTTACTGCTCTAACTAGTGTTTGTACTTCTGAAAGTGACACTAGTGATGAAGAAGTGACATTTGAAGAACTTGCTGATACCTACAAGAAATTGTGTATCAGAAGTGCTGAAGTCTGTGTGCAGAATGAGAAACAGTCAAAACTCATTATAAAGCTGGAGGCGGAAAAAAGGGCAGATCTTGAAACTATAAGTCACCTAGAAGGGGAAGTTCAATTACTGAACTCACAACTGAACCAAATGACAAAATCTGTCAAGATGTTGACCAATGGATCAGATAAATTGGAAGAGATCCTACAAGTGGGACAAAATGTTGGAAACAAATCTGGTCTAGGATTTGTGGAAGCTAAGAAACCTGGTGCAGACAAGAAGATCAGGCATGTTAAACAATTGTCAAAGCAGATGTCTCAACACACCTCTCAACATCAGAAATACATGAAGAAAAAATACCAAAGATGGAGATGTCATCTTTGTGGGAGATATGGCTACATAAAGCCCTTCTGCTTCAGATTACATGGATATCCTAATCAGAACTCAGGTGCTAAACCTAAGCCAAAAAGGGTACCACATACTCCTCATTGGAAGAAAAAGGCTACTGCCCTGATAGCCCATACTTCCCTGAGAGTGTCTGCAAAGGAAGGCTGGTACTTTGACAGTGGATGTTCCAGACACATGACTGGATTCAAAAATCTCCTCAATAATGTTATGCCTCACACCACCAGTTTTGTGACCTTTGGAGATGGTGCTAAAGGTGAAGTCAAAGGAGTTGGTAATTTGGACTGCCCTGGAGTTCCAAGTCTGAATAAAGTACTGCTGGTAAAAGGGCTGACTGCTAATCTCATTAGTATCAGTCAATTATGTGATCTAGGATTCAAGGTCAACTTCTCAAGATCTGAATGTATAGTAATTAATGAAGAACTAGAAGTTGTAATGAGAGGAATCAGATCCAAAGATAACTGCTACTTGTGGCAGCCTGAGAACACTGATATCTCCACTATGTGTCCAATTATCAAAGAAGAAAAAGAGATGAAACTGTGGCAGCATAAGCTTGGTCCCCTTCATCTAAGAAGAATGAAAAGAGCTATTTCTATGGAAGCAGTCAGAAGAACTCCAAAACTACAGGTTGATAATATCTGTGATGTGGCAAATAAACTTGAAGAAGGATGTGTTGTCAGAACCATAAGTCATCTTGACAAGGATGTTGGAAATAACAAGTCTAATAAATTCTGTTTCCCTGAAGAAATGAGGCTTGAAGTCTCCTCTCCTATAACTCTCCATCAAAATGGACTGGACAAACAGAAAATTATTCAAGAATCAACCAGAACTGTGATTCATATCAAAAGAATGCCTTCCCAATTCTGTGCGGAAATAGTTGCTGCTAGGAAAAACTGTTCTCAAAAGATCTGGTCAAAACAGATGCTCCCTGAGTACAATGTTACACAAGATGTTGTGACATTGTGTTGTGATAATCTGAATACAATCAACATTTCCTTGAACCCTATTGACTTTGAAGAGAAGAAGTCATTTAAACTGGAACATAGTTTCTCTAAGCTTCAGCTGACTGATTCTTCTACCAAGGTTCTTGTTGGAAATAAACTTGAAAATTTGAAGGGCAGGTTGGGTATTCACCAACATAAGATTTTATAGCAATTAATTTTGCTTAAAACAAAGGTTGAAGGAATTAATTTTATTAAGTCTATCTTTAGTGGGTTAATCATATACTTTCACAATTCTTTCAAAATCTTTAAGAAGTTGAAAAGACTCCCTTTTACCCCCTACCTCTCTCGTCCTTGCAACCTGTTTCCTCCTCACAATCAAAGATTTTTCTCAAACTGCTACCATTACTCAAAGTCAATCAAAATGTCTCAGACATCGTCTTCAACCATGGCAACTTCGTCATCCTCATCATCGTCATCATCTGACCAAGATTCTAGGGCAATCACCACATGCATAGAATCTGAAGTTCTTGAGGTCACTCCTCTCAGAGAGATGGCAACCGACCCAGCCAAAGTCAAAAAGCTCAGAACCAGACATGCAGGAAGAGCTCAAGCTACAGCCTCTGGTAATTCTTCTCATCCTTCGTCTTCTGTACCTAATAGAGAAGGATCAGTTCAAGTTCATCAAGCTATTGCTAGGCTGGTTACTAGTATACTGAGTGGCAACCAATCTGTACCGGGGATCTCTGTCCCTTTAAACCAATCAGAAAGTCCAAATGTGGAAGTTTCTGAGAATGTAGATGTCACTGAGAATGTTGTGACACAAAAAGACAACATTCAGAACCCTTCTGAAAAGGCTGCTGATCCACCTATCATTGATGTGGATGAGGATTACTCAGATAATGATCTGATTGCTAATGTGAACCCTAGCATATCTAGGAGATTGATGAAAAGAAAGAGTAGTCAGAATGATAAACCTAATGCTAAGAAATCCAAGGCTGAAGGCATGGCTGAGAAAAGTATTCAGACAAAAGGGAAGAAGGCCCAGGTGCATACTGCTAGACAACCAATCTCTAAGAAGAGAAAAGAACCTGAATCTTCTGATTCTGATGAGGAATCAGAATTTGAGATTGATATTGAAGAAACTCTTATCAGAAGGAAGCTCCCCTCCAGCAAAATTGCTAGAGTGCCTGAAGTCCCAACAGACAACATCTCTTTTCATCATCCTGACAATGCAAACAGATGGAAGTATGTTTGCTTAAAGAGAATAGCCTTAGAGAGAGAACTCAACAATGATGCCTTGGAGTGCAAAGACATCATGGACCTGATCAAGAATGCTGGACTAATGAAGACAGTGATAAAGTTTAACAAATGTTATGAAAATCTGGTCAAGGAGTTTGTAGTGAACTTGTCTAATGATTGTGCTGATGGAAGGTCAGCTGACTTTGAAAGTGTTTTTGTTAGAGGAAGAAGGGTCAAGTTCTCTCCATCAGAAATCAACAAGTTTCTTGGAAGAACAAATGAGGACTGTCCTGATCTGGAGGCAACTGACAATGAAATTTGTCAAACCATCACAGCCAGGCAAGTAAAGTGCTGGCCCTTGAAAGGCAAGCTGAATGCCAGTAAACTCAGCATGAAATTTGCCATCTTGCATAAAATAGGTGCAGCCAACTGGGTGCCTACAAATCATAAATCAACTATCTCCACAGGATTGGGGAGATTTATTTATGCTGTGGGAACCAAGACTGCTTTTGACTATGGCAGGTACATCTTTGAACAAACTTTAAAGCATGCTGGCAGTTATGCTGTCAAAGGACCAATTGCCTTTCCCTCCCTCCTTTGTGGAATCATCCTTGCATAATATCCTGATGTCCTTGTGGCAAGAGATACAGTCTGCAAAAGAGCTCCTGCCCTTGGCTTGCACTACAAACTGTTTCAGGGATCTCATGCTCCAGACATTGTCATAACATCAGCTGAGACATCGTCTGTGAAGACCCAGTCCAAGACATCAGATGTCATAGCTGTTTTAAAAGAAACTTGCAAAGAGCTGGATGCTAGAAAAAGGACCCTAGAAATTCTAATTGCCAGGCTAGAAAAGGAGGAAGCTGAAGAAAATAGAAGGGAAGAAGGTGTAGAAGCTGAAGGTCATCTCAACATTGAAGAAACTAGCTCCTCTGAGTCTGATGACAGTGCTTGAAGGTTGGTTGCTGTTTGGTGGTGTTGCTGGTCAGTGCTGATATCTGGTGGAGTTTGGAAGTGTGTTCAGTTCTTTTTTCTGCTGCTACTCTTATTAATTGTTTTTGGATAACTGTATAATCACTATGAACATGTATCTTTGGCCCATTTGTGGCTAAAGAGGGGGAGAATATTTTGGTACTTAATATGTACTTGCTCAATTAGACATTCTATTTTTCTGCAGTCATTTATTTCTGCTGCTATCTATCTCTGATTGCTTAGGGTCTTTAGCCAAAAATCTGCCAAAGGGGGAGTTTGTAGTTGTTTAGGTATTGGCTTGCATTTTTGGTAAAACCCAAGTGTATGTGTGAATGTCATGACTGATGTCATAACATTCTAGTTTAGTTTGTACTGACTCATTAGGTACCTTTGCAGAAAAATATTGTAATTCAAGTACTGATGTTTATAAGTGTGTATCTGAGCATTTTGCAAAATGATCACATTTTGCTAAATCAGTAGACAGGTTTTCTCAGATGTCATAACAGATGTTATGACATCCTGTTCTGAACTAACAGGTTTGCAGGTTGGATAAGTCTGAGTTTTTTCAGGAAAATAACTCAGTCTTTCCTGAACAGAATCCTGCGTTTTCTGAGGGGTAACCTAGCTCAACCCTAACCTGGTTAATAAAGTCCTGTGACCTGGTCTTTAGGTCAAACGGAATTAACCCTAGGTTTTTGTGGAAACCCTAACTGAAGTTGCAGCTGCTATATATTCAACAGAGCTGCTGTTTTGCAAGGCATCCCTTTTTATTGATCAGAAGATCATTTGTAATCTGTATAGATTTGATTATTGTACTCCAAGCAATTATCATTGTGATAAGTGACTTGGAATAGGTTTCAAATTGTAAGGGCTGTGTAGCACTCAAAGCTTTGAAGCAAGAGTGTTTAAATGTTCCTTGACTAAAGCTGTGAAGCAGAGTCAAGTTAGTTGTGTGGATCACTCAAAGCTGTGAAGCAAGAGTGATTGTGTTGCTTGATTAAAAAGCTGTGAAGCTTAATCAAGTGTTTGTTTTTGAAGAGTGTCTTCATCAACTCTTAAGTCAAATTGTTTTATGTATCACTGCTGTGATTGAGGGGGAGTGAGTAGGAACTCAGATTTAAGTTGTACTTAGATTGGAATTGCATTGGGTAGGTCTTAAGTGAAGGAGATAAACTGGTTGGTTTATTCCTGAATTAACATCTCTTATAGTGGATTTCCTCCCTGGCTTGGTAGCCCCCAGAGTAGGTGTTGTTGCACACTGAACTGGGTAAACAATTGACTGTGTTCTTTATTGCTTTTGTATTTACTGTCATATAGTAAGTCAGATACGGTGTCATAACATTGAACGTGACATTGAGTATCTGCAGCCAGAATTTCAAAGAAGAATTGGAACTTAACCTCCATAACTTAACCAAAGAAAAAAAGACAAATGCAGCGTATACTTGAATCAAAAGACCAACAGATTCGGAAAGACCAAGAAGCATTTGAGAAGGAGAGTCTTAAGCGGAAATGTTTGACTGAAGGGATATGAAGTTCTACTTTCAACTTGGATTCCCACAACCAGAGGTTGGAGGATACTGCTAGTGAAATTGGGAGATTAAACAGATGGTATGAAAAGGAAATGCAAGATAAGAAGGTGATGGAAGAATATATAAGGGCTCAAATCCAAAGTTTGGCGCAAGCTTATTTAGATAAAGAGGAACAAATGAACTATCTCACCACCAGACTCCGAGATAGCCAAGAATCAGAAGTGAGGGAACGCCTCAAAAGGATGATGGTAGAAAGGCTGCTCACCCAGAAGACTAAAGAATACCAGCAAGCATACCTTAAGCTAGAAGGCCTTCAAAAATATTTCCTAATACAACGGAGACTCTAAACAGAGATGAGGGCTGAAAGATTGTATTGGGAAGAGCAGTATGTGAAGATCTCCAAAGCGGGAGTGGATAATCATAAGATAATTCCTCATCTTTACCGTGAATATCGATACTACAAAGACAAGCACGCCACACTCGCTTTCTTAGCCAACAATGTCACTGAAGACATCCCGAGGAGCTTGAGAGAAGCGGAAAATGTGATGGTTCCTCTCCCAAAATACGTTGAAGACTTCCTCAAGCTTTGTAGGACAATGGTCGATGGTTTCAGGGCAGACATCCGCAGGCGCACTTAGAAGACATTTGTTTCCCTTTTGTTCATTTCTTCTAGCAAGTTTAATGTTTTAAAGTTGGAATATTTTTCAATATCTGAATTGTATTCTTTTTTTCAAGACAATTACTATTTTTTAATAAAAAAGGCATTTTGTTTCCGTATTTCGTTTGCGTATTTATGTTTTAGATACTCACTAATAAAAAAGCAAAACCTGAAAAAAAATGTATATCCAAGTGCATAAGACATTAAAAAAGAACGAAACTCTTAGCATATTCATATGCATTCATGCATTCATAAACATTTGCATCTCATAAATTGATAACACAAAAAACTCATCTTTTTTCAAAACCTGCTTCAGTTAAACCATTGGTAGAAGAAAAACACCACCTCTCCGACAACCATATCAGACAAGAGCCCATCAACAAAAAGTGATGGAACAAATTAAGGAGAACCAAGCTGCATTCAAAGAAGATATTGAGCAAGTCAAGGGCAACGTCGACTCAATGAGAGGAGAAATAAGTAAAGTTCTTCTAGACTTGAAGAGCATCATTGAAAGACATGAGAAAATTCCCAGGGCAGCCTTTAAAGAAGTAGCCCATACCATTGGTGCATCGAGTAGTCACCAACGAAGGAAAGAACCTGATTTAGGACCCCAAAAGTTCATCGTGGCTCAACAAGAAGCAAGACAAGATGATATGAAGGATTTATCCCATCTCCACCAAAGGTAGGGGCATCTCATACCTTGCCGATACCGATTAATAACGTAGACAACTACTTAGACTTACAATATGGAGACCGCGACTTAGAGGATGTCAATCAAGAGCCTCAAAGAAAAACCCATACTCATGCTACTGAGAATCCCTTGGTGCTCAACCAGTACAAAGCTTTGTAGGAAAGATTAAAAGTTGTGGAGGGTTACGATGCTTTTGATGTAGATGCTCTCGAAATGGGTCTAGTTCCTGATGTGGTGATCCCGCCAAAATTCAAAGTATCTGACTTTGGAAAATACAAGGGGCTAACCTGTCCAAGGAACCATCTGCACATGTATTGCAGGAAGATGCATGCCTATGCTCAAGACCAGAAGCTGATGATTCATTGTTTTCAAGATAGTTTAAGCGGAGCGTCCCTAGATTGGTACGTGTAGTTGGAACGGGTTCATGTCCAGACATGGGTAGATCTTGCTAATGCCTTCCTGAAATCATACAAATATAACTTGGACATGGTGTCTACCCGCATGCAACTCGAAAATTTGTCCCAGAAGAAAGAGGAGTCTTTCAAGGAGTATGCCCGAAGATGGAGGGAAATGGCAGCCTGTGTACAACCACGACTTCTGGAGAAAGAACTAGTTGATATGTTCATGGGAACCTTGCACGGGTTATACTATGAAAAGATGGTAGGAAGCATCTCTTTTGGATTTTCGGATTTAGTAACAATTGGAGAAAGGATCGAAGCTAGAATAAAAAGCGGAAAGATACAAGAGGGATCATCTGGCGGCCCTTATAATGCAAAAAAAATATTTTCCTAACTTCACGAAAAGGAAGGAGGGAGAAATTAATGATGTAGCCTCACAACCAAGAGCGTAGAAACCATTAATAATTCTGCGAGGACAACAACATAACAAATTTGAAAGGCTGCTAAGAAAGTTTGATCTGCTCCCTATGTCACCCAGCCAATTATTATAACATTTGGTCAAGGCGTCTTTGGTAGAGCTAAGACCTCTAGCTCCTCCAGTCGGAGCACCCCCACCAAGATACAATGCCAATTCCAAATGCGAGTATTATGCCAATTCTCCTGGGCATACCATAGAACAATGCTGGGGCTTAAAGCATAAAGTTCAAGATTTGTTGGATTCTCAAGATATCACCTTTGATAAGCCGAATATCAAGTCAAACCCCATGCCCCTGCATGATGGACCGACAATAAATGCAATTGAAGTAATCAATGAATTTGGCGATTCCAGATGAGTAAAGGCCCTAATAAATTTGTTGAAGAAGTATTTGTTGGAGTGTGTGTTCCTTTTGGAACATAATGAAGCTTTTGAGAAAAGATAACAAAGATTGGTGGACCAGGGGATAGTCCAATTTGGATCATACCCTGAAGGATAATATGTAGATGCGATTGAAAGAAGTAAAAAGAAGCCATTGGTAATCCCTTACCAAGGGCCAAACCTTAATAGGAAGACTTTTGTGATTCTGTGGGGAGAATCAACAGAAACACCCGCAATGATACCAAGACAAACTCTGAGGATACCAGTAGTTTCAAAGACTACGATGTTAATTAGGGGCCCATCTCCTACCCCTTATGAAAGCAATAAAGCAGTATCATGGAGTTATGATTCGACTGTATACGTTAATGGATTGAAACAAGAATGTGAGCCATCGTTAAGTGAAGGACCTGTAATCTCAAATATAGCAGGAACAAGGGGCATTACCCGCCGTGGTTGAATCTTTGGCTCCGAACTGCGAAAAAAAGGATGATGTTATGGTGAAAAATAATGATATGATGGTGAAGGACAAAGGAAAAGCAGTGGTGAGAGCAAGTCAAGAACAAGAGACCCCGAGCAAGAACTTTACTGATCAAGAGGCAGAAGAATTTATGAAGATAATCAAAAGGAGTGTTTATAGGATGGTGGATCATCTTCACCAAACCTTAGCCAAAATTTCTATACTCTTGTTGCTCATTAATTCAGAAGCGCATCGAGACTCTCTAATGAAGGTTATGAGTTCTGCCTATGTCGCAGAGGGGATTACTGTAAACCAATTTGATAATGTTGTGGAAAATCTAATGTCTGGATCACAACTGGGTTTTAATGACAATGAGTTACCTCCATAAGGCCGAGCTCACAACAAGGCAATGCACATCTCGATTCAGATAGGTACTACAAGTCTGTCCAGGGTACTCACCGAAACTGGTTCTTCCCTCAATGTACTACCAAAATCCAGCTTGATGAAGTTAACACTAGATAGTGTTGTGATAAGACCAAGTTCTACGATAGTCAAAGCTTTTAATGATTTTCAAAGTTCAGTATTTGTAGAAGTGGAACTTCCTGTAAAGATCGGCCCGTACATGTTCTATATCACTTTTCAAGTCATGTATATAGAACCAACATATACATGTTTACTCGGGTTACCCTAGATTCATGCAGTATGGGCAGTCACTTCGACTTTACATCAGAAACTGAAGTTCTTCAATGAAGGAAGATTGGTCATAATTAATGGTTAAGAGGACATCTTTCTAAGTCACATTGAATCCTACAGGTATATCAGTGTGGATGAAGACTGTATAGGAACACCATTTCAAGTATTAGAGGTTGCCTCAATGGTAACCCTACCAGGGGAAAAAATCAGGAAACCTACTGTGACTTCATGGAGAGATTTACAAATAGTAGTGGAAAGTGGTGCCTCGAAAATACGTAAGAAGAAGAATCGCTTTGGTTTGGGTTTCAAATTATTAAAGGCTATTCTAAAAGGCAAAGCACGATTTCCTCCAATCCAGGAGACTTTCGTCAACAAAGGGGTAAAGCATGGCAGACAGGTGCAAATGATATCTAACAAAAGGGCATCTGATTTCATCTACGAATGCACCCCAGGCGAAGAACTCATGAATTCGACAACTATGGAGATTCTAGAGATCTTTATCTTTCCAAAGTATTTTTTCTTGTTTTTAAAAGAACCTATGTCAAACCCGAGGCATAGGGGTTGCTTTTAAGGGCCCCCCATTTTGTTTCAGACAACATTCACGATTAATAAAAGTTATATTTCACATTCAATTAAGATCTCTGTCTTTCTCTTGCATTTATCTCTCATATTTAAAAATGGAAATACTTTTCTTCATATGCATTTTCCAAAATTCACATACTAAAAGCTGCACGAAAACATGATAAATGTGGATATCCATACCCAAAATCACCAATAATGTTACTACTGCTATCCGATATAATTTTGATGTGCCCATCAACCAAGTTTAAGAGGAAGATGATGAAGATCTTGAACCTTCTAAAGAATTAGCGAGGGAGATAGAGAAAAAAGCTGACAATATACAACCATACCAAGAATCCATTGAGACCATTAACCTTGGCACAAAGGAGGATCCGAAAGAGGTCAAGCTAGGGGCAACATTACAGAAAAGTGTCAAAGAAAGATAATTAACTTGCTACACGAATATGTGGATATATATGCCTGGTCTTACAGAGATATACCTGGATTGGATACAGACATCATGGTACACAGACTACCTCTCAAGGAGGGCTACTCTCCAGTTAGGTAGAAGCTCAGAAGAACTCATCCAGACATGTCCAACAAGATTCGAGAAGAGGTCCTTAAACAATTTGACGCATGGTTCTTAGCAGTGGTAGATTATCCACCTTGGATAACTAACATCATGCCAGTACCCAAGAAGGATGGAAAAGTATGCATGTGTTTGGATCATAGGGATTTGAAAAAATTAAGTCCCAAAGAGGATTTCCCATTACCTCACATAGATGTTTTGATGGACAATACAACTCAAGCTTCGGTATTCTCGTTCATGGACGGTTTCTCAGGATATAATTAAATCAAAATGGCACCCAAATATATGGAAAAAACTACTTTCATGATACCTTGGGGCACTTTCTGTTTCAAAGTAATGCCATTAGGTTTAAAGAACGCATGGAAACCTATCAACGGGATATGGTCACACTATTCCATGATATGATTCACAAAGAGGTTGAGGTGTACGTAGATGATATAATTGCCAAATCTCATACTGAGGAGGATCACATCATACATTTACAAAAGCTATTCGAGCGTCTGCGCAGGTTAAAACTAAGGTTGAATCCAAACAAGTGTACATTTGGTGTCAGATCAGGAAAATTACTGGGTTTCATTGTAAGTCAGTATGGTATTAAGGTGGACCCCAACAAGGTAAAAGCCATACAAGAGATGCCAGCTCCGATGATAGAGAAAGAGGTCAATGGTTTCTTAGGACGATTGAACTACATTTCAAGGTTCATATCGCACCTAACTTCTACGTGCGAGCCTATATTCAAACTACCGCGAAAAGATCAAACGGTGGTATAGAATAATGATTTCCAAACAACTTTCAAGACAATAAAGCAATATTTACAAGAGCCACCTATCTTAATGCCACCAGTTCCCGAAAGACCACTCATCATGTATCTGACAGTACTTGAAGGATCAATGGGATGTGTATTGGGACAACATGACAGAACATGTAGAAAAGAGCATGGAATCTACTACCTCAACAAGAAATTTACTGACTGCAAAACCAGGTACTCACTTCTCGAGAAGACTTGTTGTACATTGGCTTGGGCTACTAAAAGATTGAGGCAATACATGTTAACTCACACCACGTGGTTAATAGCAAGAATGGACCCTTTAAAGTATGTGTTTAAAAAACCAGCTCTCAAAGGAAGGATTGCCCGATGGCAGATGTTACTATCAGAATATGACATCCAATATGTTACTCAAAAGGCCATCAAGGATAGTGTACTAGCTGACCATCTAGATCATCAACCATTATCATAATATCAACCAATGAAGTTTGACTTTCTAGACGAAGATGTCATGGTTATAGGTAACTACGAAATACCAGGGCCCGATGAAGGACCTGAACCAAGGGCACATTGGACACTCATGTTCGGTGGAGCTTCAAATGCATTGGGGCACAACATTGGGGGCAGTTTTGACTTTTCCGAAAAATTATCACAAGCCTTATACTTCAAGGTTATGTTTTGAGTGCACCAATAATATCACCAAATACGAATCTTGTATCCTGGTTCTAGAAGGCTGTCATCAATTTAAGAATCAAACATATTAAAGTATTTGGAGACTCTGCGCTAGTTATATACAAATTCAATAGCGAATGAGACACTAAACATCCCAAATTGATTCCATATCAAGATCATGTTTTAAAGTTGTCTATGAAATTCACTGAGATCACCTTCAGTCACATCCCACGAGAAGAAAATTAAACGGCAGACGCCTTGGCAACTTTATCTGCCGTGTTCAAAGTAACTTGGCCAAACCATGAACCGCGCATTACAACCAGACATTTTGAAGAGCCAGAACATTGCCTTGCTATTGAAGAGGGACCAGTAATAAGCCTTGGTTCAATGAAATCAAGAGGTACCTTGAAAAACAAGAATATCCAGAAAATGCCTCTATCATTGACAAACAAACTCTGCAGAAGCTAGCCTCAAAATTCTTTCTGAGTGGTGATGTGTTATACAAAAGAAACTATGATATGGTGCTACTCAAGTGTGTGGAGAAGCAGGAAACAGATACACTTATGAGAGAAATCCATGAAGGTACTTTTGGAACTCATACAAATGGGCATGCCATGGCTAGAAAAATCCTGCGAGCGGGTTATTATTGGTTAATAATGGAAGCCAATTGCTACCATTATACAAAAACATGTCACAAGTGCCAAATCTACACCAAAAAAGAAATCCTCTGAACGTCATGAGCTCTCCTTTTCCATTTTTGATGTGGGGAATCGATATGATAGGCATGATCAAATCGAAAGCATCTAACGGATACCAATTCATACTGGTTGCCATTGATTACTTTACTAAATGGGTAGAAGCGACATCCTGTGCAAATGTAACAAGTCAAGTGGTTACTTGATTCATCAAGAAAAATCTCATATGCAGATATGGGGTTCCAAGAAGAATCCTAACGGATAACATGTCTAATCTGAACATCAAAATGATGAAGGAGTTATGCAATAATTTCAAGATTGAGCATCATAATTCTTCATCATATCGACCCAAAATGAACAGGGCCGTTGAAGCTGCCAATAACAATATCAAGAAAATCAATCAGAAAATGGTGAAAACATACAAAGATTGGCATGAAATGCTTCCCTTTGCTCTACGTGGCAATCATACTTCTGTACGCACATCAACAAATGCAACTCCTTTCTCTCTAGTATATGGCATGGAGGCAGTACTCCTAGTTGAAATATAGATTCCATCACTTCGAGTTCTAATGGAAACAAAGCTTGAAGAAGAACAATGGGTTCAGACGCGACTTGATCAGCTCAACCTCATTGAAGAGAAATGCTTGACAACTTTGTGCCATGAACAATTATATCAGAAGCGGATGAAGAAAGCATTCAACAAGAAAGTCCTCCTTCGAGTGTTCAAAGAAGGGGATTTGGTACTAAAAAAGATTCTGCTATGTTGCCTCGATTCATGCGGTAAATGGACACCCAACTACGAAGGTTCATATGTGGTAAAAACAACATTATCCGGTGGTGGTCTCATTCTTACAACAATGGATGGGGAAGAACTACCACATCTGGAAAATTCAGACGCAATCAAAAAATACTATGTATAAAAAGCTCACTAAGCTCGAACCTTAAACATGCGACTTAGGCAAAAAGGAGCGTTTTGGTGGATTGAAAATCTTAAAGAGCGACCTAGGCAAAAATTAGGGACATGCACAAAAATTATCCCGGTGGATTGAAAATCCGAGAGGAAGATCCAGGAAAAAATTAGGGATCTTACTCAAAGAAATAAATAACAAAAAGACTGCAATCTAAGAACCACGACTATGACCACGAAAGAAGGGATTGATCTAAATCATTTGACTCAAAAGCAAAGGAGATTATAGTTATCAAAAAGACATTGGGGAAACAACAGTAACAATTATCATTTTCATTGCCAATTTCTAGTTTAAAACTTTATGTAATTACCTCTTTCAAGGAATTGCATCTTGTACTGGCCTATTCAGAGGCATATTTAATCAATAAAACATTGACTTTTTCAAATCTTTCAATTGATTTTTTTATTTATTTTCGGACTTGTTTGCAAAATACTACGATTATTTCTTGTGAATACTGCATTGAAATCATTTTGGGGATTTGACAAATAAAAGCATCTGATGAAATATTAAAAAGCATTTTGGTTAGAAAAACATCGAAAGAAAATCCATGCGTACGCCCATGTCCATGCCTATTTCCACACCCACGCCTATATCCACACCTACTCCCGCGCCTACGATACAAATATCAAGATCTTGCTGACACTTATTCATCTTATTTAAATCAGTTCAAAGATACCACAACAACTCAATGTAGGGGAGTTTTCAACACAAAACCAATGGTTTAAAAGGAGATAATATCAAAAACAATTTTACATTTGGGGAATATACACACATTTGGTATATATGTAATTATTTGGGGCATACACAACATACTTGATACGCATACACTATGGGTTCCATATCAATCTAAGGCATTATGCATATACATCATACATGGCATTTTTTCAAACATACTTTGGGAGAAATCAATATCTTTAGGCCCTCCATCAGATTATCAAAACAAACAATTACCTTGGTTGAGAACAGACACAACTGGTAAAAATTTGATATCATCTTTTATTTAGTTATCTAAGATTTGATCATTGAAAAACAGCTTTTTATCTGCGATATAACTCATTGCGTCACTCTCCATGCAGCGATGTGTTATCAAGCTTTTCCAATCATCTACCCCTAGGTTGTGGTATATGTGAGAATTGTCAGATTCATATTATTCATTCCCTAGGTTGCAATGAATACGTGAATTCATCCTCGAACTGTTTACTCCCTAGGTTGTAGTAAATAGGACAAAAACTATGATATAACTCATTGCTCCAGTCTCCATGCAACGATGTTGTTATCAAGATTTTCAATTATCTATCCCCTAAGTTGCGATAGATATGTGGATTTTTAAGATTATATTATTCACCCCCTAGGTTTTGATAAATAACATAATCCCGCCTCTGTTGTCTTTGATCCCCTAGGTTGTGATAAATACAGAGGTTCCTCTTCATAATCTTTACTTCCTAGGTTGTAGTAAATAGGATGATGTCTGTGATATAACTCATTACGTCAGTCTCCATGCAGTGATGTGTTATCAAGCTTTTTCAATCATCTATCCCCTAGGTTATGATAGGTGAGAGAATTACTTCTTCAAATATCTATCCCCTAGGCTGCGATAGATATGAGAATTTTCAGGGTTATATTAGTCATCCCCTAGGTTGTGATGAATAACATAAGCCCTCCCATGTTGTCTTTTATCCCCTAGGTTGTGATAAATACACATGTTCATCCTCGTATTGTTTACTCCCTAGGTTGTAGTAAACATAACGAAATCTGCACAATCCATTGCATCAGTCTCCATGCAGGAAAGTGTTATCAAACTTTATTTTATTCATCCCTTATGCTGCGACGAATAGAAAAAAACAAATCAAGTCAAAACTTAATATATTAGTCTCCAAGCATTAGTAAGTCAACTTTTCAAAACTTATATCATTTACCTCCTAGGTCATGGTAAGTATGCAAAAAAAATTACAATCTCTCTTAGATACTAACGAGTTATCCGCATCATCATATCTAAGTCAAAACAAAAACTTTGGTTCAAATGCTGGTAGATGATACATCATCATCTATTCCTATTTTTCATACCCATGGGAATACTGTACAACATATCCTTAAGATCTTTCGGACAAATTTTGGGGGTCTTCCATTATTTAATAAACTTCCGATCAGAGCATGTGAGACCCGCATATTCTCACACTATTCAATCGAAAGGTAATTAAATAGAGGCAACTTCACACCCCAAATTTTCCCTACTGGTTCCAAATATTTTATTCCTAAAAAGTATTATTTTTGCTTTATATGTTCACGGGGTTTAGTTTTTTGAAAGGGGTTTAATGGTTTTTTTTTAAATCAGAAAAGCTCATATAAAATTTTAAGCCCATTGCATTTCAATTAAGACTTTTTGATATTCACTCTCATTTAATTTGTAAAGGGTTTTACATTGTTAAAGAACTCTTAGGCCTTTGTAAATCAGAACAGGCCCATGTAAATTTTTAAAGCCCATTCGTTTTCTCTTGCAAGAGGGGTATGTTAGTTAAGTTATTGGCCCATAGAAAGGGAGGTGTGCTGATTATATAAGGGTTTTTTTTGTTAATTGGACCGGCCCACTAAAATGTTGGGGGCCTATTTTAAATAAAGATTAGGGGTGTATGTTCTAATCAGGGAGGCCATGAGTAATTCCTTTTAAGGCCCAATAAAGTAAAACTTTTGGCCCATTTTAGGTTTTGGTTTTAAATCATATTTTGTTTTTACTAATATCATTCAGATTATCATTATTAACTTTATCAAAATTATTACTATTTTAATTTAATTAAAAAATATATTTGTTTTGTTATTGAAAGAAAAAACATTGACTAAAAAGTAAAATTGAAACCAAAGAGGTCTGCTTTTCGCTAACAGGCCCAAGGTCCAAATGCTTACTACAGTCCAGATTAAAAAATCGGGTACTGTTCAGATCGAGGACAAAAGAAATACTTTTTCTAGGGTAAAACAGATACTGTTCAAATCAAAATTAAAATAGAAACAAAAATCTTACATTGAATCGATTAAATCATCATAGTCCCTTTCGAATAAAGATCATAATCCCTCGATGACCCTTCGAGTTCACTACAAAATGATCTAGTCCCTTTGATGACCCTACGAGAAAAATGATGATAGTACCTTCAAATTGCTAAAAGTATTCGTACATGTTGCCTTCTTAGGCCATACGACGACCCTACGCCTGTCCCTTCACATCCAATAGATAAGGCTACCTACCGACTAATGGTACGAATAGTAATATCTCTAACGGAGAAGGAAAATAACAAGACCAACCTTTAGTGGGTAAGACTCAACAAATTGCTTGCTCACAACCTTTTTTCAAAACAAACAAAACATTTTACACATCAAATTTCAAACAAATATTTTCAAACAAACACTTTGTACGCATTCTTGAGGACTTATACAAGAATCATTACAAAGTCTGCCTCACAATTGACATTTAAAATATTTTCAAACAATCACACACACAAAGCAAATTTTTTCAAAGTGAGCTAAGAAATTAAGAGCCCATAGATAACTACATATGAAAAGGGTTCTAATACCTTCCCTTTTCATAACTTACCCCCCGAACTCAAAATCTATCTAAGGTCTTTCCTGTTCTTTTCACCTTTTCTCATTGGATAAAAGAAAAGCCAGGGCGACTCTTGCTATCTGTAACATTTGTGATAAAATGCTAAACAAGTCAGTTCTCTCATCGTATTGCAGAACTGGAGTCTCTATTAGGGAGTACTTAAAAAAGAGGGGTAACCTTAAGAATTTAGATCACTTTAATTTCTTAAATCGTGTGCTTTTTCTAGTTTAACTTTAAGGGCTTGCTTAGGTTTATTGCTTGTAAGATCTTACACCCGGATCTAGGGACGCCTTAGGTAAGTAGAAATATATCATGAAAACTGTACGACATAGACCGATATGTTCGAAGTGATGGCTACAGTTAGTGCGACACTTTGGTTTGTAATAATGTTCCTTGAGTCAGTCAAGGATAACATTAGGCTTTCGCGTAGTGCCATTAGCACTAAATAACTTTTAGAACCTTAATTGGCCCATCTTGGCCATTAGAAGGTAGTGAGATGGCCGGCTTTGGTGAAGTCCAAGTTTTGTTGATACTCGATGCTACGCTCATTGAGATTCGACTCTCGGGATCTTTTGGTGGCAAGCCAGTTGCCGTGCTAAAATAAAGCCTGTGAGAAAGATCTGTGATATGAGATTCCTAGAACCCGGTTACTATTTTAGGACATGTTGAGCCAACTAAACTTCAGTTGTGGGAAGGATACTTACCTATTGACTTCATGCAAGCCTTGAAACCTAAGGCTACTTGCATGACTTGTTTGTATTCACTATCTAACAACTTGAATTCCTTGCAGGATTTGTTTGTATAAACTCATTTGTTCTCATCACCTTATGCTTTTGCTTAGTGCATGGCATACACATCATGTCATTTCATAAATATCATTGTTACTAACCATTTCAAGGATCTTAGGAATTTATGGTGCAATATTCGTAGGATTGTTATAAGTCAAATTTCTATCAAGGGGCAAGAGGATTTATTTTCCTCAAGCTAGATGCCATCAAGATCAGAGTGTATTTTCTTGAGTCAGAGGCTATGACCCACTTGATATGGTGAGCTTGATTATTATAGAAGTACATTCAAAGATGAAAACTCAAAGTTCTTCAGACAAAGCTGCAACTAAAGATCCTTGAAAATATTGCATACGCATATACATACAATGTCATTGCATAACAGGTTTCCAAGACAAGTTTCTCATCTCCCTGCTAATTATTTCAACAGAAATGGCTCTTGAACAAACAATGAAAGATCTCCAAGATCAAAATGCTCAGTTCCAAGAGATGTTCCTAAGCTTAGCCAAGGGGCAATAAGAACTGAAGGCACTCATTGTCAAATAGAAGAAGAAGACAAATAAACCAATTGGCATTATCAATATAGGGAGAAGTTTCAGAGGTCTGGCTAAATAGGTTAAGAAGATCGAAATCCCAGAGGACAATGATAATGAACATGATGACAACGATGAAAGTGATAAGCGTGAGGAAAATAACAATCATGGTTTTGTCAAATACTCTATTGAAGAGGAAGAAGATTATTTGGATGAACAATATCCCCCATGATGATGAGAAGTATAAGCTATTAGAATAGCGTATGAAAGCTATGGAGATCCAAAAGGTGCCTGGATCAAACTTCGAAGAATTAGCTTTGGTCTCAGGAGTTGTCATTCTTCCCAAGTTCAAAACTCCTACCTTTTCTAAGTATGACAACATTTCTTTCCCGAAGCTGCATTTGAGGTCATATGTTTGGAAAATCCAACCACACACTGCTGACAAGAAATTGTGGCTTCATTTCTTCCAAGAGAGCCTGTCTGGAACATAGTTGGAATGGTTCTATAAACTAGAAGGGACCAATACTCATACATGGGAAGATTTATCTTCCTCTTTCTACAAGAAGTACCAGTATAATGCTGATCTCGCACCAACTCGTATGCAATTGCAGAGTATGTTTGTGGGCTCTAATGAAAGCTTCAAAGAGTACGCCCAGAAATGGAGAGATCTTGTAGGTAGGGTTCAAACTCCTTTAGATGACAGGGAATTGGTTGGAATGTTCATGAGCATGCTGACAAGTCCTTTCTATAATCACCTACTTGGAAATTCTTCAACCGGTTTCACTGAACTGATATTGATAGGGGAACATGTTGAGAATGGAATCAGAAGTGGTAAAATCTAGGTGCATATCTCTTCCAATACTCAGAAGAAGTCATACAATGGGAAGAAAGAGTCCAATGTTGTTTACATCCCGAAGGGTTGTAATAAGAGAGACCACAACCAATCTGTGGGGGCAGTACTGATCTCTAATCCTACACCAGTGCAACAACGACAATAGGGTAATCAGTGTAAGCAGGATACACCCAAGAGACAATTTACAGAAATCAAAATGTCATTGGCTCAAGCGTTATAACACATGCTAAAGGCAGAGTTTATTACATTGAAGGATCCTCCTCGGAATCCCAATACTTTCGCTCCTAGCTATCATCCCAGTGCAAGGTGTGCATACTATTCTAATAGTCCTTGACATGATACAAATGGATGTTGGGCATTGAAGAACAAGATTCAAGATATGATTAATGCTAAAGAGATAGAGTATGAACCTCCTGAAACTCCTAATGTGATCACTTCTCCCATGCCAAATCATGACTAAGATTGAGAGCGTCCAGTTCATTTAAATTTTCAGTTGTAATTTATTTTGTTTATTCGAACACTTATCTTTATGTCAAACTTTTTTTATTTCCATTAATGAGTTGCACATGTTTGTCTTTAATTGATCCATTCATTTTCACTATATTTAAACTATGCTTTTTACTTCCTTTTTGTGATATTCAACTCTCGTTAAAAGCTATAAGCCTTTAGAGGGAGGATGATGAAAACGATACCATAATCTCATACAATATACTTTTGAACAGACCTTGCTGACGATGTACATGCGTTGCTTCAATTCCTAAATAGTGGAGATATAAGGAAGTTAATCCCTAGTCAACCCCTTTGAGCCTAAGAAGTAGGAGTTTTATTTTTCACGCAAATTGAAACCCTTAATCATAACCTGGGATAGGGTAGTTTGTCAATTAATTCAATTGTGCATTCAATTGCAAGCTTTTACTTCATACATAGCAGGTAGTATCAAAGACACCCTTCCAAATCAAAATCCGGTGATGGTTCCCCGTAATCATTAAGTCGGGCAGTCATTATCTTTCAAAAGAAAAGCCCTCTAAGTCGAACCTATGAAGGAGACTTAGGGAAAAAATGGGGTATCCCGCTGACTGTAATCTCAAACCAAATTGTTCAGGAAAACGTTAAGGATAATAATGTCAAAAAGAGGTCGCTACAAATCCTCAACAAAAGAAAGATGTTACAAGAAAAAATGACTGCCTTCTCAAATAAACTTTCGGTTTCTGAACCATCACCAAGTATCAATGCTTTAATTCCAAACTCTATTGGAACCTAAATGCATAATTAACTGAGTATAGGACTGAAGGACATCATGGAGGACATGTTAGGTACAAATAAACTTTGATCCTTTTATCCTTTGTTTCTTAAACCGTGAACCAGGCCACGTTACAACCCTTTAAAGTCCTAGTTGAAGCATGGGTTAGTTCGAAATCATATTGTTACAAAAAGGTATCCTGACTCCTGTAAGGATTACTATAAATCCTATGTTGATATCACATTCTTACAAATTTTGTTTTACTAAAAAATGCATTTTTTAAACCTCAAGACAGACATAAGCTTTGCATTTTAATACCACTGTTTGCATATGATTAAGTGTTCGACAACAGAGAAATTCGCATGACGAATATTTAATGAATGAAAATCCTCCCAATGGACATAATTACTTCTGAGGATTGATCAAAGAGAAATACATTTCCAGTAACAGACCTTTCGTGTGGTTATAAATCAAGGGGCATGACATGTTATTGTCCAACTCATCTGTGGAGATTAAGTTAAGATTCACATAATCTCTCAAAAGTGCGAATAGCCAAGGGCAGATCTCCATTTGAATCACTTGAGGCATGTTACATTGATCATGAGTTTCACAAAAGCCACTATGAAAATTGAATCTTCGGTATCACCAAATTTCTTGTCTATGTCAGCAGTATCAGATGGTGTCATTCTGCCGTGACAGTTCTTAGAAAAATACCGAGGAAGGTCAAGACTATCAGAAACCTGGTAATCAATGGTTGATAAATAAATTTAAACATTGGGTACTCCAGACTAATCCCATGGGCAAATGTACTCCTGCACACGAAGGGCCACGAATGATCAAGAAAATATTTTCTGGCAGTGCTACAACACTCACTACCATGGACAGTAAAAATTCCCTGCGCCCTGTGAACGCGAACATAGTAAAAAATATTATGCACGAAAAAGAGACCCACTACGTTTATTGGCCTAGGAAAAAATAAGGACATCCCGACGAACCAAAAGGGTTTAGGAAAAAATTAGGGACATATAAATAAAATTGTACACCCGGCAAGTCAAAAACCTGAGAAGGAGGCTTGGGGAAAAAGGGGTATCCCGGTGGACTGAAAATACGAAAAGACCGTACAGGAAAAAGTTAGGCATTAAAGCGTACGACTATGTCCCATTATCTCATCACTTGTTTATCACTCTGATCAATAATTACTAAAGACTCTAGAAGTTGGGATAATTTTCAAGTCATCCACAAATACTTACAGAGCAATCTCCATGGAACTATCTCAGTAGAGCTATCTTCACAAGCGCATCCCCAACAGTGATATATTCCCCAGCAAGTCTAATATGCCCTCAGACAGAAATTAAGGCATCTTCCAACAATTCACCTCCATATCCTTTATGGATAGCTTGACATGATCATCTTCCATAATAGGCCCCCTAGCATATAAGGAAGTTTGATCACTTCCCCAGCATACAGTGAAGACTTCCTCAACACAACCTATGAAATTCCAATCCTCATCAGAGTTTATTTCCTCGACACGGTTTACAGGAATTTAATTCCCCAGTGGAGTTCATTACTCCAACGCCGTAAATCCTTAACAAAATTCTCTACTCCAACAAGGTTTAATCAAAGTTTATATCCCCAGAAGAGTTGCTACGGTATCTGAAACCTGGACAGATAGCACACTGGAGGGATATCCATCTCTTTTATCCCCAGTCAGAGTACGTAAGAATCAAATCCTTCAACAAAAGAAAGGAGAACGATCGACTCTCCTTGAATGCCTCTACACTTAAGCAGAAGTCGAAAATCCCTAGCAGAGCATCCTGAAACAAAAAGAGAGAATCCCCAGCAAGATTATTCCCAGCAGAAATTGAAGAATCACTTCATCCCCAGCAACAGTTTGTGATTTATTTTCCCTAGCTAGACATTGTTACAAGGAGCTACCGATACGCGTCAATGACATATTGCCTTCATACATCATTTCACAATACATCATAGCATAGTGCATACCGAAACACATATACCATTCTCATTTATTTTGAGAGCATCATTACACAATGCATTACATACATCTTGACATTACATAAAGCTAATTTTGTCTTTTCAGGTAAAGTTTCCAAATAGACGAATATCATCAACAATGTTCAAATAGGTCAGAGATTAATTCCCAAAACCGGACGAGGAAACTATCTATATGACCAGGCGGTATGAATTCCTGAAATAGGACGAGTTTACCAACAAAAAGTAGGTCGTAGATTAATTCCCAAAACAGGACGGGGTAACTATCTATATGACCAGGCGATATGAATTCCCAAAACAGGACAGGTTTACCAACAAAAAACATGTCGCATATTAATTCCCAAAACAGGACGGAGCAACTATCTATATGACCAGGCGGTATGAATTCCTGAAACAGGACGAGTTTACCAACGAAAAATAGGTCGCTGATTAATTCCTGATATAGAACGGGGAAACTATTTGTATGACCAGGCGGTATGAATTCCCGAAATAGGACGAGTTTACCAATGAAAAATAGGTCACAGATTAATTCCTGAAACAGGATGAGGAAACTATCTGTATGACCAAGGGGTATGAATTATCAAAACAGGATGGGTTTACCAACAAATATAGGTCACAGATTAATTCCCGAAACAGGGAGGGGAAACTATCTATATGACCAGGCGATATGAATTCCCGAAACAGGATGAGTTTACCAGCAAAAAACAGGTCACAAATTAATTCCTGAAACAGGACGGGGCAACTATGTATATGACCAGGCGTTATGAATTCCTGAAACAGGAAGGGGAAACTATCTATATGACCAGGCGGTATGAATTCCCAAAACAGGACGAGTTTACCAACAAAAAACAGGTCGCAGATTAATTCCTGAAACAAGACGGGGAAACTATTTATATGACTAGGCGATATGAACTCCCGAAATAGGACGAGTTTACCAACAAAAAATAGGTCACAGATTAATTCCTGAAACAGGACGGGGCAACTATCTATATGACCAGGCGGTATGAATTCCTAAAACAGGACATGTTTACCAACAAAAACCAGGTTGCAGATTAATTCCCGAAATAGGACGGGGCAACTATCTATATGACCAGGCGATATGAATTCCCGAAACAGGACGAGTTTACCAACAAAAAATAGGTCGCATATTAATTCCTGAAACAGAACGGGGAAACTATCTATATGGCCAGGCGATACGAATTCTCTAAATAGGATGGGTTTACCAATGAAAAATAGATTGTAGATCAATTCCCGGAACAGGATGGGGCGACTATCTGCATGACCAAAAGATTTCCTTCAGAGACTGAATTCTTACGAGCATTTCCTTCAGAGATTAATTCTGAAAAGCATTTCCCTTAGATAAAATCAAGACATAGATTTCATTCTGATACTCCCTAGTGAATCTTCTAGTTACATTAGATGATGTTTATAAGCCCATCTCTGACGACACTCTGTCAACTTTCTGAATGACATATTTAAAGCCCATTCAATCAATACTATCAACCAACAACGTTACTCCGTTGTTGTACCCCAAAATTTTCCCTCTGTTTTCTCAAGACATTTCTCACAAAGATCTTTAATGGTTCAAGCTTGCACACGTATTTACTAGGTCAAGCCATCCCCTCAACACTGATACCTCAAATTAGGGTTTGATTTTGCACAAGGACAACTAGACTTCTAATACTTCAAATTACTTTCATGGATCAGTATGTACCCTCAAGATTGCTCATATCAAGTTTTAAGTCTTGGATCACAAAATTGCGCAGTCAATTGAGCAGATGACCTAAAATCAACTATATTGAGTAAAAAGTCAATTGTGGTTAACCTACAGTCAAACTTCAAGATTTTTGACCAATATCATCATTTTGAAGTCATATGTATCAATTGATCAAGTTTGGATCAAACTCCCCAAGAAAATTGTTCAAATCACCAAAAGGGCAAAATGGTCAAAATTAAGGTTTTGACTGATCACGGGTTTTTGACCTAATACAAGATCCAATGGTTTGAAGCATAATATCAAGATTAAAATACAACATATTGTCCTAATTTCATGGCTCAAAACATTTCTCAAGATCAATTGATTGATAGTTGAAATTCAGTCAACTGATGAAAATGTCAACTGATACATCAAAAGTCAAACTTTTACTTTTTGATCAAAATTGAGTTCAAAGATCACATTTCATCAAGACATTCAAAAATATGAAACTTGATCATCAAGAAATCAATAAAGTCAAAAGTCATTTTGAAAAGTCAAACTTTTCAAGACTTGGAAAAATTTCTAAGTGTTTTAAGCATGATAATTTCATAACTTGATACCAATTTTTTCACCATGATGAAAAATGATTCAAGGAAAACTTTCAACATGAAAGTTATAGATATTGATGAGATCTACAACTTTTATTTACTGATAAATTCCTAGAAATTCTTGGATTTAGGCAGATTTTTGACCTAACTTCTTTGCCAATTTTCACCAAGCTCCAATATTATTTTGTCAAAATGGCCAACATGAAAGTTGTATAGGATGTTTCAAGATTTCCAAAATATCCAAGAACTTGAAGAGATTATTTTTGAGCTAAGAGAATCGAAGAGGAGAAGTTAGGCATCCAATCTTGATTTTCAAGTCATTTCTTCATGAAGAATCTTTGATTCAATACTGAACATGCTACATAATCTTGTTCTATAAGTCCATTAACCCCTAAATCTACCTTTAGTCAGATGATTACACAAAGTTTTATACCCTAATCCAAGCATTCAATGCATTGTCCATGCTTAATACCATTTTAGGAAGAAAGGCAACATTGCCATTTTGGAAAAGTGGCTTTAATCACAAAGTCCACTCTTCTTGAGCCTCTAACTTATTGTTCTGAACAAATACAACATGTATGCTCAGAAGCAACAATTTTAAAGCTTCTAAGCCACCTTATAAACCATGTACTTGTGCATTGAAACCATACTTGTCAACCTTACTTCAAAAACAAGTCAAGAAGCCAAAACATGTGATTTTGTACTTCTGATCATCTCAAGATCTCAAACTTTTTCTCTATAAATGGAGACATCATTTGTAAGATAAGGGACTGATTCACAAGCCTGAAAAACTCCCTCAAGCTAGAAATTGCTTCAAAACATCATTGTTGTGCAAATTTTGACTTTACACATCAAACTTCCATTGCACTCGTGCGTTTCTTGGTCAAACCATTTCAAAAGCTTCCCTATCTCAAATATAAGCCATCCCAATACCTGTTTTCAAACTGTAACACCATTTGCACTATCCTTCATTTTCGAAAACAGGGGTCTACACTTGGACTTCTCTAGAACAGTTCAAGCGCTCTCAACTCAAAGTAACCATTGGAATAGTTTCCTGGAAGTTTAAGGAAGCTAACCAGGCCATTAAAACATCTTGAAGTGAGCTCTAACTCAAAACACGATATTCAGTTTTAAGGTAAGTTTTCTAATTTTCAATCTCTTCATATAGGCATTGTTAGCTTTCCATTTTCAAAGATAAAATATAGACATCATAGCCCTGAAACTGACCATGTCCTTAGAATTCATTTATGTTGCCTGAGTAGTGAGAATTTTAGAGTCGAACTTCCTGAAAAAATTAGGTTAGAATTGGTACAAGTTAAAATTCGTGCTCATCTTTGAGCCATTGTTTAAGTTATGTACATTTCTAGAATCGTGGTGAAATTTCTAACAAGTTTGATGTTCATACTTTTGAGAATGGTTGAGAAATGAATGAGTTACAGAGGCTCTGGCTAGGGCGAGGAAGAATATGAAGTTTATATAAGACACTGGATGTATAGCTACCCCAGTGGTTGAGAGCGTGCGCGTTATTGCCAAGGGCCTGGGTTCGAGCCCCAACACTGCCTTTTTTCCTAACTTTTTTCAGGATTTTCTTCTTTTTTTTTGTCACAAGCCAGCGCGCCTAGGCCTAAGGTCATTGGGCCTAGCTTTTTTACTCAGCAATACCCCCTGTTTCCTTTTCAGCTACGCAGCCCACTTGTTTTTTCTTTATTATTTTCTTTTTTTTGATTAACAAAATATATATTGGGCCTAATCAAATAGAAAACCATTTTTTCACTCATAAACACCGTTTCTCATTTTACACCCTCCTGACTTTTCTTTTATTTTTCCATTTTTATTTTTCTTTTCCTTATTTTTATTATTATTAATATTATTATTATTATTATTTTTATAAATCAAAAATAAAAAATCCAAAATAATTTATTTGTTTATTTACATATTTATAATACTTTTTATTTTATTTCTTTTAAAGATAAAAAGACCAAAAACATTTTTCTAACAAATTTAATTTCTTTTCTTAAATTTAAATAATAATTAGACTTAGGTTTATTTTATTTTCTTTTTAATTAAAATTAATTTATAACTCAGGTTCCTTTTAATTAATTAACCTTTTATACTAGTTTAATTAATATAAAATCTTTTTCATACAAAATCCTAAAAAACTTGTCTTCTCATGAACAATTTATTTTCTTTTCTTAAATCAATTTGGTTTAGTTTTTATTTGAATTAGTCATTTTATTTTCTTTTACTTAACCTAGTTAGAATTAAAACCTTTCAAAAACATAAACAAAAAAACAATTTCTTCTTTCCTTGTATATTATTTCACAATCTTGTACATTATTATTCAAATTCAATATGGTTGTAATAGTAATTAGGTTTTTTTTAAATTATTTTTCATCTCCCATTTGTAAATTTGTACCCCCATCCCCAAACAATGTAATAGCGTAGAATTTTACATTTCCGTAATTTATCGCTTTCAATATAATTGCTAGTAATTAGGGTTTGTATGAAAAGACATAAAATAAACAAGTAGAAAACCGTAATTCAAAGACAAAGAGCATGAAAACAAACACTTTGCATACTTGCACCTCTAGGTTTGACCTAACTTGTTGCCTAAGATAAAAACAATCATGTCCCTCGAACGTGGAATACTTTAGAAATGACCCTCGAATACAAGATCCTAGTCCCTCGATGACCCTTCAATGTTACTTTCAGTAAATAGTCTTAGAACATTTAGATAAATTGCTAAGGTATCCTACAATGTTGCCTTCTATAACTGTACAACGACCCACGTCTGTCCCTTCCCATCCAATGATAGGGTTTCTTATCAATCAATGGTAAGATGGCAATATCTAAAGGAGGAGGAAATGAACAAAGACTTTTTGAGAAGGTAGAACGCTCGTAGTTGCTTGCTCAAAACAATTTTCAAAACATCTCTCAAAACACACCAACACTTTCAAATGAAATATTTTCAAAAGTTAACACTTTGTATACATTCTTATAGAGATGGGAATCATTACAAAGTTCGCCTAAACGAAGGCACTTTTCAAAAATACTTTCAAAAACATCAAAAAACATATTTCAAACAAAGCATTTCAAAGTGAGCTAGCAACTAAGAGCCCGTAGATAACTACAGATGAGAAGGGTGCTAACACCTTCCCTTTTCATATCCTATCCCCCAAACTCAAGAAAATATCTCAAAAGATCTTTCCTGTTCTTTCCACCCTTTCCTTTATTGGATAAAAGAAAAGTAGGTGGCAACTCTTGCTATCCGCAACAATTGCGATAAAACGCAAAACACCCAAGTCAGTTCTCCCATGTTGTATCCAAATATTTTCCCTCTCATTTCTCAAGGCATTTTTCACAACGGCTCCCAAAAATTCAAGCTTACACAAATACATTTGGATTTTTCAGCATCAAGATTAAAGAGGACATTTCTAAAAGAGACAAAACAGATGTGTGATGCGGTGGGAGAACTGACTTGAGGTTTTGCGTTTGTGTTCGCAAATGTTTCGGTTTAGCAAGAGTCGCCACCGAACTTTTTATTTTACTGAAAGGAAAGGTCAAAAAGCACAGGAAAGACCTTTGAGATGTTTTCTTGGGTTCAGGGGGGTAGATTATGAAAAGGGAAGGTGCAGGCACCCTTTTCATCCATGGTTATCCATGGGCTCTTAGTTACTTGTTTAGATCGTTTGTTTTGCTTTTCCAATTGTTTGAAATGGTTCTTTGTGTGTGGTTTTGAAAATGTTTTGAAAGGAGGCCATCTTTGTGGCAACCTTTGTAATGATTCTTGTTTGAATGTATACAAAGGTGTATTGTCTTTTGAAAAGATGTTTCAATGTTTGATTGTTTAAAATTTGTTTTGGGAAATTGTTTTGAAATTGTGTTATGTGTTTAAAAATAGCAAGGATGTTCTTTGTAAGTTTTGATCAAGTAACTAAGAGTTGTCTACCCTATCTACTCAAAGATCTTTCCTACACATTTTTAACCCTTTTGACAGTGTTGTTTTACCATTGAATTTGGTAAACAACCTTGTATTAGGATGTTAAACAGGACAGGCGCGGGTCATCGTATTAACCATGATAGCAGTTGTGCTAAGTATCTTTAGCAAATTTTTGAGGGACTAGATCATCTTGTATAGGCAACCAAAATAGCGTCATCGAGGGACTATGATCTTTTGTTTTGTTTTTGTTTTGCCAAGATACTCAACATGCATAACATGGCCATTTTCAAAGGCAACAAGTGGATGAAACCCTAGGGGTGCATGTGTGCATTGTGTTGTCATTTTCATGCATTTATATCTTGCATTAGTCAAGCTATTTGTTTTGATTTTGGACATTTGCATACAAACCCTAATCTCTAACATGGCATATTTGAAAGCATAAAATGCGTAAAATAAACCTAAGCTATTACAACATTGATATGGGGAGGGGGATACAATTTTGAATGCGGGAGTATTTGCAAGACAATAAAACCCTAATATTTACTATTACATCCAAATTGAATAAATGGTACAAATAAATAAATAGGCAAGTATTTAAATGGTCAATTAAATAAATATGCAAAATATTATGAATATGCAAAAAAAAAATGTTTTTGTTTATTTTTATGTATGTAAAAATAAAATATTTAATGTATTAAAAAAATAGAAATAAAAGATTATTTTTTTTATTAAGGGTAAAAACCCTAATTTTCTTTAAGAAAGTATATATATTAATTATATTATTTATGTACAATAAAATAAAATAAAATATATACAAAAATAAAAATATATTAGAAAAAATATTATTTAAGTATAAATAATAAAAATAAAGGCATAATATTTTTATATATCATTTTCAAGTTTTTCATTAAATAAAATAAAGGTATATTATCTAAAAATTATTTTCATGTTAGAAAAATAATAAAAAATATAAAATAAAATATGAAAATTTATGAAAATGTTTTTAATATTTTTTATGTTTAGAAAATAATAAGATAAAATCAGAAATGAAAAACAAATGGAAAAAATACAAAAATATAAAGAAATGGGCTAGGGGGGTGCAATCTGTAAAGAGGGGGTGTCAAAAACCAAGCCAGAAGCAAGCCCAGCCCACTGAACTTCATCTTCAACCTTTGTCAAACAAAAACGTGCGCGCCTGATTCAAATATGGAAAACCTGCATACGTGCTCTAATGCAAAAACTCATAACACCAAAGTTATAGCATTTTTCAAGACGATTTCAACCATATAAAGAACTTAATCTAACTCTCAAAGACCAGAGAGAATTTCTCTGGCCCTAATTTCTAACCTAACTTTCTCAGGATGTTCATGAATCAAATTCTCTTAACATGCTTAACTTAAATGAAAACTGAGCATATGTACAGCTTCAGGGCTATGAGTACTACATTTTTTATTCACAAACTTAAGCCTAATGATTCCTAAATACAGAGATAGAAAGTGGACAAATACCTGTTTCAGATGAACTCGTGTATGGAAATGTGGAGCTTTTCAGTGAGGCCTGAGATGCTTGGGAGCTTGCCTGAACTTCCTCTGACCTTCCCCAATGCATAGTTTGCTTTGGACTTGCTTGAGCAAGCTTGTAGAACTCAACCTGCACAAGCTGAAAACAGAAATGGTGAAGCTTGCAAATGGAGTTACAGTCACTGTCTAATGGTTGGGATAGCTTGGATAGGTTATATGGAATGTGTTTGAACAAGTTTGAGGCAAAACGCATGAGTGGCTTGTGTGATTGATGTGAATCTGCAGGTAGTGCCATGTTTTGCAAGAAGAATGTGATTTGGTGTTTTGGAGGGCTTGAGGGTTCAACAATTCGTGTTTCTGGCTCAAGTCAATGTACAAAACTTGTCTCTAATGCTTGCAAGGGTTGGTTATATCAGATATGCAAGTTATGGCTTTTTGGCAAGTTTACTTGTATTTTAAGCAAAAGTAAGAAATGATGCAAGACAGGCCTGTACAGGCTATCTACCAGCTTTCAATTTATGATCTTGGCCCCCTCAGTTTGTGGATATTGTTTGCTGTACAAGATTTTGTTCAAGGCTCAAGAATGCAATTTGACATAAAGCAAATTTGACAAAAATGACAATGTTGCCTTTTTGCTATTTTTGGATTAATCTCTTGTGTAATCCTCCCATGATCAGAACAAAGCCTCAAACCAATGGATTTGCATTTAATTATTGAGTATGAAAGGGTTTAGGGACCTGTAATCAAGTACAAACAATGCTGGATGGAAGTTGCAACTTGTATCAACATGAAAATGCCATGGATCAAAAGTGAGTTTTTACCAAATTCAAACCTTCGATTCTCCCTAACCACAAATGATTTTGGAGAGTTATTGGACATTTTGGAAAGCTTGTGACATGATATACAATCCATATTTGAAATGCATTTTGAGATTCCAAGTGGAACTAGGTGAAAAATGGCCATGAAGATAGGTCAAAATCTTGCCTAAACTAGGGCAAAATTTCACTAAGTTAAAAGTTTCATGGACCCTTGTTCCAAAAGTCATAACTTGAGATACAAGATTATTTTGGGAAAACTTTGTGAATAAAAGTTGTATACTTTGTGGAGGACTACAACTTTCATGTTGGAAGTTTTGTTTGAATCTAATTGCATCATGGTGAAAATGTTGGGCAAAGTTGGGAAAAAATAAGAAAATTTCATAACTTAGAAAAATTCTAAGTTATGACATTTTTCAATTTTAAACCCTAATTTGAAAAATTAGGTTTCTTGATGAACAAGTTTCATTTTTTGACACATATTGATGAAAAATGACCCTTGGCACTTGATTTTGAGCAAAAAGTCAAAGTATGACTTTTCAGTGTACAATCAAATTTTGATCAGTTGACTGAAAGATTCATCTATCAATCCAATGCATTTGAGATCTTTTGAACCTTGTGAATAGGTCAAGATGATGCCATTGAGTCCTTGAATCCATGCTTGAAACCAATTTGCCATTGGCTAGGTGAAAAATCAGAAATCGCCCTTGTGTAGTCAAAACCCTAAAAATGACCATTTTGCCCTTTTGATGATCTGATCAAATTTCTTGAGGAGTTGTGGTCCAAACTTGATCAAATGGTTAATATGAGCCTATAATGTTGATGTGGATCAAAAATTGTGAGGTTTGAATGTAAATTGGCCACAGTTGACTTTTTCTCAATATAGTTGATTTCTAGGTCAACTGTCCAATTGACTGGGCAAAAATTTGATTCAAGGCTTGAAACATGGTAGAGGCAATCTTATAAGTCCAACATGAAGTATGAAATTCACTTTGAGCATTGAAAGTCCAAAAATCCTTGTGCAAAGACAAACCCTAATTTAGGTCATCAGTGCAAGGAGATGTCTTGAGCAGAGCAAACCCTAATCCTATCTGGAGCTCAAGGAGTCTTGTGAGGGGAAATCTTGATAAAATGAGAGGGAAAATTTTGGGGTACAACAGCTTCCCCTGTTCAATCCTCTTGAACCTGAAGATTTAGATTGGCGAGTTTGCCTTTCGTGACTCGAAGGTAAAAGATGATTGGACACTAGAGGGCCCGTAAATTTGCACTCGTCAAAATGTAGGTGAGGGAATGGGTTTAGAGATGCCATTTGGAGATGGTAGAATCTTGCTGGAGATGGGCTTAAAGATGCCATCCGAGACTGTTTGTTGAAAATTAGGAGAATGAACACCAGATTGGTATACGTATATGGAACGTATCTGAGTTGTATCTGGAGATTGGATTCATATGATTAAAGGAATGGTGTCCGTTCCTGGAGCGTATCCGAGCTGTAACTATATTTGATTCTCGAATGAATATCAGAATAACTGCCGTGTCTGGAGTGTATTTGTATTGTATATGAATTCTGAATGTGTGACAGAGAAACACTTGTGTATGGAGCATCTCTGGGCTGGGGATAAATTCCGAATGAGTGACAGAATGGCAACCATGTCTGGAGCGTATATGGACTGTATCTGAAGTTGAGATCTATATGAGTAGCAGAATGACTTTCGTGTCTGGAGTGTATCTGTACTGTAACTAGGATCTGAATAAGTGACAGAATGACTTCCGTGTCTAGAGTGTATCTGAACTTGAAGTTGATAGTTGAATATGAATGAGAAATAGAATGGCTTCCGCGTCTGGAGCGTACCTAATCTGTATCTAATTGCTGAAGTTTGAATGAGTAGTAGAATGACCACTGTGTCTGGGGTGTATCCATATTGTATCTTGACTTGAAATTCTGAACGAGTAGTAGGATGACCGCTGTGTCTGGGGTGTATCCATACTGTATCTGAATAAGAGATCCGAATGAGTAACAGAATGACTTCCGTGTCTGGAGTGTATCCGTACTGTATCTGAAATCTTTGAATATTTGTTAAAGGTAGCTTTTAATCTTATCCTGAAAAGGGTAAAATGTTAGCTAAAACACAAAGTTATGTTGCATGACATGTATGATGCAATAAAATGTGCTTTATCAATGTTTATGATATATGAATGTAATGTATACGCATGTATACTGATTAGCTGTCTTACTGAGGAAAATAAATCCTTGATAGCTGGAGATAATAAAATCCTTGACTGCTGCTGGGGAAAATAAACCCTTGGCTGCTGTTGGAGATTCAAAATCCTTGATTGTTGAGAGTGAGAAATCCTTGGACCACTGTTGGGGATAGAAAATCCTTGGCAACTTGTGGGGATGTGAGAATCCTTCATTACTTTCCTGGGGATAAGGAAAACTCTAACGATCTCTACTGGGGAATTGAAACCTGGGAGGCTTCAACTAAAGAAATGAGAATGAGAATCTTCGTTCTGCTGGGAAATAACTCTGCGGAGAGAATGTTTATTCTATTGAAGAGTTCTCAAAGGCTTGGGTTGTATGCCAATCTACTGAGGGATTATCCGAAGCTGTTGTCTGGTTTCTAAGATGATTTGTAGGGGAATCTTCTGATTTTAAGACAAATCTCTGGGGAATTGGAGGAAACTGAATGGTCTTCCATCGGGGTTTAAGGGTTGAAGTTTTGGACTCCGTTGGGGAAGAAAGTTTTATCTTCACTGAGGGTTTGAAGTTCAAAGTTTGGCTCCGCTGAGGATTGGGAGTTTGGAAACTTAATTCTGATGGGGATTTTGAAACTTAACTCCGCTGGGGATATGTATTTCAAGGCTTTAGCTATGTTGAGGATCTAGATGATGTACTGCAGGGGATTTCTTCTGGAATAGCCTAAAGACTTTTTCCTATACTTTCAACTTATCAGTAATTATCCTTTCTCATTTCGTTTTATTTGTAAGCAGTGATTATATTCAAATGCATATGCTCATTTAATAAATCATTGGACGTTTTCAAATAAAACATAAGTATAAAAGGAAAGAGAAAGCAAACAAATTTCTGCGCTTTGAAGTATCTTTGTATTAAATTTGTGTAAGTATTTTGTACAAAGGAGACAAACATCCTGGTAAGAGAATGTTGTCATAAAATTGAGAAAACATTTACACAAAGAAAGATGGCTATGTGTAATAATTCCATGGGGTTCCCATTCTGCTATAGCCTTCGTAACTCTGAGTATCTTGTCCATTCGTTGCTTCGTTCGACGATGATTAGATTGATCAGAAGCCTGGATCTTGTCGGTGAAGAGATTGTCCTTAAAGTGATCCGATGAGACATATTCATACGCTTTAATTTCCTATCTTTTGCCTGGATCGCCCTTTCAGGTTTTTGATCCACCGGGAAACCCTTTTTTGCCCAAATCTCCCTTTCTGGTTTTCAACTTGTCGGGTGTACAGATTTTTTATTATTTATCCCTAATTTTTTCCTGAACTGCCCTTTCGAGTTTTTGATTCACTGGGATGCCCATTTTTGCCCAAGTCGCCCTTTCGGGTTTTCAACTTGTCGGGTCGTTTATGCTTAGTATCTTTTGACTATATCTGCGTTTGTAGGGTGCGGTAGGTTGTCGCCATCCATGGTGGTCAGGATCATTTCCCCACCAGAAAAGATGTTTTTGATCACAAATGGTCCTTCGTAAGTAGGAGTCCATTTTCCCCTGGGATCACTTTGCGGCAAGATGATTCGCTTGATTACAAGGTCCCCGACTTGATATACTTGTCTCTTGACTTTCTTGTTGAAGGCCTTGATCATACGTTTCTGATACGCCTGACCATGTCAAACAGCAGTAAGTCGCTTTTCATCAATCAAGTTAAGTTGATCAAGCCGGGTCTGAATCCAATCGTCTTCACTCAGACCAGCATCTTTCATGATTCTTAAGGAAGGAATCTGAACTTCCATAGGTAAAACAACTTCCATGCCATATACCAACAAAAAGGGTGTTGCCCCAGTTGAAGTGCGTGCCGTGGTACGGTACCCGTGCAGTGCAAACAGTAACATCTCGTTCCAGTCCTTGTAGGTGACTGTCATCTTTTGAAAGATCTTCTTGATATTTTTATTCGCGGCTTCAACATCACCGTTCATCTTAGGCCGATAGGGAGATGAATTGTGATGTTGAATCTTGAACTGCTCGCACAGAGCGGTGATTATAGTATTGTTCAAATTTGTACCGTTATCCGTGATGATCCTGTCGGGGATTCCATACATGCATATGAGGTTCTGCTTGATGAAGCGGGAAACCACATTCTTTGTAACGGAGGCGAAGGAAGCTGCTTCGACCCACTTGGTAAAGTAATCAATGGCCACCAGGATGAAAAGGTGTCCATTAGATGCTGTAGGCTTGATCTCTCCAATAATGTCGATTCCCCACATCGCGAATGGCCAAGGAGCTGCTAAGACATTGAGAGGAACTAGAGGAATATGTACCTTGTCAGCATAGATTTGGCATTTGTGACAAGTACGGGAATGTTGATGACAATCAGCTTCCATGGTAGACCAGTAGTAGCCTGCCCATGGAATCTTCTTAGCCATCGTATGACCGCTCGAGTGGGTGCCAAAGGTGCCATTATGTAGTTCAGCCATGATCTACTCAGCTTCAACCTTGTCCACACAACGGAGTAGGACACAGTCAAGATTGCGCTTGTATATGATACCATTGCTCAGAAAGAACTTGTCCGCGAACCTCCTTAAGAAATTTTTGTCGTTGACTGAAGCTCCTTTAGGGTACTCTTGTGCTTCGAGATACCTTTTGACGTCATGAAACCAAGGTCGGTCCACTACTTCTTCGGTATTAATCTCGTGACAATGTGCAGGTTCGTCCATTCGTTCGATGGTGATTTGAGGTGCCTCATTATCCCAGTTAAGTTTAAACATGGATGACATCATAGCTAGCGCATCTGCTAGATGATTCTCTTCTCGTGGGAAGTGCTCGAAGGTAATCTGCTCGAAGTGTGGTAACAATGTCAGGACATGTTCTTTGTAAGGGATGATATTAGGGTGCTTAGTATCCCACTCTCCTTTGATTTGACTGATAACCAAAGCTGAGTCCCCGAATACAATCAAAGACTTGATTACCAAGTCAATAGTAACCTTGAGACCAAAGATACAAGCTTCATACTCGGCCATGTTATTGGTACAACTGAAGCAGAGTCTAGCGGTGAAAGGTGTATGGCAACCTTCTTGAGAGATAAGTACCGCGTCGATACCGTTTCCAAGTGCGTTGGAGGCACCATCAAAGTACAGAGTCCATCGGGATCCTTTTTCAGGTCCGTCATACGGTCTGTTTTCTTCAATGTTGCTCAAAGTCATGATATCCTCGTCGGGAAAGTCGAACCTCATGGATTGGTAATCTTCGACAGCTTGATGGGCCAGATGATCGGCTAGCACACTCCCCTTTATAGCTTTTTGGGTTGTGTATTGGATATCGTATTTGGTGAAGATCATCGTCCATCTAGCGATTCTTCCGGATAGAGCAGGCTTCTCGAAGATGTACTTGATCGGATCCATCTTAGAGATCAACAAAGTGGTATGTGTCAACATATACTGCCTTAGCCGGCGAGCAGCCCATACCAAAGCGCAGCAAGTTTTCTCGAGCAGTGAGTAGCGAGTCTCACAGTCGGTAAAATTTTTGCTAAGGTAATAAATTGCATGCTTTTTTTGGCCAGACTCGTCATGTTGGCCCAGTACGCACCCTATTGAATTATCTAAGACAGTCAGATACATGATTAAAGGCCTTCCTTCGACGGGTGGCATCAAGATAGGAGGTTCCAGTAAATACTCCTTGATTTTATCGAAAACAACTTGACAGTCATCATTCCATTTAACCACTTGATATTTCTTCAACAGATTGAAGATTGGCTCACATGTAGATGTTAGGTGAGAGATGAACCTTGCAATGTAGTTTAGGCGTCCCAAGAAAACTCTGACCTCCTTCTCAGTTCGAGGGGCAAGCATTTCTTGTATAGCTTTGACTTTGGCAGGATCAACCTCGATGCCTTTGTAACTGACGATGAATCCCAAAAGTTTACCTGACCTGACTCCGAAAGTGCACTTGTTAGGGTTCAGTCTGAGCTTGTACTCTCTCAATCTGACAAACAGCTTTTGCAGATGGTCGAGGTGTTCTTCTTTTGTCTGTGAACGGGATATATATCATGTCGTCTACGTAGACTTCAATCTTATGGTGTATCATGTCATGAAACAAAGCTACCATGGCTCGCTAATAGGTTGCCCCGGCATTCTTCAGTCCGAATGACATCACTTTATAGCAGAAGGTACCCCACTGCGTAACAAAAGTAGTCTTCTCCATGTCTTCGGGGGCCATTTTGATCTGGTTGTACCCTTAAAATCCATCCATGAAAGAGAATACCTTATGTTGAGCTGTATTGTCAACCAAGATGTCAATGTGCGGTAGTGGAAAATCATCTTTAGGGCTAGCCCTGTTTAGGTCTCTGTTATCCACGCACATTATGACCTTGCCATCCTTCTTAGGCACGAGCACAATGTTAGCAACCCATTGTGGATAGGAAGTAACAGCAAGAAATCCAACATTGAACTGCTTCATCACTTCACCTTTGATCTTTTCAGACATGTCGGGCCTCATGCGGCGAACTTTCTGTTTAATTGGTGGGAAGTCTTCTCTCGTAGGAGACGATGAACCATAATATCTGCATCCAGTTCCGACATGTCTTCATAGGACCAGGCGAAGATCTCAACATATTCATTCAACAGCTGAACTAAACTCTTTTTGACACTTGGCTCCAGGTTGGCACCCACTTTAACCTCTTTTCTGTCTTCCTCTGTTCCCAAGTTGATAGTCTCTAACAACTCCTCGTGAGGTAGAATAGCCCTTTCTTCCTGTTGCAAAAGTCTGGCCAACTCTCCAGGCACTTCACAGTCTTCATCACCTTCGTATTCGGCATGATTGACCAGATCTTCAGAGTCACTGAAGGCCATAGCAGAATTGTTACCCATGGAATCCGGAGTGGATGGGTACCTGCATTTTGTGAGTGTGGGTGTGTGTAAGGGATAACCACCTTTAAACAAATAAAATGTAAAAGGAAATAAAATGAACACAAAGGTTTATATATGAAAACGTCCATGATTCATTAAAAATGGCATATGAAAATGAAGAATCAAAACCCTTACAAATGGACCTATATGCCCCGGGTAAGGCATAAGGCGAAAAGAGTGTACGAATTGTTTAATAATTATTACAGACCAAACAGGAAATGTTCAAAAGATAAATTACTGATTGATGAAAGTAATGGGAACAAAGTATTTCGCCTCCCAGTTGTTCAGTCCTCCTTCAATAGTTAGAAAGATCCAGTCTTCAAAACTGCTTTCTTCTTCATCATCCTCTAAAGCATGAACTCCATGATGAGTGATTTTCAATAGCGGTCCTCCAGCCCGGGAGCGACGCACAACCTTCTGACTAGCAGCAGTGAAACCCAAGCCGAACTTATCTGTCTTGTAAGGAAAATCTGGAAGTTGACGCCATACTGTGCTTCCTCCTTCCTTGATCACAACCTCCGCATCTTTAAGGGATGACATTCGGGACACAGGTTTGGTAATGATGGGCACATAAGTCATTGTCTTGGCTACCGCAACTTCAGGAGAAACCTCTTCAAAGTGCAGAAAGGGGGTCTCGATGAATTCACCATCTAATTCAACATAGCGGAATGAATTCAGATGGCTTATCATATACTCCTCCTCGCCACGAACTGTCACAATTTTCCCCTGGACTGGGTACTTAAGCTTCTGATGCAGAGTGGATGTAACGACCCCAGCATGATGAATCCATGGTCTTCCTAACAAGAAAGAGTAGGAGGGACGGATATCCATGACATAAAATATGGAGTGGAAAGTTTCAGTACCCACTTTAATTGGGATGTCCACCTCCCCGTGGACCATCCGCTTAGAACCATCAAAGGCTCTTACAATGATATTGCTGGGCTTTAAGGTCAATCCTTCACAGTCCAATCTGTCCAACGCTTTCTTAGGAAAGAAATTTAAAGACGACCCGGTATCAACCAAGACGTGTGCTAGAGTCGTTCCCCTGCATTCCACTGAGACATGCAGGGCGTCGTTATACTTTCTCCCCTTAGATGTTAAGTCAGCATCGGAGAAACCAAGACCGTTGTCGGCTGTAAGGCTAGCTACACACTCTTGAAGCTGATCCGCAGAAGTTTCTTGAGGCACGTGGGCCGTCTTCAGGAATTTGATCAAGGCTTTGGCATGGGCTTCGGAACAGAGTAATAGGGCCAGCATAGAGATTTTTGAAGGGGTTTTCCCCAGTTGTTCTACGACATCATAGTCGCTTTTCTTAATTACTTTTAAAATCTCCTCCATTTCCTTTTGAGTGGTCTCGGGGATAACCAAAGGCTGAGCCCTCGTCCTGACGGGCGCTTCTTGGATCCTCTTACCTTTATCAACAGTAACAACAGAGGGTACAACTTCGGGAGCTATGATTTCTTCAATTACTGGAGTTCGTACAGATGTGTTGACGGGCACCGGAGTAACCTTAGGAGCACTTGAGGGTCTGAAGTTTGCCCTTGGAGGAGCAATCTCCGGAGAGAAGATTCTTCCGCTACGGGTGATCTTACTTGTCCCCGCAATATTTCCTATGTCAAGAGTCTCTTCATCAGAGCTTTCTTCAACTGATTCGATCTGCTTAACACCGTGGTAGAAGATCTCTCCTCCATAATTCCACGGTATTGTCTTGTTGGACTTGTATGGGATAGGCCCCGACATTGTTATCTTCAGAGGTATAAACTTCGGATCGGGTGTAATCTTAACAGGTCTTTTGGAGACCTTGGAAAGATTGTCAGAAATGGTGATTATAGAAACATCATTGATTGGAGTAATATGAGTAACATGAGTAACATGAGTTTTCTTGAAGAGGATTTCTTGATTATCCATCAGGCGTTGGATACCTGACTTCAATAGCGGACAATCGGATTGCAAGGTCGAACAAAGATAACAATCTTTTTCACAGCCCAGGAAAATCTCGGCTTTCAACAGATTCATCTTGATCATTGGTAATGGAGTCATTAAGTCATCGACAGCAGTAACATAAAGATCTTCTACAACAGCATGGACATTATGACCATGTTTTGGCATTGGAGCGAATATCACATTAGGTTTTTCAGGTGCATCAAACTCCACCTCCTTGGCATATATTAAATCCTGGATCTTATTTTTAAGGGCCCAACAGTTGTTGGTGTCGTGCCCCACACTGTCCGAATGATAGGCACACTTTGCATTTGAATGGTAATAGGGAGAAGTGGTATTTGGGTTCTTCGGCGCCTCTTTCAAGTTTGTAAGGTTTAACTTCAACAGATGAGGGAGAACCTGAGCAGGTGTCATATTGATCCGGGTGAATTGCCGTGCAGGCCTTTCCACTCTTGTCTGATTAGCTCTGGGTTGACTGCTTCGAGGTTGATCGGCTGCGGAATTCTGAATCATCACAGCCCCCACTGCTGGTCGGCGCTCCATTCTTCCTTCATTTCTATGGGAGTAAACAACAGAGATCTCTTTCTTGGCTGGAAAGGTCTTCTTGATAGCAGCAGAAGCAGACGCATCCTTCTGAATTTTACCGCTCTTAATGCCAGCTTTGACTCTTTCACCGGTCAGAATTAGTTCGGTGAACCCTGCAGATGAGCTCCCGATCAAATGATTAAAGAATGGACCTGACAGGGTCCCCAAAAACATATCCACAAGCTCTCTCTCAGACAATGGTGGATGCACCCTTCCAGCCAAGTCCCGCCACTTTTGGGCATACTCCTTAAAGCCTTCATTAGAGACCATACCCATACTCTGTAATTGAGTACGAGTAGGCGCTAAATCTGCATTATATTGATATTGTCGGTAGAAGGCAGCAGCCAAATCCTTCTAGTTCTGTACATCAGATCTCTCAAGCTGATAGAACCAATTCAATTGCGTTCCCGAAAGACTATCTTGAAAAAAGTGGACCCACAGATCCTTATCAGAAGAGTGAGGTTGGATCTTTCTGACGTTAGACCGCAGATGCATCTTCGGACAAGACAAACCATCTTATTTAGCAAATATAGGCACCTTGAATTTAGGGGGAATCACAATCCCAACAACCAACCCTAGTTCTTCGAAATCTAGCCCAGGTACTCTTTGTACCTCCATGGCTGCCAGCCGATCTTCCAGATTCTTATACTTGTCGTCTGCAGGAGGGTATTGCTGCTCAGAGTAATCTTCATCCTCTTTTTCTTCTTCTTCAGCCTCAGACTCGGAGGGTACATCATCTCTCTTTCCTTTGCCAACCCCTTCATCGGACATCGAGGAGAAATCCAAGACTCTTCTAGCTTGGTTCTCAAATCTTCTTCCCATAGTGGCCACACCGACCCTTTTATTTTTCTTTTTCTCCTATTATTTTTCCAGTAGACCTTTGAGCTCCTCCTGACCCTTTGCCAAGGTCATGAGTAGCTGTTGGAACTGCGAATTCTGCGCTTGTAGATCTTTGACCGTCTGCTCTATATCCATCTTGCTGAAATAAACAGCAGAGAGATAAGGAAACCTGGTGTGAAGACCTATTTATGCATATGATGAATGATATGTATTCATGTAATGCATTCAAGAATTCAGAAATTCAAAGTTGTTGCAAACAAAAAAAGAACGCACGTCATTTTAATAAGACGTCGCGTATCCTCTTTGGTGCTATATAGGTGTTAAGAGTTTGCTCTTCGTGGAGTTGACGAGTAAGTTCCAAAACCTTTTTCTCACTGGCGTAGAAGCTGGCTTCAAAAGTGTTTCGTTCTTCCTTGAGCTGTATCTAACTCTTTTGCAAATCTTCCAATGATGTTGGCATGTCAGGATGTAGGAGGGTGTATGGAACCTCTCCTTCCATGACAGGCTCTTTGATCATAGGAAGAATGTAGGGGTAAGGCATCATAAGATTCTGGGTGAGGGTTCGTACCCACTTGAGGTAAGGCTCAAGGGGGATGGAATTCTTGTGCCCCAGTGTCTTACTGTCCACTTTGTTGGGCATCCTCAAAGCTCGGATAAACCTTTGTCGAAGCATTGAGGGTCATTGTCGAAGTCAAAAACCAAGTCTGGAATCAGCATGTCATGAGGGCCATCCCTTCGGGCATACCCAAATTGTCTCAGAGCCAAACAGGGGTTGTAGGTAATGCCTCCCCTAATGCCAAGTAGTGGGACATTATAGAATTCCCCATAATGATCAATGATAATGACATTTTCTCTGGACCGAGAACACCAATGAACATCAGAATGTGTAAGAGTCATCAATCGTTGTGACCACCTCAAGCCTTGCTCATTCTTCAAGACTGATTGGGGAAGGTGAGAAATAAACCACCTTGCCAGAAGAGGAGTACAGCACATGAGAACACCTCTTTTCCTCATTGTTCGTGTGTAAAATGAGTGGAGGATATCCCCAAGCAATGTAGGCACAGCATTCCGAGATATGAAAATTTTGACAACATTCACATCTATAAGCTGATCAGGGTTTGGGAATAAGACCAACCCATAGATGAGAAGTGCTACAATCTCCTCAAAAGCTTGCAGATCTAGAGAATTCCAGCAGTCTTGTGCCTTCTCAAACAGAAACTTTGCCAGGAAACCCTTGACACCACTTCTGGTTTCCCAATGACCTTTGATATCAAATGGTTGCAAGTGTAGGGCTTGAGCAACATCTTCAGGCTTTGGTTCTCTTTCTGTACCATTGCAGGGTAGTTGATGGAGAATAGGAATCCTCAGGAGTTGAGAAAATTCCTCCAAAGTAGGCACTAGTTGGTAATCAGGAAATGTGAAGCAATGGTGTAGAGGGTCAAAGAAATGGAAGAGAACTTTCACCATGTCTTCTTCAATGTTGGAGTTGACCAAGTTGAGAAGTCTACCATGTCTTTCACTGAAGAGAGAATTTTCTGGAATCTTGGAAGCAAGTTCCTTGAGTTTAGGAGGGATTCTCACAAGGTTGACTTGAATTGTTTTCCTGCGAAGAGATTCCATTACCTACAAAACAAGAACAAAGATGAAGATCCAAACCATTGAAATGGTTAGTGGATGCATATGATGCATTATGTTGTTCATGATGTATGCACAAGTATATGTACAAGCAAGTAACACAAGTTCCTAGTTTCAGGCTTGCACGGGGTTTCATAGGTAAGTACCCTCTTGAAGTTAGTTGGCTCAACCTGTCCTATAAATAGTAACCGGGTTCTAAAGAGCTCAATATCACTGGATTATTTTCTGTGTTCATTGTTTCAGTTTAGCCACTTAACTGGCGACCGAAATATTCCAAGAAAATAACCCTCAATGAGTGTAGTATCGAATGTCTACCAACTTCGGACTGCACCAAAGCTGGTCATCTCACTACCCCTAATAAGGCCAAGATGGTCAAGTAAAGGTTCTAAAAGTCCATTAATGCTTCATGACATCACTCAACGGCCCCGTATTCTCTTTGATTGACTCAGGCTACCGGTACCCACAAATATGTCGCACTAATATAACTATTACTTCAACCATGTCGGTATACCCCGCACAGTTTCCACAATGTATTGCTATTTACCTATGAATGTTTCCCAAATCCGGGTAGAGGATTTCAAACCCAAACAATAGAACCATGTGTAAAGCAATCAAAGCAAACAAGGTAAGCATGTAAAGGTGATCTAAACCCTAAGGTAACCCCACTTTTAAATCAATTCCCCAGCAGAGTCGCCAGTTCTGTGATGCGGTGGGAGAACTGACTTGAGGTTTTGCGTTTGTGTTCGCAAATGTTTCGGTTTAGCAAGAGCCGCCACCGACTTTTTATTTTATCCAAAGGAAAGGTCAAAAAGCACAGGAAAGACCTTTGAGATGTTTTCTTAGGTTCGGGGGGTAGATTATGAAAAGGGAAGGTGCATGCACCCTTTTCATCCATGGTTATTCACGGGCTCTTAGTTACTTGTTTAGATCACTTGCTTTGCTTTTCCAATTGTTTGAAATGGTGCTTTGTGTGTGGTTTTGAAAATGTTTTGAAAAGAGGCTATCGTTGTGGCAACCTTTGTAATGATTCTTGTTTGAATGTATACAAAGGTGTATTGTCTTTTGAAAAGATGTTTCAATGTTTGATTGTTTGAAATTTGTTTTGGGAAATTGTTTTGAAATTGTGTTATGTGTTTGAAAATAGCAAGGATGTTCTTTGCAAGTTTTGATCAAGTAACTAAGAGTTGTCTACCCTATCTACTCAAATATCTTTCCTACACATTTTTAACCCTTTTGACAGTGTTGTTTTACCATTGCATTTGATAAACAACCTTGTATTAGGATGTTAAATGGGACAGGCGCGGGTCATCATATTGACCATGATAGCAATTGTGCTAAGTACCTTTAGCAAATTTTTGAGGGACTAGATCATTTTGTATAGGCAACCAAGATAGCGTCATCGAGGGACTATGATCTTTTGTTTTGTTTTTGTTTTGCCAAGATACTCAACATGCATAACATGGCCATTTTCAAAGGCAACAAGTGGATGAAACCCTAGGGGTACATGTGTGCATTGTGTTGTCATTTTCATGCATTTATATCTTGCATTAGTCACGCTATTTGTTTTGATTTTGGACATTTGCATACAAACCCTAATCTCTAACATGGCATATTTTAAAGCATAAAATGCGTAAAATAAACCTAAGCTATTACAACATTGATATGGGGAGGGGGATAAAATTTTGAATGGGGGAGTATTTGCAAGAAAATAAAACCCTAATATTTACTATTACATCCAAATTGAATAAATGGTACAAATAAATAAATAGGCAAGTATTTAAATGGTCAATTAAATAAAAATGCAAAATATTATGAATATGCAAAAAAAATGTTTTTGTTTATTTTTATGTATGTAAAAATAAAATATTTAATGTATTAAAAAAATAGAAATAAAATATTATTTTTTTTATTAAGGGTAAAAACCCTATTTTTCTTTAAGAAATTATATATATTAATTATATTATTTATGTACAATAAAATAAAATAAAATAAATACAAAAATAAAAATATATTAGAAAAAATATTATTTAAGTATAAATAATAAAAATAAAGGCATAATATTTTTATATATCATTTTCAAGTTTTTTATTAAATAAAATAAAGGTATATTATCTAAAAATCATTTTCATGTTAGAAAAATAATAAAAAATATAAAATAAAATATGAAAATTTATGAAAATGTTTTTAATATTTTTTATGTTTAGAAAATAATAAGATAAAATCAGAAATGAAAAACAAATGGAAAAAATACAAAAATATAAAGAAATGGGCCAGGGGGGTGCAATCAGTAAAGAGGGGGTGTCAAAAACAAAGCCAGAACCAAGCCCGACCCACTGAACTTCATCTTCAACCTTTGTCAAACAAAAACGCACGCCCGGTTCAAATATGGAAAACCTGCATACGTGCTCTAATGGAAAAACTCATAACACCAAAGTTATAGCATTTTTCAAGACGATTTCAACCATATAAAGAACTTAATCTAACTCTCAAAGACCAGAGAGAATTTCTCTGGCCCTAATTTCTAACCTAACTTTTTCAGAATGTTCATGAATCAAATTCTCTTAACATGCTTAACTTAAATGAAAACTGAGCATATGTACAACTTCAGGGCTATGAGTACTACATTTTTTATTCACAAACTTAAGCCTAATGATTCCTAAATAGAGAGATAGAAAGTGGACAAATACCTATTTCAGATGAACTCGTGTATGGCAATGTGGATCTTTTCAGTGAGGCTTGAGATGCTTGGGAGCTTGCCTGAACTTCCTCTGACCTTCCCCAATGCCTAGTTTGCTTTGGACTAGATTGAGCAAGCTTGTAGAACTCAACCTGCACAAGCTGAAAACAGAAATGGTGAAGCTTGCAAATGGAGTTACAATCACTGTTTAATGGTTGGGATAGCTTGGATAGGTTATATGGAATGTGTTTGAACAAGTTTGAGGCAAAACGCACGAGTGGTTTGTGTGATGGATGTGAATCTGCAGGGAGTGCCCTATTTTGCAAGAAGAATGTGATTTGGTGTTTTGGAGGGCTTGAGGGTTCAACAATTCGTGTTTCTGGCTCAAGGCAATGTACAAAACTTGTCTCTAATGCTTGCAAGGTTTGGTTATATCAGATATGCAAGTTATGGCTTTTTGGCAAGTTTACTTGTATTTTAAGCAAAAGTAAGAAATGATGCAAGACAGGCCTGTACAGGCTATCTACCAGCTTGCACTTTATGATCTTGGCCCCCTCAGTTTGTGGATATTGTTTGCTGTACAAGATTTTGTTCAAGGCTCAAGAATGCAATTTTACATAAAGCAAATTTTACAAAAATGGCAATGTTGCCTTTTTGCTATTTTTGGATTAATCTCTTGTGTAATCCTCCCATGATCAGAACAAAGCCTCAAACCAATGGATTTGCATTTAATTATTCAGTATTAAAGGGTTTAGGGACCTGTAATCAAGTACAAACAATGCTGGATGGAAGTTGCAATTTGTATCAACATGAAAATGCCATGGATCAAAAATGAGTTTTTGCAAATTTCAAACCTTCGATTCTCCCTAACCACAAATGATTTTGGAGAGTTCTTGGACATTTTGGAAATCTTGTGACATTCTATACAATACATCTTTGAAATGCATTTTGAGATTCCAAGTGGAACTAGGTGAAAAATGGCCATGAAGATAGGTCAAAATCCTGCCTAAACTAGGGCAAAATTTCACTAAATTAAAAGTTTCATGGACCCTTGTTCCAAAAATCATAACTTGATATCCAAGCTTTATTTGGGAAAACTTTGTGAATAAAAGTTGTAGACTTTGTGGACGACTACAACTTTCATGTTGGAAGTTTTGTTTGAATCCAATTTCATCATGGTGAAAATGTTGGGCAAAGTTGGGAAAAAATAAGAAAATTTCATAACTTAGAAAAATTCTAAGTTATGACATTTTTCAATTTTAAACCCTAATTTGCAAAATTAGGTTTCTTGATGAACAAGTTTCATGTTTTGACACATCTTGATGAAAAATGACCCTTGGCACTTGATTTTGACCAAAAAGTCAAAGTTTGACTTTTCAGTGTACAGTCAAATTTTGATCAGTTGACTAAAAGATTCATCTGTCAATCCAATGCATTTGAGATCTTTTAAACCTTGTGAATAGGTAAAGATGATGCAATTTAGTCATTGAATCCATGCTTGAAACCAATTTGCCATTGGCTAGGTGAAAAATCAGAAATTGCCCTTGTGCAGTCAAAACCCTAAAAATGACCATTTTGCCCTTTTGATGATCTGATCAAATTTCTTGAGGAGTTGTGGTCCAAACTTGATCAAATGGTTCATATGAGCCTATAATTTTGATGTGTATCAAAAATTGTGAGGTTTGATTGTAAATTGGCCATAGTTGACTTTTCTCCAATACAACTGATTTTTAGGTCAACTGTCCAATTGACTGGGCAAAAATTTGATTCAAGGCTTGAAACTTGGTAGAGGCAATCTTATAAGTCCAACATGAAGTATGAAAGTCACTTTGAGCATTGAAAGTCCAAAAATCCCTGTGCAAACTCAAACCCTAATTTAGGTCATAAGTGCAAGGAGATGTCTTGAGCAGAGCAAACCCTAATCCTGTCTGGAGCTCAAGGAGTCTTGTGAGGGGAAATCTTGATAAAATGAGAGGGCAAATTTTGGGGTACAACAAGATGAAAATACTATTTTTGACAAAATTAAAGAAAAACAAGTTCTCTTCGATTTTACATCCTTCGATTGAACACTTTGGCTCCTTCGATGTAGGCTTTGGTTGCATCCTTCATTTGGGTGCTGGACTCCTTTTAGGCAAGTTCATTTCCTTCTTCGATTGGGGCATTGGACTCATTCGGGAAAATTAATTTCCTGCTTTGTTTGGGCACTAGACTTTGTTTGAACGTTTTATTCTCTTTGTTCAAATCTTTCGTTTGGCCACATAGCATCTTTCCTGCGTGTTAGCCAAGATTTACAAGGCATAATTCCTTACCATGTTAACAAGCCCAAGGCCAAAGTTACCCTTTGAAGCAACTTGTTACAAGCTTTGATAGCAGAACAATTCTCAATCAACTAGCTTCAATTCACAAGGAAAAAAGCCTCCTGATGATGTCCTTCAATTCAGGAGGCCAAAGCCTCTTTTTTGCTCTCTTTCAATTACACATCTGGCCTCCTGCGGGCCTCCTTCATTTGGGGCATATGACCTTCCCAGTGTTGCAAGTTTTGATTGTTCCTTTCATCCTCTGCATGCATTCTTTGTTTGGGGTGTGTGAATCCTTCAACACAAGCTCTTGGTCATACCTTTAGTTTGGGCATGTAGCTCTTTTTTTTACAAACATTCGTTTGAGCATGTTTGCATAAGGTCACAAGGCAGGGACCTCCTGCATACACCCTTTCGTTTGGCCATATGGCCCCTTGCAGGCAAGTTTGAGTGGGCAGTACAACCCTTGGAAATGGCTTGCTTCAACATACAAATTCTACACTATGCCATTGTCTCATGCGAAAGAAGTACCATGGTGGCACATTCGAAGGACTTGCCAGACAGGTCTAAATGTCTCAATCAAATGACATGTTTTACTGACCCACCCCAGGAGCATGTGTTTGGACAATTCGAAGGAACCCATGAAGGGCCTGGTCAAAAGACACTTATTTGGGCCCCTTCAAAGGATACCCACATGATCCATTCAAAGGACACTTCGATTTGAAAAAAGAAATGATTGCTGAAGAGTCTGGTCGAAGGATAGAGCTAGGGGGTCAAGACAAAATGTTGAGATGCCCAAAGGTACTTGTTGACCATATTCCATGCGCTGCCAGATTCAGGCCTGATACACTGGGCATAAAACTCCAAAACTGCTGCACAGCAGTCCTGCAACAGTGCCTTATTCCTTGCACCAAAATGGCATACAAACACTATCCCTCGAAAGCTACAAACACAACATGCCTTTTTTGTTTAAACCTTTGGTTTTCCCTCCTAAAACATCAGCCCAAGCCATCTATAAATATGAGACTCCACCACACATGTTAGGGGCACCTGAATAATTGCAAGAAAACTCTTGTGAAAATTCCCAAAACTCTCAAACATGTCCCAACATTTTTTTAAACACTTCTAAAAATTCACCCCCTTTATACACTAAGTAAATCCTTCGATTCACCCCTTAAGTGACCATCTAGCTATCCTTCAACCCACTTCCCCAACTACAATACATTAAACCTTTGATTCATTTTGTTACTTGTTATATAAAGAACCTTCGATCTACTCACACACCCTCCTTCAATTCAGTAAGGCCCCAACGTATTTCCATTCACCACTAAGAAAGACTCTTGCAGTTTCCTTCGATTTAAGAACTTTAAGAGGTAATTTCCCTTTAAACTTGAATCTATTCTATTTAAATATCATGTGCACATGCCAATAAAGAAAAATGTAGATATTTCATATAGGGAGCTTGACCATGTTTTAGCTTTCGATCCTGACTGCTCATATGCTGAAAATCTCAACTCTGACTAGTTAGGCTTTGGACTTTGAGACCAATAATTTTGTGCTAACCCCTGGCATGTAGTTACACTTGAATGTTTCACTTTAAGAATTTGAGACAGGTTCATTGTAACTTTCAATTGGCTAAATGCTTAAGCCTTTCGAATCTCAACCTGAGGGCCTACCATACTTACAGTCGAATGAGTCAGCAAGGAGCCTGAGGCAAAGAATGCACTTCACACTGACTGCAAGCCTCAAACGAAGGAAGTAACCAGTAGAATGCACTTCTCACTGACTCCAAGCCTCAAACGAAGGAAGTAACCAGAAAGGTGGCCTTGCTGACTTCCAAATCCCAGTCGAAGGACAGAACCTTACTGATTTCCAGCTCCCAATCGAAGGACAGAACCTTGCTGACTCCAGCTTCAAATCGAAAGAGGTCAAAAAGTGCAGAATCGAAGGATGCTTTTGCCTGAATCGAAAGAGCTCATTTTTATAATTTTTATTTTATTTTGTCTTTATATTTTCTTGCTATTTCAACATGGTTGTAATAGTGTACGATTTATTTTTTGCATTTTTATTGTTTTTGTATAAATGTTAGTAATTAGGATGCATGGAAAGATAAAAAACAACAAGTAGATAACCTAAAATTCAAAAGGCTAAATGCATGTAAATCAAACACACTATTCACACATGCACCCTTAGGGTAATCTCACTTGTTGCCTCAGAAAATGGTCATGTCCCTCGAATATGGTAGTTTTAGCAAGGACCCTTGATAAAAGATCATAGTCCCTCAATGATCCTCAATATTGCCTTCAATAAATGATCTAGTCCCTAAACGACATTGCTAAAACATACCATAGGTTGCCTTCTATGACTATACAAACATCCAACACCCATCTCTTCACATCCAATGACGGGGCTTCTTACCAAATCAATGGAAATATAGCAACATCTAAAGGAGGAGGAAACAAACATTAAGATCTTTTGAGTAGGTAGGATGCTTTTAGTTGCTCGCTTTCTCACCATAAAAACATTTTATACACCCACACTTCCATTTGAAACAAAAAACTTTGTACGCGTTCTTATAGAAACGAGAACCATTACAAAGACACTTTTCAAAATCACTTTCAAAACCCACACCACAAGCACATTTTAAAACAAAAGCAAGTGATCTAGCAAACAACTAAGAGCCCGTAGATAACTATGGATGCAAAGGGTGCTAATACCTTCCCTTTTCATAACCTACCCCCCGAACTCAAGAAAATAATCTCAAAGGTCTTTCATGTTCTTTCCACCCTTTCCTTATTGGATAAAAGAAAAGTTTGTGGCGACTCTGGCTATCCACAACAATTACGATTAAACGCAAAACACCTAAGTCGATTCTCCCACCGTGTTACAGAACTGGTGACTCTACTGGGGAAATATTTAAAAGTGGGGTTACCTTAGGGCTAGATCACCTTTACTTGCTTTTCATTGTTTGATTTGTTTTCTTTATATTATGGTTCCTTGTTTGGGTTTGTTTTGATCCTCTACCCAGATCTGGGGCACCTTTTTAGGTAAGTAGCAATAAGTTGTGGAAACTGTGCGGGGTATACCGACATGGTGTAAGCAATAGCTATGTTAGTGTGGCACATTGGTTGGTACCGGTAGCCCTTGAGTAGTCAAGGAAAATACAAGGCCGCTGTGTGGTGTCATGAAGCACTAACTGACTTTAGAACCTTTACTTGAACAACTTGGCCATTAGCAAGTAGTGAGGTAGCTGGCTTTGGTGCAGTCCAAAGTTGGTTAATACTTGATACTACGCTCATTGAGATCGCAATTTCGGGATATTTCGGTCGCCAATAAAGAGGCTTGCACTGAAACAATGCCCGATAAAGAAAGATCAGTGATATTGAGATTCCCTAGAACCCGTTTACTTTCTAGGACAGGTTGAACCAACTAAACTTCAAGAGGGTACTTATCTATGAACCTCATGCAAGCCTAAACCTAAGGACTTGTTTGATTAACTTGTGCATATGCTTGTACATAACATCATGGCATTATACCATAGCATTTAAGACTAACCATTTCAAGGATTTTGAGATTCATCTTTGTTCTGTTTTATAGGACATGACTCCCACTCACAGGAATACAATCCAAGTCAACCTTGTACGAGTACCTTTTCAGCTCAAGGAGTTAGCATCAAGGGTCCCTGAGAATTCTCCGTTCACCAAAAGACATGGACGAATTCTCAACTTGGTTACCTCAAGATTTGATGAAGATATGATGAAGGTGTTTTTCCAGTTCTTTGACCCTTTGCACCATTGCTTTACCTTCCCCGATTACCAGCTTGTACCTACTATGGAAGAATTCTCTCAACTCTTGGGAATTCCTATTCTCAATCAGCTACCTTTCAACGGTACTTAAAGAGTCCCAAGCCCTAAAGAGGTTGCCCGAGCTTTACACTTGCAACAATCTGACGTCACAGCTAATTGGGAAACAAAAATTGGTGTCAAAGGGTTCCTAGCCAAGTTCCTGTTGGAAAAATCTCAAGACTGTTGGAACACTCTAGATTTATAAGCTTTCGAAGAAATCTTGGCTCTTCTCATCTATGGGATGGTACTATTTCCAAATCATGACCAACTTATAGATGTGAATGTTGTCAAAACCTTCATATCTCGCAATCCAGTGCCTACTTTGTTGGGTGATATCTTGCATTCTCTCTACTCTCGCACCATGAAGAGAAGAGGAGCCCTCATGTGTTGTACTCCTCTGTTGGCTAGGTGGTTTGTTTCGCATCTCCCTCAATCCCTTGTGAAGAATGAGCAAGGCTTGAGATGGTCTAATAGGTTGATGTCACTCAGACATTTGGATATCCACTGGTGTTCTCGATCCTTGGAGGATGTGATACGGTGGCAGAACCAAAACTATTTTAGAATGCTGGTTTGCGTTTTCCGTTTGTGTTTGCAAAATGTCGCGGTAAGCAAGAGTCACCACTGACTTTTATTTTATCCAACTGGAAAGGAAAAAAGCATAGAAAAATTCCTTTTTCGAGATATCCTGAGTACGGGGGGTAGATTATAGAAAGGGAAGGTATTAGCACCCTTTATATCCGTAGTTTTCTACGGGCTCTCAGGTACTTGCTCATCATTTTCAAAATTTCTTCTGTGTTTGTATGATTTGAAAAGTTTTTACTTGACTTCCATTTAACCCTTGCTTCTGTCTTCAAGAGTGTTACGAAGTGTTTTTTGAAAACTTTGTTTGAAAAGTGTGTAAGTGTGAAAAAAAGTTTGTTTGGATTGACCAAGTACCTACTAGCATCTACCTACTCGAAAAAAGAATTGTTCTATGTTCGTTTCCTTTAGACAACGCTATCACACTATTAGTGAGTAGGTAACACCGCCGTTGGAGTTTTAAAGGGTCAATTCGAAAGGGACGTACAATCACTAAAGCAGTGTTAGGACGTCTTAGTAATAACCCTAATGTCTTAAGATCAATATTCGAGGCGACAATTCCGAGGCAACCTTTCCGAGGCAACTTTGATCTTTTAGACAAGAGAGCGACCACTAAAATATCCTATACTCAATGATCGTTTACTGAAGGCAACCGAAGTGGGAGTATACCCTAGGAGTGCGCATGTGCGAGTGATTCAATTTCAAGTTTATTATCTTTGCACATTTAGGGTTTGCTAACCGTTTTAAAGTTTACATACATTCTTGTCATACATCCCTAACATTCATACATCTAACAGTTTAATATTTGCGGAATTTAAAGGGAGGAAAGTAAAGCTACGCTATTACAAGGCTTCGGGTATTAATTACATAGAGAAAAACAACCCGTAAAAAAACGATAAATGAAAGTAAAAAGTCCTAATTAATCTATTACAACTTGTGAGCAATTACATCAATATGGTAAAAATAAATACACGCGACGAATCGAGAACGAGAGAGAACTAGGATTTTGACCCCGTCTAACCTAATCGAAAGAAAAAATTATTATTATTATTTTTTAAATTATTTAAGAAAAAGAATAAGGTTTTTAAACTAAATACAACATTTAATTAGTGATTAAATTAATTAAAGAAAATAATTTACATGGCCTATTTTTTATATTTTTGGTTATTTTTTAGGGAAAAGAAAATAAAATTAAATTAAACTAAAACCCTAATTTTATAATTGTTTTTAATTTATTTACAAAATAATTAAAATTACCTTAACATTAAGTTAACTAATTAAATTAATTTTTGTATAAAAAATAAATATCCTAAATCTAATTGGATGAAAAGTTATTTTTATGATTTTTTGATAAAAAGAAAAATTAATTTGTGTTAGTAAAGATAATTAAATAAATTAAATAAAAGAAAATATAAATGAAAAGAAGGAAATTGGGCCTGAAATTAGCAATTTGGAGGTGTGTTAAAAGCAATTCTAGGCCCAAAAGGAGTTGGTCCACGTTGACTTCTTGAATCCCCTGCCGCCTGTTGACCAAGGCCTATGATGCTCTTTCAATGATGACCTTCAGATCTGGCCTCCTGGAGATCCCATGGTTGGATCCTGAGGGTGCATGGTGGTCCTTATGTTTTGTATGCATTCCTGATCAATGAAAGAAAAATAACATGAAAGAACGGGGGGACCTGGGATTCGAACCCAGGCCCCCAAAGCCTTTTCCACTAGCCTTGCTACCAACTACGCTGCATGCTTTTGTTGTACATAGAATAAACAATAATCATTATATTAAAAACAAGCGAAATAAATAAGCAACCGCACGAAAATTCAAATGGGCGAAAGGGTGATGCCACGCCTTCATCCCTGTCCTCTCTCTGTGGCTATAAGATGCAGTGACTTTTACCTACGGACAACGTCCGTCACTACAAACCCTGTAATTCTCAAAATCAAACACAAGCAAGATAAATAAAATCTAAGGCCATGAATCAACTCGTCTTGGCCTGCTGAGCACGATGGTGCCCTTCTTGAGGGCCAATTTTACCTGTACCAAAAAATCCTAAAACGAGCCATCAAAACCTAGCAATGGTGAATTCTCATATAGTCCATAAAAATGCAATTAAATGATGTAGATATCTTGCAAATGTGTTAAGGAATAAGAATATACTATTAAAACATGATGAATGTGCAAGAATAACAAGATTCAGTTTTGGAAATATGGGCAAACCGTAGGAGTCATGGGGATAAATTCTGGGCACTAGCGCGCTTGCTTTCGATTGGTACAGCTTGCTTGCAATCCCAGGAAGCGAATGAGATGGTTAGTGAGCCTTGTAAATGCCTAGAAGTGCAAAATCAGTTTACCACTTTTCTTTGTTTTTTCCAAGTTTTGTTCTCTCTTTTGCGCCTCCAAAACCTTGTCTTTTAGGTCTGCAAATGTTCACTATATACTGAGGAATGAATTAGATTTACAAAAGTCCATTCAATCTTTGTCAATTATTGATTTTGATCTTGATTTGATTTTAAAAATCTTCCCAAAATAGGCCAAACTCAATCTTTTTGTGCCCACCTATGCCTTGCACAAATTAGTTCAATTGCTAGCTGGATACAGGACCTGAAACACGCACAATATCTTGAGGTTTCAATGATTTGGATTTTTTCATGATTTGTTTTGATTTAAATTAATTTAATTGTAATAAAAATCAAAATAAATAATAAAAAATAAGATAAATACAAGTGGAAAGAGATAGGGCTCGTGGACCATGTACCAACTCAAAACAAGTGCAAAAGATTAGGTCCATTTAACAAAAATTGCAATTTGAGGCATAGTTGACTTTTGACAATTTTGCAAAAAAAGTCAACTTCAACAATGCATAACTTCCTCAATTTTGACTCTTTGAAGGTGTTCTTTGACTTTTTAGGAAGCTTGAGATATCCTCTAAGCAACCCTTTTGGTCTCATCTTAATTTGGTATTCCATGTTCATGTATGAAGCTTTGACAAAAAAGGTGTTTTTGTTGACTTTTCAAAATGACCTATAATGTCTAAATTCATAACTTCTTGTGAGTGCATATTTTGAACTTGGGATATGAAGATGAATTGTAGGGCATTTAATCCTATTCACAATGAGCTTTTGGATGGGTCATTTATCATAAAGTATGAGAAAGTTATGCTTGGTCAAAGTTGAGTTGACTTTTCCTACAAAACCCTAATTTAGCAACTTTTGGGTTTTGATGAATTGTGAGAAATCCTTGATGAATCATGATCAACCCTTGATCAAATGATGAATAATACTTCAAAATGAGGATGTTGACCAAAATCCTTGAAGTTTGACCGTATGTGGGCCACAATTGACTTTTGCCCTAGCACAGTCGATTTTCAGGCCTTTGAGCAATTGACTGAACAAACTTCCTCTGCAAGGCTTGAAACTTGATATGGATGATCTTGAAAACATATTAGGACAATGGTGAGCATTTGGGATTCCTTGGACTCAAATATCTTGATGCAACACGAAACACTAATTTGAGGTAGACTGCCTTAGGAGGGAGCTTGTCTGGTCAACCCTTGGACTTCCTTGAGCAATTTGAGGATCTCACTTGAAATGTATTGAGAAATATGGGAGGGCAAATTTTTGGGGTACAACAGCTGCCCCTGTTCAATCTTCTTGAACCTGAAGATTTAGATTGGCTTGTCTGTCTTTCGTGATCTGAGGGTGGAAGATGATTGAACACTAGAGTGCCCAGAAATTTGCACTCGCATGAAGTGGTACTTGTCTTGTGATTTCGGGAATGGGCTTATAGATTCCATTTGGAGGTTGATGTCGGAAGATGGGCTTAAAGATACCATCCGAAGGAGTTTCGATTGCATAAGAGATTCCTTAGCGAGAGCTTGTATACCTGTTGTTGAGGAAGATTCTGCCGGGGAATGCCAGTCTCTGTCTTGAGAAAAGTTGAATTTTAGGAGCTTCGGTCATCCGCTATTCTACTGGGGAATAGTCTCTTGGTTGAAGAGGTGAAAATGAACTACTATCTGGTCGTGATCCAGGCTTCATAGTGATAAGATCGACTGCTATCTGGTCGTAATCCAGGCTTTATAGTGACTTTCTAGGGAGATAAGATTAAACTTGCTATCCGGTCGTGATCCAGGCTTCACAATTTCTCAATTCTTATCTGGTCATAATCCAGGCTTCAGAAGGAATTCAGTCGTTATCCGGTCGCATCCGGGCTTTAACTTGAATTTAGGGCACACTAATATCCGGTCGACTCCGGACTTCTTAGTAATTGTCCAGGTAAAACTGTTATTTGGTCGAGATCCAAGCTTCACAATGTCTTGTACCGCTATCTGGTCGTAATCCATGCTTCACGATGTTTCATACCATTATCTGGTCGAATCCAGTCTTCATGGTGTCTTGTATTGCTACCTGGTCGATTCTAGGCTTCACAACACCTTACTTCTTATCTGGTCGAAATCCAGGCTTCAGAAGAAATCAAGTGGTTATCCAATCGCATCCGGGATTCCATTTGATTTAAAGGCCTACTAATATCCGGTCGACTCCGAGCTTCATAGTAATTGGCCGGGTGAACTGCTATTTGGTCGAAATCCAAGCTTCGCAGTGTCCCTTACTGTTCTCTGGTTGTAATCCAGGCTTCAGTGTCTTTTACCGCTATCTGGTCGTAATCCAGGCTTCAAGATGTCTCAAACCGTTATCTGGTCGTAATCCAGGCTTCACGATGTCTTATACCATTATCTGTTCGAATCCAGGCTTCATGGTGTTCGGGGAAATCAAGTTATTATCCGGTCGAATCTGGGCTTCATAACTTGCATTAAAGATATACCACTATCTGGTCGTAATCCAGGCTTCGTAGTATTCTTGGCTGCTATCTGGTCGTAATCCAGGCTTCACAACATCTTCTACCATTATCTGGTCGAGTTCAAGCTTCATGGTATCTTGTATTGCTATCTGGTCGTAATCCAGGCTTCATAATAACTTGCTGAGCTGTTATCCGGTCGAGTCCTGGCTTCACAGCTTGTGCTTATGATATGCCACTATCTGGTCGAATCCAGGCTTCATGGCGTCTCGTACTGCTATCTGGTCGTAATCCAGGCTTCATAGTAACTTGTTGAGGATTAAACTATTATCCGGTCGAATCCGGGCTTCATAGCTTGCTTTTAAGAGATACCACTATCTGGTCGTAATCCAGGCTTCGCGGTATTCTGATGCTGTTATCCGGTCGTTCTCTGGGCTTCACAATATGATGGAGGAATCAAGATATTATCCGGTCATACTTGGGCTTCATAGCTTAAACTTTATGAGAATTTGATTGTATCTTTTCCTGATGCATGACATGTATCGAGCAATGATGTTCTCAAAATAAATGAGACTGTTCTGTATGATGCGTATATGCATGTCATGATGTATAGAGGTGTAATGTTTTTATGATGTTCTCTAACTGGGGAAAATAAATCCCGGACACTGCTGGAGAATATAAAGAGTTTCACTCGCTGGGGATAATGACCGAATATGACTGGGAGAATAATCCTGCTGGAGAATACATTGGTGAGAGAATGACTCTGTGGGGAAGAGATACTCTGTCAGAAGATCTGCTGACTTGGAGTAATAACTCCGGTTGGGGATGAATTACCGTTGCTGGCGATGATGAACTCTGTCGGGGATAAAGTTTCTGCTTGTGGGAGAAATAAACTCCACTGGGGATAATCTTCCATTGTTGGTGAAAGATGAACTCTGCTTGGGGAGAATCTTACCGACTCATTCGCGATTGCGAACCTCAGTTGGGGAGAGTTGTGTCCTGTCCGAGAAAGCCAACATCACTGTCTTTTTCTTACTCTGTGGGGAGTGTACATATTTTTAGTCATATTCTTCAGCTAGGTCTATCCCTGTACCTTGTGAATAGAGCAACTGTAAGGCTCGGACATTTCTTGTTTTCCCCTGCTTCTGAAATTACGAGTAATCGTCTTTTGTTTCGCATGTAAATATTTATGAGCAACAATTATTGTCAAATGCATATATCAAAATGAACCATTGGACGTTCTTGCAAAACAAAACAAGAAAAGAAAAATAATTTGAAATTTCTTTGTGAAAATAAATTGTATTGATTTTGAAGTTGGCCTGTAAATAGGCGTTTTTGTACAAGAGGCTGACGTCCTAGTAAGAGAACGCCGCCGAAAGATAAATTATACAATTTGTGAAAGACAAAGAAAAACAACTATGTGAATAATCCCACTGGGTTCCAACTCTGCTATTGCCTTTATATCTTCGAGCATCTTATCACTTTGCTACTTGGTTGAAGGTAGATCAGATTGATCGGCACCGTCCGAGCTTGATAGTCGATACCGAAGTCTGGTTGCAAGATGATCCAATGAGACATAGTGTTACGCTTTGATCCCTAATTTTTTCCTGGACTGCCCTTTCGGGTTTTCAGTCCACCGGGATACCCCTTTTTGCCCAAGCCGCCTTTTCAGGTTTTCGACTTGTCGAGTGTACAGATTTTTCATTTTCATCCCTTAATTTTGCCCGAACCCTTTTGGTTTACCGGGAAGCCCTTATTTTTGCCTAGGCCAGTCGACCTAGCGGGTATTTGATTATGCGTAGTATTTTTTCACTATGTCTGCATTGACAGGGTGAGGAAGGTCGTCACCATCCATGGTGGTTAGAATCATAGCTCCTCCCGAGAAAATGTTCTTAACCACAAATGGCCCTTCGTACGTAGGGGTCCATTTGCCCCTGGGATCACCTTGTGGCAGTATGATGCATTTGATCACCAGATCTCTGACTTGATACTCTTGTTGTCTGAATTTCTTGTTAAATGCCTTGATCATTCACTTTTGATATGCCTGACCATGAAAAATAGCAGTAAGTCTCTTTTCATCGATTAAGTTTAGCTGATCAAGCCGGGTCTGAATCCAGTCATCTTTGCTCAAACCTGCATCCTTCATAATCTAGAGAGAGGGTATCCGGACTTCAATGGGTAAGACTGCTTCCATGCCATACACCAAGGAATAGGGTGTTGCCCAAGTTGATGTCCGCGCTGAGGTGCGGTACCCATGAAGAGCGAATGGTAACATCTCATGCCAGTCTTTGTATGTCACCGTCATCTTCTGCACAATCTTCTTGATGTTCTTATTAGCCGCTTCAACAACCCCATTCATCTTCGGCCGGTAGGGAGAAGAGTTGTGATGCTATATCTTGAACTGTTTGCAGAGCTCGGTGATCATTGTATTGTTGAGATTTGTACCATTGTTCGTAATGATCCTCTCTGGTACACCATATCAATAGATCAGATTGTGTCGGATGAAACACGCCACGACATTCTTGGTTACTGTAGCAAAGTAAGCTTCCTTAACCCACTTCGTAAAGTAATCAATAGCTACCAAGATGAAACGATGCCCGTTGGACGCAGAAGGTCTGATTTCGCCGATCATGTCGATGCCCCACATTGCAAAAGGCCAAGGAGCTGTCAAGACGTTCAGGGGAATGGGAGGTATGTGAACCTTATCAGCACATACTTGGAACTTATGATAGGTCCGAGAATGCTGATAACAATCGGTTTCCATAGTAGACCAATAATATCCTGCCCGTAGGATTTTCTTTGCCATGGTATGTCCGCTGGAATGAGTTCCAAAGGTACCTTCATGTAATTCTGCCATAATCCTTTCTGCCTCGCTTTTGTCCACACATCGCAGTAAGGTCGAATCATGATTACGCTTGTAAAGGATACCACTACGATGAAGAACTTTGCGGCGAATCTCCTCAGAAACTTCTTATCATTAACAGATGCACTCTCAGGGTATTCATGATCCTCAAGATACCTCTTTACCTCGTGAAACCAGGGTTTATCGGCTACCTCCTCAGTCTCAATGTCACATCAATGTGCGGGTTCGTCCAACCTTTCGATAGTAATATGGGGAGCTTCATTGTCCCACCTGACCTTGAAAATAGAAGACATGGTAGCTAGCGCGTCCGCTAACTGATTCTCCTCTCTGGGGAAATGTTCACAGGTTATCTCCTCGAAGTGTGGGAGCAACGTCAGTATATACTCTTTATAAGGAATAAGATTTGGGTGTTTCGTATCCCACTCGCCTTTGATCTGACTGATCACAAGAGCGGAATCTCCGAATACACTCAAGAACTCAATCCTTAGGTCAATAGCTGCTCGAAGACCCATGATGCACGCTTCATACTCCACCATGTTGTTGGTGTAGTTAAAACATAATCGGGCGGTGAATGGAGTATGACAACCTTCAGGAGATATGATCACAGCGCCAATGCCATTACTCAACGCGTTTGAGGCTCCATCAAAGTACATAGACCATCGGGATCCTTCCTCAGGTCCTTCATCTGGTCCAGGTATTTCGCAGTCGGTCACCAACATGATGTTCTCATCCGGGAACTCGAAATTCATGGATTGGTAATCATCCACGGCCTGATGCGCCAAATGATCTACTAATACACTCCCCTTGATTGCTTTTTGGGTTGTGTATTGGATGTCGTACTCAGTTAAGATCATCTGCCATCTTGCTATTCTTCCGGACAAGGCAGGCTTTTCGAAGATATACTTGATTAAGTCCATCTTTGATATCAATAGGGTAGCGTGAGTCAGCATATACTATCTCAGCCGGCGAGCAGCCCATGCCAAAGCGCAACAAGTTTTCTCGAGCAACGAGTATTGGGTCTCGCAGTCGGTAAACTTTTTGCTAAGGTAGTAAATAGCATGCTATTTTCGGCCAGACCTGTCATGCTGCCCCAACACACACCCCATTGAACTGTCGAGTACTGTCAAGTATAAGATTAAAGGTCTCCCTTCAATTGGAGGCATCAGAATAGGTGGCTCTTGGAGGTATTCTTTGATCCTTTCGAAAGCGGTCTGACATTCATCATTCCATTTTACCACTTGATCTTTCTTCAGCAGCTTGAAGATCGGCTCACAAGTAGCAGTTAGATGTGAAATGAGTCGGGCAATGTAATTCAGACGTCCCAAAAAGCCTCTAACATCCTTTTCTGTGCGAGGAGCTAGCATCTCCTATATAGCCTTCACCTTTGCAGGATCCACTTGAATACCTTTATCACTAACGACGAAACCCAGCAGCTTACCAGATCTCACTCTGAAGGTGCACTTGTTCGGGTTTAACCTCAGCTTATACATCTTCAACCTGTCGAATATTTTCTGGAGATGGTCAAGATGTTCTTCTTCAGTCTGGGACCTTGCAATCATGTCATCAACGTAAACCTCAATCTCATGGTGAATAATGTCGTGGAACAAAGAAACCATGGCACACTGATAAGTTGCCCCAGCATTCTTCAATCCGAAAGGCATGACTTTGTAGCAAAAGGTACCCCATTGCATAACGAAAGTTGTCTTCTCCATGTCTTCGGGAGCCATCTTAATCTGATTGTAACCAGAAAAACCATCCATAAAGGAGGAGATCTTATGCTGCACGGTGTTGTCAACCAGAAAATCGATGTGAGGCAGTGGAAAATCATCTTTGGGGCTCACCCTGTTCAGATCCCTATAGTCCACACACATACGTACCTTACCATCTTTCTTCGGCACCAGAACAACATTGGCAACCCACTGCAGGTAAGAAGTAATAGCTAGAAACCCGACGTCAAACTGTTTCATGACCCCAACTTTGATTTTCTCAGACATCTCGGGGCGCATGCAGCGAACCTTCTTCTTTACCGGAGGACAATCTTCTTTAGTGGGAAGGTGGTGAACCACAATGTCAGTATCTAAACCCGACATATCTTCATAAGACCAAGCGAATATCTCAACATAGTCGCGTAACATCTGTATCAACCGTTTCTTGACACTAGGCTCCAGATTTTCACCTATCTTGACCTCTTTCTTATCTTCCTCTGTACCCAAATTCATTGATTCCACCGGCTCTTCATGCGGCTGTATGGCCCTCTCTTCCTGCAGTAACAGTCTAGCAAGTTCCCCAGGCACTTCACAATCATCCTCACCTTCATCCTCGGCTTGGTTGATCAGATTTTTGAAGTCATAACTGGCAGTAGCATAGTCATTATCAGTGGGATCTAGAGTGGATGTGGACCTGTATTATGATATGTAAGTGTGTGTAAGACAAATAGCTGTTTTATAAAGTGCAAAATAGGAAAGAAAAACAGGGAGCGTAAAATTTGTAATGCAAAAAAATGTCCTATGTTTTATTGATGATATATGAAAATGACAAATGATAAGCCCTCACAAACAAAGCCAAGGTGCCTCGGGCAAGACATCAAGCTGTAAAGTTTTAAACTATCTGTTACAAGTCTCAAAACAAAAGTCTATTACTATGTAATAAAAGAAATCGGCATGAAGTCCTTCGCTGTCCAATTGTTCAAGCCACCGTTGGTAGTCGGGTAAATCCAGCTGATATTTGACTCTTCTTTATCATCTTCAATTGCATTCACTCCCGGATTACTGATTCGCAGAGGAGGTCTTCCAATTCGCGCATGCCAAACAACCCTTTGAGCTTCTGCAGTAAAACCCAAACCAAACTTGTCAGTCTTGTGTGCAAAGTTAGAGAGTTGGCCCCAATTTGCACACCCACCTTTTTCAATAACAGCCCTGGCATCCTTGAGGGAAGCCATCTTCATTGGAGGTTTGTCAGACGCAATTTCAGTCGATGCCAAAGTCTGGGGGTCCTCTTTAAAGTTCTGACACGGGGTTTCGATGAACTCTCCATCCATCTCCATATACCGAAAGGAATTAAGATGACTTACCATGTACTCCTCCTCACCTTGTACCGTAACAATCTTCCATTTTACTGGATATTTCAACATCTGATGGAGCGTAGAAGTCACTGCCCCAGCCTTATGAATCCAAGGGCGACCCAACAAGACATAATAAGATGGTGGGATATCCATCACATAGAACGTAGATGCAAAAGTCTGAGATCTAACTTTAATAGGGACATCCACCTCCCTATGCACCATCCTTTTGGATTCATCAAAGGCCCTAACCACAATATTACTTGGTTTTAGAATCATCCCTTCACAATCCAGCTGATCTAATGCTTTCTTGGGTAAAATATTTAATGAGGATCCAGTATCCACCAGCACATGGGCCAGAGTAGTGCCCATGCACTCGATCGAGACATGTAGGGCGTCATTATGATTTCTTCCTTTAGTGGTCAAATCCGCATCTGAGAAACCCAACCCGTTGTCAGCGGTCAAACTAGCTACACAGTCTTTGAATTGATCAGCAAATGTTTCCTGTGGCACATGCGCAGTTTTAAGGAAAGAAATTAAAGCCTTTGCATGGGCTTCCGAGAAAAACAATAAGGATAACATGGAGATATTCGACGGGGTTTGCCCCAGCTACTCGACTACGTTGTAGTCGCTCCTCTTGATAATCTTCAAAATTTCCTCTATCTCATGCTTAGAGGTTTCTACGATAATCTTCTTAGGCGCCTCCATCCAGGCAGGCCCACCTGTAACTTCTTTGCCCCGAGTGTCAGATGACTCGGCGACAGGGGTGATAACTGGAGTAAGAATTGGAACAATAGTTGATGTACTGGAGGATGGAATGACAACAGGTTTTTGAATAATCGGAGGGGAAATCTGAGGAGAGAAAAGTCTTCCACTTCTAGTGACCTTGCTAGACCCGACAATATTGCCGATATCAACATCATCTTCTTCAACCTTCAAGTCTTGTTTGATCCCATGATAATACACATCGGCCCCATAATTCCACGGGACAGCCTTATCCGAAGTGTATGGGATAGGACCAAGAATAGTAATGATTAATGGAGCAACTCTTGGAACAGATGTAATCCTAACAGGCTTTCTCGAGGAAGCCTTGGAAGGATTGGCGGAAATGGTTATGATGGAAATATCTTCAACAGGAATCAACAAAATCAAAGTTTTCTCGAACAAGATCTCTTTGTTATCCATCAGGCGTTGAACACCTGATTTCAGTAAATAGCAACCAGCAGGCAGGATGGAACATAGGTGGCAACCTTCGCCACAACTCGGAAATAAACCGGCCAACAATAGATTCTTCTTAACTGTCATTAACGGTGTAAAAATGTCTTCTACGGAGGTCACAAATGAATCATCATTCATAACATTTACTCCATTACCATGCTTGGGCATAAGAGTAGTTATGACGTTGGGTTTCTCCAGAGCGTCAAACTCAATCTCTTTAGCTTCGATCAGGTCTTACACCTTATTCTTCAAAGCCTAACAGTTGTTCGTATCATGACCCGAGCTATCAGAGTGATAGGTACAACGGGTGTTCAGATTATACAGCGGAGATGTGGTGCTGGGATTCTTCGAGGCTTCCCTCAGAGTTACCAGGTTGGTCTTCAACAATTGCGGTAGAACTTGTGACAAGGTCATATTAAGTCAAGTATACTATCTCTGCGGCCTATCCATTCTTTTCTGATTGTTGCGTTGTGGGGCAACGGTGGGTCTTGATATTACTACCGCATTTACTGCTTGGCGGCACTCAGGTCTGCTTTGGCTCCTTGAGCTGTAAACTGCACTAGCTTCTTTCCTGAAAGGCTTCTTTTCTGTACTTGATGAAGCACCTTTCTGTATCTTACCACTCCAGATACCAGCTTCTACTCTCTCCCCAGTCATAATCAATTCAGTAAACCCGGATGATGAACTGCCGATCAGATGATTGAAAAATGGACCAGACAAAGTCCCAAGAAACATATCCACCAACTCCCTATCAGACAGAGGGGGTTGGGCTCTTCCAACCAGATCTCTCCACTTCTGAGCATAGTCCTTAAAACCTTCGCTTGCACCCATGGACATACTCTGAAGCTGAGTACGAGTGGGAGCAAGGTCGGCGTTATACTGGTATTGCTTGTAGAAAGCAGCAGCAAGGTCTTCCCAGTTGCAGATGTTGGCTCCTTCCAATTGATAAAACCATTCAAGCTGAGTCCGTGACAGACTATCTTGAAAGAAATGGACCCACAGATTCCTATCAGCAGTGTAAGGTTGGATCTTTCAGACGTACGAGCAGAGATGGAGTTTTGGACAGGATACTCCATCGTACTTAGAAAAAACCAAAGTTTTAAACTTATGAGGGATCACCACTCCAGATGCTAGTCCCAAATCTCCAAAGTCCAACCCAGGAACTTTCTGAATCTCCATAGCACTTAGACGGTCTTCAAGTTGTTTGTACCTATCCTCGGCAGGAGGGTACTGTTCATCATCAAAATCAGTGTCATTATTAGAGACCACAGGACTAAGACCCTTCCCTTCCTCTTGATTCTCTCATCCTCCAGATGAATGAGACATATCATCTTCCTGTCGCAACCTATTCCCAAACCTATGACCCATATTCAGCAGGACCACTTTCTTCTTCTTCTCCTTCTTCTTCTTCTTCTTCTTCTTCTTCTTCTCCTTCAGGATGGGAGTCTTCAAATCCTGTTGTCCTTTAGCCAAGTTCAAGAACATCTCTTGGAATTGGGTATTATGTGCTTGAAGAGCTTTGATAGCCTGATCGATAGGTATTTCAGAAGACATCTTATGCTGAAATAAACGGCGAAGAAGATGAGAAACCTGTAATGGTACCTGTAATGATGTGCATGATCATGGAATGCGTATGAAATGATTTCAAAGACTTTGGGAGATTCAAATTTGTAAACCAAGAATAAAACACACTTTATTAGATTAAACTTGTAACAATGTTTAACAATGCCTTCAAGTCGTTACAAAAGAAATAAACTGAAAAGCAAATCTAAACTAGAAACAATAAAAGACATCAGAAATCCCATGGTCGTTTTCCCTTCGTGCTGACATAATCGTTGATTGTCCTTTCATTCTCAAGCTGCCTCGTGAGCTTCAAGATCTTCCTTTCTTGCTTATGATACTTCTCATGGTAGGTTTGCCTTTCTTCCTTCAACTGGATCCAAGATCTCTTCAATGCCCTAAGATCAGTAGGCATATAGGGATAGAGGTCTGTATAAGGAACACCTTCTTCATTAGTATGCTCCACAACCACTGGAAAAACAGCTTCATAAGGCATCCTTAGCTTTTGAGCACGGACTCGAACCCACTGGAGATAAGGTTGCATTGGGAGAGAAGTCTTCGGTCCTAGCTCATGAGGGTCAGACCTGTTCACCCTGCCCCAGGCTCGTATAAACCTTCGGCGATGCTCATCCACGCCCCCTTGTAGTCAAAGACAATGTCTGTAAGAAGTAGCTCATGAGGACCGGGTCTCCGAGCGCGACCAAACTGTCGTAGAGCCAAGCAAGGACTGTAGGTTATTCCCCCTCTAATTCCAAGCAATGGGACATTAGGGTATTCCCTACATCGATCAATGACAGCTACTTTTTCCATATCCTTAGAACTCCAAAGAATGTATGTATGGGCAAGGGACTTGATTATGTAAGCCCAACCTAACCCTTCCTCATTCTTCAATACAGATTTTGGGAGGTGCGAAATAAACCACCTCGCAAGCAGCGGCGCGCAACACATGAGGGTCCCCCTTCTTTGCATAGTACGAGTATAGAGGGCATGTAGGATATCACCCAGAAGAGTAGGCACTGGGTTACGAGACATGAAGATCTTGACCGCATTCACATCTATGAAAGAATCTGGATTCGGGAAAAGAACCAAGCCGTAGATGAGGAAAGCCAAGATGTCTTCAAGTGCTTGAAAATCCAAGTTATCCCAGAATTGTTGGGCTTGATCGATCAGAAACTTATCCAAGAAACCTTTAACCCCGCTCCGTGTCTCCTAGTTAGATACTACATCAGCCCTTTTTAGATGTAAGGCTGAAGCAATATCCTCAGGTCTAGGAACCTCCTCTAAACCTGTGAAGGGTTTCTGCTCGAGGATAGATATTCCTAGTAAGTCAGAAAAATCCTCCAAAGTAGGAACTAGCTGATAATTCGGGAAGGTGAAACAATGATGCACCAGATCAAAGAACTAGAAAAGCACGCTCATGATCTGCTCATCCAACTTTAAAGTGACCAGGCTAAGGAGATGACCATGTCTTCTAACAAATGAAGAAGTATCAGGGACTTTTGAGACTAACTCTCTGAGCTGAGCAGGTATCTGCACGAAGTTAACTCGAATGGTATTTATGTATACTGAAGTCATAATCTGCAAAACAGAACAAAGATAAATCCCCTTGTCTTTGAAATGGTTAGTACAATGAAGTATGCATGCTATGTCATGATGCATGATGTCATGATAAAACACACAACAAGTATAGCAGGTAACAGACATGGTAAAGGCACACAAGTCACACAAAAAAGCCCTTAAGTTTCAGGCTTGCATGGGGTCTAGGTACTACCCTCTTGAAGTTCAGTTGGTTCAACCTGTCCTAATAATAGTAACCGGGTTCTAGAGGTTCTCAATATCACTGACCATCCTCCATCGGTCATGGTTTTAGCTCACGCAATCTTTTCTTGCGGACGGAACTATCTCGAGAGTATGGTCTCAATGAGTGTAGTATCGAGTATCAACCAGTTCTCAGCTCTATACCGAGGCCGGCTATCTCACTACTTCCTATGGCCAAGTTGGTCAATTATAGGTTCTAAGGTCAGTGGATGCTTAACGACACACATAACAACCCCGTATTCTCCTTGTTTCTCCATAAGGGATACCGATACCAACCAATGTGCCACACCAACGTAGATACTGCTTCAACTGTATCGGTCTATGCCGTACAGTTCCCTCACAGTTTATTGCTACTTACCTAAAAGATATCCCCCAGATCCAGGTTAGGATCTATAGTAACTCCAATACAAAGCCCATAAAAATAAAGCAATCAAATCAAACATTAGAAGAAATATGATGAACTAATCCTAAGGTATACCCCACTTATTTGATTCCCCAGCAGAGTCGCCAGTTCTGTGATACGGTGGCAGAACCGGAACTGTTTTGGAATGCTGGTTTGCATTTTGCATTTGTGTTTGCAAAATGTCGCGGTAAGCAAGAGTCGCCACCGACTTTTATTTTATCCAACTAAAAAGGAAAAAAGCACAGAAAAACTCATTTTTCGAGATATTCTGAGCATGGGGTAGATTATAGAAAGGGAAGGTATTAGCACCCTTTCCATCCGTAGTTTTCTACGGGCTCTTAGGTACTTGCTCATCATTTTCAAAATTGCTTATGTGTTTGTGTGATTTGAAAAGTTTTTGTTTGACTTCGATTTAACCCTTGCTTCTGTCTTCAAGAGTGTTACAAAGTGTTTTTTGAAAACTTTGTTTGAAAAGTGTGTAAGTGTGAAAAACAAGTTTGTTTGGATTGAGCAAGTACCTACTAGCATCTACCTACTCGAAAAAAGAATTGTTCTATGTTCGTTTCCTTTAGACAACGCTATCCCACTATTAGTGAGTAGGTAGCACCGTCGTTAAAGTTTTAAAGGGTCAATTCGAAAGGGACGTACGATCACTAAAGCAATGTTAGAACGTTTTAGTAATAACCCTAATGTCTTAAGATCAATATTCGAGGCGACAATTCCGAGGCAACCTTTCCGAGGAAACTTTGATCTTTTAGACAAGAGAGCGACCACTAAAATATCCTATACTCAATGATCGTTTACCGAAGGCAACCGAAGTGGGAGTATACCCTAGGAGTGCGCATGTGCGAGTGATTCAATTTCAAGTTTATTATCTTTGCACATTTAGGGTTTGCTAACCGTTTTACAGTTTACATACATTCTTGTCATGCATCCCTAATATTCATACATCTAACAGTTTAATATTTGCGGAATTTAAAGGGCGGAAAGTAAAGCTACGCTATTACAAGGCTCCGGGTATTAATTATATAGCCAAAAACAACCCGTAAAAAAACGATAAATGAAAGTAAAAAGTCCTAATTAATCTATTATAACTTGTGAGCAATTACATCAATATGGTAAAAATAAATAAACGCGATGAATCGAGAACGAGAGAGAACTAGGGTTTTGACCCCGTCTAACCTAATCGAAAGAAAAAATTATTTTTTGTTGTTTTTTTAATTATTTAAGAAAAAGAATAAGGTTTTTAAACTAAATACAACATTTAATTAGTGATTAAATTAATTAAAGAAAATAATTCACATGGCCTATTTTTTATATTTTTGGTTATTTTTTAGGGAAAAGAAAATATAATTAAATTAAACTAAAACCCTAATTTTATAATCGTTTTTAATTTATTTACAAAATAATTAAAATTACCTTAACATTAAGTTAACTAATTAAATTAATTTTTGTATAAAAAATAAATATCCTAAATCTAATTGGATGAAAAGTTATTTTTATGATTTTTTGATAAAAAGAAAAATTAATTTGTGTTAGTAAAGATAATTAAATAAATTAAATAAAAGAAAATAGAAATGAAAAGAAGGAAATTGGGTCTGAAATTAGCAATTTGGAGGTGTGTTAAAAGCAATTCTAGGCCCAAAAGGAGTTGGTCCACGTTGACTTCTTGAATCCCCTGCCGCCTGTTGACCAAGGCCTATGATGCTCTTTCAATGATGGCCTTCAGATCTGGCCTCCTGGAGATCCCATGGTTGGATCCTGAGGGTGCATAGTGGTCCTTATGATTTGTATGCATGCCTGATCAATGAAAGAAAAATAACATGAAAGAATGGGGGGACCTGGGATTCGAACCCAGGCCCCAAAGCATTTTCCACTAGCCTTGCTACCAATTGCGCTGCATGCTTTTGTTGTACATAGAATAAACAATAATCATTATATTGAAAACAAGCGAAATAAAGAAGCAATCGCGCGAAAATTCAAATGGGCAAATAGGGTGATGCCACGCCTTCATCCCTGTCCTCTCTCTGTGGCTAAAAGATGCAGTGACTTTTACCTACGGACAACGTCCGTCACTACAAACCCTGTAATTCTCAAAATCAAACACAAGCAAGATAAATAAAATCTAAGGCCATGAATCAACTCGTCTTGGCCTGAGAGCATGATGGTGCCCTTCTTGAGGGCTAATTTTACCTGTACCAAAAAATCCTAAAACGAGCCATCAAAACCTAACAATGGTGAATTCTGATATAGTCCACAAAAATGCAATTAAATGATGTAGATAGCTTGCAAATGTGTTAAGGAATAAGAATATACTATTAAAACATGATGAATATGCAAGAATAACAAGATTCAGTTTTGGAAATATGGGCAAACCGTGGGAGTTGTAGGGATGAATTCAGGGCACTAGCGCGCTTGCTTTCGATTGGTACAACTTGCTTGCAATCCCAGGAAGCGAATGCGATGGTTAGGGAGCCTTTTAAATTCCTGGAAGTGCAAAATCAGTTTACCACTTTTCTTTGTTTTTTCCAAGTTTTGTTCTCTCTTTTGCGCCTCCAAAACCTTGTGTTTTAGGTCTGCAAATGTTCACTATATACTGAGGAATGAATTAGGTTTACAAAAGTCCATTCAATCTTTGTCAACTATTGATTTTGATCTTGATTTTATTCCCTTAAAAATCTTTCCAAAATAGGCCAAACTCAATCTTTTTGTGCCCACCTATGCCTTTCACGAATTGGTTCAATTTCTAGCTGGATATAGGACCTGAGACATTCACAATATCTTGAGGTTTCAATGATTTGGATTTTTTCATGATTTGTTTTGATTTAAATTGATTTAATTGTAATAAAAATCAAAATAAATAATAAAAAATAAGCTAAAGACAAGTGGAAATAGCTAGGGCTCATGGACCATGCTACCAACTCAAAACAATTTCAAAATATTAGGCCCATTTAACAAAAATTGCAATTTGAGGCATAGTTGACTTTTGTCAATTTTGCAAAAAAGGTCAACTTCAACAATGCATAACTTCCTCAATTTTGAATATTTGAAGGTGTTCTTTGACTTTTTAGAAAGATTGAGATGTCCTCTAAGCAACCCTTTTGGTCTGATCTCAATTTGGTATTTCATGTTCATGTATGAAGCTTTGACAAAAGAGGTGTTTTTGTTGACTTTTCAAAATGACCTATAATGTCCAAATTGATAACTTCTTGTGAGTGCATATTTTGAACTTGGGATCTGAAGATGAATTGTAGGGCATTTCATCCTCTTCACAATGATCTTTGGATGGGTCATTTCTCATAAATTATGATAAAGTTATGCTTGGTCAAAGTTGGGTTGACTTTTCCTACAAAACCCTAATTTAGCAACTTTTGGGTTTTGATGAATTGTGAGCAATCCTTGATGAATCATGATCAAACCTTGATCAAATTATGAATAATACTTCAAAATGAGGATGTTTACTAAAAACTTGAAGTTTGACTGTATGTGGGCCACAGTTGACTTTTGCCCTAGCACAGTCGATTTTCAGGCCTTTGAGCAATTGACTGAGCAAACTTCCTCTGCAAGGCTTGAAACTTGACATGGATGATCTTGAAAAAATATTAGGACAATGGTGAGGATTTAGGATCCCTTGGACTCAAATATCTTGATGCAACATGAAACCCTAATTTGAGGTAGACTGCCTTAGGAGGGAGCTTGTCTGGTCAACCCTTGGACTTCCTTGAGCAATTTGAGGATCTCACTTGAAATGTATTGAGAAATATGGGAGGGAAAATTTTGGGGTACAACAGAGGACATTATTATCATCGACCGTTATGGGGAATTCCCTAATGTCCTTCTACTTGGAATTATGGGAGGTATCACTTATAACCCTTGCTTAGCTCTGTAACAGTTTGGGTGCACACGAAGAGATGGTCCACGTGATGCGTTCATCCAAGGTGTGGTGTTCGACTACAAGAGCGACGATCAAGGCTACCGTCAGAGGTTTATACGAGCTTGGAGGATGGTAAACAAATTGGATAGTAAGACATTGGGACACAAATTCCATTCCCCTTGAGCCTTACCTTAGGTGGGTACGAGCTCGTGCTTAGAGTCTCGTAATGACTTACCCCTCCACCCTACCTGTTATCATGGAGCCTATTGCTGAAGGAGATGTCCTGTATACTGTCCTTTATCCCAACAAGCCTACCTCTCTTGAAGACTTGCAAAAGGATTGGATTCAGCTAAAGGAAGAGTGAGACACTTTTCAAGCCCAATTCTATGCTAGTGAGAAGAAAGTTCTGGGACTCACCAAGCAACTTCATGAAGAGCGGATTTTGAACGCCTACATCACACTGAAGAGGATGCGTTCAACCTTTTTGTCTTAGGAGTTTTGTATTTTATTTCTTCCATTGTAAGCCCAAAAAGGCATGATGTACTCGAACTTGGATTTATTAATACAACGTGTGTTTCCTTTTTGTCTAAACAAATTTAAATCTCTAATTTCCTTGAAATCATTTGCATGTGCATTTTCATTCATCATAACACAAACAGGTTTCTTACAACAGGTCTCCTTATCTTTCTACTGTTTTTTTCAGTGAGATGGATATTGAACAGACAGTAAAGGATCTCCAAGCGCAGAATGCTCAATTCCAACAGATGTTCTTGTCTCTAGCTAAAGGACAAGAAGACTTGAAGGCTCTTATGATCAAATATAAGAAGAAGAAGGCGAAGAAACCATTCAGTGTTTTGAATCTAGGAAGAAGGTTCAAAGGATTAGCCAGGAGAACTCTAAATTTTGCAACCTCGTCAGGTGAAGGAGATAATCAAGAAGGGAAGAACACGGAAGGAAATGACCACCCAGAGTCTGAAGAAGAAGAAGAGGTTGACCATTCCGAAGAACAATATCCTCCTGCTAATGAAAAATACAAATAGTTGGAGGATCACCTCAATGCTATGGAGATCTAGAGGGTACCCGGGCTGGATTTTAAAGAGCTAGGACTTGTCTCAGGGGTTATCATCCCACATAAATTCAAGGTCCCCACTTTCGCTAAATATGATGGTGTCTCTTGTCCAAAGCTGCATTTAAGGTCACACGTCAGAAAAATTCAACCCCATACCATAGATAGGAACCTATGGGTGCATTTCTTCCAAGAAAGCTTGTCAGGGACATTGTTGGATTGGTTCTATCAGTTGGAAGGAACCGATATTCGCAATTGGGAAGATTTGGCTGTTGCATTTTACAAGCAATATCAGTATAATGCTGACCTAGCTCCAACTCAAACACAACTGCAAGGTATGTCTATGGGTGCTGGTGAAGGTTTAAAATTTTATGCCCAAAAATGGAGGGATCTCGCAGGAAGAGTCCAACTCCCTTTATCTGACAGAGAATTGGTGGATGTGTTCTTAGGCACGTTGTTTGGTCCATTCTTCAACCATCTGATCGGAAGCTCTTCGGATGGATTTACTGAACTAATCATGACTGGTGAGCGGGTAGAAGCCGGTATTAAGAGCGGAAAAATTCAAAGGGATGTATCCTCAAGCACGATGAAGAAACCCTTTACCAGAAAGAAGGAGGTCAGTGTTGCATATGAACACAGGAATTAAAGCAAAACTGAACGTCGCCTGACGATATGGTCTGTTATGATCTCCAATCCTGTATCAAATTAACAGCGAAACTATCAACGCAGGCCAGAGGCGCCCATAAGAAGATTCACCCGGATTAACATGACCTTGTCCCAAGTTTTGCTGCATCTATTGAAGTCCAATCTGGTGACTCTAAAGGAAGCTTCCAAGAACCCCAATACTGCTTCTCCTTGCTACAACCCGAATGCTCGATGTGCCTATCATTCTGAAAGTCCGGGACATGATACAAACGATTTATGGGCCTTGAAAAATAAGGTACAAGACCTTATCGAGGCGAAGGAGATTGAGTTTGACCCTCCAGAAACACCTAATATAATAACGACGCCAATGCTCAAACATGGTCAAGGTGTCAACATTGTTGATGATGACTGTTTTATTTCCTCCGTGGATGATTTAACTACTCTCCTTTTGACTGTTAAACCAAATCTATTGCAAGCCAGCCTGTTTCCGGGTTGTGATGAAAGTTGTTACTTATGTATGTCTCTACCAGATGGCTGTTTGTTACTAAAGATGGGCGTCTAAGCCCTGATGGTTAACAAAGAAATCTTGTTTGAGAAAGTTCCTCTTACCAGAAATTCCTGTGAAGATGTTTCAATAATCACCATTTCTGACAATCCTCCTAGGGCCTCCACCAAAAGACCCGTCAGGATTACATCTATTCCAAAGTTTTCTCCCCTAATCATCACCATGCCAGGGCCAATACCATATTTTTCAGATAAAGTTGTTCCCTGGAACTATGGGGTGACGTCTATTACCATGGCGTCAAGCAAGATCTATTGGCTATCAAAGACAAAGTTGTTGAAGGCACTGATCCTGATGTCGACAATATCGTTGGGACCAGTAAGATAACAAGAAGTGGAAGGGTTTTCTCCCCCGAGATCTCTCCAAATACCATTTCTACTCCTGTAATTATTCCCGTTACCGCTCCTACCAGCATTCCCAGTGATACTCCCGTTGATAGTCCTACTGTTATCCCTGCTACCGAGACAAGGGGCAAAGAGGTATTATTTGAGCCTGTCCAGACGAAGGCGCATCCAGAAGTAATTCCTGAGGATTCTAAGAAGGAGATGGAAGAGATATTAAAGATAATCAAGAAAAGTGACTATAATGTTGTAGAGCAGTTGGGGCAGACCCCCTCAAAAATATCAATGTTGGCTTTACTTTTGTGCTCCGAGGCCGACGCTAAGGCCTTAGTAAAATTTTTGAAGACCGCCCACGTGCCCCAAGAGACCTCCATTGATCAATTCGATAATTGTATGTCCAGTCTAACTGCTGATAATGGACTAGGTTTTTCTGATGCTGATTTAACTCCCAAAGGAAGGAAACACAATGATGCACTGCATGTCTCCATTGAGTGTAGGGGCACTATGTTAGCCCACGTTTTGGTGGATACGGGTTCGTCACTGAACGTCTTACCCAAGAATGCTGTTGACCGGTTAGATTGCAGAGGACTCACATTAAAGCCTAACAACATTGTGGTGAGGGCCTTCGATGGTTCTAAAAGGACAGTGCACGAAGAAGTAGACATCCCTATCAAAGTGGGAACTAAAACTTTTGATTCAACCTTCTATGTGATGGATATCTACCCATCCTATTCCTGTCTGTTGGGTCGACCCTGGATCCATGGAGCTGGTTCCATCACTTCTACCCTACATCAGATGTTGAAGTACCCAGTCAAGGGAAAGACCATCGCAGTCCATGGGGAAGAGGAGTACATGGTTAGTCACCTGAACTCTTACAGGTATGTTGAAATGGACGGTGAGTTCATTGAAACCCCATGTCAGAATTTTGAGGAGGTTCCACAGACGGTTGCTTCGACCAAGACTACTACTAAGACTCTGAAGGAACCAGACCTCCATTAAAAATAGCCTCTCTAAAGGATGCTAGATCAGTAGTTGAGGAAGGTGGATGTACTATCTGGGGTCAACTTCCGGATATTCCCTACAAGTCCAACATATTTGGTTTGGGTTTTACTTCGGAGGCCCAAAGAGTTTTTCGACATACACGTGCTGGGGGACCACCTTTATGTAATAGAAATTAGAGAGTCAATGCATTGGAAGACAGTGATAGCATCTGTGACATGAACAAGTGGATTTTTCCAACCATCAGCGGAGGACTCAACAATTGGGAGGCCAAAGATTTTATTCCTATTACTTTTATTCAAGAGTAATTGTCTTTTAAAATTTTTGGACTTGTAATATTTAAACAATTTAGACTTTAAAACCTTGTGTCTTACCCGAGGCACAATGGTCCATCTGTGAGGGTTGTTACTTCATCTTCATATGTCATTAATGAATCATGGGACGATTTTGCATGCAAATTTTACGCTCTTTGTTTTTCTTTTTCTACCTTTTGTTTTATCAAAGATAGCTATGCTCTTACACACACTCACATATCGAAATGAAGATCCACGTCCACTCGGGATCCCATGGGTAACGATTCTACTATGGCTAATCATGACTTTGAAAATTTGATCTACCAAGCCGAAGACGAAGGCAAGGAAGATTGTGAGGTAGTAGGGGAACTTTCAAGATTATTACAACAGGAAGAAAGGACCATACAGCCCCATGTAGAGCTGGTTGAAACAATTAACTTAGGTACTGAAGAGGACAAGAAAGAAGTCGAGGTGGGTGCCAACCTGGAGCATAGTGTTAAGAAGCGCTTAACTCAGTTACTATATGACTATGTTAAGGTCTTTTCCTGGTCATATGAAGACATGCCAGGACTCGACACTGATATCGTGGTCCATCTTCTGCCGACAAAAAAAGACTTCCCTTCAGTGAAACAGAAGCTTCGTCGTATGCGGCCAGAAATGTCAGAAAAGATTAAGACTGAAGTCATGAAACAATTCAACACTAGATTCTTAGATGTCATCTCCTATCCACAATGGGTCGCCAATGTTGTTCCAGTGCCTAAAAATGACGGTAAGGTGCATATGTGTGTGGATTATAGAGAGCTGAATAGGGCAACCCCCAAGGATGGCTTCCCACTTCCCCACATCGATATTCTGGTTAACAACACCGCACATCATAAAGTATTCTCCTTCATGGATGGTTTCTCTGGATACAATCAGATCAAAATGGAACCTGAGGACATGTAGAACATGGCCTTCGTCACACAATGGGGCACTTTCTGTTACAAAGCTATGCCATTTGGGCTGAAGAACACCGGGGCAACCTATCAGCGTGCCATGGTAGATTTGTTTCACGATATGATCCATCACGAGATAGAGGTCTACGTAGACGACATGATAGCCAGATCTCAAACTGAAGAGGAACACCTTGACCACCTGCAGAAGCTGTTTGAAAGACTGAATAAATATAAACTAAGGCTGAACCCGAATAAATGCACTTTTGGAGTAAGGTCCGGTAAGCTCTTGGGCTTCGTTGTTAGCGGTAAAGGTATTGAAGTGGACTCTGCAAAGGTAAAATTAATACAAGAAATGCCTGCTCCTCGCATTGAGAAGGAAGTTAGGGGATTCTTAGGACAGCTAAACTGCATCGCCGGATTTATTTCCCATCTGACCGCTACTTGTGAACCAATCTTCAAATTACTGAAGAAAGATCAAGTGGTGGAATGGAATGACGACTGCCAGGCTGCCTTTGATAGGATCAAAGAGTACCTTCAAAAACCTCCCATTTTGATGCCTCCAAATGAGGGAAGACCAATGATCATGTACCTAACAGTCTTTGAAAATTCAATGGGGTGTGTACTGGGGCAGCATGACGAGTCTGGTAGAAAAGAGCATGCAATATACTACCTGAGCAAAAAGTTTATCGATTGTGAAACCAGATATTCACTGCTCGAGAAAACTTGCTGCGCTCTGGCATGGGCTGCTCGCCGACTAAGATAGTATATGCTGATTCACACTACCTTATTGATATCCAAGATGGATCCAATTTAATACATATTCGAGAAGCCCGCACTCTCTAGAAGAATAGAAAGATGGAAGATGGTCCTGACTGAATACCATATTCAGTATACTATCCAAAAAGCAATAAAGGGAAGTGTACTAGCTGATCACCTGGCTCATCAGGCTGTGGATGACTATCAATCCATGAATTTTGAATTCTCGGACGAAGACATCATGTTGGTAAATAATTATGAAGAATTCAGACCGTATGATGGACCCGAACAAGGATCCCGATGGACCATGGTTTTTGGCGGAGCTTCCAATGCACTCGGCAACGACATTGGTGCTATAATCATATCCCCTTAAGGCTGTCATACTCCCTTCACTGATAGGCTGTGTTTCAACTGTGCCAATAATATGACGGAATATGAAGCGTGTATTATGGGTCTCAAAGCTGCCATAGATTTAGGAATCAATTCCTTAAGTGTATTTGGAGACTCAGCCTTAGTCATTAGTCAAATTAAAGGAGAATGGGACATGAAGCATCCTAATCTCATCCCTTACAAAGAATATGTGTTGACATTAATCCCACATTTTAAGGAAATTACCTTTGAGCATTTTCCACGAGAGGAAAATCAACTAGCGGGCGCGCTAGCCACTATGTCATCCATGTCCAAAATCAGGTGGGATAATGAGGCTCCTCAGATCACCATTGAGAGGATGGACGAACCAGCTTACTATCACGAGATTGATACTGAAGAAGTAGTGGACAAGCCTTGGTTCCATGAAATTAAGAGATATCTCGAGGCCCAAGAATATCCGGAGGGAGCTTCAGACAATGATAAGAAGTTCTTGAGAAGGCTTTCTGCTAAATTCTTCCTCAATAACAAAATCCTTTATAAGCGTAACCATGACTCTACTTTGCTTCGGTGCATAGACAAGAGTGAGGCAGAAAAGATCATGGCTGATTTACACGAAGGTACCTTTGGCACTCACGATGGCTAAAAAGATCCTACATGCAGGATACTACTGGTCCACCATAGAAGCAGATTGTCATCAGCATTCATGAACTTGTCACAAGTTCCAGGTCTATGCTGACAAAGTACATGTGCCTATGGTTCCTATAAACGTCCTGACTTCTCCTTGGCCATTCACAATGTGGGGCATTGACATGATTGGAGAGATCAAACCAATAGCCTCTAATGGACACCGCTTCATCTTGGTTGCCATTGATTACTTCACGAAGTGGGTCAAGGCAGCTTCATTCGCTTATGTTACCAAGAACGCTGTGGTCCAATTCATCAAAAAGAATCTTATCTATCGGTATGATATTCTAGAGAGAATCATTACAAATAATGGTACCAGTCTCAACAATACTATGATCACTGCATTATGCGCGTAATTCAAGATCTAGCATCATAACTCTTCTCCTTACCGGCCGAAGATGAATGGCGCTGTAGAAGCCGCTAATAAAAACATCAAGAAGATCATACAAAAGATGATAGTGACCTATAAGGACTGGCAGGAGAGGTTACTATTTGCTCTCCACGGTTACCGTACCACATCGCGCACATCAATAGGGGCAACTCCTTTCTCTTTGGTATATGACATGGAAGATGTCCTACCAATTGAAGTCCAAATACCTTCTTTGAGAATCATGAGGGATGTAGGGTTGAGTGAAGATGAATGGACTCAAACTCGATTTGACCAGTTGAACTTGATTGATGAGAAGAGGCTTAAAGTTGTCTGCCATGGCCAGATGTACCAAAAATGTATGATTAAAGCTTTTAACAAGAAGGTCAGACATCAAGTATATCAGGTTGGTGACTTGGTAATCAAACGTATCATACTGCCACAAGGTGATCCTAGGGGAAAATGGACTCCTACATACGAAGGACCATTTGTGATCAAAAACATATTTTCAGGTGGGGCCATGATCTTAACCACTATGGACGGCGACGACCTTCCGCACCCTCTAAACGCGGACATAGTCAAAAGATACTACGCATGAAAAATACCCGCTAGGTTGACTGGCCTAGGTAAAAATTAGGGATATACAAAAAAAATTGTACACCCGGCAAGCTGAAAACCTGAAAAGGCGGCTTGGGCAAAAAAGGGTATCCCGGTGGACTGAAAACCCGAAAGGGCAGTCCAGGAAAAAGTTAGGGATTTAAAGCGTATGATTATGTCCCGTTGAATCACCTTACAACCAACCTTCAATATCAATCCTCAAACTCAAACGGTACTAATCAAACCAATCAGCTTCGGACAAAGCAGCAAGTGGATGAGACGCTCAGAGACATGATGGCTATACCAGAATGGGAACCCCATGGGATTGTTTCACATAGCTGTCTCTCTTTGTATTAGTTTTCATTTTCACGACGACATTCTCTTACTAGGATGTTTGTCTCTTTGTACAAAATACTTATTCAAGTTAATGCAAAGCTATTCCTTTAAAAGTGAAAAACTATCTGTTTTTTTTTACTTTCCTGTTTTGTGTGCAAAAACGTCCAGTGATTATTTTTGAACATATGCATCTGAATGTGATTACTGTTTACAAATAAGCGCATAAAAAAGGGGACAGAAAATAGAAAGACAATTACTAATGGTTTTAAGAAACATGATAATATCTATAGGCCATTTCATAAAATCCCTGCAGGTACTTTCTCCAGCAGGAGCAGAAGCAAAGACATCCTGCTACAGGATCACTGGAATATCTCTGATATGCAGCCTAACCGTATCAGGTTCTATCATATCCCCAACGGAGCAAAGTTTCTAATTTCCACATCAAGGATTCCCTAGTGAAAGCCGCCCAGCTGCTCAGGATTCCCCAGCAGGATTTGACCAAGTCCACAAGCAATTCACGATGTTTCCCTTCCCCAACAAAGTTTACTTCTCTAATGACGGAAGCCCATCTATCAAAACTTCAAATTCAACAAAATATGAAGGCTTACATTCCATATTCCCAGTAGTATTCAGGGATTTATTTTCCCCAATCTAAACAACACTGCAGCAGAACAACTAATATGTGCATACATTGCATTCATACATCATAATATCGACAACACAAATGCTTATATCGCAATCTCATTTATTTTGAGAAACATCATAACGCCATGCATTCCATACATCGTGGCATTGTATACAACTAACTCTTTACCTTTTCAGGAAAGATCAATCAACAAAAAATTATCATCAACAAATTTTCGACAAGACAGGACAACTGTTTGAGAACAAATCAATTATAGATAAATTTTCGAAACAAAAATGGATGAGTATCTACATGATGAATACCTCCTTCAGACCTCTATTGGTTCAGTTTAGATCTATCAATGGTTTATCCCGATTCCTTTCCAGTGGACACTTTCTCTAGTTCAGATAAATCACTCCAAAGATTTATTCTGATTCTTTTCCAAACTTCTGCTGGTTCAGTTTAAATCGATCAATGGTTTATCCTGATTCTTTTCCAGAGGAAATTTTATCTAGTTCAAATAAATCGCTCCAAGATTCATTCTGATTCTTTATTCAAGAACTTTGCTGGTTCAGTTTAAATCTACCAATAGTTTATCCCGATTCTTCCCTGCAAACACTTTCTCTAGTTCAGATAAATCGTTGCAAAGATTTATTATGATTCTTTTACAGACTTATACTGTTTCAGTTCAAATTGATCAATGGTTAATCCTGATTCCTTTCCAGTAGAAACTTTCTCTGGTTTAGATAAATTGCTCCAAATATTTATTCTGATTCTTTTCCAGACTTCTACTAGTTCAATTTAAATCGATTAATGGTTTATCCTGATTCCTTTTCGGTAGACACTTTCTCTGGTTCAGATAAATCGCTTTGTAGATTTAATCTGATTCTTTTCCAGACCTCTGCTGGTTCAGTTTAAATCAATCAATGGTTTATCCTGGTTCTTTCCCAGTAGACACTTTCCCTGGTTCAGACAAATCGCTCCAAAGATTTATCCTGATTCTTTCCAGTTAAAGATTAGTCAAGACTTCTGTTGGTTCAGTTTAAATCGTGCAAAGGTTTATTCTATTTCTTTTCCAGTTGAAGTCAAGTTAAGACTTAGTCTAATTTCTATCAATAATAACCTTTGGATGGCATCTATAAGCCCATATCCGACAACTCTCCATCATTTCTCCAAATGGCATCTTTAAGCCCATTCCTTACACCTCAACCACAATATCATCAAGTGTAAATTTCTGGACACTCTAGTGTTCAATCATCTTCCACCTTCAAGTCACGAATGGCAGATTCGCCAATCTAACTCTTCAGGTTTAAGAAGATTGAACAGGGGCAGCTGTTGTACCCCAAAATTTTCCCTCTCATTTCTCAAGGCATTTCTCATAAGGGTCTCCCAGAAATTCAAGCTTACACAAATACATTGGATTTTTCAATATCAAGATTGAAGAGAAAATTGCTAAAAGAGACAAAACAAATGAAAATACTCTTTTAGATAAAATTAAAGGAAAACAAGTTCTCTTCGATTTTACATTCTTCAATTGGACACTTTGGATCCTTTGATGTAGGCTTTGGTTGCATCCTTCGTTTGGGCACTGGACTCCTTTTGGGCAAGTTCATTTCCTGCTTCAATTGGGGCATTAGACTCATTTGGGAAAATTCATTTCCTGCTTTGTTTGGGCACTAGACTTCGTTTGACCGTTTTATTCTCTTTGTGCAAATCTTTCATTTGGCCACATAACATCTTTCTTGCGTGTTAGCAAAGATTTACAAGGCAAAATTCCTTACCATGTTAACATGCCCAAGACCAAAGTCACCCTTTGAAGCAACTTGTTACAAGCTTTGATAGGGCAACACTTCTCAATCAACTAGCTTCAATTCATAAGGAAAAAAGCCTCATGATGATGTCCTTTGATTCGGGAGGCCAAAGCCTCTTTTCTGCTCTCTTTCGATTACACATCTGCCCTCCTGCAGGCCTCCTTTGTTTGGGGCATATGGCCTTCCCAGTGTTGCAAGTTTCGATTGTACCTTTCATCCTATGCATACATTCTTCGTTTGGGGCGTGTGAATCCTTCAGCACAAGCTCTTGGTCATACCTTTTGTTTGGGCATGTGGCTCTTTATTTTTACAAACATTCGTTTGAGCATGTTTGCATAAGGTCACAAGGCAGGGACATCCTGCATACACCCTTTCGTTTAACCACATGTCCCCTTGCAGGAAATTTGAGTGGGCAGTACCTCCCTTGGAAATGGCTTTCTTAAACAAAAAAATTCTACACTATGCCATTGTATCATGCGAAAGAAGTACCATGGTGGCACATTCGAAGGACTTGCCAGACATGTCTGAATGTCCCAATCGAATGACATGTTTTACTGACCCACCCCAGGAGCATGTATTTGGACCATTCTAAGGAACCCATGAAGGGCCTGGTCGAATGACACTTATTTGGGCCCCTTCAAAGGATACCCACATGAGCCATTCGAAGGACACTTCGATTTGAAAAAAGAAATGATTGCTGAAGAGTCTGATCGAAGGATAGAGCTAGGGGGTCAAGACAAAAGTTTGAGATGCCCAAAGGTACTTGTTGACCAAGTCCCATGCGCTGCCAGGTTCAGGCCTGATACACTGGCCATAAAACTCTAAAACTGCTGCACAACAGTCCTGCAACACTGCCTTATTCCTTGCACCAAAATGGCATACAAACACTGTCCCTCAAAAGCTAAAAACACAACATGCCTTTTTTGTTTAAACCTTTTGTTTTCCCTCCTAAAACATAGCCCAGGCCATCTATAAATATTAGACTCCACCACACATGTTAGGGGCGCCTGAAGAATCGCAAGAGAACTCTTGTGAAAATTCCCAAAACTCTAAAAAATTTCCGAACATATTTTTAAACACTTCTGAAAATTCACCCCCCCCCCCCTTTATACACTAAGTAATTCCTTCGATTCACCCCCCAAGTGACCATCTAGCTATCCTTCGACCCACTTCCCCAACTACAATACAGTAACACTTTGATTTATTCTGTTACTTGTTATAAAAAGAACCTTCGATCTAATCCCATACCCTCCTTCGATTTAGTAAGGCCCCAATGGATTTCCATTCACCAGCAAGGAAGACACTTCCAATTTCCTTTGATTTAAGAACTTAAAGAGGTAAGTTACCTTTAAACTTGAATCTATTATATTTAAATATAATGTGCACATGCCAATAAATAAAAATGTAGATATTTCATATAGGGAGCTTGACCATGTTTTAGCTTTCGATCCCGACTGCCCATATGCTGAAAATCTCAACTCTGACTAGTTAGGCTTTGGACTTTGAGATTCAATAATTTTGTGCTAACCCCTGGCTTGTAGTTACACTTGAATGTTTCATTTTAAGAATTTAAGATAGGTTCGTTGTACCTTTCGATTGGCTAAATGCTCAAGCCTTTCAAATCTCAACCTGAGGGCCTAACATACTTACATTCGAAGGTGTCAGCAAGGAGCCTGAGGCAAAGAATGCACTTCACACTGACTCCAAGCCTTAAACGAAGGAAGTAGCCAGTAGAATGCACTTCACGCTGACTCCAGGCTTCAAACGAAGGAAGTAACCAGAGAAGTGGCCTTGCTGACTTCCAACTCCCAGTCAAAGGACAGAACCTTGCTGACTTCCAGCTCCCAATCGAAGGACAGGACCTTGCTGACTCCAGGTCCAAATTGAAAGAGGTCAAAAAGTGAAGAATCGAAGGATGCTTTTTCCTGAATTGAAAGAGCTAATTTTTCTCCTTTTTATTTTATTTTATTTTTTCTTTATATTTTCTTGCTATTTCAATATGGTTGTAATAGTGTAGGATTTATTTTTTGCATTTTTATTGTTTTTTGTATAAATGTTAGTAATTAAGATGTATGGCAAGGTAAAAAAACAACAAGTAGATAACCTAAAATTCAAAAGGCTAAATCTGACTATTCACACATGCACCCTTAGGGTAATCTGACTTGTTGCCTCAGAAAATGGTTATGTCCCTCGAATATGGGCGTTTTAGTAAAGACCCTTGATAAAAGATCGTAGTCCCTCGATGACCCTCAATGTTGCCTTTGGTAAATGATCTAGTCCCTAAACTACATTGCTAAAACGTCCCATAGGTTTCCTTCTATGACTATACAAACATCCCATTCCCATCCCTTCACATCTAATAATGGGGGTTCTTACCAAATCAATGGTAAGATAGCAACATCTAAAGGAGGAGGAAAAGAACATTAAGACCTTTTGAGTAGGTAGGATGCTTTTAGTTTCTCGCTTGCTCACCATAAAAACATTTTATACACCCACACTTCCATTTGAAACAAAATACTTTGTACGCGTTCTTATAGAAACGAGAACCATTACAAAGACACTTATCAAAATCACTTTCAAAACCCACACCACAAGCACATTTTCAAACAAAAGCAAGTGATCTAGCAAGAAACTAAGAGCCCGTATATAAATACGAATTAAAAGGGTGCTAATATCTTCCCTTTTCATAAACTACCCCCCTAACTCAAGAAAATAATCTCAAAGGTCTTTCCGGTTCTTTTCACCCTTTCCTTATTGGATAAAAGAAAAGTCGGTGGCGACTCTTGCTATCCATAATAATTGCGATCAAACATAAAACACCCAGGTCAGTTCTCCCACCGCGTTACATCCCACTGTATTACATTTGTGTATCGGAGAGTGCAAATTTATGGGCACTTAAGTGTTAAATCCTTTTTCATCTTCAGATCACGAATGGTGGACATGTCAATCTAACTCTTCAAGTTTAAGAAGATTGAACAGGGGCAGCTGTTCTACCCCCAAAATTTTCCCTCCCATTTTTGAAGATAATTGATTCAAGACACCTCCTCATGCTCCTAGGGTTCTCAATTGCTCAAGAATACTTAAGGGTTGACCAGACAACCCTCCTCCTAAACAGTTGACCTATAACTAGAGTTTGACTTTCCTCAAAGAAAATTGAGCTTCTAATGCCTCAAGTGGATTTCATGGTTCTTCATATGCTTCAAGGTACCCTTATGACCAGTTTCAAGCCTTGCATTACAAGTTTTCTCAGTTAATTGCTCAGATGATTGAAAATCAACTATATTAGATAAAAAGTCAATTGTGGTCAACATACAGTCAAACTTCAAGATTTTTGGTCAACGTCAAGATTTTGAGGTCACATTCATCATTTGATCAAGGTTTTATAATGATTCATCAAGATTAACTCAAGATTGCTCAAAAGTCAAAAGTTGCTAAATTAGGGCTTTGTGGACTTTTCTTAAGGAGAAGTCAATTGAACTTTGACCAAGCATAACTTTCACATGCTTCATCATATTTTCCTCAACCAAAGCTAATTTTGAAGTAAATTCAATTCTCTACAAATTTTTCTCTCTAAGTTCAAGTCCAAAAAATGTTTCATTTGAGAGATATAAGCCAAAACATTACAGGTCATTTTGAAAGTCAACAAAATGACATCTTTTGTTAAAGAAATTCACATCAAGTTAAATCCTTCAAATGAAAAAGTGACCAACATGAGAAATGTAGGGCACTCAAGATTTCCAAAAAGTCCAAGATCACCTTTATATGACAAAAATTAAGTGAGATATGATTGGTACAAGTTGAGAAAGTTTTAAGAAATGCATGAAACCTCAATTAAGAAATTTTAAAAATTTGGACCAGTGGACCTATCTTCTAAGTTCTAAACATGTTCATGACCTTATAAAGGACTCCTAAATTCATTCATACCTTACCATGATTATTTATTTATTTATTTATTTATATTTATTTTGATTTTTATTCAATTAAAAACAAAATAAATTAAATAAAATAACAAATGATGGACCAAGGAATGTGGGCTTGGTTTTAGATCAAATTTGAGGCCCAAGAACACATATCCAACTTTCCATAACCGTGTTTCCTCATGATGGGAAGAGTTTCACTTGTTTTAGAAGGTTTTTAATTGGTTTTGGAAAGAAATCATGCCATAATTACATACGGTTCCATACCATATTTGTTGACCTAGAATAATTGGCTTATAAATAGACAAACATCAAACCAAGAGGAGGACCATGAAATTCTACCTCAAAAGCTAGTTCAAAAAATCACAAAAAGTCAAGAATTAGGGCATATTCGAATTCCATTCTTCAATGGTTTTCAGTCCAAACCAAGGACTGAACCATCATCCTGACATTCCCAGGAACACGCCCAGATCAAGAACTAAGCAATTCCTCGTCCAAGATCATCATACTCACACTCACCATTTGGGTAGGATTTTTGTTCTAGACTTCTAGCAGTAGAAATGTTCAAGACTAAGCCATTGGATTGACTAGACTTTATATAAATCAAAATAAAAATCGCCACCGCGCTTTATTGTTTCCAAAGGAATGGGAAAAGAGCAAATAACCCAAAAAGAGGGGGAAAGATTCAAGGTAAGCGGGTTGGTTATGCAAAGGGAAGGTATTAGCACCCTAAACATCTACGGTACTCCGCAAGATCCTCTTTGTAAAATCTGTATATTTTGGCTATAAAAATGTTGTATAAAAAATAGATGGTGGGGGTGAGGAAAGAAACATAGTTATTTTTTATAATTTTTGCACCCGCCGCGGTTGCGAACCTTTAGTGCCTACGTACCACCTTTTCGTGCAATAGGGGATCAAGGTACACATAGTTCCTCTTTTAAAAATTTAAAACACAAATGCGTTGGTTAATTTTATGAGAAAAAACATCATCGTCATTGTTCGTGTGGAAAACATACTTACTACCCACAATCATGAGAAAGGAGAATTTGCATCATCTCAAAGTGGAGGATAATGTTGGATTTTAAAATCAACAATGCCTCACTCAACACCCAAGTGGAAAATATCTCTCTTCACTATATATTGTGGAAGTATAGTTTCTTGCATCACTACAAGGATTGACAAGAGTTTATCCTTTTGAGAAGAAGTTTTAAGGATAAAAGCCAAAGTGACAAAATGGTTTGAAATGACATTGATTTACTTTTAGTCTTCTAAAAAAAATGTCAAGGTATTATTAAGTTGATTGGAGTTTATTTATGAAGAAATTTGAAGATGCATGGACATAAGTCCAAGTTTATTATGAAAGTGGTTCAAGTTCAAAAAACAAGAAGAGTTTTCAAAAGGGGGAAGAAGATTTTTGAATTTAAAGAGGATGGGAGGAGAAGAAGGGACTATCCTAAAGTATAAGGTAAAATCTAGGGATAAGAACCATCTAACCAACAAGAAGCCAATACTTGACATTATGAGCCAAGATAGAATTCCCATTCCTTGGATTGAAACCAATCAAGCATGAAAAATACTAGACCTCTTGAGATAACCAAACTTGAAGTGTATTAAGTCTTCAAAAAGAATTAGGCAGAGTAACGGTTGTATACGGGTGAATTCCAGATTATAAACAAAGGGTGTAATCACAAAAACCTACACACAAAAACAAACAAGCAACCCAACGTCTTGAGGTAAACCTCAAGAACTCCAGACAAAATAATCAGATAAAGTAACAAAGTCTCCAAGATAGGCCAAGGTTTCTAATCATAAGTCTAAGAAGATTCCCATGCTCCATAATGCCAAGGATAGTAACCAAATAGTACAAGTACCATTAAAGATTCGTTAGGGTTTATGTTGATTATTAAGTATCTTAAGAAAGGAAAAGAAAAGCTCAAGTGAGCAAAGTCAAAATGGCAAGAAAATAAATGCTCAAATGAGCAAATATGAAAATGGCATGAAATGTAAATGCTAAAAGTAAATAGTACATAAAGCATAAAAAAATAATAAAAGTATAAGGTAAATATGTCAATAATTAGTGGTTATTTGGATGACCATCTTGAAGCTTGCATTTGGAACTCATTAGAGGATTTGTAGAACCAAAGCCTCCACACAAAAAGTTGTATTTGCTTTTTGTCAAGTATATCATCTATTTGTAATTCTCATAAGCACCGTTTAATGATCAACGATGTTTAACTGATCTGCGTTGACCAAAGGTGTTGTAGATCCATTAGAGGATTGGTAGAACCAAAGCCTCCACACAATGAATCTCAAGGTTATTGGATCAAAGAGATCAAATTAACATACTTGGGCTTGCAATCATAAGTTTGGGCCACGGATGATCATTTATTCGAATCGGGACAAAATTTAGCACTATGTTAAGCAATCGTAAGTGGACTTATATAGAAGTCGCACTTATTTTGAGGTCGGTCAATAGCAATCTTTACACCATTTGTTTTGAGACATGTTATAGAGATCATGCTCCAACAACATCTAGTGCAATAAGAGAGGGATGAGATGAAGAAGGATGGGGAAAAATATACAAACCACATTTGAATTAAATTTTAATCAAACTAATATTAAAATTATTCATCCATTTTTGTGGAGTTAAACTCAACACCATATATCCAATGATGTTAATAAAGTTCATGATCCGAAATCTAACCCAAGATCATCCAGAAAATAATCACAAAATAATATCACATTTAATATACACAAAAAGGGTTTTAAAAATAGAAAATAATGAGAAAAATATCAACTATGTTCAAATTAATCAAGAAATGAAAAGTAAGACCATAGAAAAATCAGAAAAAAGGTCCAAATAACTTTACAACATTTTTGGTAATTTTTTAAAGTTAGAAACTATTTTAAAATTAAAATAAATGGGTAAAATAAACAAAAAATAGTAAAAATAGTAAAGTCAGAAACAAAAAAAAATAAGGTCACCAATATTTGTCACAATATCATTGGATCATTCCATAATTTTTTCAGAATTTAAATATGTATGAAAGTATTTTTAAATATTTAAGACAAATCAAATAAGTGTAAAATTCATAAAAAATACCAAAACACAAAATTAAATTGTGAAAAAATAAAAATCAGAAAAAGAATAATCAAAAATATTTTTCATAATTTTTTCAGATTTTTTTGACTAAAAATGAATTTTCTATGATATTTTGAAATTTAAAACAATTAAAGTATAAAAATCAGAAAAAGAAAATAAAAGTAAAATATGTGGACCATTGGATGAGAGTCAAAACGCATTAGTAATCAAATCCAAGGGATCTGGCGCGCTGTGCATATCATGGTCATTAGTGAATATTGTACAAAATCATTAATTAAATTAGAATTTGAAAAAATACAGATGGTGCGCCTTCATTGGCTAGAAAATGACACGTTGGTCATCTTCAACCTCCAACCATCACGAATTACAGGTCTCTCAAACTGTAAAATCAGAAGCTCAGACCTATGTCATTCGCTTCGTCTCTTCAAGACGAAGACAACCATACCCTCGCGCCAAATTTATATAAACTGTAGCTCAAGCAATTTGGAAGGAAAGTTTTGAAAAGGGATTTGAAATTTCATGGTCAAAACGTGTTTCCAGTCAAAGGTAAGTGTTACGACTAGAACCAGGGCAATGAGAACAACACAATGATATCAAAGTTTTGAAGAATTGATGAAGGAATCTACCTATTATAGTTGAGTTACAGAGCTCTGAAACTGGACTTCTATGGAGCAGTATAGGGCATGATTCTTAAATGTAATTATATGGTTATCTTCAGGGAAGATCAAGGAAGGTGAATTGATGGAAAATTGGATTGAAAAAGGGTCGAGAATGGATTTTGAAGTTGCTGAATTCTGAGTTATGAAACAAGTTTGGCAGGGTGATTCTGGCTATCTAAGCTTGGGAATTTGAATGGGATAGTTCATGTATTTATAGGAGAAGCGAATGGGATCAAAAGGAAGAGTGAATGATGCATTTTGGAGGGAAATCGTGCACACCTGATGCACGAGTGAAGTGTGATACAAACTTCATCAAAACTCATCCAATTCTTGCGTTTTGATGCGCTAAACAAATCTGGAACTTCACTAAACATGTTTAGAGGCAAAAAAGCATGGAAAACTTGTGATTAGAGGCAACATTATGGATTTCAAAATTCAGACTTGGTGAGAAAGTCAATTTCAAAGTGCCAACTTCTGACCAATGGCATTTTCAACTCAAGGGGTCTTAGGGCATGATTCTTGATGCTTTAGAAAGATGAGGTTACAAGATTTGCAATGGAAAAAGAATGGAGTTAAATGGATGCTTGAGATGAAAGTTTCATTGAGTCAAAGTTGGAGAAAAAAGGGTTGACTTTCCATACTTAGAAATATTTCAAATTCTTCTTCAAAAATGACCTATAATCTTTTGCATCCAAACATGGCCTTCCACTTGGAATTTTCTCTTGACCAAAAAAGATGGCATGTAGTAGACATCTTTAATGACACTTTGAAACTTGAATCATTCAAAAACTACAAAATTTAAGCAAGTTATGACTGGTTGAAGTTGGCAAAAAATCATTAAATGACCTATAATCTTTTGCATCTTTAAGGCAACTTCCATCCATCTTCCCAATTTGCACATAAAAGAAGGCATAAAATTCATATCTTCAAGATCATTATGGAAAATTAATGAACTCAAGGTGATAAAAATTGACCAAGTTATGACCATTTGAAGTCACTCATGTAAAATTGTGGATTCATCTGGATGACTTGCAATCTTTCTTCTTCACCAAGTTTCTTCCACATGAAAACTACTTGGAACTTTTGAAGTGATTTGTTGATAACCATTTGAAGAGAAGCATATATTTGGAATCCCTCAAAAATACCAAAAGGTGAGAAAGATGTACTCCTTTTAAGTTCAAAACCCTAGCTCCTAGATTAAGAAAATGCTTTGAGGAACTTTGACAAGTTTGAACAAACTTCTTGTACCAATATTCTTTCTTTAAGAATAGAATTTGTTGAGGATGATAATGAGGACTCATAGCCACAAAAACCACATTTATATCTTGAAATTTGATAGAAATATGCTCTTGTGACCAATAGGAACAAGGCCTTGTCCAAACATGACAACTTCTCCAATCAACCCCTTGTACTTTTGAGTCAAATCTAATAACCTTGAAATGTGATGAACAAAAGAAACCTTACCATGCCAATTCTTCCAAAACCAATCCAATGGTAAGGTTTGAACTTCTCAAGCTATATTAACTAGGGCATGGAAATAAACTCATGAACCCATGGGGTAGCTTGTTAAATCTCATCGCCTTCACCTACATGGATAACAAGCAAGACAAGCCAACATTGCATTTTATTAGTTAAATGAAGAAAACAAAACAATATTCATGATCACAAAAGGAACATAAGTTAAGGTGCTTGGTAATCCCTCAAAAAGGGAAAAACTAAATGTAGGGAGGGGAACCAAGAATCCTAGTGTGATCTTGTTGTGAGTGAATCAACATGGTATGATGAAGGGATCTTAGGGTCAAAAATTGGGATATAACAGGACTGACCCGACATCTATAGTGGGCCAAGTCTAACCCTTTCTTTCGGTACGGTCCATACGTCCATGGCGCGAACCTCCCCTGCTCTCCGTCGGGAAATATCGACCCTTTGCTCTCCCAAACTGGGACTGACCTAAGATGATCGACGAACACATCTTAGTCTGTTCGACCTCAAGTCATGCAGACAACCAGGAACCGACCAGACCGCTGCTCGTAACTTACCTCCTCCTCAAAACCAATGGCTAGTTACGGGCACATCTGCCCGGTTTGACCAAGTCCTGGCAGTTACCTATTTTTGCGGACCCGCATATCCAGACCCAAAAATAGGAACCAATGGCCATACGCTAGGGGAAGTATATAAACCCTTACACATGTGAGGGTCAGGTCTCGAATATTCAATATTCACCACCAATACCTTAACACTTTGCTTGTATCTCCTTGTTCCCACTCTTACTTGATTGTTGGAGTGCCTTGCAGGTACAACCCCCTTTTTTCCTCCTCGACATCACAACCCGACTGCAGATCATCACATGGCCACCTTGCAAGTTCTGATCAACCGGTAAGATCAATGGCGCCGTCTGTGGGAAACTGTTATCCTCATCTTTCTTTCCTCGAAAATCAAAGATCAAAGTAAATTTTCAAGATTCCTTTCATAAATCATGGCCTACCAAGATGATCTCCACCTGCTCGGAAAGATTATTCTCTCCCCTGCATATAAAAACGACGGAAGCCAGGAACATCCTCACCTCGAGGACAACCTAGGTTCCCAAGATGGCTAGACCGTGTCTCCAGATTCAATTGATGCCCAACACAACGACAACCAATTCTTGGACAAGGGACATCCCAAGAATCTCATCGAGGAACTGCCAGAGATACTGTAACCAGTTCCTGTCCCTCTTAGTGCCGACCCGACCATTACAGTGTTGCTCGCTGCTATCAACCAGACTAACACCCTCATCCTACAACAGAACCAAAGGATAGGGGCCTGGGAGAAGAAGCAGTCAAGGTCTCCCCCTCGAAGTTCCCGACGAAGAGGCTCCCTCAGCATATCTCCACCCAGGCGTGGCCTTCCATCAATAAAGGAGAAGCGCAACGTTTCTTTCTTCAAGAAACGCAATCGCACACCTTCCACAAAAGATCAAGACTCTCCTTTATCCAAGTAGACTAAAGATGACCATCAAATCGACTGCGCTCGATTACCTTCGCCCGAACCAAGAAAAAAATAGAGGAGTCCCTCCCCTCGACGTGACCGCGATGATCTTCAGGGTAGAAATTATCACTCCCTTTTTCTGTCCCACGCAGATAGTGAAGACGAAGAGCCCCGTGGCCTGCAATCAAGGGAAATTATAGAAGCCTGACTCCTTGTCGGCCTGGAGAAGCCACCTTTGTTGGGAACCTATGATGGAACGACAGACCCTGACGAACATATTGAGAACATTAACGCTCTCCTCGACTACCGAGGAGTTAGAGGGGCCATCAAGTGCATATTGTTCCCAACCACTCTCAGGAAGGGAGCAATGTCTTGGTACAAGAGTCTTTCGGAGGAGCCCATCACCTCCTGGAAGCAGCTTGGGAGGATATATTTGACATACTTCACCGCCTCTCATCGACACCCAAAGTCGGAGGCTTCGCTCGAAGCAATCATCTAGGACATAGATGAATCTTTGTGGGCATGCATCGAATGCTTCAACAAAGAAGCAGTGCAGGTCTCCCCGACCGACAATGCAAAGAAATATCTCCTCGAGCGCGGGCTCCGTCCCCATAGTGACTTTACCAAAGCTGTGGGCATTGAATCACCGACCATGCTCGACTCCCTCCTCCTCAAGTCCCAAGCATATATCCAATACAAGGAGAAGGAAGACACAAAGAACGCTAGGGAATCGAGGCACAACGAGAGTGCCAAGACCTCGAGGAATGACGAGCCATCGACACCCCATCGTAGAGAAAAGAAACTTGAAGATAAGTCTCAGGACTCCAAGGACTACAAGAGGCCAGCTGGTAGTTTCCACGACTACACCCATTTGACTACCTCAAGGGAGTGTATTATATCTGAATGCGCCAATTCCAAATTTAAGCAAGCCGGGGTACGCTTCCTCTGATAGAAAACTTCCAAACCGGGAACCAACAAGAGCAAATATTGCAAGTTCCACAAAAGCCACGGGCATAACACTGAGGATTGCATTCATCTCAAGGATGCAATTGAAATATTGATTCGAGATGGGCACCTCAAACAATACAAGAAGAAGGAGGGAGCCCACGAAGAAGCACCAGAAACTAAAAATATCGAAGAAGGGAAGGAGTCCCCTGACATCAACGCCATACCGGTCGCCATAAGCATTTCGCAGTCGAAAGATTTCTACTACCCGAACATGGAGAATATCCCGATGTACTTCTCCTCCCACAGTCTTGGGAATCATTCCCCATAGCCATGGTCATCTCCAATGGGGGATTCAACAGGCACACAGTTGGGTCGGTAAAGAGAAGATTCGAACAACTCATTAAGCTAACTCGAACATGGATGCCACGCTGGACAAATTTTGAAGAGGCTCCCATCCCCTTGCTTTCTATAGGGATGAACTACCAGGCGGGGGCCCGAATTCGACCATTCCATTACTCGTGAGAGCTCGCATAGTGAGTTTCTGTTAGAACATAGTTTGATTCTACAACCCTTGGTTAGAGTTTTGATGATAACAAATACAAAGAATAAATAAATACAAAGAATATATACAAAGAACAAATATGCACCTTAAAAATATGTTTTATGTATGCAGAAGTTCTGATGGAATCAGCATCAGAAGATAAGCTAAAAGTATTACATGCTGAAGTAATCCGATTATACGCTGAAGAATTGGTGACCAGAACCTGCACTTAATTCCAACAAACTCTGATTCTGAACAAAGACATATCAAACCAAGTCAATATTCTGAAGCGTCATCAACATTTAAGCAAAGAAGACTCTGAAGCGTTACTGTACATTCAAGACAGAATTAATGCCAACGGCTTTCTTCAAACAAGATCTTCTACAAAAGAAAAGTGTGTTATTATCATTAAACTTGCTTTATGGACAACGTCATTATTTTGTCTATATAAACAAGTTTGCTTGCAAAGAAGCATGCACGTACGCACACATCAATTTACAGAGAATTCCAAACCACGCATATTCAAGCTCTAGCAAATTTATTCTATTATAAGCTGAACCTGTGTAATAATCACAGTTGTGATAAACTGTTTTATTAGAAAACAACAACACATTCTTGTTCAATTATTTGTAAAAGATTTCCTTGAGATTAACCGGTTTGTGGTTGTACTCAAGAAGACTTTAACAGTTGTTAAAGTAGCTGTTGTAATCTTCTGAGATTAGTGGATTAAGACCTCGTTGGAGAGAGGCGAAATCACCTTGACGAGTGGACTGGAGTAGTTTGAGATCAAACGAACCGGGATAAAAATTCAGCGTCATTAAGTTGTTTTTTATCTAAGTTTTCAATTCAACCCCCCCCCCCTTCTTGTGTTTTTCACATCTTCAATTGGTATCAGAGCTCCTGGTTCTGAGCTTAAACACTTAACCGTGTCAGTATAAGATCCAGTGTTAGAAAAACACTATGGCAGGACCAAGTCAAAACATCAGCAATGACAACAATGAAGAAAGGGACATATTTAGTGGAAAACCTCCAGTCTTTGATGGAGAGAACTTTGACTACTGGAAAGACAGAATTGAGAGTTTCTTTCTGGCCCATGATGCTGATTTGTGGGACATAGTGACTGATGAATACACGCACCCAGTGGATGGACGTGGTCAGAAGATAGACAGGAAAATGATGTCTGATCAGCAAAAGCGTGAATTCAGAAATCACCACAAGGCCAGAACTATTCTTCTCAGCGCCATCTCCTATTCATAATATGAGAAAATATCAAACAGAGAAACTGCCAAGAATATGTTTGATTCTCTGAGAATGACGCATGAAGGCAACATTCAAGTCAAAGAAACCAAAGCCCTTGCGCTCATTCATTAGTATGAGGCATTCAAGATAGAAGATAGTGAATCAATAGAAACTATGTTTTCAAGATTTCAAATTCTTGTTGCTGGTCTAAAAGTTCTTGACAAAGGGTATTCCACTACTGATCACGTTAAGAAGATCATCAGAAGCTTGCCAAAACAGTGGAGGCCAATGGTCACAGCGCTTAAGCTAGCCAAAGATCTCAACAAAATCTCTCTGGAGGAACTTGTCAGCTCCCTCAGAAGTCACGAGATAGAGCTAGAAGAAGACGAACCTCAAAAGCAAGGTAAGCCATTAACTTTAAAATCTAACAGAAAATATGACTCCAAAGTTTTGCAGGCTGTAGAAGAAACCTCTGATGGATCCTTATCAGAAGAAGATGAACTGTCTCTCCTCTCCAGAAGGGTGAACCAACTGTGGAAGCAGAGGCAAAGAAAGTTCAGGAATCCCAGAAGATCAGAAAATCAGAATGAATCCTCATCCAAATACAGAAGGTTAAAATCCTCGTCTGGACACAGAAGATCTGAAGGCTCTTTAGGATACAGAAAGCCAAACAACAAAGACATCATCTACTATGAATGTAACGAGCAAGGGCACTACAAAAGTGACTGCCCAAAGCTTTAGAAGGAGAAGCCCAAAAAGAAGTTTATCAAAGAAAAGAAGAAAAGCCTCATGGAAACATGGGATGATTTTGACACATCTGAAGCTGACTCAGAATCAGATGATGAAAGATAAAACATAGCTCTCATGACAAACGTATCTGAAGACAGTGAAGCTTCTGGTTTAGACTCAGAATCAGACATAGAAGAGGTATTCCATGACTTTACTATAAACTTTACTAAGGTTGAACTTGCTGAAAGCCTTAATGAAATTCTGGAAAGGTATCAGCAGATCAGAGTTAAATTCAGAAACATGAAAAGGAATCTTGCTTTTGACTCTGATAAGACTGAGAGTCTCAGATTGGAGAATTCTGAGTTAAAAGGAAAATTTTCAAAATTAGAAAACCAGTTGCAAAACTCTTAGAAGGAAACAATCCCTGAAACTCCCAGCAATGCTGATGAGATCATCAAAGAGTATGATCACAACTTTCAGAAGTTTCTAGCTAAAAGCATAGACAGGAGCAAGATGGCTTCAATGATCTATGGAGTTAGCAGAAATGTCAGAAAAGGGATAGGATATCAAGGTAAGGTACATACACCAAAAAATGCCATGGATTTAGTTATAAAACGCACTCCACTTGATTCACACTTTATATATGGGCACACACATGACATAAAATACACGAGTAGTAATTATTCTGTCAAACCAAAATTCAATCAGAATTTTGGTAAAACTAACAAATCAGGACCCAAGAAAATGTGGGTACCTAAGGATAAAATCATACATGTGGCAGATATCTTTAGCAGCAAAGCAAAGACACCAATCATGGTACCTAGACTCTGGCTGCTCACGACACATGACGGGAAGAAGGCATATGTTCCAAAGCCTGGAACTTAAGCCTGGAGGCCACGTGGGCTTTGGAGGCAATCAGAGAGGAAAGATCATTGGCTCTGGAACAGTAGGTAATGGAAATCTTCCCTCTATAAGTAATGTTTTACTAGTTGATGGATTAATGCATAACCTGTTATCCATAAGTCAATTAAGTGATAACGGTTATGATATAATCTTCAATCAAAATTCATGCAAAGCTGTTAGTCAGAAAGATGGGACTATCCTATTTAATGGAAAGAGGAAAAACAACATTTATAAAATCAAACTTTATGAACTAAAAAGTCAGAATGTAAACTTTCTACTGTCTGTTAACAACGAGCAATGGATCTGGCACAGAAGATTGGGGCAAGTTAGCATGAGAAGAATATCTCAGATTAACAAACTCAATCTGGTCAGAGGACTTCCTAACTTGAATTTCAATTCAGATGCTTTGTGTGAAGCATGTCAGAAAGGCAAGTTTGAAAAACCTTCTTTCAAATCCAAAATTGTTGTTTCCACCTCTAGGCTATTAGAACTTCTGCACATTGACTTATTTGGACCAGTAAAAACTACTTCAGTCAGTGGCAAGAAGTATGGGTTAGTAATCATAGATGACTATAGCAGATGGACATGGGTAAAGTTCTTAAGACACAAGGACGAGTCACACTCTGTGTTTGTTACCTTCTGCAACCAAGTTCAGAATGAAAAGGATCTTAGAATCGTCAAAGTCAGAAGTGATCATGGTGGAGAATTTGAAAATAAAGATTTTGAATTATTCTTTAATGAAAAAGGCATTCTGCGTGATTTCTCTTGTCCTAGAACTCCCCAGCAAAATGGATTTGTAGAACGAAAGAACAGAACATTGCAAGAAATGGCCAGAACCATGATCAACGAGACTAACGTTGCTAAGATCTTCTGGGCAGAGGCAATAAACACAGCGTGTTACATTCAAAATAGAATCTCTATAAGACATATTCTGGAAAAGACTCCATATGAATTGTGGAAGAACAAAAAGCCCAACATTTCTTATTTCCATCCATTTGGATGTACATGTTTTATTTTGAATACAAAAAATTATTTGAACAAGTTTGACTCTAAAGCACAAAAGTGTATTATGTTAGGATACTCTGAACGCTCAAGAGGGTACAAAGTATACAATACAGAAACACAGATTGTTGAAGAGTCAGTCAGTGTTCGGTTTGATGATAAGCTTGACTCTCAAAAGTCAAAGCAAAATGAATTCCTTGCAGGTATGGAAGTTGAACTCACAGGTACTGAAGATAACTCATCAGAAGCTCTCAACAGAGACGCTCCCTCAACATCAGAAAGAGTCACTACAAGCAATCCAGCACCTTCTGTTGATCAACTCCAGAAAAGACCATCCAGAAGCAGCATTGATCACCCAGAAGAAACAATTTTAGGAAGGAAGGAAGATCCAATCAGAACAAGATCTACCTTCAGAAACTCTGAAGAATCCCTCATGGGACTAGTTTCTCTAATTGAACCAACAAGTATTGATGAAGCACTTCTAGACAATGACTGGATTATGGCAATGCAAGAGGAGCTAAATCAATTCACCAGAAATGACATATGGGATCTGGTTCCCAAACCAAAAGGATTCAACGTCATTGGTACAAAATGGGTGTTCAGAAACAAACTGAACGAACAAGGTGAAGTCATCAGAAACAAAGCACGACTGGTAGCACAAGGTTATAGTCAGCAAGAGGGGATAGACTATATAAAAACCTTTGCTCCAGTTGCCAGGTTAGAATCTATCAGACTTTTAATATCATTTGTTGTTAATAAAGGCATCACTCTATATCAGATGGATGTCAAAAGTGCATTTTTAAATGGCTATATAGAAGAAGAGGTATATGTGCACCAACCCCCTGGTTTTGAAAGTTCCAAAAATCCAGAATATGTTTTCAAACTAAAGAAGTCACTCTATGGTCTGAAACAAGCTCCCAGAGCTTGGTATGAAAGACTAAGTAACTTCCTGTTAGAAAAGGAATTCACCAGAGGGAAAGTGGACACAACCTTGTTCTATAAGACAGTTAAGAATGACATATTAGTGTGTCAAATTTACGTTGATGACATCATATTTGGATCCACTAAACCCTCTCTGGGAAGAGATTTTACTAAATGTATGTATGCAGACAAAATTTGAGATGAGCCTAACGGGGGAACTAAAATTATTTATGGGCATTCAAATAAATCAAACTCCAGAAGGAACTTACATTCATCAGAGCAAATATGTCATAGAACTTCTGAAGAAATTTGATCTCTCAGAATGTAAGCCCTCAAGGATTCCAATGCATCCCACGTGCATTCTGGAAAAAGAAGAGGTAAGCAAAAAGGTAGAACAGAAGGTCTACAGAGGTATGATTGGTTCTCTTCTGTATCTAACGGCTTCAAGGTAGAACAGAAGGTCTACAGAGGTATGATTGGTTCTCTTCTGTATTTGTCGGCTTCAAGGCCTGACATTCTATTCAATGTTTGCATTTGTGCTAGATTCCAATCAGATCCTAGAGAATCTCACTTAACAACAGTTAAGCGAATTTTCAAGAATCTGAAAGGTACTGCTAATCTGGGTTTGTTTTATAGAAAATCAAATGATTACAGCTTAGTAGGATACTGTGATGCTGATTTTGCTGGAGACAGAGTAGAACGTAAAAGCACTTCTGGAAGCTGCCAGTTTCTGGGAGAAAATCTGATCTCATGGTCCAGCAAAAGACAATCCACAATAGCTCTATCAACAACAGAAGCTGAATACATAGCAGCAGCTGGATGTAGCACGCAAATGCTCTGGATGAAAAGTCAACTTGAGGACTTCAATATATTTGAGAGTAACATCCCTATCCTCTGTGATAATACTTCTGCTATTTGTCTAAGTAAAAATCCTATTTTGCGTTCTAGGGCTAAGCATATAGAAATAAAACATCATTTTATTAGGGACTATATTCAGAAAGGGATTCTTAATTTAAAATTCATTGACACAGACCATCAATGGGATGATGTATTTACAAAACCTCTTTCTGAAGATAGATTTAACTTCATTCTGAAACATCTCAGCATGAAGCTTTGCCCAGAATAAACTGTTTTATTTACATATCTTAACCTTTAGAATTTTGGTTATTTTCTGTGAACTGCTGATCAACCTGCCTTCAGAATTTTAGAAGTACAGGTTGTATCAGAATCTATCCATGAAGATCTGAGCATTTCATTTCAAGGATAGAAGTGTGATGTTCACATAAGCAAACCGTTGTCATCCATTCATCAGCTACCTTCTGAGGCTTAACACGCGTTCACTTTTCTGAAAGGTCAAAAGCGCTGATTGGGTGCATTGAGACACATGTCATGGGTAACCGTTCCAATATCTTTCTGAATCCCCTAAAATCAGCTGTCATTAATGATTATAATCATTACTAATTTTTTCTCTCTCTCTTGCAGTTTATGTTTTCAAAAATCTATTTAAACACAAGTTTCACTCTTTTCACTTTTACTCTCACAATTCACTCTAATTGTTTTCTGTTCGTACTTTCAAAACCCTTTCATTTTCTTCTCAAATTTCTTGTGTAAACATGGCTTCCTCAAGAGTCCCAAATACCAGTACTCAGAGAACAAAATCTATGGAACAATATGAAGAACTGTTCAAAACTCTTCTCACGCCCATTGACAAACTTGAAGTTCTTTCAGAACTAATTATGGATTTTGAAAGTCTTCAAGAAAATGGATTCAATCTCTCTGAAGAGGTAAATGCTCAAGGATGAAACAGGTATTTCGACCGTCTCTTAGGTCCAACGTTTCCAATTCTTGTGAAGTAATTCTGGATTCATGCTTCATCCTCCAACCATCAAGTCACTTTGTATGTAATGGGGAAGAAGATAGTAATTAATGAAGACCTAATTGCAAGACTGATAGGTTACAATGGTGGCGGTGTAAGGTGTATAGACATGGCTGAAAGATGTGCTGATGTTGCTTCAATTGCAAGAGAAATTTTCACTCTGGGTCTTCCCTCCAGCAAGATAAGGGATCTGAAGGATCATCACAAAATATGGGCTAAGATAATTCTGGGATGCATCAACCACAGGAAGCCAACCAACTCTACTGACTACATAAACATTGATCAGCAGTTTCTGATCTACTTTATCTCCAAGAAGACTAAGGTGAATCTGGCTCACTTGCTATTCAATCATCTGAGGACCAGTGTTAAGGAGACTAGAGAAGATGAGCGTACCAAAAGGGACTGGATACCCCTTGGAAGGCTCATATCAGATATTCTGAGAGAGAATAGGCTGATAGAGCATCTAACAGAAGCACAGTAAATTAGCTCTCTAGAGGCAACTGCTGGGAAGCCTTTGAATTCAAAGAATCTGAAGAAGATGAAAATTATTGAGAACATCAAAAAGGAACCCAACGTTACATCCTTTGCAACCATTACTTCCAGAAGATTTCCTCTGGATGATTTTCCTATGTTCTCAGAGATTGATTCCAAGCCTGAGATTATCGTCAGATACTTGGATGCATGCAAGGCAGATGGCACTGCGCCAGGGTTAAATATTCAGGACTTGCAACAGGCGGCCCCAGAAGTTGTCTTAAAGAAGAATAAGAAAAGGAAGGCAGCAGCAGAAGGATCATCCCAGCGGACTCCAAAAGCTGCTAAAAAGAAAGGTAATCCTTCTTCTGTTAATGTTTTAGAATTAATATCTATATCAGCATCTGGACCCTTACCTACCCAATCAGAAATTCCTACCCCACAAACGTTTGATGATTTTGACATAGGGTTTGACCCCTCAGAAACTCTAAGTCTTAGAGAAACTCACTCCCTTCCTATCAATCCAAATACTGAATCAACTCAACCAGAACTTGCAAAAGTTCTGTCAGATATTGAATCTTTTGACCAAAATATTTCTGCTCCCACACCAGAAAATCTAAACCCTCTAATCCCAGAAAATCCAAACTCCGAAACCACCACAGAAGCTCCACAACCAGATATTCCCCTCTCTCCACAACCAGAAATACCACTACCTCCATCTCCTCAACCAGATATTCCTCATCCACCATTTCCAAAACCTGAACAATCACAACCAGAAGTACAAACCTCTGAGATTCAACCTTCTGAGACCTGTGAACCAGAACCTCACCATCTTACATCCAACCAATCTGAAGAACCTACTTCAGATTCAGATATAATTCTTATTCCAGGAATCACTGAACCTCTGGCCATCCGTATGCCCCTCACTATTCTGGACATTCCACAAATTCCCTCTTCACTAGAATCAAATCCACCAAATTCCCCAACTAGTCCAATAATTATACCAGACTCTCCCACTCCCTCACCAAAGAGCAATCCAGATGACAACATTAAACTTATCATTGATCTAACTCTTTTTGAACGTCTTACTGCTATAACTCACAAAACCGCCATTCCAAAACCAAAACCATCTGAACCCACACCAGATGTTGGTACTAGTTTATTGATGTTTGAAACAGAAATGTAGAAATGGATAACCTCCTTGAAGCAAGCTAGTCTTGAGATGACCAATCCTGCTTCCTCAGATTATCTTTGGACAAGTTTCAGAAAATGGATAAGTTCTGAAACTCATAAGATGCAAGAACAGAGCTACGGACAAGTTCAATGGAATTTCAGCAATCTGCTAAAGGTATTTGAAGACCAATTTCTGAGCCAACTGCTCAAGGAAGAGATTCTCCCTCTGGACAATGCTCCCTGGTCAGAACATCGTCCATCAGACAAAGTTCAACCAGAGTCAGAAGGTCTCACTCTGGCAGCTGCTCCAGATGAGATGATTTCTGCAGAGGAATTGGTTTAAAATGATCAAGTTGCAGAATGCTCTGAGAAGCATCCAGTCAGTGAAGATTCTCCAGCTCCCTCCTATGAAAGGCAAACTCTGGAAGAACTGAAGAGAGCAAATATTGTTATCCAGGAAAGGTTGGATAAATAGGATGATACAAACAAGGAGATCAAAAGTATTTTGAGCAAACAAGAGGAAACCAACACCCAGATCAAGGGCTTGCTGGAAGCTCTATTCACACGACTTCCTCCTCCCTCTTAGATTTTCTTTTGTTTTTAAAATCTATTTATCTGTAATATTTGTTCTGCATTGCTGCTGTTTTGAACTTCTTATCATTGCTTCTTTTTTTTAATATAAATCCTTTTTAGCTCTGATTATATGTTCTTTTTGATAACTGAAAAAAGGGGGAGAAATAATAAGATATTTTCAATAATGGATTACTGAGACAGAAGTCTCAAACATTCTGAACTACTTAACTTATTTCTTCTGAAAAGCTTGAACAGGTACAAAACTCTGATGAAAGACGCAGTTAAATTCTGATGCTCAAAGACTCAAGGAATTAAAGGGAAGTAATCAACTCAGGGGGAGTTTTTCTTCTTAATTCTATACCTTTTATTCTTTATTTTTAATTGAAAAATCTGGTTTTTGTCATCATCAAAAAGGGGGAGATTGTTAGAACATAGTTTGATTCTACAACCCTTGGTTAGAGTTTTGATGATAACAAATACAAAGAATAAATAAATACAAAGAATATATACAAAGAACAAATATGCACCTTAAAAATGTGTTTTATGTATGCAGAAGTTCTGATGGAATCAGCATCAGAAGATAAGCTAAAAGTATTACATGCTGAAGTAATCAAATTATACGCTGAAGAATTGGTGACCAGAACCTGCACTTAATTCCAACAAACTATGATTATGAACAAAGACATATCAAACCAAGTCAATATTCTGAAGCGTCATCAGAAGTTAAGAAAAGAAGACTCTGAAGCGTTACTGTACATTCAAGACAGAATTAATGCCAACGACTTTCTTCAGACAAGATCTTCTACAAAAGGAAAGTGTGTTATTATCATTAAACTTGCTTTATGGACAACGTCACTATTTTGTCTATATAACCAAGTCTGCTTGCAAAGAAGCACGCACGTACGCACACATAAATTTGCAGAGAATTCCAAACCACGCATATTCAAGCTCTAGCAAATTTATTCTATTCTAAGCTTAACCTGTGTAATTATCACAGTTGTGATAAACTGTTTTGTTAGAAAACAACAACATATTCTTGTTCAATTATTTGTAAAAGATTTCCTTGAGATTAACCGGTTTGTGGTTGTACTCAAGAAGACTTTAACAGTTGTTAAAGTAGCTGTTGTAATCTTCTAAGATTAGTGGATTAATACCTCATTGGAGAGAGGCGAAATCACCTTGACGGGTGGACTGGAGTAGTTTGATATCAAACGAACCATGATAAAAATTATGTGTCATTAAGCTGTTTTTTATCTAAGTTTTCAATTCAACCCCCCCCCCCCCCCTTTCTTGTGTTTTTCACATCTTCAGTTTCGACGTGCGACGCATATTGGTTGATGAAGGAAGCTCGGTGGACATCATGTACACCCAGCTGTTCACCACCTTGCAATGGAATGAAAGCCATATGACCTTGTACATAGGATCAGACCTCAATGGCTTCAATGGAGCCAGCATGAAACCCTAGGGATATGTCGAGCTGATCGTCACCTTCAGAAGAGGGGTAACGGCCAGAGCCATCAAGACCCAATTCCTGGTGGTGGATTACCCATATCTCTACCAGTGCATCTTTGGGAGACCCACTCTCTCCGAACTCATCGTAGATCCCTCCACCGTGCATCTCAAAATGAAGTACTACACTGCTGAAGGTTTGGTCGCCACCCTCCATGGGGATATCTAAGCAGCAAAAAGGTATTTTGAAGCTTCAGCCAGTGGCCTCAGTTCCATCAACGTTCAACCTCGAATGACCACTGGAGCCGCGCTACCCTCCAGCTCCGAGGAAGTCAAGCCACTACTGAGGATCGACGCCATCGACCTCGACAACCGCTTCTCCAAGGAAGATCGTGCCGATCAAAGAAAGAAGGGAAAGGAGCCCATGGTCGAAGGCAAAGGTTCGACCCCCTCTGTAGGTCACAATAAACTCTCGAGTCAGGTACGGCTGATCCCGGACGGTGACTTCAAGCTTGTTTCCCTCGGAGAAGATACCATTAGAGGAGTGAAGATTATAGCCGACCTCCTCGACTTGGTGAAAAGGCAACTCAAAGTTTTCCTAAGGGAGAATGCTGACCTATTCACCTGGAGTGTGATCGAGATGCCCGGATTATATCCAAAAATTGCATGCCATCACTTGACTATAGATCCTGTCCTCAAGGCGGTCGCCCAGCGTAGAAGAAAATAATCCTCCGAAAAGAAGAGGCTGCAGAACTAGCTGTAAAAGACCTCCTAGAGGCACATTTTATTCCTAAACTAGTACACAACCTAGATCTCAAATGTAGTTCTTGTGAAAAAATCTAATGGAAAGTGACGCATGTGTATTAATTATACTGATCTCAACCAGGCTTGCCCAAAAGATGCTTATCCCCTCCCTAATATTGACAAACTTGTCGACAACTCATCCGATTTCAAATTGCTATCATTTATGGATGCATACTCTGGTTATAACCAGATCCCAATGGTGAAAACGAACAAAAAATACACTGCTTTCATGACCGAATCGGGAAACTATTACTATAATGTAATGCCCTTCGGCCTAAAGAACGCGGGTGCTACATATCAGTGCATGATGAACAAAGTTTTTCGCAACGAGATAGGCGACATGCTCGAAGTCTATATGGAAGGAATGGTCGTCAAGTCCAAGGAAGAGCTTGACCATTACCTCCACTTAAAGAAAGTGTTTGGGCAGGCTCGAAAGTTCCGGATGCGATTCAACCAGGAAAAATGTACCTTTGGGGTACGGGCAGGCAAGTTCCTCGGATTCTACCTAAAAGAACGAGGCATTAAAGAAAACCCGACTAATGTAGGGAATTTTCCAAATTTACAATGCCCGCCTCGAAAAAGTCCATCCAAATCCTAAACGGCATGCTCACTTCTCTCTCTCGTTTCATGGAAAAGTCCGCCCAGCACGCGCTTCCCCTATTTAAACTCCTCCACAAGGAAGCTGACTTTGAATGGATCCCCGAACACGAGCGAGCCCTCATTCAATTAAAACAAGCTCTATCACAGTTGTTTGCCCTTTCTCGACCCGAGAAATACGAGGTCCTCTACCTCTATCTGGTCGTCGCCTCCGAGGAAATAAAAGGGACATTGATTAGAGAAACTCTAGAGAGACGAAGACCAATTTATTTCACGAGAAAGGCCATGCACGGTACCGAGGCGAGATATCAATAAATTGAAAAAGTATCTCTAGCCCTTTCTAATGCGGTGATAGGCTCAGACACTACTTCCTGGCCCACACCATAGTCGTCAGAACGGATCAGCCAATAAAGCAGCTGCTCGGGAGACCAGACATGGCCAGCAAAATGTTGAATGGTCCTTAGAGCTCTATGAATTTTATATCCAATACGAGAGCAGGAAAGCCATTAAGGCTCAGGCCTTGGAAGAATTCATAGCTAAAATGACCTCGCCCGCAGACCCCGACAGATCACGCCACTGGACGATCTTCGTCAACGACGCCTCCAGTTCAACAGGAAGTAGCGCTGGAATCATATTGGAAAACTAAGAAGGGACCCTATTCGAGGTCTCCCTTACATTATCTTTTCCGACCTCTAACAATCAGGCCGAAGACGAGGCATTCTTGGTAGGCTTACGACTGGCCGAAGATTTGGGAGTCGAGGAAGTAAAGATCTTCACTGACTCTAAGTTGGTCGCCTCTGAAGTCTAAGGCGAATATCTGGTCAAAAACGACCAACTCGCTGAATATTGGGCCCTGGTCAAGGAGAAGAAAAAGAAATTTAAATCTATGGACGTGTATCATGTTCCCCACGAGCATAACGCTCGCACAAATATCCTATCTAAGCTGGCAAGCACGAAGAGGAAAGGAGGAAATAAGTCGATAATACAAGAAATCCTTCCTCGATCGAGCACCCATAAGCCACCCTCTATCTTAGAAGTGTTCTACATTGGGGACATCAATTGCTGGATGACCCCCACACACGATTACCTCACTGAAGGAAAAATCCCTGACGACGCTAAAGAAGAGGCCGTTGTCAGACGAAGAAATTGGTCGTACGTCTAGATAGAGGGTTGTGATATGGTGGGAGAACTGACTTAGGTGTTTTGTGTTTTATCATAATTGTTGCGGATAGCAAGAGTCGCCACCGAATTTTATTTTTTCTAATAAAGGAAAGGGTGAAAAGAACAGGAAAGATCTTTTGAGATATTTTCTTGAGTTTGGGGAATAGGATATGAAAAGAGAAGGTATTAGAACCCTTTTCATCCGTAGTTATCTACGGGCTCTTAGTTTCTAGCTTACTTTGAAACTTCTTTGTTTGAAATGTGTTTGTGATTATTTTTGAAAGTGTTTTTGAAAAGTGCCTTCGTTTCGGAAAAATTTGTAATGATTCCCGACTCTATAATAATGTATACAAAGTGTTAACTTTTGAAAATATTTCATTTAAAAGTGTTGGTGTGTTTTGAAAGATGTTTTGAAAATGGTTGTGAGCAAGCAACTATGAACTTTCTACCTACTCAAAAAGTCTTATTTCTTTTCCTCCTCCTTTGTATGTCGCTATCTTACTATTGATTGGTAAGAAGCCCTATCATTGGATGTGCAGGGACGGGCGTGGGTCGTTGTACAGTCATAGAAGGCAACATTGTAGGATACCTTAGCAATTTGTTGTAAGGGACTAAGATCGTTTATCGAAGGCAACATCGAAGGGTCATCAAGGGACTACAATCTTGTAATTAAGGGTCATTGCTAAAATACCCCATGTTCAAGGGACATGCCTGCTTATTCGTAGGCAACAAGCATGGGTTACCCTAGAGGTGCGTGTGTGAATTGTGTTTTGATTGCATGCATTTTTGTCTTAAAATTAGGGTACTCTAAGATTGATTTTATCTTTCCATACACACCCTAATTACTAACAATCATATTAAAAGCGATAAATTGCAGAAATTTAAAGTCCTACGCTATTACATGGCCTTGGGAGTGGGGGGTACAAGTAATAAAATGCGGGAAAAGTAAAAAAATCCTAATTACTTATTACAACCAAATTGAATGAAAATAATAGCAAAAAATCAAGATTTTTGGTGTCTGGTCTGACATGGGTTGTGTCATGTGACACGACCACCCGTGTCAGGACCCTGTAATAATCCATGCGTGTTTTTTTGTCCTAGCTTAGCTGACATGGACTGTGTCATGTGACACGGGAGCCCGTGTCAAGACCCTGTCCTGCCAATTTGTCACATTTTCAGTTCCAGTTGATTCAACACGCACTCGTGTCAACCCCTTGTCCTCCTTTTTTTGCATGTTTCTAGTTCTAGTAGATCTGACATGTGCCATGTCCTGTGACACAGGCACTCGTGTCGACCTCTCTGTCCTGTATTTTTGTTAGATTTTTAAACAGAAAAGCTGACACGGGCCGTGTTGTGTGACACTGGTACCCATGTTATCCCCCTGTCTTGGCTTTTTCGTTGAGTTTTCTTCTTTTGATCTATCCTTTTTATATATATTTTGAACATAAAAAGCAAATGATGTTTGGATAAAGATATCATAGTTTGGAAAAAGTTTTCCTCTTGAAGCGAAAACTTTGGAACACGTACGGATGTCTCCGGGCGCAAAGTGGTGATTGGTCAAGCTCCTTTGAACCTTCTTGATGTTGCTCCAAACCTTACTTTGTGCCGTAAAGTTACTGAATCGTTCTAACCCAGTCCAGTTGCCAAAATACTGTTTTTGCTTGTGTTTGGAAGGTGATGATAATGATATTATAAAAATTGTTCTTGTGTTTAAACAACTTCTATGTAATGTATATGAAGTGTTTGGGTAGTTGGTTTAGGGGAAAACTTGCAAGGTTGAGCAGTGGGTTGAGGCTTTTTTTGTTTCTCAATTTTTTTGTGTGAATGAATGTAGATGAGAAGAGTTTACAAAGAATTCTGTTAGATTTTTTCAAGTCCTCTTTTTTTTCTCTTTTTCTTTTAAAAAACCCTCCTCCTTTTCTCTCAAAAAACCTCTTCTTTTGTGTGTTGTGAAACATCTTATTTATAGATGAAATTGACTGAAATTTGGGAGGGAAATAGATAAGTTTTTTAAACTGTTTGGATACACTGTTTCATTGCTTTTTAGATGCAGCTCTTATGTGCTAGGTTTGTGCAAATATGGGACTTATATGATGCAAATTTTTCAGGGCAGCATTGCAGGTTTTGGAGTAGGTTTTGACAGTTTTCTTGGCATTACTATGCAGGTTTTGGACAACATGATATGTAGCATGATGCTGTCTGGTTTTGTGGACAGATTTATGCAGCTTGTAACAAAGACAAGGCATATTTGTGGACATCGTAGTGGCAAAGTTTGAAGATTGAGCCAAAGGGAAAAGTTCAAACAAGACAAAGCTTAGGATTTGTAACTTGCAATTTTAAACTTAAAAATGCAGCCTTATTGTCTACTTGAAAACTTGTAACAACTTGAATTATCTTGAATTGTGGTGAAAAGATGTCATGAAGTAATGAAATTAACATGTATAAAACACTTAGAATGTCTTGATGAAATGATGATCAAATTTCTTGCAAAGTTTGACTTTTCAAAATGACTTTTGAATTTCTTGATTTCTTGATGATCAAATTTCATATTTTGAATGTCTTGATGAAATGTGATCTTTGAAACTCAAATTTGATCAAAAAGTCAAAGTTTGACTTTTCAGTGTACAATTGACTCTTTTTTTCATCAGTTGACCAAATTTCATCTATCAATCAACTGATCTTGGGAGATGAATGTGATTAAGTCAAAATGATGTACTTGAATCCTTGAGATCATGTTTCAAACCAATAAGTCATGTACTAGGTCAAAAGTCAAAGATTGGTCATTCCAAGTCAAAATCCTAATTTTGACCATTTTGCCCTTTTGATGATTTGAACAATTTTCTTGGAGAATTGTGATCCAATCTTGATCAAATGATACATATGACTTCAAAATGTTGATATTGGTCCAAAATCTTGATTTTTGACTGTAGGTTGACCACAATTGACTTTTTTCCAATACAATTGATTTTAGGCCATCTATTCAATTGATTGAGCAATTTTGTGATCCAAGACTTGAAACTTGACAGGGGAAATATTGAGGGTCCATATTAATCCATGAAGGTAATTTGAAATATTAGAATTCCAACTGTCTTTGTTCAAACTCAAACCCAAAATTTAGGCATTAGTGTTAAGAAGATGGCTTGACCTAGTCAATACTTGTTAAAGCTTGAATCATTAAAGATCTTTGTGAGAAATATCTTGAGAAAAGGGAGGGAAAATTTTGGGGTACAACAACTTCCCTTTATAGCGGTAGAAATGTTCAAGACTAAGCCATTGGATTGACTAGACTTTATACAAATCAAAATAAAAATCGCCACGGCGCTTTATTGTTTCCAAAGGAATGGGAAAAGAGCGAATAACCCAAAAAGAAGGGGAAAAATTCAAGGTAAGGGGGTTGGTTATGCAAAGGGAAGGTATTAGCACCCTAAACATCTATGGTACTCCGCAGGAACCTCTTTGTAAAATCTGTATATTTTGGCTATAAAAATGTGTTGTATATAAAATGGATGGTGGAGGTGAGAAAAGAAATATTTTTATGATTTGTTTGCACCCATCGCGGTTGTGAACCTTTAGTGCCTACGTACCACTTTTCGTGCAATAGGGGATCATGGTACACGTAGTTCCTCTTTTAAAAATTTAAAACACAAGTGTGTTGTTTGATTTTATGAGATAAGACATCATCATAGTTGTCCGTGTGAAAAACATACTTACTACCCACAATCATGAGAAAGGAGAATTTGCATCATCTCAAAGTGGAGGATATGGCTTGGATTTTAAAATCAACAATGCCTCACTCAACACCCAAGTGGAAAATATCTCACTTCACTACATATTGTAGAAGTATAGTTGTTTGCATCACTACAAGGATTGACAAGAGTCTAATCTTTTAAGAAAAGTTTAAAGATAAAAGCCAAAGTGGCAAAATAGTTTGAAATGAGATTGATTGACTTTTAGTCTTCTCACAAAAAATGTCAAAGTATTATTAAATTGATTGAAATTTATTTATGAAATTGTTTTGAAAATGCATGGACCTAAGTCCAAGTTTATTATGAAAATGGTTCAAGTTTCAAAACAAGAAGGATTTTCAAAAGGAGGGAGAAGATTTTTGAAATTAAAGAAGATGAGAGGAGATGAATAAGCTATCCTAAAGCATAAGGTAAAAGATAAGGAGAAGAACTATCTAACCAACAAGAAGCCAATACTTGACATTATGAGTCAATATAGAATTCCCATTCTCTGGATTGAAACCAAGCAAGCAAAGATACTAGACCTCTTGAGAGAACCAAACTTCAAGTGTTTTAAGTCTTCGCAAAAATTGGGCAGAGTAACGGCTGTATACGGGTGAATTCCAGATTACAAACAAAGATCGTAATCTCAATAACCTGCACACAAAACAAACAAATAACCCAATGTCTTGAGGTAAACCTCAAGAACTCCAGACAAAATATCAAATAAAGTCACAAAGTCTCCAAGATAGGCCAAGGTCTCTAATCCTAAGTCCAAGAAGTCCATCACTCCATAATGCAAAGGATAGTAACCATGTAGTCCAAGTATCATTAATGATTTTTATGGTTCATGTTGATTATTAGGTGTCTTTAAAAAGAAAGAAAAGCTCAAGTGAGCAAAATAAAAATGACATAAAAGTAAATGCTCAAGTGAGCAAAGATGAAAATAGCATGAAATGTAAAATGCTAAAAGTAAATGGTACATAAAGCATGAAAATAAAAGCGTAAAGTAAAGTTAATTGTTAGTAATTAGTGGTTAGTTGGATGACCATCTTGAAACTTGCATTTGGAACTCATTAGAGGATTGGTAGAACCAAAGCCTCCACACAACAAGTTGCATTTGCTATTTGTCAAGTATATCATCCATTTTGGAATTCTCACAAGGCAACATGTAATGATCAACGATGTTTAAGTGATCCGCGTTGACCAAAGGTATTGTAGATCCATTAGAGGATTGGTAGAACCAAAGCCTCCACACAATGAATCTCAAAGTTATTAGATCAAAGAGATCAAATTAACATACTTGGGCTTGCAATCATAAGTTTGGGCCACGAATTATCATTTATTCGAATCGAGACAAAATTTAGCGCTATGTTAAGCAATCGTAAGTGGACTTATGTAGAAGTCACACCTATTTTGAGGCCGGTCAATAGCAATCTATGTACTTCATGTTTGGATAAATGATATAGAGATCACCATCCCTTAACATGTAGCACAATTAAAAAAGAAAGGGATAAGATGAAGAGGGAGGGGAATGATAAGCTAATTTGGATCACCATTTCAAAATTCTTTCATCTTTAAATTCAACCACTCCTCTAGATGGATTAAAGCACTAAACATATCATTAATCCAAAGCACCAAAAATGAATTAAATAATTCACTCTTAGGTAGATTTGAATTGATGAACATTTATCCAACTTCATCCACATCACAAAGTCCATTGAGTTTAAAGACAAATTGGACATTTAAAATTGCAATCCAAACCAACAATCAAAAGGAGTGAGTAGAAAAATCATTTTGGATCAAAGCTGCCCCAAAACAAGGCAAAAAAGTGCATTATGTCCCTGTGCAGTCGATTGCAGTAACTGTGCAGTCGATTGCACATAGTGTTATTTTCAAAAAAAAATGTGTGAAACGCTTCTGTGCAATCGATTGCACAGTTACTGCAATCAATTGCACACTGTTACAGTAGCAAAAACATCCTTTTAAAAGGCCAATTTCTTGTTCAAAATTTCCATCAAACACCTTATGATCATGGATCCAATTGAGCACGAAAGTTCCATTAAATTATGAGAAAATAACACCATTGGAATCACAAAATAATGCTCAAAAAATCAAACCCAAAGATCAACAAGATATCACATTGTGAAAGATGAATTATCCAACTTACCAAAGGTAGATCTAGAGAATTATCAAAATAACTTCAAGAATTTGCTTCAATTCAACCACAAGAATCAATTGACCAAGATTGAATGTAGAGAATTGATGAAGAAAAAGTGTTTGGATGAAGGTTTAGCTCAAAGATTAGTAAGCTTCAATACAAAGCTTACTAACCTTTTGAAAATGGAGCTTTGAGTGAATTTGGTAGATGGAGAGAATTGAGAGATTTTTTAGCAAGGTGGATTTGGCTATCAAAAGCTTGAAATTTGAATGAAATGAGAGCTCTATTTATAGAGTTTTAGGATTGGGATTAGTGGTAATTTGGTAATTGATTCTTGGAGCCAAAATTTGAATTAATGATAATTCTTTCAAATATTAGAGCCAAAATTTGAATTAATGATAATTCTTTCAAATATTAGAGCCAAAATTTGAATTAATGATAATTCTTTTTAAAAATGAAAAATTGGCACTAAAATTTGAATTAATGATACATCTTTCAAAAATGAAGAAAAATTGGAGCCAAAATTTGACAAGTTTAAAATGCTGATTTTTTTTTATAATTTTCACGATGTGCAATCGATTGCACTACAGTGAAAATCGATTGCACAATGTATTTTTTTCAAAAATGGCGCAAAATACACTATGTGCAATCGATTGCACTTTAAGAGCAATCGATTGCATCAGTGAAAAAAAGAATTTTTGTTAATTCTTTTTCTTTGCAAATAGAGATTTTAGGAAAATAATACCAGAAATCCTTATTTGTCAGATGCTTCGACTTGGTACCTACAAAACACAAATATGCAAAGACAAAGACAAATATTTTTTTTGTATTTTGATTAGAAGTTAGTCAACAACACATATACAAAATACACCACTAAGGTGCTTGGAGATTCCTCAAGAGAAAACTTAAAGATAGGAGATAGAAAAAGAGGAAGAACCAACCCTAATGTGATCTTGTTATGATCGAGTTGATATGATATGATAGAGGAATCTTAGGGACGAAAATTGGGTACAACAACTGCCCTTATTTAAGTGTCTTCTATCCGGAGATACGAAGGTTAAAAATCTTCGTGTAGACGCGATTGAAGATACTTAAATATAAAACAAGCCCTATTTTTGTCTCTAAGATGCCATGCAATGCTTATGATTGTGAATGCATATGAACAGAACAAAAGAGACGCAAAGTATTACTGGGGATGCCACAATAAATGAAGAAACAAAGGAGCAACCCCACCAGGAAAATAAATCACTGGTGGACCAAAAGAATAGAATCAGAGAGGAGGATAACAAGCATCGACGGATAACTGTGAACTACCAACTCAATGGATGGAGGTAGAAAAGTAATAAGATACCGGCTCACAGATGACGGTAAACTACCAACTCAATAGTTGAAGGTAGAAGATCAAAAATATATACCGACTCACAGATGACAGTAAACTACCAACTCAATAGTTGAAGGTAGAAGATCAAAAATATACCGACTCACAGATGACGGTGAAATACCAACTCAATAGTTGAAGGTAGAAGATAAAGATACCGACTCACAGATGACGGTGAACTACCAACTCAATGGTTGAAGGTAGAGAGAAAGATATACCGACTCACAGATGACGGTAAACTACCAACTCAATAGTCGAAGGTAGAAGAAAAAGATATACCGACTCACAGATGATGGTAAACTACCAACTCAATAGTTGAAGGTAAAGAGAAAAACATATACCGACTCACAGATGACGGTGAACTACCAACTCAATAGTTGAAGGTAGAAGATCAAAAAGATACCGACTCACAGATGACGGTGAAACACCAACTCAATAGTTGAAGGTAGAAGATAAAGAAGATACCGACTCACAGAGGACGATGAAATACCAACTCAATAGTTGAAGGTAGAAGATAAAGATATACCGACTCACAAATGATGGTGAACTACCAACTCAATAGTTGAAGGTAGAGAGAAAATATCATACCACCGCCGTTCACTGACGATGAACTATCAACGTTCACTGATGATAGAAAAAAGATAATATCTCAAGTTTTCCCCAAAATTCTGGTGTTTCACCTAGAACGGGTCTCAACTTCTTCTTTAACCAAGGCACTCTGCCTGGAAAGGGTAATATGCAAACTTATCTCAAATAAAGAGACATCCACTCATTGTCAAGGGGAATTGCAAAGAGAAATGACTTTCTGGGGATAAAAATATGGCTTGCTGGGGAGAGATATGATTTCCTGGGGAAATGCCACGTTATTCCTTCTAAGGAGATAAAGTCTTCTTGTGCAAAATAAATGCACAAACCAAAACTCAAAGTTCTCAGAAATCCAAAGTAATAATATTGTTGGGGATCACAGATTCAAACCAGAAATGAACTGGAATGAAACAGGCAACCGTAATACATCCTTTGAGAAACAAACTCAAGAGGGAACATCAAATCCATCCAGACAAAGAGCTGTACAGGAAGGTTGAAGAAAAAATCTTCCACGAGGGATAACTCGGTGGGTAGGTTGAAAGAATGTATACTTTCTGCTTAAGGCCGACACTCTATTGGAGAGAGGACAACACAACTCTGTAAAAAGGGTAATATGTCAACAAAATAAAATTAATGAATGCAAATGAGCAATGATTTACTAAATTCAACTATGTATGATGTATGTATGAATGTATGAGTGATATCGTGCATATGTTGGTAAAAGGATACATAATCAGCACAAACAAACAAAACTGCCTCAGGTACCAACAACATTGGGCTAAACTTCAACCAGAAAGATAAATCCAAGAAAGGTAACAGCAACTGCGGAAACCAAACCTATTTCCTGTCCTAACTTCACTGAGGATAAACATAATCCAGATGTAGCTAAATCAAAAAGATACCGGGATAGAACAACCTTATTCCGGTTTCATCGGAGAAGCAGTTTTCCAAAAACAACGTATCTATTGGAGATTGCAAGACCAACCTCAAATAAAGCAGACCGACGCCGAGACAATCAAACCTCGCTGGGGGATTCAAGTCTACCTCCCTAGAGAAAAAACTGCGGATTGAAAACTTTTCATCATGAATACCTATTTCGACAAAAGATGCCCTGGTACAGTCTTCAGATATAGGGATATAACATCCTTCTCCAGGATTCACCAGGGATTAGCACACAGACTTCAATGGGGAAATAAAAGTTTTCATGGTTCGCACTTCTACTGGATATTGCAAAACTGATCTTGAATAAGGCAGATGGAAACCAAATTGTTAAAACATTCACTGGGGAATTCAAGCCCACTTTGAAGGAGGAAAAACATACAGACTTCACTAAGGGAGTCAATGCTTCAACATCGAGACATCTACTGGGGACTTCATGGTGACTTCATTGGAGAGGTCAAAACCACTTCATCGAGGGGAAACCAAGATATGTTCTTCACTGGGGAAACCGGAGATACGTGCTCCACTGGGGAAACCGGAGATACGTGCTCCACTCGGGAAACCGGAGATACGTTCTTCACTGGAGAAACTGGAGATACGTTCTTCACTAGGGAAACCAGATATACGTTCTTCATTGGGGAAACCAGAGATACGTTCTTCATTGGAGAAACTGAAGATACGTTCTTCACTGGGGAAACCAGAGATACGTTCTTCATTGGGGAAACCAGAGATACGTTCTTCACTGGGGAAACCAGAGATACGTTCTTCAAGAGTAATTGTTGCACCAACTTCTTTGGGGAGAAAGGACTTCTATCAAATAAACAAGGCCTTCACTGGAGAATATTGGATTGAGTCTTCCTATCATACAAACCAATTCCAACAAAATATGCCCTGGTATAGTCTTCTTGGAAAATCAAGAAGTAAACACTAATGCCAATACTGCAAAAAGAGCGATATCTTAGCACACCGAGGGAATAAAACCTTTCATCTTATGAGAGAAAACTTTGCTGGGGAATCTTGGGACAGAGGCTTCTGACCATGCAAACCCAAAATCAAAAACTACCCAAGACTTGGTCGGGGATAATGGGATCACAAACCCAATATTGTACCTTGGGACAGAGGCTTCTGACCATGCAAACCCAAAATCAATTAGTACTATGCTTTATTCAGATTTATGAACTAATAATGAAATAAAATAATTAAAAAACTAGAAGAGACACATTGAAACGACAGCGTTGTCATTTTTGTTGTTAGGGTTAGGAGAGTGGATTTTCAAATTCACAAGGTGTTATTCTTTCCTCTCTCACGCGGCACGGTGTCGCTCTTCATCTTCCCACGCCAGCATGAAACACAATGGCTCTATCTCCATTCGACATCAAAATCTTAGTCTCGACCTTCTTCCAATTTGTATCAACCTTCCTCTCGACGCAAAGCTCCATCTCGTCCTCGTCTCTCTTTCTTTCATCATCTTCTTCGATGAACACTTCAAGCCATACAAATATGCGAAAGATACATAAGATATTGAAGATCTAACGAGTTTCGATGCCTACCTACCGGGGAGAAGTTTGGCGCCCCTTCAACACCATTGAGAAACTGGTAAGTCCTCTAATCAAAGATTTTGACGATTTCGTCCTTCACTTCTTCTTCTATGATTCTCCTCTTATTTCTGCATTTTTTTATGCATCAATGTTGTGATAATCGCGATGTAGAAAGTTGTTGTGATAAGGCATCAATGATGAAGACACTGTTATTATTGTTGCAAATCTGAAATTGTCGTTGTCGGTTGCTGATGCAGAAGGTGATGTGTGGATCTTGAAGATTGATAAACGATGAAGTTTGTGGATTGATTACAGAAGCAGGTTGGAGAATAGATGAAGATGATGAAGTTGTAGTGAGGTTGCTGATAGGGAAGAAAAGTGAGGTTGAAGGTGAAGAAAGGTTGCAGGTAGATGAAGGTGATGAAGGTGAATGAAGGTTCAGAGAGATTTCTGAGATTTCAGAGAGAGTGCTTTTTTTTGTGAGTTTCTGATAGTTCTCCTTTGTGAATGAATCATATCCCCCTTTTAACTGAGTAGAAAATTTGTTATATCTGTTAGAGGTTAGTTTTTCAGTTAAGAGTTTTGAGCTAAAATTTGTTAGTCCGATGTTTACTAAAAGTCAGTTACAGAGTTAGAAAAAAGTTAGTTAGTTGCTTGAAGAATTTTGTTGAGTTTTTTGTAATTGATAAGTGGTAGTTAGGAATTTGTTATATTTCCGTTACGAATTTTATAAGTTAGTTGGACTTGTTTGGAGAAGATAGGAATTCTGTTAGAAATTAGTTAGAAAACAATTCTGTTATGGTTAGTTAGGAGGCTTAGAAAATCTGTTAGGAAACAGTTAGAACATTCTATTATGTTTTATGTTATGAGATAACAGTTAGGTAATGTTGAAATTCTGATGTTGATTGAAGTAAGCAGGTTAGGATTTTGGTTTTGATGAAAATATTAGTTGCAGTAAAAAAAGGATGAGATATGTTAGTAAAAACTGAAAAATTAGTTAGTGAAATGTTAGTTAGAAAAGTTAGTTAGGGTTAGAAATAGAACCTGTTAGTTTTAAAACTGCTAGTAACTTGGTAGTTCTGTTAGTTCTGTTAGTAGTTTTTTTTTTGGTGTGCTACTGTTAGTTCTGTTAGTAGTTTTTTTTTGGAAGTTGAAATTTTTGTTTGAAATTCTATTTTGTTTTTCTGTTATATCCGTTGGCTGTTGCATTGCCCTAGGAGCAGGTTTCAACAATGGAGCTGTAGATCTAAGGCCAACAGGATGATCAAGAGGGGTGCTAGTAGCAACAGGTTTTCCAGATGAAAAATCAAGCTCATGTTCATTAGCAATCTGAGTAGTTTGCTTCTCATTCGCATTATCTGGTATCTTTTCAGGTTCCTGAACAACAAATGACTTATCATAATTTCCTTGATTTTCTTCATTCGAAATCTTTGACAGGTAAAATTTTGTATTCCCTTCTTCTGGATCAGCTGCAGTAGCCTGGACAACCTTCATCTCATTAGCAAAAGTAGTTTCTGACAGGAATGAGCTTTCAGTAGTTTCAATTACTTTGTTTTCATCCACAGCAGGAGAAGATCCTCCCGCTTCACCAATTGTTTCCAGATGCTCTAAATTTGATCCGGCATGATCATCCTCGGTTGAATTAGATATTCCCATTTCTCGGCCATTTGTATCACTGTCAATGATATCAGTGTCAATGGAGTCATCCTCCATTTCTACAGATCTTTCAACTGTATCATCCTGAATTTCATTATAAGAATCTCCCGAAGCATGACACTATTCCTCTATCTTTTCATCTCTGAGATCAGGATCCAAGCCACCCCCTTTCAAACACCCAACATCAAAACACAATTCTATATTAAACTCATCAACAGCATACTCCACCTTGCTCGTGCTTCCAGTTTTCGAAATCACACCACCATTTTGTCTAGGAGTCACGTATTCCATATCCTCATATTGATTCTTCTCACTTGATAAACCAAAGTTTCCATTCACCAAGTCTCTACCCTCCTAAAATACCCTTCTTCTATCAGTATTTAAATCAGATAACTCCTTTCTTTCTTTTTTATACAGGGTCAGCCATGTGGGTGCATGAAGTGCAAGGCAGGACTAAAGTGATGGCAAAGCATGTATAGATTTTTTTGTCATATTTTAGGACTGTCTGGACGAGTCGTGAACTGATTTGGAGATGTTTTGGTAAAAGCTAGCGTGATGGAGGCTTGAAATGGACACATGATACATGAAGTATGTTGATTGGATTGAAGGTCACCAAAGGAATTGGCAAAGAAGCATGAAGAATAGTTGGAAAATGAAGATAGTATCTAAAGTTCAGAATTTAGGAACTTTGGTTCAAATGTATTTTGTATGAGTTGGTTAAAGTAATAATGATGTATCTAGACCAATCTCATAATGGAAAATATGGTTTCTGAATGGTATATTTGAAATGTATTTGAACCTGAGTGAATGAAATACACTTGAATAGATTCGTATGTCTTTTGAGTGGGATTTGAAGAACTTAATTAGAACCTTAAGTGATGCTTGATTATTTAAATGGACTCGAATCAATACTCGACTGATGAATTCCATGATGTTTGAATCAAGATGATTTTCAAATAATGAACATTGGATGATGAATGATCCTTATCTATCACTCGAACTTCAAACAATCCACACACTTAATCTTTAAGGAAAGTTTATCCAATTTAACAACTATAACCAAAGTAACCATTTAAATGGATTTTGAATGGGCTTTTTCTTCCTCTTAGCATTTAAATTCCAAGTTTTCCTTGATTTATATAAAATGAACCATGATTCAAGATAAATGAATTAAACTTATGTTGCATATTTGCATGAAACTCCTGAATCAAATTATGAATGAACCCTGAATCTCCTTGCATGGATCCTTCAATAAGAGGTCTACTTCTATCCAAATCCACTTGCATTGCAGACAACAAATGACAATGATAAGAAAAATAATTGCCTTGATTAATAAGGAGTCCCCAAATTCATATCCTAGGCCGTGAATTATACTTCACAATTTGATCCTCCGTCCTTAGAGACCGGTTATCTCAACTTGAAATTAACGTCATGAGGAACATTTTTACATATAGATGATAGGGTTTAGATCACTGAAGAATTCCTTTGACACGAAATCCTATTCGCAAAAAAAATGAAAATCCCCGCACTTGCCGAGACTGGATAAAAACAATTATATTATGAAGAGAAAGAAATCATGTTAACCACACCTCACAATCTTGATTCCTCAGTTCAGATGCACAGAGAAATATCCGGATGAAACATCTCTGAACCATGATTCAACAAAACCTAAATTGATTAACTGAAGAGTGGATGAATGCCATTTCATAATCTTTAATCCTGATCAAATGATAATCATACTTATATGAAGAGACGCCATGATTCGAAGCCCACATATGCTAGGTCAGGCCCTGCAGTTCTTGACCAGAATGACCTATAACCAGTTGTTCATCAGAAGATATTAGCCCTGTAACTTGGTGGAGAAGAAGTCCAAAAATGAGCATGCTCAAAAACCCTAGTTCCACAATCTTATACACCAGGACGACCCTGGATACTCAAACTTATTCAACACATACACCTCAAATCAGCTGTAAAACCCTAGCTCCCTAAATGCTGGTCTTTTGAACCTTAGGCGATCTATTTTATGAAAATGCGTGCTATGCACATGACCCATTGGGATGATGTAGATGAATGCAAAGTCCAAGCCAGCATAAAAGTGTAAATAGGAGGGCAAATTTTAGGGTGCAACAGAAAGCATACTGTTACAAAAGGTATCCTGACTTCTGTAAGGCTTACTCTAAATCCTGAGTTGAATTCACATTCTTACAAAAATTCTTTTATCTGCTAAAAACGCATTTTCAAAATTTCAAGACAAGCATAAACTTTGCATTATTTGAATATCACTGTTTGCATATAGCTATTTGTTTGACAATAGAGAAATTCGCACAACGAACATCCAGTGAACGAAAACTCTCTCAATGAACAAAATCACTTAAAGTGGGAAGACACTTCCAAAAACATATCTCCTATAAGCAAGGGGCACGACATGATCTAACACATCTGGGGCAGTCCAGTCGAGTTTCCAAGGAATCTCTCAAGAAATGCTGAGTAACCAGGAACATGTCTGTATCTGAATCACTCAGGGCATTGAACGCGAATCCCAATAAAGGATTACGTACAATCGAACATTTCCTGGCAGTGCCACAAACACCTGCTACTGGGGGAAATGAAAAATCCCCCACAAAGTCCTTTTAATAGGGTGACCCAAGATAGGTTTTCAATCTCTGAAAACTTCTCCCCAACGGAGTCGGCCTCAAGAATCCTCGAGGATTTCTGCCAAAAGAAGACTTTTCCCCAACAGACTGGCGACATGGTTTATTTCCCCAACAAACTACAGATTCCCCAGCTCGAGTTTGCCTCTCTGATTGCTAGAAATCAAGGGACCACAACTCCTCTTCCTCAACATACTTTTCTACAATCCCCAGTAAGTTACTGTAAAGCCTGAACCCGACCAGATATCAGTTCAACTTCATCCTTTCTAGCAAGTTACTACAAAGCCTAGAATTCGACCAGATAATAATGAACTTCCTTATCCCCAGCAAGTTATTGTGAAGCTGGGAATCCAACCAGATAACAGCCTAACTTCAGTCTCCCCAAGAAATTTTCTGTGAAGCCTTGAATACGACCAGATAACAGTCAATTTAATCTTCCCCAAGATAACTCGCCGGTAGAGAAACAAACAAATGAGGCTCCTAAACTCTTTTCCCCCAAGAAGAAATCAACACTCTCCACAGAGCCTTCTCAAGCGAAGCCAGTATTCCCTAACAGAGTTTCTCCTTAATCAACAAAACAGGAATCCCCAGTGGAAACATCCTAAAGCAAGGTCCAAAGAGCAACTTACTCTTCATCCACAACAGTGGTCCAGGATTTCATTTCCAAAGGCTCCCCAACATTTGTCAAAGATTTATTTTCCAAGAAAGAAATGCATTTCAATAACATTTCACATTTCATACATCTTATTTACATACATGATAAATGCATACAGCATAATCTCATTTATTTTGAGGACACCGTGCATTTCATACATCATGAGATTGCATACAGCTAACATTTTACCTTTTCAGGGAAAGGTCAATCAACAAATAGCTATCATTAACCATTTTCAAGTTCCAGATTAATACCTGTAACAAGCCAGGAAAACTATCTATGGACGAGTGATTGTAGATTAATACCTGTAACAAGCCAGAAAAACTATCTACATGAAAAAATTGAAGATTAACACCTGTAACAAACCAGGAAAACTATCTTTCTTTCTCAGGTCAGAGATTAATACCTGAAACTAGACAAGACAACTATCTCAACGACCAACCTTTTCAAGTTCCAGATTAATACATGTAACAAGCCATGAAAACCATTTGTGGATGACATATTGTAGATTAATACCTGTGACAAGCTAGGAAAACTATCTACATGAAAAGATTGAAGATTAACACCTGTGATAAACCAGGAAAACTATCTTTCTTTCTCAGGTCAGAGATTAATACCTGAAACTAGACAAGACAACTATCTCAACGACCAACCTTTTCAAGTTCTAGATTAATACATGTAACAAGCCAGGAAAACCATTTGTGGATGACATATTGTAGATTAATACCTGTGACAAGCTAGGAAAACTATCTACATAAAGAGATTGAAGATTAACACCTGTGATAAGCCAGGAAAATTATCCTTCTTTCTCAGGTCAAAGATTAATACCTGAAACCAGACAGGACAATTATCTCAATGACCAACCTTTTCAAGTTCCAGATTAATACCTGTAACAAGCCAGGAAAACCATCTATGGACAACATATTGTAGATTAATACCTGTAACAAGCCAGGAAAACTATCCACATGAAGAGATTGAAGATTAACACCTGTAGCAATCCAGGAAAACTATCTTTCTTTCTCAAGTCAGAGATTAATACCTGAAACTAGACAGGACAACTATCTCAACGACCAACCTTTTCAAGTTCCAGATTAATACCTGTAACAAGCCAGGAAAACCATCTGCGAACGATATATTGTAGATTAATACCTGTAACAAGCCAGGAAAACTATCTACATGAAGAGATTGAAGATTAACACCTGTAACAAGCCAGGAAAACTATCTACATGAAGAGATTGAAGATTAACACCTGTAACAAGCCAGGAAAACTATCTTTCTTTATCAGGTCAGAGATTAATACCTGAAACCAAACAGGATAATTATCTGCACGACAAGCTGAAGTTACCCTACACAGGTTCCTTCTCATACATTTTCCAGATGAAGTTTTACACAGACTCATCATGAAGTTACCCTACCCAGGTTCCTTCTCATACATTTCCAGATTCAGTTTCACACGGACTCATCCCGAAGCAGCCCTACACAGACTCCTTCTCATGAATTTCCGGATGCAGTTTCACACGGAAACTCATTTTGAAGCAGTCCTACATAGGCTCCTTCTCACATTTCCAGATGTAGTTTCACATAGACTCATCATGAAGCAACCCTACCCAGGTTCCTTCTCAGACATTTCCAGATGAAGTTTTACATGGAATCATCATGAAGTAACCCTACTCAGGTTCCTTCTCAGACATTTCAGATGCAGTTTTACACGGACTCATCCTAAAGTAACCCTACCCAGGTTCCTTCTCATATATCTCCATATGTAGTTTCACACGGACTCATCGATCATACCCAGGCTTCCCTCACATATATCTCCTAAAGCAGCCCTACACAGGCTCATCATAAAGTAATCTTACACAGATTCCTTCTAATAAATTTTTAGACACGGCTTAACACGGGTCCATTCCGGCATACCATTCAGAGTTAAACCAACCAAAGATTTATTCTGACACTCCTCCTAGTTACAGTCAAGCTTAGACTGAATCTAACTTTTGTCAACAATCACTTTGGATGGCATCTGTAAGCCCATCTCCGACAACTCTCCAAATGGCATCTTTAAGCCCATTCCCTACACAATCAACCACCACATCATCGAGTGCATATTTTTGGGCACTCTAGTGTTCAATTATCTTCCTCCTTCAAGTCACGAATGGCAGACTCGCCAATCTAACTCTTCAGGTTTAAAAATTGAACAGGAGCAGTTGTTGTACCCCAAAATTTGCCCTCTCATTTCTCAAGACATTTCTCACAAAGATCTGCGAAAGCTCAAGCTTGCACCAGTATTGACTAGGTCAAGCCATCTTCTCAACACTGATACCTCAAGATTAGGGTTTGAATTTGCATAAGGACAATTGGACTTCTAATACTTTAAGTGAGGTTCTTGGATCATTATGGACCTTTAAGAATGCTCATGTCAAGTTTCAAGTCTTCTCATTCAATTGACCGAGAGACCAAAAATCAATTGTACTGATGAAAAAGTCAATTGTAGCACCAAAAGTCAAACTTTGACTTTTTGGTCAACATTAAGTCTCAAAGATAAAAATTCATCATGACATTCAAAAATATGAAACTTGATCATCAAGAAATCAAGAAAGTCAAAAGTCAATTCAAACTTTTTAAGAGTTAGAAATTTTTCTAAGTGTTTTTTATACATGATAATTTCATTTCTTTATGCCAACTTTTCACCATGATGCAAGATGATTCAAGAAAAACTTCCAACATGAAAGTTGTAGATCTCAATGAGATATAAAACTTTGTAGGGAAGGAATTTTTCTAGAAATTATTGGATTTTGAGTAATAAATTCATGAAGTCATGGCATTTTTGAATAAACAGTTAGAAATTTTCAGCAATTTTGGTCAGGATTTTATCCCAACTTCTTGGCATTTTTTCACATAGTTACAAGATGATTTTGTCAAAATGTCCAACATGAAAGTTATAGAGGGTGTTTCAAGCTTTCCAAAACATCCAAGAGCAAGAATTTATCATATTTGAGCTAGGAGATTCAAGGATCTGAAGTTGGACATTCATTCTTGATTTATAAGGCAAATTTGTGATGAACAAGGAACCAAAATCTTAGCCATGCTGCATAACCTTCACTTTGCAGGCCTCTTGACTTGAAAATCTATCCATAATCAGATGTTTACACAATTTATTTAACCATTATCCAAGTGGTTCAAGTATTGTCCATTGCAACTTTCCATTTTTGGCACAAATGCACCATTGCCATTCTTGCAAAGTTCACTTTAATCATAAAGTCAATTTCTTGAGCCTCTAACTTGTTGTTCTAATCACACTCAACTTTTACAAGTCAGAACAAACATGTTTAAAGTGATCAACTACTTTAGATATCCTGGTACAAGCATTGGAAACATGTTCTTCATGCTTGCTTCAAAAACAAGCAAGATAGCCATAACATGTGATTCAAAATTTGAGTTGTTTGAAGTCTCAAACCTTATGTATAAATAGAGAGGCCAATTGCAAGATAAATACCTAAAAAAAGGGTAAACTAACACTCAAAATCTTTTTTGCTGTCAAAAACCAGAATTGTACACAAAACCTCCATTTTTGAGCTTTGAAGTCCAGATCTTTGAATCTCATACCTGGCAAGTTTTCTCCAAACAAACCATCTAAAAACTCCACATACATCATATATAAGTTGTTCAAACACAAAAAAAACTTATGTAACATCACTATCATCACTTCCCAAGCTCAACAACAGTCCATACAGCAGCTCAAACTCAAAGCACAAATTTCAGTTTCAAGGTAAGTTTTCTTGACTTTGAACTCTTCATACAAGCATAATTAATGGTTCATTTATGAAGATAAAATGTAGATATCATTGACTTGAAGCTAACCATATGCTTTCTTTTCATTTTCACTAACCATGTGTTGAGAATTAACTTTTACATGTAGCAAAACAGTGATAAAAGCAAAAAACAGCAGTTATGCGTCGACACGAAATATTATGAGTAGACACATATTATGTTCAAAATAGGTTTTGAATTGACATGAAACACGTATGCATCGACACGAAATGGTTATAAGTCGATACATAACCAGTATGCGTCGACTCATACTGAGTTGTTTTGACTTCCAGAAGAAAGAAACATATGTGAGCCAATACATGAGCCGACACATGAGCCAATACATAAGCTCATGTGTCAGCTCATAAAACTTTTTTTAATTTTTTTTTTAAATTATATTTTTACTTTTTGTTTATATTTTTATTATTAAATTCCAAAAAATATTTTTATTTATTATTTGCATTCTATATAATTTATTCCTTTAAAAATAAAAGACAAAACTTTTTTCTTATAAAAAACTTAATTTCTTTTTCTTATTAAATTAATAATTATATTTAGGTTTAGTTATTCTATTTCTAGTTAAAATTAACTTAGAATTTAGATTTTATTTTAATTAATTAATTTCCATACTATTTTTATTAAACTTAAAATCTTTTCTAAAAAACCCTAAAAAATGCTTTCTAACTTAATTTCTTTTCTTAATTAATTTAGGTTTAATTTTCTTAATTTAATTAATTATTTCTTTTAGTTAATTAGGTTAAAACCAAGACCCTTTCCTCAAAAAAACAAACAAAAATACTTTTCTTTTCCATTTTATATCCTTGTACATTATATGTAAGTTTAGATTGCGCCTAAGAGGGGGGGGGGGGGGGTGAATTAGGTGGTGGTCGATTTTTGATTTATTTTACACTTTCTGGTTTTGTTTTAGTGTTATGGAAAACGGTAAAGTGCAGAAAGTAAAGAGACACGGAGATTTATCCTGGTTCCTTCCACACCCCGGAAGTACGTCCAGTCCCCTTGCAAACACGCAAGAGATTTCACTATTTTGTTAGAACTTTTACAAGACTCTTCCTAGTCTTATCAACTAAAGACACTAACAAATACCAAGAACACCCTCTTGGATTTCCAATAAGTCTCTTGAGAACAATCCTCTCAAAAGATACCTCTTGTTTCCAACAATGGACAACAAGGTACAAAAGTATTCTAATACTTAATTCCAACAATCCTGGAAATAAGTTACACTTAGTATAATTCTATGAAATATGATTTCTTGAAAGATGTTGATCACATAGAGTGACTTCAATGAAGTTTATTCTTTCTTCTCTTGTAAGCAATTCAAACTGTAACACAATGGTTAGAAAATGCTCAAAGATTTCTGTTCTTATATGTGTGAAAGTGCAGAAAATCTTTGTTCTTAAAAAATAAGAAATATGAAGTTTGAATATTTTACAAAGTTCAGAATTATTGCATGAGAGAAGAGTTGATTTATAATTTGAAAGATTTAGTATTTAAAGCAATCAAGATACCTTTCCAAATGGATACCACTTTTCTGTTTGTAAAACTTGAGAAGATGCAATGTATGACCATGCAAACATTGGAGAAAAGGTGTGAAGGATATCTTGAATCAAGTTCATATTTTTCAAAAATTACAACGTGTAAATCAATTAGCATTAGATGTAAATCGATTGCACGGGTTTGTAACGTTCTTGTTTTCAAAAAATTTGAAGTGTAAATCGATTTACATGATGTGTTAATCAATTTACTAGTTTTAAAAAATTAACTCAGTTCAGTAATCAATCGATTTACACTCCATGTAAATCGATTGCTGCCAGGGGCAATCAGTTTTAAAAAAAAAACATGTGTAAATCGATTTACATGATGTGTTAATAGATTTACATTAGTGAAAAACTTAGAATTTGCTTTAAACTTTAAGTGAAGTGTTGTGGCAAGTGTGTATATCATTTTTGAGCATTTCTAATCAATTTAGTTCAAATGAGAATTGATATACTTGTTTGCTTGCCATGATCCTTGAAGCTTTGAGTGAATGATGCTTTAAGCTAATTCCACTTATTTTCCTTCTTGCCATAGTGCTTGTTTGTCTTTCATCAAAACTAAAGTTGAGTTGAGGCTTGAGATTACATTCTCCCCATTTTTGATGATGACAAACCATCTTTCTTTATGAGTTGTTCAGAATTGGAGCAAAAGGAGTTTTCTCCCCCTAAGATAGATTTCTCCCCCTATGGAGAAAAAGATTTGAAAACTTGCCCTGAAAAGAAAACTGAAACAAACAACCATAAAGTCCTATCACATCCTTCTCCCCCTTTGACATTATCAAAAATAAGGGAAAGATGTAACATAAGATGATACTTATAACAATTTGAAACCGATATGAACATAAACTAAAACGCAAATTTCTAAAAATATCTGTTGTACCCCAAAATTTGCCCCCTCATTTCTTCAACATTTTCTCACCACAAGACCCTTGGAGCTCAAGATCAAGTTAGGGTTTGCTCTGCTCAAGACTCCTCCTTGCACTGTTGACCCAAATTAGGGTTTGAGTTTGCACAAAGATGTTTTGACCTAAAATGCCCAAAGTGACTTTCATGCTTCATATTGGACTCACAAGTTTATCCATACCAAGTTTCAAGCCTTGATTCCAATCTTTGCCCAGTCAATTGGACAGTTGACCTAAAAATCAGCTGTATCGAGGAAAAAGTCAACTGTGGCCAATTGACAATCAAACCTCATGAAATTTGACCCACGTCAACATTTTGAACTCATATGAACCATTTGGTCAAGTTTGGATCACAATTCCACAAGAAATTTGATCAGATCACCAAAAGGGCAAAATGGTCATTTTTAGGGTTTTGATTGCACAAAGGAAATTTTTGACTGTTTGACCTAACCAATGGCAAATCAAACTCACATATGGACTCAATGGCATGGTCTTGACACATTCAACAATTTCAAAAGGTTCCAAATGCACAAGATTGACAGATGAATTTTCTAGTCAACTGATCAAAATTTGACTGTATACTGAAAAGTCAAACTTTGACTTTTTGGTCAAAATCAAGTGCCAAGATTCATTTTTCATCAATACATGTCAAATTATGAAACTTGTTCATCAAGAAACCAAAAATTGCAATTTAGGGTTTAAAATGAAGAAATTTCATAACTTAGAAATTTTCTAAGTTATGAAATTTCCTAATTTTTTCCTAACTTTGTCCCATTTTTTCATCAAGATATAAATGGATTCAAGTAAAACTCAAAACATTAAAGTTGTAGTCCATTGCAAAATCTACAACTTTGATTCACAAAGTTTCCTAAAAATAAGCTTGTAGCTCAAGTTATGATTTTTGGGACAAGGGTGCAAAACATTCTTAACTTAGAATTTTTTTTACCTATTTTAGGCAGGATTTTTGCCCAACTTCATGGCCACTTTTCACATGCTTCCACTTGGAATTTCAACTTTCATTACGAAGATGGATTGTAGTACACATTCCAAGCTTTCCAAATTGTCCAAGAACTTCTCAAACACCCTTGTGGTTAGGGAGAATCGAATTGGCAAAGATGGGCAAAAGTTACTTTGTTCATAGCCAAATACATGTTCATAACATTGCCATTTTCAAGTCAGCATGGTTCAAGCTAGATTACAGGCCTCTAATCTCATTCACACTCAATAATTTAATGCATATCCTTTGTGTTAGAGTGTTATTTTGCTCATTTGGACAATACACACAAAATTAATCCATATTTAAAAAAAGCAATTTTGCTATTCTTGTAAAGAGGCACTTTATGTCAAATAACAAATCAAAGAGGTACAAGCCAGATCTTTTAGGCAAAAGTTTGTGGGTAAATCCCACTGATCAAGAACCAAGTTTGCAGCATGCTTGAGGGGCCTGCATTGGCCTATAACCCAACTTGCATTTTGTTTTCTTAAAGAAGAAGAAAAACTTGCATATTGAACCACAACTCTCATGCCTGCAAAGACCAACTAAAACAAACTTTGTAAACACATTTCATACTCCCTAACTGACCTAAAGCATGACCAAACCATCCCTCAAACCTCCATATACAGAAAAACACAGTTTTGTGGCAAAACAGGGCATAGGCTGCAACTTGAATCCCACAGTCCATTCCTATCGTGCGTTTTGGCTGAAACCTCTTCAAACACATTCCCTACCATCCATTAAAGCTATTCCAAGCATTGAACTTGAACTGTAACATCCATAACCAAGGTTGCCATTTTCAATTTTCATTGTTGCAGGTTGACTTCCATTGCTTGATTCAGAAGGATTCAAGGCACACCAAGCATAGGAGAAGGTTCCTGGGACCTCAAGCAAGCTGTACAAGTCCTCAAACACCATTGAAGTTGGCCATATTACTCTGTTCGAGTCAAGCTGAGACAGGTAAAATGTGAACTTCTATCTCTCTATCCAAGCATATTTAGGCTTAAGTTTGTGAAGAAAGTATGTCCTACTCATGGCCCTGAAGCTACCCATATACTTACTTTTCATTTATATTATGTGCTGAGAGAATTTTGGACCTGAACATTGAAAAAAACTTAGGTCAGAAATTGGGGGAGAAGAAATTCTCTCTCGTTTCTGAGAGTTAGAACAACTTTTTTATATATTTGAAATCGTGACATGATGCTCTACATTATTGATGTTATAAGTTTTTGCTAAAAGTCAAAGAATCAGGAAGTTTGAATCAAGTATGGAGGGCGCGCGTTTTTGTCAGAAATGGCTGGAGGTTGAAGACAAGCCCCTTGGGCTGGGCCTGAGTTTCTTTTTTCTGTTTGCACCACTTTTTTCATTTTGCACCTCCCTGGCCCATTGTGTGTTTTTTTTAATTATTTTTGACTTTTTATTTTTTCTTCTGACTTATTATTTTTTGTCAAAACATAAAAAATATTAAAAATATTTTTCCACCCATTTTTGCATTTTTATTTGGATTTTATTTGTTTATTTTGAACTTGTACATGTAAATAAATACAATACTTTTTATTTAAAATATTAAAAATGATACAAAAACATGTATATTTTCAGTCATTATCTTTTATTACCTTTTGAAAACATTTTCTAAAAAATACACTTTTTTTGTAAATAATTAATATTTTTTATTTTTGTATATATTTAGTATATTTAAATATATAATATAAATACTTGTATATACTTTATTAAATATTTAGGATAAAAATATGAAAATAATACATTTTTATTTTTATTAATATATGACATCAAAAATACCTTTTTTACAATATACTTCCTTTTTTTTGTATATAATTAACAAATATTGTATATAATATAATTAATAAATATTATTTATTTAGAAAACTAGGGTTTTACCCTAAAACCATAAAAATATAAAAAATTAACCTTTTTTTTTTATTTTGTTTATATTTTATATTGAAAAATACTTTTACATACATAAAAAACCATTTTTGTGCATAATACATTTTGCATATTTATTGTATTTATTTAATTAATTGTACAATTAAATAACTTGTATATTCAATATGGATGTAATAGTTTAGATTTAAATTTCTTGCTAAATATCCCCCATTTGAACATTTGTACCCCCATCCCCATAATTATGTTGTAATAATCTAGGACTTTAAATTCCGCATTTAAACGCTTTCCAATTATGCCATGATAGACTTAGGGTTTGTATGCAAAAATCAACCAATAAATAGCTTGACCTAATGCAAAGATAAAAAAGCATGAAAATGGACAACACTAATCACACTTACACCCTTAGGGTTATTCCACTTGTTGCCTTCAATAATGGGCCATGTTGCATGTTGAATGTCTTTGGCAAAACAAAACAAATCAAAATGATCATAGTCCCTCGATGACGCTTTCTCAAGTTGCCTAAAAAATGATCAAGTCCCTTGAAGAAAAAAATTGCCAAAGACATTTGGCACTATTGCATTCATGGTCTAAAATGATGACCCGCGCCCGTCCCGTTAACATCCTAACACAAGATTGTCCACCAAATGCAATGGTGGAACAAAATTGTTAAAAGGGTTAAAACATTAGGAAAGATCTTTGAGAAATTTAGGGTAGATAGCTCTTGGTTACTTGACCAATCTTGCAAAACAATCCTTGCCATTTTTCAAAACACACATCACAACACAACTTCAAAACAACTTTCAAAAACATTTAAAATTTTTCAAAAGACAAATACTCCTTTGTATACATTCAAACATGGATCATTACAAAGGTTGCCACAACAAATGACCTCTTTTCAAAACCTCTTTCAAAATCACACACAAAGCACCATTTCAAACAATTGAAAATGCAAGGCAAGTGATCTAAGCAAGTAACTAAGAGCCCATGGATAACCATGGATAGAAAGGGTGCTAATACCTTCCCTTTCTATAATCTACTACCCGAACCCATGAAAACATCTCAAAGGTTTTTCCTGTGCTTTTTAACCTTTCCTTAGGATAAAATAAAAATTCGGTGGCGACTCTTGCTAAACCGAAACATTTGCGAAAACAAACGCAAAATCCAAGTCAGTTCTCCCACCGTATCACAATATCGTACGAAGTTCAAATACACATAATACAAAACTAACACTTGAAGCAATTATGAAACAAAAAACATAATGATAAAGAACAGGAATTTAATAATATTGGCCAGGAAAATATTAGAAGGGTCCTTGATATGGAAACTGTTGTTGTAGAGGTGGTTCGGTGTATTGAGGAGGCGGAGGTGCTGGATTGTTTGGATCGTATGGAGGAATATGGAGATGTGAGTAGAGGTATGAAAACTGTTGGTTCACAGTGTTCTGAAAAGCATTGATGCGAGAGGAGGTAGAATCATTTATCGCGGTCCATTGAGCATTGATGTTAGTGTTGAGAGATGCAAACTGTTGAGTCATATAATCCGTAACATCTTGGTTCGTTGGACCAGAAGAGGAAGCAGGAGGAGGAACTTAATTTTCTTCTTCATCCGCATTATTGCCTTCATCACCTACAACATCCTCTCCAATATATGTGATGGTTTTTGCTTCAGAATCGAAATGAACACCCATCCGAGAATCAACATTTTTGATGGAGATCCTATTGCTGATTGGATCCATTTCAACCCTCTCAAACCCAGTAAAATCAATATCAAATGCTTCCAAGATCCTTCTGATGAAGTATGCATATGGCAGAAAAGTAGCCCTTGTGGCAACTCTTAGCATATGCAGCACAATCAGTTTAGCCCAGTTTACCGAAATGCCATTTTTCCTTGCATAGAGTATAGTTGATTTATAATTTGAAAGATTTAGTATTTAAAGCAATCAAGATACCTTTCCAAATGGATACCACTTTTCTGTTTGTAAAACTTGAGAAGATGCAATGTATGACCATGCAACCATTGGAGAAAAGGTGTGAAGGATATCTTGAATCAAGTTCAGATTTTTCAAAAATTACAACGTGTAAATCGATTAGCATTAGATGTAAATCGATTTCACGGGTTTATAACGTTCTTGTTTTCAAAAAATTTGAAGTGTAAATCGATTTACATGATGTGTTAATTGATTTACTAGTGTTAAAAAATTAACTCAGTTCAGTAATCAATCGATTTACACTCCATGTAAATCGATTGCTGCCAGGGGAAATCAGTTTTTAAAAAAAACATGTGTAAATCGATTTACATGATGTGTTAATCGATTTACATTAGTGAAAAACTTAGAATTTGCTTTAAACTTTAAGTGAAGTTTTGTGGTAAGTGTGTATATCATTTTTGAGCATTTCTAATCAATTTAGTTCAAATGAGAATTGATATACTTGTTTGCTTGCCATGATCCTTGAAGCTTTGAGTGAATGATGCTTTAAGCTAATTCCACTTCTTTTCCTTCTTGCCATAGTGCTTGTTTGTCTTTCATCAAAACTAAAGTTGAGTTGAGGCTTGAGATTACATTATATTTATTCATTTCTTGTACATTATTTCAATATGGTTGTAATAGATAATTAGGTTTAATTTCTTGCAATCCCCATTTGTAAATTTGTATACCCCATCCCCCTAATGATTTTAATAGCATAGAATATTTACTTTCCGCAATTTATCGCTTTCATATAAATGTTAGTAAATAGGGTTTGTATGGGAAGATAAAATCAACAAGTAGATAACCCTAATCAAAGATTAAATGCATGCAAATCAAACACACTATTCACACATGCACCCCTAAGGTTAACTCCACATGTTGCCTAAAAAATGGTCATGTTATGCATGTGGGATGTCATAGCAAAAACAATCAAAATTCAAGATCATATTCCCCCGATGATGCTACAAATGTTGTCTTACAAATGATCTTAGTCTCTCAAAGAGAAAATGCTAAGATATCTCACAACATTACTATCATGGTTATACGATGACTCACGCCCGTCCCTTTACATCCAAAGATAAGGATTTTTACCAAATCAATGGTAAGATAGAAATGTCAAAGGAAAGGAAGAAATGAACTAAGACTTTTGAGTAGGTAGATTGTTCCTAGTTGCTTGCTCATTTTTAAATCAAACACCCTTGATTGTTTTCAAAACAAACACCAACACTTTCAAAAACACTTTCAAAACATTTTCCAAACATGAAATATTTTCAAAAGCTCGACACTTTGTATACGTTATTATGAACGATAACTATTACAAAGTTTGCCTAAACGATGGCGCCTTTTTCAAAATATTTTTTAAAAAAACCACACAAATCACATTTTCAAACAAAAGCAAGTGATCTAGCGAGCAACTAAGAGCCCATAGATAACTATGGATGAAAAGGGTGCTAACACCTTCTCTTTTCATAATCTACCCCCCGAACTCAAGAAATAATCTCAAAGATCTTTCCTGTTCTTTTCAGCCTTTCCTTTTAGATAAAAGAAAAGTCGATAGAGACTCTTGCTAATCGCAACATTTACGATAAAAAGCAAAACACTCAAGTCAGTTCTCCCAGTGTATCACACCATGCAATGCATTTGATTATGCATGCAAATAAACAAATCCAAAGGTGACACATGACACCATTGGGGAAGCAGAAAATAACATAAAGGATCAATAGAAAATCCGACCAGGAAAATAAATCACTGGTGAACAAAAGACTCGACTCTATTGGGGTAAAGCCCAGGAGGAGATAAAACATCATCAACTCAAATATTAAGGAGAAAAGTAAAATATGACAACGACCGACAAATAATTGGGAACTACCCACTCACAGAGAAGATAGCAAAAAAAAAGTACTCATAGGGAAAAGAAATGGTGAAATAATATCGGTAAAAACCAATGTTAGGGTAGGTAGCCAATGATTAGCATCATTACTTATGACCGGAAACTTATGAACTTTTTTAGAGCAAAGTGAATCTCAATGACGAACTATCTCCCATAATGACGAGACTAAAAATTATCGGAGTACAAATCTCAACAATGAACTATCTCCCATAATGACGAGACTACCATTCATTGGAGTAACAAACCTCAATGACAAACTATCTCCCATAATGAAGAGACTACCATTCATCGGAGCAACAAATCTCAACAATGATCTATCTCCTATAACGACAAGACTACCATTCATTGGAGTAAAAAATCTCAACAACAAACTATCTCCCATAATGACGAGACTACCATTCATCAGAGTAACAAATATCAACAACAAACTATCTCCCATAATGATGAGACTACCATTCACCGGAGTAACAAATCTCAATAACAAACTATCTCCCATAATGACGAGACTACCATTCATCGAAGCAACAAATATTAACAACGAACTATCTCTCATAATGACGAGACTACGATTCATCAGAGCAACAAATCTCAATAATGAACTATCTCCCATAATGGAGAGACTACCATTCATCGGAGTAACTAATCTCAACAATGAACTATCTCCCATAATGATGAGACTACCATTTATTGGAGTAACAAATCTTCTCTGGCATTAACAGACTTACTGGGGAAGAACAGGATGCTCAAATGAAGATACCGCCACTTGCTGTCATGATAAGGAAATGTAATAATGCTGCTGGGAAATGAATCTTGGCTTCTACGGGGAAATACCAATATGGTCCTGCTGAGGAGATAAAGTCTTCTCGTGCAAAATAAATTCACATTCTCAAACTCGGGCTTTAAAGCCTGTATAAATTATAATAATAATATTGCCAGGGACTATAGATCTAAACCAGAAATAAACCGGAGTGAAACAGTCAACCAAGATAGCATTTAATGAGAAACAAACTCAAAAGGGGGTCACATTCTATCCAGATAATGAGATGAATAAGAAGGCTAAAGCATAATTCTTCCACGAGGGATAACTCAGTGGGGAAATTGAAAGAATATACACTTTCTGCTTAAGGTTGACACTCTATTGGAGAGAGAGTAACATAACTCTGTAAAAATAAGGTAATATGCCAACAAAAATATCAATGAATGCAAATGAGAAATGAATTTTAAATTCAGGTATGCATGATGTATGTATGGACGCATGCATTTTATCATGTATATGCTGACAAAACAGACATACAACATTGGGAATAACCAGACAAAACCAGCTTGGGTAAAGTTAACACTCGGCTAAATCACATCCAGGATGAAAATTTCATAAGAAAGTAAGTACCAACTGAGGAAACAAATTCTTATTTCACGGCTTAAATCCACTAGGAAGAAACATAGTTTGAAAATAATCAAAGCATAACAATAAATCAGTACAGATACAGGGATATAACATCCTCCTCCAGGCTTCACCGGGGAATGTTACACATACTTTAATAAGGGAAAACAATGTTTCAATGTCTAGACTTCCACTGGAGATTATAATACTTACTTCACTAGGGAAACTGAAGACCACATCGTCGAGACTTCAACATGGGATCTCGTACTTACTTCATCAGGGAGTTCAATCATCACGATTATCTAGTGGAGCCCAAAATACATTCTTCAATACCAAGAGTGATGATTACACAAACTTCTCTGGGGAGAAATTATGAAACCACATGGAGATAACAACTTTCAGAGAGAAATATTATCTCAACTTCATTTTTTTATCTAAGAAGTTTAAACAAATACCAAGTTAAAAATATGGGGATTTTAAATTAAACTCAGCATTTGGTGAGAGAAAACCCAAAAAATTGACAGTTCTTAGAAAAGATATTTCCCTTGTCTAGTTTCCTGAGAAACAAACAACAACAATAATGCCATTATTGTAAAGAGCGATGCTTTGCAAATGATTCTACCTCAACACACAAAAGGATAAGGAACTTCCGTCATATGAGCGAAGACCTCACCGGGGAATCTGGAATAGAGGTTTCAGACCATGCAAACCCGAAACTAAAATAATCAACATGGAGAAAAAAATCTGAACCAAGTCTTGACTGGGGAAAGTGGAATTACGAACCCAAACACCACACCATACATCAAATATTTGAGAAACACTTCGGAGTATTTTTCTGGGGAATATTTTTTACACTTCGAAGTCCGTCGGTCCTTGGAATCACTACTTTTGTTTTACATGAATCACAAAATCTGAAGTAAAAAGTAATTTGTAAATTCTTTTCAAAAAAATTTTTATTGTTAAATCTATTTGTTTTGAAAATTACTATCAATAATATATGGAATCTTTGCAAATAGAATAAAATAGGAATTACAAAGAATTGGATAAAAGCTCAAACTTTATTAATAGAATGGTAGTCTGCAAATGGCGAGACCCGGTGGATGATTACAAAGTTTGGAAAATGGTAATATATTGGAAAAGATACATTGAAATACAATGACCACTGTAACACGGTGGGAAAACTGACTTGGGTGTTTTGCGTTTGATCGCAATTATTATGGATAGCAAGAGTCGCCACCGACTTTTCTTTTACTTAATAAGGAAAGGGTGAAAAGAACAGGAAAGACCTTTCGAGATTATTTCTTGAGTTCGGGCGTAGGTTATGAAAAGGGAGGGTATTAGCACCCTTTTCATCCGTAGTTATCTACGGGCTCTTAGTTTCTTGCTAGATCACTTGCTTTTGTTTGAAAATGTGCTTGTGATGTGGGTTTTGAAAGTATTTTTGAAAAGTGTCTTTGTAATGGTTCTCGTTTCTATAAGAACGCGTACAAAGTGTTGGTTTTGAAAATAGTTTAAAGAGGTGTTTGCGGAATGTGTTTTTGAAAGCGATTTTGAAAAGTGTCTTTGTAATGACTCTCGTTTCTATAAGAATGCGTACAAAGAGCTTTGTCTTTTGAAAATGTTTCAAATGAAAGTATTGGTGTGTAAAAATGTTTTTGTTGTGAGCAAGCGAGAAACTAGGAGCGTCTTACCTACTTAAAAGGTCTTAATATTCTTTTCCTCCTCCTTTAGATGTTTTTATCTTACCATTGATTTGGTAAGAAGCACCATCGTTGGAAATGAAGGGACGGGCGTGGGACATTTGTATAGCCATAGAAGGCAACCTATGGGAAGTTTTACCAATTTCGTTTAGGGACTAGATTGTTTACCAAAGGCAACATTGAGGGTCATCGAGGGACTACGATCTTTTATCGAGGGTCTTTACTAAAACGCCCATATTCGAGGGATATGACTATTTTCTGAGGCAACAAGTGAGATTACCCTAAGGGTGCATGTGTGAATTATGTGTTTGATTGCATGCATTTTGTCTTTGAATTTTAGGTTGTCTACTTGTTGGTTTTTATCTTTCCATACATCCTAATTACTAACATTTGTACAAAAGCGATAAAAATGCAGAAAAATAAATCCTACACTATTACAACCATATTGAATAGCAAGAAAATATAAAGATAAAATAAAATAAAGAAAGGAAAATGGGCTTCTTTGATTTAGGCAGAAGAACCATTTGATTCTGCTTCTCTGGATCCCTTCGATTTGGACTGGAAGTAGTGAGGGTGTGCCTTTCGATTGGGCCTGGAATCAGCATGAGATGCAATCTTCCTTTCTGCTTCCTTCTACTAGGGCCTGGGAGTAGCGAGGGCGTGCCTTTCAATTGGGCCTGGAATCAGCATGAGATGTAGTCTGCCTTTCTGCTTCCTTCAACAGGGGCCTGGAAGTCAGTGTGGCCATCCTTCTGGTTGCCTTTTTCATTGGGACCTGGAAGTCAGTGTGGAAGCCTAAGCCTTCGTTTCATACTTCTTTCCTCTTGTTTCTTTCATTTGGGATTTTAAATAGTAACATGGCCTGAGGCTATGCTAGCATGGTCTTATGGCCAGGTTAGTTCTTAAAGCATGTTTTAATAAACAAAGAAAATAAGTCATAAGAGTATCAATGAAAACAAACTAAAAAAATGGAAACGAAAAGAAGAAAAATGTTAGGTACATGTTTTGAAACGAAAGGGAAGATTATTTCTATGTTATGCTAGAAACGAAAGTTTCAAGGTTAAGAGTGACTTACCTTGCTTGAGGCTGGGACATGTGTGCTGGACCTTGAGTGGCTGCCTAGATACTTCTGGATTCGAAGGAAAGAAACAAAGGTGACGTTTCTAATGCTGGATTCGAAGGAGAAGAACAAGTGTGATGTTCTTTCTATTGGATTCAAAGGAAAACAAAGCGTGGGGATTGCTTCAGATTCAAAATAAGCAAGTGTTTAGATTCTGGGTTTGAATATGTGTTTTAGTGTTTGAGAGTGTTTGAGAGTGTTTGATGATTTTTCTCCACGCCCTTGGATGTGTGTCCAGCCCCTTATACATGTTATGAAGCATGTTATTTATAGGCAAAGTTGGCTGAGATTTATGAGGGAAAACAAAACAATTTGAACAATTTGAGTAAACTGCTTTTTGTAGCTTTCGAGGGGCAGTGTTCGTATGCCATTTTGGTGCAAGAAATGGGAAGTGTTTTAGGACTGTTGTGCTCCAGTTTTGGAGCTTTATGGCCAGTGTACCAGGCCTGAACTTGGTAGCAAGCATCTTTTAAATATTTCATCTTTCGTTTTGACCCCCCTTCGACCAGATCCTTCTTCTAGCAATATTATTTAATTTTCATCCAACAAGCTTCCTTCGAATGGTACCTTTTGTTCATCCTTCGAAGTAGCCAAATGTGTGCCTTAAGGTGGGTCTTTTAATTCCTTCGAATGGGCCCTCAAACATGTCCTTCGAATGGGACATATATGTATCTTTGAAAGGGCCAATGTGTACTTCGAATGGACTATGCTATTCTTCGAATGGGCTAGTAAAGTATATCCTTCGACAGGGACCCCTATGTATACCCTTTAAATCCTCTAATACAAGTCCTTTGAAGGGTGCCACCAACTATGTGTGTTGAAGGTCGTCAGGGGTGGATTGCAGCATATTATTTCAAAGGGAAATGTTGTCCAGTCGAAGCTAGTATAAATATAGCCAATGCCCTGTCGAAGCCTACATGCAGGAGGTCTAAATACCTAAACGAAACTTTCAACAAAGGGGGTCACATGCCCAAACAAAAGAGACATGCAGGAAGCAAAGATGCCCAGACGAAAGAGGCATATAGGAAGCAAATTGTGCAATCGAAGGATGCCAAAAGGAGGCTTTTTGCCTTGTAATTGAAGGAGGCTACATGAGGCTTTTTGCCTTGTGCCTGCTGGCCTGGTGGGTGCCTCTTGCGTGCAAGAAGGAATCTATGGCTCAATTGAAGGCTGCATGCAGCCAACCATCAACTTGTGAATAAAAGCAAGCATGGGGGGAAACATTTTTCTAATCAACACAGGCATGCAAGCATCAAATGTCCAATCGAAAATAAGTATGCAGGCCACCATTACATTGTGAACCCTGTGAGGCCAATGATGAAATCGAAGGTTGCATGCAGGAAGGTCCTGCCTTGTGAATCAAAGACAGCGTGTTAGAGGCTAATGCCCAATCGAAGGATGCAAGCCAAGCTTGCATCAAAAGAGGCCAAAAGGCCAATCGAATGAGGTGAATCAAAGAGGACTTGTTTTTCTCCCATTTTGTGAAAAATATTATTTTTTATCTATTTCCCCCTTTTTTAACAGCTTCCTCTTTAATTTGATACTGAAAAATCCAATTGTACTTGTGCAAGCTTGAATTTTAAGAATCCTTGTGAGAAATGCCTTGAGAAATGATAGGAAAATTTTTGGGGTACAACAATTTCCCCTGTTCGATCTTCTTAAACCTGAAGAGTTAGATTGGCGATTCTGCCATTCGTGACTTGAAGGTGGAAGATGATTGAACACTAGAGTGCCTAAAAATTTGCACTCGATGATGTGGTGGTTGATTATGTAGGGAATGGGCTTATAGATGGATAGTTGTCGGAGATGGGCTTATAGATTCCATCCTAGGGTGATTGTTGACAGAAATTAGACTAAGTTTAAGCTTGACTTTAACTGGAAAAGAATAAGAATAAATATTTGGAGTGATTTGTCTGAACTAGAGAGAGGGTCTACCGGAAAAGAATCAAGATAAACCATTGATCGATTTAAACTAAACCAACAAAGGTCTTGAATTTTCTTTATCTGGGAAGAATCAGGATAAATCTTTGGAATGATTTATCTGAACCATAGAAAGTGTCTACCGGAAATGAATCAGGATAAACTATTGATCAATTTAAACTGAACCAGCAGAGGTCTTGAATATTCTTTAACTGGAAAGAATCAGAATAAATCTTGGAGTGATTTATCTAAACCAGAGAAAGTGTCTACCAGAAAGGAATCAGGATAAATCATTGAACGATTTAAACTGAACTAGCAGAGGTCTTGAATATTCTTTAACTAGAAAGAATTAGAATAAATCTTGGAGCAATTTATCTAAACCAGAGAAAATGTCTACCAGGAAGGAATCAGGATAAACCATTGATCGATTTAAACTGAACCAACAGAAGTCTTTAATATTATTTAACTGGAAAGAATCAGAATAAATCTAGAGCGATTTATCTGAACCAGAGAAAATGTCTACCAGGAAGGAATCAGGATAAACCATTGATCGATTTAAACTGAACCAGCAGAGGTCTTAAATATTCTTTAACTGGAAAGAATCAGAATAAATCTTGGAGCGATTTATCTGAACCATAGAAAAAGTCTACCGGGAAGGAATCAGGATAAACCATTGATCTATTTAAATTGAACCAACAGAGGTCTTGAATATTCTTTAGCTGGAAAGAATTGGAATAAATCTTGGATCGATTTATCTGAACCAGAGAAAATGTCTACCGGGAAGGAATCAGGATAAACCATTGATCGGTTTAAACTGAACCAGCAGAGGTCTTGAATATTCTTTAACTGGAAAGAATTAGAATAAATTTTGGAGCGATTTATCTGAACCAGAGAAAATGTCTATCGGAAAGGAATAAGGATAAACCATTTATCGATTTAAATTGAACCAGCTGAGGTCTTGAGTATTGTTTAACTGGAAAGAATCAGAATAAATCTTGGAGCGATTTATCTGAACCGGAGAAAATTTCTACTGGAAAGGAATCAGGATAAACCATTGATCAATTTAAACTGAACCAGCTGAGGTCTTGAATATTCTTTAACTGGAAAGAATCAATATAATTCTTTGAGCGATTTATCATAACCATAGAAAATGTCTACCGGAAAGAAATCAGGATAAACCATTGATCGATTTAAGCTGAACCAGCAAAGATCTAGAAAAGAAGTGTTTGTCATGTAGATAGTTACCCCGTCATGTTTCGGGAATTGATCTACAACCAAATTGTTCACAGATAATTGTCCTGTCTGGTTTCAGGTATTAAGCTTGATGGTGATAGATGATGAAGGAATCCTGGACGATTACTACTCCAAAAGGTAATGAAGGAATTTTGGACGTTTACTACCTCAGCAGATAAAGAAGGAATCTTGGATGATTGCTACCTCGACAGATGACGAAGGAATCTGGGACGATTACTACCTCAACAAATAATGAAGGAATCTTTGACGACTGCTACTCCAAAAGTTAAAGAAATCCAAGCTTGATTTTGTCTTGGAAAGTTTACAGATAATTAACGACACTTATCTGTTGATCTTTTCCTGAAAAGGTAAAGAGTTAGTTGTATGCAATGTCATGATGTATGCATGGCGTAATGATGTTTCTCAAAATAAATGAGATTTTGCTATATGCATTTCGTATGCATATGCTATGAATGTTGTTGAAATGTATCTTTATATTGGAAAATAAATCCTTGATAAATGCTGGGGAGCCTTAGGAAGTTAAATCCCAGACTGCTGTTGGAAGTGAAGAGTATGTGCATCTTCAAACTTTGTTTAGAATGTTTCCGCTGGGGATTCCCGTTTTTTCGTTGTTTTAAGGAGAAACCCACTAGGGGATGTTGATTTTGCTTGAGAGGAAAACTCTATGGAGAGTGTTGATTTTCGCTTGGGGAAGAGTTCAGGAGTTTCGTTTGTCCGCTGCTCTACTAGGGAGCTATCTCTTGATGGAAGAGAAAGGAAGTTAGCAACTTGTTAGGGATAAAGAGGTTAACTGTTATCTGGTTTGGCTTCCAGGCTTTGAAGCAACTCACTAGGGATTGTATAAGAGTCTACTGGGGAAGAGGGGTTGTGGTCCCTTGATTTGTAGTAGTTGGAGAAGCAAACTCGAGCTGGGGAATCTTGCCGTTTGTTGGAGAAGTAAACCATATTGTCAATCTTTTGGTGAGGTGTTTTCTTTTGGCAAAACTCCTCGAGGATTCTTGAGATCAACTCAGTTGGGGAGAAATTTCCAGAGATTGAAACTCTGGATGGGGATCGCCTAAATCCAACTTTGTGGGGACTTGGCTGGGGATCATCCTTTGAAAAGGACTTTGTGGGAATTTGTCACTACCCCAAGTAGAAAGTGTTTATAGTATTTCCAGGAAATGTTTGCTTGACCGTACGTAATCCTTTGTTGAAATTCACGTTCAATGCCTCAAGTGATTCATATATAGACTTGCCCCTGGTTATTCAGCATTTCTTGAGAGATTTCTTGGAATCTTGCCTTGACTTCCCCAAATGTGTTGGACAGTGACATGTCATTCCCCCTTGCTTATAGGAGATCTGTCATTGGAAGTGTCTTCCCACTTGAAGTGATTTTGTTCACTGAGAGAGTTTTTGTTCGCTAGATATTTGTCGTGTGAATTTCTCCGCTGTCAAACAATTAGCCATATGCAAACAAAGATATTCAAATAATGCAAAGTTTATGCTTGTCTTGAAGTTTTGAAAATGCATTTTAGCAGATAAAATAATTTTTGTAAGAAAACTCAACTTGGGATTTAGAGTAAGCCTTGTAGTAGTCAGGATACCTTTGTAACAGTATGCTTTCGAACTAACATATGCTTCAATTAGGAATTTTGAAGGGTTGTATCATGGCTTGGTTCATATTTTAAGAAACAAAGGATAAGGCTCAAAGCGTATTTGTACCCTCTTGTGCTTTGTGATGTTCTTCAGTCCTAAACTCAGTTAATCATGCGTTTTGAACTCTAATTGAGCCTGAATGACGTTTTGGTGATGGTTCGGATAAGTTAAGTTTATCAGAAGGCAGTCATTTTTGCAACATTTTTCATTTTGTCGAATATTTGTAGTGTCCTCTTTTTTTTTTTACTATCCCTGATTTTTTCCTGACTGTTTTGAGCTTATGGTCAACGGGATGGCCCAGTTTTTCTTAAGTCTCCTTCGTAGATTTTGACTTAGTGGGCTTTTCTTTTAAGAGATAATAACTGCCTATGTGATAAGGAACCATCTCCATATTTTGATTCCAGAGGAAAGTTTTTTATGTCATTCATTGTATAGGAAGTGAAAGTTTGTGACTGAAAACGCGTTTGAATTAACTGAGAGACTACCCTGCCCCCAGTTTTGATTAAAGGTTTCAATTTGTGTAAAAAAAGGAAACTCCTACTTCTTAGGCTCAAAGGGGTTGACTAGGGATTATCCTTCTTATAACTCCTGTGTTTAGGAATTGAAAGAAACGCTTGTACATCGTCAGCAAGGTCTGTCCAAAAGCACACTGTATGAGATTATGGCATTGTTTTCGTCATCTTTCCTCTAAAGGTTTGCAACTTTTTGAAAGAAGATTTGAATATCATAAAGGGGGTAAAAATCATAGTTTAAATAGAGTAAAAATGAATGGATTAATTCAAGACAAACATATTTAATGCATTAATGAGAATAACCAAAGTCTGACATAAAGATAAGTCTTTAAGCAAACAAAGAAATTACAACTGAAAATTCAAATAAATAGAAATTTTCCTCGCCCAGACCATCGCTTCATGTGGATGCCCTTGAGGGGAGATATAAGAGCTCCAGATTATCATCTTGTGTAAATTCCAACACTCTTTCGTCGATTAAGTCTTGAATTTTGTTCTTCAGAGCCCAACAACCATTCGTATCATGCCCAGGACTATCAGAATGGTATGCACATCTCTCCTTGGGATGGTAACTAGGAGCAACAGTGTTAGGATTATGGGGAGGAGCCTTTAATGTAATTAGCTCTGCCTTTAACATGTGTTGTAGCACCCGAGCTAATGACATGCCGATCCTAGTAAATTGTATCTTAGGTGTGATCTCTTTGCGCTGATTCCCCTATTGTTGTTAACGAGGTTGTTGTTGGACTCGTGACATGGCAGCAATTTGGAACGGTAAGCTCTTCACCAAATCGGCTTCTTGTCTCATGGGAGGATGAATAATGACTTGATCCCTACTCTCAACTGTTTGTTTGATACGGTTGCAACCGTCTTGATGAAGTTTGTTGACGAGGGTCCTTAGCTTCTCTTGCCCCCGAGCTAAGTTTTGGATAAGAGCCATCTGGCCCACCAGTTGTCCCATCATCTAGACTTTTATTGTTGCCATTTCAGTTTGTAGCCATTCCAACTGGTCATCCTTGTTTTCCTCAGGATTCCCCATGATCATGCCCCTAGTGAGGAGCGCTTTCACATCTTCTTGTCCCTTGGATAGATTCAAGAACATTTCTTGTAGTTGATCATTTTGAGTCTGAATATCCTTGATAGTATGTCCTAGAGCCATCTCTACTGAAATAAACAGTAAGCAGATGAGAGACCTGTGTGGTAAAAACCTGTCATGATATGATGCATGGTATGTGGATGCAATGTTTTCAAGGACTTAGAAGATTTAAATTTGTTTTTAGACAAGAAAGGAGCAAACATCAATCATATTAAGAATTTTAAATTGATTACAGCCATGCGCCTTGGGCTTACAATGGAGGAAATAAAACAAAATAAACTCCTAAGACAAAAAGGTCGAACACATCCTCTTTGGCGCGATGTAGGCGTTCATATTTCGCTCTTCATGAGCTGTCTTGTAAGCTCCAGAACCTTCTTTTCACTCGTACAGAACTGGGCTTCGAAGGTGTCTCGTTCTTCCTTCAGCTGGATCCAAGCTCTTTATAAGTCTTCAAGAGAAGTAGGCATGGTAGGATGAAGGATAGCATAAGGAACATCTCCTTCAACTAAAGGCTCCATGATGATATGAAAAGTGGTAGGGTATGGCATATCGAGTCTTTAAGCATGAGTTCGTACCCACTTAAGACAAGGCTCCAAAGGAATGGAGTTCTTATGCACCAATGTCTTTCTATCCACTTTGTTCATCATTCTCTAAGATTGTATGAACCTTTAACGGTAGCCTTGGTTGTCGCCCTCATAGTCGAATACCAACCCTTGGATGAGTGCATCGTGAGGACCATCTCTTCGTGCATACCAAAATTGTCGTAATGCAAGAGAAGGGCTATAGGTGATACCTCCCCTAATACCTAAGAGTGGGACATTATGGAATTTCTCACAACGATCAATGATAGTAGTATCTTCCAAGGATTCAGAACACCAATAAATGTCAGAGTATGTGAGGGACATCATCCTTTGAGACCATGTCAATCCTTGCTCATTCTTTAATGTTGATCGAGGTAGGTGCAAAGTAAACCACTTGGAGAGTAGGGGAATGTGTTGTACCCCAAAATTTGCCCTCCCATCCTTCAGGTATTCATCCTGAACTCTCAGGTTTTTCTCTTAAACAAAGCCAAGCCCTTCATTATCGTTCCTTTCCAAGCAATCAATTTACAAGAGCAAAATGGTCATTTGCAAGCTCTAAAGGCAAAGCTTTTACCTTGGAAAAATTAAATCCTAAACATGTGGAATTTTTCTCTAAAAAAAGGGTGTTTAAGAAGAAAATGGCACTTCAGAGCTTCTGAACCAACCTCCAGGCAGAAACGGTCAGAAGCTGCAAACTTGGCTCATCATATAACATTCAGTCAGAACATGGCTCTTTCAGCAGTTACACCAGCTTAGTCAGAGATGGTAAACTTGGCTCAGCACATAACATTCAGTCAGAACATGACTTTTTTCAGCAGCTACGTAAAAGTTCAGTCAGAATTTGCTAGAGAAAACAACAAAGCCAGAAACTCCTTCAGAACGTACTGGGATCAGAAGATAATAGGATCGGCAGATTGGGTAAAGTACTGAAGCAGGATCACTAAGCCCAGAAACTCTAAAGATAGATCAAAGGAACATACTGGAAAACTCTCAGAACTTGTTGGGACAGCAAGAGGCCAAGGTCAGAGCCTGGTTCACGTTGTTTTTGGTAAAGCAGAACTGCTGGCTCAGGTTTTAGGTAATGATGCAAAATCTCCTATTACAAGATTTTTGATGTTGATAAATCTCATCACCATTTAATGCTCATTAATGCTCACAACCACTCCTGTACATTCATCCAAGGGGTCTCTCCACATGTGGCTTGGTAAACGCCTTTATGCAGGTTTAGGCATGAGTCTATGCGCCACTTTTCGCATATAGAGGTCACTTCTCCTCAATCCTTGCCTACTGTTCCAGCCTAGGCTAAAAAGATGTCCATCATCACAACTTTTCATGAACTTCCTTCAAAAACAAGTTAACCTCTACTGCATAATATTGGCGCCCTTTAAACGTTCAAAAATCCACAAAGTTTTGCTTATAAATAGGACACCATTGTCCATCATAAAAGGGACGTGAAAAAAAAAAGATCCAGAAAAAATTGCTAGAGAAGAAACAGAAAAACTCTAGTAAAAGAAAAACCTTGTGAAACTCTGCCAAAATCCCCAGTGATTCATAACTTTGAACTTCCTGTCTCCAAACTTCATTGATATTCAGTTTACTTCTTGACTAGAGAGCACCCATACAGTTTCTGACCATACATACACATACCTTCTCCATCCACCTATTATAAAAAGAACTTGTCCAGAACACCATCAGAGCTAAAAGCTAGCTCCCACTCACTGACTTTTTTCAAACAGCCAGGTAAGCACCTGCTGACTTTCATCATGCTGCTAAGCATCATCAGCTTTGCATGCCCAATAAACATAATGTAAATACCATGTTGCTGCTGATTGTGTTCTAAAGATTTTCATACCTCAGAATATTTAAGTAGGAAGTGAATCAGTGTATAACCAGCTTGTGTCCTTGTTGGTTCTGTTTCCTGAAACACTTTAACATTTGCTGAAGTTGTCCCAAACATGTTTTCTGTTTTGTGGAAAAATAATAAAACTGCAGATGTTCTGGCTAGCACAGGGAGAAGCCAAGTTCTGACTTTGACGTTAGCACATCTGAATCCTGTTTCGCTGTCAATAATATCAAAACTTCTGAGAATTATTGTATTTCCAACAGGGTCAGAACTTCTGACTTCCCCACTAACAAACTTTTGTCTTGCAGCGCATGGGGGTCAGAACTTCTGACCTTCCCACTAACATGTTTCTGTTTTGCAGGTGCCAGAGTCAGAAGTTCTGACTCATACAGTTTCACTAACAGGTTGATATTCCTGCAGCAGGCCTAGGTAAGAACTTCTGACTTCCTCTCAGCAGCGCGCCAACCCTCTCTCTCTTTCTCTCTATCTTCCCTTTGTTATTTTCTTTTCTTATCTACTTTTCTCGTTGAACCACCCCATGTACAAATGTGTATCCCCATCCCCTAAATGTTATAATAGCGTAGGATTTTACATTTCCGCATTTTATTTCTTTCAAATGCAAATGCTAGTAATTAGGATATGTATGGCAAGATAAAATCAATGAAATAGAAAATCCTAATTCAAGATAAACTCTTGCATGCAATGAAACACACTTGCACATAAACACCCATAAGGTATCTCCACTTGGTTGCCTAAACAAATGGCTATGATATGCATGCTGAGTATCTATTGACAAAACAAAAACAAAACAAAAGATCATAGTCCCTCGATGACGCTATCTTGGTTGCCTATACAAAATGATCTAGTCCCTCGGAAAATTGCTAAAAGATACTTAGCACAATTGCTATCATGGTCAATACGATGACCCGCGCATGTCTTGTTTAACATCCTAACACAAGGTTGTTCACCAAATACAATGGTGAAACAACACTATCAAAAGGGTTAAAAACATAAGAAAGATCTTTGAGTAAAATAGGGTAGATAACTCTTAGTTACTTGATCAAAAAGCTTGCAAAAAACATTCTTGCTATTTTCAAACACACTTCACAACACAATTTCAAAATTCAACTTTCAAACATTGAAATCTTTTTTAAAAGACAAAAACACCTTTGTATACATTCAAACAAAGAATCATTACAAAGGTTGCCACAACGATGGCCTCTTTCCAAAAGCATTTTCAAAAACCACACACAAAGCACCATTGAAAAGCAAACGCAAGTGATCTAAAACTAAGAGCCCATGGATAACCATGGATAGAAAGGGTGCTAATACCTTACCTTTCTATAATCTACTCCCCGAACCCAAGAAAACATCTCAAAGGTATTTCCTGTGCTTTTTGACATTTCCTTAGGATAAAATAAAAAGTCGGTGGCGACTCTTGCTAAACCGAAACATTTGCGGACACAAACACAAAATCCCAAGTCAGTTCTCCCACCATATCATAGAACTGGCGACTCTGCTGGGGACTAAGGTTTAAAGGTGGAGAACCTTAGGGTTTAGATCGCCTTTTTCATGCTTACATTGATTGCTTTGATTGCTTTACATTTGGTTCTCTTGCTTGGGTTTGAATCCTCCACCCGAATATTGGGAAACATTCATAAGTAAATAGCAACATGTCGGTATACCTATATTAGTGCGACATATTTGTGAGTACCGGTAGCCTTTGAGTCAATCAAATAGAATACGGGGTCGCTGAGTGATGTCATGAAGCACTAATGAACTCTTAGAACCTTAATTGACCATCTTGGCTTTTTATTAGGAGTAGTGAGATGACCGGCTTTGGTGCAGTCCGAAGTTGGTAGATACTCGATACTACACTCATTGAGGATTGTTTTCTTGGAATATTTTGGTCGCCAGTTAAGTGGCTAAACCAAAACAATGAACATAGAAAACAATCCAGTGATATTGAGCTCCTTAGAACCCGGTTACTATTTATAGGACAGGTTGAGCTAACTAAACTCAAGAGGGTACTTACCTATGAAACCTCATGCAATCCTGAAACTAGGGTTTTGTGTGACTTGCTTGTACATGTGTTTGTGCATACATCATGAACATCATAAAGCATCATATACATCCACTAACCATTTCGAGGGTTTGGATCTTCATCTTTGTTCTTATTTTGTAGGTCATGGAATCTCTTCGCAGGAAAACAATTCAAGTCAACCTTGTGAGAATCCCTCCTCAACTCAAGGAACTTACTTCCAGGATTCCAGAGAATTCTCTCTTCAGTGAAAGACATGGTAGACTTCTCAACTTGGTCAGCTCCAACATTGAAGAAGACATGGTGAAAGTTCTCTTCCAGTTCTTTGACCCCCTACACCACTGTTTCACATTCCCTGATTACCAGCTAGTACCTACTTTGGAGGAATTTTCTCAACTTCTGAGGATTCCTATTCTTCATCAACTACCCTACAACGGTATGGAAAAAGAACCAAAGCCTGAGGATGTTGCCCAAGCATTACACTTACAACCAGCTGATATCAAAGGGCATTGGGAAACCAGAAGTGGTGTCAAGGGTTTCTTGGCCAAGTTTCTGTTTGAGAAGGCACAAGACTGCTGGAATTCTCTAGATCTTCAATCTTTTGAAGAGATTGTGGCACTCCTCATCTATGGGTTGGTCTTGTTCCCAAACCCTGATCAACTCATAGATGTGAATACTGTCAAGATTTTCATATCTCGGAATCCTGTACCTACATTGCTTGGGGACATCCTACACTCATTTTACACACGAACAATGAGGAAAAGAGGTGTTCTCATATGTTGTACTCCTCTCCTGGCAAGGTGGTTTATTTCTCACCTTCCACAATCAGTTTTGAAGAATGAGCAGGGTTTAAGGTGGTCACAATGATTGATGACCCTCACACATTCTGATGTACATTGGTGTTCTCGGTCCAGAGAAAATGTCATCATCATTGATCGTTATGGGGAATTCCCTAATGTCCCACTACTTGGCATTAGGGGAGGAATTACCTACAACCCCTGTTTAGCACTAAGGCAGTTTGGATATGCTCAGAGGGATGGCCCTCATGACATGCTGATTCCTGACCTAGTTTTCGACTTCGACAACGATGCACAAGGACTTCGACAAAGATTCATCAGAGCTTGGAGGATGCCCAACAAGGTGGATAGTAAGACACTGGGGCACAAGAATTCCATCCCCCTTGAGCCTTATCTCAAGTGGGTACGAACCCGCGCCCAGAATCTTATGATGCCATACCCTCACATTCTCCCCTTGATCAAAGAGCCTGTTATGGAATGAGAGGTTCCATACACCCTCCTACATCCTGACATGCCAACATCATGGGAAGAATTACAAAAGAGTTGGATCCAACTCAAAGAGGAACGAAATAATTTTGAAGCCAGCTTCTATGCCAGTGAGAAGAGGGTCTTGGAACTTACCCGCCGACTTCATGATGAGGAAACTCTCAACACTTACATCGCACCAAAGAGGATGCGCAATGTCTTTTTACATTAAGAATTTTGTAATATTTTGCCCATGGGGCACTTATGTACTAACAAATTTCTTCTTAATATGACGTGTGTTCTTTTTGTTTGCAACAAATTTGAATTTTTGAATCCTTGAATGAATTACATGAATAACGCATCATTCATCATATGCATAAACAGGTCTTCACACCAGGTTTCCTTATCTTTCTGCTATTTTTTTCAGCAAGATGGATTTGGAGCAGACGGTTAAGGATCTGCAAGCACAGAATTCTCAATTCCAGCAACTCCTCATGACCTTAGCAAAGGGTCAAGAGGACCTTAAAGCACTATTGGAGAAAAATAAAGAGAAAAAGAAGAAAAGGCCCGGAGTAGCCACTTTTGGAAGAAGGTTTGAAAGCAATTCTAGAAAAGTTCTCGAGTTCCCCTCAACGTCTGATGAAGAGGCTGGTAAAGGAAAAGGAGTTGCGGTACCTTCTAAATATGAAGTTGAAGAGGACGAAGAGGATGAAGACGAAGACTACTCCGCACAGCAATATCCCTCGGCGGATGATAAATATAAAAATCTTGAGGATCGATTGGCAGTTATGGAGTTGCAAAGGGTACCTGGTTTAGATTGCGAAGAACTAGGGTTGGTCGCTTGGATCATCATTCCTCCCAAGTTCAAAGTTCCTACATTTGCTAAGTATGACGGTCTATCCTACCCAAAGATGCATCTGAGATCCTATGTCAGAAAGATCCAACCCCACTCATCTGATAAAGACCTCTGGGTACACTTTTTTCAAGACAGTTTGTCAGGCACACAATTGGATTGGTTCTATCAACTTGAGAGATTGGAGATTCATAACTGGGAAGACTTAGCTGCTGCTTTCTACCGTCAATACAAATACAATGCTGATTTGGCACCCACTCGTACTCAGCTACAGAGTATGGGTATGCCTTCTAATGAAGGATTTAAAGAGTATGCCCAGAAGTGGCGTGATCTGGCTGGAAGGGTGCAGCCACCATTGTCGGATAGAGAGCTGGTTGACATGTTTTAGGGACCCTGTCTGGCCCTTTCTTCAATCATTTAATCGGGAGTTCCTCCGCAGGATTCACCGAATTAATTTTGACCGGAGAAAGGGTCGAGGCCGGTATTAAAAGTGGTAAGATTTAGAAAGATACCTCCGCGTATGCTGCTGTTAAGAAGACCTTCCCAGCTAAGAAGGAAGCTTATGTCGTTTATTCTCAGAAAAGTCAAGAAAGAACTGAGCGCTGACCAATTGTAGAGGCTGTGATGATTCAAAACTCTTCAAATGATCTACCTCAAAGCAATCAGCCAAGATCTAATCAACAACGGGTAGAAAGGCCACAACGGCAGTTCACCCGAATCAACATGACGCCAGCTCAAGTACTCCCTCATTTGCTAAAGCTGAATCTTACCAATTTGAAGGAAGTGCCAAAGAACCCTAATACCTCTTCTCCATATTAAAACTCCAATGCAAAATATGCTTACCACTCTGACAGTGTAGGGCATGATACCAATAACTATTGGGCGCTTAAGAATAAAATCCAAGATCTAATAGACGCTAAGGAGGTAGAGTTTGATGCTCCTGAGAAACCCAATGTGATTTCTGCACCAATGCCCAAGCACGGTCATAATGTTCATGCCATTTTGGAGGACCTTCATGTTACCAATGTTGCTGACCTTTTGACTCCCTTACCAGTGATTAAAGTAAATTTGATGAGAGTCGGGATATTTCCAGGCTGTGGAAAAGACTGTTACTTTTGTTTAAACATACGAGCTGACTGCCCAATGTTGAAATCAGGCATCCAACGCCTGATGGATACCCAAGATATACTCTTCCAAAAGACTCTTGTTGATACCTTCACTCCTGTTACTCCTGCTACCTTTGATACTTCAACCAATGATATTGCAATAATAACCATCTCCGACAATCTTCCCAAGGCTTGCAAAAGGCCTATCAAGATTACGCCTGATCCTGAGTTTGTACCATTAAAAATCACCATGTCGGGGCCTGTCCCATATCAATCTAGCAAGATGATACCATGGAACTACGGAGGAGAAATATTCTATCATGGCATCAAACAGATTGAATCAGTCCAAAAGAATTCTGAAGAGGAAACCCCTGATATAGGGAACATTGCAGGAACAAGCAAGGTAACTCGCAGCGGCCGTATTTTTTCTCCAGATATTGCTCCCCCTCGAGCAATCTTCGGACCCTCGAAAGCTTCTATGCCTGTTAAGCCATCTGTGCAAGGCCCGATAATTGAAGAAATTGATGTACCTGAAGTTAGACCCGCTGTTGATACTACCGATAAGGGTAAGGGGATACTAGAAACGCCTGTCAGGATGAAGGCTCAGACTGTGGTAATCCCCGAAACCACCCAGAAAGAAATGGAAGAAATCTTGAAAATAATCAAAAGGAGCGACTACGACGTCGTGGAACAGCTAGGGAAGACCCCTTCCAAAATATCCATGTTGGCTCTCTTACTCTGCTCTGAGGCCCATTCTAAGGCCTTAATCAAATTTTTAAAGGCGGCACACGTACCCCAAGAAACTTCGGCTGACCAGTTTCAGAAGTGCATGGCCAGCCTTACTGCTGATAATGGTCTTGGTTTTTCTGACGCTGATTGGACTCCCAAGGGAAGGAAACACAATGACGTGCTACATGTCTCAGTTGAATGCAGGGGAACCACCCTAGCCCATGTCTTAGTTGATACCGATTCTTCTTTGAATGTGCTTCCGAAGAAAGCGTTAGACCGTTTGGACTGCGAAGGATTGACCCTCAAACCCAGTAACATCGTTGTTAGGGCCTTTGATGGGTCCGAGAGAATGGTTCACAGAGAGGTTGACATTCCTATCAAATTGGGCACCGAGATCTTCAACTCTACCTTTTACGTGATGGACATCCGTCCCTCATACTCATGCTTATTGGGAAGGCCGTGGATCCACTATGTTGGGGCAGTTACCTCCTCTTTACACCAAATGCTAAAATATCCTGTTCAGGGTAAGATTATAACGGTGCACGGCGAGGAAGAGTACATGATAAGTCACCTCAACTCCTTCCTCTAGATGGAGTTGGATGGCGAGTTCATAGAAACGCCTTTCCAACATTTTGAGGAAGTTTCTCCTGAGGTCGCAGTTGCGAAGACAACGGTTGATGTGCCTATCATTCCCAAGCATGTATCTAGGATGGAATCTCTCAAGGACGCAGAGGCTGTAATCAAAGAAGGAAAGAGTACAATGTGGGGGAAACTGCCTGATTTTCCCCATAAGACGGATAAGTTTGGGCTAGGGTTTACTGCTGCAGGCCAGAAAGCTATGCGTCGCTCCAAGGCTGGAGGACCACTCTTCAAAATCACTCACCATGGAATTAATGCTGTAGAAGATGATGATGAAGAGGACAACTTTGAAGATTGGATATTTCCAACCGTCGAAGGGGGTTTAAGCAACTGGGAAGAAAAGGATTTTATTCCCATCACCTTCATCAACCAGTAATTTATCTTTGAACAATTTCCTATTTTGGTCTGTAATAACTAAACAATTCGTACACTATTTTCACCTTATGCCTTGCCCGAGGCATATAGGTCCATTTGTAAGGGCTTGATTTTCTTCATTATCATATGCCATGTTTTAATGAATCATTGGACGTTTTCATCTATAAATTGTTGTGTTCATTTTCTTTCCTTTTGCATTTTGTTTTGTTTGAGGATGGCTATCCCTTACACACACCCACACTCACAAATGCAGGTACCCATCCACTCCGGATTCCATGGGTGACTATTCTGCTTTAGCCTTCGGTAACTCTGAATATTTGGTCAATTATGCCGAGTACGAAGATGACGAAGACTGTGAAGTGCCGGGAGAGTTAGCCAGACTTTTGCAACAAGAAGAGAGGGCTATTCTGCCTCATGAAGAGTTGCTGGAAACCATCAACTTGGGAACAGAGGAAGACAAGAAAGAGGTGAAAGTGGGTGCCAACCTAGAACCAAGTGTCAAAGAGTGCTTAGTGCAGTTGTTGAACGAGTATGTTGAGATCTTTTCTTGGTCCTATGAAGACATTCCGGGATTAGACACAGATATCGTGGTTCACCGTCTCCCTACAAGAGAAGACTGTCCATCGATCAAGCAAAAGGTCCGTCGAATGAGGCCCGACATGACTGAGAAGATCAAAGCCGAGGTAATGAAGCAATTCAACGTTGGCTTTCTGGCTGTTACTTCCTATCCACAATGGGTTTCTAACATTGTGCCCGTACCTAAGAAGGACGGCAAAGTCAGAATGTGTGTGGACTATCGGGATTTAAATAGGGCTAGCCCTAAAGATGATTTTCCACTACCACACATAGACATCTTGGTTGACAACACAACTCAACACAAGGTATTTTCCTTCATGGATGGATTCTCGGGATACAACCAGATTAAAATGGCCCCTGAAGATATGGAGAAAACTACTTTTGTCATGCAATGGGGTACCTTCTATTACAAAGTGATGCCGTTCGGACTGAAGAATGCCGGGGCAACCTATCAACGCGCCATGGTAGCTTTATTTCATGACATGATACATCATGAGATTGAGGTTTACGTAGACAACATGATAGCCCGATCACAGACAGAAGAAGAACACCTTCATCATCTGCAAAAGCTGTTTGCCAGGTTGGAGGAGTATAAGCTCAGACTGAACCTAAGCAAGTGCACTTTTGGAGTTAGGTCTGGTAAACTTTTGGGATTTATTGTCAGCAACAAAGGCATTGAAGTTGATCCAGCTAAAGTAAAACCTATACAAGAAATGCCTGCCCCCCGCATTGAAAAGGAGGTTAGAGGATTCTTGGGACGCTTAAACTACATTGTGAGGTTCATGTCTCATCTAACATCTACATGTGAGCCAATATTCAAGCTGTTGAAGAAAGATCAGGTAGTTGAATGGAATAATGATTGTCAAGTTTCTTTTGATAAGATCAAGGAATATTTATTGGAACCTCCTATTTTGATGCCACCCGTCGAAGGAAGGCCGTTAATCATGTATCTGACTGTTTTGGATAACTCAATGGGGTGCGTACTGGGCCAACATGACGAGTCTGGCCGAAAAGAGCATGCCATTTATTACCTTAGCAAAAATTTTACCGACTGTGAGACCCGCTACTCACTGCTCGAGAAAACTTGTTGCACGTTGGTATGGGTTGCTCGCCGGCTAAGGCAGTATATGTTGACTCATACCACTCTGCTGATTTCCAAAATGAATCTGATCAAGTATATCTTCGAGAAGCCTGCTTTATCTGGAAGAATCTCTAGATGGAAAATGATCCTAACTGAGTATGATATCCAGTATACTACCCAAAAAGCTATAAAGGGGAGTGTACTAGCTGATCATCTAGCTCATCAAGCCGTCGAAGATTACCAGTCTATGAGATTTGACTTCCCTGACGAGGACATCATGACATTGGACAACATTGAAGGTAACGAACCGTATGACGGACCTGAACAAGGATCCCGATGGACCCTGTACTTTGATGGTGCTTCCAATGCACTTGGCAACGGTATCGGTGCGGTACTCATTTCTCCGGAAGGTTTCCATACACCCTTCACTGCCCGACTTTGCTTCAGCTGTACCAACAACATGGCTGAATATGAAGCTTGCATCTTTGGTCTCAAGGCTGCAATAGACTTGGGAATCAAATCTTTGGTCGTATTTGGGGACTCGGATTTGGTTATCAGTCAAGTCAAAGGAGAATGGGACACCAAACATCCTAACCTTATCCCATACAAAGAACATGTCTTAACATTGCTGCCTCATTTCGAGCAGATTACCTTTGAGCACTTCCCGCGAGAAGAAAATCAGCTAGCAGATGCTTTGGCTACAATGTCTTCCATGTTTAAACTCAACTGGGATAACGAGGCTCCCCCGATCACCATCGAGCGAATGGACGAACCTGCGCACTGTCATGAGATTAATACCGAAGAAGTAGTGGAACGACCCTGGTTTCATGAAATCAAAAAGTATCTCCAGACTCGAGAATATCCTGAAGGAGCTTCAGTCAATGACAAAAAGTTCTTAAGGAGATTTGCTGCCAAGTTCTTCCTAAGCAATGGCATCCTTTATAAGCACAGCCATGATTGTGTTCTACTTTGTTGTGTGGACAAGATTGAAGCAGAGTTAATCATGACTGATATACATAGTGGCACATTTGGCACCCACTTGAGCGAATATACGATGGCTAAAAAGATTCTAAGGGAAGGCTACTATTGGTCTACCATGGAAGCTGATTGTCATCAACATTCCCGTACTTGCCACAAATGCCAAGTCTATGCTGACAAGGTACATATTCCTCCTGTTCCTCTAAACGTTCTAACAGCTCCTTGGCCATTCGCAATGTGGGGCATTGACATGATTGGAGAGATCAAGCCTACGGCATCCAATGGACATCGCTTCATTCTGGTGGCTATTGATTATTTCATCAAGTGGGTCGAAGCAGCTTCCTATGCCTCTGTTACAAAGAATGTGGTTGCCTGCTTCATCAAGCAAAATCTCATATGCCGGTATGGTATCCCCAACAGGATCATCACAGATAACGGTATGAATTTGAACAACACTATGATCACCACTCTATGCGAGCAGTTCAAGATTTATCATCATAATTCATCTCCCTATCGGCTGAAGATGAACGGTGTTGTTGAAGTCGCGAATAAAAATATCAAGAAGATCATTCAAAAGATGACAGTCACCTACAAGGACTGGCATGAGATGTTACCGTTTGCTCTGCATAGATATCGTACCACGGCACGTACTTCAACAGGGGCAACTCCCTTTTCTCTGGTATATGGCATGGAAGTTGTTCTACCTATGGAAGTTCAGATTCCTTCCTTGAGGATTATGAAGGATGCCGGTTTGAGTGAAGACGATTGGATTCAGACCCGGCTTGATCAACTTAACTTGATCGACGAGAAGCAACTTACTGCTGTTTGTCATGGTCAGACGTACCAAAAACGGATGATCAAGTCTTTCAACAAGAAAGTCAGGCGTCAGGTATATCAAGTCGGAGATTTGTAATCAAGCGGATAATCTTACCGCAAAGTGATCCCAGGGGCAAGTGGACTCCTACTTACGAAGGACCATTTATGATCAAGAGCATATTTTCTGGTGGGCAATGATTCTGACCACCATGGACGGCGACGACTTGCCGCACCCTGCGAACGCAGACATAGTCAAAAGATACTACGCATAAAACGACCCGACAAGTTGAAAACCCAAAAGGGCGACTTGGGCAAAAATGGGCATCCCGGTGAATCGAAAACCCGAAAGGGCGGTTCAGGCAAAAATTAGGGATAAACAAAAAAAATTGTACACCCAGCAAGTTGAAAACCTGAAAGGGCGACTTGGGCAAAAAAAGGGTTTCCCGGTGGATCGAAAACCCAAAAGGGAGGTCCAGGCAAAAGTAAGGGAATTAAAGCATATGACTATGTCTCGTCGGATCACTTTAAGGACAATCTCTTCACCAACAAGCTCCAAGCTTCTGATCAATCCAATCATTGGCGGACGAAGCAGCGAATGGACAAGATACTCAGAGTTGTGAAGGCTATAGCAGAATGGGAACCCCATGGAATTATTGCACATAGCCATCTTTCTTTTGTATAAATTTTTTCTCAATTTTTACGACAACATTCTCTTACTAGGATGTCTGTCTCCTTTGTACAAAGATACTTACAAAAGTTAATACAAAGATACTTCAAAGTGCAGAAATTTGCTTGCCTTTCCTTTCTTTTTACACTTATGTTTTATTTAAAAACGTCCAATGTTTTGTTAAATAGGCATATGCATTTGAATGTGATCACTGCTTACAAAATAAAACGAAATTGAGAAAGGATAATTAGTGATGGGTTGAAGGTGTAGGAAGATATCCTTGTGCTATTCCAGAAGAAACCCTCTGCAGCACTCATTCAGATCCTCAACAAAGTTGAAACCTTGAAGTATACATCCCAAGCGGAATTAAATCTCGAGATCCCCAAAGGAGCTAGTGTGTTCTAAACTTTATCCCCCAGCGGAGTTAAGTTTCAGAGTTCCCCTCGGAGTTCGAACTCCCGATCCCCAGCGGAGCCAGAATGTTCTAAACCTTCTTCCCCAGTGAAGTCAAATTTCCAACTATCAACCCCTGGAGGGAACCGTTCAACTTCCCCCAATTTCCCCAGCAGGCTATCTTAAAAGTCAGAGAACCAAGCAGATAACAGTTAACTTCTTGGCTTATCCCCAACTAGGATGCTTCCCCAGTAGATTGGCGTATAACCCAAGCTCCTGATTTCTCCGGCCGAGTAAACATTCTCCCCAGAGTTATTTCCCAGCAGATCGAAGATTCTCGGTCTCATTTCTCCAAACAGAAGTCTCCCAAGTTTTAACCTCCCAATAGAGATTTCAGAGTTTTTCTTATTTCCCAGGAAAGTCGTGAAGGATTCCTATCCCCCGCAGAGGTTGTTAAAGCTCTTGTTAATACCCACCAGTCACCGAGGATTTCCAATCCCCTAGCAATGGCCCCGGGATTTCCCATTCTCAACAATCACAGATCTTTAATCCCCAAGCAATCGGTAAGGATTTCTCATCTTCAATAATCAAAGGTTTTTGAAACCTTGGCATCGGTCAGAGGTTTACTTCTCCCGACAGCAGTCAAAGATTTCATTATCAAGGATTTATTTTCCTCAGCAAGACGGCCACTCAGCTTACATGCACATCCATTACATTCATAGATCATAAAACATTGATGAGGCACAGTTCATTGCATCATACACGTCATATAACATGACTTTGTGTTTTAGCTAACATTTTACCCTTTTCAGGATAAGATTAAAAGGCTATTGTTAACAATTATTCTGATACAGTATGGATACACCCCAGACACGGCGGTCATTCCACTAATCATTCAGATTTCAGCAATCCAATACAGACTAGATACGCTCCAGACACGGAAGCCATTCTATCTCTCATTCAGATTCAACTACCAAACCTCAAGTTCAGATACACTCCAGACTTGGAAGTCATTCTGTCACTTATCCAGATCCCAGTTACAGTTCAGATACACTCCAGACACGAAAGTCATTCTGCTACTCATACAGGTCTCAACTTCAGATACAGTCCAGATACACTCCAGACACGGAAGTCATTCTGCTACTCATACAGATCTCAATATCAGATACAGACTAGATACGCTCCAGACACGGAAGCCATTCTATCTCTCATTCAGATTCAACTACCAAACCTCAAGTTCAGATACACTCCAGACACGGAAGTCATTCTGTCACTTGTCCAGATCCCAGTTACAGTACAGATACACTCCAGACACGGAAGACATTCTGCTACTCATACAGGTCTCAACTTCAGATACAGTCCAGATACGCGCCAGACACGGTCGCCATTCTATCGCTCATTCGGAATTTATCCCCAGCACATAGATGCTCCCTACACAGATGTTTCTCGGTTACCCATTCCGAATATAGATACACTCCAGACACGGCAGTCATTCTGACATTTATTCAAGAATCAAATACAGTTACAGCTCGGATACGCTCTAAACAAAGACGCCATTCCCTTGCTCTTACAAACCCAATCTCCAGATACAACTCAGATACGTTCCAGATACGGATACCATTCTTATGTTCATTCTACTAATATTTAACAAATAAGTTTTGGATGGCATCTTTAAGCCCATCTCCAGCAAGATTCTTGTAGCGGTGAAAATCAGAGATCAAGCTATTAATTAACTTGACTCACAAAAGCAAGAGTCGCCACCGCGCTTTATTATTTCCAAGGGAAAGGGGAAAAGAGCGAAATAAAACCCTAAAATATGCAATGTATAATAATACTTAAAAGTAATGAAAATACAATGCGTTTTGAAAAGAGACCGAGAGTTCGGGGGTTGGTTATACAATGGGAAGGTATTAGCATCCAATGCATCTGCGGTACTCCGCAGGAACCTTTTGAAATATCTGTTTTTGGTTAAAATTGTTTGTTTGATTAAAATGGTTCGTTTGGCTAAAAATAGGTGTTCGCGAGATTTTGAAGACGTGATAACTAAATGTCGAAGTTTTGACTTAAAAGGTGTGAGTTTGAAAATGGAGTCTTTTGGAAAATTATCTTGAGTTTTGCAAAATAGTAAACAAGCAAAAAAATGAATGAAGGGGTTCGCGCAATCGTATGAGATATGTTCGGTGACATGAAGTCAACAAAATTAATTCTTTCCCTTAGAGTAAGCAAAATAAAATGAACATCAAAATATAAACATTCAGAAGTTCATAAGAAAATAAATCTGACAAAAAACAAATTAATGATCAAGAGGCACCGAGAAATTGAAATGACAGAAATATATAAATAAAAGGAATATAACTAATTATCTAAAGAAGTTATTTAAACTAAATTAAAAATTTAAGATTACTTACTAAAAAATTCTAAACTAACTATAAATTCTAAGGTTGCAAAAATAGTCCTAAAATTACTAAATTAGATCTAGGCTAAATTAAACATTTTAAAATTAGTAAATTAAATCTAAACTAAATAAAAATTCCAAGGTTGCTAATCTAAAACAAAAAAGTTCCAAAGTTACTAAACTAAATCTAAATCAAATAAAATTCTAAAAGAATATTAAACTAATTCTAAACAACTAAAATTCTAAACTTATTAAACTAATTCTAAATCAAATAAAAATTATAAACTCATTTAACTAATTCTAAATCAAATAAAGTTCTAAAGTCCCTAAACTAAAACTAACAACTAAAATTCTAAAGTTAACTTAAATAAAATCGAATAAAATTCTAAAGTTTACTAAATTAAAACTAAGCAAATAAAATTCTAAAATTTACTAAGTCAAATTTAAATGAAATAAAATCTTAAAATTACCAAAATAAGACTAAACAAAATAAAATTCTAAAATTACTATATTAAAAACAGAAATTCTAAAGTTATTAGGTTAAATCTAAATTAAATTAAAATTCTAAAGTTTACTAACTAAACTAAAATTAATTATTACAATAATTCTAAATTTAAAATAATTAGTTCTAATTAAAAAGGAAAGTTTTTTTTTGTAATTTTTTTTACAAGAAACGTTGCTTTTGATATTTAACCATTTTCTTTACTTTTGATACTGGCCTAAATCTACTGTATACCATAACTTCTATCCAGTACCACCTACCAATTTCACCAATGGTTAAAGTGTGAATGCAATACACAGAATAGAGGAATGAAAACAAAACCTGCTTTTTACATGTCATGACAGCACAAAACCGAAACTTGCAATATGCTTGTAAAGAGGGATTTTTAAGACTCCAGCACCAGCTTTGCACACCGCGAGAGACACTGCCAATATGGCATTTGCTCCAAGCTCTTGTTTGCGCCAAACCTCCAACATGTTGTCCCAAGCGTCAATGAGATGAAGACAGTGTAGAAGAAGCGAACAGCAGTGTACTGTGGGTTGCGCCAGCGGAGATCTTGGTCGCACTTGAGCTCAAAGCATGCACCGCAGCTTAAGCCATTGTTGCATAGTGCGGTGCTTAGAGCGGCGGTGTTGGCGGAATGGTCGCGGTTGGAACAAAAGGAGGACCGTGTGGAACATGAACCATGTGGCTACTATCATTATTGTTTACTGCTGCAAGGAGTGCTTCAAGCTTCTCCATCTTCCCCTCGTCATCTTCCCCAAGTTGACAATGTCAAGTGCTACACTATTCTTTTTCAACTTTCTCCCAATCATCTCCAACATTTTCTTCTCGTGCTTGACAGGACTTCCAGAAAAGACGATAATCCTTTGCTGCTGCTTCTTATTCTGTCGATGCTTAAGAGCCAACTGTGCCACCTGAATTCCAGCAGCTAGGTTCATCCCACCGCCTATTTCTAGACCATGCATACAAGCTAAGATTTTGCCCAAGTCACTGGTAGGAGTAGCCAAAACCCGAACGCCTTTCCCCGCCATAGTGAGAACTCCAACAGTATTTTCAGGATTATACTGAGTTTTAACACCGCAAATGAGACTTACAGCGGCGGATTGGGCTTGAAATCGAGAAGGAGAGTAATCGCCGTTACGCATCCATTCAGAGTTGTCAATACAGATCATCGTTGCCTCGAGCACCATTGTTGGAGATTTGATGAAGTTCAGAAGCAAGATTTGGAAGAAGGGTACAAAACTTTTTTGTCGAAGAGAAAGAGAGAGGTGAGAGAGAGTAAATGATTACATGCTACTGTTTGTTTTTTTTTTGTATTGAATTAATGCAAGTTTGGGTTTATTGATTTGAGAAGGGAGATAAAGTTTGAAGAATGTGAATGTGATGTGATGCGTGGGATAATCAAAGGAGGTGGAAGGGTATGGCGTGGAAGGAGTTGTGAGAGGGTTTTGGAGTGAGATTGGAGAATGGGGTTTGATAGATTGAAAGAGATAATTAGAGGGAGTTAGATAGAAAATGGGTTCCAAATGTTATTGGTGTATTTTTGTTGTGTCTTGTGTCCCCCCCTTTGCAAAGAAAAAATGAAGCCTTTAAATAGAAAAAAAAAATAGAAATATTATGATTTCAAAATAAATCCAAGCCGTTCAATATAAATCCAATCTCTACCAATCCGCAAACCATACTTTCGACCAATGAGAATTCAATCTCTATCAATCCGCAAACTATGCTATCGACCAATGAGAATTGAGCGAAGTCTAATTAATATTTTTTGTGACCAAAAAGTCCCTGAATGACAAAAATAAAACTTGAAAGTATAAAAAGAAACTCAATTTAAAATGATTTTTTTGAATATTTTATGAATAAAAAATAAAGACACAAAATGACCGAAAAACGATAAAAACCGGACGAAAATTTATCCGAAAAAATAAAATGAACACATTAAAATAATCTACATGTCATAAAGATTAAAGAAAAAATATTCAAGAAGTCAAAAATCAAAAATAAAATAACAATAAAAATATCAGACTAAACAGACGTTTAAGGTTAAAACGAGACTTCGAACTATATCGAAAAATAAAGCGAGCATACTGTCATAATCTACGCGAAGCACAGATTCATAAAATGATCGGTAAAAGGTGAAAACTTGAAATATTTTTCTCGCTAACTTTTCGCACATTGTTGAATCGCTTTTAACAGTTTGTCTATAAAATCAAAATATTTTTATTATCGACATATAAACAACTTGGAGCAATGCAAGAAACGAGTAAAGAGATAAAAATGCATGAAATGAAATGTCGGGTATTTTACAACTGAAAGACGATGCAAACTATGATTTAAACTGACTTTTCCTGGTCAACTTAAATACGACTAATGATGCAAAATGTGATGAATGAAGATATTTACTAATGATTGTGACCAAATGACATAATATGGTATGAATGTGCGACTGAAAAATTAAGGGCGAAATTAAGGGTGCAACGGTGTGCCTTGATCAATCAGTCTTCGAGAATCCACAATCAACCGTACTTCTGGCTTGGGAGACTCAAAACCTTAATTGAGGCGTGACACCTGATGCTCTTGATTCAGACCTGTCTCTGCACATGAAACAAAAGAAAACAAGAACGTACACCTTTGTATGCGATTAGAAATTAGTGACACATAGGCTAAAAATGTTCAAAACACTTGACAATCTTCGCATAGTCAACGCTCAAAGGTGAGAGGTTAAAACCGACCGTATTTAGTGACCTTGACTTTTGTATAAAAAATGCAAAAATGCAAGTGGGATCTTAGGTCAAAAATTGGGGTACAACAATTCTACCGTCTCCAAATGGCATCTTTAAGCCCATTCCCTCACCTACATTTTGATGAGTGCAAATTTACGGGCACTCTAGTGTCCAATCCTCTTTTACCTTCGAGTCACGAAAGGCAGATTCGCCAATCTAACTCTTCAGGTCCAAGAAGATTGAACAGGGGAAACTGTTGTACCCCAAAATTTGCCCTCCCATCCTTCAGGTATTCATCCTGAACTCTCAGGTTTTTCTCTTAAACAAAGCCAAGCCCTTCATTATCGTTCCTTTCCAAGCAAACAATTTACAAGAGCAAAATGGTCATTTGCAAGCTCTAAAGGCAAAGCTTTTACCTTGGAAAAATTAAATCCTAAACATTGGGAATTTTTCTCTAAAAAAAGGGGGTGTTTAAGAAGAAAATGGCACTTTAGAGCTTCTGAACCAACCTCCAGGAAGAAACAGTCAGAAGCTGCAAACTTGGCTCAACACATAACATTCAGTCAGAACATGGCTCTTTCAGCAGTTACACCAGCTCAGTCAGAGATGGTAAACTTGGCTCAGCATATAACATTCAGTCAGAACAAGACTTTTTTCAGCAGCTACGTAAAAGTTCAGTCAGAATTTGCTAGAGAAAACAACAAAGCCAGAAACTCCTTTAGAACGTACTGGGATCAGAAGATAATAGGATCAGCAGATTGGGTAAAGTACTGAAGCAGGATCACTAAGCCCAGAAACTCTAAAGATAGATCAAAGGAACATACTGGAAAACTCTCAGAACTTGTTGGGACAGCAAGAGGCCAAGGTCAGAGCCTGGTTCACGTTGTTTTTGGTAAAGCAGAACTGCTGGCTCAGGTTTTAGGTAATAATGCAAAATCTCCTATTACAAGATTTTTGATGTTGATAAATCTCATCACCATTTAATGCTCATTAATGCTCACAACCACTCCTGTACATTCATCCAAGGGGTCTCTCCACGTGTGGCTTGGTAAACGCCTTTATGCAGGTTTAGGCATGAGTCTATGCGCCACTTTTCGCCTATAGAGGTCACTTTTCCTCAATCCTTGCCTACTGTTCCAGCCTAGGCTGAAAAGTTGTCCATCATCACAACTTTTCATGAACTTCCTTCAAAAACAAGTTAACCTCTACTGCATAATATTGGCGCCCTTTAAACGTTCAAAAATCCACAAAGTTTTCCTTATAAATAGGACACCATTGTCCATCACAAAAGGGACGTGAAAAAAAAAAGATCCAGAAAAAATTGCTGGAGAAGAAACAGAAAAACTCTAGTAAAAGAAAAACCTTGTGAAACTCTGCCAAAAACCCCAATGATTCATAACTTTGAACTTCCTGTCTCCAAACTTCATTGATACTCAGTTTGCTTCTTGACTAGAGAGCACCCATACAGTTTCTGACCATACATACACATACCTTCTCCATCCACCTATTATAAAAAGAACCTGTCCAGAAGACCATCAGAGCTAAAAGCTAGCTCCCACTCACTGACTTTTTTCAAACAGCCAGGTAAGCACCTGCTGACTTTCATCACGCTGCTAAGCATCATCAGCTTTGCATGCCCAATAAACATAATGTAAATACCATGTTGCTGCTGATTGCATTCTGAAGATTTTCATACCTCAGAATGTTTAAGTAGGAAGTGAATCAGTGTAAAACCAGCCTGTGACCTTGTTGGTTCTGTTTCCTGAAACACTTTAACATTTGCTGAAGTTGTCCCAAGCATGTTTTCTGCTTTGTGGAAAAATAATAAAACTGCAGATGTTCTGGCTAGCACAGGGAAAAGCCAAGTTCTGACTTTGATGTTAGCACATCTGAAGCCTATTTCGCTGTCAATAATATCAAAACTTCTGAGAATTATTGTATTTCCGACAGGGTCAGAACTTCTGACTTCCCCACTAACAAACTTTTGTCTTGCAGCACATGGGGGTCAGAACTTCTGACCTTCCCACTAACAGGTTTCTGTTTTGCAGGTGCCAGAGTCAGAAGTTCTGACTCATACAGTTTCACTAACAGGTTGATAATCCTGCAGCAGGCCTGGGTCAGACCTACTGACTTCCTCTCAGCAGCACGCTAGCCCTTTCTCTTTCTCTCTATCTTCCCTTTGTTATTTTCTTTTCTTATCTATTTTTCTCGTTGAACCACCCCATGTACAAATGTGTATCCCCATCCCCTAAATGTTGTAATAGCGTAGGATTTTACATTTCCGCATTTTATTGCTCTCAAATGTAAATGCTAGTAATTAGCATATGTATGGCAAGATAAAATCAACGAAATAGAAAATCCTAATTCAAGATAAACTCTTGCATGCAATGAAACACACTTGCACATAAACACCCCTAAGGTATCTCCACTTGGTTGCCTAAACAAATGGCCATGATATGCATGTTGAGTATCTATTGGCAAAACAAAAACAAAACAAAAGATCATAGTCCCTCGATGACGCTATCTTGGTTGCCTATACAAAATGATCTAGTCCCTCAGAAAATTGCTAAAAGATACTTAGCACAATTGCTATCATGGTCAATACGATGACCCGCGCCTGTCTCGTTTAACATCCTAACACAAGGTTGTTCATCAAATACAATGGTGAAACAACACTGTCAAAAGGGTTAAAAACATAAGAAAGATCTTTGAGTAAAATAGGGTAGATAACTCTTAGTTACTTGATCAAAAAGCTTGCAAAAAACATTCTTGCTATTTTCAAACACACTTCACAACACAATTTCAAAATCTAACTTTCAAACATTGAAATCTTTTTTAAAAGACAAAAACACCTTTGTATACATTCAAACAAAGAATCATTACAAAGGTTGCCACAATGATGGCCTTTTTCCAAAAGCATTTTCAAAAACCACACACAAAGCACCATTGAAAAGCAAACGCAAGTGATCTAAAACTAAGAGCCCATGGATAACCATGGATAGAAAGGGTGATAATACCTTCCCTTTCTATAATCTACTCCCCGAACCCAAGAAAACATCTCAAAGGTCTTTCCTGTGCTTTTTGACCTTTCCTTAGGATAAAATAAAAAGTCGGTGGTGACTCTTGCTAAACTAAAACATTTGTGGACACAAACGCAAAATCCCAAGTCAGTTCTCCCACTGTATCACAGAATGCAACACAAGAGAGTACCTCTTTTCTTCATTGTGCGAGTGTGGAAACAATGTAAAATGTCTCCAAGAAAAGTAGGTATAGTATTACGGGAGAGGTAAACCTTGATGGAATTCACATCTATGAATTGGTCCGGATTGGGAAATAGAACCAAACCATATATTAGAAGGGCCAAGACATCTTCAAAAGCTTGAGAATCTATATCTTCCCAGAATAAACGAGCCATCTCTAATAGAAACTTGGCTAGGAAACCCTTAATTCCGCTTATTGTCCCCCAATTTGATATAATGTCGACTCTCTTCAGATGCAGGGCTTTGGAAATGACTTCAGGGTTTGGAATCTCTTCTAAACCGGTGAACGGTATTTGATCAAGCACGGGCACTCCTAATAGTTGAGAGAACTCTTCTAATGTAGGCACCAACTGATAGCCAGGAAAGGTGAAGCAATGATGCATGGGATCAAAGAATTGGAAAAGCACACACATAATTTCTTCTTGGAAATTTGAGGTAGCTAAGCTGAGAAGTCGACCATATTTCTTGGTGAAGAGAGAATCTCAAGGCACCTTGATGCTAATTCTTGAAGTTAAGGGTGTGCTTTCACGAAGCTGATTCAGATGGTATTCCTTCGGATGGGATCCATGGCCTACAAAACAAAACAAAGATAAATTCCTAAATCCTTGAAATGGTTAGTGAGAATGCTTATGATGTTATGATGTTTATGATGTTATGTACAAGTATGCAAAGCAAGCAAGTTGTTATATATAAATAGTCATATCCACACAAAGCAGATAAGTCCTTAGGTTTAGGCTTGCATGGGGTTCATAGGTAAGTACCCTCTTGAAGTTTAGTTGGTCAACATGTCCTAGAAAGTAACCGAGTTCTAAGGGATCTCAATATCATCGACCTTTCTTTTAGGCATTGTCTTAGCTCAATCAATCTTTTCTTGCGACCGAGATATCCCAAAAGTCTGATCTCAATGAGCGTAGCGTCGAGTATCAACCAATCTTCGGTCAGAACCAAAGTCGGATATCTCACTACTTCCTATTGGCCAAGTTGTTCAATTAATGTTCTAAAGTCAGTTAGTGCTTCATGACACCGCTCAGCGGCCCCGTATTCTCCTCGATTCAACACAAGGGATACCGGTACCAACAAATGCGTCACACTAACGTAGCCATTGTTTCAACCGTATCGGTTTATTCCGTACAATTTCCACAATCTATTGTTACTTACCTAAAAGGTGCCCTAGATCCAGGTAGAGGATCAAAACAAGCCCAAACAAGGAACCATAATGTAAATCAAGTAAGTCAAACAAGGAAATCAAGTAAAGGTAATATAGCCTTAAGGTAACCCCACTTTAAATCAACATTCCTCAGCAGAGTCGCCAGTTCTGTAACACAGTGGGAGAACTGATGTGGGTGTTTTGCGTTTGATCACAATTGTTGCGCATAGCAAGAGTCACCGCCAACTTTTATTTTATCCAATAAGGAAAGGGTGAAAAGAACAGGAAAGACCTTTTGAGATTATTACTTGAGTTTGGGGGGTAGATTATGAAAAGGGAAGGTATTAGCACCCTTTTCATCCATAGTTATCTACGGGCTCTTAGTTGCTGTTGTACCCCAAAATTTTCCCTCTCATTTCTCAAGGATTCTCTCACAAGATCTTCTATGACGTCAAGTTTGCAGCACTCCTACATCAATTTAGGCTTGGAATTAGCACAAGGGAAAAATGGTCAATTGCATATTAGAAAGTCAAACTTTGACTTTTTGGTCAACATTACATTCCAAAGATCAAATTTCATCAAGACATGCAATAATGTCAAGCTTGATCATCAATAAAGTCAAGAAAGTCAAAAGTCAACTTGAAAAGTCAAAATTTCCAAGACTTCGAAATTTTCCAAGTGTTTTTATACATGATAATTTAATCACTTCATGCCATTCTTTCATCATGATGCAAGATGATTCAAAAGAAACTTTCAACATGAAAGTTGTAGATCTCCATGATATCTACAACATTGCTTTACACAGCTTCTCCTAAATATGATGGGATCTCAAGTTACAAATTCATGAAGTCATGACATTTTCATTTAACACTTAGAGAAATTTTCAACAGATTTTGGTCAGGATTTTGCCCCAACTTCTTGGCATGTTTTCACATAGTTCCAAGATGATTTTGTCAAAATGGCCAACATGAAAGTTATAGAGGATGTTTCAAGCTTTCCAAAACATCCAAGAGCATAAATTTATCATACTTGAGCTAGGAGATTAAAGGGCTTTAAGTTGGCCATCCATCTTTGAATTGCAAGTCATTCTAAGTGAAGAACACATAACAAAACTCTCATAATTTGCTGCATAATCCTATGTTACAGGCTTCTTTGCTTGTAAATCTCATCATAATTTAATGCTTACACCCACTCTTGAGCTATTACCCAAGTGTTTAAACCATTGTCCAAAAGATCTTTCCATTTATGGTATAAAGGCACCATTGTTATTCTTGAAAAGCAAGCTTTTTGTACAAAGTTTCTCTTGAGCCCATACCTTGCTGGTTGCTGATTATACTTCACCCTAAATCATGGGAAGTAGCTCCTCAATACCAGCAACTTTGGTACTTCATCTTGGGACTATGGAGTACTTGACTTAGTTTGATCTTTGTAATCCAACCAAACCATAACATACTGTCTTATAAACCTAATCAGATCATATGCACAAACCCTTTGCCTATAAATAGAAGAAGCATTTGCAAGATAAAAAGGTTGAAAAAAGGTTGAAAAAAGGTTAGAAAAATAGAGAGAAAATCCAGAAGTTTTATTAGTAAACCCTCAAAATCTCATATTCACAAAAGCCATAACAACCCACAAAACTTCCACTCTTGAGTTTTAAAGTCCAAACCTTTGAACCTATCATACCTTGCAAATTCTTCCCAACCATCTAAACACTTCACATACATCACCTAGAAATTGTTCAACTCAAGAACAAGCTTCTACAACTCCTCTGTTTTCTCTTCCAATTTCAATAACAGTCAAAACAACAACTTAAATTCAGAGTATAAAGATCCAACTCCAAGGTAAGTTTTAGTAATTCATTTTTGAATACAAAAATGTAGTAACCATTGTCCTTGAAGCTAACCTTTTGTTTATCTTCCATTCTTTTCATTATATGTTGAAAACTAACCCATGTATGCAGCAAGACAATGTTGAATTAGAAAAAATGGCAGTATGAGTCGACACATAGCCTTATGAGTCGATACATACTTCTTTACAGGCCCAAAACAGAAGGAAAAACAATGTATGAGTTGACACATAGCCTTATGAGTCGATACATACTGCTTTACAAGCCCAAAACAGAAGGAAAAACAATGTATGGGTCGATACAAAGCACGTATGAGTCGATACATGCAGTGTATGAGTCGACACATGCAGTGTATGAGTCGACACATACCATTATGTATCAACTCATACTAAGTTGATTTGGAAATACAGGGGCAAGGAAAGTTATGTGTCGATGCATGTGAGCTTGTGTCGACACATAATAGTTCAAGATGCATTTTTTCCTTATTTTTACACTGTTTTTATGTTTCCTTCATGGTTATTCGATATGGTTGTAATATTTAAGTTCATACTTCATCCCCATTTGTAAATTGTACCCTCATCCCCTAAACGATGTAATAGCGTAGGACTTTATTTTCCGCAATTTAACGCTTTTAAATACAAATGTTAGTAACTAGGGTGTGTATGGCAAGATAAAATCAACAAGTAGATAACCCTAATCGGAGATTAAATGCATGCAAATCAATACACTTGCACCCAAGAACCCCTAGGGTAAACTCCACTTGGTTGCCTTATACAAAATTGCCATATTACGCATGTAAGGTATCTTAGAAAAAACAAGCAAATACAAGATCATAGTCCCTCGATGACGCTATCTAAGTTGCATTACAAATGATCTTAGTCCCTCAAAAAAGAATGCTAATATACCTTGTAACATTGCTAATCATGGCTATATGATGACCCACGCCCATCCCGCTTACATCCAAAGATATGGTTGTTTACCAAATCAATGGTAAGACAGCAATGTCAAAGGAAAAGAAAATGAACAAGAAAGACATTTGAGTAGGTAGATTGCTCCTAATCACTTGCTCCATTTCAAAACAAACATCCTTTCTATTTTCAAAAATAATCACATACACTTTCAAAAACACCTTTCAAACTTGAAAACATTTTCAAAAGATTAACACTTTGTATACATTCTTACGAACGAGAATCATTACAAATTTTGCCTAAACGATGGCTCCTTTTCAAAATACTTTCAAAAACCACACAAAGCACATTTTCAAACAAAAGCAAGTGATCTAGCAAGTAACTAAGAGCCCGTGGAAAACCATGGATGAAAAGGGTGCTAATACCTTCCCTTTTCATAATCTACCCCCCAAACTCAAGAAATAATCTCAAAGGTCTTTCCTGTGCTTTTTCACCTTTCCTTTTGGATAAAAGAAAAGTTGGTGGCGACTCTTGCTAACTGTAACATTTGCGATCAAACGCAAAACACCCAAGTCAGTTCTCCCACCGAACAGGTGACTCTGTTGGGGAATCTCTAAAAGTGGGGTTACCTTAGGATTATATCACATATAATTTCTTTCTTTGTTTGACTTTTATGCTTTACACTATGGTTCTTTGTTTGGGTTTGAATCCTCTACCCGGATTTGGGATACCTTATAGGTAAGTAGCAATACGTTGTGGAAACTGTGCGGGGTATACCGACACGGTTTAAGCAATAGCTACGTTAGTGCGACATATTTTTGGGTACCGGTAGCCCTTGAGTAGTCAAGGAGAATACGGAGCCACTGAGTGATGTTATGAAGCACTAATGAACTTTTATAACCTTTACTTGACCAACTTGGTCATTAGGACGTAGTGAGATGACCGACTTTGGTGTAGTCTGAAGTTGGTAGATACTCGATACTACACTCATTGAGGTTTAGTTTTTTGGGATATTTTGGTCGCCATTAAAGAGGCTTACGCTGAAACAGTGCCCGAGAAAACAAACCAGTGATATTGAGCTCCTTAGAACCTGGTTACTATTACTAGGACAGGTTTGAGCCAACTAAACTTCAAGAGGGTACTTACCTATGATACTCCATGCAAGCCTAAACCTAAGGACTTGTTTGCTTTGTTTGTATATATTTACTTGTACATAACATCATGAACATCATAACATCATACTCATACACACTAACCATTTCAAGGATCTTGGGATTTATCTTTGTTCAGTTTTATAGGACATGGATTCTCTTTGCAGGAAAACTATTCAAGTCAACCTTGTAAGGATCCCTCCTCAACTTAAGGAGCTAGCTTTAAGGATTCCTGAAAACTCTCCATTTATCGAGAGACATGGTCGCCTACTCAACTTGGTCACCTCCAACACAGATGAGGACATGATGAAGGTGATTTTTCAGTTCTTTGATCCTTTACACCATTGCTTCACATTTCCCGACTATCAACTTGTGCCTACTTTGGAAGAATTCTCCCAACTCTTGAGGATTCCCATTCTCAATCAACTACCTTTCAATGGTACGTGTTGTACCCCAAAATTTGCCCTCCCTTTTTCACAAGAAATCACAACCCTAGGGTTTTCTCTAATTTTTAAGATTGGCTCAAGAATCGATCAAACAAACTTTTCTTTAGCAGTAAATCTAGAATTAGGGTTTTCTCTCGCATTTCTCAAAAGAAATTAAATCCATAGAAATTCAGTTTGCTGTTACATTATTTTCACACTTTTTCAAGTTTGCTGAAAGGTTAACTGATTGTTCTCAAGGCCTGATTATCTGGGATAAGAAATAGGAGCTGAGATTGTTATTTGGAATATCAAGACATCTGCTTGTTAATGGAATGAAAGGTTTGCCGGTTAATGGAATGCTTGCTTGTTTATTATACAATGCGTATTGTGATTGGAATACTGATGCAAGGTTACGAGACTGCAAAGTTTTTGATTATTTGGAATTTAAGTTATCTGGATTAGAATTGTTGAGATACAGTTTCAATTATTTTGATTTGAGAGTCTTAAATAATTAAGTGAACATGCAAGGAAGAAGGGCAAGATATTTGACAGTAGAAAGGTTTCTTTTGGATAAAGACTCTTTTTATTCATTTCAAATATTGTTACAAAAAATAATAATTTATTATTTTTGAATATTGTAAGTTTTTACAACTTATAGTATTTTAAAAAGAAATAAATGTTTACAATAAATGAAAAAAAAAGGTCTATCTAATCTAAGCCTAAGTCTCCTAAGCTTCAGTGCTCCCATGCTCAAGGTCTCCGGCTTCTACTGCTTCCTCTATCATCCAATTGGTGCTCACCTACAAAAGACAAAGGAAAAGAAAATTAGTACAGATAATTGAAAAGAATTTTCAAATGAAAAAGAAAGAAAAAAATCATCATTAAAGTTTGCCGTCCAGAGTCAGAGTGCTATTTGTTCATCATATTTTTATTTTTCTCTTTGCAAATCACAAGAAGATTGCTCTTCTTGGTTCACAAAGAGAAGAATAAAATGCAAGCATACAAAAGCAATTTATTCAAAAAAAAAGCATTAAGGTGCCAAAACTAGATGCAGCAAGTTTCAAATACAAAGCATACTGAGTTACAAAGCTAGCATACAAGGCAAACCAGGGCGCCAAAATTCAAACATGACAACTTTACAAACATAGGCGCCCATTGTACTGCATTGCAAACCAAATTGTCAAACTAAGCAAACTAAACATGGCAGCAAACCAAACTGAGTTACAAAATTCCAAAGGGCAAACAGGCGCCAAACTGTCAAAGCATAAACAAATATACAATGCAGCACAAGCAAAGAACCTGTTGTAACAAACAGCAAGAAATGTCCCAAACTGAGCTACAAAACAAATTGCCCAAACTGAGTTACAAAACCAATTGGAGGCAAACTGTACAAATATGGCAAGCATCATGAAAACAGAAAAATACAACAGGCAAAAGTAAACAGCAGGAAAACCAATTCACAAGCCAAAAGCTTGTCATAGTTTTTTTCATCATTTTCCAGACAGAGCAAACTTTTCAAAATATATTAAACAAAAGCAAAAATGCTTGTTTTCATGGAGAGAGAAAGAGAAAGATATCACCTTGGGTGAGGTTTGACAGTTTGGCAAAAAGAGAAGACTGTCACATGTCAAATAGCAAAGGGATATAAAACTAAAAAAACTGCATAACAATAGAGGGGAAGAAAAAACACTTTGTGAAAAAACCACAAAACTCTTCAAATTTCAAACAAGCTCCAAACCTACCCAAGTTACAAAACAGCCTAAACCTACATAACTTACCAAACCTGCAATCCAAAACCGGCATAACAGGCCAACAATTCCAAAACAAACACTTCCAAAAAAAACTGCAAGCTTGCTCAAACAAACAAACTACAAGTTTGCTCAAACCCATAAACTGCAAACCTATTAACAAAACTGTTAACAAGTTTCCAATAAGTAAGCTAATCAACAAGCTGCATCAAGCCAGCCAAGCTTGCAAAACCTGTACCAAACCGCCAACCTACTAAAGAACACCCAAACTGTAAACAAGCTTGCAAACCCTGCATAGCAAGAAAACTTGCCAAGCTAGCCAAACAACTCTCAAAACTACAAACAAACCTGCATGAAACTGCAACAATAAACACAAAACAGTTGGCCAAACTGTGAACCAACTACAGGTTTTCTAAACTACAGAACCAAACCATCAACAAACAAGGTTTCAGAAGCTTGTAACAAGCTTCATCATCAACCAAATCTCAACATCAACAACAAAGTTTCAGTTTAATCATCACCAATATTCAAGGTAGAGGAAAAGATCACAAGCTTCATATCGTCATCATTAACAAACATCAACAAAAAAAACACAGTTTCAGAAATGCATCATCATTAACATATCGAAGAGAGAGGAAAGGAGGTTCAGAAGAAACAAAAAACACAGTTTCAGAATTAAATCCATCATCAACGAAATCCATCAAAATCAGTTTCAGAAATTTGTCATCATCAACAAGAAAGAACAACAAGTTTCAGATCATCATCATCAACCAACAAATCAAGAGAAAGACAAAGATACCATAAAAAAACGCGTTTAGGCCATCATCTTCCTCCGCCTCTAGCCGCCACAGAAGCGCCGCCGGTCCAACCTTTCTCTCCTTCCATTTTACAGAAAATCCCCAAGGTATGATTTCCTCAAACTCTTACTGCTTCTCAAGCACATAAACACCAAGGATTAAAAAAGTTGAACATGCAAGCAAACATAAAACAAACGAAAGCAAACTGTAAAACGCGAACAAGAATCGTACCGTTCAATCAAACCACTAATCATTGAGAAGAGGCGAGAGGTGAGAGGCGGCGCTCCGGTGGCTAAAGCTTGGAGGGAGCATCGAATCAGAAGCGCGTGTGGGTGAGAGAGATGAAGAGGAAGACGAAGCAAGTGGAGTCGTTGTTTGTCTCAATAAACCCTAAATGATGAAACCCCTAACAAAAACAAATTAAACTTGACACTGGGCCTTCGTCCCAAACAATTTCCTTAAGCCTATAATCTTTGGCCAACGCACCCCCCTCTTTTCTCCTTTCTGACTTGTTTTTTTGTTCTTCTTCATTTTTATCTTGGGCCTAATCCATATTCAACCCTAAGCCCATTCTGCCCTTTTTTTATTTATTTCTTGTCTTTTGTTTAAAACAATTTCTTTTTTTTATTAAATCGTTTTAATTATCTTGTTTTCTTTTCTCTTTGTTAAATAATAACACTATTAATAATATCTAATAATTTAAATCATTTTTTTCTTTTCACATACATTAATAAAATACAATAATAATAGAAATTTTATTAATTTTGTTTTCTTTAAAAAATATGAAAATAGATAGAAATTTTGTTTAATTAATTTTTCTTTAAACCTTTTTTCTTTTCATAATTAATAAGACACATACAAAAAATAATAATAATACTTAATCTTTCTTTTTTTTTTTAGAATATATTTTTATTTATACATGCATCTCATAATTTATTGATTTTCCTTATTTTATAATTTGTTATAATTTATATTGAATTGCGACAATTCGATTTGGTTGTAACACATAATATTTGGACATTGTTATCCTTGTGAGATTCATCCCCATTTGTAAATGATTGTACCCCCATCCCCGGATACTTTTGTAATAGTTTAGAATTTTAATTTTCGCACTTTATGCTTTTAAATATGCCATGACTAGAGATTAGGGTTTGTATGCGAAAATCTAAAATCAATCGCTAGATGACCTAATACAAGATCTAAACGCATGAAAATGACAAACACAATTCACACTTGCACCTCTAGGGTAACCTCGCTTGTTGCTTCAAAAAATACAATCATGTCCCTCGAATATGAGACACTCTAGCAAATTCCCCTTCGATAAACAAAGATCGTAGTCCCTCGATGACCCTCGATGTTGCCTTCGATAAAATGATCTCGTCCCTTACAAAATTGCTAGAGCGTCTCACAAGTTGCTTTCAATTATTGTATGCGATGACTCGCGCCTGTCCCGTTTAACATCCTAACACAAGGTTGTTCACCAAATGCAATGGTGAAATAACATTGTCAAAAGGGTTAAAAACATAAGAAATATCTTTGAGTAAAATAGGGTAGACAACTCTTAGTTACTTGATCAAAAGCTTGCCAAACATCCTTGCTATTTTCAAACATACCTCACAACACAATTTCAAAATATACTTTCAAAACATTGAAATATATTTTCAAAAAGACAAACACCTTTGTAAAACATTCAAACAAGAATTGTTACAAAGGTTGCCACAACGATGGCCTCTTTTTCAAAGCATTTTCAAAACCACACACACAAAGCACCATTTCAAACAATTGAAAAGAAAAAGCAAGTGATCTAAAACGAGTAACTAAGAGCCCATGGAAAACCATGGATGAAAAGGGTGCTTGCACCTTCCCTTTTCATAATCTACCCCCCGAACCCAAGAAAACATCTCAAAGGTCTTTCTTGTGCTTTTTGACCTTTCCTTAGGATAAAATAAAAAGTCGTTGGCGACTCTTGCTAAACCGAACAATTGCGAACACAAACGCAAAACCTCAAGTCAGTTCTCCCACCGTATCACAGAACTGGCGACTCTGCTGGGGACTTAATTCTAAAAGTGGGGTTACCTTAGGGTTTTAGATCACCTTTGCATGCTTATCTTGTTTGGCTTGATTGCTTTACATTTGGTTCTATTGTTTGGGTTTGAAATCCTCTACCCGGATTTGGGAAACATTCATAGGTAAATAGCAATACATTGTGGAAACTGTGCAGGGTATACCGACATGGTTGAAGCAATAGCTATATTAGTGCGACATATTTATGGGTACCGGTAGCCTTTGAGTTAATCAAAGAGAATACGGGGCCGCTGAGTGATGTCATGAAGCACTAATGGACTTTTAGAACCTTTACTTGACCAACTTGGCCTTTTTAGGGGTAGTGAGATGACCGGCTTTGGTGCAGTCCGAAGTTGGTAGATACTCGATACTACACTCATTGAGGGTTGTTTTCTTGGAATATTTTGGTCGCCAGTTAAGTGGCTAAACTGAAACAATGAACACAGAAAATAATCCGGTGATATTGAGCTCCTTAGAACCCGGTTACTATTTATAGGACAGGTTGAGCCAACTAACTTCAAGAGGGTACTTACCTATGAAACCCCATGCAAGCCTGAAACTAGGATCTTGTGTGATTTGCTTGTGCATATACTTGTGCATACATCATGAACATCATAAAGCATCATTTGCATCCACTAACCATTTCAAGGGTTTGGGTCTTCATCTTTGTTCCTGTTTTGTAGGTCATGGAATCTCTTCGCAGGAAAACAATTCAAGTCAACCTTGTGAGAATCCCTCCTCAACTCAAGGAGCTTACTTCCAAGATTCCAGAGAATTCTCCCTTCAGTGAAAGACATGGTAGACTTCTCAACTTGGTCAACTCCAACATTGAAGAAGACATGGTGAAAGTTCTCTTCCAGTTCTTTGACCCCCTTCACCACTGTTTCACATTCCCTGATTACCAACTAGTACCTACTTTGGAGGAATTTTCTCAACTCCTGAGGATTCCTATTCTTCATAAACTACCCTACAACGGTATGGAAAAAGAACCAAAACCTGAAGATGTTGCTCAAGCCTTACACTTGCAACCATCTGATATCAAAGGTCATTGGGAAACCAGAAGTGGTGTCAAGGGTTTTTTGGCAAAGTTTCTGTTTGAGAAGGCACAAGACTGCTGGAATTCTTTAGATATACAAGCTTTTGAGGAGATTGTAGCACTTCTCATCTATGGGTTGGTCTTGTTCCCAAACCATGATCAGCTTATAGATGTGAATGATGTCAAGATTTTCATATCTCGGTATCCTGTGCCTACATTGCTTGGGGACATCCTACACTCATTTTACACACGAACAATAAGGAAAAGAGATGTTCTCGTGTGCTGTACTCTGTTTGAACATAGTTTGATTCTACAACCCTTAATTAGAGTTTTGATGATAACAAAATACAAGAATAAATAAATTCAAAGATATATATATATATATATATATATATATATATATATATATATATATATATATATATATATATATATAGAGAGAGAGAGAGAGAGAGAACAAATATGCTACTTAAAATTATGTTTTGTATTTACAGAAGTTCTGATGGAATCAGCATCAGAAGCATCAGAAGATAAGTAATACGTAAGCATCAGAAGATCAATAACATGTGCTACACGCTGAAGCTACCAGATCATACGCTGAAGCTTGATGAACAGAATCTGTGCATAAAACACTATGACTCTGATCAAGATCCTTACCAAGTCATCAGCACTCAGAAGCGTCAGTATAAGTTAAAGCAAAGAACACTCTGATTATCATAAATAAGACTCTGAAGCGTTACTAAGTATTCAAGACAGATTAATTGCTAACGGCTCTCTTCAAGACAAGATCTTCTCAAAAAGGAAAGAACGTTATTATCATTGAAAGTGATTTATGGACAACAACGTATCTTTGCCTTGGCTATATAAACAAGTCTGTGTGAGAAAAGAAAAGGCTAATCTACACGCACACACTCATACAATTTGCTAAGCTTTCAAACCATGCTCATTCAAACACATTAGAAATCCAGTTTCATTCTAAGCTTAAATTTGTGTATTATCACAGTTGTGGTATACTGTTTTATTAGAAAACATCAAACACATTATTGTTCAATTATTTGTAAAGAGATTTCCTTGAGATAAACCGGATTGTGGTTATACTCAAGAAGGCTTTAACAGTTGTTAAAGTGAATGTGTAATCCTTTGATTATAGTCGATTAAGACCTCGTTGGAGAGAGGCGAAATCACCTTGACGGGTGGACTGGAGTAGTTTGAGATCAAACGAACCAGGATAAAAATACAGTGTTGTTTAAGCTTTTGATTTAAGTTTTACAATTCAACCCCTCTTCTTGTGTTTTTCACATCTTCAATTGGCATCAGAGCGCCTGGTTCTGAGCTTATAACACTTAACCGTGTCAGTACAAGATACAGCGTCAGAAAAACACAATGGCAGGACCAAATCAAAACATCAGCAATGACAACAATGAAGAAAGAGACAGATTCAGTGGCAAACCTCCAGTCTTTGATGGAGAGAACTTTGACTACTGGAAAGACAGAATTGAGATTTTCTTTCTGGCCCATGATGTTGATCTGTGGGACATGGTGACTGATGGATACACGCACCCAGTGGATGGAAGTGGTCAGAAGATTGACAGGAAAACAATGTCTGATCAACAAAAGCGTGACTTCAGAAATTATCACAAGGCTAGAACAATTCTTCTCAGCGCCATCTCTTATTCAGAATATGAAAAGATATCAAACAGAGACACCGCAAAGAATATGTTTGACTCTCTGAGAATGACGCATGAAGGCAACATTCAAGTCAAAGAAACCAAAGCTCTTGCACTCATTTAGAAGTATGAGGCATTCAAGATGGAAGAGAGTGAATCAATAGAGACTATGTTTTCAAGATTTCAAATTCTTGTTGCTGGTCTAAAAGTTCTTGACAAAGGGTATTCCACTGCTGATCACGTTAAGAAGATCATCAGAAGCTTGCCAAAACAGTGGAGGCCAATGGTCACAGCGCTTAAGCTAGCCAAGGATCTCAACAAAATCTCTCTGGAGGAACTTTCCAGCTCCCTCAGAAGTCACGAGATAGAGCTAGAAGCAGATGAACCTCAAAAGCAAGGTAAGCCATTAGCTTTAAAATCTAACAGAAAATCTGACTCCAAAGTTTTGCAGGCTGTAGAAGAAACCTCTGATGGGTCCTCATCAAAAGAAGATGAACTATCTCTCCTCTCCAGAAGGGTGAACCAATTATGGAAGCAGAGGCAAAGGAACTTCAGGAATCCCAGAAGATCAGAAAATCAGAATGAATCTTTCTCCAGATACAGAAGGTCAGAATCCTCCTCTGGACACAGAAGATCTGAAGGTTCTTCAGGAAACCGAAAGCCAAACAACAAAGACATCATCTGCTATGAATGTAACGAGAAAGGGCACTACAAAAGTGATTGCCCAAAGCTTCAGAAGGAAAAGCCCAAAAAGAAGTTTGGCAAGGAAAAGAAGAAAAGTCTCATGGCTACATGGGATGATTATGACACATCTGAAGCTGACTCAGAATCAGATGATGAAAGAGCAAACATAGCTCTCATGGCAAACATAACAGAAGACAATGAAGCTTCTGAGTCAGACTCTGAATCAGATACAGAAGAGGTATTCCCTGACTTTGCTATAAACTTTATTAAGGCTGAACTAGCTGAAAGCCTTAATGAAATTCTGGAAAGATATCAGCAGATCAGAGTCAAATTCAGAAACCTGAAAAGGAATCTTGCTTCTGACTCTAATAAGACTGAGAGTCTCAAATTGGAGAATTCTGAGTTAAAAGATAAAATTTCAAAATTAGAAAATCTATTGCAAAACTCTCAGAAGGAAACAATCCCTGAAACTCCCAGCAATGCTGATGAGATCATCAAGGAGTACGATCACAGCTTTCAGAAGTTTCTAGCTAAAAACATAGACAGACGCAAAATGGCTTCAATGATCTATGGAGTTAGCAGAAATGGCAGAAAAGGGATAGGATATCAAGGAAAGGTACCTACACCAAAGAATGCCATGGATTTAGTTATAAAACTCACTTCACTTGATTCACACTTTGTATATGGGCACACACATGACATAAAATATACTAGTAGTGATTACTCTGTCAAACCAAAATTCAACCAGAGTTTTGGTAAAACTAACAAATCAGGACCCAAGAAAATATGGGTACCTAAGGATAAAATAATACATGTGGCAGATATCTTTAGCAGTAAAGCAAAAACACCAGTCATGGTACCTGGACTCTGGCTGCTCACGACACATGACGGGAAGAAGGCATATGTTCCAAAGCCTGGAACTTAAGCCATGAGGCCACGTAGGCTTTGGAGGCAATCAAAGAGGAAAGATCATTGGCTCTGGAACAGTAGGTAATGGAAATCTTCCCTCTATAAGTAATGTTTTACTAGTTGATGGATTAATGCATAATTTGTTATCCATAAGTCAATTAAGTGATAACGGTTATGATATAATCTTTAATCAAAATTCATGCAAAGTTGTTAGTCAAAAAGATGGGACTATCCTATTTAATGGAAAAAGGAGAAACAACATTTATAAAATAAAACTTTCTGAACTAAAAATTCAGAATGTAAAGTGTATCCTGTCTGTTAACAACGAGCAATGGATCTGGCACAGAAGATTGGGACATGTTAGTATGAGAAGAATATCTCAGATTAACAAACTCAATCTGGTCAGAGGACTTCCTCACCTGAAGTTCAATTCAGATGCTATGTGTGAAGCATGTCAGAAAGGCAAGTTTGCAAAACCAGCTTTCAAATCCAAAAACGTTGTTTCCACCTCCAAGCCATTAGAACTTTTGCACATTGACTTATTTGGACCAGTTAAAACTGCTTCAGTCAGTGGCAAGAAGTATGGGTTAGTAATCGTAGATGACTAGATGGACATGGGTAAAGTTCTTAAGGAACAAGGACGAGTCACACTCTGTGTTTGTCACCTTCTGCAACCAAGTTCAGAATGAAAAGGATCTTAGAATCGTCAAAGTCAGAAGTGATCATGGTGGAGAGTTTGAAAACAAAGATTTTGAGTTATTCTTTAATGACAAAGGCATTCTGCATGATTTCTCTTGTCCTAGAACTCCCCAGCAAAATGGAGTTCTAGAACGAAAGAATAGAACATTGCAAGAAATGGCCAGAACCATGATCAACGAGACTAACATTTCTAAGATCTTCTGGGAAGAGGCAATAAACACAGTGTGTTACATTCAGAATAGAATCTCCATAAGACCTATTCTGGAAAAGACTCCATATGAATTGTGGAAGAACAGAAAGCCCAACATTTCCTATTTTCACCCATTTGGATGTACATGCTTTATTTTGAATACAAAAAATTATTTGAACAAGTTTGACTCTAAAGCACAAAAATTTATTATGTTAGGATACTCTGAACGCTCAAGAGGGTACAGAGTATACAATACAGAAACACAGATTGTGGAAGAGTCAATCAGTGTTCGTTTTGATGACAAGCTTGACTCTCAAAAGTCAAAGCAGAATGAATTCCTTGCAGGTATGGAAGTTGAATTCACAGGTACTGAAGACAAGTCATCAGAAGCTCTTAACAGAGACACTCCCTCAACATCAGAAAGAGGCACTGCAAGCAATCCAGCACCTTCTGTTGATCAACTCCAGAAAAGACCATCCAGAAGCAGCATGGATCACCCAGAAGAAACAATCCTAGGAAGAAAGGAAGATCCAATCAGAACAAGATCTAGCTTCAGAAACTATGAAGAATCCCTCATGGGACTGGTTTCTCTAATTGAACCAACAACAATTGATGAAGCACTTCTGGATAATGACTGGATTCTAGCAATGCAAGAGGAGCTAAATCAATTCACAAGAAATGACGTATGTGATCTAGTTCCTAAACCAAAAGGATTCAACATCATTGGAACAAAATGGGTGTTCAGAAACAAACTGAATGAACAAGGTGAAGTCATCAGAAACAAAGCACGATTGGTAGCACAAGGTTATAGTCAGCAAGAGGGGATAGACTATACATAAACCTTTGCTCTAGTCGCCAGGTTAGAATCTATCAGACTCTTAATCTCTTTTGCTGTTAATAAAGGCATCACTTTGTATCAGATGGATGTTAAGAGTGCATTATTAAATGGCTATATAGAAGAAGAGGTATATGTGCACCAAACCCCTGGTTTTGAAATTTCAAAAAATCCAGAATATGTTTTCAGACTAAAGAAGTAACTCTATGGTCTGAAACAAGCTCCCAGAGCTTGGTATGAAAGACTAAGTAACTTCCTGTTAGAAAAGGAATTCACCAGAGGAAAAGTGGACACAACCTTATTCTGTAAGACAGTTAAGAATGACATTTTAGTATGTGTGATCGGTGGATTTAGAACTGACTGTTTAACGCTGGTTTTGCGAAATGTCGCGGAAGCAAGAGTCGCCACCGTCTTTTATTTTCTCCAACATGGACAGGACAAAAGCACAGCAAAATTCCTTATGAGATAGTTTCTCGGTTCGGGAGGTAGATTTATAGAAAGGGAAGGTGTTAGCACCCTTTCTATCCATGGTTATCCATGGGCTCTTAGATACTTGCTCACTATGTTTTCAAAATGATGTTTGCTTTTCAAGATGTGAGTGGGTTTGAAAAAGTTTCGTTTAAAGATTTCTGAATAACTCTTGTATCCATCCTCAAGAGTGTTTGAAAAATTGTTTTGAAAGCTTTTTGAAAGTGTCGGTGTGAAAAGAGTTTTTTGTTTGTTTTTGAATAGAGCAAGTATCTATGAGTCATCTACCTACCCTAAGGAATTAGGCTGTGTAAATGTCCTTAAGGTAGTGCCATCCCACCATTGAGAGGTAGGTAGCACCACCGTTGGAGGTGTTCGGGTCAATTCGATTGTTAGGGACGTTGTGGTCACCGAAGCAACAGTCAGGACACCTTAGAAGCTACCCTTATGTCCTTGATCCTTTTTTAATCTGAGGCAACCGTTTCGAGGCAACTGTTTCGAGGCAACTGGATCATGGACATAAGGACTTACTAAAACGTCCTATACTTGACGACCACGTTTTGAAGGCAACAGGTGAGGCGTACCCTAGAAGTGGTGTGTGTATTCGTGTGTTGTTTTCAGTTTAACAGTTATCTTTGATCATTGTATTGTGAGCTACGCTTGTTTTTAATTGACCATACATTCTTTCAAGCAATTTAGAATTTAAGAGTGCAGAAATTTAAATGCGGAAAGATAAATCCTACGCTATTACAAGGCGCGGGTCTATACATCGCCAAAATACAAAGACCCGTTTGGTAAAAATGCGGAAAGATAAAGACCTAATTACTATTACAATCCTTGAGCAGTTACATAATATTCGAAGAAAAAAAAAGAATAACGTGCGAAAGAATAAAAGTTAGGACGTCCGAGGGTTTTGACCCTTTTGAAATTAAATTGAATTAAAAGTCTAATTATTATTTAATTAAAGAAAAGAAATTGTTTTTTATGTTTTTGGTATTTATGAAATAAAGAAAATTGAAAATCAAGAGAAACCCTAATTCTAAGTTATTTTAATTATTAATAAAATATTAAAGTTGACCTAATTTACTAATTAATTAATGTACATGTTTATTTACAAAAATAAATAGTAATTAATAATAATGAGAGAAAATTATTTATTTAAGAAAAAGATGAAAATGCCAAAAACCCTAATTCTAGATATTTTTTTATTTATTAAGAAAAAAAAGATTAAAGTTTAACCTAAATTAACTAAATTAATTATTAACATTTATTTACAAAAATAAATTAGTGATGAATTAATAATAATTAAATATATTTTACACTTTTTGATTTTTCTGTTTTTTATTATGGAAATTATTTTATGATGAATTAAGAAAAACAATTAAAACAATTTAAAAGAATTAAAAGAAAAGAAAAGAAAATTAAAGAAAGAATACAAACAAAGGGGGTATCAGGCCCATAATGGAGGTTAATTGAGAAATTCAGGCCCATCAGCATAGGGCCTTGTTTGACTTTTCTGATCATGCATGTGCTGGTTGACTAGACCATATGATGGTCTTCATCTTCTGACTCTTGGATGGAAGCTCATGGCCATGTGGCAAGCTTGGACGTGAGGCTGCATGATGGACCTTGGGGCGTGTACTGCATGGGAATACATTGAAACAAAAATTAAGAATTAAGTGGGGGGACCTGGGAATCGAACCCATGTCCCTATACCTGCAAGACACCTCATCAACCAACTGGGCTATTGCGTTTGTTTGTTAACATAATGGAGAGTGATTATTATATAAAAAAAACAAGTGTTAGTGGTATGAACAAAGAAAAGCGCGCCAACATTTGAATTACCCAACCATGCCTGGACACCTCAGCTTCTTCTTCATTCTTTCTGCAAAAATACAAAACAAGTAACGGGGGTTTTAAACCCCCACTAAATGGAAACTGTAAAAATAGCGATTAGAAGAGGAATAAATATAAAAAGGGTGCGAGGGCATCAAACGATTCGTCTTGTTGTCACGAATATGTCCATACAGGTTTGGTGGTCTAATTTTACCATATATGAGAACCCCCAATTTTGAAGTTCTGAAACCCTAGGTTTCATCAATGGCAGATTTTGATACAAGCAGTGTTAGTCCAATTAAACGGTACCAATCGCTTCAGAAGATCATTATTAGTGTAAATCAACAATCAAAATATATGAATAATGCATGGAAATCATGTTTCGATTATCAACATATTCGTTCAAACCATAACCATATTTTACCGTTTCTTTGAGTATGGGGACTGGAAAATGGTTGCAACACGTTCAAAGAAGTCTCAGCAAGGGTTTGGAATCAACAGTCTTCCCTGAATTGGACTGTAAATCAGAAAACAGTTTTTTGAGTTTTTATGAAAAATTTGCAAAGTGAATATGTGCTTTCAGCAGCTTTTTCGTGTATGCTTGCATTAGGTTTCCTTGTGCATATGTATGTGAAGCATTCTAGGTCAAAAACAAGCCCAAAGATCCATGAATTTATGTTTTGAATATTTGATTTTTAATCATGAATTTCCAATCTTTTTTCCATGCAAATCTTGCCAAATATGGGTGATCTTGTCTTGTTGATTGGTGCACGAAATCTTTAGCCTATAATGAGAATATTTGCTGCACAAAAAGATTTGAAAAGCATTATTTGATATTTTTCTACAATTAAAACTAATTAAATGAATTAATAATAATAAAAATTCAATTAATTAATTTAAAAAAAAAAGAAAATAAATCATTTTTAGCTCAATGGGTCAAGCATAGGCTTTGGGTAATGATTCAAGAAAGAAATTGAGGCCCATTAGCAAATTTGAAGTGTTTTAGGCAAAGTTGACTTTTCAAAATTCCCAAAATTTCCCAACTTCTCCAATGCATATCTTGCTCAATTTTGAAGCTATGATCATGTTCTTGGACATTTTGGAAAGGTATTGAAGTCCTCTAACCAATGTCTTTGGACCCATGTCATTTTGATTTACCAATCTCAAGTTATGGTCTTTGACTTAAAGTGCCTTTTTGTTGACTTTTGAAAATGACCTATAATGTTGAAATTGATAACTTTTTGTGAGAGCATTTCTTGGACTTTGAGTGTGAGGATGAGTTGTAGGAAATGTCATTCTCTTCAAAATGAGCATTGGATGGGATTTTTCTGATAAACCATGAAGAAGTTATGCCTTGGTCAATTTGCAGTTGACTTTTCAGCTGTCTAAAAATAGAAACTTTTGCATCTTGAGACCTTTTGAGCCATGCTTGTGGAATCATGATCAAGAATTGATCCAATGATGATTGTGGCTTCAAAATAAGATGTTGACCAAAAATTTTGACTTTTGACTGTCAAATGACCATTTTGCCCCTGCAGTTGACTGTGAAGCAATTAGGGCTTTTGACTATGCAACTTGATGCTGTGAGTCTTGAAACTTGACATATGGATGCTTGACAATGTATATAGGCATATGGGACTTGATCGGACCCTTGAAAACCTCAATTTCTTTGCAAGAACCAAAACCCTAATTTTTACTGTGTTAGGAGGCAATTGGACTATGCAACCCTTGAGGGATTTTGAAGCTTGATCTGGAGATTGATCTTGGCAAATCTTAAAGAATATGGGAGGGAAAATTTTGGGGTACAACAGTTGCCCCTGTTCAATCTTCTTAGACCTGAGGATGTAGATTGGCTGTCGTGCCTTTCGTAATCCGAAGGTGGAAGATGATTGAACACTAGAGTGCCCAGAAATTTGCACTCACATAGTAGAATATCAGCAGTGTGATGGCGGGAATGGGCTTACAGATGCCATTTGGAGGAATGATGGATAGGAGGATGGGCTTATAGATGCCACCTGGAGATGTGATAGAACCTTGTCGGGAATGGGCTTATAGATGCCATTTGGAGACTGTTGGTATGTGGATGGGCTTATAGATGCCATCTGGAGGTTGTCTGTTGAATTGTAATTTTTTATAAGTTGAAAGAGGGAGCCTGTGTAAGGTTTCCTGATGATGAGCCTGTGTGAAACTGCATCTTTGAAGGAAGGAAACCTGTGTAGGGTTGTTTTGATGACGAGTCCGTGTAAAACTGCATCTAGAGCTGAGAAGGAAACCGGTGTAGGTTTTACTGATGACGAGTCCGTGTAAAACTACGTCTAGAGTTTGAGAAGGGGACCTATGTGGGGTTACTTTGATGATGAGCCCGTGTAAAGCTGCATCCTGGAAGAAGTAAAACCTGGGTAGGGTTTCTGATGACGAGTCCGTGTAAAACTGCATCTTTGGAAAGGGAGAACCTGCGTAGGGTTTCTTTGACGACGAGTCCGTGTAAAACTACGTCTGGAGGGAGAGAACATGTGTAGGGTTTCTTCGGGATAAGTTCGTGTAAAACTTCTGGAGGAACCGGGGTAAGGTTACTTCGGGATAAGTCCGTGTAAGACTTCTGGAGGAACCGGGGTAAGGTTACTTCGGGATAAGTCCGTGTAAGACTTCTGGAGGAACCGGGGTAAGGTTACTACAGGATAAGTTTGTGTAAGACTTTGTCTGAAAATTGAGAGGGAACTGGTGTAAGGTTGCCTGATGATGATTTCGTGTAAAACTACATCCTGGGGTTGAGAAGTGTTGTACCCCAAAATTTTCCCTCCCATTTTCTGCAAGATTTGCCAAGATCAAGGTTCAAAATCTCTCAAGGGTTGCACAGTTCAATGGCCACCTAACAGTCAACAATTAGGGTTTTAGTTCTGGAAAAGAAATTGAAGTTTCCAAGGGTCCAAACAAGTCCCACATGCCTATAAACATTGTCAAGCATCCTTATGCCAAGTCTCAAGACTCACAGCACAAAATTGCACAGTCAAAAACCCTAATTGCTCAACAGTCAACTGCAGGGGCAAAATGGTCATTTGACAGTCAAAAGTCAAAAAATTTGGTCAACATCTTATTTTGAAGCCACAAACATCATTTGATCAATTCTTGATCATGATTCTCAAAACATGGCTCGAAAAGTCTCAAGATGCAAAAGTTTCTATATTTGGACAGTTGAAAAAGTCAACTGCAAATTGACCAAGGCATAACTTCCACATGGTTTATCACAAAAATTCCATCCAAAGCTCATTTTGAATAGAATGACATTTCCTACAACTCCTCTTCACACTTCAAGTCCAAGAAATGCCCTCACAAAAAGTTATCAATCTCAACATTATAGGTCATTTTCAAAAGTCAACAAAAAGACACTTTAAGTCAAAGACCATAACTTGAGATTGGTAAATCAAAATGACATGGAACCAAAGTCATTGGTTAGAGGACTTCAAGACCTTTACAAAATGTCCAAGAACATGATCAAAGCTTAAAAATTGAGCAAGATATGCCTTGTGGAAGTTGGGAAAGTTTTGGGAATTTTGAAAAGTCAACTTTGCTTCAAATACCTCAAAATTGCTAATGGGCCTCAATTTCTTCCAAGAATCATCACCCAAAAGCTATGCACGACCCATTGACCCAAAGGGAAGTTATTTTCTTATTTTTAATTAATTAATTAAGTTTATAATCCTATTAATTCATTTAATTAAAATTAAATATGAGAAAAATACTAAAATAAAGGTTTTGAATCTTTTTATGCAGCATATGCACTCTTTATGTACTCAAGATTTCGTGCACATCCAAAAGGGAAAGAATCTCCCATGATTGGCAAGTTCCATGGCAAGAAAAGATTGAAAAAGATCATGAAAATCAAATTTTGAAAATCATTGAATACAAGGCTTTGGGCTTGGATTGTTGACCTAATTTATTCCACATATATGCAAGAACACAAACCTAATCCTAAAAACAAGAAAGCTGCGCCTCAAGCATAAGAAAAAAACTTGCATTTTTCAAAAAAAGTTAAAAACTGAAAACATAGTTCCAGTGTGATTCAAAGCCTACCATCCATTCCAAAGGCTTGCTGGGACTTTCTTGAACGTGTCTCAATCCTTTTCCACTGTCCACACTCAAAGAATTGGTTTGAGGTAGTGGGGGTTTAAAACCCCCGCTATCTGTTTCTAGTTACAGGCAAAGGGAGAAGAAGATGCTAGCGTGTTGAATGATGGTTGGCCAGTTTGAATAACTGGCGCCTTTTTTTTGTCCAGTATAACGCTTATTTTTCACATATAGTATTCATCGCCCACTAAATAAACAAAGAAACGCACTAGCTCCATTGGCAAACGCGCTGGAATGCAGGTATTGGGACCTGGGTTCGATTCCCAGGTCCCCCACTTCCTCAACATTATTTTTCTTAATACGTTTCCATGCAGCGCCTCACCTGAAGTCCACCATACATGCATGCGTACTTGCCTGCCAAGTGGCCAGGGGTCCCAATCCAAAGGTCAGAACTTGCATATCACCATACGCATTGGTCAACAACTCCATACACAAGTCTGAAAAGTCAAAAAAGGCTTGATTGAAGTGGGCCAGATTACTCACAATAAGCCTCCAAATTGGGTCAACCACCCCCCATGTTTGCATTTTCTTTCTCTCTTTTTATTCTTTTCTTTTATTTATTTTAATCATGTTAATTGTTTTATTTAATTCCATAAAATAATAACATAAAACCAAAAAAATCATAAAAGTCAAAAATAAAAAAAATGTTTATTTAATTTTTAATTCATTAATAGTTTTTTTTTGTAAATAAATTCCAATAAACAATTTAGGTTAATTTAGGCTTTTTAACTTTAACATTTTTTTCTTAAATAAACTAAAAAACATAAAAAAATTAGGTTTTAGCATTGTTATTCTTTTTCTTAATAAATAATTTATTTCCTTATCATCATTATTATTAACTATTAATTAACTTTGTAAATAAACTTATAATTAATTAATTAGAATAAATTAGGTTTGAACTTTAATTCTTTTCCTTAATAATTAAAAACATGTAGAATTAGGGTTTCTTTTCCTTTTAATTTTCTTTATTTTTATTAAATACAAAAACATCAAAAATAACTTCTTTTCTTATTAAAATAATTTAATTAATTTAGTAATTTCAATTTAATTTCTTTAAAGGGTCCAACGCCCTCGCACCTTCGATTATAATTTCTTTTCGCGCGTTCACTTCTATTTTTTTATATTTTAAATTTATGTAATTGCCCCAAAGCTTTGTAATAGATAATTAGGACATTTACTTTCCGCACTATTTTTTCAAAATCGGGTCTTTGTTAATTTGGCGATGTATGGACTCGCGCCTTGTAATAGCGTAGGACCTTTATTTTCCCGCACTTTAAATTCTGCACCTTTAAACTGTTAATCACATGAAAGAATGTATGCCCAAATAAAAATCAAAGCGTAGATCACTAAATGCATGACAAGACAAATATTATCTGAAAATGACACACAATTCACACACCACTCTTAGGGTACGCCTCACTGTTGCCTTGCCCCTCGAAACGTGGTCGTCGAGTATAGGACGTTTTAGTAAGTCCTTATGTCCATGAACATGGCATAAGGGTAGCTTATAAGGTGTCCTACTATTGCTCTGGTGATCACATTGTTGCCTTACCCTCGAAATGTGGTCGTCGACTATAGGACGTCTTAGTGAGTCCTTATGTTCCATTGATCTAGTTGCCTCGAAACGGTCACCTCGAAACAAGTTGCCTCGGAATAGTTGCCTCGGAATAAAAAGATCAACGGCATAAGGGTAGCTTCTAAGGTGTCTTATTGTTGCTCGGTGACCACACTGTCCCTAAACTCGAATTGACCCGAACACCTCCAACGGTGGTGCTACCTACCTCTCAATGGTGGGATGGCACAACCTTAAGGACATTAACACAGCCTAATTCCTTAGGGTAGGTAGATGACTCGTAGATACTTGCTCTAATTCAAAACAAATCAAAAACTTCTTTTCACACCTACACTTTTCAAAAAGCTTTCAAAAAAAACTTTTCAAACACTCTTGAGGACTGATACAAGAGTCGAACTGAAATTTTAAACGAAACTTCTTCAAACCCACTCACTTTGAAAAGCAAACAAACCTTTTGAAAACACAAATGAGCAAGTATCTAAGAGCCCATGGATAACCATGGATAGAAAGGGTGCTAATACCTTCCCTTTCTATAAATCTACCTCTCGAACCGAGAACTAATCTCAATAAGGAATTTTTCTGTGCTTTTGTCCTTTCCATGTTGGAGAAAATAAAAGACGGTGGCGACTCTTGCTTCCGCGACATTTCGCGAACCAGCATTAAACAGTCAGTTCCAGATCCACCGATCACAGAACTGGCGACTCTGCTGGGGACTTAAAAAGTGAGGTGTACCTTAGGATAGTTCATAATTGTGTTTTCAATTGTTTTGACTTGTTTGCTTTAAATCGTGGGTTGCATCGGAGTTACATAGATCCTAACCCGGATCTGGGGATACCCTGTTAGGTAGCATAAGCTGTGAGGGACCTTTCCGGCATAGACTGACATGGGTGAAGCAGTGGCTACGTTGGTGTGGCACCTTGGTCTGTACCGATATCCCTTGTGCTGCAATGAGGAGAATATGGGTCTTCTGAGGAGTCATTAAGCACCAACAGACCTTAGAACCTTAAATGACACAACTTGGCCAATAGAACACTAGCAGTATGCTACGCCCCTTGAGGCTAAACTCTCGTGATGGTTCTGGCCGCAAGAAAAGATTGTGATGCTGGAGTTATGACCGATTGAGGGTAGTCAGTGATATTGGGATCCTCTAGAACCCGGTTACTTTTGATAGGACAGGTATGAACCAACAAACTGAAAAAGGGTAATACCTAGACCTCATGCTGGCCTAAACTCTAAGGGCTTGTCTTGTGTGACTTGTGTGCCTTACATGTGTGCTTTTGTAAATATTTGTGGTGTGTTTTATCATAACATCATGCCATCATAACATTGCATGCATCCTGCATAAGGACTGACCATTTCAAAGACAAGAGGGTTTCACCTTTGCTCTATTTTGTAGGACATCATGATGCTTATGCGAAGGAATACTATCCGGTTCAACTTTGTTCACCCACCTGAGTTACTTGAAGAATTGGTTAGCAGAATTCCAAACACCACTTCCTTCATCCAGAGGCATGGTTCTCTTCTCAGTTTAGTCACTGCAAAGCGGGATCAACAATTGATGAGTGTCCTGACCCAGTTCTATGACCCTCTGTACCAGTGCTTCACCTTTCAAGACTTTCAGCTGGTCCCTACCCTGGAAGAGTTCTCTGATTCGCTTGGTATCCCTATCTTGGATCAGACTCCCTTAATCGGTTGGGAAAAGACTCTTAGACTTGAGGAGGTTGTTGCAGCTCTCCCCTTGACCCACCAAGAAGTAATGGACAACTGGGTGACTAGAAGCGGAGTTAAAGGTTTCTTGGCCAAGTTTCTGGTGGGTAAAGCTAACAATTTCTAGAATGACTTGGACTTTAGGGCATATGAAGACATCCTGGCTCTCTTAATCTATGGTCTAGTCTTGTTCCCTAATCCTGATAACTTCATTAACGTCACTGCCATAAGGATCTTCATGTCTCGGAACCCTGTGCCCACTCTCTTGGGTGACATCCTGCAACAACTCTATGCTCGTACTGCCCGAAGACGAGGAACTCTTGGTGTTGTATCCCTTTGTTGGTGAGGTGGTTTATTTCGCACCTCCCTAAGTTCGTGCTGAAGAACCAAGAAGGAAGAGGTTGGGCTCATAGGTTAATGTCTCTCACTGATAAGGACATCATTTGGACTTTCAGAGGTTTGGATGAGATAGTTGTTATTGATCGTTGCGGAGAATACCCTAATGTTCCTCTGATTGGTACCCAAGGAGGAATCTCTTATAATCCATGTCTAGCTCTCCGTCAATTTGGAAGAGCCAGAAGGGCAGGACCTCATGAGATGTTGGTGCCTCATATCAGTTTTGAGTTTCATGTGGATAGTGACGAGCTGCGTCGTAGGTTCATCAAGGCTTGGGACAGAGTTCATAAAGCTGACCCACAAGAGTTGGGGCCAAAGACTTCTCTACCTATGGAAGCCTACTACAAATGGGTTCGCATCCGTGCTCAGAAGTTAGGTATGCCATACGAAGCTGTCAGACCCGTCATTCTTGAGTATCCTGACAAAGATGGGGCTCCTCCAACTGTCCTCCCTCCTCAGATACCTACTGATTATGAGACATTAAAGAGGTCTTGGTCGCAACTGCGAGAAGAACGGGATTCTTATCGGGAAAAGTTCAACGAGCAGGAATTGAAGATCCAGAAGCTGACAAAGCAGTTGGAGAATGAGCGAGCTCTGAATGACTACATCTGTACTGAGAAGAGGAGACCCTGGGATCAATGAGGAGCTTTGGATGTTCTTTTACAGTTTTATTTCCCTTTTCCGTATTTCCATTTTATGTAATGCCTAAGGGCAATCTGTTGAACAATTAAATTGCAAAGTTGACTCTAATGAAGTGTGTTCCTTTTGTTTACAAAGTTGATTCCCGATTGTCTTTGAAAACATAAATCATACGCATTCCATTCATCATGTGCATAGCAGGTACTCTTCTTTTCAGGTTGCTTACTGTTCTTCGCTGTTTATTTCAGCATCATGAACCCTGAATCATCAACCGAGATGTCTATCAAGGCCCTTCAGGCGCATAACGCACAATTTCAGGAGCTGATCATGGGTTTGGCTCAAGGCCAAGAAGAGCTGAAGGCTTTTCTCCTGAAGAAGGAGAAGAAGAAGAAGAGAACAGTTCTATTCAACTCGGGCCGGAGGTTTGGTAACACTCTGCAGAATGAGGAAGCTAGTTCTTCTGTAGGCAAAGACAGTCCCCAGGGGGGAAAGGCTCCAAGTCCGGTAGTCTCTGACAACGAGACTGATTTTAATGAGGAACAGTATCCTCCGGCTGAAGACAGATACAAGCAGCTGGAAGACCGTCTGAACGCCATGGAGATCCAACAAGTGCCTGGTTTGGATTTCGGAGACTTGGGTTTATCTACTGGTGTGATCATTCCTCACAAGTTTAAAGCACCATCTTTAACCAAGTATGACGGGGCGTCTTGCCCTAAGCTACACCTCAGATCTTATGTGCGGAAGATTCAACCGTACACAGTGGATAAGAACTTGTGGGTCCACTTCTTCCAGGAGAGTCTTTCAGGGACTCATCTCGAATGGTTCTATCAGCTGGATGGAACCAAAGTTCTTAACTGGGAGGAGTTGGCTACTGCTTTTTACAAGCAGTATCAATATAATGCCGACCTTGCTCCTACACGTACCCAACTCCAGGGTATGTCGCTAGGATCAGGCGAAGGTTTTAAAGAGTATGCACAGAAGTGGAGGGATCTGGCTGGCAGGGTGCAGCCACCATTAACAGACCGTGAGCTAGTGGATATGTTCTTGGGGACCCTCTCCGGGACATTTTTCAATCATCTTATCGGTAATTCGTCTGCAGGGTTTACTGACCTCATTCTGACTGGGGAGAGGATAGAGGCTGGAATGAAGTCCGGTAAGATTCAGAAAGGTGCGTCTTCAAGTTCTGAGAAGAAACCTTTTAAGAAGGAGGCCAGTGTTGTGTATGGACCTAGAAAGCAAGATAAACCAGAGCGCCGCCAATCTGTCAACGCGGTGGTGATTGCTAAACCTGTTGCCGCTCCTCGGTAAACCAACCAACAAAGGGATGAGAGACCCAGAAGAGAATTTACCCGGCTGAGTATGACCTTGTCACAAATCTTGCCGCAGTTGCTATCCACCAATCTGGTGACTGTCAGAGAGGCTCCTAAGGTTGTGAATACTGCATCCCCCAAGTATAATCCAAATGCTCGCTGTGCTTATCACTCCGATAGCCCGGGGCATTCTACTGATGACTGCTGGGCCTTAAGAAACAAGGTGCAAGACCTTATTGATGGAAAGGAGGTACAGTTTGAGGCACCTGAGAAGCCCAATGTGGTGACAGCTCCCCTACCTGCTCATGGAGTGAATGTTATTGGGGATGAGGACGAAGTGGAAGAATCAGAGTTCGATAGCTGGATCTACCCGACGACTGATGGTGGATTGAACAATTGGACCGCGAAAGATCATACACCTGTTACTTTTGTTACGCAGTAATGAATTCCTTTGTTTTTGTTATTTGTAATAAACAATGAATTAAAACTTTATGGCCCGGTGTCTTATCCGGGGCACCGTTGGTTTCATTTGTGAGGGCATATTAATTGTCATTTCATATATCATGAATAAAGACCTTGGACGTTTTCTCGCACTTCAAATCTTATGCTCCTTTTCTTTCTTTCCTTTCTTTCTATATTGCAAAACAGCTGTATTTACACACACTCACTCATACAGGTTTCAATCCACTTTGGATCTCACTGGTAACGACTCTGCTACTGCCAGTTATGACTTCGAAAATCCGATCAACTTAGCCGAAGACGAAGGTGAAGATGATTGTGAAGTGCCTGGTGAGCTTGCAAGACTGTTACTCCAGGAAGAGAGGGCAATTCAACCACATGAAGAGCCAGTGGAGACGATAAATCTGGGTACTGAGGCAGATAGAAAGGAAGTCAAGATTAGTGCCAACCTAGAGCTCAACGTGAAGCAACGGTTGACTCAGATGTTACATGATTATGTGGAGATCTTTTCCTGGTCCTACGAAGACATGCCCGGGTTGGATACTGATATTGTGGTCCATCATTTGCCTACCAAGGAAGACTGCCCTCCAGTTAAGCAAAAGGTCCGCCGTATGCGTCCAGAGATGTCTGAGAAGATCAAAGCTGAGGTTATGAAGCAATTCGATGTCGGGTTTCTTGCAGTGACTTCTTACCCTCAGTGGGTTGCTAATGTGGTGCCGGTACCAAAGAAAGATGGTAAGGTCAGAATGCGTGTTGACTACAGGGATCTGAACAGGGCCAGCCCCAAAGATGATTTTCCCCTACCTCACATTGACGTCCTGGTCGACAATACTGCTCAGCATAAGGTGTTCTCTTTCATGGATGGCTTTTCAGGTTACAATCAGATCAAGATGGCTCCTAAAGACATGGAAAAGACTACCTTTGTTAATCAGTGGGGCACCTTCTGCTACAAGGTCATGCCATTCGGGTTGAAAAATGTTGGGGCAACCTACCAACGTGCCATGGTTGCTTTATTTCATGACATGATCCATCATGAGATAGAAGTGTATGTCGACGACATGATTGCAAGGTCCCAAACTGAGGAGGAACACCTTGACCATCTGCAGAAGTTGTTTGACCGTGTGAAACTGTATAAGCTGAGGTTGAACCCGAACAAGTGCACCTTCGGGGTTAGATCTGGAAAGTTGCTAGGCTTCATTGTAAGTGATAAGGGTATTCAAGTGGACCCTACCAAGGTCAAATCCATTCAAGAGATGCCAGTCCCTAAGACAGAGAAAGAGGTCAGAGGCTTTTTAGGACGCCTGAATTACATTTCCCGATTCATCTCGCACCTAACCTCTACTTGTGAACCAATCTTCAAGCTGCTGAAGAAAGATCAGGTAGTACGTTGGAATGATGAATGTCAGGCTGCTTTTGACAGAATCAAAGAATATCTCCAAGAACCACCCATTCTTATGCCACCGGTTGAAGGGAGACCTCTGATACTATACCTGACAGTACTTGACAACTCAATGGGGTGTGTGCTGGGGCAGCATGACGAGTCTGGCCGAAAAGAGCATGCCATTTATTACCTTAGCAAAAAGTTTACCGACTGTGAGACCCGATATTCACTGCTCGAGAAAACTTGCTGCACTTTGGTATGGGCTGCTCGCCGGCTGAGACAGTATATGCTGACTCACACTACCTTGTTGATCTCAAAGATGGATCCAATAAAGTACATATTTGAAAAGCCTGCTCTGTCCGGGAGAATAGAAAGATGGCAGATGATCTTGACGGAATACGACATCCTGTACACGACTCAGAAAGCCATCAAAGGAAGTGTATTGGCAGACCACTTGGCACATCAGGCAGTAGACGACTATCAGTCAATGAACTTTGAGTTTCCAGACGAGAGCATCATGATAGTGACTGATTGTGAAGTACCTGGACCGGATGAAGGACCTGAGGAAGGATCCCGATGGTCTATGCACTTTGATGGAGCCTCCAACGCTTTGGGTAACAGTATCGGCGCTGTGATCATATCTCCTCAAGGCACTCATACTCCACTTACTGCCCGGCTATGTTTCAACTGCACTAACAACATGGCGGAGTATGAGGCATGCATCATGGGTCTCCAAGCTGCAATTGACTTAAGGATCAAGTTTCTGAGTGTCTTCGGAGATTCTGCTCTCGTGATCAATCAGATCAAAGGGGAGTGGGATACGAAACATCTGAATCTTATTCCTTACAAAGAATGTGTGTTGACATTGATCCCCCACTTCACAGAGATAACTTTTGAACATTTTCCAAGAGAGGAGAATCAGTTGGCGGACGCATTAGCTACGATGTCTTCCATGTTCAAAGTCAAATGGGACAATGAGGCTCCCCGGATCATCATCTGGAAACTGGACGAACCAGCATACTGTTGTGATCTTGAGACTGAGTTGGTGACTGAGAAGCCTTGGTACCATGAGGTAAAGAGGTATTTGGAAGCTCAAGAGTATCCTGAAGGTGCATCTGTCAATGATAAAAAGTTTCTGAGAAGGTTCGCAGCGAAGTTCTTCCTTATCAATGGCATTCTGTACAAGCGAAACCATGATTCGACCTTACTGCGTTGTGTGGATAAGACTGAGGCAGAAAGGATCATGGCGGAACTACATGAAGGTACCTTCGGAACACATTCCAGTGGACACACCATGGTAAATAAGATCCTTCGGGCAGGGTATTTCTGGTCCACAATGGAAGCCGACTATTACCAACATTCTCGGACATGTCATAAATGCCAGATTTACGCAGACAAGGTGCACGTTCCTCCAGTCCCTCTGAATGTCCTGACTGCACCTTGGCCCTTTGCAATGTGGGGCATAGATATGATCGGTGAGATTAAACCTACGGCATCCAACGGGAATCGCTTCATCCTGGTAGCGATTGATTACTTCACGAAGTGGGTTGAGGCAGCTTCCTATGCTACAGTAACCAAGAACGTTATGGCACGGTTCATTCGGCATAACCTGATCTGTTGATACGGCGTCCCTGAAAGGATCATCACAAACAACGGTACCAATCTCAATAACAAGATGATCACTGAGCTCTACGAGCAATTTAAGATACAGCACCATAACTCTTCTCCCTACCGGCCGAAGATGAATGGGGCTGTAGAAGCAGCGAATAAGAATATCAAGAAAATTGTGCAGAAGATGACAGTGACCTATAAAGATTGGCACGAGATGTTACCATTTTCTCTACATGGGTACCGTACCTCAGCAAGGACGTCAACCGGGGCAACTCCTTTCTCCTTGGTCTACGGTATGGAGGCAGTCTTACCGATCGAAGTGCAGATACCCTCTCTCCGGATAATGAAGGATGCAGATCTGAGCGAAGATGATTGGATCCAGACACGACTTGATCAACTAAACCTTATTGATGAAAAGAGACTTACTTCTATATGTCATGGTCAAACGTACCAAAAACGGATGATCAGGGCATTTAACAAAAAGGTCAGACCACAAGAATATCAAGTTGGGGATCTGGTAATCAAACGTATCATCCTTCCTCAGAGTGATCCAAGGGGCAAATGGACCCCTACGTACGAAGGGCCATTTGTGGTTAAACATGTGTTCTCATAAGGAGCCATGATTCTGACCACCATGGATGGTGACGACCTTCCTCACCCCGCCAATGCAGACATAGTAAAAAGATACTACGCATAATAAAGACCCTCTAGGTTGACATACCTAGGCAAAAATTAGGGCTTCCCGGCGAACCAAAAGGGTTCGGGAAAAATAAGGGATGAAAAGAAAAAAATTTGTACACCCGGCAAGTCGAAAACCTGAAAAGGCGGCTTGGGCAAAAATGGGTATCCCGGTGGACTGAAAACCCGAAAGGGCGGTCCAGGCAAAATTTAGGGATTAAAGCGTAATACTATGTCTCATTGGATCACTTTGCATCCAGAATCCGGTATCAACTGTCAAGTTCAGACGGCATCGATCAATCAACTTCATCTTCAGCTAGGTCATCAAGTGATGAGACGCTCGAAGATATAAAGGCGATAGCAGAGTTGGAACCCAGTGGGATTATTCTTTTCACATAGCTGTTTTGTTTTCCCTTTGTACAAATTGTATAAACTCTTTTATTCGGCGGCGCTCTTTTACTAGGACGTCAGCCTCTTGTATATAAACGCCTATTTTACAGGCAATTCAAAAATCAATATAAATTCACTTTTCAGACAAATTGCCAATTGTTTTTTCCTTTTTCTGTTTGTTTTGCGAAGAACGTCCAATGTTCAATTTTTGATATATGCATTTGACACTAATTTCTAACTCATAAATATTTGCATACAAAACAAAGGATTAATTACAGGTAACATTAGAAGCAAGGGCAATAGTAAGTTGTTTAAGCGATCCAATTGCTCTGTCCATCAAGGTATCAAGGTAGGTTCAGCTGAAGAACATAACCAGTATATCTTAATTCCCCAGAGAGTGAGCCAGCAAGTCAATGCACTCTCCCCAAACAGAGTTATACTATCAGCCTTAAGGAAGTTGGGTATCCTCCAGCAGATCTCAACATTCCTCAGCGGAGTACACAGGCATTCTTAACAAGCATCCCCGGCAGTCTTGACCTAAGATTGTTCCCCGGCGGTATATCAGACACTCAGTGGAGCCACTTCCCCAACATATCTCAAAAATTTCCCCAGGAGAGTCCAATCAAGATTTCCCCAGGAAAGTTTGAATCATCTCCCCAGCAGGAAGCTTATCCCCAGTAGATTCTGGAAGCTTATTCCCTACAGAGCACGAACGCGTCTCCCGGCTTTATTCAAAGGTTATTTCCCTACCAGGATATAATTGGGTTATCCTTAGCCAAAAGCCACGGAAAGACCGTCCCCGACGAAGTCTTCCTATCCCCAGCGGAGTCTATCAAAACTTCCAACATAACAACGGTATCCTCAGCGAAGTTACCATCAACATCTCAACAGCATACCTCTCTCCCCACAAAGTACTGTTCCCCAGCAAGGTAGCTAGAGTATTTTTTCCCCGCAGAGTAATCCATTCGCCAAGTTTATTCCCTAACGGAGTTATCTTCTCCTACCGGTATTCTTGCGACTATCATCCCCAGCGGAAACAACAAAGCACTATTCTCCAACATCAGCCCAGGATGTGACTTCCCGGCACCCGTCAAGGATTTACTTTCCTAGACAAAAACATAAATTCATAAACATCGCATTTCCATACATTACAGTATGCATATACGCATCATGAACATACAATCTCATTTATGTTGAGAACATCATTGCTTGATCCATATCATGCATTGCATATGACTGACCTTTAACTTTCAGGAAAGATCCAATTAAGTCCTCAGCCATTCCAAGACCTTGTCTGGTTCAGTTAAATCGACTCCTAAAGATTTTCCTGATTCTTATCCAGTCAAAGTTAATCCAAGGCCTTCTCTGGTTCAGTCAGATCGACCCTAAGATCTCCCTGATTCTTATTCCAGTTGAAGATTCCAAGACCTTACCTGGTTCAGTTAAATCGACTCCTAAAGATTTTTCTGATGCCGATCCAGTCCAAGGCCTTCTCTGGTTCAGTCAGATCGACCCTAAGATCTCCCTGATTCTTATTCCAGTTGAAGATTCCAAGACCTTGCCTGGTTCAGTTAAATCGACTCCAAAAGATTTTTCTGATGCCGATCCAGTCAAAGGCCTTCTCTGGTTCAGTCAGATCAACCCTAAGATCTCCCTGATTCTTATTCCAGTTGAAGATTCCAAGACCTTACCTGGTTCAGTTAAATCGACTCCTAAAGATTTTTCTGATGCCGATCCAGTCAAAGGCCTTCTCTGGTTCAGTCAGATCGACCCTAAGATCTCCCTGATTCTTATTCCAGTTGAAGATTCCAAGACCTTGCCTGGTTCAGTTAAATCAACTCCTAAAGATTTTTCTGATGCCGATCCAGTCAAAGGCCTTCTCTGGTCCAGTTAAATCGATTCCTAAAGATTTTCCTGATGAAGACTCAGTAGAAGACATCCAAGATTCTCTCATCGTTATTGTTGAGGTAGTAATCGCCCAAGGTTCTCTCATCGTTACTGTTGAGGTAGTAATCGTCCAAGGTTCTCTCATCGTCCCGTTGAGGTAGTAACCATCCCTGATTCATTCATCACCTTTTGAAACTCCAGACTCGACTCATGTATCTCGCCAGGGAACGTCTGAAGAGGTTTAAGGATTCAATTCCTGTAACCAGTCAGGGAACATTTACACAAAGAGTTTGAAGACCAACTCCTGTAACAGGTCAGGTAATCATCTTTCTTTTTCAGGTACGCAAGTTCTCGCTAAGGAATCTCTTACGCGATCGACACCTAGATGGAATCTATAAGCCCATCCACCTATCCATCACCTCTCAACATGGCATTTGTAAGCCCATCTTCCTATCCATCAATCTCCAAATGGCATATGTAAGCCCATTTCCATCATCACACTACTAACATGTGAGCGCAAATTTCTGGGCACTCTAGTGTTCAATCATCTTCCACCTTCGGATTACGAAAGGCACGTCAGCCAATCTACATCCTCAGGTCTAAGAAGATTGAACAGGGGCAACTGTTATACCCCAAAATTTGCCCTCCCATTTTCTGCAAGATTTGCCAAGATCAAGGTTCAAAATCTCTCAAGGGTTGCACAGTTCAATGGCCTCCTAACAGTCAAAAATTAGGGTTTTGGTTCTGGCAAAGAAATTGAAGTTTCCAAGGGTCCAAACAAGTCCCACATGCCTATAAACATTGTCAAGCATCCTTATGCCAAGTCTCAAGACTCACTGCACAAAATTGCACAGTCAAAAACCCTAATTGCTCAACAGTCAACTGCAGGGGCAAAATGGTCATTTGACAGTCAAAAGTCAAAATTTTTGGTCAACATCTTATTTTGAAGCCACAAACATCATTTGATCAATTCTTGATCATGATTCTCAAAGCATGGCTCAAAAAGTCTCAAGATGCAAAAGTTTCTATATTTGGACAATTGAAAAAGTCAACTGCAAATTGACCAAGGCATAACTTCCACATGGTTTATCAGAAAAATTCCATCCAAAGCTAATTTTGAAGAGAATGACATTTCCTACAACTCCTCTTCACACTTCAAGTCCAAGAAATGCCCTCACAAAAAGTTATGAATCTCAACATTATAGGTCATTTTCAAAAGTCAACAAAAAAACACTTTAAGTCAAAGACCATAACTTGAGATTGGTAAATCAAAATGACATGGGACCAAAGTCATTGGTTAGAGGACTTCAAGACCTTTCCAAAATGTCCAAGAACATGATCAAAGCTTAAAAATTGAGCAAGATATGCCTTGTGGAAGTTGGGAAATATTTGGGAATTTTGAAAAGTCAACTTTGCTTCAAATACCTCAAAATTGCTAATGGGCCTCAATTTCTTCCAAGAATCATCACCCAAAAGCTATGCACGACCCATTGACCCAAAGGGAAGTTATTTTCTTATTTTTAATTAATTAATTGAGTTTATAATCCTATTAATTCATTTAATTAAAATTAAATATGAGAAAAATACTAAAATAAAGGTTTTGAATCTTTTTATGCAGCATATGCACTCTTTATGTACTCAAGATTTCGTGCACATCCAAAAGGGAAAGAATCTCCCATGATTGGCAAGTTCCATGGCAAGAAAATATTGAAAAAGATCATGAAAATCAAATTTTGAAAATCATTGAATACAAGGCTTTGGGCTTGGATTGTTGACCTAATTCATTCCACATATATGCAAGAACACAAACCTAATCCTAAAAACAAGAAAGTTGTGCCTCAAGCATAAGAAAAAAACTTGCATTTTTCAAAAAAAGTTAAAGACTGAAAACATAGTTCCAGTGTGATTCAAAGCCTACCATCCATTCCAAAGGCTTGCTTGGACTTTCTTGAACGTGTCTCAATCCTTTTCCACTGTCCACACTCAAAGAATTGGTTTGAGGTAGTGGGGGTTTAAAACCCCCGCTATCTGTTTCTAGTTAGAGGCAAAGGGAGAAGAAGATGCTAGCGTGTTGAATGATGGTTGGCAAGTTTGAATAACTGGTGCCTTTTTTTTGTCCAGTATAACGCTTATTTTTCACATATAGTATTCATCGCCCACTAAATAAACAAAGAAACGCACTAGCTCCATTGGCAAACGCGCTGGCATGCAGGTATTGGGACCTGGGTTCGATTCCCAGGTCCCCCACTTCCTCAACATTATTTTTCTTAATATGTTTCCATGCAGCGCCTCACCTGAAGTCCACCATACACGCATGCGTACTTGCCTGCCAAGTGGCCAGGGGTCCCAATCCAAAGGTCAGAACTTGCAGATCATCATACGCATTGGTCAACAACTCCATACACAAGTCTGAAAAGTCAAAAAAGGCTTGATTGAAGTGGGCCAGATTACTCACAATAAGCCTCCAAATTGGGTCAACCACCCCCCATGTTTGCATTTTCTTTCTCTCTTTTTATTCTTTTCTTTTATTTATTTTAAGCATGTTAATTGTTTTATTTAATTCCATAAAATAATAACATAAAACCAAAAAAATCAGAAAAGTCAAAAATAAAAAAAATGTTTATTTAATTTTTAATTCATTAATAGTTTTTTTTTGTAAATAAATTCCAATAAACAATTTAGGTTAATTTAGGCTTTTTAACTTTAACATTTTTTTCTTAAATAAACTAAAAAACATTTAAAAAAATTAGGTTTTAGCATTGTTATTCTTTTTCTTAATAAATAATTTATTTCCTTATCATCATTATTATTAACTATTAATTAACTTTGTAAATAAACTTATAATTAATTAATTAGAATAAATTAGGTTTGAACTTTAATTCTTTTCCTTAATAATTAAAAACATGTAGAATTAGGGTTTCTTTTCCTTTTAATTTTCTTTATTTTTATTAAATACAAAAACATCAAAAATAACTTCTTTTCTTATTAAAATAATTTAATTAATTTAGTAATTTCAATTTAATTTCTTTAAAGGGTCCAACGCCCTCGCACCTTCGATTATAATTTCTTTTCGCGCGTTCGCTTCTTTTTTTTTATTTTAAATTTATGTAATTGCCCCAAAGCTTTGTAATAGATAATTAGGACATTTACTTTCCGCACTTTTTTTCCAAAATCGGGTCTTTGTTAATTTGGCGATGTATGGACTCGCGCCTTGTAATAGCGTAGGACCTTTATTTTCCCGCACTTTAAATTCTGCACCTTTAAACTGTTAATCACATGAAAGAATGTATTCCCAAATAAAAATCAAAGCGTAGATCACTAAATGAATGACAAGACAAATATTATCTGAAAATGACACACAATTCACACACCACTCTTAGGGTACGCCTCACTGTTGCCTTGCCCCTCGAAACGTGGTCGTCGAGTATAGGACGTTTTAGTAAGTCCTTATGTCCATGAACATGGCATAAGGGTAGCTTCTAAGGTGTCCTACTATTGCTCTGGTGATCACATTGTTGCCTTACCCTCGAAACGTGGTCGTCGACTATAGGACGTCTTAGTGAGTCCTTATGTTCCATTGATCTAGTTGCCTCGAAACGGTCGCCTCGAAACAAGTTGCCTCGGAATAGTTGCCTCGAAATAAAAAGATCAATGGCATAAGGGTAGCTTCTAAGGTGTCTTACTGTTGCTCGGTGACCACACTGTCCCTAAACTCGAATTGACCCGAACACCTCCAACGGTGGTGCTACCTACCTCTCAATGGTGGGATGGCACAACCTTAAGGACATTAACACATCCTAATTCCTTAGGGTAGGTAGATGACTCGTAGATACTTGCTCTAATTCAAAACAAATCAAAAACTTCTTTTCACACCTACACTTTTCAAAAAGCTTTCAAAAACAACTTTTCAAACACTCTTGAGGACTGATACAAGAGTCGAACTGAAATTTTAAACGAAACTTCTTCAAACCCACTCACTTTGAAAAGCAAACAAACCTTTTGAAAACACAAATGAGCAAGTATCTAAGAGCCCATGGATAACCATGGATAGAAAGGGTGTTAATACCTTCCCTTTCTATAAATCTACCTCCCGAACCGAGAACTAATCTCAATAAGGAATTTTTCTGTGCTTTTGTCCTTTCCATGTTGGAGAAAATAAAAGATGGTGGCGACTCTTGCTTCTGCGACATTTCGCGAACCAGCGTTAAACAGTCAGTTCCAGATCCACCGATCACAAGAAGGAACCGGTGTAGGGTTTCCTGTTGATGAGCCCGTGTAAGACTTCTTCTGAAAGAAAAGGAACCGGTGTAGGGTTGCCTGAGGATGATAAGCCCGTGTAAGACTTCTGAGGTTGAGAAGGAAACCGGCGTAGGGTTGCTTCATGATGATCAAGTAGATAATTGTCCTGTCTGGTTTCAGGTATTAACCCACGATCAGTCGTCCACAGAATTTTCCTGGCTTGTTACCAATGTTAATCTGGAACTGTAAAGGTAGATGGTAATCATCTTTTGATTGACTTTTTCCTGAAAAGGCAAAGTATTAGTGGTACGCAGTGTCATGATGCATGAACTGCAAGATTTCAAGATGTTCTCAAAAATAAATGAGATTCGTGTTGTATGATGCGTATGCATGCTATAATGTATGAAGATGTGACGTTTATGAATGTATTTTTGTCTAGGAAAGTAAATCCTTGACGGGTGTTGGGAAGTTAACTCCTGGGCTGATGTTGAAGAGTAGCGCTCTTTGTTTCTACTGGGGGTGATTGTTGCAAGAATACCGGTAGGAGAAGATGACTCCGTTGGGGAATAAACTTGGCGAATAGATTACTCTGCGGGGAGTGAACTCTGTGGGGAAAGAGAGGTATTTTGCTGAGATGTTGATGATAACTCCGCCGGGGATACCACTGTTGAGCTCTGTTGGAAGTTTTGATGAACTCCGCTGGGGGATAGGAAGACTTTGCCGAGGACGATCTTTCCGTGGTTTTTGGCTGAGGATAACCCAGTTATATCCTGGTAGGGAAATAACCTTTGAATAAAAAGTCCGGGAGACACGTTCGTGCTATGCGGGTGACAAGCTTCCAGAATCTACTGGGGATAAGCTTCCTACTGGGGAGATGGATTCAACTCTCCTGGGGAGACTTTTCAGATTGCACTGAGGAATGGCTCCACTGGATGTCCGGTATGCCGCCGGGGAACAATCTTAGATCAAGATTGCCAGGGATGCTTGTTTAAGGAATGTTTGTATACTTCGTTGGAGAATATTGAGATCTTTTGGGGATATCCAACTTCCTTAGGGATGATAGTGGGCAAACTCTGCTTGGGGAGAGTGTGGCTGAACCTTGACTCACTCTCTGGGGAATTAAGGCATCTTGGTTGTGTTCTTCAGCCGAATTTACCTTTGTACCTGGTGGACCGAGCTATTAGATTGCTTAGACAACTCATTATTGCCCCTGTTTCTGCGGGAGGAAGTACCTGTGGAGGTCTTGATTGACAAATCTCCTTCTGGTAGACAAGTGACGGGATGCTGGGACATAGTTGTACGCTTTTGATCCCTAACTTTTGCCTGGACCGCCCTTTCGGGTTTTCAGTCCACCGGGATACCCATTTTTGCCTAAGCCGCCTTTTCAGGTTTTTGACTTACCGGGTGTACAGATTTTTTCATTTCATCCCTTATTTTTGCCCGAACCCTTTTGGTTCGCCGGGAAGCCCTTATTTTGCCTAGGTGTGTCGACCTAGCGGGTCTTTGATTATGTGCAGTATTTTTTTCGACTATGTCCACGTTCTCAGAATGTAGGGAGGTGCCCCTATCAGTAGTGTGCATCGCCATACTACCAGAAGATCTTTGTTTGATCGTCCAATGCCCCAAGTTATCCAGATGGAGATTTGCCCCATGTTGGTTGGCCTTTTGAGAGATTCTCTGAATCTTGACTTAACTGCCCCAGATAATAGACCATGATCGTGTCTGCCCCTTGGTTGGAAGTGCTTTTGTTCATTAGACATTCATCGTGCGAACTTCTATGTTGTTCAAACAAATGGTCATATGCAAGCAATGTTATATCAACAATGCAAAGCTTATGTCTGTCTTGAAGTTTTTGAAAATGCATTTTTTCATAAAAACAAGTGAAATTTTTTTTTTGTGAACTGTGATGCCAACTCGTTATTTTACCGCAAACCTTGAGGAGTCAGGATACCTTTGGTAACAGTATGCTTTCGAACTAACCCATGCTTCAGCTAGGACTTTTAGGGGTTATAGCGTGGCCTGGTTCAAGGTTTAAGAAACAAAGGATAAAGGCTCAAATTTATTTGTACCCACCCGCTCTTCGTGATGTTCTTCAAACCTACACTCAGTTGATCGTGCGTTAGACCTTGTTTGAGTCTTTGTCCTGATATTCTGGTGATGGTTCAGATGTTGACAATTTATTTTGAATAGGCAGTCTTTTCCTTTTGTTGAGGATTTGTTGGACCTCTTTCTTTTTGATTTCATTATCCCTGTTTTTTGCCTGAATTGTTTCTTTTGGAATTACAGTCAGCGGGATGCCCCAGCTTTGTAAGTCTCCTTCATAGGTTTTGACTTATTGGGCTTTCGTTTTTTTTGGTAATGACTGCATGTCTTTATGATTATCCGGAACCATCTCTGTATTTTGTTTTGGAGGACTCTTTTGGTGCCATTCGTTGTGCACTTGGATCAACTGAGAGAACTACCCTGCCCCAGGTTATAATTAAGGGTTTTAATTTTCGAAAAGAAAAACTCCTACTTCTTAGGCTCAAAGGGGTTGACGAGGGATTATCATCCTTATAACTCCAGTGTTTAGGAATTGAAACAATGCATGTACCTCATCAGCGGGGTTTGTTCAAAAGCATACTGTATATTGTGGTATCGTTTTTGTCATCCTCCCTCAAGAGGCTTAGAATTTTAAATCAAGAGTTGATCATCACAGAAAATATGAAAATAGTTTGCATATAGTGAATACGAAATAATTACTTCAAAACAGACATGTGTAATGCATTAATGAAATAACAACGTTTGACATGAATAAAATGTTTGAACAATCAAAGAAAAATACAACTTGAACATTCGAAAGAACAAAAGAATTTCCAATCCTAGCCATGTTTTGTCAAGGGAGCAGTGATCACATTGGGAGTCTCAGCCAGCTCGAATTCGATCTCCTTAGCATCGATCATATTCTGGATCTTGTATTTTAACGCCCAACAATCCTCAGTATCATGCCCCGGGCTATCAGAATGGTAAGCACACCTCACTTCTGGGTTGTAGTTTGGAGAGGAGGTCTTGGGATTTGCAGGAGGGTTGATCACCGCAATCAGATTCATCTTCAACATGTGTTGCAGTTCTTGTGACAATGGCATGTTGATGTTGGTGAACTGTCTTCTAGGCTCGTCCGGCCTTCGCTGATTTCCCTTTTGTGGTTGTCGGCGTGGTGCAGAACCAGAGATCATGACTGCCCCTGCATGTTGGTCACGGCAACTCTTTTGACTGTATGCAGCATTAGACTCTTTCTTCCCCATGTAAGGCTTTTTGTGAGTATCAGAAGGTGTGGCCTCTTGAATCTTCCCAGCCTTGATACCAGCTTCAATTCTTTCCCCAGTCAAGATAAGGTCTGTAAACCCTGCAGATGAATTACCAATGAGATGATTGAAGAACGGCCCAGATAGGGTCCCCAAGAACATATCAACGAGTTCCCGGTCAGTCAGAGGTGGCTGTACCCTTCCAGCAAGGTCCCTCCATTTTTGATCATATTCTTTAAAACCTTCGCCTGCACCCATAGACATTCCCTGAAGCTGAGTGCGCGTGGGAGCAAGGTCGGCATTGTACTAGTACTGCTTGTAGAATGCAGTGGCCAAGTCCTCCCAGCTGCGGATGTTGGCTCCATTCAGTTGATAGAACCAGTCGAGTTGAGTTCCTGACAGACTATCCTGAAAGAAGTGAATCCATAAATTCTTGTCAGCCGTGTAGGGCTGGATCCTCCTTATGTATGACCTGAGATGCAGCTTAGGACAAGAGGCCCCGTCGTACTTTGCAAAGGCAGGTGCTTTGAATTTGTGCGGGATTACTACCCCAGAAGACAGACCTAGATCTTCGAAGTCCAGGCCGGGCACTTTTTGTATTTCCATAGCACTTAGCCTGTCTTCTAGCTGTTTGTACCTGTCCTCAGCTGGAGGGTACTGTTCATCATTGTAATCGGTCTCATTATCGGAGACTACTGGACTAGGAACCTCCCTCTCATGGGGACTGTCTTTCCCAACAGATGTGGTAGTCTGCTCAACTTTATTTTGTGATCCATTCCCAGATTTACGTCTCGGGTTGAACAGCACAGTCCTCTTCTTCTTCTTTTTCAAAAGCAGGGTCTTCAGATCTTGTTACCCCTGGGCCAAACTCATGATCAACTCTTGGAACTGGGCATTCTGAGCCTGGAGAGCCTTGATGGATTTCTCAGTAGATGATTCAGGATTCATGACGATCGGCTGAAATAAACAGCGAAGAAGGTAAGCAACCTGTAAACAGTGGTACCTGTAATGCCATGATATGTATAATATGCATGCAATGTTTTCAAGGATCTCGCGGGGTAAACAGAGAAATTGGTTAGAATATTGTAGCTTGATTGAAGGAACTTCGTGTTGATGAGAGTCCTTCTTCAAGAGTCAAGGCTCACCATATCGAGTGGGTCATAGCCCCTGACAACCTTGGCTAGAGGAAAATAAATCCCCTTTGCCCTTTGCTGGACAGTTGGTTCATCATGACCTGCATCACAAGCCCTTGAGATCCTTAAAATGGGTTAGTCTTTATGCAGGATGCATGCAATGGTATGATGTTATGCTATGCATGGGGTAATGTAGGTAAACCCTGTTATGAGTCCCAATTAAGGACTGTAAACAAAACCTGCAAGAAACTCAAGTGTCAGATAACCAGCATGTAAATAGTCAAGTTGGAAGGCACACAAGTCACACAAGAGATCCCTTAGAGTTTAGGCCAGCATGGGGTCTGGGGTACTACCCTCTTGTAGTTGGTGGGCTCAAAACCTGTCCTATCAGAAGTAACCGGGTTCTAAGGGTCCCAATATCATTGGATTGTTTTTTGTGTTCATCGTTTCGATTTAGCCACTGAACTGGCGACCGAAATATTCCAAGAAAACAACCCTCAATTGAGTGTAGTATCGAGTATCAACCAACCTCGGACTGCACCAAAGTCAGTTATCTCACTACCCTAAAGAGGCCAAGATGGTTCAATTAAGGTTCCTAAGGTCAGTTGATGCTTCACGATACCACGTGGCGGCCCCGTACTCTCCTTGACTGGACTCAAGGGTTACCGGTACTCACCAAAGTGCCACATCAACGTAGCAGACTGCTTCAACCATGTCGGTATACCCCACACAGTTCCCTCACAGTCTTGTTGCTACTTTCTAAGAAGGTATCCCCCAGATCCGGGTTAGGATCTATAGAACTCCCAAGACAGTACCCACAATAATAAAGCAAACAATTCGGACAATTGAAAACACAAGTGATCTTAGTCCTAAGGTACACCTCACTTTTAAAAGTATTTCCCCAGCAGAGTCGCCAGTTCTGTGATCGGTGGATTTAGAACTGACTGTTTAACGCTGGTTTCGCAAAATGTTGCAGAAGCAAGAGTCGCCACCGTCTTTTATTTTCTCCAACATGGACAGGACAAAAGCACAGCAAAATTCCTTATGAGATAGTTTCTCGGTTCGGGAGGTAGATTTATAGAAAGGGAAGGTGTTAGCACCCTTTCTATCCATGGTTATCCATGGGCTCTTAGATACTTGCTCACTATGTTTTCAAAATGATGTTTGCTTTTCAAGATGTGAGTGGGTTTAAAAAAGTTTCGTTTAAAGATTTCTGAATAACTCTTGTATCAGTCCTCAAGAGTGTTTGAAAAATTGTTTTGAAAGCTTTTTGAAAGTGTCGGTGTGAAAAGAGTTTTTTGTTTGTTTTTGAATAGAGCAAGTATCTATGAGTCATCTACCTACCCTAAGGAATTAGGCTGTGTAAATGTCCTTAAGGTAGTGCCATCCCACCATTGAAAGGTAGGTAGCACCACCGTTGGAGGTGTTCGGGTCAATTCGATTGTTAGGGACGTTGTGGTCACCGAAGCAATAGTCAGGACACCTTAGAAGCTACCCTTATGTCCTTGATCCTTTTTTAATCTGAGGCAACTATTTCGAGGCAACTGTTTCGAGGCAACCGGATCATGGACATAAGGACTTACTAAAACGTCCTATACTTGACGACCATGTTTCGAAGGCAACAGGTGAGGCGTACCCTAGAAGTGGTGTGTGTATTTGTGTGTTGTTTTCAGTTTAACAGTTATCTTTGATCATTGTATTGTGAGCTACGCTTGTTTTTAATTGACCATACATTCTTTCATGCAATTTAGAATTTAAGAGTGCAGAAATTTAAATGCGGAAAGATAAATCCTACGCTATTACAAGGCGCGGGTCTATACATCTCCAAAATACAAAGACCCGTTTGGTAAAAATGCGGAAAGATAAAGACCTAATTACTATTACAATCCTTGAGCAGTTACATAATATTCGAAAAGAAAAAAGAATAACGTGCGAAAGAATAAAAGTTAGGACGTCCGAGGGTTTTGACCCTTTTGAAATTAAATTGAATTAAAAGTCTAATTATTATTTAATTAAAGAAAAGAAATTGTTTTTTATGTTTTTGGTATTTATGAAATAAAGAAAATTGAAAATCAAGAGAAACCCTAATTCTAAGTTATTTTAATTATTAATAAAATATTAAAGTTGACCTAATTTACTAATTAATTAATGTACATGTTTATTTACAAAAATAAATAGTAATTAATAATAATGAGAGAAAATTATTTATTTAAGAAAAAGATGAAAATGCCAAAAACCCTAATTCTAGATATTTTTTTATTTATTAAGAAAAAAAAGATTAAAGTTTAACCTAAATTAACTAAATTAATTATTAACATTTATTTACAAAAATAAATTAGTGATGAATTAATAATAATTAAATATATTTTACACTTTTTGATTTTTCTGTTTTTTATTATGGAAATTATTTTATGATGAATTAAGAAAAACAATTAAAACAATTTAAAAGAATTAAAAGAAAAGAAAAGAAAATTAAAGAAAGAATACAAACAAAGGGGGTATCAGGCCCATAATGGAGGTTAATTGAGAAATTCAGGCCCATCAGCATAGGGCCTTGTTTGACTTTTCTGATCATGCATGTGCTGGTTGACTGGACCATATGATGGTCTTCATCTTCTGACTCTTGGATGGAAGCTCATGGCCATGTGGCAAGCTTGGACGTGAGGCTTCATGATGGACCTTGGGGCGTGTACTGCATGGGAATACATTGAAACAAAAATTAAGAATTAAGTGGGGGGACCTGGGAATCGAACCCATGTCCCTATACCTGCAAGACACCTCATCAACCAACTGGGCTATTGCGTTTGTTTGTTAACATAATGGAGAGTGATTATTATATAAAAAAACAAGTGTTAGTGGTATGAACAAAGAAAAGCGCGCCAACATTTGAATTACCCAACCATGCCTGGACACCTCAGCTTCTTCTTCATTCTTTCTGCAAAAATACAAAACAAGTAGCGGGGGTTTTAAACCCCCACTAAATGGAAACTGTAAAAATAGCGATTAGAAGAGGAATAAATATAAAAAGGGCGCGAGGGCATCAAACGATTCGTCTTGTTGTCACGAATATGTCCATACAGGTTTGGTGGTCTAATTTTACCATATATGAGAACCCCCAATTTTGAAGTTCTGAAACCCTAGGTTTCATCAATGGCAGATTTTGATACAAGTAGTGTTAGTCCAATTAAACGGTACCAATCGCTTCAGAAGATCATTATTAGTGTAAATCAACAATCAAAATATATGAATAATGCATGGAAATCATGTTTCGATTATCAACATATTCGTTCAAACCATAACCATATTTTACCGTTTCTTTGAGTATGGGGACTGGAAAATGGTTGCAACACGTTCAAAGAAGTCTCAGCAAGGGTTTGGAATCAACAATCTTCCCTGAATTGGACTGTAAATCAGAAAACAGTTTTTTGAGTTTTTATGAAAAATTTGCAAAGTGAATATGTGCTTTCAGCAGCTTTTTCGTGTATGCTTGCATTAGGTTTCCTTGTGCATATCTATGTGAAGCATTCTAGGTCAAAAACAAGCCCAAAGATCCATGAATGTTTTGAATATTTGATTTTTAATCATGAATTTCCAATCTTTTTTCCATGCAAATCTTGCCAAATATGGGTGATCTTGTCTTGTTGATTGGTGCACGAAATCTTTAGCCTATAATGAGAATATTTGCTGCACAAAAAGATTTGAAAAGCATTATTTGATATTTTTCTACAATTAAAACTAATTAAATGAATTAATAATAATAAAAATTCAATTAATTAATTAAAAATAAGAAAATAAATCATTTTTAGCTCAATGGGTCGTGCATAGGCTTTGGGTAATGATTCAAGAAAGAAATTGAGGCCCATTAGCAAATTTGAAGTGTTTTAGGCAAAGTTGACTTTTCAAAATTCCCAAAAATTTCCCAACTTCTCCAATGCGTATCTTGCTCAATTTTGAAGCTATGATCATGTTCTTGGACATTTTGGAAAGGTCTTGAAGTCCTCTAACCAGTGTCTTTGGTCCCATGTCATTTTGATTTACCAATCTCAAGTTATGGTCTTTGACTTAAAGTGCCTTTTTGTTGACTTTTTAAAATGACCTATAATGTTGAAATTGATAACTTTTTGTGAGAGCATTTCTTGGACTTGGAGTGTGAAGATGAGTTGTAGGAAATGTCATTCTCTTCAAAATGAGAATTGGATGGGATTTTTCTGATAAACCATGAAGAAGTTATGCCTTGGTCAATTTGCAGTTGACTTTTCAGCTGTCCAAAAATAGAAACTTTTGCATCTTGAGACCTTTTGAGCCATGCTTGTGGAATCATGATCAAGAATTGATACAATGATGATTGTGGCTTCAAAATAAGATGTTTACCAAAAATTTTGACTTTTGACTGTCAAATGACCATTTTGCCCCTGCAGTTGACTGTGAAGCAATTAGGGCTTTTGACTGTGCAACTTGATGCTGTGAGTCTTGAAACTTGACATATGGATGCTTGACAATGTATATAGGCATATGGGACTTGATTGGACCCTTGAAAACCTCAATTTCTTTGCAAGAACCAAAACCCTAATTTTGACTGTGTTAGGAGGCAATTGGACTGTGCAACCCTTGAGGGATTTTGAAGCTTGATCTGGAGATTGATCTTGGCAAATCTTAAAGAATATGGGAGGGCAAATTTTGGGGTACAACAGTATGTCAGATTTATGTTGATGACATCATATTTGGATCTACTAAACCTTCTCTGGGAAGAAAGTTTGCTAAATGTATGCAGGCAGAATTTGAGATAAGCCTAATGGGGGAACTAAAATTCTTTCTGGGCATTCAGATTAATCAAACCCCAGAAGGAACTTACATTCATCAGAGCAAATATGTCAGAGAACTTCTGAAAAAATTTGATCTCTCAGAATGTAAGCCATCAAAGATTCCAATGCATCCCACGTGCATTCTGGAAAGAGAAGAGGTAAGTAAAAAGGTAGAACGGAAGGTCTATAGAGGTATGATTGGTTCTCTTCTATATCTGACGGCTTCAAGGCCTGACATTTTATTCAGTGTTTGCATTTGTGCTAGATTCCAATCAGATCCTAGAGAATCTCACTTAACAGTAGTTAAGCGAATTTTCAAGTATCTGAAAGGTACTACTAATCTGGGTTTGTTTTATAGAAAATCAAGTGATTATAGCTTAGTAGGATACTGTGATGCTGATTTTGCTGGAGACAGAGTAGAACGTAAAAGCACTTCTGGAAGCTGCCAGTTTCTGGGAGAAAATCTGATCTCATGGTCCAGCAAAAGATAATCTACAATTGCTCTATCAGCAGCAGAAGCTGAATACATAGCAGCAGCTGGATGCAGCACACAAATGCTCTGGATGAAAAGTCAACTTGAGGACTTCCAGATATTTGAGAGTAACATTCCTATCCTCTGTGACAATACTTCTGCTATTTGTCTCAGCAAAAATCCTATTTTGCATTCTAGGGCTAAGCATATAGAAATAAAACATCATTTTATTAGGGACTATATTCAGAAAGGGATTTTAAATTTAAAATTTATTAACACGAACCATCAATGGGATGATATTTTTACAAAACCTCTTTCTGAAGATAGGTTCAACTTCATTCTGAAACATCTCAGCATGAAGCTCTGCCCAGAATAAAATTGTTTTGATTCCATATCTTAACCTTCAGAACTTTATTTATATTTCTGTGAACTATTGATCAATCTTTCTTCAGATCTTTAGAAGTGCAGATTGTATCAGAATCTATCCATGAAGATCTGAGCGCTTCATTTCAAGGATAGAAATATGTTGTTCACTCAAGCAAACAAGTGTCATCCAGTCATCAGCTATTTTCTGAGGCTGAACACGCATTCACGTTTCTGAAAAGGCAAAAGCGCTGATTGTATGCATTGAGACACATGTCATGGGTAACCGTTCCAAATATCTTTTTGAATCCCCTAAAATCAGCTATCATTAAATGCTAATAATCATTATTAATTTCTCTCTCTTGTCGTTTATGTTTTCAAAATTGTTTAGAAATCTATTTAAACACACTTCACACCATTTACACTCTTTTACCTTCACTTTCATTTTCTCTCAAACTTACTGATTTCAGCGTTCTTACTTTCTCAAAAAAACCCTTTCAATCTTTTTCACAAAAACCTTCGTGTGAACATGGCTTCTTCCAGCATTCCTACTTCAGGTTCCCAGAAAACAGGTTCATCTGAACAATATGAAGAACCCCACAGAACGCTTCTAACACCAATCAAAAACCTAGAGGTTCTGTCAGAATTGATCGTGGATTTCAACAGCCTTCAAGAGAATGGGTTTAATATTTCTGAAGAGGTTAAGGCTCAAGGCTGGGAAAAGTACTTTGACAGACTGGTGGGTCCAACATTTCCTATTCTGGTAAAGGAATTTTGGATTCACGCTTCTTCTTCAAATCATCAAGTTACGTCTTACATTATGGGAAAGAAGATTGTTATTACTAAAGACCTGATTGCAAGACTCATAGGGCACAGTGGTGGTGGTGTTCATTGCATTGACATGGCAGAAAGGTGCGCTGATGCTGCCCTAATTGCAAGGGAAATCTTCACTCTGGGGCTTCCCTCCAGCAAGATAAGGGTTTTGAAAGACAAACACAAAATTTGGGCCAAGATCATTCTGGGGTGCATCAATCACAGGAAGCCTACCATCTCTCCTGATTACATTAAAATTAATTAGCAATTTCTGATCTATTTCATCTCTCAGAAGGTCAAGATAAATCTGGCTCATCTGCTGTTCAACCATCTTAGGACAAGTGTTAAAGAAACAAGAGAAGAGGAGCGTACAAAAATGGATTGGATACCCTTAGGAAGACTGATATCAGATATTCTAACAGAGAATAAGCTGATTGATCATCTTACAGAGGCTCAGGAAATCAGCTCTTTGGAAGCTACTGTGAGCAAATAGTTGAATGCTAAGAATCTGAAGAAGATGAAGTTGATTGAGAACATTAAGAAGGAACCAGCGTCACTCCTTTTGCTGAAATCTCCAGCAGAAGAGTCCCTCTGGATAACTTCCCTCTGTTCTCAGAGATTGATTCTAAACCAGATATAATACTCAGATATCTGGATGCTTGCAAGGCTGATGGCACAACACCAAATCTGAATATTCAAGATCTTCAGCAGAAGGCTCCAGAAGTTGTGCTGAAGAAAACCAAGAAAAGGAAAGTTACAGCAGAAGCATCCTCCCAACAGACTCCTAAAAAGAGAGGTAATCTTTCTTCTGTAACTGTTTTAGATTCAATTGTTGTATCAACATCCATCCTAATTCCCACTCAACCTGAAAACCCGACACCTCGAACTTTCGATGATTTTGACCTTGACTTTGACCCCTCTGAATCACTAACTCTCAGAAGATCTCGCTCCCAACCTCAAAATCCAAATATTGTTGAAACCCAACAAGAACTTGCAAAAGTTCTTTCTGATATAGACCAACATACTTCTGCTCCCATACCAGAAAATCCAAATCCTCAAACTACCACAGAACCACAACCAGAAACTCCCATCTCACCACAACCAGAAATTCCCATCTCACCACAACCAGAACTTCCACTCTCTCCAGAACCAGAAATCCCACTACCCTCATCTCCTCAACCAGAAATTAATCCACCTTTTCCCCAACCTGAACCATCTCACCCAGAAGTTCAAACTTCTGAGGCTCCACAACCTGAACCATCTCACCCAGAAGTTCAAACTTCTGAGGCTCAACCCTCTGAATCCCTTGAACCAGAACCTCTGGCCATTCATTTTCCCTGTGGCACCATTGTGAATTTTCCACAACTTCCCTCTTCACCAGAATTAACAGCACCAAATTCCCCATCAAGTCCAATCATAATTCCTGACTCTCCCACTCCCTCACCAAAGAACAATACAGAAGACAACATCAAGACTGTCATTGACTTAATAGTTTTTGAATGTCTTGCTGCCATCAACCACAAAACAGCTATCCCTAAACCAAAACATCCAGATGTTGGTACCAGCATATTGAACTTTGAAACAGAAGTACAGAAGTGGATCACTTCTCTAAAACAAGCTAGTCTTGAGCTGGTTGATCCTGCTGCATCAGACTACCTTTGGACAAAGTTCAGAAGATGGGTATGCTCTGAAACCTTTAAGCTGCAAGAACAGAGCTATGGACAAGCTCAACAGAACTTCAGCAATCTGCTGAAATAAATTGAAGGTCCAGTTCTGAGCAAGTTGCTTAAAGAAGAAGTTCTCCCTCTGGACAATGCTCATTGGTCTGAACACCGTCCAGCATCCAAAGTTCAACCTGATACTCAAGATCTGATGGTTCCTGCTGAAGCACTAGTTCAAGAAGAAAATATTGCAAAAAGCTCTGAGAAGCGTCATGTTTCTGAAGATCCTCAAGCTTCCTCCATTGACAGGCAAACTCTTGAAGACTTGAAAAGATCTGATATGCTGATGAATGAAAGAATGGATAAACAGGACAGAAAAATTGATGCAATTGCAAGCATGTTAACCCAGCAACAGGAAACCAACACCCAAATCAAGAGCATGTTGGAGGCTTTGTTCACACGACTTCCTCCTCCTTCTTAGAATTTCCTTGTTTTTATAACTTTTTTATCTGTAATATTTTTACAATGTTCTGAACTTATCATTGCTTCTGTTTTCAATTTAAATGCATGTTTGACTCTGATTATTTGTGCTTTTTGATAACTGAAAAAAAGGGGGAGAAAGAATGATATTTTTCAATAACGGATTACTGAGACATAAGTCTCAAACATTTTGACATTCTGATCTATTTGAATTTCTTTCTTCTGAAAAGCTTGAACAGGTACAAAATTCTGACGAAAGATACAGTAAAATACAGTAAAGTTCTGATGCTCAAAGACTCATGGAATTAAAGGGAAGTAATCAACTCAGGGGGAGTTTCCTCCTCTTAGCTCTGATACCTTTTATTCTTTATTTTTAATTGAAAAAAATCTGGTTTTTGTCATCATCAAAAAGGGGGAGATTGTTAGAACATAGTTTGATTCTACAACCCTTAATTAGAGTTTTGATGATAACAAAATACAAGAATAAATAAATTCAAAGATATATATATATATATATATATATATATATATATATATATATATTTATATATATAGAACAAATATGCTACTTAAAATTATGTTTTGTATTTACAGAAGTTCTGATGGAATCAGCATCAGAAGCATCAGAAGATAAGTAATACGTAAGCATCAGAAGATCAATAACATGTGCTACACGCTAAAGCTACCAGATCATACGCTGAAGCTTGATGAACAGAATCTGCGCATAAAACACTCTGACTCTGATAAAGATCCTTACCAAGTCATCAGCACTCAGAAGCGTCAGCATAAGTTAAAGCAAAGAACACTCTGATTATCATAAAGAAGACTCTGAAGCATTACTAAGTATTCAAGACAGATTAATTGCTAACGGCTCTCTTCAAGACAAGATCTTCTCAAAAAGGAAAGAACGTTATTATCATTGAAAGTGATTTATGGACAACAACGTATCTTTGCCTTGGCTATATAAACAAGTCTGTGTGAGAAAAGAAAAGGTTAATCTACACGCACGCACTCATACAATTTGCTAAGCTTTCAAACCACGCTCATTCAAACACATTAGCAATCCAGTTTCATTCTAAGCTTAAATTTGTGTATTATCACAGTTGTGGTATACTGTTTTATTAGAAAACATCAAACACATTATTGTTCAATTATTTGTAAAGAGATTTCCTTGAGATAAACCGGATTGTGGTTATACTCAAGAAGGCTTTAACAGTTGTTAAAATGACTGTGTAATCCTTTGATTATAGTGGATTAAGACCTCGTTGGAGAGAGGCGAAATCACCTTGATGGGTGGACTGGAGTAGTTTGAGATCAAACGAACCAGGATAAAAATACAGTGTTGTTTAAGCTTTTGATTTAAGTTTTATAATTCAACCCCCCCCCCTTCTTGTGTTTTTCACATCTTTATACTCCTCTTCTAGCAAGGTGGTTTATTTCGCACCTTCCCCAGTCAGTCTTGAAGAATGAATAAGGCTTGAGGTGGTCACAATGGTTGATTACTCTTACACACTCTGATGTTCATTGGTGTTCTCGGTCTAGAGAAAATGTCATCATCATTGATCGTTGTGGGGAATTCCCTAATGTCCCACTACTTGGCATTAGGGGGGGCATTACCTACAACCCCTATTTAGCTCTGAGACAATTTGGGTACGCCCGAAGGGATGGCCCTCATAATATGTTGATTCCTGACTTGGTTTTTGACTTCGACAACGATGCTCAAGGACTTCGACAAAGGTTTATCCGAGCATGGAGGATGCCCAACAAGGTGGATAGTAAGACACTGGAGCATAAGAATTCCATCCCCCTTAAGCCTTACCTCAAGTGGGTACGAACACGCGCCCAGAGTCTTATGATGCCTTACCCCCACATTCTCCCCGTGATTAAAGAGCCTGTTACGGAAGGAGAGGTTCCATACACCCTCCTACATCCAGACATGCCAACATCATTGGAAGAATTGAAAAAGAGTTGGATACAACTCAAGGAAGAGCGGAACACTTTTGAAGCCAGCTTATATGCCAGTGAGAAGAAGGTTTTGGAGCTTACCCGCCGACTTCACGAAGAGGAGACTCTTAACACTTACATCGCGCCAAAAAGGATGCATAATGTCTTTTTACATTAAGAAGCTTTGTAATATTTTGCCCATGGGGCATTTATGTACTGACAAATTTCTTCTTATTAATATGACGCGTGTTCTTTTTGTCTGCAACAACTTTGAATTTCTGAATCCTTTGATGCATTACATGAATAAACATATCATTCATCATATGCATAAACAGGTCTTCACACCAGGTTTCATTATCTTTCTGCTGTTTATTTCAGCAAGATGGATATAGAGCAGACGGTCAAAGATCTGCAAGCACAGAATTCGCAATTCCAACAACTCCTCATGACCTTGGCAAAGGGTCAAGAGGACCTTAAAGCACTGTTAGAGAAGAAAGAAAAGGAAAAAGGAAAAAAGAAAAAGAAAAGGGTCGGGGTAGCTACTCTGGGAAGAAGATTTGAGAATGAAGCTAGGAGAGTTCTGGAGTTCCCCTCGACATCTGATGAAGGGACCGGCAAAGGAAAAGGAGTTGCAGTACCTTCCGAGTCTGAGGCTGAAGAAGAAGAAGCTGAAATGGATGAAGATTACTCCGAGCAGCAGTACCCTCCTGCGGACGACAGGTATAAAAATCTGGAAGAACGGTTGGCAGCTATGGAAGTGCAAAGGGTTCCCGGACTGGATTTCAAAGAACTGGGATTGGTTGCTGGGATCGTCATTCCCCCTAAATTCAAAGTGCCTACATTCGCTAAATACAACGGTTTGTCTTGTCCAAAGATGCATCTGCATTCTTATGTCAGAAAGATCCAACCTCACTCTTCTGATAAGGATTTGTGGGTCCACTTTTTTCAAGATAGTTTTTCGGGTACACAATTGGACTGGTTCTACCAGCTTGAGAGGGCTAATGTACATAACTGGGAGGACTTGGCTGCTTCTTTCTACCGACAATATCAATACAACGCAGATTTAGCGCCTACTCGTACTCAACTACAGAGTATGAGTATGGTTTCTAACGAGGGATTTAAAGAGTATGCCCAGAAGTGGCGGGATTTGGCTGGAAGGGTGCAGCCACCATTGTCTGAAAGGGAACTTGTTGATATGTTTTTGGGGACCCTGTCTTGTCCATTCTTCAATCACCTAATAGGGAGCTCATCTGCAGGGTTCACTAAATTAATTCTGACAGGTGAAAGGGTCGAAGCTGGTATTAAGAGTGGTAAAATTCAGAAGGATACATCTGCTTCAGCCGCTATAAAGAAGACCTTCCCATCCAAGAAGGAAAGTTCTGCTGTTTACACCCAGAGAAATCGGGAAAGAGAAGAACGTCGGCCAACTGTGGGGGCCGTGTTAATTCAGAAGTCCGCATCAGATCAGCCTAGAAACAGTCAACCAAGGAATGATCAGCCCAGAACCTATCAGCAAAGGGTAGAAAGGCCACAACATCAATATACCCTGATAAATATGACACCCGCTCAGATCCTTCCACACCTCCTGAAATTAAACCTTGCTAATTTGAGAGAGGCACCAAAGAATACAAATACCACTTCTCCACATTATCATCCCAATGAAAAATGTGCATACCATTCAGACAGTGTAGGGCATGACACCAACAACTGTTGGGCCCTCAAAAACAAGATCCAATACTTAATAGATGCCAAGGAGGTAGAATTCGATGCGCCCGAAAAGCCGAATGTGATTTCTGCCCCAATGCCCAAGCATGGTCATAATGTCCATGCAATTGTGGAAGATCTTCATGTTACCGCTGTTGACGAATTAAGGACTCTGTTGCCAATGATTAAATTGAATCTATTGAAAGTCGGGATTTTCCCAGGATGTGAAAAAGATTGTTACTTCTGTTCAACCATGCAAACCGACTACCCACTGTTGAAATCAGGCATCCAACGCCTTATGGATACTCAAGAGATCCTCTTTCAGAAAACTCCTGTTGCTACTATCACTCATGTTACTCATGTTACCTTTGTTACTCCAATCAATGACATTGCCATAATCACCATTTCCGACAATCTTTCCAAGACCTGCAAAAGGCCTGTTAAGATTACGCCTGATCCTAAGTTTGTACCGCTGAAAATTACCATGCCGAGACCTATCCCGTATAAATCCAACAAGACGATACCATGGAATTATAGAGGAGAGATCTTCTACCATGGTGTTAAGCAGATCGAATCAGTCGAAGAGAATTCCGATGAAGAAACTCCGTGTTGTACCCCAAAATTTGCCCTCCCATATTCTTCAAGATTTGCAAAGAGCATGCTTCAAAATCTCCCCAAGGGTTGCACAGTTCAAGGGCCTCCTAACAGTCAAAAACTAGGGTTTTGGTTCTGGCAAAGAAATTGAAGTTTCCAAGGGTCCAATCAAGTCCCACATGCCTATAAACATGGTCAAGCATCCTCATACCAAGTTTCAAGACTTACAGCACAAAATTGCACAGTCAAATGCCCTAATTGCTCAGCAGTCAACTGTAGGGGTAAAATGGTCATTTGACAGTCAAAAGTTCAAATTTTTGGTCAACATCTTATTTTGAAGCCACAAACATCATTTGATCAATTCTTGATCATGATTTTCGAGGCATGGCTCAAGAAGTCTCAAGATGCAAAAGTTTCCATATTTGGACAGTTGAAAAAGTCAACTGTAACTTGACCAAGGCATAACTTCCACATGGTTTATCAGAAAAATTCCATCCAAAGCTCATTTAGAAGAGAAAGACATTTCCTACAACTCCTCTTCACACTTCAAGTCCAAGAAATGCTCTCACAAAAAGTTATCAATTTCAACATTATAGGTCATTTTCAAAAGTCAACAAAAAGGGACTTTAAGTCAAAGGCCATAACTTGAGATTGGTAAATAAAAATGACATGGGACCAAAGGCATTGGTTAAAGGACTTCAATACCTTTCCAAAATGTCCAAGAACATGATCAAAGCTTAAAAATTGAGCAAGATATACCTTGTGGAAGTTGGGAAATTTTTGGGAATTTTGAAAAGTCAACTTTGCTTCAAATGCCTCAAAATTGCTAATGGGCCACATTTTCTTCCAAGATTCATCATCCAAAGGCTATGCACGACCATTTGGCCCAAAGGGGATTTATTTCATCATTTTTTATTATTTATTTGAATTTTTAATCACCATTAATTCATTTAATAAAATAAAATATGACAAAAATACAAAACAAATGTGTTTGAATCTTTTTATGCAGCATATGCCCTCATTGGTTACCCAAGATCTCGTGCACATCAAAAAAGGGAAGATTTAGTGCAAATTGGCATGTTATTCATGGAAAAGATTTGAAAAAATATTCATGGAAAATCAAATATTTGGCACATCAATGCAAAGGCTTTTTGACTAAAATTTCTACCCTAATCCATTGGCATACATATACAGATCATAACCCTAGTGCAAACAACCTTGAAGTTACGCCCAAACCTAAGAACACACTTTGCAATTTTTGGTGAAAAAGTCAAAACTGAAAACTGCATTAGAGGACGATTCAAAGCTTCTAACCAATTCCAAAAGCTTCCCAAGGTTGCCAGGAATCGTTTCCAATCAGAATCACACTTCCATACTCAAAGAATTGGTAGATGGGAACTTGACTTTCTTTTAAAAATTGCATATTCGTGTTTGAATTTATACATACTTTTCATGCATTTTAATGTTTGAACTATACTAATGTGATGATTCTAAAGCTAATGATGTGATTCAATTGGAGAATGGTGGTCTGAATAGGAAGTTGCCATGGAAGCTCTTTAGGGTTTCTAAACTGTGAAATTAGGGCTTTGCGTTTGGGGAAAAATTGGCCAACAAGACCTGGACCATTGAACTCACGACCTTCATACAAATCCATTACACATGTCGCGCTCAATTTATGAGCAACCAGGGCCTAATCGCTATTATCTTGTTCTTCATTTAGTGGGGGTTTAAAACCCCCGCTATCCATCTGTTTTTTTTCAGGCAAAGCAAACGATTGGAGAAGAAGATGAGGTGTAAGCCAACGGTTGGTGCGTTTGAATTTCGCGCGAAATATACCACTAATCGTTGTTTTACGTTATATTCTTTATTTTCTATATTATATACAACGCGTTCAAATGGCACAGTTGGTGGAGAAGAGCATTGGCAAGCCTTGGGACCTGGGTTCGATTCCCAGGTCCCCCATATGTCTTTCTATTTTTTCTTGTAATATGATCAGGTACTCAACATGTCCAGATGACCACCAAACACGCAGCGCTGAGACTTGCCACATGGCCACTGAGATCAATCCAAAAGCCAGGATGAGAGGTCTATCATGCACCTCCATTGAACATGCCACACACAAGCCAAGAAAGTCAACCAAAGGCTAGCATTCCATGGGCCTGATTGCTACAATGATACCTCCAAAAGGGCCAACAAACCCCCCATGTTTGCATTTTTTCTCTTTTTTTTATTTTTTCTCTTATTTTAATTACATTATTTATTTTAATTCTTTAAATTAATTTTTCTTTAATATAAAAATAACAAAAAATCAGAAAGGACAAAAAATATAAATATATTTTATTTAAATGTTTTGTAAATAAACTTTATTAATTAATTTAGTTTTTTAATTCTAGATTTAATTCTAATATTTTTCTTAATAAATTAAAAAATGTAGAATTAGGGTTTTAAATACTTTTATCCTTTTTCTTTTCTTTTCACCATTATTAATAATTAATTATTTATTTTGTAAATAAATTGCCATGTAAATAATTAGGTTAAAATTAGGGTACAAACTTAAACATTTTTTAATAAATTAAAAATAATTTAGAATTAGGTTTTAATTCCATTAATTCTCATTAAACTCAATAAATGCAAAAACTCCAAAAATTCTTTATTTCATTTTCTTTTAATCAATTTCATGATTCCAATTTAATTTCTTTAAAAGGGTCCAACGCCCTCGCATTCGATCACAATTCTATTTCGCGCACTTATTTTATTTCCTTTTTATAAATTTCATGTAATTCTCCCAAAGCTATGTAATAGATTAATTAGGATATTTATCTTTCCGCATTTTTATTTTATTTCAAATCGGGTCTTGGATTAATTTGGCGATGTAGACCCGCGCCTTTGTAATAGCGTAGGACTTTTAATTCCGCATCTTTTAACTGTTAATAATTTGCATGAAAGAATGAATGCCAAAATAAAAGCAACGCCTAGACCACCAATGCATGAACAAGACAAAAATATCTGAAAACGAAACACAAATCACACACCACCCCTAGGGTACGCCTCATTGTTGCCTTGCCCCTCGAAAGGTGGTCGTCGAGTATAGGACGTTTTAGTAAGTCCTTATGTCCATGACATGATCCAGTTGCCTCGAAACAGTTGCCTCGGAATAAAAAAGGATCAATGGCATAAGGGTAGCTTCTAAGGTGTCCTACTATTGCTCTGGTGACCACACTGTCCCTACAAACGAATTGACCCGAACACCTCCAACGGTGGTGCTACCTACCTCTCAATGGTGGGATGGCACTACCTTAAGGACATTTACACAGCCTAATTCCTTAGGGTAGGTAGATGACTCGTAGATATTTGCTCTAATTCAAAAACAAATCAAACTCTTTTCACACCGACACTTTCAAAAAGCTTTCAAAAACAACTTTTCAAACACTCTTGAGGACTGATACAAGAGTCGATCTGAAACTTTCAAAGAAACTTTTTTCAAACCCACTCACCTTGAAAAGCAAACAAACAATTTTGAAAACACAATGAGCAAGTATCTAAGAGCCCATGGATAACCATGGATAGAAAGGGTGCTAACACCTTCCCTTTCTATAATCTACCTCCCGAACCGAGAGCAATCTCTATAAGGAATTTTTCTGTGCTTTTGTCCTTTCCATTTGGAGAAAATAAAAGACGGTGGCGACTCTTGCTTCCGCGACATTTCGCGAACCAGCATTAAACAGTCAGTTCCAGATCCACCAATCACACTCCGGATGTGGGAAATATTGCAGGGACGAGTAAGATAACTCGTAGTGGAAGAATCTTCTCTCCGGAGATTGCTCCTCCAAGGGAAGTCTTTGGACCCTCAAGTGCTCGTGTTCTAGTCAAGATATCTACGCAAGGTCCAGTGATTGAAGAATTTGTTACTCCAGAAGTTGTACCCTCTGTTGTCACCGTTGGTAAAGGTAAGGGGATCCAAGAAGCGCCTGTCAAGACGAAGGCTCAGACTTTGGTTATCCCCGAGACCACCCAGAAGGAGATGGAGGAAATCTTAAAGATAATCAAGAAGAGCGACTATGATATCGTAGAGCAGCTGGGGCAAACCCCTTCCAAAATCTCTATGCTGGCTCTCTTACTCTGCTCCGAGGCTCATGCCAAAGCCCTGATCAAATTTTTAAAGACGGAACACGTGCCTCAAGAAACTTCTGCAGATCAGTTTCAAGAGTGCGTGGCTAGCCTTACAGCCGACAATAGTCTTGGTTTTTCTGATGCTGATTTGACCCCTAAGGGAAGAAAGCATAATGATGCGCTGCATGTCTCGGTAGAGTGCAGAGGGACCATACTTGCTCATGTTCTGGTTGATATCGGTTCATCTTTAAATGTTCTACCAAAAAAGGTGTTGGACAGATTGGACTGTGAAGGTTTGACCCTAAAGCCCAGTAACATCATTGTTAGATCCTTCGACGGTTCTAAGAGGATGGTTCACGGAGAAGTGGACATCCCAATTAAAGTGGGAACAGAAATTTTCAACTCTACTTTTTATGTAATGGACATCCGTCCTTCATATTCATGCTTGTTGGGAAGGCCATGGATCCACAACGCTGGGGCAGTCACTTCTTCTTTACACCAGATGCTCAAGTATCCAGTCCAGGGTAAGATCATAATGGTTCATAGTGAGGAGGAGTATATGATAAGCCACCTTAACTATTTCCGTTATGTGGAGTTAGATGGTGAATACATAGAAACACCTGTTGTACCCCAAAATTTGCCCTCCCATATTCTTCAAGAAAATTGCCAAGTCAAGCTGCAAAATTCCCCAAGGGTTGCACAGTGCAAGGGCCTCCTAAACAGTCAAAATTAGGGTTTTGGTTCTGACAAAGAAAATGAAATTTCCAAGGGTCCAATCAAGTCCCACATGCCTACAAATATGGTCAAGCATCCCCATACCAAGTTTCAAGACTTTCAGCACAAAATTGCACAGTCAAAACCCTAATTGCACTACAGTCAACTGTAGGGGCAAAATGGTCATTTGACAGTCAAAAGTTCAAATTTTTGGTCAACATCTCATTTTTAAGCCACAAACATCATTTGATCAATGCTTGATCATAATTCTCAAAGCTTGGCTCAAAAATCATCAAGATGCAAAAGTTTCCATATTTGGACAGTTGAAAAAGTCAACTATAAATTGACCAGGGCATAACTTCCACATGGATTATCAGAAAAATTCCATCCAAAGCTCATTTTGAAGATAAAGACATTTCCTACAACTCCTCTTCACACTTCAAGTCCAAGAAATGCTCTCACAAAAAGTTATCAATTTCAACATTATAGGTCATTTTCAAAAGTCAACAAAAAGGGACTTTAAGTCAAAGGCCATAGCTTGAGATTGGTAAATCAAAATGACATGGGACCAAAGACATTGGTTAGAGGACTCAAAGACCTTTCCAAAATGTCCAAGAACATGAGCAAAGCTTTAAAATTGAGCAAGCTGTGCCTTGTGAAAGTTGGGAAATGTTTGGATATTTTGAAAAGTCAACATTGATTCAAATGACCTAAAATTGCTAATGGGCCTCTTTTTCTTCCACAATTCATTATCCAAGGCATGTGCACGACCATTTGGCCCAAAGGGAAGTTTTTCTTCATTTTTTATTTATTTATTTGGATTTTTATTATTAATAATTCATTTAAATTAATTAAAATACATGAAAAATGTTAAACCTAATGTTTCAAATCTTTTTGTACATAAAACATCTCCAAGATTTCGTGCAAATCAGATTAGGGAAGAATTGAAGGTGATTGGATATGATTGAGAGCAAATGTGCATGAAAAGATTGGAAAATTATGGCCATGAAAATCAAAGATCTATTCCATAATTGCAAAGGTTTTTGGACCTCTTTTCCAACCCTAATCACTCACATACAAATACAAAAGGCAACCCTAATGCCAATGGACAAAAAGCTGCGCAGAAAAACCATATGCAAACTTGGAATTTTTCAAGAAAACTCCAAATCTGAAAACCAAGTTCTAGGATGATTCAAGGCCAAATAGTTGTTCCATTAGCTTCCTGAGGCTTCAAGGAAAGTTTTCCAATCAAAATCAATCATCTTAACGCCCTGAATTGGTAACACGATCGCAACCTGTACAGAAAATATTTCATATTCGTGCATCTCAATTCATGCATCTTTTGCAATTTTTAACATTTGATTTATGTTCATTATGCAATTCTGAAGCTAACTGTGTGGTTTGATTTTGTTTTCGTGCATCATGGAAGGATTCACCATTGTTATCATCTAGGGTTTTCCAAGTTCTAAATTGGGCGTTTCTCATCCCTGTAAAATTAAGACATGTCAATACCATGAATAAAACCAGCAGGCTTGGACGATCAGACTAGTACCCTCGCGCCTAATTTATACTCAAAGAGGGCCTATTCGCTATTATTGGCCATGGCATAATTTGAGGGGGTTCAAAACCCCCGCTAACTCTTTTTCTATTTCAGGGAAAAACAAAGCAACGAAGAAGACGACCCTGTAGCATCAGCTGATTGGCTAATTTGAATTCTCGCGCTAAAAAGTTCACTAACACGCGTTTTATTTCATATTAATTCTTAGTTATATTATAATCAAAGTGCGTTGGATGGCTCAGTGGTAGGCGTGTACGCTGGTAACCCCTGGGACCTGGGTTCGAATCCCAGGTCCCCCACCCCTTTCATGTTATTTTTCATATAACGCTCTTGTGCAGTTTCAACGCTAAGGTGTATCATACACCCTCAAAATCAAGCCATCCACTTGGCCAATGGAAACGATCAGAAGGCCAGGATCTGAAGAACATGGTAAACTGCAGTCAAAGGTGCCACATGCTAGTGTCAGAGTCAACGAGGCCTAAGGCTTATTGGGCTTAAATTGCTAACAATTCACCTCCTACTGGGGACAGACACCCCCTAGGTTTGCAAGTATTTTATATTTTTTTTCATTTTTTATTTTAATGCAATTACAATTTTTAATCAGTTAATTAATTTAATTATTTTTCATGAAAAAACATATAAAAATCAGAAAAAAGATAAAAATAAGTTTTTTTATTTTAATATCATTTTTGTAAATAAATAACTTTAATTGATTTTAGTTCTAATTTAGGTTTAAATCTTAACATTTTCTTAAATAATTTAAAATTGGTAGAATTGGTTTTAATTAATTTTTATCCTTTTTTTTTCTTTCATAATAATTAAATATTTCCTATTATTTATTCTTGTAATTAAATTGCATGTAAATAATTAGATTAAGTTTAGGTTAAAATTTAATTCTTTTTTTAATAAACTAAAACAATTAGAATTAGGGTTAATCTTTTAATTTCATTTAATTCTTTTTCATTAAAATCATAAAAATACAAAAATACCAAAAACAATTTCTTTTTCTTTAATTTAATTAATTTAACAATTTAATTTAATTCCATTAAAAAGGGTCCAACGCCCTCGTTTTTAATTCTTATTTAATTAGCGTATTTATTTATTTTCCTTTTAATATTTATGCATCTCTCCCAAAACCGTGTAATCTATTTCTCGCACTTTAATTCTTTATTTTTTTCTGTCAAATCGGGTTCTGGAAATTTTGGCGATGTGGACCCGCGCCTTTTTGTAATAGCTCTAGAACTTTTATTTCTCGCAATATTCTAACTGTTAAACAAATGCATGCAAGAATGAATGGCCTTAAATAAAAACAAGCGTATAGATCACCAATGACATGAACAAGACAAAATATCTGAAAACGACACACAAATCACACACCACCCCTAGGGTACGCCTCACTGTTGCCTTACCTCGAAAGGTGATCGTCGAGTAGAGGATGTCTTAGTAAGTCCTCATGATCCGGGAACCTGGCATGAGGGTAGCTTCTAAGGTATCTTCCCATTGCTCTGGTGATCACCATGTCCCAAACCTCGAATTGACCCGAACACCTCCAACGGTGGTGCTACCTACCTCTCAATGGTGGGATGGCACTACTTTAAAGGACATTTACACAGACGAATTCCTTAGGGTAGGTAGACGACTCTAGATACTTGCTCTAATTTCAAAAACAAATCAAAAATACTTTTCACACCGACACCTTTTCAAAAAGCTTTCGAAAGCAACTTTTCAAACACTCTTGAGGACTGATACAAGAGTCGAACTGAAATTTTCAAAGAAACTTTTTAAAACCCACAGTTGAAAAGCAAACAAACCATTTTTGAAAACACAAGTGAGCAAGTATCTAAGAGCCCATGGATAACCATGGATAGAAAGGGTGCTAACACCTTCCCTTTCTATAATCTACCTCCCGAACCGAGAGTAATCTCTATAAGGAATTTTTCTGTGCTTTTGTCCTTTCCATTTGGAGAAAATAAAAGACGGTGGCGACTCTTGCTTACCGCGACATTTCGCGAACCAGCGTTAAACAGTCAGTTCCAGATCCACCGATCACAACACCTTTCCAACACTTTAAAGAGGTTTCTCCTGAGGTCGCGGTAGCAAAGACAATGACTGATGTGCCTATCATTACCAAGTCTGTGTCCCGGATGTCATCCCTTAAAGATGCAGAGGCTGTAATCAAAGAAGGGGGAAGTACAGTGTGGGGTCAACTGTCGGATTTTCCTCACAAGACGGACAAGTTTGGATTGGGTTTCACTACTGCTAGCCAGAAAGCTGTGCGTCGCTCCCGGGTTGGAGGACCACCCTTAAAAATCACTCACCATGGAGTTCATGCCTTAGAAGATGATGATGAAGAAGGCAACTTTGAAGATTGGATCTTTCCAACCATTGAAGGAGGATTAAACAACTGGGAGGCGAAAGACTTCGTTCCCATTACTTTCATCAATCAGTAATTTATCTTTGAACATTTCCTGTTTGGTCTGTAATAATTAAACAATTCGCACACTCTTTTTACCTTGTGCCTTACCCGGGGCATATAGGTCCATTTGTAAGGGCTTGATTTCTTCATTATCATATGCCATTTTTAATGAATCATGGACGTTTTCATCTATAAACTTTTGTGTTCATTTTCTTTATTTTTTACATTTTATTTTGTTTAAAGGTGGCTATCCCTTACACACACCCACACTCACAAAATGCAGGTACCCATCCACTCCGGATTCCATGGGTAACAATTCGGCTATGGCCTTTAGTGACTCTAAAGATCTGGTCAATCATGCCGAATACGAAGGTGATGAAGACTGTGAATGCCTGGAGAGTTGGCTAGACTTCTACAACAGGAAGAGAGGACTATTCTGCCCCATGAAGAGCTGTTAGAGACTATCAACTTGGGTACTGCCGAAGACAGGAGAGAGGTTAAAATGGGTGCCAACCTAGAGCCAAGTGTCAAAGAGCGCTTAGTGCAGTTGTTGAATGAATATGTTGAGATCTTTGCCTGGTCCTATGAAGACATGCCGGGACTCGACACAGATATTGTGGTTCACCGTCTCCCTACAAGAGAAGACTGTCCACCAATAAAACAGAAAGTCCGCCGAATGAGGCCCGATATGTCTGAAAAGATCAAAGTCGAAGTGATGAAGCAGTTCAATGTCGGGTTTCTTGCTGTTACTTCCTATCCACAATGGGTTGCTAACATTGTGCCAGTGCCAAAGAAAGATGGCAAAGTAAGAATGTGCATGGATTACCGAGATTTAAACAGGGCTAGCCCTAAAGATGACTTTCCACTACCGCACATTGACATTTTGATCGACAACACAGCTCAACATAATGGCCCCCAAAGACATGGAGAAGACTACTTTTGTTACGCAGTGGGGTACCTTCTGCTATAAAGTGATGCCATTCGGACTGAAGAATGTCGGGGCAACCTATCAGCGTGCCATGGTAGCGTTGTTTCATGACATGATACATCATGAGATCGAAGTCTACATAGACGACATGATAGCCTGTTCAAAAACAGAAGAAGAACACCTCGACCATCTGCAAAAGTTGTTTGTCAGATTGAAGGAGTATAAGCTCAGACTGAACCCTAGCAAGTGCACTTTCGGAGTCAGGTCTGGTAAACTCTTGGGATTCATCGTCAGCAACAAAGGCATTGAGGTTGATCCTACTAAAGTCGAAGCTATACGAGAAATGCTTGCCCCCCGCACTGAAAAGGAGTTCAGAGGTTTCTTAGGACGCCTAAACTACATTGCAAGGTTCATTTCTCACCTAACATCTACCTGTGAACCAATCTTCAAGCTGTTGAAGAAAGATCAGGTGGTTGAATGGAATGATGACTGTCAAGCTGTTTTTGATAAAATCAAGGAGTATTTGCTAGAGCCTCCTATCTTGATGCCACACGTTAAAGGAAGGTCGTTAATCATGTATCTGACTGTTTTGGATAATTCAATGGGGTGTGTATTGGGCCAACATGACGAGTCTGGTCGAAAAGAGCATGCCATTTATTACCTTAGCAAAAAGTTTACCGACTGTGAGACTCGCTATTCATTGCTCGAGAAAACTTGCTGCACTTTGGTATGGGTTGCTCGCCGGCTAAGACAGTATATGTTGACACATACCACTCTGCTGATTTCTAAAATGGATCCGATCAAGTATATCTTCGAAAAGCCTGCTTTATCTGGAAGAATCGCTCGATGGCAAATGATCCTGACTGAGTATGATATCCAGTACACAACCCAAAAAGCTATAAAGGGGAGTGTACTAGCTGACCATATAGCTCATCAAGCTGTCGAAGATTACCAATCCATGAAATTCGACTTTCCCGACGAGGACATTATGACATTGGACAACATTGAAGGTAACGGACCGTATGACAGACCTGAACAAGGATCCCGATGGACCCTGTACTTTGATGGTGCTTCAAATGCACTCGGCAACGGTATCGGCGCGGTACTTATCTCTCCAGAAGGTTGCCATACACCTTTCACTGCTAGACTCTGCTTCAACTGCACCAACAACATGGCCGAGTATGAAGCTTGTATCTTTGGTCTTAAGGCTGCGATGGACTTGGGAATCAAATCTTTGGTTGTATTTGGAGACTCAGCTTTGGTTATCAGTCAAATCAAATGAGAGTGGGACACTAAACATCTTAACCTCATCCCATACAAAGAACATGTCCTGACATTATTACCTCATTTCGAGCAGATTACCTTCGAGCACTTCCCGCGAGAAGAAAATCAGCTAGCGGATGCTCTAGCCACAATGTCTTCCATGTTTAAACTTAACTGGGATAATGAGGCTCCCCAAATCACCATTGAGCGAATGGATGAACATGCACATTGTCATGAGATTAATACTGAAGAAGTAGCGGAACAACCCTGGTTTCACAAAATCAAAAGGTATCTCGAGACTCTAGAATACCCTGAAGGAGCTTCAGTCAATGATAGAAAGTTTTTAAGGAGATTTGCTGCCAAGTTCTTCCTGAGCAATGGCATCCTATACAAACGCAACCATGATTGTGTTCTGCTTCGTTGTATGGACAAGGTTGAAGCCGAGCAGATCATGACTGAGCTGCATAATGGCACATTTGGCACCCATTTGAGCGGACATACGATGGCTAAGAAGATCTTAAGGGCAGGCTACTACTGGTCTACCATAGAAGCTGACTGTCATCAATACGCCCGTACTTGTCACAAATACCAAGTTTATGCTGACAAGGTGCATATCCCTCCGGTTCCTCTCAATGTACTAACAGCTCCTTGGCCATTCGCAATGTGGGGTATCGACATGATTGGAGAGATCAAGCCTACAACGTCCAATGGACACCGTTTCATCCTGGTAGCTATTGATTACTTTACCAAATGGGTCGAAGCAGCTTCCTTCGCCTCTGTTACAAAGAACATGGTTGCCCGCTTCATCAAGCAGAACCTCATTTGTCGGTACGGTATTCCTGACCGAATCATTACGTACAACGGTACAAACCTGAACAACATTATGATCACCGCTCTGTGCAAGCAGTTCAAGATTCAACATCATAATTCATCTCCCTATAGGCCAAAGATGAACGATGTTGTCGAAGCTGCAAACAAAAATATCAAGAAGGTCATTCAAAAGATGACAGTCACCTACAAGGACTAGCATGAGATGTTACCGTTTGCTCTACATGGGTACCGTACCACAGCGCAAACATCAACTGGGGAAACACCCTTTTCTTTGGTATACGGCATGGAAGTTGTTTTACCTATAGAAGTTCAGATTCCTTCCTTAAGAATCATGAAGGACGCTGGTTTGAGTGAAGACGATTGGATTCAGACCCAGCTTGATCAACTTAACTTGATTGAAGAGAAGCAACTTACTGCTGTTTGTCATGGTCAGACGTATCAAAAACGGATGATCAAGGCTTTCAACAAAAAAGTTAGACGTCAGGTATATCAAGTCGGAGATCTTGTAATCAAACGGATCATCTTGCCACAAAGTGATCCCAGGGGCAAGTGGACTCCTACCTACGAAGGACCATTTGTGATCAAAAACATCTTTTTTGGCGGGGCAATGATTCTGACCACCATGGACGGCAACGACCTGCCACACCCTGCGAACGCAGACATAGTCAAAAGATACTACGCATAAACGACCCGACAAGTTGAAAACCTGAAAGGGAGACTTGAGCAAAAATGGGCATCCCGGCGAATCGAAAATCCGAAAGGGTGGTTCGGGCAAAAATTAGGGACAAACAAAAAATTTGTACACCCGGCAAGTTGAAAACCCGAGAGGGCGACTTGGGCAAAAAAGGGTTTCCCGGTGGATTGAAAACCTGAAAGGGAGATCCAGGCAAAAGTTAGGGAATTAAAGCGTATGACTATGTCTCGCCGGATCAGTTTAAGGACAATCTCTTCACGGACAAGCTCCAAGCTTCTGATCTATCCAATCATCTGCGAACGAAGCAACGAATGGACAAGATACTCAGAGTTGTGAAGGCTATAGCAGAATGGGAACCCCATGGAATTGTTACACATAGCCATCTTTCTTTGTATAAAATTTTTCTCAACTTTATGACAACATTCTCTTACTGGAATGTCTGTCTCCTTTGTACAAATACTTACACAAAGTTACTTCAAAGTACAAAAAAAAACGGTTTGCCTTTTCTTTCTTTTTTACACTTGTGTTGTATTTGAAAACGTCCAGAGATTTATTAAATGAGCATATGCATTTGAATATAATCACTGCTTACAAATAAATAGAAATGAGAAAGAATAATTACCGATAGGATGGAAGTGTAGGAAAGTGTCTTTAGGCTATTCCAGGAGAAATCCCCTGCAATACATCATCCAGATCCTAGGCAGAACTAAAGCTTTGAAATGCATGTCCCCAGCGGAGTTAAGTTTCAAGGATCCCCATCAGAGTTGAGTTTTCGAGTTCCCAACCAGCAGCGGAGCAAAACTTTGAACTACAAACCCTCGGTAAGAATGAAACTTTCTTCCCCAAGCAGAGTCAAACCTTCAACCTGTGAACACCAGTGAAGACCATCCAGTTTCCTCCCTCCTCTCGGAGAGCTGCTTTTAAACCAGATAATTCATCAGAAAGTTATTTTTAAACTTTTTCCCATTGAAGTCACCAATCAAATCAGCACACCACTAGGACCCCCAGCAGAGTGGAAACTTTGAGCTACCAATCCCCAGCAGAAACCATTCAGTTTGCCCCTAATATCCTCAACATAACGAAGTTTCTCATTCTTGCTTCCCCAGCAGATTGGCATACACCCAAGCTCCTGATATTCCCGACAGAATGAGGATTCTCATTCTCAAAGTGGCATACAACCTAAGCTCTTGAACTTCTTCCAAACAGGAATAAACTTTTCCCAAGGTCCTGAGCTTACACTCCAGCAGTATGGCTATTCCCCATAGAATTTTTTAATCTCCTGCAGATCAAATATTCTCATTCTTGGTTCCTCAGCAACAATTCCCCTAGCAGAATGAAGATTCTCATTCTCAATTCCTCACGGAGCTTTCAGATATTCCCCAGCGGAGTTCTCCTCAAACAATGAAACAAGAATCCCCAGTAGATTGGCATACAACCCAAACTCCTGATTTCCCCAGCAGTATAACTTTTCCCCACAGAGGTTGTCAAAAAGCTTGAAGACATACATACTCTTCAAACAGTGGTCTAGGATTTATTTTCCCTGACAGCGGTCAAAGATTTTATTATCTCCAGCTATCCAGGATTTATCTTCCTCAGCGAGACAGCTCATCAGCTTACACGCGCATACATTGCATTCATATATCATAAACATTGATATAACACATATATTGCATCATACATTTCATGCAACATAACTTTGTGTTTCAGCTAATATTTTACCCTTTTCAGGATAAGATTAGCAAGCTTCGGATTCAAGACTTTTGAAAACAGTTTACGAATACTCCAAACACGGATGTTAATCTATGGCTTGTTCAACCTTAGAATCATGAAAACAGTTTACGGATACTTCCCAACATGGATGTTAATCTATCGCTTGTTCAGATTCAACTTCTGAAAACAGTTTACAGATACTTCCTAACATGGATGATAATCTATCGCTTGTTCAGATTTAACTTTTGAAAACAGTTTATAGATACTCCAAACACGGATGTTAATCTATTGCTTATTCAACTTCAATTTCTGAAAACAGATTACGGATGCTTCCCAACATGGATGTTAATCTATCGCTTGTTCAGATTCAACTTTTGAAAACAGTTTACGGGTGCTTCCAAACATGGATGTCAATCTATCGCTTGTTCAGATTCAGCTCACTGAAAACAGTTTACGGATACTCCAAACACGGATGTTAATCTATTGCTTATTCAGACCCCCAACTCAGAGACGTTCCAGACCTGGATACCTTTCTGATACTCATTCTTTCGCCTACAACATACAGTTCAATAAACATTCTTGGATGGCATCTTTAAGCCCATCTCCGACAAGGTTATGTCATATCTCCAAATGGCATCTTTAAGCCCATCTCCGATAAGGTTCTGTCACATCTCCAAATGGTATCTTTAAGCCCATTCCCTCAACTATTATTTGGCGAGTGCAAATTTATGGGCACTCTAGTGTCCAATCATCTTTTACCTTCGAGTCGCGAACGGAAAAATTGCCAATCTAACTCTTCAGGTTCAAGAAGATTGAACAGGGGCAGCTGTTGTACCCCAAAATTTGCCCTCCCTTTTTCACAAGAAATCACAACCCTAGGGTTTTCTCTGATTTTTAAGATTGGCTCAAGAATCGATCAAACAGACTTTTCTTTAGCAGTAAATCTAGAATTAGGGTTTTCTCTCGCATTTCTCAGAAGAAATTGAATCCACAGAAATTCAGTTTGCTGTTACATTATTTTCACACTTTTTCAAGTTTGCTGAAAGGTTAATTGATTGTTCTCAAGGCCTGATTATCTGGGATAAGAAATAGAAGCTGAGATTGTTATTTGGAATATCAAGACATCTGCTTGTTAATGGAATGAAAGGTTTTCCGGTTAATGGAATGCTTGCTTGTTTATTATAAATGCGTATTGTGATTGGAATACTGATGCAAGGTTACGAGACTGCAAAGTTTTTGATTATTTAGAATTTAAGTTAACTGGATTAGAATTGTTGAGATACAGTTTCAATTATTTTGATTTGAGAGTCTTAAATAATTAAGTGAACATGCAAGGAAGAAGGGCAAGATATTTGACAGTAGAAAGGTTTCTTTTGGATAAAGACTCTTTTTATTCATTTCAAATATTGTTACAAAAAAAATAATTTATTATTTTTGAATATTGTAAGTTTTTACAACTTATAGTATTTTAAAAAGAAATAAATGTTTACAATAAATGAAAAAAAAAAGGTCTATCTAATCTAAGCCTAAGTCTCCTAAGCTCTAGTGCTCCCATGCTCAAGGTCTTCGGCTTCTACTGCTTCCTCTATCATCCAATTGGTGCTCACCTGCAAAAGACAAAGGAAAAGAAAATTAGTACAGATAATTGAAAAGAATTTTCAAATGAAAAAAGAAAGAAAAAAAATCATCATTAAAGTTTGCCATCCGGAATCAGAGTGCTATTTGTTTATCATATTTTTATTTTTCTCTTTGCAAATCACAAGAAGATTGATCTTCTTGGTTCACAAAGAGAAGAATAAAATGCAAGCATATAAAAGCAATTTATTCAAAAAAAAAAGCATTGAGGTGCCAAAACTGGATGCAGCAAGTTTCAAATATAAAGCATACTGAGTTACAAAGCTAGCATACAAGGCAAATCAAGGCGCCAAAATTCAAACATGACAACTTTACAAACATAGGAGCCCATTGTACTGTATTGCAAACCAAACTGTCAAACTAAGAAAACTAAACATGGCAGCAAACCAAACTGAGTTACAAAATTCCAAAGGGCAAACAGGCGCCAAACTGTCAAAGCATAAACAAATATACAATGCAGCACAAGCAAAGAACCTGATGTAACAAACAGCAAGCAATGTTCCAAACTGAGCTATAAAACAAATTGCCCAAACTGAGTTACAAAACCAATTGGAGGCAAACTGTACAAATATGGAAAGCAACATGAAAACAGAAAAATACAGCAGGCAAAAGTAAACAGCAGGAAAACCAATTCATAAGCCAAAAGCTTGTCATAGTTTTTTTCACCATTTTCCAGACAGAGAAAACTTTTCAAAATATATTAAACAAAAGCAAAAATGCTTGTTTTCATGGAGAGAGAAAGAGAAAAAGATATCACCTTGGGTGAGGTTTGACAGTTTGGCAAAAAGAGCAGGTTGTCACAAGTCAAATAGCAAAGGGATATAAAACTAAACAAACTGCATAACAGTAAAGGGGAAGAAAAAACACTTTGTGAAAAAACCACAAAACTCTTCAAATTGCAAACAAGCTCCAAACCTGCCCAAGTTACAAAACAGCCTAAACCTGCATAACTTACCAAACCTGCAATCCAAAACCGGCATAACAGGCCAACAATTCCAAAGCAAACACTTCCAAAAAAACTGCAAGCTTGCTCAAACAAACAAACTACAAGTTTGCTCAAACCCATAAACTGCAAACCTGTTAACAAAATTGTTAACAAGTTTCCAAGAAGCAAGCTAATCAACAAGCTGCATCAAGCCAGCCAAGCTAGCCAAACCTGTACCTAACAGCCAACCTACTAAAGAACACCCAAACTGTAAACAAGCTTGCAAACCCTGCATAGCAAGAAAACTTGCCAAGCTAGCCAAATAACTCTCAAAACTACAAATAAACCTGCATGAAACTGCAACAATAAACATAAAACAGTTGGCCAAACTGTGAACCAACTGCAGGTTTGCCAAACTACAGAACCAAACCATCAACAAACAAGGTTTCAGAAGCTTGTAACAAGCTTCATCATCAACCAAATCTCAACATCAACAACAAAATTTAGTCTAATCATCACCAATATTCAAGGTAGAGGAAAAGATCACAAGCTTCAGATCATCATCATTAACAAACATCAACAAAAAAACACAGTTTCAGAAATGCATCATCATTAACATATCGAAGAGAGAGGAAAGGAGGTTCAGAAGTAACAAAAAACACAGTTTCAGAATTAAATCCATCATCAACGAAATCCATCAAAATCAGTTTCAGAAATTTGTCATCATCAACAACAAAGAACAACAAGTTTCAGATCATCATCATCAACCAACAAATCAAGAGAAAGACAAAGATACCAGAAAAAACGCGTTTAGGCCATCATCTTCCTCTGCCTCTAGCCGCCACAGAAGCGCCGTCGGTCCAACCTTTCTCTCCTTCCATTTTACAGAAAATCCCCAAGGTATGATTTCCTCAAACTCTTACTGCTTCTCAAGCACATAAACACCAAGGATTAAAAAAGATGAACATGCAAGCAAACATAAAACAAACGAAAGCAAACTGTAAAACGCGAACAAGAATCGTACCGTTCAATCAAACCACTAATCGTTGAGAAGAGGCGAGAGGTGAGAGGCGGTGCTCCGGTGGCTAAAGCTTGGAGGGAGCATCGAATCAGAAGCGCATGTGGGTGAGAGAGATGAAGAGGAAGACGAAGCAAGAGGCGCTGTTGTTTGTTTCAACAAACACTAAATGATGAAACCCCTAACAAAAACAAAACAAACTTGACACTGGGCCTTCATACCAAACAATTTCCTTAAGCCCATAATCTTTGGCCAACGCACCCCCCTCTTTTCTCCTTTCTGACTTGTTTTTTTGTTCTTCTTCATTTTTATCTTGGGCCTAATCCATATTCAACCCTAAGCTCATTCTGCCCTTTTTTTATTTATTTCTTGTCTTTTGTTTAAAACAATTTCTTTTTTTTTTATTAAATCGTTTTAATTATCTTGTTTTCTTTTCTCTTTGTTAAATAATAACACTATTAATAATATCTAATAATTTAAATCATTTTTTTCTTTTCACATACATTAATAAAATACAATAATAATAGAAATTTTATTAATTTTGTTTTCTTTAAAAAATATGAAAATAGATAGAAATTTTGTTTAATTAATTTTTCTTTAAAACCTTTTTTCTTTTCATAATTAATAAGACACATACAAAAAATAATAATAATACTTAATCTTTCTTTTTTTTAGAATAGATTTTTATTTATACATGCATCTCATAATTTATTGATTTTCCTTATTTTATAATTTGTTATAATTTATATTGAATTGCGACAATTCGATTTGGTTGTAACACATAATATTTGGACATTGTTATCCTTGTGAGATTCATCCCCATTTGTAAATAACTGTACCCCCATCCCCGGATACTTTTGTAATAGTTTAAAATTTTAATTCTCGCACTTTATGCTTTTAAATATGCCATGACTAGAGATTAGGGTTTGTATGCGAAAATCTAAAATCAATCGCTAGATGACCTAATACAAGATCTAAACGCATGAAAATGACAAACACAATTCACACTTGCACCTCTAGGGTAACCTCGCTTGTTGCTTCAAAAAATACAATCATGTCCCTCGAATATGAGACACTCTAGCAAATTCCCCTTCGATAAACAAAGATCGTAGTCCCTCGATGACCCTCAATGTTGCCTTCGATAAAACGATCTCGTCCCTTATAAAATTGCTAGAGCGTCTCACAAGTTGCTTTCAATGATTGTATGCGATGACCCGCGCCTGTCCCGTTTAACATCCTAACACAAGGTTGTTAACCAAATGTAATGGTGAAATAACACTGTCAAAAGGGTTAAAAACATAAGAAACGTCTTTGAGTAAAATAGGGTAGAGAACTCTTAGTTACTTGATCAAAAGCTTGCCACCTTGCTATTTTCAAACAACCTCACAACATAATTTCAAAATAAACTTTTAAAACATTGAAATATCTTTTCAAAAAGACAAACACCTTTGTAAAACATTCAAACAAGAATTGTTACAAAGGTTGCCACAACGATGGCCTCTTTTTCAAAGCATTTTCAAAACTACACACACAAAGCACCATTTCAAACAATTGAAAAGAAAAAGCAAGTGATCTAAAACGAGTAACTAAGAGCCCATGGAAAACCATGGATGAAAAGGGTGCTTGCACCTTCCCTTTTCATAATCTACCCCCCGAACCCAAGAAAACATCTCAAAGGTCTTTCCTGTGCTTTTTGACCTTTCCTTAGGATAAAATAAAAAGTCGGTGGCGACTCTTGCTAAACCGAACAATTGCGAACACAAAAGCAAAACCTCAAGTCAGTTCTCCCACCGTATCACAGTACGGAAAGAGACCCAAAGCCAGAAGAGATTGCTCAAGCTCTGCACTTTCACTCATCTGATATCACAACTCATTGGGAAACAAGGAGTGGTGTCAAAGGTTTCTTAGCAAAGTTCCTGTTTGAGAAAGCCCAAAGCTATTGGAATTCCTTGGACTTGCAAGCCTTTGAGGAAATTGTGGCTCTCCTAATCTATGGGATGGTTTTGTTTCCAAATCCTGACCAACTCATAGATTTGAACACCGTCAAAATCTTCATATCCCACAACCCGGTGCCTATATTGCTAGGAGATATCCTAACTCTTTTCACACTCGCACTACGAGAAAAAGGGGTATCCTTATGTGTTGTACTCCTCTTTTGGAAAGATGGTTTATTTCGCATCTTCCCCAATCTGTGTTGAAGAACGAGCAAGGTTCAAGGTGGTCCCATAGGTTAATGACACTCAGACATTCAGATATTCATTGGTGTTCCCGCTCTTTGGAGAATGTTACTATCGTCGATCATTGTGGAGAGTTCCCTAATGTCCCTTTGCTTTGCATTAGAGGAGGTATCACGTACAACCCTTGCTTAGCCTTAAGACAGTTTGGTTACGCCCAAAGGTTTGGTTTTTGACTACGAGAACAACGATCAAGGTCACTGCCAGAGATTTATCCGATCTTGGAGGATGATGAACAAGGTGGATAGCAAGACACTAGGACATAAGAATTCCATTCCCCTCGAGCCTTACCTTAAATGGGTATGAGCTCATGCTCAGAAACTTGTGATGCCTTATCCCTCTATCCTACCAGTCATCATGGAGCCTGTAGTTGAAGGAGATGTTCCTTACACCATCCTCCATCCCGACATGCCTACCTCTCTCGAAGACTTACAAAAGGGTTGGGTCCAGCTGAAGGAAGAATGAGATACTTTCGAGGCTCAGTTCTATGCTAGTGAAAAGAGGGTCTTGGAGCTTACGAAGCAGCTACAAGAAGAGCAAAGTGTGAACGCTTATCTCGCGCCAAAGAGGATGCGTTCAGTCTTTTTATCTTAGAAAGTTATTTTGTAAGCCCAAGAGGCATGATGTAATATTTCTTGTTTTTCTAATGAAAATTAACATTCTCTTGTCTATACAAATTTAAATTTCATTAATCCTTAAAATCATTTGCATGTACATATTCCATGCATCATAACATGACAGGTTTTCGCATAACAGGTTTCCTTATCTTTCTGCTGTTTATTTAAACAAGATAGATCTAGAGAAAACTGTGACGGAACTCCAAGCCCAGAATTCTCAGTTTCAGGAAGCTTTACTAGCCCTAGCCAAGGGGCAGCAAGATATGATGGCTTTGTTGGCCGTTAAGAAGAAGCCAAAGAAGAAAGCTCTTCTCAACATGGGTAGAAGGTTCGAGGAGACAATCCATCAAATCCCAGTAGGAGGAGACTCATCTGAAGAGGACGAGAACCAGGTCAGTGAGGTCAAGAGTACTCAGTTTGAATGTGCTAATGATCAAGAATCTGATGATGATTATTTCAACGAGCAGTATCCACCCGCTGATATCAAATACAAGCAGTTAGAAGACAGATTGAAAGCTGTTGAAATCCAAGCCATCCCCAATTTAGATTTTAATAATTTGGGTTTGATCTCTGGGGTAATCATTCCCCACAAATTAAAAGTACCAATCTTTGCAAAGTATGATGAGGTTTCTTGTCCCAAACTCCATTTGAAATCTTATGTACGCAAGATACAACCGCACACTGCTGATAAGAAGTTATGACTTCACTTTTTCCAAGAGAGCTTGGCTGGAACACAACTTGAATGGTTTTATCAGTTAGATGGTTCTCGTGTCAACACTTGGGAGGATCTAGCTACTGTCTTCTACCATCAGTATCAATACAATGCCGACTTAGCACCAACAAGGGTTCAGTTACAAGATATGACCATGGGAAAGAATGAAGGATTTAAGGAATATGCGCAAAAATGGAGAGACCTTCCTAGTAGAGTCCAACCTCCCTTGACTGATAGGGAGCACATCGACATGTTCATGGGCACTTTATCTGGTCCTTTCTTTAATCTGTTGGTTGGCTGCTCTTCTTCTGGTTTCACCGAATTAATCTTAACTGGTGAAAGAGTTGAAAGTGGCATCAAAAGTGGGAAGATCTCTGTGGCATCTACCTCCACAATCAATCCTATCAAGAAACCTTTTGTTGCAAAGAAGGAGGTTAATGCTATGTATGGGGCAAGGGCTCGTACCAAGAAGAATGATCATCCGTCTGTCAATGTTGTCCGAATCTCCAATCCAACTCCTACTCCAAGACCATCTACAAATCATCAATGTTTTGAAACTCCAAGAATACAATTTATGAGATTAGGCATGTCACTGTCTCAAGCCCTTCAACATTTGCTCAAGGCTAATTTAGTGACGTTGCGCGATCCTCCCGCCAACCCTGACACCTCGTCACCAAAGTATAATCCAAACGCTAAATGTGCTTACCATTCAAACAGCCTCGGGAACGAGACTGACCAGTGCTAGGCTTTGAAGAACAAAATCCAGGATTTAATTGATAACAAAACTATTGAATTTAATCTTCCTCCAATGCCGAATGTACTTACGGCTCCAATGAAGAAGCATGACAAAGGTGTTAATGTTGTCGAAGATACAATTTTTGTTACCTCTATTGAAGATTTGACTACTCCTCTGAATATAATCAAGAACAATCTGTTGAAAGATGGGATCTTCCCTGGCTGTGAAAAAAGACTGTGTGTGCTGTACAAGACGACTCGATGAATGTGAAGGGCTGAAGAAAGGCATACAACGCCTGATGGATAGCCATAAAATTCTGTTTGAAAAGACTCCCTTTGCCAAGAGTTTGATTAACAAATGTGAAGACCTCTCCATTATTACCATCTCAAACAAACCTATTAGGATCACCTCCAAAGATCCTATTAGGATTTCAAATGAACCCACCATTACTCCATTAATAATTACCAATCCCGGACTGATTCCTTATTCTTTAAATAAAGCAGTACCATGGAATTACGGTGCTGAAGTGTTCTATCATGGGATTAAACAAGATTCCTGGATCGGAGAAGAAAAAGATGATGATGTCGGAAACATAGCTGGCTCAAGCAAAGTAACTAGAACTGGGAGAATATTCTCACCCAATATCTCATCTCCAGTAGTTACAAAGACGTCCATCTGCATTACGGCCACCAAGCCAAGTACCGAGACAAAAGTGAAGGGAAGGTTGTTGAGCCTGATGTGATTGAAGTACCCTCCAAGGACGTAAATAATGAAGAACCCTCCGCTCGCGAGATGGACTAGATTTTAAAGATCATAAAAAGAAGCGGCTTCAAGATTGTAGAATAGTTAGGGCAACCCCCTCTAAGATTTCAATGTTGTCATTGCTGCTTTGCTCTGATGCCCGTGCTCGAACATTAATCAAAATCCTGAAAAAAGCTCATGTCCCCCATGAGACAACAATGGACCAATTTAAGAATTTCATGGCTATCCTGACAGCTGATAATGGCTTGGGGTTTTCAGATGTTGACTTAACACCTCTCAGGAAGAATCACAACAAATCTTTACATGTTTCTATCGAGTGCAAAGGGACTACCTTAGCACATGTGCTAGTCGACACTGGTTCTTCTCTGAATGTGTTACCCAAGGGGGAATTAGACTGTCTTAACTGTGAAGATTTAATCTTGAAGCCAAGTGATATCATCGTAAGGGCGTTTCATGGATCAAACAGGACTGTTCAAGGGGAAGTAGATTTTCCAATCAAAGTGGGCTCCCAAATATTCAACTCCACCTTCTATATTATGGATATTCGTCCTACCTATTCTTGTCTGTTAGGTCGCCCGTAGATTCATAAAGATGGGGCAGTAACCTCAACCCTCCACCAGAAACTCAAATATCTAGTCAAGGGCAGAATAGTCACCATCTGTGGAGAAGAAGAGTTTATGGTAAGCCACCTTAATTCTTTCAAGTATGTAGAGATGGACGGAGAATTCATTGAAACCCCATGTCAAGCCTTTGAGGTTGTACCACCGATAATTGCTGCTACTAAATGTTTTTCTGATGAGTCTAAAGTTGTTAAGGCCACGCCAAAGATGGTTTCAGTCGAGGATGCCCGTGCGGCAATAGAAGAAGGAAACAGTGATACTTGGGGGAAACTCCTCGATATCCCATTTAAATCAGACAAGTTTGGTTTGGGATTCACCATCAAAACTCAGAAGGAAATGAGGCGTGCTCGTGCTGGAAAGCCACCTCTCCGCATTGGAAGCCATGGAGTCAACGCCGTGGATGATTCTAAAGAAGAGAGTGCATTTGAGGAGTGGGTTTATCCAACTACTACAGAGCTGAAGAATTGGCATACAAAGGACTTTGTACTAGTCTCCTTCGTTGAGGAGTAATCTACTTGTTTCTGCTTTTCTTTCAATCCAAGAACATGTTGTCTGTAATATTTTAACAATGACTTTTCAGCCATTTGCCTGGCCCGGGGCACTTTGGTCCATTTGCCAAGGGTTTTATTTATGTTCATCTAATCATATGATCATACAGTGCATTGGACTCTTTTGCATTCAAATATTCGTGTTCATTGTCTTTCTTTTCTTACAAATACATTTTTCAAAAAAGATAGCCATGTATCTTACATGCACACACACACTCTTGCAGATCCACATCCACTCTGGATCTTATTGCCAATGACTCTACTATTGCTGAATATGTCTTTGAATGTCCTATCAACCAAGTCGAAGACGAAAGCGAGGAAGATTGTGACATACCGGGAGAACTAGCCAGACTTCTATTACAAGAGGAAAAAGCTATTCAACCGCATGAAGATTCAATTAAAGTTATCAACCTAGGTATTGAGTCAGATAAGAAGGAAATCAAGATCAGCGCTAACTTGGAAAGCAGTGTCAAGAGCAGGTTGGTTCAGATGTTAGATGTTTATGTGGAAGTATTTGCTTGGTCTTATGAAGATATGCCTGGGTTGGATACCGATATCGTAGTTCATCGTCTCCTAACTAAAGAAGACTCCCCTCCTGTTAAACAAAAGGTTCGCCGCATGAGGCCTGATATGTCTGAAAAGATCAAAGACGAGGTGATGAAACAATTCGATATGGGTTTCCTAGCTGTGACATCCTATCCTTAATGGGTTGCCAATGTGGTGCCAGTGCCAAAGAAAGACGGGAAAGTCCGCATGTGCGTAGACTATAGGGATCTGAATAGGGAAAGCCCAAAGGATGATTTCCCTCTACCACACATTGACGTCTTAGTTGATAATACCGCTCAGCATAAAGTCTTCTCATTCATGGATGGCTTCTCAGGCTACAATCAAATAAGGATGGCTCTCGAAGATATGGAAAAGAATACTTTCGTTACGCAATGGGGCACCTTCTTCTACAAGGTCATGTCGTTCGGATTAAAGAATGCAGGGGCAACATATCAAAGGGCTATGGTAGCTTTATTTCATGACATGATTCATCATGAGATAGAGGTATATGTAGATGATATGATTTCCAAATCACAAACCGAAGAAGAACATATCGATCACCTGCATAAGTTATTCGAGAGGTTGAAAAAGTACAAGCTGAGGTTAAACCCTAATAATTGCACGTTTAGAGTACGATCTAGAAAGCTTCTAGGTTTCGTCGTCAGTAATAAAGGCATTGAAGTTGACCCTGCCAAGGTAAAGGCCATCCAAGAAATTCCAGTCCCTCATTCTGAAAAAGAAGTCAGAGGATTCTTGGGTCGTCTCAATTACATTGCCCGTTTCATATCTCACTTAACTGCTACTTGTGAGCCACTCTTCAAACTCTTGAAGAAAGATCAAGTAGTCAGATGGAACGATGATTTCCAGATTGCCTTTGACAAAATCAAAGAATACCTACAAGAACCTCCTATTCTCATGCCTCCAATTGAAGGAAGACCCTTGATCATGTACTTGACAGTATTAGAGAATTCTATGGGGTGCATTCTGGGCCAACATGACGAGTATGGCTGAAAAGAGCATGTTATTTATTACCTGAGAAAAAAGTTTACCGACTGTGAAACTAGATATTCAATGCTCGAGAAAACTTGTTGCGCTCTGGCATGGGCTGCTCTTCGGCTAAGACAGTATATGTTGACGCATACCACTATGTTGATTTCTAAGATGGACCCAATCAAGTACAACTTCGAGAAACCTGCCCTTTACGGATGGATAGCCATATGGCAAATGATCTTGACTGAGTACGACATTCAATACACGACTCAAAAAGCCATCAAAGGAAGTGTACTAGAAGATCATTTGTCCCATCAAACCGTGGATGGTTATCAATCAATGAACTTCGACTTCCCTGATGAGGACATCATACTGGTAACTGACTGCACGAAATCTGGACCATATGACGGACCTGAACCAGGATCGCAATGGACTATGGTATTCGATGGGGCTTCTAACGCCTTAGGTAACATAATTGGTGTTGTGATCATCTCTCCTGAAGGTTGCCACACTCCTTTCACTGCCAGATTATGTTTCGATTGCACAAACAATATGGCCGAGTATGAAGCATGCATCTTAGGTCTGAAAGCTGCTATTGATTTAAAGATCAAGCATTTGAATGTGTTCGGAGATTCCGCCCTAGTGATCAGCCAAGTAAAAGGAGATTGGGACACTAAACACCATAATCTTATCCCTTACAAAGAGCTTGTGCTATCCCTAATCCCTTACTTCGAAGAGATCACGTTCGAGCACTTCCCTAGGAAAGAAAACCAGTTGGCTGACGCTTTGGCAACCATGTCTTCAATGTTCAAAGTCATATGGGACAACGAAGCCCCTATGATAATAATTGAAAGATTCGATGAACCTGCACATTGCTATGAGCTTGACACCGATGCGGAAAACCCATGGTACCATGAGGTGATGAGATACCTTGAAGCACAAGAGTATCCAGAGGGGGCATCTATCAATGACAGAAAGTTCTTGCAAAGACTTGCAGCCAAATTCTTCCTAAGTAACGGGATATTGTACAAACATAACCATGATTCGACTCTACTCCGATGTGTGGACAAGAAAGAGGCAGAGGAAATTATGGAAGACATGCACGATGGTCTCTTCGGTACTCACTCAAGTGGGCATACGATGGCTAAGAAAATCTTAAGAGCCGGTTATTATTGGTCAATGATGAAGACCGATTGCCATCAACATTCAAGGACTTGTCACAAATGCCAAATCTATGTTGACAAGGTCCATGTGCCTCGTATCCCTCTGAATGTCATGACTGCTCCGTGGGCATTTGCAATGTGGGGCATTGACATGATTGGAGAGATCAAGCCCATAGCTTCCAACAGACATCGCTTTATTCCTGTTGCTATCGACTATTTTACCAAATGGGTCGAAGCCGCCTCGTTTGCCTCAGTCACCAAGAATGTGGTAGCCAGATTCATTAGACACAACCTTATCTACCATTATGGTATCCCCGAAAGGATCATCACCGATAATGGGACTAACCTCAATAATGTTATGATTACTGAGCTTTGCACTCAGTTTAAGATCAAGCATCACAATTCTTCTCCATATAGACCAAAAATGAATGGTGCAGTCGAAGCGGCCAACAAAAATATCAAGAAGATTATGCAGAAGATGGTAGTAACCTATAAGGATTGGCATGAGATGATGTCGTTTTCTCTACATGGCTACCGTACTTCAGCTAGAACCTCAACTGGGGCAACTCCCTTTTCCTTAGTTTATGGCATGGAAGTTGTTTTGCCAGTAGAAGTTTAGATCCCCTCGCTAAGGATTATGAATGAGGCAGGCCTAGGCGAAGACAAATGGATTTAAACGAGATTGGATCAGCTGAACTTGATTGAAAAAAAATGATTAGCTGTTGTTTGCCATGGTCAGATGTATCAAAAACGGATGACCAAGACTTTCAACAAAAAGGTCAAGCCTCGAGTATATCAAGTTGGTGAGTTGGTGGTAAAACGCATCATTTTACCACAAGGCGACCCCAGAGGCAAATGGACTCCCACCTATGAAGGGCCATTTGTTGTCAAAAGATTTTTCTCTGGCGGTGCCATGATGCTGACTACCATGAATGGTGAAGATTTCCCACATCCTATAAACGCGGACATAGTTAAAAAATACTACATATAAGAGACCTGTTAGGTTGACACACCTAAGCAAAATAAGGGCATCCCGGCAAACCAAAAGTTTGGGCAAAAATTAGGGATATATGCAAAAGATTGTACACTCGGCAAGTTGAAAACCCAAAAGGGCGACTTGGGCAAAAAAGGGTATCCTGGTGGGCTGAAAACCCGAAAGGGAGGTCCAGACAAAAATTAAGGATTAAAAGCGTATGACTATGTCCCATGGAATCAACACAATCAATTCTATCACCAAGGTCCAAGTTCAAACGGTCCAAGATCAATCCAATTAACTTCTATTAATGGCAAGGGACATTTGAAGACATTGGGGCAATAGTAGAGTTGGAAGGCAATGAGATCATTTCACATGGCTATTTGTTTTCATTCTAAATTTTCGTTTTCCTTTCGATGATTTCCTCTTACTAGGATATCCGTCTCTATGTACAAAAACGCATATTCATGGGAAAAATATCAATACAAATATACTTTGAAGTGCAAAATTTTTGTCTTTGTTTTGAAAGCAAATTTGTCCAATGACTAAAATTGAATGAACATATGCATATGAATATAATTAAAACTGTTTGGCAAATGTGTCCTTCTAAGCAGCAGCAAACATATCTTTAATAAATATGAAATATCCCCACAGAATTATCATTATCGTTATCTCCACAAGGACGGCTATGATAAACCTTTCCCTAACGGAGTTGCCCATAAAGTCTCTTTGCATAGGATAATCCCCGACCAGAGTCTCAACCTCTTGGCTGCTTTCTCTCCAGCTAAGTCAATTTTTACAAATTGAAACCTCGTAGGGTCTATTACTAAAGGAAAGTCACCTCCTCAACAAGGTTTATCATCCCCAACAGGTTTTGTTTCCCCAACAATAATCGAGGAACCACAAAACTCCCTAGCCGAGTCCAAATTTCCTTAACATACAGCAATCAAGACACCGCGAAGTTCCCCAGCTGAGCCTATCTTCCCCAGCTAAGCATATCTTCCCCGGCCAAGGCTATTATCCCCAAGCGGAGTTTATCCTCCCCAGTTGAGTGTATCCTTCCCAAGTTGAGTCTGTCCTACCCGATTGAGTCTACACTCTCCAGTTTGAATTTTCTTTCAGATTATTGCAAATCATAGGGCCACAATCCCTGATCCCCAATAAAGCCGTCAGCAAAGCCTTTATTATTTCCAAAAATAGATACTATGAATCCTGGATTCGACCAGATATTAGCAAAATTTTCAAGTTATTACTAAAGCCTGAACCCGACCAGATAATAGTTTGACTTCTTCAAGTTGCTGAAACCTGGACTCGACCAGATAATAGTTTGAGTATCTGAAACCTGGACCCGACCAGATAATAGTTGATCTCAATTTCAAGATGCTATGAAACCTGGAACCGACCAGATAATAGCCTAACTCTTCAAAGATATAGAAGAACATGGACTCAATCCGACTAAGGTTTAGCTTCTTTTCCCCAGTAGAGTTTGCCTCTTCCCCAACAAATTACTGTGAAACCTGGATCCGACCAGATAACAGTTCTCAACTTCATCTTTTCAAGCAAGTTGTTGTGAAGCTTGAATCCGACCAGATAACAACTAAATCCCCAAACAGTTTATTGTGAAGCCTGGACCCGACCAGATAGCAATTGACCTCATCAACCTCAAAAATTTGCAAAGCCTGGACCCGACCAGATAACAGTTTTTCAAACAGTTTATTGTGAAGCCTGGAGCCCGACCAAATGACAATTAACTGTAATCCCCAGAGATACACTATAAAGCCTAGACCCGACCAGATAATAGCACAACTTTCCAAAAACCATGAAACCTGGACCCGACCAGATAGTAGTTACCACTTCAAGTTACTATGAAGCCTGGATCCGACCAGATAACAGTTAACCTCTGTATCCCTAGCAAGTTGTTATGAAGCCTGGATCCGACCAGATAACTATTCAATTTCAAGAAATTTTCTACAAAGCCTGGAATCCAACCAAATAATAGTTAATTCGTCTCTTCCCCCAGTAAGTTACCGTGAAGCATGGATCCGACCAGATAGCAGTTGACTACTTCATCCTCAGCAAATTGTGAAGCCTGGATCCAACCAGATAACAGTTGACATTCAAGAGATATTCCCCAGCGAAAGCATCCTTTCAACAAAGTGTAAACATATGCATATTCTTCATCCCCAACGGCAATCAGGGATTCAACCTCCCAGAATTTCCATAGCAGCAGTCAGAGATTTATTTTCCCGGACAGAAACATACATCTCAGATCCATACATTATAGCATGTACATACCCTATGCATTTAGCATAATACCATATCTGGTGAACATCATGCATGCATCTGCATTTTACTAACTCTTTTTCTCACAGGTAAAACATCAAGTTTTAGTATAAATCAATAAGAGATTTGTACTGCTATTTCTTCTAATGTTTATCAACTTTCCTACAAATGGCATCTATAAGCCCATTCATCATCCATCTTCGAGTTCAAATTTCTGGGCACTCTAGTGTTCAATCATCTTTCACCTTCAAGTCACGAATGGCGGACTCACCAATCTAACTCTTCAGGTTTAAGAAGATTGAACAGGGGCAGCTGTTGTACCCCAAAATTTTCCCTCTCATTTCTCAAGGATTCTCTCACAAGATCTTCTATGACGTCAAGTTTGCAACACTTATACATCAATTTAGGCTTGGAATCAGCACAAGGGCAAAATGGTCTATTGCATATTAGAGAGTCAAACTTTGACTTTTTGGTCAACATTATATTCCAAAGATCAAATTTCATCAAGACATGTAAGAATATCAAGCTTGATCATCAAGAAAGTCAAGAAAGTCAAAAGTCAACTTGAAAAGTCAAGATTTCCAAGACTTAGAAATTTTCTAAGTGTTTTTATACATGATAATTTCATCACTTCATACCATTCTTTCATCATGATGCAAGATGATTCAAAAGAAACTTTCAACATGAAAGTTGTGGATCTCCATGATATCTACAACATTGTTTTACACAGCTTCTCCTAAATATGATGGGATCTCAAGTTACAAATTCATGAAGTCATGACATTTTCATTTAACACTTAGAGAAATTTTCAACAGATTTTGGTCAGGATTTTACCCCAACTTCTTGGCATTTTTTCACATAGTTCCAAGATGATTTTGTCAAAATGGCCAACATGAAAGTTATAGAGGATGTTTCAAGCTTTCCAAAACATCCAAGAGTATAAATTTATCATACTTGAGCTAGGAGATTCAAGGGCTTGAAGTTGGCCATCCATCTTTGAATTGCAAGTCATTCTAAGTGAAGAACACATAATAAAACACTCATGATTTGCTGCATAATCTTATGTTGAAGGCTTCTTTGCTTGCAAATATCATTATAATTTAATGCTTACACCCACTCTTGAGCTATTACCCAAGTTTTTAAACCATTGTCCAAAAGATATTTCCATTTATGGTATAAAGGCATCATTACTATTCTTGAAAAGCAAGCTTTTTGTACAAAGTTTGTCTTGAGCCCATACCTTGCTGGTTGTTGATTATACTTCAAAATCATGGGAAGTAGCTCCTCAATACCAGCAACTTTGGTACTTCATCTTGGGACTATGAAGTACTTGACTTAGTTTGATCTTTACAATCCAACCAAACCATAACATGTTGTCTTATAAACCTAATCAGATCATATGCACAAACCCTTTGCCTATAAATAGAAGAAGCATTTGCAAGAGAAAGAGGTTGAAAAAGGTTGGAAAAAGGTTGGAAAAATAGAGAGAAAATCCATAAGTTTTATTAGTAAACCCTCAAAATCTCATATTCACAAAAGCCATAACAGTCAACAAAACTTCCACTCTTGAGTTTTAAAGTCCAAACCTTTGAACCTCCCATGCCTTGCAAATTTTGTCCAACCATCTAAACACTTCACATGCACCACCTAGAAATTGTTCAAACTCAAGAACAAGCTTCTACAACTTCTCTGTTTTCTCTTCCAATTTCAATAATAGTCAAAACAACAACTTAAATTCAGAGTATAAAGATCCAACTCCAAGGTAAGTTTCTTGACTTTAGTAATTCATTTTTGAAGACAAAAATGTAGTAACCATTGTCCTTGAAGCTAACCTTGTGTTTATCTTCCATTCTTTTCATTATGTGTTGAAAACTAACCCATGTATGCAGCAAGACAATGTTGAAGTAGAAAAAATGACAGTATGAGTCGACACATAGCCTTATGAGTCGATACATACTTCTTTACATGCCCAAAACAGAAGGAAAAACATTGTATGAGTCAATACATACTGCTTTACAGGCCCAAAATAGAAGTAAAAACAATGTATGAGTCGATACAAAGCACGTATGAGTCGACACATGCAGTGTATGAGTCTACACGTACCATTATGTATCGACTCATACTAAGTTGATTTGGCAATACAGGGGCAAGGAAAGTTATATGTCGATGCATGTGAGCTTTTGTCGACACATAATAGTTCAAGATGCATTTTTTCCTTCTTTTTACACTGTTTTTATGTTTCCTTCATGGTTATTCGATATGGTTGTAATATTTAAGTTCCTACTTCATCCCCATTTGTAAATTGTACCCTCATCCCCTAAACGATATAATAGCATAGGACTTTATTTTCCTCAATTTAACGCTTTCAAATATAAATGTTAGTAACTAGGGTGTGTATGGCAAGATAAAATCAACAAGTAGATAACCCTAATCGAAGATTAAATGCATGCAAATCAATACACTTGCACCCAAGCAGCCCTATGGTAAACTCCATTGGGTTGCCTTATATAAAATGTCCATATTACACATGTAAGGTATCTTAGCAAAAACAAGCAAATACAATATCATAGTCCCTCGATGACGCTATCTAAGTTGCCTTACAAATGATCTTAGTCCCTCAAAAAAGAATGCTAAGATACCTTGCAATATTGCTAATCATGGCTATACGATGACCCACGCCCATCAATGGTAAGACAACAATGTCAAAGGAAAAGAAAATGAATAAGAAAGACATTTGAGTAGGTAGATTGCTCCTAATTACTTGCTCCATTTCAAAACAAACATCCTTGCTATTTTCAAAAATAATCACCTACACTTTCAAAAACACCTTTCAAACTTGAAAACATTTTCAAAAGATCAACACTTTGTATATATTATTATGAACGATAATCATTACAAAGTTTACCTAAACGATGGCGCCTTTTCAAAATACTTTCAAAAACCACACAAAGCACATTTTCAAACAAAAGCAAGTGATCTAACAAGTAACTAAGAGCCCATCGAAAACCATGGATGAAAAGGGTGCTAATACCTTCCCTTTTAATAATCTACCCCCCGAACTCAAGAAATAATCTCAAAGGTCTTTCCTATTCTTTTTCACCTTTCCTTTTGGATAAAAGAAAAGTCGGTGGCGACTCTTGCTAACCGCAACAATTAGGATCAAACGCAAAACACCCAAGTCAGTTCTCCCACCGAACCATAGTTGCTTTCTAGATCACTTGATTTTGTTTGAAAATGTTCTTGCGATGTAGGTTTTGAAAGTATTTTGAAAAGTGTCTTTGTAATGGTTCTCATTTCTATAAGAACATGTACAAAGTGTTGGTTTTGAAAATAGTTCAAAGAGGTGTTTGTGGAATGTGTTTTTGAAAGCGATTTTGAAAAGTGTCTTTGTAATGACTCTCGTTTCTATAAGAATGTGTACAAAGAGCTTTGTCTTTTAAAAATGTTTCAAATGAAAGTGTTGGGGTGTAAAAATCTTTTTGTTGTGAGCAAGCAAGCAACTAGGAGCATCCTACCTACTCAAAAGGTCTTAATGTTATTTTCCTCCTTATTTAGATGTTGCTATCTTACCATTGATTTGGTAAGAAGCCCCATCATTGGATGTGAAGGGACGGGCGTGGGACATTTTTATAGTCATAGAAGGTAACCTATGGGAATTTTTAGCAATATCGTTTAGGGACTAGATCGTTTACCGAAGACAACATTGAGGGTCATCGAGGGACTACGATCTTTTATCGAGGGTCTTTTCTAAAACGCCCATATTCGAGGGACATGACTATTTTCCGAGGCAACAAGTGAGATTACCCTAAGGGTGCATGTGTGAATAGTGTGTTTGATTGCATGCATTTTGTCTTTGAATTTTAGGTTGTCTACTTGTTGGTTTTTATCTTGCCATACATCCTAATTACTAACTGTGATACGGTGGGAGAACTGACTTGAGGTTTTGCGTTCGTATTCGCAAATGTTTCGGTTGAGCAAGAGTCGCCACCGACTTTTTATTTTATCCTAAGGAAAGGTTAAAAAGCACAGCAAAAACCTTTTGAGATGTTTTCTTGGGTTCGGGGAGTAGATTATAGAAAGGGAAGGTATTAGCACCCTTTCTATCCATGGTTATCCATGGGCTCTTAGTTACTTGCTTAGATCACTTGCCTTTTGTTTTCAATTGTTTTAAATGGTGCTTGTGTGTGAGTGGGTTTGAAAAATGTTTTGAAAAGAGGCCAATGTGGTGGCAACCTTTGTAATGATCCACGTGGGGATGTATACAAAGATGTATGTCTTTTGAAAAGGTTTTCATTTGTTTTTGAAAGTTGTTTTGAAAGTGTAGTGTTGTGTGGTTTTTTGAAATAGGCAAGTGTTTTGTTTTGCAAGTTTGATTCAAGTAACTAAGAGGTTATCTACTCCTAAATTTCTCAAAAGATTATTGCTATGTTTTAACCCTTTTAACAAGTTTGTTCCACCATTGAATTTGGTGGACAACCTTATGTTAGGATGTGAAAGGGACAGGCGCGGGTCATCGTTTAGACCATAATTGCAACGGCGTTAAATGTCTTTGGGCAATTTTCTTTAAGGGACTTGATCATTTGTTTTTGTTTGTTTTGAAAAGTTTTATCGAGGGACTATGATCATTCAATTTGTTTGTTTTGCCCAAAGAGACCTAACATGCAATATGGCCCAATTTTGAAAGGCAACAAGTGGAATACCCTAGGGGGTGCAAGTGTGATTTGTGTGTCCATTTTCATGCTTGTTTATCTTGAGATTAGGTCATAACTATTTTTATCGTTTTTTCGCATACAAACCCTAATTCTATCATGTTATTATTAGAAAGCATATAAAGTGCGAAAATAAATTTACTAAGCTATTACAAAACCAAATATGGGAAGGGGGGTACAAATGTTCAAATGGGGATATTGACAAGTAATGTAAACCTAAATTATTACATCATTTTTTGAATATTTGCAATTTAATCAATGTACAAAAATTAAATAAGAATGCAAGATGCAAAAGAAATGTTTTGTATATGTATGAAAAAATATTATTTATGTAAAAGAGAAAAGAAAATAAAAATATATTATCTTTTTTTGAGTATTTTGAATTTAGGGCAAAAACCCTAATTTTATTAAGGAAAATGTATTATTGTTTAATTTAATACAAATATTTATTTATTATGTACAAAAAATAAAAATAATGAAGTATATTATGAAAAAGTATTTTTTGTATCAAATATTAATAAAAATGAAAAATTCAAATATTTTTATATTCTAACCTAAATATATTAATAAACATATATATATACATATATTAAGTTCTAAATATGCATTATATACAAATAATAATAATAATTAATTTTTTTAATAAAATCAATAAAAAGTATTTTTATGTGAAAAATTTTCAGAAGGTAAACAAAAATAAAAAAATGTATTTACACTATTTTTGTATTTATTCTAAATAAAAATATGTATATATTTATGTATAAACAAAAGAAATAAATCAAATAAATATGCCATAAATTCAAAAAAGGATGGAAAAAATATTTTTGTGTTTTTTATATCATGAGAAAAAATAAACAAAGTCAATCAAAAAAGAAAAAGTCAAAAAAGTCAAATAAATAAGCAAATGGGCTCAGGGGGTGTAATAGCAATTAAGTGGTGTGAATAAGAAAAGATTCACAGGCCCAGCCCAAAGACCACTGTCTTCAACCTCCAGCAACAACATTTGAAAAAAACGCGCGCCCCTGTTCTTCAATGTCCAACTCTCGATTCCTGGCTTTTTAACAAAAACTCATAACATAAAAAATGCTCAGCATGAAGAGACGATTCCAACCATGTATAGAACTTGACCTAACTCTCTAAGATGAGGGAGAATTTCTCCTCCCCCAAATCCTAACCTAGTTTTTCTGCCATTTTCAAACTCCAAATTCTCTCTACTCAGGCAAAAGAAATGAAATGTAAAGATATGTACATGTTCAGGGCTATGAGTAGAACCTTGTTTCTTCACAAACTTAAGACTAAAGATGCATGATAAGAGAGATACGAGTTCAAAGTTTTACCTGTGCAGTTGAACTTCTATCTGGAGAATGAGGAACTTCTAGTGCTAGGTAATGATTGGAAAAGCTTCCTTGAGGTCCAGGGATGCTTTTTCAATGCTTACTTTGTCTTGAAACTTCTTGTATCGAGCTGTGGAACTTCAACTGCAAAAGGAAAAAATGAAAGTGGTGGAAGCTGTTAGAGGGATTACAGGTCAGGTTTTAGGTCATGGTTAGCTTACATATATGCTAGGGAATGTGTATGAATTGATTTTGGTAAGAATGCTCGAGGGAAATGGGAGTTGGTACTCAAACTGCAGGCCTTGCCCTGTTTGAGCAGTTTGATGGTGTTTCTGTGATGGAGAGTGTTTTAGAGGTCAAGGATTCGTGCAAAAGCTTGGTTGGGATGTTTGGAATGTGTTTGATCAGTTTTCTCTTGTGTGCCTATGCTGAAATGATAGTTGTTACAAGTTATGGAACTTTTCTTCTCTCTTAAGCAACAAAAGCAAGTTGATGGTTTAGGTCAGTAGGGGGCCTCCTAATGTGCTGCATAATCTTCTCTTGATCAGAGCAACTTGTCCATAATCTTGTGCCAAAAGGATTTAGCTTGTACTTGTTGGATTTCTAAATTGACATAAAGTGAACTTTTACCAAAATGGCTAACTCACTTTATCTAAAAATGGATCAATCTTGTGTACAATGCTTGCACTCAAAGAACAACACTTTAACACATTGAATATGCATTAAATTATTGAGTATGGAATGGTTCAAGGACCTGTAATCAAGGGCATGCTGATTTAGAGAAGTTTACACAAACTATGAACATGGAAAATGGCCAATTCAAAGGTGAGTTTTTGCTATATTGTGAAATTCGAATCTCTCAAGTTATGAGGTTGTTTGAGAAGTTCTTGGACATTTTGGAAAGCTTGGAATGTGTACTATAATCCATCTTTGAAATGCAAATTGAAATTCCAAGTGGAAGGGTATGAAAAATGGCCTTGAAGTGGGGTAGAAAACCTTGTCAAAATAGGTTAAAATTTCACTAAGTTAAAAATGGTTTAGTGCCCTTATTCAAAAAATTGTAACTTGAGATACAAGCTTCAAATGAGAAAACTTTGTGAATCAAAGTTGTAGATTATGCAACAAGCTACAACTTTCATGTTTTGACTTTTGTTTGAATCCAAATGGATCTTGGTGAAAAGATGGGGCAAAGTTGGGAAAAAATTAGGGTTTTTCATAACTTAGAAAAATTCTAAGTTATGAAAAATTCCATTTTCTAACCCTAATTTGCATTTTGTGATTTCTTGGTGAACAAGTTTCATGATTTGGCATGTTTTGATGAAAAATGAATCTTGACTCTTGATTTTGACCAAAAAGTTAAAGTTTGACTTTTCAGTGTACATTCAAAATTGATCAATTGACTGGGAAATTCAACTGTCAATCTTGTGTACTTGGGATCTTTTGAGCTTGATGAATGTGTCAAGACCATTTCATTGAGTCCTTGAGTCCATATGTGAGCTTGATTTGCCATTGGCTAGGTCAAACAGTCAAAAATTGCCTTTGTGCAGTCAAAACCCTAAAAATGACCATTTTGCCCTTTTGGTGATCTGATCAAATTTCTTGTGGAATTGTGATCCAAACTTGATCAAATGGTCCATATGAGTTCATAATGTTGATGTGGGTCAAAAATCATGAGTTTTGACTGTCAATTGACCACTGTTGACTTTTTCCCCAATACAGCTGATTTCTAGGTCAACTGTCCAATTGACTGGGCAAAACTTGGAATCAAGACTTGAAACTTGGCATGGGTAAACTTGGGAGTCCAACATGAAACATGAAAGTCATCTTAGGCATTTTAGGTCAAAACATCCTTGGGCAAACACAAACCCTAATTTGAGTCCACAGTGCAAGGAGAAGTCTTGAGCAGAGGAAACCCTAACTGGATCTTGATCTTCAAGGGTCTTGTGATGAGAAAATGTTGAGGAAATGGGAGGGCAAATTTTGGGGTACAACAGTTGCCCCTGTTCAATCTCCTTGGACCTGAAGAGTTAGATTGGCGAGTTTGCCTTTCGTGACTCGAGGGTAAAAGGAGATTGGACACTAGAGTGCCCGGAAATTTGCACTCGCATGTTGGAGTCTCAACAGTGTGATGTCGGGAATGGGCTTACAGATGCCATTTGGAGAGGTGGTGGAGAGGGAGATGGGCTTATAGATGCCATCTGGAGATGTGACAGAACCTTGTCGGGAATGGGCTTATAGATGCCATTTGGAAGTGTCGATCGCATAAGAGATTCCTTAGTGAAAACTTGTGTATTTGAAAAAGACGGATGTTTTCCTGGCTTGTTACAGGTGTTTGATCTTCAGTCTCCTCATGCAGATATGCCCTGGCTAGATACAGGTGTCGAATCTACAATCGGTTGCTCACAGATGTGCCCTGGCTAGATACAGGAATCGAATCCGGAAATAGTCGTCAACAGATATGCCCTGGCTGGATACAGGAATCGAATCTGGAAATAGTCGTCAACAGATATGCCCTGGCTGGATACAGGAATCGAATCTGGAAATAGTCGTCAACAGATATACCCTGGCTGGATACAGGAATCGAATCTGGAAATAGTCGTTAATAGATGTGCCCTGGCTGGATACAGGAATCGAATCTGGAAATAGTCGTCAACAGATATGCCCTGGCTGGATACAGGAATCGAATCTGGAAATAGTCGTCAACAGATATGCCCTAGCTGGATACAGGAATCGAATCTGGAAATAGTCGTCAACAGATATGCCCTGGCTGGATACAGGAATCGAATCTGGAAATAGTCGTTAATAGATGTGCCCTGGCTGGATACAGGAATCGAATCTGGAAATAGTCGTTAATAGATGTGCCCTGGCTGGATACAGGAATCGAATCTTCGAACTCTTCAGACGTTCCCTGGCTAGATACAGGAATCGAGTCTGGAAACGTGGTCAACAGATATGCCCTGGCTGGATACAGGAATCGAATCTGTAGATGTTGTAGTTGATAGATGTGCCCTGGCTGGATACAGGAATCGAATCTTCGAACTCTTCAGACGTGGCCTGGCTAGATACAGGAATCGAGTCTGTAGATGTTGTAGTTGATAGATGTGCCCTGGCTGGATACAGGAATCGAATCTTCGAACTCTTCAGACGTGGCCTGGCTAGATACAGGAATCGAGTCTGGAAACTGATCACTCTCAGATGTGCCCTGGCTAGATACAGGTATCGAATCTGGAATTGTGACAGTTGAAGGTAGTTGTTTTTGGGATTGTCTTTTTCCTGGAAAGGCAAAAACATAAGTTGTATGCAATGTCATGATGTATGATATGCATGATGTCATGATGTTCAACATGAGATAGTGTTGTATGCACTTTATCATACATGTAAGCGAGATGTATGAAAATGTGAAATGTTTATGAATGTAATTTCGTCTTAGGAAAATAAATCCTTGACGAACGGCCGGGGAGTTGCTCTGTGGAAGAGGTACTTGGCCGAAGTTTTGCTGAGAGGCCTGTTGAAGACTTTAATGATGGATTCCGCTGAGGATAATGATGATAAACTCCGCTGGGGATTGAAGGAACTTCGCCGAGGGCAGTCTTCCGTGGTTTTTAGCTGAGGATAACCCAGTTATAAGTCCTTGTGAGGAAATAACTCTAAATAAAACTCGGGAGAGACGTCCGTACTCTGCAGGGGATAAGCTTCCAGAATCTACTGGGGATGAGCCTTAAGACCTACCGGGGAATGTTGTGCCTTTTCAGGATTGTCGGGGGGTCAACTCTGCTTGGGGAAAGTATTGCTGAATCTTGTTTTACTCTGCGGGGAGTCGAGATGATTTTGGCCACATCTTTCAGTTGAATCTACCTTGGTACCTTGGCGGACAAAACAACCAGACTGCATCAGACAACTTCACATTTCCCCTGTCTCTGATGTCACCTGTAATCAATCTCTTGTTTTATGTGCAGATATTTATGAACCAGCAATTTAATGTCAAATGCATATATCAAAAATGAACATTGGACGTTCTTCGCAAGACAAAACAGAAAAAGGAAAACAATGGTAATTTGTATGGACAAGTGAATTTGTATTGATTTAAACTTTGCCTGTGAATAGGCGTTTTTGTACAAGAGGCCGACATCCTAGTAAGAGGATGCCGCCAAATAACATAGAGTTTACAAAAAGGAAACAAAACAGCTATGTGAATAATCCCACTGGGTTCCAACTCTGCTATCGCCTTTATGTCCTCGAACGTCTCATCGCTTTGCTGCCTAATTTGAAGATGAAGCTGATTGGTCGATGCCGAAATCTGGAGCCAGATAGTTGATGCCGAATTCCGGATGCGAAGCGATCCAATGAGACATAGTGTTACGCTTTTATCCCTAACTTTTGCCTGGACCGCCCTTTCGGGTTTTCGGTCCACCGGGATACCCATTTTTGCCCAAGCCGCCTTTTCAGGTTTTCGACTTGCCGGGTGTACAAATTTTTATTCATTTCATCCCTTATTTTTGCCCGAACCCTTTTGGTTCGCCGGGAAGCCCTTATTTTTGCCTAGGTATGTCAACCTAGCGGGTCTTTTATTCATGTGTAGTATTTTTTCACTATGTCTGCATTGGCGGGGTGAGGAAGGTCGTCACCATCCATGGTGGTTAGGATCATGGCTCCTCCCGAGAACACGCATTTAACCATAAATGGCCCTTCGTATGTAGGGGTCCATTTGCCCCGGGGATCACTTTGAGGAAGGATGATGCGTTTGATTACCAGGTCCCCAACTTGATATTCTTGCGGTCTGACTTTCTTGTTAAATGCCCTGATCATCCGTTTCTGATATGTTTGACCATGACAGATAGCAGTGAGCCTCTTTTCGTCAATCAGATTTAATTGATCAAGCCGAGTCTGGATCCAATCATCTTCATTCAAGTCTGCATCCTTCATTATCCGGAGAGAGGGTATCTGGATTTCAATTGGCAAGACTGCCTCCATGCCATAGACCAAGGAGAAGGGAGTTGCCCCGGTTGACGTTCTGGCTGAGGTACGGTACCCATGCAAAGCGAACGGTAACATCTCGTGCCAATCTTTATAGGTCACTGTCATCTTCTGCACAATTTTCTTGATATTTTTATTGGCTGCCTCTACAGCCCCATTCATCTTCGGCCGGTAGGGAGAAGAATTGTGGTGCTGTATCTTGAATTGTTCACAGAGTTCAGTGATCATTTTGTTATTGAGATTGGTACCATTGTCCGTAATGATTCTTTCCGGGACGCCGTACCGACAGATCAGGTTATGCCGAATGAAACGTGCCACGACGCTCTTGGTTACTGTGGCGTAGGACGCTGCCTCAACCCACTTCGTGAAGTAATCAATCGCCACCAAGATGAAGCGATGCCCATTGGATGCTGTCGGTCGGATCTCACCGATCATATCGATGCCCCACATTGCAAAAGGCCAAGGTGCCGTCAGGACATTCAAAGGAACCGGAGGGATATGCACCTTGTCAGCATAGATCTGGCATTTATGACAATTTCGGGAGTGTTGGTAACAATCGGCTTCCATTGTGGACCAGAAATATCCTGCCCGAAGGATTTTCTTAGCCATGGTGTGTCCACTGGAATGTGTTCCAAATGTGCCTTCATGCAGTTCTATCATGATTTTCTCTGCTTCTGCCTTATCCACACAACGTAGCAGAGTTGAATCATGATTCCGTTTGTAGAGAATGTCGTTGCTGAGGAAGAATTTTGCAGCAAACCTCCTCATGAACTTCTTATCATTGACAGACGCACCTTCAGGGTATTCCTGAGCTTCCAAGTACCTCTTCACCTCGTGATACCAGGGTTTTTCAATAACCTTCTCAGCCTCGAGCTCGCAGCAGTACGCCGGTTCATCCAACTTCCAGATAATGATTCGGGGAGCCTCATTGTCCCATTTAACTTTGAACATTGAAGACATCGTAGCTAGGGCATCCGCTAGCTGATTCTCCTCTCTAGGGAAGTGTTCGAAAGTTATCTCTTCAAAGTGGGGGAGCAAGGTCGACACATACTCCTTGTAAGGAATAAGATTCGGGTGTTTCGTATCCCACTCGCCTTTGATCTGATTGATTACGAGAGCAGAATCTCCGAAGACACTTAGAAATTTTATCCTTAAGTCGATTGCAGCTTGCAAACCCATGATACATGCCTCATATTCTGCCATGTTGTTGGTGCAGCTGAAACATAATCGGGCGGTGAGGGGAGTATGAGTTCCTTTGGGAGATATGATTACAGCGCCGACGCCGTTACCCAAAGCATTGGAGGCTCCATCAAAATGCATAGACCATCGGGATCCTTCCTCAGGTCCTTCATCCGGTCCAGGTACTTCACAGTCAGTTACCACCATGATGTCTTCGTCCGGAAAATCAAAGTCTAATGATTGGTAATCGTCCACAGGTTGGTGTGCCAAATGATCCGCCAGTACACTTCCCTTAATTGCTTTCTGAGTTGTATACTGGATGTCATATTCTGTTAAGATCATTTGCCATCTCGCTATTCTTCCAGACAGAGCGGGATTTTCAAATATGTACTTGATGGGATCCATCTTTGAAATCAATAAAGTAGTGTGAGTCAGCATATACTGTCTCAGCCGGCGAGCAGCCCATACAAGAGCGCAGCAAGTTTTCTCAAGCAGTGAGTAACGAGACTCACAGTCGGTAAACTTTTTGCTCAAGTAATAAATAGCGTGCTCTTTTCGGCCAGACTCGTCATGCTGCCCCAGCACACACCCCATTGAATTATCAAGCACTGTCAAGTATAGTATCAGAGGTCTTCCTTCCACCGGTGGCATAAGAATGGGTGGCTCTTGGAGATATTCCTTTATCTTTTCAAAGGCGGCCTGACATTCATCATTCCAGCGTACTACTTGATCTTTCTTCAGTAATTTGAAGATTGACTCACAAGTAGCAGTCAGATGTGAGATGAATCGGGCAATGTAATTCAGTCGTCCTAGGAAACCTCTGACTTCTTTCTCTGTTCTTGGAGTCGGCATCTCTTGTATGGCTTTTACCTTGGCAGGGTCCACCTGAATACCTTTATCACTTACAATGAAACCTAGCAATTTTCCGGATCTTACCCCAAAGGTGCATTTGTTGGGATTCAATCTCAGCTTGTACAACTTGAGTCGGTCAAATAACTTCCTCAGATGGTCAAGGTGCTCCTCCTCAGTTTGAGACCTTGCAATCATGTCATCAACGTATACCTCAATCTCATGATGGATCATATCATGAAATAAAGCAACCATGGCACGTTGATAGGTTGCCCCAGCATTTTTCAATCCGAATGGCATGACCTTATAACAGAAGGTGCCCCACTGAGTCACAAAGGTAGTTTTCTCCATATCTTCTAGAGCCATCTTGATCTGATTATACCCTGAAAAACCATCCATGAAGGAGAACACCTTGTGTTGAGCTGTATTGTCAACAAGGACATCAATGTGAGGTAGGGGAAGTCATCCTTGGGGCTGGCCCTGTTCAGATCCCTGTAGTCAACACACATTCTGACTTTACCGTCCTTCTTCGGTACTGGCACCACATTGGCAACCCACTGGGGGTAAGAAGTCACTGCAAGGAACCCGGCATCAAACTGTTTCATAACCTCGGCCTTGATCTTTTCAGACATCTCTGGACGCATCCGTCGGACTTTTTGCTTTACCGGAGGGCAATCTTCCTTGGTTGGCAGGTGGTGAACTACAATGTCGGCATCCAAACCAGGCATATCTTCATAGGACCAAGCAAAAATCTCCATGTAATCCTGTAGCATCTGGATCAATCGTTGCTTCACGCTGAGCTCTAGATTGGCACCAATCTTGACCTCTTTCCTATCCGTCTCAGTACCCAGGTTAATTGTCTCCACCGGCTCTTCATGTGCTGAATAGCTCTCTCTTCCTGGAGTAGCAGTCTTGCGAGTTCACCAGGCACTTCGCAATCATCTTCACCTTCGTCTTCGGCCAAGTTGATCGGATTTTCAAAGTCATAACTGGCGGTAGCAGAGCTGTTACCAGTGAGATCCAGAGTGGATTGAAACCTGTATAAGTGAGTGTGTGTAAATATAGCTGTTTTGCAATATATATAACACAGAAAGGAAAAGAGCACAAGATTTGAAATGCAACAAACGTCCAATGTTTTGATTGATGATATATGAAAATGTCATACAAAAAGCCCTCACAAATGGAGCTACGATGCCCCGGGTAGGACACCGAGCCAACAAAGTTTTAACATATTGTTTGTTACAAATTTGGAAATTAAAAGAAATCAATTACTGCGTGACAAATGTGATAGGTGTAAAATCCTTTGTCGTCCAGTTGCTTGGTCCATTGCTGGTAGTCGGGTAGATCCAACTGTCAAACTCTGCTTCTTCTACATCCTCCTCGATAGCATTCACCCTTGAGCTGGAGATAAACACCGGAGCCTTTCTGACCTTCTCCTTGCGCACAGCCCTCTGAGCCTCTGCAGTAAAGCCCAGCCCAAACTTGTCGTTCTTCTGAGTGAAGTCAGGAAGCTGACCCCAGTTTGCACAATTGCCTTTCTGAACCACAGCCCGGGCATCCCTTAGGGAAGCCATCTTCAAGGAATCATTCTCTTTGACTGTTGTTTCTGCTACTGCTGAAATTGGATGTACCTCCTCGAAGTGCTGAAAGGGGGTTTCAATGAACTCCCCGTCCATCTCAATGTATCTGAAGGAATTCAAATGGCTCACCATATACTCCTCTTCTCCTTGCACAGTGACGATCTTTCCCCTGACAGGGTACTTCAGCTTCTGGTGCAAGGTAGAGGTCACTGCCCCAGCTTTATGGATCCAAGGTCGACCCAGTAGACAAGAGTACGATGGACGTATATCCATCACATAAAAGGTAGAGTCAAACACTTGAGAGCCCACACGAATAGGGATGTTAACCTCTCCATGAACCATCCTTTTTGAACCGTCAAAGGCCCTGACGATGATATTGCTGGGCTTCAGTTCTAGGCCTTCATAATCCAAACGGTCTAAAGCCTTTTTTGGTAGAACATTCAAAGAAGAACCAGTATCCACCAATACATGCGCCAGAGTAGTGCCCCTGCATTCGATAGAGACATGCAGGGCATCATTGTGGTCTCTTCCCTTCGCAGTCAGGTCAGCATCTGAAAAACCCAAGCCATTGTCTGCTGTCAGATTTGCTACGCAATCGGCGAACTGGACTGCAGACGTCTCCTGCGGCACATGGGCCGTCTTGAGAAAAGAGATCAAGGCCTTAGCATGGGCCTCGGAGCATAGCAATAAGGAGAGCATGGAGATCTTGGAGGGCGTATGCCCCAGCTGCTCCACAACATTGAAGTCACTTTTCTTTATTATTTTCAGGATTTCCTCCATTTCTTGTTGGGAGGCCTCAACGTTTATAGGTATTGGTGCCTCCATCCGGGCAGGCTCTTCTTCAATCCCTTTGCCCCGAGCATTAGATGACTCGGCGGCAGGGGAAACAACTTGATCAGCAACAGTAACAGGTACACTTGTAGGTGTTATAAGGAGGGGTCTTCGAATAGCGGGCGGTGCAATGTCAGGCGAGAAGAGCCTGCCACTGCGGGTGACCTTGGCTGGACCAGTGATATCGCAGATACTGGCGTCAGTGTCGAATTCTTGTTTGATTCCATTTACATATACGTCTGCCCCATAATGCCAGGGGACAGCTTTATCAGATACGTAGGGGAGAGGCCCCGGAACAGTAATAACCACAGGTGCAACAGTCATGATTTGAACAGGCTTCTTCGGGAGAGCCTTGATTGGATTATTGAAGATGGTAACCACAGAAACTTCTTTTACCGGAACCAACTGAACAGCAGACTTCTTAAATAGAATCTCCTTACTATCCATTAGGCTTTGGACACCTAACTTCAGCAAGGGGCAACCAGATAGGGAAACAGCACAGAATAGGCAACCCTCACTGCAACCCGGAAATAAACCGGCCCGCAGTAGGTTCTTCTTGACGGTCTTCAGAGGGGTAACAACTTCATTTACCGAAACAGCATACATTTCTTCCTCAATGGCATTTACTCTATGTTGGGGCATAGGAGCAGTTACAACATTTGGTCTCTCCGGTGCTTCAAACTGAATTTCCTTTGCGTCGATCAGATCTTGCACTTTGTTTCTCAAGGCCCAGCAATCATCAGTAGTGTGCCCGGGACTATCAGAATGATAAGCACACTGGGCATTTGGGTTATACTTAGGAGACGCAGTGTTGACGACCTTAGGAGCTTCCTTGAGGGTCACCAGGTTGGTGGATAACAGTTGGGGTAAAATTTGAGATAAGGTCATACTCAGTCGAGTATACTGCCTCTTGGGCCTTTCGCTTCTTTGTTGATTGTACTGCTGAGGAGCAGCAACAGGTTTTGAGATGACCAAAGCATTGATGGCTTGGCGACTTTCGGGCTTGACTTGTCTTCTAGGACCATAGACGGCACTTGCTTCTTTCTTAAACGGCCTCTTCTCAGCACTTGTGGAGGCAGCCTTTTGTATCTTGCCTGACCTGATGCCAGCTTCAATTCTTTCTCCCGTCAATATCAAATCTGTAAACCCAGCGGAGGAGTTACCAACCAAATGATTGAAAAACGGACCAGACAATGTCCCTAGGAACATATCAACCAGCTCTCGATCAGTTAATGGAGGCTGCACCCTGCCAGCCAAATCTCTCCATTTTTGAGCGTACTCTTTGAACCCTTCACCCGTTCCTAGAGACATACCCTGAAGTTGGGTACGCGTAGGAGCGAGATCAGAATTGTATTGGTATTGTCTGTAGAATGCGGTTTCCAAATCTTCCCAGTGTCGGATGCTAGCTCCATCTAATTGGTAGAACCATTCAAGTTGTGACCCTGAGAGGCTATCTTGGAAGAAGTGAATCCAGAGGTTCTTATCCGCCGTATAAGGTTGGATTTTCCTTACGTACGACCTCAGATGCAGCTTTGGGCAGGAGACCCCATCGTACTTGGCGAAGGCAGGCGCCTTAAACTTGTGTGGAATTACTACCCCAAAAGATAACCCCAAATCTCCGAAATCCAGCCCCGGCACATTCTGAATTTCCATGGCGCTTAAGCGGTCCTCCAATTGCTTGTATCTGTCAGCAGCAGGTGGGTATTGTTCGTCGTTATAGTCCGTCTCGTTGTCGGAGACTGCGGGACTAGGAGCTCCTCCCCCTTGGGGACTGTTTTTCTCAGCAGAAGAAGTAGTTGGATCAGCTTCATTATGGAGTGTGTTCCCAAATATGCGTCCGGTGTTGAACAACGCGGTCCTCTTTTTCTTCTTCTTCTTCAGGAGTAGAGTCTTCAACTCTTGCTGACCTTGGGCTAGGCTTAGGACCATCTCTTGAAACTGTGCATTTTGGGCCTGAAGGGCCTTGATTGCTTGCTCACTGGAGGAGTCTGGATTCATGATGACTGTGCAAACAAACAGCGAAAAAGATTAAGCAACCTGTGAAATAGGGTACCTGCTATGTATATGGTGCAATGGGATGCGTATGTATGCAATGCATTCAAGGATTTAGAACATTCAAAATTTGTTGTAGACAAAAAGGAACGCACATCATATTAATAAGGAGAAATTCGTTAGTACATAAATGCCCCATGGGACAAATATTACAAAATGACTCCTCAAGGCAAAAAAACATTGCGCATCCTCTTTGGTGCGATGTAGGTGTTGAGATTCCTCTCCTCGTGCAGCAGGCGGGTGAGTTCCAGGACCTTCTTTTCACTAGCATGTAGACTGGTCTCAAGAGAATTCCGTTCTTCCTTAAGCTGGACCCAGCTCTTCTGCATTTCTTCCCAGGAGGTGGGCATGTCGGGATGTTGAATGGTGTAGGACACCTTTCCTTCCAAGACTGGTTCTTTGATCACAGGGAGCATATGGGGATAAGGCATCACTAACTTCTGGGAGCGGGCTCGTACCCACTTGAGATAAGGTTCCAACGGGATGGAGTTCCTGTGCCTCAGCGTCTTGCTGTCCATCCTACTTGGCATCCTCCAAGCTCTGATAAATCTCTGGCGAAGTCCTTGAGTATCGTTGTCGAAGTCAAAAACTATGTTAGGAATTAACATGTCATGAGGGCCATCCCTCCGAGCATAACCAAACTGTCTCCATTCCAGGCATGGGTTGTAAGTAATACCTCCTCTGATTCCAAATAAAGGAACATTAGGGTACTCCCCGCAACGATCAATGATAGTGACGTCTTCTCTGGACCTAGGGCACCAATGTATATCTGCATGCGTGAGAGTCATTAACCGTTGTGACCATCTCAAACCCCGCTCGTTCTTCAAAACAGATTGTGGAAGGTGCGAAATAAACCACCTTCCCAGGAGAGGAGTGCAACACATAAGGACACCCCTTCTTCTCATGGTTCGAGTGTAACATGAGTGAAGGATGTCCCCCAGCAACGTAGGTATAGGGTTCTTGGTCATGAAGATCTGGACAGCACTGATATCAATAAGCTGATCTGGGTTAGGGAATAACACCAAACCATAGACAAGGAGGGCCATAACTTCTTCAAAAGCTTGTAGGTCAAGGGAGTTCCAACATTCTTGGGCTTTCTCGAACAGAAACCTGGCTAAGAACCCCTTGATACCACTTCTAACTTCCCAATGTCCCTTGAGGTCAGACGGTTGTAGGTGCAAGGCTTTAGCAATCTCTTCAAGCTTGGGTTCCTCTTCCGTACCGTTGTAGGGTAGTTGATCAAGGATAGGGACCTTCAGAAGTCGGGAGAACTCTTCCAATGTAGGCACCAATTGATAATCCGGAAAAGTGAAACAGTGGTGCAGAGGGTCAAAGAACTGGAACAGGACCTTTATCAAATCCTCCTCAATGTTGGTGTTAACCAAGCTGATGAGTCTTCCATGTCTCTCACTGAATGAAGAACCCTCGGGAATCCTGGACATAAGTTCCTTAAGCTGAGGAGGGATCTTTACAAGGCTAATCTGAATTGTCTTTCTGCGAGCAGTTTCCATGTCCTATAAAACAAGAACAAAGATGAAGATTCGAAACCCTTGAAATGGTTAGTCAATGCTCATGATGTTGTATGATGTCATGATGTTATGATTAAATACACCACAAATATCAAACATGGTAAGGCACACAAGTCACACAAGACAAACCCTTAGAGTTTAGGCCTGCATGGGGTCTGGGTATTACCCTCTTGAAGTTTGGTGGGCTCAACCTGTCCTATTAGAAGTAACCGGGTTCTAAGGGTCCCAATATCACTGGATTACTTTCATTGTTCATCGTTTCGATTTAGCCACTGAACTGGCGACCGAAATATCCCAGGAAAGCAACCCTCGATTGAGTGTAGTATCGAGTATCAACCAACCTCGGACTGCACCAAAGTCAGTTATCTCACTACCCTAAAAAGGCCAAGATGGTTCAATTAAGGTTCCTAAGGTCAGTTGATGCTTCACGACACCACGCGGCGGCCCCGTACTCTCCTTGACTGAACTCAAGGGTTACCGGTACACACCAAAGTGCCACATCAACGTAGCAGACTGCTTCAACCATGTCGGTATACCCCGCACAGTTCCCTCACAGCCTTGTTGCTACTTTCTAAGAAGGTATTCCCCAGATCCGGGTTAGGATCTATAAAACTCCGATACAAGGCCCACAAATGTAAAAGCAAACAAGACAATCAATTTGAAAGCAAAGGTGATCTAAGCCCTAAGGTTACTCCACTTTTTTATACTTTCCCCAGCAGAGTCGCCAGTTCTGTGATACGGTGGGAGAACTGACTTGAGGTTTTGCGTTCGTATTCGCAAATGTTTCGGTTGAGCAAGAGTCGCCACCGACTTTTTATTTTATCCTAAGGAAAGGTTAAAAAGCACAGCAAAAACCTTTTGAGATGTTTTCTTGGGTTCGGGGAGTAGATTATAGAAAGGGAAGGTATTAGCACCCTTTCTATCCATGGTTATCCATGGGCTCTTAGTTACTTGCTTAGATCACTTGCCTTTTGTTTTCAATTGTTTTAAATGGTGCTTGTGTGTGAGTGGGTTTGAAAAATGTTTTGAAAAGAGGCCAATGTGGTGGCAACCTTTGTAATGATCCACGTGGGGATGTATACAAAGATGTATGTCTTTTGAAAAGGTTTTCATTTGTTTTTGAAAGTTGTTTTGAAAGTGTAGTGTTGTGTGGTTTTTTGAAATAGGCAAGTGTTTTGTTTTGCAAGTTTGATTCAAGTAACTAAGAGGTTATCTACTCCTAAATTTCTCAAAAGATTATTGCTATGTTTTAACCCTTTTAACAAGTTTGTTCCACCATTGAATTTGGTGGACAACCTTATGTTAGGATGTGAAAGGGACAGGCGCGGGTCATCGTTTAGACCATAATTGCAACGGCGTTAAATGTCTTTGGGCAATTTTCTTTAAGGGACTTGATCATTTGTTTTTGTTTGTTTTGAAAAGTTTTATCGAGGGACTATGATCATTCAATTTGTTTGTTTTGCCCAAAGAGACCTAACATGCAATATGGCCCAATTTTGAAAGGCAACAAGTGGAATACCCTAGGGGGTGCAAGTGTGATTTGTGTGTCCATTTTCATGCTTGTTTATCTTGAGATTAGGTCATAACTATTTTTATCGTTTTTTCGCATACAAACCCTAATTCTATCATGTTATTATTAGAAAGCGTATAAAGTGCGAAAATAAATTTACTAAGCTATTACAAAACCAAATATGGGAAGGGGGGTACAAATGTTCAAATGGGGATATTGACAAGTAATGTAAACCTAAATTATTACATCATTTTTTGAATATTTGCAATTTAATCAATGTACAAAAATTAAATAAGAATGCAAGATGCAAAAGAAATGTTTTGTATATGTATGAAAAAATATTATTTATGTAAAAGAGAAAAGAAAATAAAAATATATTATCTTTTTTTGAGTATTTTGAATTTAGGGCAAAAACCCTAATTTTATTAAGGAAAATGTATTATTGTTTAATTTAATACAAACATTTATTTATTATGTACAAAAAATAAAAATAATGAAGTATATTATGAAAAAGTATTTTTTGTATCAAATATTAATAAAAATGAAAAATTCAAATATTTTTATATTCTAACCTAAATATATTAATAAACATATATATATACATATATTAAGTTCTAAATATGCATTATATACAAATAATAATAATAATTAATTTTTTTAATAAAATCAATAAAAAGTATTTTTATGTGAAAAATTTTCAGAAGGTAAACAAAAATAAAAAAATGTATTTACACTATTTTTGTATTTATTCTAAATAAAAATATGTATATATTTATGTATAAACAAAAGAAATAAATCAAATAAATATGCCATAAATTCAAAAAAGGATGGAAAAAATATTTTTGTGTTTTTTATATCATGAGAAAAAATAAACAAAGTCAATCAAAAAAGAAAAAGTCAAAAAAGTCAAATAAATAAGCAAATGGGCTCAGGGGGTGTAATAGCAATTAAGTGGTGTGAATAAGAAAAGATTCACAGGCCCAGCCCAAAGACCACTGTCTTCAACCTCCAGCAACAACATTTGAAAAAAACGCGCGCCCCTGTTCTTCAATGTCCAACTCTCGATTCCTGGCTTTTTAACAAAAACTCATAACATAAAAAATGCTCAGCATGAAGAGACGATTCCAACCATGTATAGAACTTGACCTAACTCTCTAAGATGAGGGAGAATTTCTCCTCCCCCAAATCCTAACCTAGTTTTTCTGCCATTTTCAAACTCCAAATTCTCTCTACTCAGGCAAAAGAAATGAAATGTAAAGATATGTACATGTTCAGGGCTATGAGTAGAACCTTGTTTCTTCACAAACTTAAGACTAAAGATGCATGATAAGAGAGATACGAGTTCAAAGTTTTACCTGTGCAGTTGAACTTCTATCTGGAGAATGAGGAACTTCTAGTGCTAGGTAATGATTGGAAAAGCTTCCTTGAGGTCCAGGGATGCTTTTTCAATGCTTACTTTGTCTTGAAACTTCTTGTATCGAGCTGTGGAACTTCAACTGCAAAAGGAAAAAATGAAAGTGGTGGAAGCTGTTAGAGGGATTACAGGTCAGGTTTTAGGTCATGGTTAGCTTACATATATGCTAGGGAATGTGTATGAATTGATTTTGGTAAGAATGCTCGAGGGAAATGGGAGTTGGTACTCAAACTGCAGGCCTTGCCCTGTTTGAGCAGTTTGATGGTGTTTCTGTGATGGAGAGTGTTTTAGAGGTCAAGGATTCGTGCAAAAGCTTGGTTGGGATGTTTGGAATGTGTTTGATCAGTTTTCTCTTGTGTGCCTATGCTGAAATGATAGTTGTTACAAGTTATGGAACTTTTCTTCTCTCTTAAGCAACAAAAGCAAGTTGATGGTTTAGGTCAGTAGGGGGCCTCCTAATGTGCTGCATAATCTTCTCTTGATCAGAGCAACTTGTCCATAATCTTGTGCCAAAAGGATTTAGCTTGTACTTGTTGGATTTCTAAATTGACATAAAGTGAACTTTTACCAAAATGGCTAACTCACTTTATCTAAAAATGGATCAATCTTGTGTACAATGCTTGCACTCAAAGAACAACACTTTAACACATTGAATATGCATTAAATTATTGAGTATGGAATGGTTCAAGGACCTGTAATCAAGGGCATGCTGATTTAGAGAAGTTTACACAAACTATGAACATGGAAAATGGCCAATTCAAAGGTGAGTTTTTGCTATATTGTGAAATTCGAATATCTCAAGTTATGAGGTTGTTTGAGAAGTTCTTGGACATTTTGGAAAGCTTGGAATGTGTACTATAATCCATCTTTGAAATGCAAATTGAAATTTCAAGTGGAAGGGTATGAAAAATGGCCTTGAAGTGGGGTAGAAAACCTTGTCAAAATAGGTTAAAATTTCACTAAGTTAAAAATGGTTTAGTGCCCTTATTCAAAAAATTGTAACTTGAGATAAAAGCTTCAAATGAGAAAACTTTGTGAATTAAAGTTGTAGATTATGCAACAAGCTACAACTTTCATGTTTTGACTTTTGTTTGAATCCAAATGGATCTTGGTGAAAAGATGGGGCAAAGTTGGGAAAAAATTAGGGTTTTTCATAACTTAGGAAAATTCTAAGTTATGAAAAATTCCATTTTCTAACCCTAATTTGCATTTTGTGATTTCTTGGTGAACAAGTTTCATGATTTGGCATGTTTTGATGAAAAATGAATCTTGACTCTTGATTTTGACCAAAAAGTTAAAGTTTGACTTTTCAGTGTACATTCAAAATTGATCAATTGACTGGGAAATTCAACTGTCAATCTTGTGTACTTGGGATCTTTTGAGCTTGATGAATGTGTCAAGACCATTTCATTGAGTCCTTGAGTCCATATGTGAGCTTGATTTGCCATTGGCTAGGTCAAACAGTCAAAAATTGCCTTTGTGCAGTCAAAACCCTAAAAATGACCATTTTGCCCTTTTGGTGATCTGATCAAATTTCTTGTGGAATTGTGATCCAAACTTGATCAAATGGTCCATATGAGTTCATAATGTTGATGTGGGTCAAAAATCATGAGTTTTGACTGTCAATTGACCACTGTTGACTTTTTCCCCAATACAGCTGATTTCTAGGTCAACTGTCCAATTGACTGGGCAAAACTTGGAATCAAGACTTGAAACTTGGCATGGGTAAACTTGGGAGTCCAACATGAAACATGAAAGTCATCTTAGGCATTTTAGGTCAAAACATCCTTGGGAAAACACAAACCCTAATTTGAGTCCACAGTGCAAGGAGAAGTCTTGAGCAGAGGAAACCCTAACTGGATCTTGATCTTCAAGGGTCTTGTGATGAGAAAATGTTGAGGAAATGGGAGGGCAAATTTTGGGGTACAACACTAACATTTGTACAAAAGCGATGAAAATGCAGAAAAATATATCCTACACTATTAAAACCATATTGAATAGAAAGAAAATATAAAGATAAAATAAAATAAAGAAAGGAAAATGGGCTTCTTAGATTTATGCAGAAGAACCCTTCGATTCTGCTTCTCTGGCTCCCTTCGATTTGGCCTGGAAGTAGTGAGGGTGTGCCTTTCGATTGGGCCTGGAATCAGCATGAGATGTAGTCTTCCTTTCTGCTTCCTTCGACTAGGCCTGGGAGTAGTGAGGGTGTTCCTTTCGATTGGGCCTGGAATCAGCATGAGATGCAGTCTGCCTTTCTGCTTCCTTTGAATGGGGCCTGGAAGTCAGTGTGGCCATCCTTTTGGTTGCCTCTTTCATTTGGACCTAGAAGTTAGTGTGGAAGCCTAAGGCTTCGTTTTATACTTATTTCCTCTTGTTTCTTTCGTTTGGGATTTTAAATAGCAACGTGGCCTGAGGCCAAGCTAGCATGGTCTTATGGCCAGGTTAGTTCTTAAAGCGTGTTTTAAAAAAACAAAGAAAATAAGTCATAAGAGTATCAATGAAAACAAACTGAAAAAATGGAAACGAAAAGAAGAAAAATGTTATGTACATGTTTTGAAACGAAAGGGAAGATTATTAACATGTTATGGTAGAAATAAAAGGTTCAAGGTTAAGAGTGACTTACCTTGCTTGAGGCTTGAACGTGTGTGCTGGACCTTGAGTGGCTGCCTAAATGCTTCTAGATTCGAAGGAAAGAAACTAAGGTGACGTTTCTAATGTTGGATTCGAAGGAGAAGAACAAGTGTGGTGTTCTTTCTACTAGATTCGAAGGAAAACAAAGCGTAGGGATTGCTTCATATTCGAAAGAAGAAAGTGTTTAGATTATGGGTTTGAATATGTGTTTAAGTGTTTGAGAGTGTTTGATGATTTTTCTCCACGCCCTTGGATGTGTGTCCATCCCCTTATACATGTTATGGAGCCTCTTATTTATAGGCAATGATGGCTGAGATTTATGAGGGAAAACAAAACAATTTGAACAATTTGAGTAAACTTCTTTTTGTAGCTTTCGAGGGGCGGTGTTCATATGCCATTTTGGTGCAAGAAATGGGCAGTGTTTCAGGACTGTTGTGCAGCAGTTTTGGAGCGTTATGGCCAGTGTACCAGGCCTGAACTTGGTAGCAAGCATCTTTTGAATATTTCATCTTTCGTTTTGACCCCCCTTCGGCCAGATCCTTCTTCCAGCAATATTATTTAATTTTCATCCAACAAACATCTTTCGAATGAGACCTTTTGTGCATCCTTCGAAGGAGCCAAATGTGTTCCTTAAGGTGGGTCTTGTAAGTCCTTCGAATGGGCCCTCAAACATGTCCTTCAAATGGGACATATATGTATCTTTTAAAGGGCCAAATGTGTCCTTCGGATGGACTATGTTATTCTTCGAATAGGCTAGTAAAGTATATCCTTCGACATGGACCCCTATGTATACCCTTCAAATCCTCCAATACAAGTCCTTTGAAGGGGGCCACCAACCATGTGTGCTGAAGGTTGTCAGGGGTGGAATTGCAGCATACTATTTCAAAGGGAAATGTTGTCCATTCGAAGCTAGTATAAACATAGCCAATGCCCTGTCGAAGCCTGCATGCAGGAGGTCTAAATACCCAAATGAAACTTGCAACAAAGGGGGTCACATGCCCAAACGAAAGAGGCATGTTGGAAGCAAAGATGCCCAGACCAAAGAGGCATACAGGAAGCAAATTGTGTAGTCGAAGGATTCCAAAAGGAGGCTTTTTGCGTTGGAATCGAAGGAGGATACAGGAGGCTTTTTTCCTTATGTATGCTGGCCTGGTGGACGCCTCTTGCATGCAAGAAAAAATCTATGGCTCAATCGAAGGTTGCATGCAGCCAGCCATCAACTTGTGAATCAAAGCAAGCATGAGGGGAAATATTTGTCTAATCAACACAGGCATGCAAGCATCAAATGTCCAATCGAAAACAGGTATGTAGGCCACCATTACATTGTGAACCCTGTGAGGCCAATAATGCAATCAAAGGTTGCATGCAGAAAGGTCCTGCCTTGTGAATCAAAGTCAGCGTGTCAGAGCCCAACACCCAATCGAAGGATGCAAGCCAAGCTTGCACCGAAAGAGGCCAAAAGGCCAATCGAATGAGGTGAATCAAAGAGGACTTGTTTTTCTCTAATTTTGTCAAAAATATTATTTTTATCTATTTTCCCCTTTTTTTTAACAGCTTCCTCTTTAATTTGATGCTGAAAAATCCAATTGTACTTGTGCAGGCTTGAATTTTGAGAATCCTTGTGAGAAATGCCTTGATAAATAAGAGGGAAATTTTTGGGGTACAACAACCACTATTCTCCCTAACAACTTTGAATTCCTGAGCAGCAACTTCTATCAAAGTGTGGTGAGGATCCGAGAAGATTGTTGCTTCAATGATCAAGTCTTGTTTGACACAGTTACTTGCCAAGAAATCCCTAACTTTTTCCTAGGTTGCCCTTGCGGGTTTTCAACCTAGCGGGAAAATTTATTCTTTTTGTGTCTCTTATTTTTGCCTAGACCGCCCTTTTGGGTTTTCAGCCTACCGAGACGCTCATTTTTGCCTAAGCCTCCCTTTTGGGTTTTCAACTTAGCAAACTGTTCTTTTATTTCTTTAAGTGAAGTATTTATTGACTGCGTCATCATTCATAGGACGTAGGAACTCCTCGCCTTCCATAGTTTCAAGAATCAGGGCACCACCAGAGAAGGCTTTCTTGACAATATATAGGCCTTCAAAATTGGGAGTCTACTTGCCCCTAGATTCAGTGTTAAAATACATGATTCTTCTGAGCACGAGGTCGCCTTCTCTAAATTCATGAGGCTTGACCTTCTTATCAAAAGCTTTATTCATTCTCTTCTGGTATAACTGACCATGACGCAAGACCGTCATTCTCTTTTCTTTAATCAAATTCAATTGGTCAAACCTGTTCTGGACCCATTCAGCCTCTAACAATTTGGTTTCCATTATCACACGTAAAGAGGGAATCTCTACCTCAACGGGGAGCACTGCTTCTATACCATACACGAGAGAGAACGGGATTGCCCATGTTGAAGTGCGGACACACGTACAGTACCCATGTAAAGAAAAAGGGAGTATCTCATGCCAATCTTTATTGGTAACAACCATCTTCTGGATGATCTTCTTAATGTTTTTATTAGTAGCTTCAACAACCCCATTCATCTTTGGCCTGTAAGGAGATAAATTGTGATGGACAATCTTGAATTCTTCACAAATTTCTGTCATCATCTTGTTATCCATATTCAAGCCATTGTTAGTGATAATCCTGCTTGGCACACTGTATCAGCGTATAAGATTGTTCTTGATAAAGCGTACTACCACCTGTTTAGTGACATTAGCATAGGAAGCTGCTTCCACCCATTTGGTGAAGTAGTCTATTGCCACCAAGATGAAACGATGTTCATTCGACGCCTTGGGTTCAATCATTCCAATCATGTCAATACCGCACATAGAAAAAGGCCACGGGGAAGAAATAACAATGACAAGCGTCAGAGCCACATGAATTTTGTCAGCATAAATCTGGCATTTATGGAACTTCTTTGCAAATTTGTAATAGTCATATTTCATTGCCAGCCAATAGTAACACGCCCTAAGCATATTCTTTGCCATTGAATGTCCATTGGCATAGGTACCAAATGAACCCTCATGGATCTCATACATCAACATGTCTGCTTTGTGTCTATCAACGCATCTGAGCAAGACCATGTCATAATTTCTTTTGTACATCACATCTTCATTGAGGAAAAAGCTTCCTGCCAACCTTCTCAATGTCTTTCTATCTTTGTTCGATGCATCAATCGAGTATTCCTGAGTCTGGAGAAAATGATTGATATCATAACACTAAGGTTTTTTGTCTGATGTTCCCTCTGTTACAAACACATGAGCTGACCTATCCATACATAGAACTGTGATACGAGGCACATTGTTCCAAGTATTTACTTGATACATAGAAGCCAAAGTGGCCAAAGCATCTGCCATCTGATTCTCATCTCTGGGAATATGATGAAATTCAACTTTATTAAAGAAGGGTAATAATCTTCTAGCATAGTATTTGTAGGTAATCAAGCCAACATGACGAGTATCCCATTCTCCTTTAATCTGGTTTATTACCAAAGCTGAATCGCCATATACATCTAGAATTTTGATTCTGAGATCTATAGCCTCTTCGAGACCCATGATACAAGCTTCATATTCTGTCATATTATAGGTACAATCAAATGCCAATCTTGCAGTAAAAGGGATATGTGACCCATGAGGAGTGATAATAACGACACTAATTCCTTTCCCACGAGCATTTACAGCTCCATCAAACACCATACCCCACCGGGATTTAGGATCAGGACCTTCCCCAGGAAAAGGTTCTTCACAATCTTTTACTTTCAAATACATCACATCCTCATCAGGGAAATCATATTTAACAGACTGATGATCATCAACTGGATGGTGAGCAAGATAATCTACCAACACACTATTTTTTATAGCCTTTTTAGTATGGTATTCAATATCATGTTCAGACAACAGCATCTGCCAACGGGAAATTCTTCCAGTAAGAGCAGACTTTTCAAAAATATACTTAATCGGATCTATTTTAGAAATCAACCAAGTAGTATGATTCAACATATATTGCCGCAACCGCTTTGTCGCTCAGGCTAAAGCACAACATGTTTTTTCCAGCATAGAACACCGCAACTCAGTAAGTAAACCTCTTATTGAGATAATAAATGGAATATTCTTTTCTTCCTATTTCATCTTGTTGTCCCAAAATTCAGCCCATAGAATTATCTAACACAGTCAGATACATAATCAATGGTCTTCTTTCAACAGGAGGAAGCAAGATAGGAGTTTCAAGCAGATATTCTTTAATGCTTTCAAATTCCTTTTGGAAATCATCTGTCCATAAACAACCTTGATCTTTCTTTAACATCTTGAAGATCGGTTCACACGTTGCAGTCATATGGGAAATCAATTTGGAAATGTAATTCAAACACCAAAGGAAGCCTCTAAATTGCTTTTCAGTTCTTGATGCGGGCATTTCTTAAATTGCCTTAACTTTATCGGGATCAACTTCAATTCCTTTCTGGCTGACAATAAAACATAACAATTTTCCTGATCGAACACCAAAGGTGCATTTATTTGGATTTAAGCGGAGACAATACTTCCTCAAACGCTGAAACAATTTCAACAAATCTTCTATATGCCCATCTTCATTCTGATATTTTGCAATCATATCATCAACATATACCTCAATTTCCTTGTGCATCAGATCATGGAATAGGGTTGTCATATCCCTCTGGTACGTTTTATCAACGTTCTTCAACCCGAAGGGCATCACTTTGTAACAGAACTTCCCAGGGTGTGATAAACTTTGTTTTTTCCATGTCCTCAGGAGCCATTCTGATTTGATTGTATCCGGAATATCCGTCCATGAATGAGAATACTTTGAATTTTGTTGTGATGTCAATCAACATATCAATATGTGGCAATAGAAAGTCATCTTTTGGACTAGTTTTGTTTAAATATCTATAATCAATGCACATGCGAACTTTTCTGTCTTACTTTGGTACTGGAACAATATTGGCAATCCACTGAGGGTACACTAATGTCACAAGAAAACTGACATTAATCTGCATTAAAACTTCTTCTTTAATTTTCACTGCCATATCAGAGTGAGTTCTTCGCAACTTCTGCTTGATTGGTGGACATTCTGGCTTTAGCGGCAAATGATGTTCCACAATATCGGTATCCAACCCAGGCATGTCTTAATAAGACCAAGAAAAGATATCCACATACTCTTTCAGCAATTCAATCAACTTACTCTTTACACCTGGATGAAGCAATGCTCCAATCCCGACTTCTTTTGGATCTTCCTCTGAACCCAAATTGATTGTCTCCAACGGCTCTTTATATGGTTGAATGGTACTTACCTCGCACTCAAGTAACTATGAAACCTTGTAATACGGTGGGAGAACTGACTTGGTGTTTTGTGTTTTATCGCAAATGTTGTGGATAGCAAGAGTCACCACCAACTTTTCTTTTATCCAATAAAGGAAAGGGTGCAAAGAACAGGAAAGACCTTTTGAGAATTTTTCTTGAGTTCGGGGGGTAGGTTATGAAAAGGGAAGGTGTTAGCACCCTTTTCATCCATAATTATCTAAGGGCTCTTAATTTCTAGCTCACTTTGAAATGCTTTTGTGAATGTGTGTTTTAAAATAATTTGAAGATATTTTGAAAATGGTAATTTTGTAATGATTCTCATATTGTTGAGAATGTATACAAAATGTTTGTTTTGGAAATATTTTGAAAACGACTTAGTGCGGAAATTTTGCAATGATTCTCATATCGTTGAGAATGTATATAAAATGTTTGTTTTGAAAATATTTGTTGAAAGGGAGTGTTTGGAAAGATGTTTCGAAAATGCCAATATAAGGCAATTTTGTAATGATTCTCGTATCGTAGAGAATGTATACAAAATGTTTGCTTTGAATAGTGTTTGAAAAGATGTTTGTTTTGAAAATGTGAGGTGTGGAAATGGTTTTGTTTATGAGAAAGCAACTATGAGCAATCTACCTACTTAAAAAGTCTTTGTTCTTTTTCTCCTCCTTTAGATAGTGCTATTTTACCATTGGTTGGTAGGGAGCCCTATCATTGGATGTGAGGGACAGGCGTGGGTCATCGTACAGTCATGAAGGCAACTTGTAAGATGTTTTAGCAATTGTCGTAAGGGACTAAGATTGTTTACCGAAGGCAACATCAAAGGGTCATCGAGGAACTACGATCTTTTAATCGAAGGCCTTTGTTAAAACATCTCACGTTCGAGGGACATGACTGTGTTTATCTGAGGCAACAAGTATGGGTTACCCCAGAGGTGTAAAGTGTGTTTGATTCAATTATTTTATCTTGAATTAGGGTTTTTCTATGGTTGGTTTTAATCTTGTCATACAAACTCTAATTACTAACAATAATAAGGAAAACGATAAATTGCGGAATTTAAATGTCCTACGCTATTACAACACTTTGGGAATGGGGGGGGGGGGGGGGGGGGTATAAGTTTGTGAAATATGGAGAAAAGAAATAAACCTAATTATCTATTACAAACCATGTACGTAAATGATAAGGAGAAATAATAAAATGCGCAAGAATGTAAAGTAGAGAAAAATAAATTGTTTTGATGATTTTTTATGGAAAAAGGTTTGATGGTTGACTAAGTGATTGGCTTTGTATTTTAAAAGAAATTAGTAAACCTAATTAAACTAAGATCAAAATTAATTTCACTAACCAAAAGGAAAAATAATTTAAATATAGAAAATCTTAAATCTAAATTAATTTAAAAGAGAAATTAATTATTATAAAATCTTTTTTGAAGTTTTATTTATTTGGAAAATAAATGAAGTAAAAAAATAAAATGAAATAAAAAATGATTGCATTAAAATCTTTTTAATATAATTATTTAGGAAAATATATTTTTTTTGTATTTTTGTTAAATAAAATAAATAAATAAAGAATAAAGAAAATATGAAGAAAATGAAAAAAAAATATTTGGGCCATGAGTCAGAGGTAAAAGGGAGTGAAAAACCATTTTTGTTAGGCCCAAAATAATTTGTTTGAATCATAAAAAACAATAAAAGGATGGTTCTGGTTGTTATGAGTAATTTGGAGGGTGTTTAGAAAGTAAAAACAAAAAGCCCAAACAGAAAGGCTCAATGATGGTTTGCTATCCAGTATGGCCAGACTTTTGAAAGTGCATCATGGTCATTCATCTTGAGGAGCTTGATCTAATTGCCTAATGATCAGATGTTGATGGAGATGGGTGTAGCGTGCATTTTCTGGACTTGCCTGCATATAATCTCAAAGAGGCAAATATGTGAAAATTAAAAGGGTACCGTTGGGGCTCAAACCCAGGTCCCTATAGACAAATGACTTAGCACGCGTATGCTCTGCCACTGGGGTGGCTGTTTCATTCGATCATTATACAACTTGCACTAAATTTATTATAAACTCATTCTTGATTGCACTTCATCTCCTACCTCGCGCCAGAAGAACAACACCATTGTTTTTGAAATTCTGAACTTGCTTATTTCTCAACCATTTTTAAAAGTGTAAACATGAAACTTGCTCCAAATTTCACCACGAATCCAACCATGTAAATAACTTAAGATATAAATCAAAGATGAGCATGAATTTCTGTTGGTACCAAATTAAGACCTAATTTTTCTAAAACTTCAACCTAAAAATTCTCCACGTACAATTAACATAAATTAAAACTAAAGGCATGGTTAGCTTCAGGGCAATGATGTCTACAATTTTTATTCACAAAGTAACCATTAATGATGCTTGTATAAGAAGTTCAAAGTTGAGAAAACATACCTCAAAGTTGGAAATCGTGTTTGAAGTTGGAGCACTCCTGGAGATGTTTTGATGATCTGGATAGCTTCACTGAACTCCTAGGAAGCTATTGTAATGCTTACTTTAAGCTAAAAATGTCTGAGACTTTTTGGAGAAGTCAAGTTGCAGATGGCTGTTTTTGGAAATGGAGAATGATGAATATGGTGTTACAGTGGTGTAGCAAGTGTTTGGATAAATCCTTTATGAGTTATATAAACTTTGTGAATGATTTAGAGTGAAAACATACAAGTGGATTATGTGTTTGAAGTTCAAGGTCAGAATGTGCAACAATGGAGGTTTTGAATGTCAATTCCGATTTCAGAGTGTTTGAGAGGCTTGTCAATTCGTGTGTTAGATTGCAAATACTTCATCTATTTATAGGAAAGAGGTTTTAGAGGTTCAAACAACCAGATTTGTAAGATGACAAGTTGTGAAACCTCATCAATGTGAAACCTTACCGTTACTCACACATAAAATGAAGCAATGGCAACTATCATACATGGCATGTTGGGGGAAGGCACCATTGTCCCTAGTAACAGTCTTTTTTCTTCTCCCGTCCTATTAGTCAAAAAAGGGTGGTACATGGCATTTTTTTTGTAGACTATCAAGCTCTTAACGCAATTACTATTAAAAACAAATTCCCAGTCCCCACTATCGTTGAACATTTAGCTGAACTTGGGTCCACAACCACTTTTACCAAGATAGACTTACACTCAAGCTACCATTAGATATGTGTTGCATCAAAAGATACGCATAAGATATCTTTTTGTACCTTTGACGGGCATTACGAATTCTTCGTCATGCCCTTTGGGCTAACTAATGCCCCATATACTTTTTAATCTGCCACAAATTATCTGTTACCCCCTTACTTACGACAATTTATTTTAGTGTTTTGTGATGACATACTGATTTACAATGCTAATTTAAAAGATCACTTAATTCATTTGCAGGTTGTGTTTGATTTATTAAAATCTCATTCTTATTTGAAAAATTATCAAAGCGTGTTTTTGCTGTGAAGACAAGTTTCCAACATGTTTTGATGAAGACAAGCTCAACACTACCTCACTACTATGAAAAAATCATTTAACAATGGTTGGAAAAGATATATAATCATGCAGGGATCCATGCATTGTTATGTAGATTGTTATTATAAATGTGTTACTTACAATCACGGTCTTGAGACTGTTGTAGTATACTAGAAAGCGCACGCGATATCACAACAGTTAGTTAACTTAACTCTTATGATAGACCTAAAGGTCCCAGGTTCGATTCTCAGCAGCGACATTTTGGTATTTATATTATTCTGGTTAGAATTCAATATACAACCACGATTAGTTGTTTATAATCATTGTCAAAATTTACATCAAACACAAAATATGTTATTTCTCAATCGTATCATACCATAATCAACAATACACTAATTTGTTAATTTGAATATCAAAACATGTATACATAAATGACACAATTTCATTATGTACACGTTATTACATCAAACTATGCATAAGAAGGAATATCAAAGAAGGGGAAAAGAAATTTGAAATGACAAAGAGATGTAATTATTTAAGAGCTTGAGGTAGGAAACCAGAAGATCTTTCCAACTTGTAAGTGAAGAAACCATATGGAATTAAAGAACCAATAATGAGCAAACTTGACATGCTTGAAATCTTTTGGATTTTAGACTTTCAAGGATCAGAGACGAGGAAGAATTAGAAGAAAAAATATAAAAGCATAATTCCTCTTTGAACCAAAACACAAAAAGAACTTCATCCAAAGAAATCAGAGAAGAAGATGAACCAAAATTAAGAAGTTGTCGTGGCTGTAGAGGTTGCTCTTGTGCAAAACTCTCCTCATAATCAAGAAGTGGAAAGAGGCCGTGCTTGTGCAACCAAACTTTTGAGACCCAAGAGAGCTCTCAGAAATAGGAGATCAAGAAGAAGAAGAAGGGTGAAAAGGCCAGTTATCATTGATTCTGATGATGAGGATGAATCAGATTATATTTGGTCAAATTTTCTCTCAGCCACATGATTTAGATATGATTATTAAGGCCTTTTTGTTTATTTAATGAAATTTTCTATAAGCGTTTCTTAAGTTTTTTTCAATTTCTGTCAGCTTAACTCTTAGTATGGCGTACACTCTAGAGTTGTCTCATATACAAAATCTAAATAAAACTAAAACGATTCATAAGAACAAAATCTAGGGATTTCTAATTTACACTAATATACACTAATTATTCACAAAACCACAATAATAGTTTACACAAAACGATTCACAAAACCACATTAATGATTCACAAAATCCAGGGCTTTCTAATATACACTAATATATAAACTTTCATCCTATGGTTATGAACGAGGTAACCCTAAACATGAAAATACACATTCATAAGAATATTAACATATGCGGTAACCCTAAACATTCATAAGCGTCAGAGAAAGAAAATGATGACTTACCAGAAATGATATTCGAAAGGATGATGAAGATTTCCCTTTCAGAAGTGATATTCAAAGAGGATGGTGAAGATATCGATATCATTGTCGTCTCGTTCTCTAGGGTACCCCTGTGTGTTATGAACGACATAAAGTACATGCTATCTTTTTATTTTTTGAGAAATAATTTCACAACAGTTGTGCAAAACAACCGTAGTGATATTCTTTTTATTTTTTATTTAAAAATAAATAAAAAAGTAAAGGTGTGCCTTAACGCTAAAGGAATAAAATATTTGAGGGCGCTGAGGTTTGAACCCATGAAAACTTGGTTGTATCACCACGGTGAGGTCATTAACCTTTAGTATATCTTAAAAAGTTTTAATTAAAAAATAAATAATGTTAGCGCCTGAGTTTAGAGATGTTATCACGGTGTTTCGAAGAACTTTGGTGACTTCGGCATTGTTGTATACGCGTTTTGTAGTAGTTCCTTATCAAAGAAGGATAAAAAATCTATGAAGATATGACTTGGTTCACAAGATTTTATTCATCATCTAAGGTATATGAATTCAATATCATATACATTTCTTAGTGCTCAAAATATTTGTTTTATCACGCATTGGAATTGTTATTTTCATGTTTGAACCATGTTAAATCACTTTCAAATATAATATATTGACTTGGATAAATCAATAGATGTTACATAAGGTTTATTAAAATACTTAGAGAAATTTTTAATTTCTAAGGCATGTCAATCGGTTGCATCATGGCACAATCAATTGTATAAAAAATGGTTCCTCTCTGCCAGACTTGAAATTGCACTTTCCAGGCGTGATAATCGATTGTCAATTTGTGAAATCGGTTGCCACAAGGAAAAAATTGAATTTTTTTTAACATTATACATATGACAATGGATTGTCATTTGGTGCAATCGATTGTCACTGGGAATTTTCTGAAAAATGTCTTTGTTCGTAACACCTTTTCATCAAACCTTTTCATGACATCTTTTTCATATCAATGCATTAACTTTTTAAGAAAATCTTTCAACCATTGACTTATTTTGTGAAGTGTTTTCTTCATTCTATAAGTTCATTTTCAAATTCATTTTAGAATCACCTATTTCAAAATACATATCAAATTTCTCTACATTTTTCTTCAACAAAATTTTCATTTTTGAATACTTTTTTAAACACATTTTCATATTATTTTAAAAAGTGTCATTGAGTACTAAGAGAGCATTTGTTCTTGAATATTCATATTTGAAAAAGAAGAAGACTTTGTTAATTTGACTAAGTTTTAAACACTCTACAAATTCCATATATTTTCTATCTATTGTATATGTTACAAAATCCTAAGTATAAAGGATTATTTGGTACTAGGATGGATCTATAAAAAGGTGGATTGTATCTTCTTGTAGAAGTCTTTACTTATTTTTCAGGATTGTTAGACATAAATATGTAAAATAACAAGAGGATTGTTTTTGGTGATTTTGGTTAGAATCTTATATAGGAAGACTAGGAGTATCTTGTCCATAAGATCTAACAACAATAAAATCTCTTACATGTGGTAAGGGGACTAGACGTACTCTCGGATTATGATGGAAACTAGTATAAATTTCAAGTGTTCTTTACTTTCTATATTTTACCGTTTTCATCACATAACCTAACCAAAAAGAAAGAAACACATCTCTAAAAACCATAAATTTTTAAATACCTAATTCTCCCTCCCTCTTAGGTGCATTCTTAACTTAGAATTAAAATCAGAGCAGGTTATAAGTAACCTGTTTCTAAAGATTGAGAATGACTTTTGTAAATGCTAATCTAGTTTTTAGAGACGATGGTAGCAATAACAAACCTCAATTGTATTGTGGTGAATATTTTTCTTTTTGCAAAGAACAGAACATTCAAAATCTTCCTTACCTTAAAATATCGACAACCCAAAAGTTGTTTTTCAAAATTTGTAACGGTTGATGTCCTACGAAGAACAACAATGTCTCCACAACAACAAGTGAGGTTTCATCACAGATTTGAGCTTGTATATACATTGGAATCAAAACTTCGAGAGCTCTACTATTTAGATAAGTTTGAACAACGCCCCAAATAAATTGTTAATGGAACCTTCAATTTCAATAAGAAATTTCAGTTGGGAATCATCCAATTCATAAACCCTAATTCGATTTGAGAAGAAAATAAACAAGAAGGGATTAAGCTCAAGGTGAAAACGAAGATAACTGTTAACAGCCAACTCAGTTGTCACACGTACATAAATAAACGTCGTTTGAGCAAAATAGACGGAAAGAACTTTTGTGGCGCTGTTTGGACAATTAAAGGATCACATTGCTCTCTTTTAAAATTGGGGTTAAATATGTTTTTGGTTCCTATAAATATCTCAAATTTCACTTTTGGTCCTTATTAAAAAAAATGACATGTTTTAGTCCTTACAAAATTATTATGCACGTAGTTGTAGTCCCTGCTGTTAAACCAATGTGTACTTTTGAATGACTATTTTTTAAACATGTTTAGAACGTTATAAAAAGTTCTTCGAAAAAAAAGAAATTAAAAATTTGATTTCTAAGTAGAGATTTTTATTACTTTTATCATTATCTTTTGAAATTTAAAAAATTCATATTTAATTCTTCTAATTTTAAAAAATTCTAAAATTCGATAAAAGAAATATTTTATAGTATTCTAAACACGTATGAAAAATATTATTCAAAATTTTAAAATTTTAAGGGTAATTAAAAAGTTTTTAAAATTGTAGAAAATAACAGAGACTAAAGTTGCATGAACACAAATTTAATAGGAATCATAATTTGTCATTTTTTTAATAGAGACTATAAATGAAATTTGAGATATTTATAGGAATCAAAAATATATTTAACGCTTAAAATTAAGGGACCAAAATGGACCCAGAAATCAAGTTAAATGACCAAAAATGATATTTTGCCAAATTTAATATGACATGTAAAATTTAACATAAATAAATATTATTTTCAACGTATTATACATGAATTTAGAATATCACATAAATGACATATTTATTTAATATAATTATGTACCTTTCACCATAATTATGAAGAAACAAAAATTTATGTTTATCTCTCCATCAAAGTTGCAGCAACAAATTAATCACAAAAAATCAAAAATCAAAAATCGATAATTTTAAAAATTATATGAATTAAATGTGTACTATCTTTCACCATCATTAAAAGTTGTTATAATCTTCTTTAAGTTGCATCCATTAGTATTAATTATAAATAAAATATAATGAAATATGGTATGATGAAATATGCACAAAATAAATTCTCAAATATGTGTTTATACTAAACTTTAGGTTCAATTCACCTATCAATTTAAACAAATTGTATTCAAATGAGTAAACCGACGAATCTCCTTCCTAATATTTTAGAAACCTTAACATGAATTACACATTCTTGTAAAATATATTGATCAACGATATTGTATAAAATAAAATTCTGTCATTTTTTTTGTGCACTAGAGAAATAAAATAATGAATGATATATAATTTTCTTTTTATATTTGAAACTTATAATTTTCGTATTCTTTTATATCTAACAAATGTCTCTATAAAAATTTGTATCAATTGACAAAGAGAAACACTATTTCAATGGTTTCAAGATATGCATTCGTGAGCAATTATATATTTATAACGTAAACATTTTACTCAAAAGATGTGTTGCTCTAATAGTTAGCACGCCTAGCCATTATTTGCGATGTTGCTTGTTCTATTCTCAATAGGTGCATCTTTTTGGCAATATTTTTACTGTTTAAAATATAAACTAAAAATTGCTTCTACAAAGATACGTACTGAAAATATCAATATTGCCTATTTCAATTTCAACCACTGTGCCACTTTCTTCCTTGTTAATACATTTATATAATTCCCCAATAAATAATAAGTGAACCCATAACTTGTTAAGATCGTGAAGAAGCTCCCAAATATGTTTATCTAAGATGAGTACATGACAACATTAACATGTCTAGTTCTCCTTATGCCAAGACTACCTCGAGTAAAAGGTTGAGTTATGATATTCCATTTAACTCAGTGACTAGATTTACCTTCCAAATTAATTGTCTTATACAAGAATTTATACTACAAATGCCTTTTGGAGAACTAAGCAAACACTTAGCAAGAGTTATCCTCCAAGGCCTACTAAGAAGGCCTACTTAATTTAATTCTTACATCAGCTAAAAACGAACAAGTCTCCTACACACTCATCTACCCATTGGATTCAAAAATTTCTGCATCTCCCTTGGCTACTTACCAGACACTTATTGGTGGGAATCCACTTAGGAGATCTCTCTCAACAAATGCCACATTTCTTGAGGCAGATTGATCAATCATAAAAGAGGAGTGGATATCTAAAAAGGAATGAATTGATTTAAACCAGCAATCAGATCTTATCAGATTCAGTACATCTAAAAAGAAATAGATTGACTGAAGTAACAAACATGAGACAGTGGAATCAGATCTTGTTGGCATTCATTGACTTATCACATACAACAGTAGTTTAAATTTTACATGCTATGTTCCCTGACCACTTAGAAAATGTATCAATTGGGTCCAAAGCATAAACATAAGAGCAATCAATAACATATATAAGCTTGAAAGCTCTTATTTCACTTACTGACTCAATTCCATAAACCAATTTGTAAGGCCTAAGTAACTTATTTGGTGAGGAGATTCTGCACTTGGATGCTACAGCACTTGTTTCTTCATTCTAGAAAAGGGTAGTCGGTATAACCAATAACTGGATCAGAAATGTAGAATGTCTCCCTGTTGTACTTGTTAAGAGGAGCATCAAGTGCAAATCTCTTTGGCAAATCTGGATTAGCTAAGAACCAACGACCATAAACAACAAGGTCTGCTCTGTTTTCAGCTATGGCCTTAATCCCATCAGGTCGAGTGTAACCTCCTGCAACCAAGAAAGTGCCCTTGAAGGCTTTCCTCATTGGCACAAGGGTGTCAGGGCATTCAGTTATTTCATGAACAGTTTTCATTCTTGGTTCCACCACATGACAATATAGAATGCCAAATTTATTGAGGGCATTGGCCATATAAAGTCCTAATTCTTTGGGATTGGAGTCTCCACATTCTGCATAATCTGCAAAAGGTGATAATCTTATTCCCACTCTTTCTGCTCCTATCTCATTTGCAACAGCTTCAACAACTTCCAAAGCAAATCGACAACGGTTCTCAAGGGATCCACCATATTCATCTGTTCTGTCATTCACTTTATCTTTCATGAATTGTTCAAGTAGGTAGCCATGAGCACCATGGAGTTCAACCCCATCAAATCCTGCAATTTGCATCCCATTGGTTATGTTAGATAATTGTAAAGTGTCCCACTGCACTCTGAAGCAAAAAAATGTTCAGTGTCTGAAAAACATTGTATTATGATACATTGAAGCATTTATTACGAGTTCTTGAGAGATTTAAAAAGATCAGTGAATTTACCAGCTTCAATTGCATTTCTTGCAGCAAGCCTGAAGTCATTGACAATGCCTGGAATTTCATCCGTCCTTAGCCGCCTTGGTGGTGTGAATTTCACTTCATCAATACCATTACTTCGGATTTGCGGTGTAAGTGGCTTGTCGGTAGAAGATATTGGTGCTTGCTCATTCGGCTGATAAACTGTTGAGAATAACAAGGAAATGAGCATGAATTAAGTGTGTAAATAAACAAAAAATCTAAATGTAGTTTCTTCCACTCCAATCATATCCATTTTGTTTGATTGATGCAAAAGGCAATATTCCACATTATTAATCAATAGTTTAGCTTAAGCTGCTCAATATTTACACATTGATCAATAAAGTTTCCTCACTTAAAGTAATATGTGACACTCCTTCCTATTGCCCAAGTATATATATCATATCATTATTTATGTTACTAACTGTTGGGCACTTAAGAAAATTTGAGGAAATAGTACATACCAGAATCAGAAACTCTTCCAACATGCCAAATTTGACAAAAGAAGGTAGCACCTTTAGCATGAACAGCGTCCACAATAGGTTTCCAAGCTTCAACATGGTCTTTAGTCCATATACCTGGTGTGTCGGGATACCTTCACATAATAATATAATCAACACAAAAGAAAGTATAATTTTGAAGAATGATAGGTAATTTTTTTATTTACTTAACTACTAGTATTATTTACCCTTGAGCAGTGTCAGAGATACCAGTAGCTTCAGTAATGAGAAGACCTCCATTAGAACCAATGGCTCTCTGAGAGTAATAGAGGATAGCATGAGGTTGTGGAACGTTTTTGTATGATCTCTGTCTTGTGAGTGGTGCCAAAACAACTCTGCAAACACAAACACATGGTGAGTGAAGGAAATTGAAATCAGAAGCAATGATGGAATGAAAAGATACCTATGAGAGAGATTGAATTTGCCCATTTTGTATGGAGTAAGAAGAGGAATAGGATCAGATTCAACAACACCAGCCATTTGGTTCCACTTGGTTTACTTCACTAAAAAGGGAAAGATAAAATTGAATATGAAGTTGAAGATGAGATGTACTTATTTTATAGTGACACTAAAAGTGATGCCGACTTCAATTTATAACTATTGGTGACGTGTGCCGTTGCGTTGCATAGCAGTCCAATTTGACTCCTTTGTTCATCTCACATCACAAAATCTTACTGTATAACCCTAGGGTTAGCTCAAATTTGAGGGTTGCCTTGAGTTTTTAGAGTGTGTTCTTCTTAAAATTTTAAGTTCAAATATTTTTTTAGTTTTGTTCCAACTTTAAAGGAGATTTCATAAATGAACAGTAGAATTGGTCTCTTGAATTAGTCGGTTAAAAGATTAAATTATTGAATTAATAATTATAACTACCACTCATATAGTGTATAGTAGTTGGTCACTTAATCACAACACAGATAATGGTGGGGAATTTCATCAATCGAATAATTTGTCCCCACCGTGGAGGCTTTTCCTTTTAGTAGAATTATTAGCAGTACTATATTCATATTTAATTATGTGTGCTTGATGGAATTGGATTCTGCTATATTCACATTTAACAATGTGGAAATACAATGCACCTAGCCTGTAATTTAATATCAGAGTCAGTGTAGAAAAAAAGGTTTATAATAGTGAATTTTTTACCAACATACACTCTTTTTAGTCATTAAATCCCAATATACCATCTCACACATTCATAAATCTCAATATATCCTATTTTCAAATAAAATGTATTTTTGCCACAATTCATCCGCCAATACAATGGGCGGAGGAGTGTATTTTTCTTGGATTCCGCATCTGCATTGGGCGGATGCTTTTAAAAATAGAGAGGGTCTGCCCATTAGATGGGCGGATGTGTGCAAACGTGTTTTTTTTTATTCTCTAAATTAAATTCATATAATTAAATAATATATATTATAAATTAAATTCATATAATTAAATAATATACATTATAAATTAAATTCATATAATTAAATAATATACATTATAAATTAAATTCATATAATTAAATAATATACACTTTAATTAAATGAAATACACTTTAATTAAACAAAATATACTATAAATAAATAAAATATACTATAAATAAACAAAATACACTTTCATTTTAACATATATAATTCCAAGACACATCTACTGTCGATTTTGACCGGGTCGTGTCAATCGTTGGTGAGTTCCACAAGCAGGTGCTCGTCTAGTACGTTGGCATGTTCTGCGATTTCCTTCTTCATTTTGTGGTTGAGTTAAAGTTGAAGGTCCCGCGTCACACCCGCCCATTAAAAATTCCTCAATCATGTCCTCATTGGTAAAGTCTGTCTCGGCTGCACTGCCATAACTTAATCTGGTCCCTCCCAATTCCAATTTGGTATGGGATTAGAAGACATTGGGCTATTTATTGAGGGTTGGTAACAATCTTGGGAGGTAAATTGTTGTGGTCGGGGAATAGGCATTTGTTGTTGGGGTGTCTGATAGTTGGGATTATGTGGGGTTTGTTGGGTGCCCCATTGGGTGGGGTTAGAGGAAGGATATTGTTGTTGGGTGCCCCAATGGGTGGGGTTAGATGAAGGGTTTTGTTGTTGGGTGCCCCATTGGGTGGGGTTAGAAGAAGGATTTTGTTGATGGTATTGTTGGCTTGGGGTAAAAGGTGGTTGTGTTAGGAAGAAAGGTTGTTGCGTAAAAGATGGTTGTGTTGGGAAGAAAGGTTCTTGGTTGCTCATGAATGGTTGTTGGGTGTAAGTGTTTGATGATGGTCTGGTGTGTTAGACGTTTGAAGATGTTGGCAAATTACGAGGGTCATATAAGAAGTTGTTTGGTGACAGATACAAATTTGTAACAAACTTATACCATTCCATGTATTCCTTACTTGGTTTACATTCTTCTGACATGACATCTCCTTGTAAGACTTTATTTTCGCGGTTATGCCATTGACGACGCTCCTGCTTGTAACAATCTTTCCAATTGCTATATGCCCATTGGTCGTTCACCACACTTTTGTGATACTCCTCCATGCACTGTGGAGCATCCGATATGCCTTGCTTAATGCCAAATTGAAGTTTTACCCGATCAGAATGGTGCATTTCAATAGTAGTAAAACATATGATAAATGTTTTTGCACTCCACACGTGACTATCAGTCGGATCGGTATCATCAAGTCCCAGATAGGGCCTCCATATAAACTGTTAAAAAAAATCAGTTATTAGTTTAACGAACTATATAAAATATGTAATACTTAAAATATGGTTAAGAATATTACATCAGATTCTTCGAAATGATCGATGAGAGTCCGATAGCCAGGTGCACAATGATGAGGAGTCTTTTCGTAATCCATCCCATAGGCAGACCATCTAAAAAAATGTAATAGTTAAATATTGTTCACATAATAAATAAGTTTAAGACAAAGGAGTAGTTACAACTTACTTGGTTGCGTACGGAAAATGAAAAGGATTACGATTCCTAGGCGCTAGATTCGGCATCCTGGACCATCCCCAAGCTTGTATTAGTGTTGAACAACCAGCAAAATTATGAACATCTTTTTTGGCGCATCTACAGAGGTTTCTGTATAGATGCGATAAAACTGTTGATCCCCAACTGTATCTACCTATTTTATTAAAGTCAGCTAGCAATGGTAAATACATTAGATGTATTGTGTTACCATTTGTGTCAAGAAATAATAAACAAGCGAATAACAATAAAATATAAATTCTAGTTTTTTTATGAATTTGTTCTATGGGGGAATCTTGGTTCAATTCAAATGCATCATATATTTCTCGGAGCCAAGTAATTTTGACGAATTGTCCCTTTCTAGCTCTTTCGGGCAATTCTTCACCCAAGAGTTCTTGAGTTATGGAGTAGTCGATATTTGTTCTCCCATTCACTGCCAAACCGTTTACACGTAAACCCATCAACATGTGGACATCTTCAAGGGTGACTATGGATTCACCGGTAGGAAGATGGAATGTGTGTCTCCGGACGCCATCTTTCACATAAAGCGAGAATAAATTTCCTATCCACCCCATATGACGTTATGTTGAAAACGTGCCCAAAGCCCGCTTGCATTAGATATGGACGGATCATTTCGTCTACGCGCACATATGAGTGTGTACGAGGCCTACATTTTTTCTCATTCTAAAAAAAAATAGTTAATATTAGAATATGGTTAATGTCAGAAGTATATGCTTAAAATTTAAAAAAATTTATACGTAAATATATTCAAGACTTACATATTGGAGTATGTTTGACAATGTTCCTCGGTGCTCCTCTCCATAAGTTAACAGAGACATTATAGAAAATTGAGATTGGTGTAAAATCATGATGAGAAAGAATAGATAAAGATTGAGTATGATGTATATTTTGAAAAAATGAGTAGTATTTATAGAGAAAAAATGTAGGGTTTTTATTCAAAAAATTTAATGGAAACCATAAAATGGTTGGGAGTAATTACTCTGCATGCATGTTGTGTACGTAGACTGTGTTGCATGCACATCTTTACAGAGTCCGCCTACTCAATGGGCGGAACCCTTTGCATTTTCTGACACGCCGCAGATACAATGGGCGGACATGTTACTTTTTGTCTGCCATCCGCGTATTTAATGGGCGGAAGCATGCAATTATGCCTGCCAAGGACGCAAGAGCAATGGGCAGAGCCTGTAGGAACATCAATGCTTCCGCTTTTGAATTGGGGGAAACCCTTTCACAATTTAATGGCACCACTTCTGCATTGGGCGGATGAGTTAATGTTATCAGTTTGACCACTAAATTCAGTTCTTCCTGCGTTTATTTATTACAACATATCTACTAAACACAAAATCTATTTCATTTAAATACACTTCTACCTCCTACTTTTTTTCATCAAGCCAACCCATCTAAAAAAAAAATTTCTCCTATAATTCAGATCTTATTCACTAACAAATCAACATGTCTCAAATACCTCAATATATAGTGGATGCTCATTACAATGGAGAGATCCTTATCTCTGATGAAATGGGCATTATATTCGAAAATACTGATATATGCCGGTTCAAATTAAGTAGAAATGCGAAGTTTGAATATTTGAGGGAGAGGATACAAACAAGGATGCAATCTGGAGCTGTCTCACAAATTATATATCGAAATGCTGTTAATTTCGGTGTGAACCAGGTGAAATATGTTCCACTGAAAATCCGAGATGATGATGATGTGGAAATGATGTTTTACAACCATGAATTATATGGGTTACATGCGATAGATTTATACATAAAATTTCAACTTTCTCAACAATCTCAAATCTCACAAGTGGCCAATCCCAATGATGCTGAACCCGTGTCCATAATTCCCGAGGAAGTCGTTGTCGAAGATGACGAAGAAGAGGAGACTGAGTCACAAGCTGATGATTTGTTCACTACTTTATTTGAAGACGGTGGACGTGACGAGGCGGATGCAATCAACGAAACTGAACAACACATTCCACTTGAGAATGTCTATTGTCCACCCGCCCACATGACCACTCTGGAAACAGCTGGAGACGAATCATCCTTTCAATGGCCCAAAAATCCTCGTCTTCCGCTGGAGGATGACGTAGCTGTTGAGAACCAGTTCAAAAACAAATCTGACTGTGTCTTTGCGATATCCAGGTACCATATGAAACATGTCGTTGATTTCAGGGTTACGTGTTCTGACACGAAGAGATATAAAATTTGTTGTAAGCGTAGTGGTTGCAACTTTCGTCTAGTGGCATTCTATAGGAAAAGGAGCGACCTTTGGGAGATAGGAATCATGGAGCCCCCACATAATTGTTCAACGACCATCTTTAATCAGGATCATCGATAACTAAGCTCTCGACTGATGAGTGAACGATTAATGCCTCTTATTGAAAAGGATCCCTCCATCAAGGTGAGTGTATGTATTAACGAAATTGTTTCTTTTTTCAAATACACTCCATCTTACAAGAAAGCATGGATTGCTAGAAACAAAGCAATCGAACAAGTGTTTGGTAATTGGGAAAAGTCATACAATGAACTTCCAAATTACTTGTTGGCCCTTAAGAAGTTTGTTCCAGGCACTGTAGTAGAAATGCAAACACTACCGGTATATACAGATGACGGGACTATTATTGCTGGGAAACAAATCTTCCACCGACTATTTTGGGCTTTCCAACCATGCATATGTGGCTTTGCATATTGCAAGCCTTTACTACAGATTGATGGTACCTGGTTATATGGAAGGTACAAAGGTACACTACTAATGGCTGTAGCACAAGACGGAAACAGCAATATTTTCCCAGTTGCCTTTGCCTTAGTGGAAGGTGAGACGGCGGATGGTTGGGGTTTCTTTCTAAAAAACTTGAGAATGCATGTAGCTCCTCAACCTGGCTTGTGTTTGATTTCTGACCGACATGCATCTATCGAAAGCGCTTATAACAATCCTGAAAATGGTTGGAATAACACTACATATGTCCATGTGTATTGTATCAGGCATATTGCGCAAAATTTTATGAAGGATATCAAGGACCGTATCCTCCGGAAAAAAATAATCAACATGGGTAAGTACTTTTTATGCAAACATTACATGCTCGTTAATAGTATACCATTATATTAACCAATATTTTTTTTAACATGTAGGGTATGCGCTGAACCAACCAACATTTAAATATTATCGTAATGAAATTGGGATGGCTAATGGTGATGCTTTGAGGTGGATAGACAAAATTCCCGTTGAAAAATGGACGAGGGCATTTGACGAGGGTCGTCGTTGGGGGCACATGACAACAAACCTTGTCGAGTCACTAAATTCCGTATTTAAAGGCACTCGTAATCTCCCCATCACATCGTTAGTAAGTGCAACATACTATAGGATGGGAACACTCTTTGCTGAAAGGGGTGCAAAGTGGAGTGCAGTTTTGAATTCTGGACAAACATTTACAGAACGGTGCGTGAAGGTGATGAAAGAAGAGACGTCTAAATCCGCCACACATCAGGTAAGCATTTTTTACTATAATAATAACACTTTCAGTGTGAAGGAGACAATTAACCACGGTGAGGGGAAGCCATTGGGGCGTTACAAGGTCAACCTAATGGAAGGATGATGTGACTGCGGAAAGTTTCAAGCATACCGTGTTCCTTGTTCACATGTTATCGCTGCATGTTATGTGGTGCGCCAAGACGCATTTCTTCTGTTGTCTGACGTTTACAAGGTTGCGAACTTATTTGGGGTTTACAGCACGAGCTTTCCAGTTCTACCATACAATGAGTATTGGCCCACTTATGAGGGAGATCAAATTTGCCATAATCCAGTTATGCGGAGGAACAAGAAAGGTCGTCCCGTGAGCACCCGTATTACAACAGAAATGGACGCATATGATAAGTTGGAGAGAAAATGCACATTGTGTCGTCTTCCAGGTCACAACCGAACGTGATGCCCCAATGTAGGAACTAGTAATAATTAGTTATTCATTTTGTTATCAATCTGCAAAGTTTTATGTATAATGACGCCGAGTTATTATGTTTCATTTCACTAATACTTCTGCATTTAATATAAATAACAATTCTAAAAAACAACACATAAATTAAAATACTGAGACGAATAGTAGAACTTAGCAACAACATTAAACGTAAACAACATCAACATGTTCAAAGAAGGACATAACCATTTCTAGGATATTACAATCAACAACATAATATCTTTTTGTTGAAGCATCATCATAAGAACACATGCGTCGTTGTGAACAAGTCTCCAAGAACGAGTGGATCCATTTAAGCCAGGCACCATAACTAACCTCTCTATTTTCCGAATCTTTTCATCTTGGGCAATTTCTTCCCCTAACCATCCCTCCAAGTGCCTATGCAGATGCTCAAATGTCTGCGTGTTCAACAATTTGATCTTCATCGGAGGCTTTACTGGAGAAAAAATAAGTTATGCGTCTCTTTTCATATATGGAAACATTGAAAACTCCCCGGATGTTGAAGACATTTTTAAGATACAACTAAAGAAAAATAATTTAAGTGTAGCTTGGATCATTCAACATCAACGATATTTATAGTTCACAACAAAAATTTTAAATTAATAAAATAATAAAACCCTCCGCCCATTAACGTGGCGGAGCCGTAAATAAATAATAAAATTACGAAAGCTTCCGCCCATCGCACTGGCGGAACCGTACTGAAATAATAAAATAATAAAATGAATAAAACCCTCCGTCCATTGCAGGGGCGGAGCCGCACTGCAATAATAAAATAACATGACCCTTTCTATGATTAATATTTTAACATTGATTTCTTATTTAATAATAATTTTAATTTATTTTTAAACTTACATTAAAATAAATTTTATTTGTATATTAATATTTTAATATTTTAATAATTTCATTAAAATGACTTAAATTTGAATATTTCAATTTCATTTTATACAAATATATTGATTTCTTATTTAATAATAATTTTAATTTATTTTTAAAATTACATTAAAATAAATTTTATTTGTATATTAATATTTTAATATTTTAATAATTTCATTAAAATGACTTAAATTTGAATATTTCAATTTCATTTTATACAAATATATTGATTTCTTATTTAATAATAATTTTAATTTATTTTTAAAATTACATTAAAATAAATTTTATTTGTATATTAATATTTTAATATTTTAATAATTTCAGTAAAATGACTTAAATTTGAAAATTTCAAATTCATTTTATACAAATATATTGATTTCTTATTTAATAATAATTTTAATTTATTTTTAAAATTACATTAAAATAAATTTTATTTGTATATTAATATTTTAATATTTTAATAATTTTATTAAAATGACTTAAATTTGAATATTTCAAATTCATTTTATAAAAATATATATTTTTTTTATTTAATAGCAATTTTAATTTATTTTTAAAATTATTTTTTAAAAAAAAACGTTGCTCACACAGCTCCGCCAATGCAATGGGCGGAAGCTGTCTATTTTTAAGACCATCCACCCATCTATTGGGCGGAGCCTCCTAATATCAATTTTTTTTTTGAAAAAATAGTATATTAAAAATATTGGTTGAAATGTGTGGTATATTGGAATAAAGTTGTTAAAAGGGGTGTATGTTGGTAAAAAAATTCTATAATAGTATATGCATTTTAACGAAAACGACATAATCATGTACATGATATTAGCTTTACATTTATGTGTTCTGAACTCCTAAGTGTTAGAGTTGTTATTACACATAAAGAGAGAGAAAGGGAATTGAATTGGAATTGTATGTATAGCTCGTGTTGATAGATACTTGAATTAGCTTATAGGTCACTAACTAAGCCCAAAATACCATATTCAACATAATTAGGTAGTTACTTGTAATATAAGTTACATAACTAGTTTATTTGAATGGTAAAATGGTTAATCAGTTCCCTTAATAATCCATCTTAAAAGGGGCGGGAGACTAATTAGAGAAACTGGATTGAAAATTTCATCGCGTTTCTTTTCGTGATAGGTTGGTAGGACGATCCTGTCAATATTATTTAAAAAAATATTAATTAAAATATATACAAAAATAATTTATAAGACATTAAAATATGTGATTAATGAGTCAAGTAAAAATATGAATAATTATTATTTATGTATTAATATTTAATAATCTAAAATCGTATAATAAGTAAACAATTTAAATAAAAAATTAATGAGTTCATAATTTAATAAATTATGAGAAATTTGAGGCTAAATTTATAAAATTAAAGTGATACATTAATTGACATTTCTCTCTACTCTTTAAAGGGGAAAAAATTAAAAATAAATTGTGTACTTACTAAAAAAAATAGAATGAAAGTAGTCATCTATTTATAAGGTTGTATTTCGGATTAGTTCAAACAGAGTGATCAGAAGCTCTGAATATAATTTTCTTGGTAGAAAATTGAATCCCCTTAAAATGTAAGTATTGATGTCAGATGGAAGAAATGGTTATACAAAATCAATTCTCCAACAATAAACTATTTTTACTTCTAGTATGCTTTGTAATGGCATTTCATTTATTTTTTGAAATTCCTCCCGCCCTCTGACAACGGTCACAATTTTAAGTATGTTCATGGGGGTTTTTAAATAGAGAGAATGTGATAAGTAGTTTTCACATTGTAGGTGAGAAAAATACAGGAATGGGAGTTGAATTGTGTTAGATTTTTCTTTCTTTTTGTAAAACACTCTTATCATATTCCGAACACAAGGTCTAGAATCTGATACAAGGTTAATTGTTTACAACGGATAAAAAAAAGTTCAGAGTTGGAGAGTGAAAGAAAAAGAGACACGAGCAATTTTATCATGGTTCCTCCCACAAAACGAGAGCAGTTCAGTTCTCTTACAATTCCAAGGGATTTCAATATAATCAAATGATTATAAATGCTCAAGCACACAAGTAAGAGACTTCTAATTCTCAAACACATAAGTAAAAGACTTTAGATGCTCAAACACACAAGCAAGAGACTTCTAACAATCTATCCTAATCAGATAAAAGATTGTATGGTTATTACACTTTATATACAATCATAGGTGCAAACAGAATACAACTCAATAAGACTCTTAAGACTTAAGAATTTCTAGGATATACAAATGATATGAAATTCTAAGTTAAACTTGTGCTTTTGATTTGACAGAGTAAGAGCTCTTTTGATGTCAAAGATTGGTTATTTTTCTTCAAGTCCTCAGCTCCTTATATAGAGAGTCGTTCAAGAAAAGAGCTTACACAAGAGAGTCTTGGGGAAGCTTGATCATAGACATTATAATGTTTCTTTATATGGATTATTCCATTGAAAAGACATTTGAATTTCCTTTACTTCAAAAGGAATTATATGTTGTATCTCTGTTGTCTGTGCAGATTTTTGTTTGATTCAACATGTGATCAGGAGAAGACAATATAATCTATGAGCTCGATAGTGACTTTTCAGAGTCTTCTTGATCCTTGTGTTGACCTGCTTCAGAGTATGAGTCTCCAGAGTCTAAATCCTAATTTTTGATCCTTGAGTCTGGATCTTCAGAGGTTGACTTTCTTCAGACTATGGTCTTCAGAAGTTGACCTCCTTCTGAGTCTAACTCTTAGGTTCTGATCCTTCAAATTATGGATATTTTAGCTTCTCTTTAAATATTATTTTTCAGTACCAGTACTAAGTTTATATCATAAATTTTAGTGACACTTGAACATATATTAGTATATCCAATTGTTCTTTAAATACTTTGTTATCATCAAAACCTTAGAGATATGGTACAAACCCATTTTGTTCCATTAATCTTTCCCTTTTTAATGATGATAAACACAAGTATTTAAAAACAATGGTTGTTAATTTAATTAACAAGTTAACTTCAGAGTCTGAGGTTTGTAAGCCCTCCTGAGTCTAATAATCCAAAAGGTAAGATTTGTAAGCTTCCTATAAGCTCTATACAGGTTAATTAAATTTTATATTTAAAGCACAATAAATAATTCTTCAAAATCTAAGCAATACATATTTCTATCAGATTCAGGTGCTTCAATACTTATTTATCTTACTCCTTTTTTGTCATCAACAAAAGAAAACATAAAGTAAAGGAAATAAGAAAAGATACAGAAGAAAAATATCATTAGACCAAAGAAAAATATCATTAGACCAAAGAAAAATAATTTTTAGATGCAAAATATTTCAAATAAATTGAACAATAAAAAAGTCAGAAGATTCTAAGTCCTAAAGCCTAGGGTTTCTTCAGAAGCTCCAAAATGGCCATGATGTCGGATCACATGTCATTCTGCCTTGCCACCACTGACTTCAACTGAGCATCCATTTCCTCCTTCTTGTTGACTAGAGAACCTTGATGAGCAACCACAGTCTGAAGCTGAGCTCATAAAGCCTCTTGATTAGCAACAACAAAGGCCAATTTAGCCTTTAATTGCTCTTGCTTCTGGCTAGAAGAAGCTACAGGCTCAGATAAGAAAGACTTCATATTTTTCATAGCTATATCCATAGATGTTTAGAGAGTATCCCACTTAGCCACATATGTAATAGAGTCAAATGCTGTGAGTATCTCAGTAACCATATTCTGAATCTTATAAAAGATGTAAATCCTAAATTATTTCATTTGGGGTTGGATATGAGGTGGGTGATTAAGATAATGAGATGGTTGAGGTGATGAAGGGATAATGGGGATCTATCTTCAGAGAAAGACAGAACTATTGTGTCAGATGCTTTGATGTTCATGAGATTGTGGCTCTGGTTGTGGTTCTAGTATGGGTTAGTCTTGTATAGCTTGTCCAGGTCCAGGGTCATGTTAAACAAGATTGTTTTGGTCTTGTATGAATTATTTAGGAATAGGTTCAGGTTCATAGTGAACAAGGTTGGTGTGAACTTCTGGTTGGTAAGTTTTAGAAGTTGTGGTGTCTAAGGGCATGGCTTGGATAGGTGTGATTTCTAGAGGTATAAAGTTTGATTCATCAAAATAAGAACTTGATGTTGATGAAGATTGAGGGCTTGGGGATGATATAGTTTGATGTTGAGGGCTAGATATTGACTTAGGTTGTTCTTCTGGTATAGTTTCCATGAACTGACCATTATCAGTCATGATATTTAGGGGAGAATGTTGTCCAGATATTGAAATACATGCTAGTAGGTTTTGTTCAGAAGTGAAATCACCAACTAGGTGTATTTATAATTCATCTATGACAAATGAATTATGACATTTTCTAGCACCTGACCAATGGTATGAGATTCAGAGTCTGAGGTAGGTTTAGGAGAATTCATGACATGTTATAAGGGTAGAACCATGTCAAGAATGAGTGATAGTGTGTGTTCAGATGAATGTGAAGGTGATTGGTGTGAGGTTGGTGTTTTGGTTTTTAATGGAGGACATAAATAATCTAAAATTGAATCAGAAATAGGTTCCATAATGTTACTTGTGTTTATAGTTTGTTCATCATCTAGAGTAGCTTCGGTAGTTATCTTAATTTCCATAACAGCTTATGGAGCCTGAGTCTCTATAGAAACCATTGTCAATTATTGAACCCCTGCTTCAGAAGATTCTCCAGCAGTCTTCAAGAGAGCTTCACCAATATCTTTTACTTCCCTGGCTTGATGCCTCAGAAGCTCAACGTCTGATTGCTCTTCTATAACTTTGTTCTTCAAAGCAGATGTCAAAATCTTGGCTCCCTCTTGCACCTATTCTCTAATCAGGATATGTGCCTTTTTCTTCATCTCCTTAGCATTATTTTTTAGAGGTTGAACATCTTCCTGTTCTTCTTCTTCCTCAAGAGGTAGAATCATTTTCCTCAGTTTCTTTATAGGAGTTGAGATTACAAAAGATGGAGATGTATTCTGAGGAGTTCTTCTATTAGCTCTCCTTCTTTTCTTGTAGGAATCAAGACAATAGAAGAAGTTACATCTTTCACCTCTTTCTAAATCAAAGCTACATCCTTCTTCTTTGATGGCTTTTGAGTCTCCTTTTGGTCTTCAGAAGCAACAATTTTCCTCTTCTTTGAAGGCTTGTACACATCTTTGGTGCCTATGGAATATCATCCATAATGAGAATAACACTGGTGTCTTCTCTATAAATCTTGATATACTCATGAATCACCTATGGGTTGTCCAACTTAGAGATGATAGGAAAATCCTCAAGGTAGGCAATCTTAGTACTTCTAATCCTTAGACCATCTTCTGGCGCTACAGCTAATTTTTCATGTATTATCTTCATAATTCCTAGAATAGCTCTAGACAATATACTCCCAAAGGATTCTTCCAAATCCTAAGTAGCACAAGCTTCATTCAAAGTTTCAACCAATCTGCTCTAATGGAATAACTCATCTAGAAGCTTTGCATAAAGCACATTCTTCTTATCATTCTTCTGACTTTCCTTGATAGCTTCACAAAGATGATTGAAGATGTATGAAAACAGATTCATCTTCTCTCTATTCACTAGAAACCAAATGAAGTGCTTGTGATCAAATGAAATTTGATAAGTACTTCCTTCCCTATGAATCAGACTGCCAATCAGGATTCTGAACAGAGGCATATTCTTCACCTTTCCAAAACCATCAGAGTAGGTAAACAAAGTTGATTTGATCATTTTTGCTTATGCGCTTCCATCTTCAGTGTTCATAACACAACTTTTTTCATTATTCACAATAATAAGTTGAGCAATGTTGCTCTGAGTAATGGTCACTTCAACTTCCATTATTGTAGACCTAATTTCAACTTCATTGAACTCCTTCAACTTTATCTATTTACATCTTGTAACTTTAAACCATCAAACATCTTGCGAACTTCCGCTTAAAACCATCTTAACTATTGAACGACATTGATATTGCACCAGTCCATGTGGATACGATAAAACAAATACTTACTTTTGATTTCTCAATATCAAAATGGTGTTGTTGCTGGGGAGAGTTGATAGGTGCCAATTTGTGTTTAATATTTGTATAAAATAATGGAATTTATTAACTTGATTAATTGGATTTATAACTCAAAACCTCAACATTTCTGTAAATATTATTTTTAATGGTTTATCATGTGAATATTGTTTAGTTTGTGCTTTTGCAACTCATTTTGTAGGTATGTTTGCATTGGAGGAGCTTTGGGCATCAAAAAGTCAAAGACATGACTTCAACATGCATTTTTTAGTAAAGTTGCCTCCAAGTTGGGGCTAAGCCCCAAATTCCGTGCTAAGCCCCATTTAGGGCGGTTTAGATCTTTTATTTATAGTTGTGCTTAGCGCCAAATCTGGGACTAAGCGCCAATGACTTTTTCAGCTTTGTATAAATAGCCTTCCGCTTCAGATTTTTAGATACATATTACATTTTGGAGAGAGGGAAACTTAGAAAACAACATAAAAGGGTGCTTTTTGAATATCACAAGTTGGGTTCACATCAATCAACTGGAAATCATGATTGATACACATTCATCTTCATTCTTCTCTTTGTATCAAGCTACCATGAGTAGCTAAAAATCTTGTTGGGATTGGATGTAGTTCATCGTAACAATATGTATTTTTATTGATCATGGTGTTATATGCAATCTATTTACTAATTGATATCGATGTTATCTTTGTTTCACAGTTTAACTTTATAGATTTGAATTGATATTAAGAAATACAATTCGAATCTTGACCTAAGATGAACATTTGTTAGATTCTAAATTCTAGACATAGGTTTAGTTTAACATTCACATAAAGTATCGATTCTTAATGATGTCGTATTGTTGAATAGGATGAGAGATATTCGATTAAACAATAAGGTAGAAACCTCATAAAAATTTTAGATATAAATGTGTGGTATTTCGCAAGTGCACGAAAATATCAGAGTAATATAAAGAGTGTCAAATCCACAGAGACCTAATAGTCAAGCTATCTATTTCTATCATTACAGTGTTTATCTAAGGCTGATAAGATAAGGATTTGAGTTGTGCAAATAAAGTAAATAAAAGGATTAAATTAATATCAGAAAAGCAATGTTGGAATATGGATCTCATCAATGCGTTGCTACTCTTGTTGTTCATAAATCAAATTTCTACGGGACAATATTTTCTACTTTGAAAAGAATTAATTAAACATGAATTGTCACTTTTGCGTATTCAGAACTGAGTTTTACTCTAAATTATACCATCCAATGTCACGGTGGTGGCATACATTGTGTTAAATAAATAAAACATATTTTAAGAAATTAAACACTTTACTCAGTTGAAAAGTGATTTTGATTGGAAAATAATACTTTAAAGGGTTCTCGGTGGTTACATCGGCAAATCGTATCTTAATCTTACAAACGCGTCCGAAAATAGGTTTAAAAGTACTTTATTAAAATACTATTTGTCATAACCGGCAAAAAAGAGTCGCCACCATTACTTTTTGTCCTAACGACTAGTGAATAATGGATAACCCAAAGTTGCACAGAGACTCTAAGTCCGTGTTTCGTTTTAGACGAAGGGAAGGTGTTAGGAACCCTTCATCTCCCTTGTTCTCAAAGGGCTCCATTATTAGGTCAAGGGTAGATAGGGAATTTCATAGCTAAGGTTTCTATAAGTTGAGAAAAAATATTTAATTTTTAAAAGCTGGACTCGCCTTGGTTTTTAAGCCACGTGCCTATGTATCTCCTTATGAAGAATCAGAGTCCAATTCCGTAGTTCGAATTGTTAGGTTAGTTTTTTTATGGATTGTGGAAATATTTTGAATTCTCCTTGAACCTTGTCTAGTTTGAAAATAACGGAATCGTAGACACAGCTCGCAGTTAATAAGAAATATATCCATAATCTTTTTTGAAAATAATATTGAAATTGAAATTAAATTAGTAAAAGATTTTAGTATTTGATGGGTTAGTTGTCTTAGATGTATGATAAAAAATAAGTTTGAATGAAAAAAGTTTGATAAATATGAAGAAAATAAGTTAGTATTTGAAAAGAATTAATAAATAAATATTTTCTTATTATAAAAATATGTTAGATATTTTTAATATTAATTCAATATTATTTATTAAAAAATTTAAATGCAAAAATATTTTTAATGCAAAAAAAATTGATGACGATAAACAAATAAAATAAATAAATAATATAAATTAAACAAATTAATTTAATTAAACAAAAGTAATTGACTAATTAAATTATAAGACACTGGGTACGTTTTTAACTAGGGTAGCAATTTTTGGGTGTGTATATAGTAAGGGTTCATGCCCATTTATTTATTTTGAGCCCAAAACAGAAAGGGGGTGTAACTATAGTTAAAGAAGTAAAATAAAAAAAAGGGTGTTTGAATAGCGATGGGTTTCAGGCCCTGATTTGAGTCCAATGGCCAGGGGGTGTGGAATTGTACTTACTAGCAAAAAAAGGTGGTGCATTCTGACTGAGCTTAGCCCAAAACGAATTTGTGAGGTCTGCTAGCCAGTTTGTGGGAGGGACCATGAAGTTGTAGTATGTTGCAAAATCTGGAGCGTCTGATCAAGGTAAAAGGAGTGAAAGGTCGAGATGTATGATTGACTGAGGGAGCATCGTGGGGCGTACCGCCTTGGATTATGTTAAACAATATCATCACATGGCCTATTGAAGGCCATATGTCGCAATTTTCATTTATTTTATATGAACTACCTTTCTAGTCTCCTCCTCCTCCTTCTCTCTCTCTCTCTCTCTCTCTCTCTCTCTCTCTCTCTCTCTCTCTCTCTCTCTCTCTCTCTCTCTCTCTCTTTCTCATTTCTTCCTCCAAAAATAAAACCAATCATTGCCGCTACCACCATACGAATCGCCGTGGATCGGCAATTTCGATTGAAGATCAACCGAAAATTCGAGTATTCAACTTGTAAGAACAAAACCAGGAACCTAACATACACCTAATCGCATACCCTAGCCCCTAATTCACGAACCCTAATCCTAAACTTCTCCTAGATTCAACAAATTCACTGAAGCAAAAAAAAAGCTATGTTCTTACCTTCCTCGCCGTGAATCTCGTTGTATATTTTCCTAATTCCCTCTACTAATCCATTTCTTTCTCCGAACGCATGTGTAGCAGAAAGATTTGAATACTTTAAGGCGTTTCTCTTTAAATTCTTCCTTCTCCTTCTTCACTGGTTCGGAGGATAGCGCGGCAGAAGGCTTAGAGTTTCAATACTGAAACCTAAGCTTTTTTTTAGAGTCTTCGATGATGGGTACAAAAATCGTAGTGAAGCCTTTTCCAATTATTCTCTTATTCCCTTAAATTTGTTAGCTTAGGGTTTAATTTATAGGTTTAGAGATTTTTAGATTAGGAAAATTTTATGTGATTTGCAGTTATAAATTAATTGATTAGAAATCTCAGATTGTAATTGATTTTAGAAAGATTTTATTGTAAATCAAATTTTGAATCTGGATGAAAATGTACTATAAATTTAATCAATGAGTTTTAATTTTGTGTGTATTTGATTCGCTTATGAATTTAGTTCAATTGTTATTTCTGGATTTCCTGGGCTTTTAGGGTTGCTTATTGATGAAGATGAAGGAGATGCGTTATTGGAGATTGCATTAGGGTTTCACACCCTTATTTTGACTTGGTCAATAATTTCGTAAATAATAATAATAATAATAATACAAATAATAATACTAATATAATATTACTAACAATAGTAACGTAATAATAATGTTAAATAAGAACAGTATTTAATAACTATCATTAATAATATAATGTAAATAAAAAAAAACCAAGGTTGTGTTGACTTCTGTCAACCTTTATAAAAATTTGACCTGACTTAATTAATTGGGCTTATACAATTCTTAATGGGCCTTTAGGATTATTTTTAGAATACAAAACCTCTTTTGACAAAAGATATATACACCCCCTCTTAGAGATTTAAACCTCGCTATATCCAAACAAATTTTGCAATATAATATAAATTGAAATTATAAACAACCAAAGAAAATAACAATGCCAAAAAAGGATAATTTAGTTAGTAATTAGTAGGACAATTTTGGGATATGACACTAATCTTCCTAATTAATCAACAACATCCTTAATTTTTGGTATCATACGGCTTTCGATCTTACCTGACATATTAATGGTTCTACTTTTGTAGTAACCAACAAAATTAAGTTTAGAAAGGTTGTGATTAAAACCAAAACACTCCTGATAGAATTTCTCAAAGAACCACTATTTAAAGTACCGTCAAATCGATAATCCTCATATTCCAACAAAGATAAATTTAGCTAGACATGATCATAACGTAAATTAAAGCGATTGATTCGATTATGCGAGTAAAAAAGTAAACATAGTAAAATAAACTTTAAATAGGCAATTAAAAGAAAGGTAGAAGAAGATCATGCGAATAAATAAAAAAGGTGATTAAATAAATAATGCAATAGAAAACCTGCTCCGAAGAGACTTTAATTTGGTACAGGAAGGAAAATGCTAAAACTTGAATGAGGAAGATAAATGACGACAAGATTAATGCTTCAAAATAAAGGTTTCTCCAAACTCGATTATAGAATATACGCAAGGCACGATAACCCTCTGATGTTAAGAGTTAATCGCAAAATTGACAGTATAATGGCTTAAGTTTTATAACTAAGCTTGAATACCAAAAAATGCTACCAAATAACCTATTTATAACAAAAATAAAACCCTAAAAATGGTGTAGAGGTTGTTGAATTCGTGTGAGGGAAAATAGGAGAAAAAGGAGGGAGTGGGAAGACTTGGCTAGACTCAATTCAACTGCAGCATATTTTCATAATGTGACGACTGCCACACCTTCATGGCGAACTCCATGGCTTTAAAATGGGCTTGGCTTGGTTTTTTTTACTCCAGGAATGTGGACCACCCATGGCCACGTGCATGGTGAACACCATGAATGAAGAATTCTCCATTTTCTTTTGTTTCTCGTCCTTTTCTCTTCGTTTCTTCGCACATGACTCTAAATTATAAAAATACCTATCACACACAAATGCCAACATAAAAGAGGAAATGTAACACAAAATGATAATAAATCAGAAACAAATTAAGTTAAATAATCGGTGTAAATTGGTGTCATCAAATTCTCCTACACTTGAACCATTGCTTGTCCTTAAGAAAAATAAAAGTGAACAGTGATACTAAAGCAACTCTGGGCTTTGAAGACTTCTCTTCAGACAAAATTATATCAATAGGTACTAAATCACAAAAACAAGAGCATCGTAATAACATATTCCGCATTTTTACGACCATAAGTCTCTTTCCTATACAAATAAATATGAATCATGTCATTACACTTAAGCGTAACTTACTCGTCCCATTTTACATCCTTTTTCATTCAAGCGCAATCACATTAAGCTTGTTATCCATACATACTCATAGTAAGGTGACGAATTAATGATTATGATCTTTTTGTACGGGGTTCTGGTGCTTTGAAGATGTGTAACCCCTTTTCTTATCCTATTGTAGTTGCGAGAGATCAGACCTTAATCTCCCCTACCAAGTTTAGCATTGGAAACCTCTAAACCAACCAACAATGGATCTTTCTCTATTTTTGTAGGTTCCACAACCGTTGGGTTAAATGACCGGGTGAAGGTCACCTAATTTAGAAGGCGCATTCCCTATTTTTAGTTAATCATAGTAAAGGAGAAAATTAAGAGCATTCACTTATATTCATCGGCTTCCCTACGTAGAGCATTCCTAAGCCGAAGCCAAATGCTACAATAAACTACTCGAGGACTTTGTTTTAGGGAGAGAATTCAAGGCCAAGGCATAATAACTATCCAGATTGATTTGTATACTTAGATTTATGGTGTTAAAACAATACTAATATTTTAGGAAATTCCCAAGTCTCCATAAATCGTCCTAAACTTGTCTAATAACCCACTAATTAAAAACAAACACTGTTTATTTTTGTATAGATTTTCGTTATGGCTCAAGAAAAGGGAAATATCTGCTGAACAACAAAAACACACAAAAAGACTCAACAACACATGAATGACTTGATAAAAACAAACTAAATCTAAAACAAAAATTAGAAAGAAATAAAGAAAATAAAGAAAACAAGAAATCTAACTAGAAAGCAAGTAAAGTTCCCCTCCCACACTTAGATCAAACATTGTCTTCAATGTTTCAATCCAAGGTGAGAAAAGGAAGAAAGAACTTGGTGTGGTCTACCGTGGGCCTGCGAGGCCACCACCCCATGTCCTATATTAAGTCTCTGAGCTAAGTATAGCTTCTATGCTTGTGCCATTAATGCGGTATTTGACTCTCTCAAGTCATGAATTTGTCCCAGAATGGACGTCTAGTTGACATGTGTGAGCTGATTAGCAGATGTCAAATGCATGACCGCAACCTGTTGGCGTTGGGTACTCGCTATCTGTTTATGCTGAGCTCGTAGCACCGACTGTATGGATCTCTGAGTATGAGCATGCGATTCTTGCATATATGCCCACATCTCATGTTGCTGCCTATATAACATGGCATAGTTCAAATCTTGGGGGATGTCTTCCGCATGGGTTCTGCGACCCGAATTGGTACCTGTAAAATGGTCAAAAATATGTTGTGTAGTGTGTGCATCTGAAAAATATGCTGGTGGAGAACGACGGGCTGGTGAAACATGTTCCTTCCTGTTAAGTTCCTCATCAGTATCATTACCTGCTTCTGCATTAGCATGAACAGTTGTGGGTAAGGAGCTGGTAAATTCGGGAGCATCAATATTATAAGTCCAATTGGACCTTACTATCACATCAGTACTTGAAGGCAATGGGAAAACAATATTCTTAACAACTTCATTGTGAATCATAAGGTGGTGCCCACTCTCTTTTCGATTTCTACAAAACTGCATGTTTCTGGCACAATCAATATCAGGAATGTGGGGCAGCAGAGGCTTTAAGTTATCAAGTTGCGCATCAAGGCCTATTGCATGGGACAAGGAGTTAATCAAGCCTCCAAACAATATAGTGCCTCTCTTAGAAGCGCTAGCTCTTATGTGAGCTATCATGAAAGGTGCCAAATTTACCTATCTTCCGACAAGAGCAACTTGCAAATAAAGCATTTCTTTTTCATTTGTTCTGTTAGTATTGTTCTCAACAATAAGATCGAAAATTTTGGACAAATAATGTGTCATTGCTCATGGCCCTATATGAAAAGCTATATCCGATTTGCACATCTACCACAACCTAGGGGATAGATAATGTGGGTATCAACTCTATTTATGCTAAGGGACTAAACCAATAGAGTTGAAAAGGTTTGAAAACAACTTGCTAATGATTTGGGACTAACAAAGTAAGTTGTATCGCATATTTTTACATATTTATCACAACCTAGGTGATAAATAACGCGAGCTTGAAATTTGATGTTTGAATTTGAAATTTGATAATTGAAAATTGAAATTTGATAAGTTGAGTTTGACAACTGGAGTTTGACAATTGAAATTTGATAACTGGAACTTGACAATAGAAACTTGGTAATTGAAACTTGATAATTGGAACTTGATAATTGAAACTTGAATAACTAGGCTATGAATATGAATCATAGATATACCATGTAGTGTAACTTTGGTGGTGGTACCTCTAAATGTTATGTCTGTTCTTAACAGAGGTATCTATTGTAATACTGTTGTTTATCGTGAAATTTAGTAAACAACCACTGATCTTCTAAATCGAATAAAAATCAGTGACTTGCAGGATCGACCAGATTGATCCTAAGTACATGTGTTCTTATTCAAAAATTTTGTTCTTGAAACGAAGAATACTCTTGACATCATTCTTATTCTTTTAAACAAAGTTGATTTCAATTGTTACTTCGTAGGTAGTAATGTAATGCTTTAAAGAAAATAATGTAATGTAAAAGGATTTTGATTGAAATTTAAAGAGTATGTATAAAACTTCAATTAAAGTTGAATGACAATAAACATAAAATTAGTGCATCATACGTACATTCTCATAACTCATTTCTAGAATGCTAATAATTTGAGTAATTTAGAGTATTTTGTACAAAGATGTGAACACACTGAATCCTAACGCCAAGACCCTTATTTATACTAATTCGAACAAAGTGGTCTCTTCATAAAATGTTGCCACGTTCGACATATGCATGCACCTTCAAACTCGATGCTTCCATGCATCTCTTTGGATAAGATCAAACTTTTGAATTTGAAAGCTCTTTGTCTTCGAAGCGCCAAATATCATAATCTTGACGGTCGAAATATCCTTTATGATATTTCAAATAACTTAAATCCCAATGATTTTCATACGAACCCTTTGCCAATACTTTAGCGAAAATGAAGCTCTTATTAACTTTTCAACTATAGAAATTTTCACAAAGTCTTCTTTATTCTTCATTTCGAACTATATTCTCCAAAATATATCATTTCAGCTAAAAACTCATGTAGTCAAATTTCTCAGTCAACAAACTACCCCCAATAAATGTGTATTTCGAATTACTTGGAGAAACATACATTCTTGTAGAATAATTATATTTTGACGAACATACAATATTCATGATGGAGAACAACTGCTATGACGTTAGAATAATCATGATTTACTTTTCTATAATGTCTAATCAAGATATGTGTGCAACAGTTCCATCATTGCTACTAAAGTAGGTTCCCAATGTGGCCTTTAAACAAGCAACCTCTTTCATCAGCTTATAAAAAATCACCAAGTGTCCCACTAAATCAAATAATTTAAATTTTAAAATGAGTAGCTTCCATCTATAAATACTTTTCTTCTTCCTCAAACACACTCTCATCTTCTCAACTCCCTGTTTTCAAAAAATTACACTCTCCCTTCCTCAAAAACCTTCAAAGTCAAAATCTGAATTTGTCAAACACGGCGCCATCCAAAAAGGTGTAGCAAATATGACAAAGATGTGAAGAACAAGGAATCTAAGACCACTAACAATACTACATTCCATCCTATTCATCACATCATAAAACCCCTTCTTGTTGGAAATCAAGAATTGGTCCCAACACCACTTGTTTCTGGTGAACAACAAGCCATTTACGCTTCTCAGGTAATAATTCCTTTTACCCTTGTTGATAAAACTAAAGGGTATATGGGTCTAATGTTATCCTCTTCATGTTTAGAACATAATAAGAACATTTTCTAAATTTACTATAATACAAAACCCGTTATTAACAAAGTTGATCCCCTTAAGAAGAAGAAGAACAATAATCCTAATAAACAATTAGCAGAATCATCTGTAGAGAAAATCCAAAAAGAATATTTCTCAGTTCCTATAACTGAGGACAACCCTTTTCAATTCAACTATGTAACTGATAACTTTAGACCTTTTAGGTCTTGCCTTGTAGCAGATAAATAATATTTGACTTGGCTAGCAAAAGTCAAAAAGAAAAAAATCTCAAGCCTGAAAAGACTTAGGTATTTTTGACTTAATTCAAATGTCGAAAATAGGTTTTAGCTATTGTCAGCCTATGTTGATGTCCTCATCATATTTCTGGGATAGTTTTTATAATACTTTCCACATCCTCTACGGAATGATAACTCCCACTCTCTTCGATGTGACTGCTATCACTGAACTCCCTCTACTGGAGAAACCTTTAATCCTTACAATCAGGAGACAAACACCATCAACTTTATCGTAAAAAATGTCGCCTTTACCAAATACATGAATCTTTACCATGTTGAAGGAGATGAAGTGTCTGACGTTGAACACATAGCTTTCCTTGCTCTCTAGCTATCTAGGTGTATTTTTTGCTGTAAGTCTTACAAGTAGCTAAAAGATTCCTTACCTTAGTAAACCAACTTCACTCTGGTCGAAAAGTGTGCCTCAGTGAGTTAATTCTCACTGGGTTATATGAAAGCCTTGGATCTGCCACCTCCAAACTCAAAGGATAAAAAACAAGCACAAACTTGCTCCTAGTTGGCCCATATTGGCTTCTCCAATTATGGCTTAATGAAACATTTAAACCATCTATCAGTACCTCTGGCACAGTGAACAACGAAGATCCTGAAATCCAAAATCAAACTGTTGAGGGAATAAGGCTGCTTCGATTAACTCATGATGATGATGGAAAGAACTTTGGGGAGTATTTCACTAAGTACGTCATGATGTTTTCAAAACATCATGTATTTAGTCCTTTGATGGCTCCTTTTGCCAATAGGACTCATGGCCCTGATTTGTTTACCAAATCTCTTTTTGATATTTCTCTTGAAGATACAAATATTATTGACATTTGGAGAGCCTTTTTACTCCCTAGGCTGATTGTTTCAAGGATTATGCCTGTGAAAATCAATATATGCATGCTTGCTTATCAATCCAATTTTATATCTCGACAATTTGGGATTTGCCAACTAATCCCTGATCCAATTTTCAAAAGAAAACATGAACTCTACACCGCAAGAATGAAGTTCTTTCTCTTAGACTGGGAAGAGCATATGGCTTATCACATCAACTTTGCGGAATTTAATCCTATTCCTTTCCAACCATCTTTATACTGCTCAAAGGGTTTTGACACTTGGTGGGAAAAAATGTATTCAAAGAATATGTTCGAAACCATTTTCCACAGCCAATATCTGATGAAAGCTTTTGCATCTATGCAGGATCTGAGCCAAAAAGGTAAGCACACACATATCAAGGAACCACCTAACCTTAGTCGAACCACCTTTAACGCATCACAAAGTTTAAAAGAGAAATTTACCAAAAAGCTTCCTCATTTGAAACTTCCTACTTGTGTCAAACCTGAATATAAATATGACCTAGATTTTAAACTTCAACCACCAAAATTCCTGAAACTGCCTAGCGCTGATTTTGGCCTGGATTTTTATCCTCCTTACCCAAATTGGTTCGTTTGTGGTAACTATATTAACTTTTTAAAACAAGAGTCTCAAAAACCCACCAAACGAGTGGTTTCGACTAAGTATACATTGGACAGTTTCAATGGCTTCCTTCATTATGATTTGTCAGCTATCTCCATTCTTTCTCTAACAGCTGAAGGTATGGAACCAAAGGATTTTTATGGTCCTTTCGACTAAATTTGTTATTACCTTTATATTTGATACTAACCATTGTTATCACGTACATTATTCTATCCGTCATAAAGAAAAACAACAAAAAGGAACAAACTAGTTCGAAGACAATTTCAATTGCAACTTCCAAACCAACCAACGACTTAACAAAAAGCACTTCTCCAGACACCAGGAAATCAAAAGCATCAAAGGTATGGTTAAAAATGTTGTCTACTTTTGTACTATATTACTTCTTCTAACAATATTATTCTTTCAAGCTAGTCAATTACTCCAAAGTCTCCACACAAAAGCAAGTCCACTCATGACACTCCAGTGAAAATAGAAGATGATGAAGACGCTCCTCCCACTCCTTCACAAACCAAGAAGTCAAAGAAGAAGAAGGAAAAAGCTTCTAATGCAGCCACTTCGCATCCAACAAAGCAGAAACCTGAACTAACTATATTTCCCCCAAAGCCCAAAGAGAAAAACACGTCTCAACCATCTGGAGGCGTTGTTCTGGAGTGGGTCAAAAGTGACAACTCAATCCTGATGGAAAAAAGGTATAAATTTTGTTCGTTACATTCCTTCTATCACCATTGTTCTTTTATTTGAACTAATGTCTTTTTTATGTTGTAGGAAAATCAGACAACTCTCACTGAGTCTCCCACCAAGCAAAGTGTTCTTCTTGACAGCGGTGCTACTTTGTACCATCCTTTGTCTAGTGATAAACAATTCCACAAAGGATCTTTGTCTGAAATTAACAAACTTGACACAACCGTACTATCTGGGAAAGAAAACATTCCCCGGACTGAGAATGATCTAGAGGTACATCAAGGGACCAAAAGGGCTAGTGATGACAAAGGGAAGAAGGATAATAGCCCTAGTGACTCTTCAACAAAAAATATCAAATTCTTTGATGACCTTCTTAATATTGATGAACCTCTTACTGATTAGGAAATTGCATAATTCTTCGCTGAAGATGTAGAAATAGCAGAAGAAGAAGAAGAAGAAGAAACTCAAGGAGAAGAAAATAAGGAACCTCACATCCAAGCCAATTCTTAAGATAAAATTACTCATGCAAATCAACAACCTCAAAGCAATATTTTTCCAGAACTTTCTCAAGAAACGGTGGATGCTTTAAAGAAGGAAAAGCCTCTTGATTACGTAAGGCTAATGATGGCAAAAGGGTACCATTTTCCCAAAAAACTTACCCTATTCCATCTGCAACTTCGAGTGGGAGTTCTCAAGCTGAAACCAATGAACAAATTCTTCAAAAAATCAAAGAGAAAACTTCGAAGCCGACTTGTTTGAAGTCTTGAAGGGTAATGCCACTACAAGCGATGCACTCAATAAGTTGATAAATCAAATTGGTATAGTCACTTGTTCTTCGGAGACCGATGAAGCCATGACATACGTGACTACTTTGATCAACACAATCAGTGCAGATTTCCTTAGGAAACAAGATGTAGCCTCGAAGCTCTAAAAAAAGCAAACTCTTCAAGAGACTGAGTGGTCAAAAGCCTTTGACTCCACCACCAAGGCTGAGAAACTTGGCAAAGAGTTTAACAATGCCAAAGAGGAGTTCGAGACCAACATTCACTCTATCTCTTTCTGGAAAGAGCAAATCAAGGAGTTGATAGAAAAGATTTCTCAAACGAAAGAACGCCAAAAAGTCATTGAGAAAATGGATCACGCTGAGATGGAACGCAAAATTGCTTAAAGTGTGAAACATGTGGACACAACCAAGAAACTTGAGGATAAAATAGCTGCCCTTCATGCCACTAAATCATCCATTGACTGTAGGTTGAAGCTGGCGAAGACCAAATATGACAGGATGAAAGCTAACATGCCTTTCTAAATTTGTTGAAAATTTTGATGTATTGTTATTTTGTGTTTTGTGCATGTTTTCTTATGTAACTTCCAGACAAAGCCATTTTGGCACTTTATAATACCATGATGGTTGTTATCTCGTTATGTTTACTATTCTTTCGAAATATTTAGTTCTTGAAGGATAGGCTTATACCTTTTTAAGTATTTGTTGTTCATCTTCAAGATTCTTCGATCCTCTGCCAAGTCTTCTATTTCGTAGGCGTTATTGGTGAATGTTTGGATAATTTGAAAAGGTCCTTCCCAATGTCGAGACCATTTTACTAACAACTTATTCTTTAGAACCATGGGCAATATTACTTTCCACACCAAATTATCATTCGAAAAAACTTTTACCCTGACTCTTTTATTGTATGCTCTAGCTATCCTTTCTTTTTGTCTTCTCATGACCTCTAAGGCATGCAGCCTTTCTTCGTCCAGATCAACTAGTTCATTCATAATCATTTCCCAATAATAGTTAGAAGGAATTTCATTCCGCCTTTGAATTCTTACCGACTATAAAAATATCTCCACTTGCAGAACTCCATCATGCCCAAAAGTCAAACGAAATGGAGTTGTATTTGTTGCTTCTTTTAGAGATGTTCGACAAGCCCACAAAGCTTGACCTAAAGTATTAAGCCAATTCTTTGATTTTCTCCCTACATGTCCTTTTATTAAACCAATAATTACCTTATTTTTGGCTTCGATCTGTCCATTCACCTGAGCATAATAGGGTGTAGAAGTCAATAATTTGAATCCCATTTTCTTAGAGAATTCCTGCATCTTTCGATCAGTGGAGACTGTTCCTTGATCTGTTGTAATTTTTTCTGGGATTCCAAATCTATAGATTATATGCCTTTGAATAAATTCGATAATACTCTCTTGATCCACATTTACCAAAGGTATTGCTTCAATCCATTTTGTAAAATAATCAATCTCTACTAGGATGTATCTCTGTCATTTGGATGAAGCTGGTTGAATCTCTCCAACCAAATCTAATGCCCAACCCCTGAAGGGTAAAGGTTTAATGATCAAATGTAATTCAATCACACTTTATAATATCATGTTGGTTGTTATCTTGTTACCTTTACTATTTTGTCGAAATCTTTAGTTCTTGAAGGATAGGTTTATACCTTTTTAAGTATTTGTTGTTTATCTTCAAGATTCTTCGATCCTCTTCCAACTCTTCTATTTCATAGGCGTTATTGGTGAATGTTTGGATAATTCGAAAAGGTCCTTCCCAATGTGGAGACCATTTTCCTAAAAATTTATTCTTTCGTCCCATGGGCAATATTACTTTCCAGACCAAATCATCATTCGAAAAAACTTTTTCCCTGACTCTTTTATTTTAAGCTCTAGCCACCCTTTCTTTTTGTCTACTCAGGACCTCTAAGGCATGCAACATTTCTTCGTCCAGATCAACTAGTTCATTCATCATCATTTCTCAATAATAGTCATAAGGAATTTCGTTCTGCCTCTGAATTCTTGCTGACTCTAAATATATCTCCACTGGAAGAACTACATCATGCCCAAAAGTCAAACAAAATGGAGTTGTGTTTGTTGCTTCTTTTGGAGATGTTCGACAAGCCCACAAAGTTTGATCTAAAGTCTTATGCCAATTCTTTTGTTTTCTCCCGACACATCTTTTTATTAAACCAATATATTAATTCTCTGAATTATGTGATTGGCATTATGTTCGGTAAAACTAATATAGAAACAATATGTTAGATAAGATGTATTTACTTTCTAATAGGAACAGGTTATGCAATAAGTCCTATCTTATGTTGGGACATGTTGAGTTGAAGTATTTCAACATTTGGAGAAACATGTCGGATAAGATGTCCTATGAAGGAGCATACAACATTGCACCTGAGCTAAAGTGATTTGTTTATTCTGTTAAGTCACAATGACATAATATATTTTAAGATACTATATTATCCTATGTGGCACTATTTTATAGGTCATGAAGAATCAAGTCAAAATATTGAAGATTATGCAGTTTCTAATTATGGAGATAGTTTTGGAAACTAATGATTAAAGACTATTGTTATGCAGAATCTTCTGTAGACTTGTAACAGTTGATGAGTTATGATTGAAGGTCCAAATCCAGTTGGGTTATAGGTTATAAATAGAAGCCTTGTAACCTAGTTTGCGCACCAGTTGTGAATTATCAAGATGTAGTCTTTAGGTCTGAGTCTGTAGCCACTCTCTTAGAGAGTTGGTGTAAGTGAACCACCGAGATTGTGAGATGGTCACAATGTTATCCTCGAAGCTGTGAAGCAAGAGTGAGTATTGTTCTTGGAGGAAGATTATAATCAACTCCAAGCTGGTGTTCTTAGTTAGGAGGAAAGTTGTAAACATGGGAGTTTATCTTTAGGCCTTGGCTAGGTATTGTAATGGAAGTGTGCCTTCCTATTTTCTGTGTTTGAAGTGTGATCTTCATATAGGTAGAAAGTTGTCGATACAGTAACTGAGATTGGGACTGTTTGGCATCATTGTGGTGATTAGAGGTGAGATGTGATTTCTCATATCTAGGGAGGACCTAGGGAGAAGTTGCATAGGATATTGATCAAGTGAGAAGTTGTAAACAGGGAAGTTTATCTTTGAATTGATATTGTCTAGTGGATTTCCTTCCTGGCTTGGTATGTCCTCATAGTAGGTGTTGGTTTGCAGCAAACTGGGTTAACAATTATGTGTGCACTTTACTTTTCTGTATCTGTTCTTACATGTTGATATCTTCCCATGATTGTCGTGTTCAGATCAGATGTCTCAACATATCATAATACATCTGAGTTATGACCTATACTAGAATTTCATAATAATTACCTTATTTACGGCTTTGACATGTCCATTCGCCTGAGCATAATAGGGTGTAGAAGTCAATAATTTGAATCCCATTTCCTTAGCGAATCCCTGCATCTTTCGACCAGTGAAGACTGATCCTTGATCAGTTTTAATTGTTTCTAAGATTCCAAATTTATAAATTATATTCCTTTGAATAAATTCGACAATACCCTCTTGATCCACATTTACCAAAGGTATTGCTTTAATCCATTTTGTAAAATAATTAATGCCTTTAATCCATTTACAAAATGTAATTCACTCGCAAGAGAATGTTGAATTCATGCATGAACTTGACACTCTTGGCACCCCTTTGCAAATTCTATGCAATCTTTCAGCATGGAGGGCAAAACATGCCATATCTAAACAAAATCCACTTCATTTTGTGACTTGCTTGTTGTGATCCACCTGCCCCACCATGTACATTTGACAATGCCAAGTATGCTTCACTTTCTCCTAAACACTTGAGTAAGACTCCTTTTGGTGTTTTCTTAAACAATTCGTTACCTATTAAAACATAGCTTAAGGCATGATACTTAACTTTCCTTTCTGCATATGTTGTTGAATCTTTTAAGTAGGATATTATTGGGCTTCTCCAATCTGTATATGCTAAGCTATTTATGGCCATGTGTGATACGGTGGGAGAACTGACTTGGTGTTTTACGTTTCGATCGCATTTGTGCGGATAGCAAGAGTCTCCACCGACTTTTCTTTTATCCAAAAGGAAAGGTAAAAAAGCACAGGAAATACCTTTCGAGATTATTTCTCGGGTTCGGGGGGTAGATTATGAAAATGGAAGGTATTAGCACCCTTTTCATCCATGGTTTTCCATGGGCTCTTAGTTACTCGTTTAGATCACTTGCTTTTATTTGACAGTGTTCTTGTGGTGTGGGCTTTGAAAGTGTTTTGAAAAATCTCTTTGTAATGGTTCTCGTTTCTATAAGAACGCGTACAAAGTTTTGTTTCAAAAAGTGGTTCAAAGATGTGTTTGTGGATTGTGTTTCGGAAAGTGTTTTGAAAAGATGTTTTGCAATGGTTCTCGTTTCTATAAGAATGTATACAAAATTTTTTGTCTTTTGAAAATGTTTTGAAATGAAAGTGTAGGTGTAAAAATGTTTTTATCGTGAGCAAGCGAGTAACTAGGAGCGAATCTATCTACTCGAAAGGTTTTCAATTGTTCTTTTCTTACGCCTTTTAATGTTGCTATCTTACCATTAATTTGGTAAGAAGCCCCATCGTTGGATGTGAAGGGACAGGCGCGGGTCAATTTTACAGTCATCGAAGGCAACTTATGAGACGCTTTAGAAATTTTTATAAGGGACGAGATTGTTTTATCGAAGGCAACGTCGAGGGTCATCGAGGCACTACGATCTTTTTATCGAAGGGTCATTGCTAAAAGCGAGGGACATGACTGTGTTTTTTGAAGCAAAAAGCGAGGTTACCCTAGAGGTGCACGTGTGAAAAAGTGTGTTCGTTTCAAGTTATTTCGTTGGAATTAGGTTATCTAGCGAATGATTTTATGTCTTGCCATGCACGCCTAATTACTATACAGTATAAGGAAAACAGTAAATTGCGGGAATTGAAATTCTACGCTATTACAAAGTGTTCGGGAATGGGGGTACAATTTTTTTACAAATGGGGATGAGTCAAATGCGATTAAAAGGTCCAAATAGAAAACAATACAACCAAATCGAATTTGAAATAAATATAATAATCTTAGGGCAAATAATTAATAAAATATGGAAATAAAATTCTAAGTATATAGTTTGTAACATTTGGAAATAAAAGAAAATTTAAAAAGCAAATATGTCAATTACATATGTATCTTTTTGTTTGATATCTTATGTTTGTGAGAGTATATAAAAGAAACTATTCTGTATATCTTTTGAATTTTATTATTTTAATTAATAATTTTATTTTAAACAAATAATTTACTAAAGAAAAATAAATTGATAAAAATTAATCACAAAGTCTAAATCAAATTAATTATAAAAAATGTATGTTTTAAGTTTAATTGAATTAAAACTAAATATAAATAAAAAAAAAGAGAAAATAAGATTGAGAGAAATAAGCAAAACAGAAATGCCCACAAGAAGAACCGAACTCAGGCCACTTGGGTTATCAAAGATGCACCTTTCTAACTGAACTGCGCTACTTGTTTGTAATTCACACGACTTAAATGATAAATGAGAGGAAAACGGTAGCATGATTGGGCCAAAAGGCCCAAGAGGCCTGACCCGGTTCACAGTGGGAATAGAATGGTTTGAAAACCCTAGAGAAGAAAAAAGAGTGCGGCGCTAGTTATGGTCTTGGTAATTGGAATTTACAGATTAAACAAAATTAGATTAACAAATATCCCTTTGTATCTTCTAACCGCCTCTAGCTCCTCTAGATCGTCTCTCCCAACCTTCACTTTCTAGGGAGCAAACATCAGATAGAAACTCAAATCTTTTCTTACTTACTAATAACATGATGGTAACTCAGATGCTTCTTCCGATCTTGAGAACAACACACAAAAGCTTCCAAAGCGAAATGTTCAAGGAATTTCTTCACGACTTTGTTAATCGCCAACAAAAGCTTCTTGAGAAACATGTAAATCGGTGATTTCCGCTTTGATTATCGTCCTGATTCGACTCATTAGCAGCGCGTTCGTTTCTAGTTGTTCTCGTGTTCTACTCTGTTTTGATTTGATGGTAAGTGATGAAGCTTAAGGTTGGTCGATTTCAATACAAGCTACTATTCTATTTTTCTTATTGTGTTAGGGCTTATTGTATTGCAGTTTATTATGGGTTATACAAGGTTGACGGAAAAGGAAGGTGACAGGTTTGTTGGTTTTGAGTGTGATGAACGATGGTTATATATTCTTTTTCTCGTTTTTTGGGTGATGATTTGTTTTGCTGGTTTGCTCTGTCCTATTACTGGTTCATGATTATTTTACTAGTTTGTTGGTTTTTTCGTTTTATTCTTTTTCATTTGATTATTTAACAAAATAGAATGTATGCAAATGACAGATTTTATGATAAATGCAGAGAAGTGATAGAAACTTTACCTTGTTGCTGGCTTTTGTTTGACAAGGAAGTCTCTTTTATGCCTCTTTGCCGACTTTTCTGTAATGTCTCTTCCTTTCTGAAGGGTGGTATCAGGAAAATGATGATGAGATTTTTTGAGGTTTTGTATGCTTTGTTATGTCTCTTCTTGCTACTGGTTCTTTTTGTGGTATATGGTTTCTCTATGTTTTTGTATATGTATTCTTACTGTTGTTTTTTTGAATAATAAAATCTTGTTCTCTCCTCCTCTTCTGTTCCGAATTGCCTCCTGTTATATGCCTATTCTCTTCATCTGAAAAACAAACTTTTTGGGGGGAAAAGGCAATTGGGTTTGAACATATTTGTTATGCTGCTTTGCTCATTTCTTGTTGCAGTTTTGACTTGGCCTATTGTTGTACCCCAAAATTTGCCCTCTCATTTCTCAAGGATTTTCTCACAAGATCTTCTACGACGTCAAGTTTGCAACACTGATACATCAATTTAGGTTTGAAATTGGCACAAGGGCAAAATGGTCAATTGCATACTAGAAAGTCAAACTTTGACTTTTTGGTCAACATTACATTCCAAAGATCAAATTTCATCAAGACATTCAAAAATATCAAGCTTGATCATCAAGAAGTTGAGAAAGTCAAAAGTCAACTTGAAAAGTCAAGATTTCCAAGACTTAGAAATTTTCTAAGTGTTTTTATACATGATAATTCCATCACTTCATGCCATTCTTTCACCAAGATGCAAGACAGTTCAAGGGAAACTTTCAACATGAAAGTTGTATATCTCCATGATATCTACAATATTTCTTTACATGACTTCTCCTAGAAGTTCTTGGATTTTGAGTTATAAGTTCATGAAGTCATGACATTTTCATTTAAACACTTAGAGAAATTTTTAGCAGTTTTGGTTAGGTTTTTATCCCAACTTCTTGCCAATTTTTCATCAAGTTCCAATTTGATTTAACAAAAGTGGCCAACATGAAAGTTATAGAAGGTGTTTCAAGCTTTCCAAAACATCCAAGAGCATGAATGTATCATATTTGAGCTAGGAGATACAAGGATCTGAAGTTGGACATTCATTCTTGATTTACAAGGCAGATTTGTTATGAACACTTGACTAAAATTCCAACCAAAGCTACAAGATCTCTCTTTTCAGGCTATGCTCTCTCCAAATCTATGCATAATCAAGAAATTACACAAACCCTAAGTGTATTACACAGGCATTTGAATTTTTGTGCAAGTCTTGATACCATTTATGGTTAGAAATGCAAAAAGCAACATTTCCATTTGCATAAAGCTTCACTTTTCCAACCACTCTCTTCTTTCAAAGCTTGAAATCTGTTCCAAAGAGGACAAAAAGATTTCTCAACAGCAGAAGCAATCTACAAGACATGCAAAGCATGGCTAAAGTTCCTTAATTCACTCCTTTTTTCATCATGAAGCAGCTTGTCTTTATGAATTTGAAAAAAGGCATAACATGTGATTTTCAAAAAGTCTGAGTTTCTCAAGTCTCAAACCTTCTCTATAAATAGAGAGGCCAGTTGCAAGAGAGGAGGTGGTTGGAAAAATAGGTTGGAAAAAGGTTAGAAAAAATAGAGAGAGAGTGAACAAGGAGAAAAGCTAGAAGTTATATTGGTAAACCCTCAAAAATCTCATATTCACAAAAGCCAAAACTTCCACTCTTGGGTTTTAAAGTCCAAACCTTTGAACCTCTCACACCTTGCAAGTTCTGCCCAACCATCCAAACATTTCATACCATACAGAGGTTGTTTAGTAACCTTCAACAAAAAGGAAAGTCTAGCAGCTGGTTGGAGCTTCCTTAAGGTTCATACAACATCTTGAAGGATATTTGGTTTCAAAACCTAAGGTGCAGTTTTAAGGTAAGTCATCTTCACCTTGCCTTTTCCATACATCAACTTTGCTGTTTATAGGATGTAGCAATCACTGTTTTGAAGTTAATCATTTATTTTTTGTTCATGTTATTCATTCATATGTTAAAAAACTAACTGATGTATGCAAAGAATGGCGTTTAAGGCAGAAAAATGCAGGATGTATCGACACATATCCACATGTGTCGACCCATCTTAGTGAAAAAAGGTGTATGAGTCGACACATGACCCTCATGCATCGACACATACTAATTTCAGGTCACAAAACAGGGTCTGGAAAGGGCTATGCGTCGACACATACGCATTTCGCATCGATGCAAAAAGGTGTATGAGTCGACACATCCCATTATGTTTCGAAACATACTGAACAGATTTCACAAAATAGAAGCTGGAAAAGCCTATGAGTCGATAGATACGCGTTTCGCGTTGATACAAGAAGATGTATGAGTCGACACATCCCATTATGTGTTGACCCATACTGAACTAATTTTGTTTTACAGGAGCAGAAGAAGCTATGTTTCGATACATAGCAGCATGGGTCGACACATAGCAGTTCAAAAGTACATTTCCCTTTATTTTACACTGTTTTCACATTCTTTTCATTATCATTCGATATGGTTGTAATATTTTAGTTCCTACTTCATCCCCATTTATTAAATTGTATCCCCATCCCCCTAAAGTGATGTAATAGCTTAGATTTTACTTTCCGCCTTTTACTTGCTTTTCGTATATTGCTAGTAAATAAGTGTGTATGGCAAGATACAAACAACAAAATAGGCCACCCTAATCAAAGACTAAATGCATGCAAATCAAACACATTATTCACACATGCACCTCTAGGGTAATCTCACTTGTTGCCTATCGGAAAATAGTCATGTCCCTCGAACATGGACATTTTTAGAAAAAGACCCTCGATAAAGATCGTAGTCCCTCGATGACCCTCGATGTTGCCTTCGGTAAACAATCTAGTCCCTAAAACGACATTGCTAAAACGTCCCATATGTTGCCTTCTATGACTATACAAACGTCCCAACGCCCGTCCCTTCACATCCAACGATGGGGCTTCTTATCAAATCAATGGTAAGATAGCAACATCTAAAGGAGGAGGAAAAGCACATTTAAGATTTTTCGAGTAGGTAGGTTTGCTCTCAGTTACTCGCTTGCTCACGACAAAAACATTTTTATCCACACTCTCACTCTTGAACTATTTTCGAAACAAACACTTTGTAGGTGTTCTTATAGAAACGAGAACCATTACGAAGTTCCATTTTCAAAAATACTTTCAAAAACCACACATAAAGCACACATTCAAACAAAAGCAAGTGATCTAGCAAGTAACTAAGAGCCCATGGAAAACCATAGATGAAAAGGGTGCTAATACATTCCCTTTTCATAATCTACCCCCTGAACCCAAGAAAACATCTCTAAAGGTCTTTCCTGTGCTTTTTCACCTTTCCTTTTTGGATAAAAGAAAAGTCGGTGGCGACTCTTGCTAAACCGCGACATTTGCGATAAAACGCAAAACCTTCAAGTCAGTTCTCCCACCGTATCACAGAACTGGCGACTCTGCTGGGGAATTCTTAAAGCGGGGTTACCTTAGGGTTAGATCACATTTACTTTCTTACATTATTTTATTTACATGCTTTACATTATGGTTCTTTGTTTGGGCTTGCTTTAATCCTACACCCGGATTTGGGGACACCTTTTAGGTAAGTAGCAATAGACTGTGAGGGAACTATGCGGGGTATACCGACATGGTTGAAGCAGTAGCTGCATTGATGTGGCACTTTGGTTGGTACCTGTAACCCTTGAGTTGAATCAAGGAGAGTACGGGGCCACCGCGTGGTGTCGTGAAGCATCAACTGACCTTAGAACCTTACTTGACCAGCTTGGCCATTAGGACGTCGTGAGATGATAGGTTTTGGTGTAGAGCTGAAAATTGGTTGATACTCGATGCTACACTCATTGAGACTTGACCCCTGAGTTTTGTTCGGTTGCGAGTCAATCGCTTATTGAACGAAGCTTGTGGGAAAGGCCAGTGATATTGAGATCCCTTAGAACCCAGTTACTATTAACTAGGACAGGTTGAGCCAACTAAACTTAAAGAGGGTACTTACCTACAAACTCCATGCAAGCCTAAACCTAATGACTTGTCTGGTTTGTGTGAATATAATTACTTGTATATAAACTTTCTTACTTCGCATACTTGTGCATAACATCATAATATCATACCATAGCATTTTCAATAACCATTTCAAGGATCTCGAGGGTCTTTGATGCAGGTTCATAATGAACCAAATGTCTATCAAGGGGCAAGAGGATTTATTTTCCTATAACCAAACACCGTCAAAGATCAAGTACAACAACTTGAGTCAAGGGCTATGACCCACTTGACATGGTGAGCTTAATTCTCGTGGAAGGACATTCACCGATACAAAGTTCTCCAATCAAAGATGTTGATCAAATTTCAATCTCTAACTTTTTCTTGTGTTTACCTCGCGAGATCCTTGAAAACATGCATCCACATATCATGCATCATATCATGATAGGTTTCTCCCATACAGGACTCCTTATCTTCTTGCTGTTTATTTCAGTAAGATGCATATGGAACAAATGTTGAAAGATCTCCAAGCTCAAAACGCTCAATTCCAACAAATGCTTCTGGCTATGGCTAAGGGGCAAGAGGACCTGAAAGCTCTCCTTCTCAAAGAAAATAAGAAAAAGTCCAAGAGGTCAGTAGGCTTCTTGAACTTGAGAAGAAGACCTAAAGCCCTAAATCTTTCAACTCCATCCAACATAGGGGATAGTCTTGAAGAAGACCACAATTTGGAAATTGATAAAGTTGAAGCTGACTACTCCGAGGAATAATATCCTCCCACTGATGACAAGTAAAAACAGTTGGAGGATCGCCTGAGTGCTATGGAGATTCAAGAGATACATGGCTTGGATTTAGGAGACATGGGTTTGGTTTCTGGAGTGGTCATCCCGCCAAAGTTCAAAGTCCCTACCTTTGCCCTGTACGATGGAGTCTCTTGCCCTAATATGCACTTAAAGTCTTATGTCCGCAAGATTCAACCATACACAACTGATCTGAAGCTTTGGATCCATTTCTTCCAAGAAAGCCTAGTAGGGACTCAACTCGAATGGTTCTATCAATTGGAGAGTTATCGCATCCACACCTGGGAGGATTTAGATGTTGCTTTCTATAAGCAGTATCAGTACAATGCTGATCTTACACCAACTCGTGTGCAATTGCAGAACATGACCATGGGTTCCAACGAGAGCTTCAAAGGATACACCCAAAAGTGGTGAGATATGGCTGGTAGGGTACAACCCCCTCTAACTGACGGGGAGCTGATTGACATCTTCATGGGAACTCTGACAGGACCTTTCTTCAAACACTTGATCAGAAGCTCCTCAGCCGGGTTCACCGAGCTAATACTGATCGACGAAAGGGTCAAAGCTGGCATCAAAAGTGGAAAGATCCAAGGAGCTACACCTTTTGATGCTCAGAAAAAGCCATATAATGGGAAGAAAGAGTCTAATGCAGTGAATGGTCAAAAGAATCGTCATGACCAACACGTGGGGGCAATCCTGATCTCTAATCCTACACCTGTTCAACAAAGACAGAGAAATAGGCGTAGGGTAAGGTATCAAGAAAGGCAGTACACTAACATCAACATGCCTTTGTCTCAAGCGTTACAACAATTGCTGAAGTTGAAACTGATCACACTAAAGGATCCTCCTCAAAATCCTGATACCTCCTCTTCTAAGTACAATCCGAGCGTAAGATGTGCCTATCATTCTGACAGTCCCGAACATGACACCAACGGCTGTTGGACTTTGAAGAACAAGATTCAAGACTTGATTGATGCCAAGGAGATCAAGTTTGTCCCTCCAAAGACTCCAAACGTGATCACCGCTCCTATGCCAAATCATTGAAGGCTTTTGTTTCATCTGAATTTTCAATTGTAATTTCTTTTGTTATTCAAACAATTATCTATTAATGTCAAACTCTGTTTCATTAATGCATTGCATATGTTTGTCTTGAATTCATCTTTTCGTTTTCACTATATTTAAACTATGATTTTTATTCTTTATGACATTTAACTCTTGCTAAAAGTTACAAGCCTTTAGAGGGAGGATGACGAAAACAATGCCATAATCTCATACAATATGCTTTTGGACAGACCTTGCTGACGATGTACATGAATTCTTTCAAATCCTAAACACTGGAGTTATAAGGAAGATAATCCCTAGTCAACCCCTTCGAGCCAAAGAAGTAGAAGTTTTTTCTTTTTCACAAAATTAAAACCTTTAAACAAAACCTGGGGCAGGGTAGTCTCTCAGTTAATACAAACGCGCGTTTAGCCGCAAACTCTCATCTTGTAATACAACGAATGACATCGAAACATTCCTCTTGGATCAAAAGACAGTGATGGTTCCCTATCACATAGGCAGTCATTATCTCTCAAAAGGAAAAGCCCCCTAAGTCAAAACCTACAAAGGAGACTTAAGAAAAATGGGGCATCCCGCTGACTGTAATCTCAAAACAATAACAGTCAGGAAAAAATCAGGGATAACAAATCAAAAGAAAAAGGTCCCTACAAATCCTCACCAACATGAAAAATGTTGCAAAAAATGACTACCTTCCGACAAACTCAACCTGTCTGAACCATCACCAAAATGTTATTCCAGACTCAATTGGAGTTCAAACCCACAATTAACTGAGTTTAGGACTGAAGAACATCATGTAGAACGGGTGGGTACAAATACACTTTGAGCCTTTATCCTTTGTTTCTTAAACGGTGAACCAAGCCACATTACAACCCTTCAAAAGTCCTAATTGAAGCATAGGTTAGTTCGAAAGCATACTATTACAAAAGGTATCCTGACTCCTGTAAGGCTTTACTCTAAATCTTGAGTTTGAATTTTTTTCTTACAAAATTTCTTTACTCACTAAAACACATTTTCAAAACTTCAAGACAAGCATAAACTTTGCATTACTTGAATATCACTGTTTGCATATGGCTAATTGTTTGACAGCGGAGAAATTCACACAATGAATATCCAGTGAACGAAAGCTCTCTCAGTGAACAAAATCACTTCAAAGAAGGACGACACTTCCATTGACAAATCTCCTATCAACAAAGGGACATGACATATCACTATCCAGCACACCTGGGGAAGTCCAGTCAAGATTCCAAGAAATCTCTCAAGAATTTCAAAGTAACCAGGGGCAAGTCTCCATCTCCGTCACTCGGGGCATTGAACGTTAATCCCGACAAAGGGTTACGTACAATCAAACTTCTAGGCAGTGCCACAAACACTCACTACCATGGGAAGCGACAAATATCCCCTAAATCCTCCTCATAGGATGATTCCCCAGCAAGAGTTTAGTCTCTGGAAACCTTTCTCCAGCTAAGACAACATCAAGAGTCCTCGAGGACTTTCCCCAACAAAGTCGTCACCTCTCAAGCAGACCGACAATAGGGTTTATTTCCCCAACAAACGGTAGGATTCCCCAGCTTGAGTTTGCCTCTCCGACTACTAAAAAACAAGGGACCGCAACTCCTCTTCCTCAGTAGACTACTCTACAATCCCCAGTAAGTTACTGTGAATCCTGAACCCAACTAGACATTAGTTCAAATTCGACTCCCCAGTAGAGCAATGGACAACCGAGACACCTGAACCTTTTCCCAAGCAGGAATCAACACTCTGTACAGAGTTTTCAGTATCCCCCAGCGGATTTATCCTCAAATAACAAAATAGGAATCCCCAATGGAAATATTCTAAGAAAAGTTTGAAGATACACCAACTCTTCAACAACAGTCCAGGATTTAACGGTTCCCCGACATCTGTCAAGGATTTATTTTCCCAGACAAAAATACATTCTTTAGCATTTCACATACATGATAAAGTGCATACGACACAATCTCATTTATTTTGAGAACATCATGACATCATGCATTTCATGCATCATGACATTGCATACAACTAACTCTTTACCTTTTCAGGAAAGATCAATCGACAGATGAAGGTTATCATTACCTTTTGGAGTAGTAGTTGTCAAAGATTCCTTCATCATCCTGCTGAGGTTGTAGTCATCTAAGATTCCTTCATCGTTCTGCTGAGGTTGTAGTCATCCAAGATTCCTTCATCATCCTGCCGAGGTTGTAGTCATCCAAGATTCCTTCATCATCCTGCTGAGGTTGTAGTCATCCAAGATTCCTTCATCATCCTGCTAAGGTTGTAGTCATCCAAGATTCCTTCATCATCTTGCCGAGTACGGATACAATCACTTTCGGATGGCATCTTTAAGCCCATATCCTAAAATATTCTATCACCTCTCCAAATGGAATCTTTAAGCCCATTCCTCCTATCATCGCATTGTCGAGTGCAAATTTCTGGGCACTCTAGTGTCCAATCATCTTCCACCTTCGAGCCACGAATGGCAAAACTCGCCAATCTAACTCTTCAGGTTTAAGAAGATCGAACAGGGGCAACTGTTGTACCCCAAAATTTTCCCTCTCATTTCTCAAGGATTTTCTCACAAGATCTTCTACGACATCAAGTTTGTAGCACTAATACATCAATTTAGGTTTGAAATTGACACAAGGGCAAAATGGTCAATTGCATACTAGAAAGTCAAACTTTGACTTTTTGGTCAACATTACATTCCAAAGATCAAATTTCATCAAGACATTCAAAAATATCAAGCTTGATCATCAAGAAGTTGAGAAAGTCAAAAGTCAACTTGAAAAGTCAAGATTTCCAAGACTTAGAAATTTTCTAAGTGTTTTTATACATGATAATTCCATCACTTCATGCCATTCTTTCACCAAGATGCAAGACAGTTCAAGGGAAACTTTCAACATGAAAGTTGTAGATCTCCATGATATCTACAACATTGCTTTACACAACTTCTCCTAGAAGTGCTTGGATTTTGAGTTATAAGTTCATGAAGTCATGACATTTTCATTTAAACAAAGAAATTTTTAGCAGTTTTGGTTAGGTTTTTATCCCAACTTCTTGCCCATTTTTCATCAAGTTCCAGTTTGATTTAACAAAAGTGGACAACATGAAAGTTATAGAAGGTGTTTCAAGATTTCCAAAACATCCAAGAGCATGAATGTATCATATTTGAGCTAGGAGATACAAGGATCTGAAGTTGGACATTCATTCTTGATTTACAAGGCAGATTTGTGATGAACACTTGACTAAAATTCCAACCAAAGCTACAAGATCTCTCTTTTCAGGCTATATTCTCTCCAAATCTATGCATAATCAAGCAGTTTCACAAACCCTAAGTGTATTACACAGGCATTTGAAGTTTTGTCAAAGTCTTGATACCATTTATGGTTAGAAATGCAAAAAGCAACATTTCCATTTGCATAAAGCTTCACTTTTCCAACCATTCTCTTCTTTCAAAACTTGAAATCTGTTCCAAAGAGGACAGAAAGATCTCTCAACAGCAGAAGCAATCTACAAGACCTGCAAAGCATGGCTAAAGTTCCTTAATTCACTACTTTTTCATCATGAAGCAGCTTGTCTTTATGAATTTGAAAAAAGGCATAACATGTGATTTTCAAAAAGTCTGAGTTTCTCAAGTCTCAAACCTTCTATATAAATAGAGAGGCCAGTTACAAGAGAGGAGGTGGTTGGAAAAACAGGTTGGAAAAAGGTTAGAAAAAATAGAGAGAGAGTGAACAAGGAGAAAAGCTAGAAGTTATATTGGTAAACCCTCAAAAATCTCATATTCACAAAAGCCAAAACTTCCACTCTTGGGTTTTAAAGTCCAAACCTTTGAACCTCTCACACCTTGCAAGTTCTGCCCAACCATCCAAACATTTCATACCATACAGAGGTTGTTTAGTAACCTTCAACAAAAAGGAAAGTCTAGCAGCTGGTTGGAGCTTCCTTAAGGTTCATACAACATCTTGAAGGATATTTGGTTTCAAAACCTAAGGTGCAGTTTTAAGGTAAGTCATCTTCACCTTGCCTTTTCCATACATCAACTTTGCTGTTTATAGGATGTAGCAATCACTGTTTTGAAGTTAATCATTTATTTTTTGTTCATGTTATTCATTCATATGTTAAAAAACTAACTGATGTATGCAAAGAATGGCGTTTAAGGCAGAAAAATGCAGGATGTATCGACACATATCCACATGTGTCGACCCATCTTAGTGAAAAAAGGTGTATGAGTCGACTCATGACCCTCATGCATCGACACATACTAATTTCAGGTCACAAAACAGGGATTGGAAATGGCTATGAGTCGACACATACGCATTTCGCATCGATGCAAAAAGGTGTATGAGTCGACACATCCCATTATGTGTCGACACATACTGAACAGATTTCACAAAACAGAAGCTGGAAAAGCCTATGAGTCGATACATACGCATTTCGCGTTGATACAAGAAGATGCATGAGTCGACACATCCCATTACGTGTTGACCCATACTGAACTAATTTTGTTTTACAAGAGCAGAAGAAGCTATGTTTCGATACATAGCAGCATGGGTCGACACATAGCAGTTCAAAAGTGCATTTTCCCTTTATTGTACACTGTTTTCACATTCTTTTCATTATCATTCGATATGGTTGTAATATTTTAGTTCCTACTTCATCCCCATTTGTTAAATTGTATCCTCACCCCCCTAAAGTGATCTAATAGCTTAGATTTTACTTTCCGCCTTTTACTTGCTTTTCGTATATTGCTAGTAAATAAGTGTGTATGGCAAGATACAAACAACAAAATAGGCCACCCTAATCAAAGACTAAATGCATGCAAATCAAACACATTATTCACACATGCACCTCTAGGGTAATCTCACTTGTTGCTTATCGGAAAATAGTCATGTCCCTCGAACATGGGCATTTTTAGAAAAAGACCCTCGATAAAGATCGTAGTCCCTCGATGACCCTCGATGTTGCCTTCGGTAAACGATCTAGTCCCTAAAACGACATTGCTAAAACGTCCCATATGTTGCCTTCTATGACTATACAAACGTCCCAACGCCCGTCCCTTCACATCCAACGATGGGGCTTCTTATCAAATCAATGGTAAGATAGCAACATCTAAAGGAGGAGGAAAAGCACATTTAAGATTTTTCGAGTAGGTAGGTTCGCTCTCAGTTACTCACTTGCTCACGAAAAAAACATTTTTATCCACACTCTCACTCTTGAACTATTTTCGAAACAAACACTTTGTAGGTGTTCTTATAGAAACGAGAACCATTACGAAGTTCCATTTTCAAAAATACTTTCAAAAACCACACATAAAGCACACATTCAAACAAAAGCAAGTGATCTAGCAAGTAACTAAGAGCCCATGGAAAACCATGGATGAAAAGGGTGCTAATACATTCCCTTTTCATAATCTACCCCCTGAACCCAAGAAAACATCTCTAAAGGTCTTTCCTGTGCTTTTTCACCTTTCCTTTTTGGATAAAAGAAAAGTCGGTGGCGACTCTTGCTAAACCGCGACATTTGCGATAAAACGCAAAACCTTCAAGTCAGTTCTCCCACCGTATCACACCTATATATGTGCAATTTTGGTTGTATGTTTGCAGCTATTTTTGACAGATTTTGTCCTCTTATGGACAGCCTATGGAGGGCTGCAATGCAGTCCATTTTGACAGCATTTTGGCCTCTTGTGGACAGCCTATAGAGGGCTGCGATGCAGTCCATTTTGACAGCATTTTGGCCTCTTGTGATTGTTCCTTTTTTATTATGATGTAAACTATTTTTTTCAGCATTTGAAACCATGATGAACTATTAATTTTGACTTGTACTTCTCCTCATTTTATCCTCTGTGAACCAATTAAAGATTGTGATTTGCAATGGACCAAACACGGACGAAACGTTGCCCCCTTATTTCCGATTCTTCTTACCAATCCCTAATGATGAAAATGTAGAGATTTATTTGAAATTTTCCATTCTTGTTCCAACATGAATTTTTTCTAATTAATTCTCTCCTTTTGTTTACATGTACGAGCAAATTGGACGATAGGGGGAATTGACGAAGAGTGACTTGAAGCGCTTGAAGAAAGCTTGATGATGAAGAAATTCCTTTGTAGTTTAGTGCATTGTTAGGAATTTGTAACATTGTGAATTTGTGGTTTGAGTTTTAAGATTTAGAAACTTTTAAAGTGTATACCAATTCACTTGTAATTAAACAATGAAACTTTGGTGCAATCTTGTGTACTTGATTCATCTTGAATCTGTTTCTACAAAACTTGAATATTCTTTTTAAAATATGAGCATAATTTGGATTCTCCTTTTAAAATGCCTCTTGAGAAAAGAACGATACTTGAATCTTTGAAACATGCCTTGAATAATGCTTTGTATTTTCTTGTAGGATTGAATCATGAATTCTTGCAAACTTGAAATGGATGTCTTGAATTTGGAATTGGAATTGGTGCTGCACTTGTAATTGATTTGAAAGAAAAAATGAAAACTTGAATGAAGATGAAGATGAATGAAGTTTGATGAATTCTTTGAATTCAAAATAGTTCACATGAATGAATTCTTTTTTCAAGTATATCAAAATTGCGCCATAAGCATACTGGCCCTTTTGAATATCCTGAAACAAATTCATGTGAATGAATTATGCCTCACATGCTTGAATTGGGCCGAAATCAAAAGATTTATTTGAATGGATCCTCGACTCTTCTTCATTAAAATCCATATCTTCAATTCATAGTAACTTGAAATACGAGCCAAAATTATGGATCTTGCCTTTAAGAATTTTGATCAAAATCCTATTTCAATCCAATAATCATTATCGTCCAAACGCAGATGATTTGAAGTACGAATAACAAACTACCCATGGACTTTCAAACTCAAACTCTCGTTTCAATGAATTATCTCAACATAATGATCAACATCTAGAAATGACATTCTACAGTCAAGAAATTCCTATAAAATTTCAATAAATTTCATGGTCTTATAAGTGCATTTTGACTTTGATCGTTGAAGTAATATCATAGACAATGCTATTTGTGATACTTTGCAAAAAGAATCACTTAATGATATTGAAAATTGAAGAAGTTATGAGCCTAAAAAATTAGACAAGAGTTTCTTGTGATTAGGTGAAATTTGCAAAATGACCTTTAAAGCATTCAAATTTTCTGATGATCTTTCGCACATAATCAAATCTTGACTTGTGAAGATAAATTGGAGATGATGTCAAGGAGAGTCATACACAAAAGAAACACCCAAAAATATTGAATAACAAAGAAGTTACAGTCACTTGAACTTGATGTCGCAAAAGGTCATCTTTTAGGTTAATGGAGTCATTTTCAATCGTCTGAACCACTGACTGAGCAAACTCACGATGCGAGGCTTGAAACTTGGAACAAACATCTTTGATAACACATGAAGGACCATAAAGACCGTTTGAAACTTTGAAAACTCATTTTATTTTGAGAAATGCAAAACCCTAATTGCTGATTTTATTGCCTCGGAAGAGAATCTGTCTGATCGATTTCTGAGCCAACTTGAATATCCGAGAAACCCTAGGATTGTATCTTATATGAAAAATGGGAGGGAAAATTTTGGGGTACAACACCATGACTTCGAAATTTACTTCATTTGCATATCCCAAACTTGTATTTTTTAAATCTGTTGGAGACAATTTAGTAGCTAGCACCTTTCCACGGATTTCGACAAATTCTTCCAACTTCTATTTTGACACTTTGTACCCTGAAGCAATCTGGGCTAAGTCATTTGCCTCTTGGTTCTTCACTCTAGTAATATGCTTGATATTAACATAATCAAATCTTTGAAGCAATCTATTTGCTACCACAAAGTACATTAGAAAACTTTCTTTTATGCACTTGTACTCCTTGGTTATTTGTTTGATCAACAGTTCAGAACGCCTCTTATTTCGACTCTGGTTGCCCCCAATTCCAACAAAGTTTCAAGTCCTACTATTAAAGCTTCATACTCAACTTCTTTATTTGAACAAGGAGGGCCTTCGATCTTGTACTTGAACTTGGTTGGAATTTTATCAGGAGAAATATTTAGGATTACGACTCCAGTTCCATCTTTATGAGTAGATCGATCAAAAAATAATTTCCAAGGTTCTAATTCCACAACATTTTGAGGAATTTCGACCACTGTGTGGTCAACTATAAAGTCAGATACTACTTCCCCTTTCATAGCTTTTAAATGCATGAAAGTCAAGGAATATTCAGTAAAGGGAAGTGCCCACTTGCCAATTAAACTGTGCAGGATTGGTTTTGAAAGAATATTGTTGTACCCAAAAATTTAACCTCTCACTTATCCAATATTTTCTCATAAAGATCTCTCTTGGCTCAAGACTGCACAAGGATTGATCAGCTCAAGACATCTCCTTAAGCACTAATGACTAAAATTAGGGTTTAAGATTGCACAAGGATAATTGAACTTTCAATGCCTCATATTGAATTTCATGGATCATTATGGACCCCCAATATTATTCATATCAAGTTTTAAGCCTTGAATCACATTTTTGCTCAGTCAATTGAGCAGTTGACCTAAAAATCAGCTGTATTGGGGAAAAAGTCAACTGTGGCCAATTTACAGTCAAACTTCATAATTTTTGATCCACAACAACATTATAAACTCATATGTATCATTTTATCAAGTTTGGATCACAATTCCTCAAGAAATTTGATCAAATCATCAAAAGGGCAAAATGGTTAAAATCACGGTTTTGACAGAGAATGGGCAATTTCTGGTTTTTGACCTAGAAAATGGTCAATTGGTTTGAAACATGATATTAAGAGTTCAATTGCATCATTTTGACCTAATGGAATGACTCAAAACATTGCTCAAGATCAATTGGATTGATAGTTGAATTTCAGTCAACTGATCAAAAAGTCAACTGTATACTGAAAAGTCAAACTTTGACTTTTTGGTCAAAATCAAGTGTCAAAATTCACAATTCATCAAAACATGTCAAAATATGAAACTTATTCATCAAGAAATCAAAAAGTCAAGATGTCATTTTGAAAAGTCAAAGTTTTCAAACTTAGAAAATTTTCTAAGTGTTGAAAACTTCATGTTTTTTCATAACTTTGAGCCAATTTTTCACCATGATGCATGATGATTCAAAAGAAAATTTCAACATGAAAGTTGTAGATCTCCATGATATGTACAACATTTCTTTACACAACTTCTTCTAAAAGTGCTTGGATCTCAAGTTATTAATTCATGAAGTCATGGTCTTGAAACTAAACACTTAGTGAAATTTTGAACATTTTTTACCAGGATTTTGACCTAACTTCTGACCCAAGTTTAACCTAGTTACATTTGGATTTTGAAAAATTGAATCAAAGAGGGGTTGTATATCACATTACAAGCTTTCCAAAATGTCCAATAACTCCTTGATATCATTTGTGAGCAAAGAGAATCGAAGGTCAGAAGTTGGGGTTTCAAGTTGTTTTACAAGGCAGATTTTGTGATGAACAAGATTCAAATTTCAAACCTATGTTGCATGATCTCTACTTTACAGGCCTCAAACTTGTTAGGCACTCCATAATTAATTGCTTGCATAGTTGTTAGAGGTCTTAACTCAAGCATTCAATGCAATGTCATGCTTTATATCCATTTTAGGGAGAAAGTGCACAATGCTATTTTGAAAAAGTAGCTTTAATGCACAAAACTTGTTGTTGAGCCTTGCAATGGTTTTCTTCTGATCATACACGTCCCATAACTCAAGATAAGTTTGTCCTAAGCCTCACAATCACTCAGCCCATGCTTGTACTTCCTCTTGGAAACCATACATTCACTTTTCTTCAAAATCAAGCAACCTAGCCATAACTCTAGAACTCAGAAATGCTTTGTGCAATAGCTCTCCAACATTTTTCTTATACATACACAAGTCATTTGCAACAAATCACACGCATACTTGACCCCTAAAAACACCAAGAGCTCAAAACTGCATCACATACCTCCATTGTTGCCTAACCTGACCAAAAGTTTGAAACTCACATCTCCCTCGTGCGTTTTCAAGCCTTTTGGTTCCTAAAGTTTCTAAACATCATTTATAACTCATCCCACACCTTGTTACAAGAATATAACACCATTAACACCATCCTCCATTTTCAAAAACAGAGTTTTGCACTTGGACTACTCTAGAACTCCTCAGGCACTTTCAGCTTAAGCTAAGCATCACATTAGCTTCCTGGGAACTTGAGGAAGCTAATTCAATCATTGGAACTCACTAAAAGCTGGTCAAATTCAAAACATGATACCCTCTTGCAAGGTGAGTTTCTGATTTTTGAACTCTTCATACATACATCATTAATAGTTCATTTGTGAATAAGAAATGTAGGTATCATTGTCCTGAAGCTAACCATGTCTTTAGATTTCATTTATATTGCTTAAGGAGTTAGAATTTTGAATTTGAACATCCTGGAAAAGTTAGGTCAGAATTTGGTACCATTCAAAATTCATGCTCGTTTTTGAGAATTAGTTTAAGGTGTTTACATTTCTGGAATCGTGCTGAAGTTTTACATAACTTTCATGTTTATATTTTTGCAAATGGTTGATAAATGAACAAGTTGCAGGACTTCTGGATGGAGGTTGAAGATGAAGTACATTTAGGGAAAGACTTAGGTTATGTATTTGTTGTTTTACACAAGTTAACGAATGTATCACCACCCCAGTGGTTAAAGTGCCCGCCTGTCACTAAGAGGTCCTGGGTTCAAGCCCCAGTGTGACCTTTTGTGCTTTTTTTTTAAATATATTTTCCAACGTTTTGACACTTTTTGCAGCCTTTGTGCCTGATCCTTTTTCTCACAATAACCCATGTTTCATTTATCAACCTCCCTGACTTTAATTTTACTTAATTTTATTTTTTTTACTTTTTTTAATCTTTTATTTATTATTATTATTAATACTATTATTATTATTATTGTTATTATTATTTTTATTAATCATAAAAATCCAAAATATTTATATTTTGATTATTTATTTTTTAATTTATTTCTCTTTACAAAAATAAAAGAACAAAAACATTTTCTCCAAATAATTCTTTTTTTTTAATAATACTTAGATGATTTAATTTTAAATACTATTATTTCTCTTGTAAATTAAAATCCATTTAGAATTTAGGACTTTTATTTTTTTTATTTTTTTATTTACTAACTTAATTAAATTCATCAAAACCCTAAAAAACACTTTTCCTTAAATTAATTTATTTTAATAACTTAATATTAATTTTATTTTTTTAAGCTTATTATTTTAGTTTAATTAATTAGGTTAAAAACCCCTTTTCATAAAAAAACCAAACAAAAAATCATATTTCTTTACATTTATATTTTTGCATTTTTATCTTTATTTTGTACATTTATTCAAATTTAATATGGTTGTAATATTATTTAGATTTAAATTCTTGCAATGTTACCCATTTGTAATTTGTACACCCCCTCCCCTAAGTTATGTAATAGCATAGTAATTTTAATTTCCATAATTTATCGCTTTATATACAAAATGCTAGTAATTAGGGTTTTGTATGGAAAGACTAAAACCAATCAATAGAAAACCCTAATCAAAGACAAATCAAGCATGAAATTCAATGCACATGCACACAAACACCCCTAGGGTAAATCCACTTGGTTGCTTTACAAAATGGCCATATTATGCATGTGAGGTATCCTAGCAAAAACAAGTAAAATACAAGATCATAGTCCTTCGATGACGCTATCTATGTTGCCTTTTCAAAATAATATTAGTCCCTAAAGAAAAATGCTAAGATACCTTGCAACATTGCTAATCATGGTTACACGATGACCCACGTCTGTCACATTTACATCCAAAGATAGGGTTACTTACCAAATCAATGGTAAGATAACAATGTCAAAGAAAAAAGGAAATGAACATGAAAGACTTTTGAGTTGGTAGGATGTTCCCAATTACTTGCTTCATTTCAAAACAAAATCATCCTTGCTATTTTCAAAACAAACACCTACACTTTCAAAACATCTTTCAAACTTGAAAACATTTTCAAAAGATCAACACTTTGTATACATTCTTACGAACGAGAATCATTACAAAGTTTTCCTAAACAATGGCCTCTTTACAAAATACTTTCAAAAACCACACAAAGCACATTTTCAAACAAAAGCAAGTGATATAGCAAGTAACTAAGATCCCATGGAAAACCATGGATGAAAAGGGTGCTAATACCTTCCCTTTTCATAATCTACCCCCCAAACTCAAGAAAACATCTCAACGGTCTTTCCTGTGCTTTTTTTCACCTTTCCTTTTGGATAAAAGAAAAGTCGGTGGAGACTCTTGCTAACCGCAAAATTTGCAATCGAATGCAAAACAACCAAGTCAGTTCTCCCATCGTATCACAAAACTGGAGACTCTGCTGGGGAAATTTATAAAAGTGGGGTTACCTTAGGGCTAGGTCATATTTATTTGCTTTCTTTGTTTGACTTGCATGCTTTACATTATGGTTCCTTGTTTGGGTTTGTTTTAATCCTACACCCGTATTTAGGGTACCTTTCTTAGGTAAATATCAATAATCTGTGAGGGAACTTTGCAAGGTATACCGACATGATGGAAATAGTAGCTACGTTGATGCAGTACTTTGGTGTGTACTGGTATCCCTTGAGTAAATCAAGGAGAATACGGGGTCACCGTGTGGTGTCATAAAGAATCAACTAACTTTAGCACCTTAGTTGACCAACTTGGCTTTTAGGACGTAGTGAGATAGTTGTCTTTGGTGTAAACCCAAAGTCGGTTGATACTTGATACTACACTCATTGAGGTTTGATCCTTGAATTTTGTTTGGTGGCAACTCAATTGTCTATCAGAACGAGAATTGGGGGAAAGATCGGTGATATTGAGATCCCTTAGAAATCGGTTACTATATTTAGGACAGATTAAACCAATCCATCTTCAAGAGGGTATCACCATAAAACCCATGCAAGCCTTAAACCTAAGGTCTTTATGTGATTCGCTTGTGTTTATCTGCTATATCTGAGCATAGTCATGACATCATAACATAACATGTCATACTAACCATTTCAAGGATTCTTAGGGTTTATTTTTGTTTTGTTTTATAGGACATGGCTCTCGCCCGCAGATTCACTATCCAAATCAGTCTGGAAAAAATACCTCCTCAGCTTAAAGAATTGACATTAAAGGTTCCCGAAAGCTCTCCATTCACAGAAAGACATGGAGGAATTCTCAACTTGGTCACTTCAAACCCTGATGAAGAAATGTTAAAAGTGCTCTTTCAGTTCTTTGACCCTCTCCATCACTTCTTCACTTTCCCGGATTACCAGTTAGTGCCTGTGATCGGTGGAAATAGAACTGACTATTTTTTAAGCTGGTTCGCGAAATGTCGTGGTAAGCAAGAGTCGCCACCGTCTTTTATGTTCTCCAACATGGAAAGGACAAAAGCACAACAAAATTCCTTTTCGAGATGTTTCTCGGTTCGGGAGGTAGATTTATAGAAAGGGAAGGTGTTAGCACCCTTTCTATCCGTGGTTATCCACGGGCTCTTAGGTACTTGCTCACTATGTTTTCAAAAATTGTTTTCTTTTCTTGTGTATGTGGGTTTTGAAAAAGTTTCGTTTGAAAAATTTCTAGGTAACTCTTGTATCTGTCCTCAAGAGTGTATGAAGTATTTGTTTGAAAACTTTTTGAAAGTGTAGGTGCGAAAAGTTGTTTTGTTTTTTAGAAAGAGCAAGTACCCAGGAGAAATCTACCTACTCTAAGGAATTAAGCTGTGTAAGAGTCCTTTAGACAGTACTATCCCACTATTGAGAAGTAGGTAGCACCGTCGTTGGAGTTATTTGGGTCAATTCGATTATTAGGGACATGTGTGGTCACCAAAGCAATAGTAGGACGCCTTAGCGGTAACCCTAATGTCCTAGTTCCTTTTTATCCGAGGCAACCGTTTCGAGGAAACTGGATCTTTAGACAGGAGGGCGACCTCTAAAACACCCTATACTTGATGACCACCTCGAGGCAACCGAGTGAGGCGTACCCTAGGAGTGGCATGTGCATGTGTGTCAGGTTCATGTTAACTTATCTTGTACATGTATCATGGTGATCTACGAGTTAGTTTTAATTTTCATACAAGTCTTGTCATGCATAATTAACAGTTAATAGTTTGTGGGAAATAAAGTGCGGAAAATTGAATCTACGCTATTACAAGGCGCGGGTATATACATCGCCAAAAACAAAACCCGTTTGGAAAATAAATGCGAGAAAAGTAAAGAAAGCGGTAAAAGACCTAATTAACTATTACATCCTCGGAAACAGTTACATCAATATAATCAAAAGGAATTAAAGCGCGAAAGAAATTAAATCGGGAACGTCTTAGGGTTTTGACCCTTTTTGAGAAAAGAAAGTAATTTGTCCTTTTTTGCAATTAATTAAATATTAAACCTAAACCTAATCAATTAAATAATCAAAAGAAAAAGTATTTTTTGTGTTTTTATATTTTAATGAAATAAAAAAAAAAAGAAGTTAAAAGTCAAAAGAAAAACCCTAATTCTAAGTTTGTTTTATTTATTGTAAAAAAGATTAAAATTAAACCTAATTAACAAAAAGACTAAATTAATTAATTTGCATTTTATTTACAAAAATAATTATTAATAGTGAAAATAATAAATAATAAAAATAAACAATATTTTAAGTTTCTGATTTTATTATGAAAAATAATTTATGAATTAATTAGATAATAATAATAATAATTATTAAAAGAAAATAAAAAGAAAGAAAATAAAAAAAGAAATAGAAACCAGGGGGGTGTTGGACCCAAATGGAGGTGAGAAAAGCAATCTGAAGCCCATTAAGCACAAAGCCACGTTTGACTTCTGGAATTGTCTGGAGCGTGCTTTGACTTGGAACATGGTGGTCAACACCTTATGACCTTCAGATCTGTGTTGGAAGACAACTGGCGCCTGGGATTGGAAGGAATATGGTGGACATCCCTGGAAAGCGCTGCATGAGAATATGTTATGAAAAAATAGAAACAAAGGTTTGGGGGACCTGGGAATCGAACCCAGGTCCCAATGATTCACAGCCACCTCACCAGCCACTACACCATCTGAGCGCATTTGTTAGTATGATAATAAGTGAGAATAATATATAAAAATAATCACATGTGCTGGAAACGTAAAAAAGCGCGCGTTATATTCAAACCAGCCAACCACGTATCAACACGCAATCATCTTCTTCGTTCACCTGTAAAAATAACAAACAGATAGCGGGGGTTTTTAACCCCCACTAAACAGAACGACGGAAAATAACGAATAGGCCTACAGGCTATATAAATAGGGCGCGATGGTAGCTTTGTGTTCGTCTGCATCTCCTGAGTTCAACCATAGGTCTTACGAAGATTAATTTTTCCTGGTTACTGAATCCCCAAATTTCAAGCTTAGGAACCCTAGATTTCTTCAATGGTGATTCTTGATTCCGTGCATCATAATCTAATTAACCTGCATCATTAGCTTCCTATGGACTCAAACAATGCAAAACAAACAATAAATCGTATTAATGATGCATGAAATAAGCAACTCGATTCCAGAAGAAAAAAAACGCAAACCCTTAAACTGTTCTTGGTGATTCTGATAGCTTCAAGGCTTAGTTTTGATTGCAATACGTTCCTTACACCTCCAGCAATGTATTGGAAACAATAAAGGGCTTTGAATTGGCGTGGAAAGTAGAATTCAGTTTTCAAGTTTCTTTGATATTTTTCAGTGTTGCATATGGCTTTCTTGCAGAGTTTTCACGTGAACAACATTAGGGTTGGCTTGCTTGCATATATGGGAATAGAATTAGGTTAAGTCTTGGCCCAAAGATCCATTGCATTGATGTTTCAATATTTGATTTCCAATCAAATCTTTTTGCATATTTTTGATTGGGAAAACTTACCAAAATTGGAGATCTTTGTCCCCTTGACGTGCACACGAAATCTCCAGCATGTCTTGAGCTTATTTGCTTCACAAAAGATTGGAAAAAACATATCTTTATATTTTCCTACAATTAAATGAATTAAATGAATTAATATTGATTAAAAATCCAAATAATTAATTAAAAATAATAAAATAATTCAATTTAAGCTCAATGGGTCGTGCATAAGCCTTGGACAAAGATTCAAGAAGGAATTTGAGGCCCACCAGCAAAAATGATGTGTTTTGAGCAAAGTTGACTTTTGCAAATTCACAAAAATTTCCCAACTTCTCCAATGCATATCTTGCTCAATTTTGATCATATGAACATGTTCTTGGACATTTTGGAAAGTTATTGAAGTCCTCTAACCAATTCCTTTGGTCCCATGTCATTTGGATTTACCAATCTCAAGTTATGGTCTTTGACTTAAAGTACATTTTTGTTGACTTTTGAAATTGACCTATAATGTAGAAATTGATAACTTTTTGTGAGAGCATTTCTTGGACTTGGAATGTGAAGATGAGTTGTAGGAAATGTCATTCCCTTCAAAATGAGCATTGGATGTGATTTTTCTGATGAACCATGAAAAAGTTATGCCCTGGTCAAGATACAGTTGACTTTTCTGCTGTCCAAAAATAGTAACTTTTGCATCTTTGATGATTTTTGAGCCATTCTTGTGGAATCATGATCAAGACTTGATCAAATGATGATTGTGGACTCAAAATAAGATGTTGACCAAATTTTTTGACTTTTGACTGCAAAATGACCATTTTACCCCTGCAGTTGATTGTGAAGCAAATGGGTCTTTTGATTGTGCAATTTGACATTGTGAGCCTTGCAACTTAGCTTGTAGATGCTTGACAATGTATATAGGCCTATGAGACTTGATTGAGCCATTGAAAACCTCAAATTCCTTGAGAGAACCAAAACCCTAATTTTGACTGGCTTAGGAGGCAGTTGGACTGTGCAATCCCTTGAGAAATCTTGAACCATTTGAAGATGATTCTTGACAAATCTTGAAGAATATGGGAGGGCAAATTTTGGGGTACAACAGTGCCTACTATGGAGGAATTTCTCTGCTATTGGGGATGCCTATCCTTAATGTGGTACCTTTCAATAGTATGGAAAGAGACCCTAAACCTGAAGATATTGCCAAAGCTTTGTCCTTACAACGGTCTGACGTATTGGCAAATTGGGAAACTAGGAGAGGTGTCAAAGGTTTTTTGGCTAAGTTCTTGTTCGAGAAAGCTCACCATTTCTGGGATACCTTGGACTTACAAGCTTTTTAGGAGGTGTTAGCCCTTCTCATCTATGGTTTGGTACTGTTTCCTAATCCGGACCAACTCATAAATGTGAACGCGGTTAAGATTTTCCTGTCACATAACCCCATACCTAATTTTCTTGGAGATATCCTACATTCGTTGCATACTCGCACTATAAAGAGGAGAGGAACCCTATTATGTTGCACACCTCTTTTGGCTAGGTGGTTTATTTCTCACCTACCCTGATCCGTCTCGAAGAATGATCAAGGTTTGAGATGGTCTCAAAGGCTGATGACTCTTACACATTCAAGCATTCATTGGTGTCCCTGGTCCTCGGAGAATGTTACCATTATCGATCGCTGTGGTGAATTCCCTAATGTCCCTCTCTTAGGCATTAGGGGAGGAATCACTTACACTCCTTGTTTGGAACTACGATAGTTTGGATATGCAAGAAGGGATAGTCCTCATGATGCACTTATTCAAGGAATCATTTTCGACTACGAGAATGATGCTTAGGATTACCGCAAGAGGTTCATGAGAGCTTGGGGCATGGTACATAGATTTGATAGTAAGACACTGGGGTACAAGAATTCCATCCCTCTTGAGCCTTATCTCAAATGGGTATGATCTCGTGCTCAAAGTTTTATGATGCCTTATCCCTCTATTCTCCCAGTTATTATAGAGCCTATTATGGAAGGAGATGTCCCGTACACTATCCTGCATCCTGACATGCCCACCTCTCTTGAATACTTGCAAAGAGATTGGATACAGCTTAAAGGGGAGCGAGACACTTTTGAGGCCCAATTCTACGCCAGCGAGAAGAAGGTTCTGGAAATCACCAAGTAGCTTCATGAGGAGCGGAGTCTGAACGCCTACATCGCACCAAAGAGGATGCACACAACTTTTTTATCTTAAAGTTTTTTGTATTTTCTTTGTAAGCCCAAAGAGGCATGATGTACTCAAACTTTAATTTATTAATATAATGTGTGTTCCTTTTTTGGTCTAAAGCAAATTTAAATCTCTAATTTCCTTGAAATCATTTGCATATGTATCTCCATTCATCATAACATAAGCATGTTTCTTACAACAAGTCTCCTCATATTTCTACTGTTTATTTCAGTAAGATGGATATCGAGCAGACAGTAAAAGACCTCCAGGCACAGAATGCTCAGTTTCAACAGATGTTCTTGACTCTAGCCAAAGGACAAGAAGATTTGAAAACTTTGCTGGTTGAAGAAAAGAAGAAGAAATCAAAGAAAGTAACCGAAGTTCTGAATATGGGAGAAGGTTCCAAGGACAAGCCAAATGGACCCTAGACTTTGCAACGTCATCTGGTGAAAAAGATAATCAAGAAGGGAAAGGCAAGGAAGCGGTTGTCCAGCCAGAATCTGAAGAGGAAGAAGAAGAGGATTACTTCGAAGAGCAGTATCCCCCAGCCGACGACAGATACAAGCATCTGGAAGAACGACTAAGCGCAATGGAAGTTCAGAAAGTGCCTGGGCTAGACTTTGAAGAGCTGGGTTTGGTGTCTGGGATTGTCATTCTACCAAAATTCAAGGCACCAATATTTTCTAAGTACGACAAAGTTTCGTGTCCGAAGATGCATATCTGATCCTATGTGAGAAATATACAACCTTACACTGCTGACAAAGATTTGTGGGTACACTTCTTTTAAGACAGTCTATCCGGAACTCAACTTGATTGGTTCTATCAACCGGAAAGCGCCAATATCCATAATTGGGAAGACCTTGCCGCTGCTTTTTACAAACAGTATCAGTACAACACATACCTTGCTCCTACTCGTACTCAACTCCAGAGTATGGTTATAGTTTCAAGTGAGCATTTCAAAGACTACACTCATAAATGGAGGGACTTAGAAGGAAGAGTCCAGCATCCCCTGTCTGAAAGAGAGCTAGTAGACATGTTTCTGGGTACCTTGTCCGGTCTTTTCTTTAATCATTTAATTGGAAGCTCCTCAGCAGGCTTCATTGAATTAATCTTGACTGTAGAAAGAGTGGAAGTTGGGATTAAGAGTGGGAAGATCCAAAAAGACGCATCCTTCGCCGCTGTAAGAAAACCATTTATTGAGAAGAAAGAAGTTGGTGTTGTGTATCCTCAAAGAAATCAAGATAGAACTGAACGCGACCAATGGTAGGGGATGTCATGATCCTTAAGCATGCACCTACTCAACAAAGGAATGATCAGCCTAGAACAGAAAGACCAGTAAGACAATTTACTCGGATTAATATGACACTATCTCAAGTCCTGCCACATTTTTTGAGATCTAATCTGGTAACTTTGAAGGAAGCTCCGAAGAATCCTAACACAACCTCTCCTCACTACCATCCTAATGCTCGTTGTGCTTACCATTCAGAAAGCCCAGGCCATGATACTAACAATAGTTGGGCTTTGAAATACAAGGTGCAAGACCTTCTTGAAGCAAAATAAATTAAGTTTGATGCTCCTGAGATCCTAAATGTTATCACCGCCTCTATGCCCAAACATGATCGTGGTGTTAACGCTGTTGAAGATCCTATGTTTGTTACTGCTGTAGATGAACTTGTTACTCCTCTCCTGACCGTCAAGAAGAACCTATTGAAGGCCGGTTTATTTCCGGGATGTGATGAGGGCTGCCACTTCTGTCTGTCCCTACCAACTAGCTGTCATTTATTGAAAGCAGGTATTCAATGCCTAATGGATGACAAAGAGATTTTTTTTGAAAAGACTCCCGTTCCAACCATTTCCTACAATGATGTTTCAATAGTAACCATTTCCGCCAATCCTTCCAGGGTCTCCACCAAAATACCTGTTAGGATTACATATGTTCCTAAAATAGCTCCACTGATAATTACTATGCCTGGTCTAATCCCGTACTCATCAGATAAAACTGTCCCATGGAACTATGGGGGCGACGTCTACTATCACGCCATCAAGCAAGATTGGCTGGTCGATGAAGACTCAATTCTTGAGAAGGCTGACCCCGACATCAGTAATATTGCGGGAACCAGCAAGATAACCCGAAGTGGAAGAATTTTATCTCCAGAGATTGCTCCTCCGAAGACTGTTACCAGTCATGTGATCATCCCTGTTCATGTTCCTGTTGACACTACTACTACTACAATCCCTATGGTTACCCCTATTGACACTCCTAACACCGAGTCGACCGAGACTCAAGGCAAAGGCATTCTGGTTGAGCCTGTCCGGATGAAGGCGCAAACAATATCTATCCCTGAGGCCTCCCAAAAAGAGATGGAAGAAATTTTGAAAATTATGAAGAGAAGCGACTACAACATATTCGAACAGCTAGGGCAGACTCCGTCAAAGATTTCCATGCTGACTTTATTGTTGAGCTCCTAGGCTCATGCGAAGGCCTTGGTGAAATTTCTTAAAACTGCCCATGTACCAAATAAAACCTCTGCTGATCAGTTCCAAGACTGCGTGGCCAGTTTAACCGCTGACAATGGTTTAGGCTTTTCTGACGCTGACTTGACACCTAGAGGGAGGAAGCACAATAAGGAATTGCATGTCTCTGTCGAATGCCGGGGCACAACTTTAGCCCATGTTTTGGTTGATACCGGTTCATCTTTGAATGTGCTGCCTAAGAAGGCTCTTGATAGGCTAAACTGTGAAGGTTTGACCTTAAAACCCAGAAACATAGTGGTAAGGGCCTTCGACGGTTCAAAGAGAATGGTGCATGGGGAGGTGGACATCCCTATAAAAGTTGGAACTCAAACCTTTGATTCAACTTTTTACGTGATGGATATCTGCCCTTCCTATTCCTGCTTATTGGGACGACCATGGATTCACAATGCTGGTGCTGTCACCTCTACACTACATCAAATGTTGAAATACCCAACCAAGGGGAAAATCATTACTGTCCATGGAGAAGAGGAATATATGGTCAGTCACTTAAACTCCTTCAGATACGTGGAATTGGATGGTGAATTCATTGAAACTCCATTTCAGCATTTTGAGGAAGTCCCACCAACCGTGGCAGTAACCAAGGCTGTTTCCCAAATCCCGAAGATTACAAGACCTCCGCTAAAGATGTCTTCTCTGAAATATGCCAAGACAATGATCAAAGAAGGTGGGTGCACTATTTGGGGCCAACTTTCAGATATCCCATACAAATCTGACAAACTCGGTTTGGGTTTCACTTCAGGATCCCAGAAAGCTGTACGCCGTGCTCGTGCCGGGGGACCACCCTTGAAGATCAGCAACCACATAATCAACACTGTGGAGGATGATGAGGATAGCTACGACCTGGAGGAATGGATTTTCCCAACTGTCAACGGAGGACTCAGCAACTGGGAAGCTAAAGACTTTGTCCCAATTACTTTTATCCAACAGTAATTGTCTTTAAATTTTTGTCGGATCTGTAATAATTAAACAAATTCAGACTTTTAAGACCTTGTGTCTTACCCAAGGCACAACAGTCCATTTGTAAGGGTTGTTACCTCATTTTCATATGTCATCAATGAATCATGGACGTTTTTGCATAAAAACTTTGTGCTCTTTGTCTTTCTTTTTTACATTTTTATTTCTTTTAAAGATAGTTATACTCTTACATACACTCACATTCAAAATGCAGGTCTACATCCATTCAGGATCCCATGGGTAACGATTCTGCATTGGTTTTTTGTGACTCTGAAAATCTAATCTACCAAGACGAAGACGAAGGTGAGGAAGATTGTGAAGTGTCAGGGGAACTAACCAGGTTACTACAACAAGAAGAGAGGACCATACAGCCCCACAAAGAACCAGTGGACACAATTAACCTAGGTACCGAAGAGGACAAGAAAGAAGTTAAGGTGGGTGCCAATCTAGAACCCAGTGCCAAGAAGTGTCTGACCCAGTTGCTACATGATTATGTTGATATCTTTGCCTGGTCGTACAAAGACATGCCAGGACTTGATATTGATATCGTAGTACATCGTCTACCAACAAAAGAAGATTGCCCTCTCGTAAAACAGAAAGTCCGTCGCATGGGACCAGACATGTCAAAGAAGATTAAGGCTGAAGTCATGAAATAATTCAACACTGGATTCTTGGACGTCACCTCCTATCCACAACGGGTCGCCAATGTTGTTCCAGTGCCTAAAAAGGAAGGCAAAGTACATATGTGCATGGACTACATAGATTTGAATAGGGCAAGCCCTAAGGATGATTTCCCACTCCCCCATATCGATATTTTGGTTGACAATACCGCACATCATAAAGTGTTTTCTTTCATGGATGGTTTCTCAGGTTACAATCAAATCAAAATGGCGCCTGAGGACATGGAGAAAACGACCTTCGTCATATAGTGGGGCATATTCTATTACAAGGTTATGCCATTCGGGTTGAAGATCACTAGGGCAACCTATCAGCGTGCCATGGTAGCTCTATTTCACGACATGATACATCACGAAATAGAGGTCTATGTGGACGACATGATAACCATATCTCAAACTGAAGAGGAACATCTTAACCATTTGCAGAAACTGTTTGAGAGACTGAAGAAATACAAGCTGAGGTTGAACCCGAATAAATGCACGTTTGGGGTGAGGTCTGGTAAACTCCTAGGATTTGTCATTAGCGGTAAAGGTATCAAAGTGGATCCTGCCAAGGTGAAAGCAATGCAATAAATGCCCGCTCCTCGTACTGAGAAGGAAGTCAGAGGATTCTTAGGACGACTAAACTACATTGCCAGATTCATTTCTCACCTAACAGCTACTTGTGAATCAATATTCAAATTACTGAAGAAAGATCAAGTAGTCATATGGAATGATGAGTGCCAAACTTCCTTCGACAAGATCAAAGATTACTTGCAAGAGCCTCCTATTTTGATGCCACCAGTCGAGGGAAGACCCTTGATCATGTATCTAACTGTTTTGGAAAATTCAATGGGGTGTGTGCTGGGGCAGCATGACGATTCTGGCCAAAAAGAGCATGCTATTTATTACCTGAGCAAAACGTTTACCGACTGTGAAACAAGATATTCACTGCTTGAGAAAACTTGTTGCACTCTGGCATGGGCTGATCACCGACTAAGACAATATATGTTGACCCACACTACCTTATTGATATCCAAGATGGATCCAATAAAATACATATTCGAGAAACCCGCCCTCTCTGGGAGAATAGCGAGATGGAAGATGATCCTGATGGAATATGACATTCAGTACACTACCCCGAAAGCAATAAAGGGCAGTGTGCTAGCCGATCACCTTGCTCATCAAGTTGTGGATGACTACCAGTTCATGAAGTTCACCAGATGAAGACATCATGATGGTAAACAACTGTGAAGAATTCAGACCATATGACGGACCTAAACAAGGATCCCGGTGGACCCTGGTTTTTGATCGGCCGTCTAACGCACTCGGCAATGGCATCAATGTTGTACTTATATCTCCAGAAGGATGTCATACTCCTTTTACTGCAAGACTCTGTTTCAACTGTACATATAACATGGCAGAGTACGAAGCGTGCATTTTTGGTCTCAAAGATGCCATAGATTTGGGGATCAAGTCCTTAAGTGTATTCAGAGATTCAGCTTTGGTCATCAACCAGATAAAAGGAGAATGGGATACGAAACACCCTAACCTTATCCCCTACATAGAACATGTGTTGACATTAATCCCACATTTTGAGAAGATTACCATCGAGCATTTCCCGTGAGAAGAAAATTAAATAGCGGACGCGCTAGCCACAATGTCATCCATGTTTAAACTCAAGTGGGATAATGAGGCTCCCTAGATCACCATTGAACGGATGGATGAACCAGCTTATCGTCACGAGATCAATACTGAAAAAGTAGTGGACCAGCCTTGGTTCCATGAAGTCGAGAGGTATCTCGAGGCTCAAGAGTATCCAGAAGGAGCTCCAGTCAATGATAAGAAGTTCTTGAGAAGATTCTCTGCTAAGTTCTTCATCAGTAATGGCATCCTCTACAAACGCAAGCACGACTCTTTACTGCTTTGTTGCGTAGATAAGGTTGAGGCAGAAAGGATCATGGCTGATCTACATGAGGGCACTTTTGGCACCCATTCCAGTGGGCATACAATGGCAAAGAAGATCTTGCGGTCAGGGTATTACTGGTCTACCATGGAAGCAGATTGCTACCAACATTCACGAACCTGCCACAAATGCCAGATCTATGTTGACAAAGTGCATGTACCTCCAATTCCTCTGAATATCCTGACGGCTCCTTGGCCATTCGCGATGTGGGGCATTGATATGATTGGAGAAATCAAGCCCATAGCCTCTAATGGACACCGTTTCATCTTGGTGGCCATTGACTATTTCACGAAATGGGTTGAGGCGGCTTTTTTCGCTTCCTTTACCAAGAATGTTGTTGCACAGTTCATCAAATAGAATATCATCTGTCGTTATGGTATCCCAAAGAGGATCATCACAGACAATGGTACGAATCTCAACAATACTATGATCACCGCACTATGGACGCAATTCAAAATCCAGCACCATAATTCTTCCCCTTACCGGCCAAAGATGAATGGTGCCGTCGAAGCCGCAAATAAGAACATCAAAAAGATCATACAGAAAATGGAAGTAACCTACAAAGACTGGCATGAGATGCTACCATTCGCTCTCCACGGTTACCGTACCACGGCGCGCATATCGACCGGGGCAACACCTTACTCTCTGGTATACGGTATGGAAGTTGTCTTGCCTATTGAGGACCAGATCCCTTCTCTGAGAATCATAAGGATGCAGGGTTGAATGAAGACGATTGGATCCAAACTCGACTTGATCAACTGAACTTAATTGATGAGAAAAGGCTTACTGCTGTCTGTCATGGTCAAATGTATCAAAAACGGATGATCAAGTCTTTCAACAAAAAGGTCAGGCAACAAGTGTATAAAGTCAGGGATCTGGTGATCAAGCATATCATACTGCTGCAAGGTGATCCCAGGGGCAAATGGACTCCTACATATGAAGGACCGTTTGTTATCAAAAGCATATTCTCTGGTGGAGCAATGATCTTAACCACTATGAATGGCGATGGTCTGCCGCACCCTGTGAACACGGACATAGTCAAAAGATACTACCCATAAGAGACCCGCTAGGTTGACACACCTAGGAAAAACAAGGGCATCCCAGCAAACCACGAGGTTCGGGCAAAAATTAGGGATAAAACAAAAAAATCTGTACACCCGGCAAGTTGAAAATCCGAAAGGGCGACTTGGGCAAAAAAGGGTATCCCAGTGGACTGAAAACTCGAAAGGAAGGTCTAGGCAAAAGTTAGGGAATTAAAGCGTATGACTATGTCCCATTGATCATCTTACAGACAACCTTTGGCTTCGACTGACAAACTCAACGGGTCTAATCAATCCAATCGACTTCGGACAAGGCAGCAAGTGGACATGACGCTCAGAGTCCCGAAGGCTATAGCAGAATGGGAACTCCATGGCATTATTGCACATAGCTATCTTTCATTTGTATCAAATTTCCATTTTTTTATGATGACATTCTCTTACTAGGATGTTCGTCTCATTGTACAAAATACTTATTCAAGTTAATACAAAGATTTCCTTTGAAAGTGCAAAACTATCTGTTTTTCTTTATTTGTGTTTTATTTACAAAAAAGTCCAATAATTTATTTTTGAACATATGCATTTGAACATAATTACTGTTTACAAATGAAAAAAAAAGGAACAGAAATAGAAGACAATTACAAATGGCTTTAAGAAATAGGATAATATCTTTAGACTATTCCATAAAATCCCCCACAATGTGCAGCTTAATGATATCAAGCTCTCTCATATTCCCGGTGGAACAAAACTTCTAGTTTATCACTCCCCAATAGAAGTCGCCCAATTTCTCAGGATTCCCCAACAGAATTTCATAAGAAATACACGACATTTCCCTTATAGCAGATTTTATTTCTCTAACAAATAGAAGCTCATCAGCACTTCAAAACATGAAGACTTACACTCCACGTCCCAAACAACAGTCATGGATTTATTTTCCCTAATCCAACAACATTACAGCAGCATAGCTTACATCCCCATACATCACATCCATACATCATAAACATCTATGAAACGAATGCATACAACATATTCGCATTTCATCATGCATTTCATACATCATGATATTGCATACAACTAATATTTCATCTCTTCAAGAAAGATCAGTCAGCAGATGGCTATCATCAACAATCTGTAAAAGGGTCAGAGATTGATATCTGAAACAAACCAGGACAAATACCTACATGACCAGTTGAAGCAATCCGACACGGGCTTCTTCTCATACACAACTTTCAGATATAGTTCAGATATGCTCCAGACACGGACGCCATTCTGATACTCATTCAGATTCAACTTTCAGATACAGTTCAGATACGCTCCAGACACGGACGCCATTCTGATACTTATTCAGATTCAACTTTTAGATACAGTTCAGATACGCTCCAGACATAGACGCCATTCTGATACTCATTCAGATTCAACTTTCAGATACAGTTCAGATACGCTCAAGACACGGACGCCATTCTGATACTCATTCAAATTCAGCTTTCAGATACAGTTAAGATACGCTCCAAATACGAACACCATTCTGATACTCATTCATATTCAACTTTCAAATACTATTCAGATACGCTCCAGACACTGACGCCATTCTGATACACATTCAAAGTCAACTTTCAGATACAGCCCAGATACGCTCCAGACACGGACGCCATTCTGATACTCTTTCAGATCCAGCTTTTCAGTATAAATCAACCAGAGATTCATTTTGACACTTCTTCCATTCCTACCAACAATCATTTTTGGATGGCATATGTAAGCCCGTCTCTAACGAATTTCCATCACCTCTCTAAATGGCATCTTTAAGCCTATTCCTTACACCATCAACCATCACATCCTCGAGTGCAAATTTCTGGGCACTTTAGTGTCCAATCCTCTTCCACCTTCAAGTCACGAATGGAAAATCCACCAATCTAACTCTTCAGGTTTAAGAAGATTGAACAGGGGCAACTGTTGTACCCCAAAATTTTCCCTCTCACTTATCCAACATTTTCTCACAAAGATCTCTCTTGGCTCAAGACTGCACAAGGATTGATCAGCTCAAGACATCTCCTTAAGCACTGATGACTAAAATTAGGGTTTAAGATTGCACAAGGATAATTGAACTTTCAATCCCTAATATTGACTTTCATGTATTATTATGGACCCCAAGATTATTCATGTCAAGTTTCAAGCCTTGAATCACATTTTTGCTCAGTCAATTGAGCAGTTGACTTAAAAATCAGCTGTATTGGGGAAAAAAGTCAATTGTGGCCAATTTGCAGTAAAACTTCATAATTTTTGATCCAAAACAATATTATAAACTCATATGTATCATTTGATCAAGTTTGGACCACAATTCCTCAAGAAATTTGATCAAATCATCAAAAAGGGCAAAATGGTCAAAATTAGGGTTTTGTCTAAGAAGGGGCAATTTCTGATTTTTGACCTAGCAAATGGTCAATTGGTTTGAAACATGATCTTAAGAGTTCAATTGCATCATTTTACCTAATGGCATGACTCAAAACATTGCTCAAGATCAATTGGATTGATAGTTGAATTTCAGTCAATTGATCAAAATGTCAATTGTATACTGAAAAGTCAAACTTTGACTTTTTGGTCAAAATCAAGTGTCAAAATTCCCAATTCATAAAAACATGTTAAAATATGAAACTTATTCATCAAGAAATCTAAAATTCAAGATTTCATTTTGAAAAGTCAAAGTTTTCAAACTTCGAAAATTTTCTAAGTGTTGAAAACTTCATGTTTTTTCACAACTTTGAGCCAATTTTTCACCATGATGCAAGATGATTCAAAAGAAACTTTCAACATGAAAGTTATAGATATCCATGATATATACAACATTTATTTACACAAATTCTTCTAAAAGTGCTTGGATCTCAAGTTATTAATTCATGAAGTCATGGTCTTGAAACTAAACACTTCGTGAAATTTTGAACATTTTTTGCTAGGATTTTGACCTAACTTCTGAGCCAAGTATCACCTAGTTCCATTTGGATTTTGCAAAAGTGAATCAAAGATGGATTGTAGAGAATATTACAAGCTTTATAAAATGTCCAATAACTCCTTGAGATCATTTGTGATAAAAGAGAATCGAAGGTCAGAAGTTGGGGTTTCAAGTTGTTTTACAAGGCAGATTTTGTGATGAACAAGATTCAAATTTCAAACCTATGCTGCATGATCTCTACTTTACAGGCCTCAAACTTGTTAGGCACTCCATAATTAATTACTTGCACATCTATTAGAGGTCTCAACTCAAGCATTCAATGCAATTCCATGCTTTATATCCATTTTAGGAAGAAAGTGCACAATGCCATTTTAAAAAAGTAACTTTAATGCATAAAACTTGTTCTTGAGCCTTGAAAAGGTTTTATTTTGATCATACATGTCCTATAAGTCAAGAGAAGTTTGTCACAAGCCTTACAATCACTCAGCCCATGCTTGTACTTCCTCTTGGAACCATACATTCACTTTTCTTCAAAATCGAGCAACCTAGCCATAACTCTAGAACTCTAAAATGCTTTGTGCAATAGCTCTCCAACATTTTTCTTATACATACACAAGTCATTTGCAACAAATCACACGCATACTTGACCCCTAAAAACACCAAGAGCTCAGAACTGCATCACATACCTCCATTGTTGCCTAACCTGACCAAAAGTTTAAAACTCACACCTCCCTCGTGCGTTTTCAAGCCTTTTGGTTCCTATAGTTTCTAAACATCATTTAGAACTCATTCCACACCCTGTTACAAGACTATAACACCGTTAACACCATCCTCCATTTTCAAAAACAGATCTTTGCACTTGGACTTCTCCAGAACTCCTCAGGCACTTTCAGCTCACATTAGCTTCCTGGGAACTTGAGGAAGCTAATCCAATCATTGGAACTCACTAAAAGCTAGTCAAACTCAAAACACGATACTCTCTTGCAAGGTGAGTTTTCTGATTTTTGAACTGTTCATACATACATCATTAATAGTTCATTTGTGAATAAGAAATGTAGGTATCATTGTCCTGAAGCTAACCATGTCTTTAGATTTCATTTATATTGCTTAAGGAGTTAGAATTTTGAATCTGAACATCCTGGAAAAGTTAGGTAAGAATTTGGTACCATTCAAAATTCATGATCGTTTTTTAGAATTAGTTTAAGGTGTTCACATTTCTGGAATCGTGGTGAAATTTTACACAATTTTCATGTTTATAGTTTTGCAAATGGTTGAGAAATGAACAAGTTACATGACTTCTGGATGGAGGTTGAAGATGAAGTACATTTAGGGCAAGACTTATGTTATATATTTGTTATTTTACACAAGTTAACGGATCTATCACCACCCCAGTGATTAAAGCGCGCGTCTGTCACTATGAGGTCCTGGGTTCAATCCCCAACGTAACCTAGTGTGCTTTTTTTTTTTTTTACATTTTCTCACATTTTGACACTTTTTGCAGCGTTTGGGCCATCCTTTGGGCCTGATCTTTTTTCTCACAATAACCCATGTTTCATTTATCAACCTCCATGACTTTATTTTTACTTTATTTTATTTTTTTTAACTTTTTTTTATCTTTTATTTATTATTATTATTGATACTATTATTTTCTTATTATTATTTTCATTAATTATAAAAATCCAAAATATTTATATTTTAATTATTTATTTTTTAATTTATTTCTCTTTACAAAAATAAAAGAACAAAAACATTTTCTCCAAATAATTCTTTTTTTAATAATACTTAGATGATTTAATTTTAAATATTATTATTTCTCTTGTAAATTAAAATCCATTTAGAATTTAGGACTTTTATTTAATTATTTTTTATTTACTAACTTAATTAAATTCATCAAAACCCTAAAAGATACTTTTCCTTAAATTAATTTATTTTACTAACTTAATATTTATTTTCTTTTTTTAAGCTAATTATTTTAGTTTAATTAATTAGGTTAAAAAACCCCTTTTCATAAAAAAATCAAACAAAAAATCATATTTCTTTACATTTATATTCTTGCATTTTTATCTTTATTTTGTACATTTATTCAAATTCAATATGGTTGTAATATTATTTAGATTTAAATTCTTGCAATGTTCCCCATTGGTAATTTGTACACCCCCTTCACCTAAGTGATGTAATAGCATAATAATTTTAATTTCCGCAATTTATCGCTTTATATACAAAATGCTAGTAATTAGGGTTTTGTATGGAAAGACTAAAACCAATCAATAGAAAACCCTAATCAAAGACAAATCAAGCATGAAAATCAATGCACTTGCACACAAATACCCCTAGGGTAAATCCACTTGGTTGCCAATGGCCATATTATGCATGCAAGGTATCCTAGCAAAAACAAGCAAAATACAATATCAGAGTCCCTCGATGACGCTATCTATGTTGCCTTTTTCAAAATGATCTTAGTCCCTAAAAAAATGCTAAGATACCTTGCAACATTGCTAATCATGGTTATACGATGACCCACGCCTGTCCCGTTTACATCCAAAGATAGGGTTACTTACCAAATCAATGGTAAGATAATAATGTCAAAGGAAAAAGGAAATGAACATGAAAGACTTTTGAGTAGGTAGGATGTTCCTAGTTACTTGCTCCATTTGAAAACAAAAGCATCCTTGTTATTTTCAAAACAAACACATACACTTTCAAAACACCTTTCAAACTTGAAAACATTTTCAAAAGATCAACACTTTGTATACATTCTTACGAACGAGATTCATTACAAAGTTTGTCTAAACAATGACCTCTTTACAAAATACTTTCAAAAACCACACAAAACACGTTTTCAAACAAAAGCAAGTGATCTAGCAAGTAACTAAGAGCCCATGGAAAACCATGGATGAAAAGGGTGCTAATACCTTCCCTTTTCATAATCTACCCCCCAAACTGAAGAAAACATCTCAAAGGTCTTTCCTGTGCTTTTTCAACTTTCCTTTTGGATAAAAGAAAAGTCGGTGGCGACTCTTGCTAACCGCAACATTTGCGATGGAACGCAAAATAACCAAGTCAGTTCTCCCACCGTATCACACATATGTTTAATAACATCAAAATTCGAAGAAACATAAACATCGACTGGCTTTGTATAATACTTCAATTTGGTCCATGAAAAGTACAAACAAAGGCATAACTTTTATATAGTACTATATCTAGTTTTTGCATCATTTAATACTCGACTGAGATGATAGATGGCTCTTTCAATGCCATTATCACCCTCTTGTGCAAGCATACTTCCTATAGTAACATTTAATGCAAATATATACAATCTCATACACTTATTTCTACAAGGAGGTGACAAGATAGGAAGTTTGATAAGGTATTTCTTTATCTTATTCAAACGCCTCTTGGTGCTCTAACTTCCAGTCGTAACCACCTTATTTTAGACGCAAAATGGGAGAGAAGGCTTGAGTGTGTTCACTTAGGTTCAAAATAAATCTTCTTAAGATGTTTATCTTTCCCAGAAGTGAATGTAACTTTCTCTTTGTTGATGGCTCTTTCGCTTCCATAATAGCCTTCATCTTGTTTTGGTTAATTTCTATCCCCTTCTTATGAACCACAAAGCCAAAAAAACACCAGCCTCCACGAAAAAGGCACACTTAAGAGGATTCATCTTCAAGCCATATTTCCTTATTCTTTTGAATGATTGGCTAAGGTGATCCATATGACTTTCACCTGACACAGACTTTACTACTATGTCATCAATATAAACCTGCATGAAAGTCTCAATAAAATCATGAAATATAGAATTCATTTCTCTCTGATAAGTTTCCCATACATTCTTTAAACCAAGAGGCAAGAATACCCATTCATAGGGGCATAATTCCCCAGGGCATCGAAAATTCATCTTGGGCACATCTTCTTCAACAATGAAAATCTGGTTATATCCAGAGTACTCATCAAGCATACTAAGATAGTCGAAGCCTGCGGCTGAATCAATTAACATTTCTGGCACAGGAATTGGATATCCATCCTTTGGGGTTGCGAAATTCAAATCTCGAAAATCTATGAAAACATTAAGAGACCCATTTTTCTTAATAACATGAACTATATTTTCAATCCATTCGATATACCTTGTGGTCCGGATGAACTTGCAATGAAGGAGTATTTCTATCTCTTCCTTTATCTTTGAGATAATCTCTAGTGCGAACCTACTTGGGGGATGCTTGATGGGCTTCTTGCCATCCTTAATAGGCAACTTCAGTTTGATCAAATCTCTGCTTAAACCAGGCATCTCTTTGTAATCCCACATGAAATAATCCTTGTACTCTTTTAGCAATTGTATTACTTTGTCTCTCATATCTGGATTGAGTTTTGCATTCACACAGGTGGGTCTTTTAATGGACCCCTCACCCATGTCCACTTCTTTGAGAGGGTCATGTGCCATCATCTTTGCACTTGATATTCTTGGATCTTTCTCAAATCCCAAAGGCTCTTTGTCGTATATTACATATAGCCTCTGGTTTTTTCTTCGAAGGGCATCTCTTCATCAGGGGGCTTTAGTTTGAAGTCTTCTCCAGGTCTTTTCGCATGCATTGCTTCTTCTTTGGTTTCGACAACCATGTACTTCACTTGAGCCTCTAAGGTCGTTTTTAATTTTTTTTTCCGGTCAAATAAGCCGAAATCTTTTCAAAAAAATGGGACTCATACATTATCAATGTCTTCGTCAGCCCAGCCAGTTGGCCATATTTCTGAAACTTCTTCGACGTCAGCTTCTTCTCCCATAATTTCCCTATCCTATTGGAATCCATGAGCGAGATGTAGAGTAAGGAAATATAGAGCATTATTGTTGGGTGAATATGCATCATCAGCAGGGTTGCAAGGCCCAATGTTGGCCAAATTCCTATCAAAGTTTCTTCTATCTACATGGTTAACTTCTGCAATGTAATAACTCTCGTCAGCTTCAATGTTCTCGACAATTTCATCCTCTCTCCATATTGATATTCGTTGATGCAAGGAGGAAAGCACTGCCCCAATACCATGGATCCATTCACATCCCAACAACAAGTTATAATTTTTTTTTGCTACAATGACCATGAAGATTGCAAGTCTTATAGTTGAACCCACAGTTAGATCCACTTGCACCACTCCTAGAGCGTGACCTATTTTACCTTTATGATTTGAGAGCACCATGTTGTGGGGCTTGATGTCAGTGTCGAACATGCCAATTCTCCTTAACATGAATTGGGTCATTAGATTCACTGCAACTCCCCCATCTACCAGGATTTTGTTGATTTCTACACTCTCCACCTTTCCCCTTATGAATAGAGGTTTAAGGTGATTCTTCATCCCTTAATCCGGTCATTTGAAGAATGCATTTTGTTCTTCATCAACTCTATTATTCAGAATATAGTAACACATTGGCCTGTGTTTTTCCATTTCCATCTCATTTGCTTCCTCTGATTATTCGACTTCCTTTATTTGATCATATTCATGTGGAAGCACCAAAACCACATTGCAATTAATATTGAGGTAGGACTCTCAATCTGATGCAAAGTCATCAGTGAGCATGTCTTCGTCATTTGCTGGATCCTTTTGATCTTTCTCGCCAGCTTCTTCTTTCCTTGGGGAAAACAGTCTTCTCCCCACAAGTGGCTTCTCTTCGACCATGATGGTTGAGGGAAGTTGGTTACTGCTGGACTCTGGTGTCAAAATAACAATCATATAAGCCAGAGAATTACAAGGGGAAGAACCCCATGTCCAAATCCCAATGCCTTTTTTGTCCTTTGGTGTCTTCACCACTGGGATCTGGACATGAGGTTCTTCCCCTTGTAATTCTATGGCCTATATGCTTTTTGTTTTGACACTTGAAATTGTTTTCGATATTCTATTGACGTCCTTCCTCCTGCTTCAAAACTCATTCACTTTCCTTTTTCTGCTTCCTTCCATTTGTTTGGATGTATCCACTTGTCATTTGGGATGTTTGTAGGTGGTTTGAAGGTGACTCTTTGATTTCCTTTTGGGTAAGGACTATCAGGCCTCCTGGGAATTCCCCTTTTGTCGAATGTGGAATTTCTCCTTGGACCCCTCTAGCTATCCCAACAACAAGCATATGGGTTTCTCTCAAAAGTCTCTGATGCCTTTCGATCTTAGGTCGCTCTGCACCTTGGGCACATTAGGCACTTTGATTTCGCTTTGTGGCAGTGGACAAGGAAACCTAACAAACTTTCCCCAGCTTTTGGATAGACAATTTCCATCTGATCATCTTTCCTCCAATTTCCCCCAGTTCGAGCATGTTGGATTCTTTCGTAGATGTCTAATGCCTTTAGATCATAGATTAGGCTGCATCTGGGACACATTATCCCCTTAGAATTCTTCTTATGGCAGCAAACTAGATAGTCTAGTAGACTTTCTCCAACCTTTGGGTAACCTTTTTTCACTTGATCATCTTTCATCCTTAGGCGCCTTTCGACTTCCTCCATATCAGGAGTAGGCTGATTCAAGTCCACTATGTTAACTTCCAGGTTAGGACCTTCAGTAATCCCGACCTTTTCAAACTTGACCATAAGGCCCTCAGTGGCCTTTGTCATTCCAACATTGGTAGCAACATCCTTAGTAATCCTGCCTTCAATATCCTAGTTAGTTAGACTTTCAGTAGTCTTTTGCACTTCGATACCTGCAACAAAGCCCTCAGTAATTTTGTTGAATTTGTTGTCGAGGCCTTCTGAAGCCTCCTTTGTTTCAATATTTGCAACAAAATCTTCAGTGATCTTGTCCCCAGGGTGTATGTCGAAACCAACAACTTCCAGCATGTGGACTTCTACAGGTTCGGCATAATTGGTTTCTGCTACATGGAGAGGGTCAGAATCAACCTTCATTTGGCTCTTGGTCTTTTCACCAAACTTCAATCTCCCTTCCTTGATAGCATTCTGAATTAAATCCCTGAAAAGAAAACATTGTGAGGTTTTATGTCCAAAAAATTTATGATATTTACAAAAACCTCTTTTCTTCCGTTGGTCTAACTGAAGAATTTTGGCACCAGGTGACACTATCATCTGGACATCCTTTACCAACAAGCCAAATATTTTGCGCGTTTTGTTACATCAAAGGTATATGTTCTCTTAGGGAACTTATTATTCTTTTCTGGTTCTGCAGGGTTCTTCTCGCTCGAAGGGGCCATAATTTTGCAAGGATATGGTGTCCCTTGTTAATCTATGGTTGTTTCGACATAAGCAACTCTTTCCTTTCTATGGATTTTGTTTGCCCTAGCTTTTTCGACCTTTAAGCGCTCCACTTGTCGAACCTGGTCTACCAATTGGGCCACATCCCTTAAGTAATGAGGGTCTAACTTCTTTCTAATGGAGACATCTAATCATCACGCAGCCATATAAATTAATTCATGTTTAGGAACTTGGGTGAAACATCTTGCCCTTAGCAGGAAAAATCTGTTGAGGTAATCATCAATTGGCTCGCTAAACTTGCGTTTAATGTTGGCTAATTCTCTTAGACTTATCTTCGATTGACCTACATAAAATTGTTCATGAAATAGTCTTTCTAAACGCTTCCAATCTTGGATAGATTTCACTGCAAGGGTAGTAAACCATGTGAAACCATTTTTGGTTAGTGAACTAGGAAAATATTTTATCCTTAAGTTTCATTATTCGCTATGTCCCCAGCCTCGGTAAGGTACCTGTCTATATGTTCGATGGTTGATTTGCTGGTGTCACCAGAGAATTTTGTGAACTTTGGGACTTTACAACCCTTGGGTAATTCAGTCTGTAAAATATATCCAGTTAAGAGAGAAGTGTAATTTGTCCTAGCAAGGCCAATATTCACACTATTTCGTGCCATGATTATTTCAACCATGGCTTCCAAATTATTGTCTACTGCAACATTGTCTTGTCGAACTTGATATAAGACTTCATCAGCATTTTGGTTCTATTTACCATCAAAGCCCTAGGTACAAGTTGCCTTAAAATTTGTGGTTCTTGCCTGAAAGGTTTGACTCTAGGTATTTCAACATTCGCAACTCTAGGCACTTCGACTACCCCTCTCTAATTTATCACATTTGCTTGGGGTAGAGTTCTTTGATTCTGTTGAACTTGGTTAATTGTTGGATCTTCTTCTAAGATTACCCCTTAACTTTCCCTAACCCACTCCCTCTGAGGATGTGTTAGGGGTTGAGGCACACTAAAGAAATCAGTTATGCGCGTCATTTGCGCATCCATTTGTTGGTTCTCCTGAGTGGTGTTTAGAATCAGAGGGTTAAAGATTATACCCATTATCTATGAAAGCATCTGGACCATTTCATGGTTACTTTCGTCCATTTGCTGTCTAATGACTACTGCAGATTGATTTGTTAAATTTGGTATTTGGGAAGAAACTTCTTCGATTTCTGGTTGGACATTTCGACCCCTGTTATTAACCGTAGATCCATAACCTTGTAATGGCGAAGTAATGTTCATCACAGGGTCTAAATATGTTGAAGTAGAGTTATGTAAACCCATCATAAATGAAGATGGTATGCCATAAGGCCGCTCACGACCGTTTTGGGGCACGGAAAAACTAGGTGGCCTCTGAGGCCTATGAAAAATATTTCCCCCTGGAGGGGGGGGGGGGGGGTCCCTTGTGAACCCTGTGGCCCTACATAGATCAAAAGATGGTCGGTATAAGCATTCGACTGCATTGGCGTCGAACTTGTTGACAAGGACATAGCTTTAGAAAAAGGCGAAGAAACCGTAGTTCCCCCTGTCGAAGTGGCTGGGGTGGTACTTCATCATTGTTAAGAGGATTTTGATTACCTATTTGGCCTTGATTCGCCATTTTCCTAACATATTTTCTTTTGGGTATTTCCTTGTTGTTTATGGATAATTTACCACTCCTAAGTCTCATACAACACAGAAACATACAAAAAGATAATGAAGATTTTCAAAACTTTTTTACTGGAGTAGAAAAATGATAGACATATTGAACACAAGTCCTAATGGGCATGACAAGTTATTTATTGTGAAATTTGGTTAACAACCACTGGCATTCCAAATTGAATAAAAATTGGTGACTTGAAGGATCGACCAGATTGATCCTAAGTACATGTGTTCTTATTCAAAACTTATGTTCTTGAAATATATCATTTCAGCTAAAAACTCATGAAGTCGAAATTCTCAGTCAACAATTGTAAACAATACTAAGACTTGAATTTGTGTTTTATGAAAGTAACTTAGTTGGTAAATAGGCCTGAGATTTTTTGAAGTATTTATGGGTGTGATACGGTGGCAGAACCGACTGTTATACTGGTTTGCATTTTGTATTCGCAAATGTCGCGGTAAGCAAGAGTCGCCACCGACTTTCATTTCATCCAACGAAGGGAAGGAAAAAGAACAGAAAAAACCTTTTTCGAGAATATTTCTAAGTATGGGGGGTAGATTATAAAAAGGGAAGGTGTTAGCACCCTTTCTATCCGTAGTTTTCTACGGGCTCTTAGGTACTTGCTCATTTTAAAATTGCTTGTGTGTGTGCTTGTTTTGAAAAGTTTTATTTACTTTGTTTTAACCCTTATTTCTGTCCTCAAGAGTGTTACGAAGTTGTTTTTGAAATCTTTGTTTGAAAAGTGTTTGGTGTGAAAAAGGTTGTTTGTTTGAGCAAGTACTTAAGAACTAATCTACCTACTCGAAAAAGACTGTTCATTTTCCTTTTTTAGACAATGCTATTCCATTATTGAGAAATAGGTAGCACCATCATTGGAGTTTTTAGGGACATTCTAAGGGACATGTACGGTCACAAAAGCAATGTTAAGGAATTTTAGTAACCCTCCTAAAGCCTTAAATATCTTTTCTGAGGCGACATCCGAATGGATTATTTTTTAGATCTTTCGGGGCTAGAGGATGACCGCTAGCAAACCCTATAATTCATGACCGTTTAACCGAAGGCAACCGAAGTGGAGTAAACCCTAGGAGTGAGTATGTGTGAGTGTAATTTTCAGTTAATTTATCTTTGCACATTTAGGGTTTTCTACTATATTAATTTTCAAGTATTCTTTCCATACAATCCTATTAGCATACATCTAACAGTTTATAATTGCAGAAATTAAAATGGGGAAAGTTTAAAGTTCTAGCTATTACATGGCTTTCGCAGATACATAATTATTTTTTACTATAAAATAAAAGGCAGAATTAAAACCTAATTAAAGCTATTACAACCTCGGAGCAGTTACAATAATAATAAAAAGGAAATTAAAAACGCGTGGCGAGTTAAATGCGAGTACGATTAGAAAACCTAAGAAATCTAATTGAGAAAAATATTTAAGTTATTTTTGAAGAAAAATTAATTAGGTTATGTACCAAATTAAACCCTAATTTTAATTATTTTTAATCATGAAAAATAAGATTTAATTGCCTTAATTTAATTAAATTAATTAATTCAAAGAAATAAAATATATTATGAAAAAAAATGATTTTTTGATGTTTTTGTGATTTTTGATTAAAAAGAAATAATTTTGATGTTATTTTAAAAAGAAAAAATAATTAGGAAATAATTAAAAAGAAATAAAAAAAAAGATAGAATGGGCATGTTTGCTGAATGAAAGGGGGGTGTATTGTTGAAAATATCCAGGCCCATGAAGCTAGTCAGCCCAGTCAACGCTTGATCCCATGTGGTGCTGACCTGAGAGTACACCATGATCCTTCAGTGATAGGCGTTGGAACTGGTTGATCATGAATCCGCTAGTTGGATATGTGTGGTGCATGGTGGACGCTTAGACAAGTGGTGTATATGATCTGCAAAGAAGAATTAAAACAAAGAAAATTGCTGGGACCTAGGATAGAACCCGAGTCCTCCCACTCATTGCAATGCACGCTTCACCAACTAGGCCACATGTTTTATTTGTTAACATAATAACAATAATATATAATATATAAATCAAGGTAACTGAGTCACAAACGCACGCGAAATTCAAAATGGCCAGTTAGATCTTGACACGCCTTCATCCTCCTCCCTATTCCATCGTTTTAGACAACGACCCTTTACCCACAGCAATTTCCGTCACTATAGGCTTTAGTGACGGTTTTTGTGCGTTGTTATAGACCTGCAGTATCTCAAAACGCAAAGCAAGCAATATTAATCAGAGCTAAGAACATAGATCCACTAAGAATCTTGTCCTGAGTTCATTGGTATCATTAATCAGTCCTAATTTTGCCTCTACGAGGAATCCCTAATTTGAAGCTTCCAAACCCTAATAATGGCGTAAGCTTGTTCCTGCACTAGAAATCAAATCCAGGCTATCCAAAAGGTCACAAACATGATTATGAATACATTTATGCAAGCAAATCGAATGTAAAATGCGTAAAACCCTGAAAACGAATTTGAGTTACAAGGGTGAAAATTGTGATCTGTATCTTACAGTTTAGGACGTTTTGTGGCTTGAGAATGATTGGAATCACTTCAAAGTACGTCCAGGAACAAATTAATGACTTTGGAATTGCTTGAATTGGACTGCAAATGAAAATCCGACCTACACTTTTCTTTGGAAATTTTGGAATTTGTTCTTCTCTAATGCCAACCTCCGTTTTCGTGCCAGGCCTTACTCAATATATAACCCTGAATGAATTAGGGTTATAAAAACTACATGTATCTTTGAAAATTTTGAAGATTTGATCTCTTTCCTTCCTTGTATGATTTGTTTCTAAATTAGGCCTAATCATGCCATTCTTGTACCAATCCACCTTGATTCGATTTGATTCTGATATGTCAACATAATTGGCTTGTGATCCTGTCCAAAAATCAGATCAAAACAAATCTTTGCTATTATTTATCATTTATTTGATTTAATTTAGTTTTTAATTAATAAAAAATCAAAATAAAACGGAAAATGAAGCAAATAATGTGTGGGTGAATATTTGGGTCGTGGACCATGTTATGAGTGAGGTTCAAGCATAAAAAGTTAGGCCCATTTAACAAAAAGTGCATATTTGAGTACATTTGACTTTTGGCAATTTTGCAAAAAAGGTCAACTTTGACAAGGCATATCTCATCCAATTTTAACCCTAGAGAGATGTTCTTGGACTTTTTAGAAAGCTTAGGATATCCCCTAAAAAACCTTTTGGTTTCATTTCAAATGGGTCTTCCATGTCCATGTAAGAAGCTTTGACCTAGAAGGTGTTTTTGTTGACTTTTCAAAAGGACCTATAATGTAGAAATTCCTATCTTTTGATGAGTGCATATTTTGAAATTGAGGGATGAAGATGGGTTATAGGGAATTGAATCCTCTTCAAAATGAGCCTTGGAATGAAAATTTCTGATAAAGTATTAGGAAGTTATGCTTGGTCAAAGTTTGGTTGACTTTTCTTGAGAAACCCTAATTTAGCAACTTTTGGGTTTTGACGAATTTGGGACATTCCTTGGGGATTCATGATCAACCATTGATAAAATGATGAATATAACTTGAAAATGTTGATGTTGACCAAAAATCTTGAAGTTTGACTGTATGTGGGCGACAATTGACTTTTGACCTAGTACAATTGATTTTCAGGCATCTGAGCAGTTGACTGAGCAAACCTCTTGTGCAAGGCATAAAACTTGACATGGATGATCTTGAGAACATATTAGGACCATGGAAAGAATTTGGGACCTTTGGATCTCCCATACCCTGATGAAAATGGAAACCCTAATTTGGGGTACATTGCCTTAGAAGAGAGTTTGTCTGGTCAACTCTTGGGCATCCTTGAGCAACTTGAGGACCTCAATGGGAATGTATTGAGTAAAATGCGAGGGCAAATTTTGGGGTACAACAGCTGCCCCTGTTCAATCTTCTTAAACTTGAGGATGTAGATTGGCTTGTCTGCCTTTCGTAATCTGAAGGTGGAAGATGATTGAACACTAAGTGCCCAGAAATTTGCACTCGTCTGAGATGGTGCGGGACTGTGAAGGTAGTATCGGGAATGGCCTTACAGATGCCATTTGGAAAATATGACGGAGAATCGTCGGAGATGGGCTTAAAGATGCCATTCGGCAGAGGTGACGGCGAAGCATCGGAGATGGGCTTAAAGATGCCATTCAGAATAATGTTGATTTTGTGAGATATTCCTTCGATGAGGATTCCTATTCCTGTCGTTAAGGAGGGATCTGCTGAGGAATGTCGGTCTCTGTCTTGGGAGAAGTATAATTTTGGGAGCTTCAGTTGTCCGTTACTCTACTAGGGAATCCTCTTTTAGTCGAGGAGGTGAAAGTGAACTGCTATCTGGTCGTGCTCTAGGATTTACAGTGATTTGCTGAGGATAACAAGATTAACTGCTATTTGGTTGTGCTCCAGGTTTCACAATGACTTACTGGGGAGATGAGATTAAACTTGCTATCTGGTTGTTCTCCAGACATTGCAATTTCTTAATTCTTATCTGGTCGTGCTCCAGGCTTCAGAAGGATTTAAGTGGTTATTTAGTCGCATCCGAGTTTCAACTTGAACTTGAGGCATACTAATATCCGATCGATTTCCGAGCTTCATAGTAATTGGCCGAGTAAACTGCTATTTGGTCGAATTCCAAGCTTCGCAGTACCTTATACTGTTATCTGGTCGTGTTCCAGGTTTCACAGTGTCCTTTGCCGCTATCTGGTCGTGCTCCAGTCTTCACAGCGTCTTATACCGTTATTTGGTCGTGCGCCAGGCTTCACGGTGTCTTACACCACTATCCGGTCGATTCCAGGCTACATAGTATCTTGTACTATTATCCGGTCGATTTCCAGGCTTCATAGTAACTTGCTGGGGGTTAAGCTGTTTTCCGGTCGCTTTCCGGGCTTCATAGCTTGAATTTAAGATATACCACTATCTGGTCGATTCCAGGCTTTGTAGTATTTTGGTGAAATCAAGATATTATCCGGTCGATTTCTGGGCTTCATAGCTTGAACTGGAATAGAAATCTTAGCATCGATTTGACTTAACCAAGGGAAACTTGTGAGAACTTCAACTAGGAGAGAAATCTTAGTGTCGATTTGACTGATCTCGGGAGAGGTATCAGATTAACTTTGACTGGCGTAGAAATCAGGGGAATCTTAGCGGCGATTCGGATGACCCAGACGAAAGTCTTAAAATGTCTTCAACTAGAATATAAACCTTAGTGTCGGTTTGACTGAACCAGAGAAAACTTGTGAGAACTTCAACTAGGAGAGAAATCTTAGTATCGATTTGACTGATCCCAGGAGAAGTCTCGGATTAACTTTGACTGGCATAGAAATCAGGGGAATCTTAGCGGCGATTCGGTCGACCCAGACGAAAGTCTTAAAACATCTTCAACTAGAATAGAAACCTTAGTGTCGGTTTGACTGAAACACGGAAAACTTGTAAGAACTTCAACTAGGAGAGAAATCTTAGTATCTATTTGACTGATCCCGAGAGAGGTCTCGGTTAACTTTGACTGGCATAGAAATCAGGGGAATCTTAGCGGCGATTCAGATGACCCAGACGAAAGTCTTAAACGTCTTCAACTAGAATAGAAACCTTAGTGTCGGTTTGACTGAACCAGAGAAAACTTGGAATATCCTCAACTGGAATAGAAACCTTGGTGTCGGTTTGACTGAACCAGAGAGAACTTGTGATAACTTCAACTAGGAGAGAAATCAGTATCGATTTGACTGATCCTGGGAGAGGTCTCAGATTAACTTTTATTGGCATAGAAATCAGGGGAATCTTAGCGGCGATTCGGTTGAACCAGACGAAAGTCTTAAAACATCTCCAACTAGAATAGAAACCTTAGTGTCAGTTTGACTGAACCAAAGAAAACTTGTGAGAACTTCAACTAGAAGAGAAATCTTAGTATCGATTTTACTGATTTCGGGAGAGGTCTCGGATTAACTTTGACTGGCATAGAAATTAGGGGAATCTTAGCGGCAATTTGGCAGACTCAGACGAAAGTCTTAAAACGTCTTTAACTAGAATAGAAACCTTAGTGTCGGTTTGACTGAACCAGAGAAAACTTGGAATATCCTCAACTGGAATAGAAACCTTGGTGTCGGTTTGACTGAACCAGAGAGAACTCTTGAGAACTTGAGTGCATATTTCCCTGAAAGGTCAAGAGTTAGTCGTATGCAATGTCATGATGCATGAAATGCATTGAGTAATGATGTTCCCAAAATAAATGAGATTGTGTTGTATAATATGTATGCGCACGCCATGATGTATGGATATGTAATGCCATTGCGATATTCTCGAGCTAGGGAGAATAAATCCTGGACTGCTGCTGGAGAGTATAAGGAGTTGAGTTCTTCGTTCCGCTGGGGATAGTGAATGAAGATGATTAGCTGGAGATTTACATCCATTCTGCTTGAGAATATTCTGTCGGGAGAGACTTTGTATGAGAACAATCCTGCGGGGTAATGACTCTATGGGGAAGGGAGATACTCTGTTAGAAGATCTGCTGATTTGGAGAGATAAAATCAGCTGAGGATGAACTTCCATTGCTAGAGAGAAGAGCTCTGTTGGAGATTGAGCTTCCACTGTTAGAGAAATAAACTCTGCTCGGGAGAGAACTTTATAAACTGTTTATGAATATACAACTCGACTGGGGAATGCAGACATTAGCTTTCTGAAGGAACCTGCTGGGGAAGGAATTCCTGCTTGGGGATACAGAGGTCGGAACTTGGTCGTCTCAGCTCTATGGGGAGTATACGTATCACTGGCTTATATGTGATAGTGACTTCTCTTCCAACTGTCTCTGTCCCTTGTACGATGACGGACGGGGTAACTGTCGGCATTTAGGTTTTGCACCAGTTTCTTTGAGTTCTTAGTAACTGTCTTTCTGTTTTCTATGCAAGTATTTGTGAACAGTAATCATATTCAAACACATATGTTAAGAATAAAACATTGGACGTTTTTGCAAAACAAAACAGAAAAAGGAAAAACAAACACAGAGTTTTGTACTTGAAAGATGCTTTGTATTGATTTGAAATTTACCTATAACAGGCGTTTTTTTTTTACAAGGAGGTTGACGCTCTGGTAAGAGAACGCCGCCATAAAAATGGAAATTATTACAGGAATTGTGTACAAAAAGAAAACAGCTATGTGTAGTGATCCCATTGAGTTTCAATTCTGCTATTGCCCCTATGTCTTCGAGCATCTCATCACTTTGTTGTTTGTCCGAAGCTGACTGGATTGATCGGTACCGTTTGAGCTCGATATCTGATTACTGAAGTTTGATCCCAAGGTGATCCAATGGGACATAGTGATACGCTTTAATCCCTAACTTTTGCCTGGACCGCCCTTTCGGGTTTTCAGTCCACCGGGAGACCCTTTTTTGCCCAAGCTGCTTTTTCAAGTTTTCGACTTTCCGGGTGTACAATTTTTATCATTTTTATCCCTAATTTTTGCCCGAACCCTTTTGGTTTGCCGGGATTCCCTTATTTTTGCCTACGTATGTCAACCTAGCGGGTTTTTATTATGCGTAGTATTTTTTTACTATGTCCACATTAACAGGGTGTGGAAGGTCGTCACCATCCATGGTGGTCAGAATCATGGCTCCACCAGAAAATATGTTCTTGACTATAAATGGTCCCTCATAAGTGGGAGTCCATTTGCCCCTGGGATCACCTTGTGGCAGTATGATGTGCTTGATTACCAGATCCCCTACTTGATACACTTGTTGTCTGACTTTCTTGTTGAAGGCCTTGATCATCCATTTCTGATGCATTTGACCATGGCAGACAACAATAAGTCTTTTATCATCGATTAAGTTCAATTGATCAAGTCGAGTCTGGATCCAATCATCTTCGCTCAAACCTGCATCCTTCATAATCCGTAGAGAAGGGATCTGGACCTCTATGGGTAGGACAACCTCCATACCATATACCAGAGAATAGGGTGTTGCCCCTGTCGACATGCGTGCTGATGTACGGTACCCGTGAAGAGCAAATGGTAACATCTCGTGCTAGTCTTTATATGTCACCGTCATCTTCTGTATGATCTTTTTGATATTATTGTTAGCAGCTTCAACAACCCCATTCATCTTCGGCCGGTAAGGAGAAGAGTTGTGATGCTGAATCTTGAACTGCTTATAGAGTTCAGTGATCATTGAGTTGTTGAGGTTGGTACCGTTGTCTGTGATGATTCTCTCAGGGATACCATAACGACACACCAGGTTATGCTTGATGAACCGTGCCACCATGTTCTTAGTAATTGTAGCAAAGGAGGAAGCCTCAACCCACTTCGTAAAGTAATCAATGGCCACTAGGATGAAGCGATGCCCATTGGACGCGATAGGTCTGATTTCGCCGATCATGTCAATACCCCACATTGCAAAAGGCCAGGGAGCCGTCAAAACATTCAAAGGATCTGGAGGTACATGCACCTTATCAACGTAGATTTGGCACTTATGACAGGTTCGAGAATGCTGATAACAGTCGGTTTCCATAGTGGACCAATAATATCCTGGCCGTAGGATTTTCTTTGCCATGGTATGTCCACTGGAATGAGTGCCAAAGGTACCTTTGTGTAGGTCTGCCATGATCCTCTTTGCCTCGCTCTTGTCTACACACCGCAGTAAGGTAGAGTCATGGTTGCGCTTATAGAGGATTCCATTACTGAGGAAGAACTTTGCAGCAAACCTTCTCAAAAATTTCTTGTCATTGACAGATGCCCCCTGGGGGTATTCTTGAGCCTCGAGATACCTTTTCACCTCATGAAACCAAGGTTTTCCGGCTACCTCCTCAGTATCGATCTCACATCAGTATTCCGGTTCATCCAACCTCTCAATAGTGATTTGGGAAGCTTCATTGTCCCACCTAACCTTGAACATTGACGACATAGTAGCTAGCGCGTCCGCTAACTGATTCTCTTCTCGTGGGAAATGTTCAAAGGTGATCTCTTCAAAATGTTGCAGCAGTGTCAGTACATACTCATTGTAAGGAATAAGGTTCGAGTGCTTCGTATCCCACTCGCCTTTGATCTGACTTATCACCAAAGAAGAATCCTCGAATACACTCAAGAACGTGATCCTTAGGTCAATAGCATCTCTAAGACCCATGATACATGCTTCATACTTCGCCATGTTGTTGGTACAGTTGAAACATAATCGGGCAGTGAATGGAGTATGATAACCCTCGGGAGATATGATTACAGCGCCGATACCATTACCCAGTGTGTTTGAGGCTCCATCAAAATACATAGACCATCAGGATCCTTTCTCAGGTCCTTCATTCGGTCCAGGTTCTTCACAGTCGGTTACCAACATGATATTCTCATCCGGGAACTCGAAATTCATGGACTGGTAGTCATCCACAACCTGATGTGCCAAATGATTCGCTAACACACTTCCCTTGATTGCTTTTTGGGTTGTGTATTGGATGTCGTATTTGGTTAAGATCATTTGCCACCTTGCTATCCTTTAGGAGAGAGCGGGCTTCTCAAAAATGTACTTGATCGGATCTATCTTAGATATTAATAAAGTAGTGTGGTTCAACATATACTGTCTCAGTCAGCGAGCAACCCATGCCAAAGCGCAGCAAGTTTTCTCGAGCAGTGAGTATCGTGTTTCACAGTCGGTAATTTTTTTGCTAAGGTAGTATATTGCATGCTCTTTTCGACATGACTCGTCATACTGCCCCAACACACACCCTATTGAATTATCTAGCACTGTTAAGTACATTATCAAAGGTCTTCCTTCAGTCGGAGGCATCAGAATAGGAGGCTCTTGGAGATATTGTTTGATTCTGTCAAAGGCTACTTGGCATTCGTCATTCCATTTTACCACTTGATCTTTCTTCAGAAGCTTGAAGATTGGCTTACAAGTAGCAGTCAGATGTGAAATGAATCGGGAAATGTAATTTAGGCATCCCAAGAAACCTCTAACTTCCTTCTCTGTACAGGGAGCCGGCATATCTTGTATGGCCTTCACCTTTACAGGGTCTACCTGAATACCTTTGTCACTGACGATGAGTCCCAAAAGCTTACCAGACCTTACCCCGAAGGTGCACTTGTTCGGATTTAACCTCAGCTTGTACGTCTTCAACCTATCAAACAGCTTTTGTAGATGATCAAGATGTTCTTCTTCAGTTTGAGACCTAGCTATCATATCATCGATGTAAACCTCTATCTCATGGTGAATCATGTCATGGAACAGAGCTACCATAGCTTGCTGATAAGTTTCCCCAACATTCTTCAACCCAAACGGAATCACCTTGTAGCAGAAAGTGCCCCACTGTGTAACAAAGGTTGTCTTCTCCATGTCTTCAGGTGCCATCTTGATTTGATTGTATCCTGAGAAACCGTCCATGAAGGAAACGAATTTGTGTTATGCGATGTTATCAACCAGAACATCGATGTGGGGAAGTGGGAAGTCATCCTTGGGGCTTGCCTTGTTCAAGTCTCTGTAATCCACATACATTCGTACTTTACCATCTTTCTTAGGTACTGGAACCACATTAGCAACCCACTGCGGATAGGAGGTGACAGCTAAGAACCCTGCATTGAACTTCTTCATAACCTCGTCTTTAATCTTTTTTGACATCTCAGGGCGCATACGGCGAACCTTTTGCTTTATCGGAGGGTAGTCTTCTTTAGTCGGCAGACGATGAACCACTATATTTGTGTCTAGTCCTGGCATGTCTACATATGACCAGGCGAAGATTTCAACATACTCATGCAACATCTGTACCAATCGCTGTTTGACATTAAGCTCCAGATTTGCACCTATATTAACCTCTTTTCTGTCTTCCTCTGTACCCAAGTTCATTGTCTCAACTGACTCTTCATGAGGCTGTATGGCCCTTTCCTCCTGCCGTAATAGTCTAGCAAGTTCTCCGGGTACTTCATAATCTTCCTCACCTTCGTCCTCGGCTTGGTTGATCGGATTTTCAAAGTCATAATGAGCAGTAGTAGAACTGTTATCAATGGGATCCAGAGTGGATATGGATCTGCATTTAGATACGTGAGTGTGTGTAAGAGCATAGCTGTATAGACAGAATAAAAGAAAAGAAAGAAAAAGAGCACAAAATTTGTATGCAAACGTTCAATGCTTTATTAATGTCATATGAAAATGAAACATGATAACCCTCACAAATAGAACCATTGTGCCTTGGGTAAGACACATGGCTATAGAGTTTATATTGTTTTTAAATTACATATGCGAAAAAATCAAAAAGACAATTACTCTTGAACAAAAGTAATCGGCACAAAGTCCTTGGAAGTCCAGTTACTGAATCCACCATTGGTAGTCGGGAAGATCCAGCTGTCAATGTCGGAATCACCATCACTGTCTTCAAGTGCATTGACCCCAGGATTGCTAATGCGTAGGGGAGGTCCCCCAGCCCGAGCACGACAAACAGCCCTTTGAGCACCTATAGTAAAGCCCAAACCAGATTTGTCAGACTTGTAATGAATAACCGGGAGCTGACCCCAAATGGTAGACCCACCTTCTTCAACCACTTCTCATGCATCTTTGAGAGAAGCCATCTTCAAAGGAGGCTTGGTGACTTTCGGAGGACTGTTGGTAGTTTTCTGCTGTAGCCAAAATCTGAGGTACCTCTTCAAAGTTCTGGCAAGGAGTCTCGATGAACTCGCCATCCATCTCTACATACCTAAAGGAGTTCAAGTGACTGATCATGTACTTCTCTTCACCGTGAACAATAACAATCTTTCCTCTTACTGGGTACTTCAACATTTGGTGGAGGGTGGAAGTAACAGCCCCAGCCCCATGTATCCAAGGGCGTCCCAAAAAGTAAGAATATGATGGTTTGATATCCATTACGTAGAAAGTGGAGTCGAAAGTCTGGGAACCAACTTTGATGGGGATATCCACTTCCCTGTGCACCATCCTCTTCGACCCATCGAAAGCTCTCACTACTATATTGCTAGGCTTCAAGGTCAAGCCTTCGCAGTCCAATCTGTCTAGAGCTTTTTTAGGTAGCACATTCAACGAGGAGCCAATATCTACCAAAACATGGGCCAGAGTCGTGCCCCTGCATTCAACGGAAACATGAAGAGCATCATTATGCTTCCTTCCTTTTGGTTTCAGATCTGCGTCAGAGAAACCCAAACCATTATCGGTAGATAGACTAGCCACACATTCTTCAAACTGATCAGCAGATGTCTCTTGTGGTACGTGAGTCGTCTTTAAAAACTTAACCAAAGCCTTCGCATGGGCCTCGGAGCACACCAGTAAATCCAACATAGAAATTTTGGATGGGGTCTGCCCCAGCTGCTCGACCATGTTGTAGTCGCTCTTCTTTATTATCTTCAAAATTTCTTCCATTTCTTTCTTGGTAGCTTCTGGTATGGTTACTAAATTAGCCCTTGTCAGGACATGCTCAATTAGTATGTCTTTTCCTCGAGTCTCGGCCGACTCGGTGATGGAGGGTTAACAGGAGTAATTACTGGAGTTGCAGTAGTAGTCTCGGGTGGAACCACAGCAGGAATGATCACAGGTCCGATAGTGGTCTTTTGAGGAGAAATCTCAGGGGAGAACACTCTTCCACTTCTTGTTATGTTACTGGTTCCGGAAATATTGACAATGTCGGAATCAACATCTTCAGCAATCTTGTCTTCAATGGCTAGCATATCCTGCTTGACGTCGTAGTAATAGACGTCAGCCCCATAGTTCCAAGGAACAACTTTATCCGAGGAATATGGGATTGGCCCAGGCATGGTTATGATCAACGGAGTCACTTTCGGAATTGATGTAATCCTGACGTGTCTCTTAATAGAGGCCCTGGGAGGATTAGCGGAAATGGTTATGATGGCAATGTCTTCACAGGAAATAGTCAGAATGGGAGTCTTCTCAAATAGAATCTCTTTGTCATCTATCAGGCGCTGAACACCTGCCTTCAACAAAGGGAAACCAGTTGGTAGAAACAAACAAAAGTGGCAACCTTCACCACAGCCCGGAAATAAACTGGCTTTCAACAAACTCTCCTTGATAGTCATGAGTGAGGTTACCAATTCTTCCACAGAGGTCACAAACACATCTTCTTCAACGGCATTAACACCCCGACCATGTTTCGGCATGGGAGTAGTGATAACGTTAGGAGTCTCAAGGGGATCAAATTCAATCTCTTTAGCATCAACCAAATCTTGTACTTTGTTCTTCAAGGTCCAACAATCATTGGTGTCATGGTCTGGAATCTTCTAATGGTAAGCACAACGAGCATTCAGTTTATAGTAGGGAGAGGTGGTGTTCGGATTTTTAGGAGCTTCCCTCAGAGTAACCACATTGGTCTTCAGCAACTGAGGTAAATCTGAGACGGCGTCATGTTGATTCAAGTGAACTGTCTAGTTGGCCTCTCTGCTCTCGGATGATTATTTCTTTGCTGAGCAGGTGCAGGGTTGGGAATCATAACAACCCCTACCGCCGAACGGCGCTCGGTTCGATTCTGATTCTTTTGGTTGTATACAACACTGACTTCCTTTTTACCTACAAACGGCTTCCTTGCAACACCAGAAGAGGCATCCTTCAAAAATTTTCCACTTCAGATTCCAGCTTCCACTCTTTCTCCCGTTAAAATTAGTTCAGTAAAACCCGAAGATGAACTTCCAATCAGATGGTTGAAGAACGGCCCAGTCAAAGTTCCCATAAACATATCCATGAGCTCCCGGTCAGCCAAGGGAGGTTGAACTCTTCCAGCCAAATCTCTCCACTTTTGAGCATAATCCTTGAAACCCTCGTTCGAACCCATGGACACATTTTGGAGTTGTGTACGGGTGGGAGCGAGGTATGCATTATATTGATATTGCTTATAAAATGCAGTAGCAAGGTCTTCCCAGTTACAAACATTGGCTCTTTCCAGCTGATAGAACCAATCCAATTGTGTTCCAGACAGACTATCTTGGAAGAAGTGAACCCACAGGTCTTTGTCAGCAGTGTGAGGTTGTATCTTCCTCACATAAGAACAGAGATGCATTTTAGGACAAGAGACCCCATCACACTTAGAAAATACCGGTGCCTTGAACTTTGGGGGGATGACAACCCCGAAGACCAGACCTAACTCTTCAAAATCCAGCCCAGGAACCTTCTAGATTTCCATAACACTCAGACGCTCTTCTAACTGTTTATACCTTTCATCAGCCGGAGGGTAATGCTCCTCATTGTAATCAGTTTCATTGTCCGACTCTTTAGGACTAGGGTCCTCTTCTCTGTTTTCAACCTCTTGATTCTCTCCCTCTTTAGATGAAGAAGCTAGCTCAACAACCCGTCTTGGCGGCCCTCTGAACCTCCTGCTCATATGTGTCAAACCGGCCGTCCTCTTGGTTTTCTTGTTTTTCTTAGTAACCAGAGCCTTCAGCTCTTCATGTCCTTTGGCCAGAGCCACAATCATTTGCTGGAATTGCGTTTTCTGAGTCTGAAGATCTTTCATGGTTTGTTCAAGAGCCATTACTGAAATAAACAACGGAGGTGATGAGAAACCTGTTATGAATCCTGTTATGCAATGATATGTATGATATGTATGCAATGTTTTCAAAGACTTTGGGAAATTTAACTTTGCGAACCAAAATGAAATAAATCTTTTATTAGTTAAATTCAAAGTTCAAATGCCTTTTAGGCGTTACAATTAAAAAAAATCTAAAAAAAACTAGAAAACAAAATCAAAAATCCCATGGATGCTTCCTCTTTGTGCCGAGATAGACATTAATTCTTCTTTCCTCCCGGAGCTGCTTTGTGAGCTCTAAAAACTTCCTCTCCTAGGCATAGAACTGATCCCTGTAAGTATCCCGCTCTTTCTTCAACTGAATCCAAGACCTCTGTAATTCTCTAAGATCAGTGGGCATATCAGGATAGAGAATTGTGTAAGGAATACCCCCTTCAATAGTGGGTTCCATAATCACTGGTAGAACGGACGTATAGGGTATCATAAGTTTCTGGGTGCGAGCTCGTACCCATTGGAGGTAAGGTTCCATAAGAATGGAAACCTTTGACCCCAAAGCCTTGGCGCCAGATCTGTTTACCATGCCCTAAGCTCGTATGAATCTCTGGAGATACTCTTGAACATCATCCTTATAGTTGAATACAATGCCCTCGATAAGTAACTCATGGGGACTATCCCTTCGAGCGTAACCAAATTGTCGCAGAGCTAAATAAGGATTGTAGGTTATACCCCCTCTAATGCCAAGTAACGGGACATTAGGGTATTCCCCGCAGTGGTCAATAATAGCAGTGTTTTCCATAGCTCGGGAACACCAGAGAATATCCGTGTGAACAAGTGACATTATTCATTGTGACCAACACAAACCTTCTTCATTCTTCATTATAGACTTAGGGAGGTGAGAAATAAACCACCTCGATAGCAACGGTATACAACACATAAGAACCCCTCTTCTCTTCATGGTACGAGTATGGAGAGCGTGCAAAATGTCTCCGAGCAAGGTAGGCATAGAGTTGCAAGAGAGGAAGATCTTGATAGCATTCACGTATATGAATAAGTCTGGATTAGGGAATAGTACTAACCCATAGATTAGAAGGGCCAAGACCTCCTCAAAAGCCTGGAAATCCATATCATCCCAAAACAGTTGGGCCTTGTCTATCAGGAACTTGGCTAGAAAACCCTTGACTCCGCTTCTTGTTTCCCAATTGGATACCACGTCGACCCGTTTCAGATGCAAAGCTGAGGCAATGACTTCTAGCTTAGGAACCTCTTCCAGACCTGTGAAGGGAAACTGTTCAAGAATGGGTATATCCAACATCTGAGAGAATTCTTCCATGGTAGGCACCAACTGATAGTCTGGAAAGGTGAAGCAGTGGTGCTTGGGATCGAAGAACTGAAAGAGTACACTCATCATCTTTTCCTCAAAGTTTGAAGTAACCAGGTTGAGAAGTCGACCATGTCTCTTAGTGAACGTAGAAGTTTCAGAAACCTTTGATACTAGCTCTTTGAGTTGGGCAGGTATCTTCACAAAGCTGATTCAGATAGTGTTTCGATGAACAGAAGCCATGATCTGCAAAACAGAACAAAGATAAATTCCCTTGGTCCTTGAAATGGTTAGTGCAATAAGAATGAATGCTATGTTATGATGCATGATATCATGATAAACCACATGTATAGTAAACACAGACAAATCACACCAAGCTCCTAGGTTTAAGGCTTGCATGAGGTTAAAGGTAAGTACCCTCTTGAAGTTTAGTTGGTTCAACCTGTCCTATAAATATGCAACCGGGTTCTAAAGGGATCTCAATATCGCTGATCATCCTTTATCGGGCATTGTTTCAGCTCAAGCAATCTTTTCTTGCAGCCGAAATATCCCGAAAGTCGGATCTCAATGAGTTTAGCATCGAGTATCAACCGATCCTTAGCTCTATACCAAGTCCGACTATCTCACTACTTTCTAATGGCCAAGTTGGTTCAACTAATGTTCTAAGGTCTGTTAGTGCTTCACGACACCACGTGGCGGCCCCGTATTCTCCTCGTTTCCCCATGAAGGATACTGGTACCAACCAAAGTGCCACACCAACACAACCATCGCTTAAACCATATCGGTCTACGCCGTACAGTCTCCACGATCTATTATTGTTTACCTAAAAAGTGCCCCCAGATCCGGGTGTAGAATCTATAGTAACCCAAGCAAAACCCTTTAAGAATAAAGCAAACAAACAAGAAAGCAATTTTGAAATGACCTAGATCCTAAGGTAAACCCCACTTTATTTTGTCCCCAACAGAGTCGCCAGTTCTATGATACGGTGGCAGAACCGACTGTTATACTGGTTTGCGTTTTGTATTCGCAAATGTCGCGGTAAGCAAGAGTCTCCACCGACTTTTATTTCATCCAAATAAGGGAAGGAAAAAGAACAGAAAAAACCTTTTTCGAGAATATTTCTAAGTACGGGGGGTAGATTATAAAAAGGGAAGGTGTTATCACCCTTTCTATCCGTAGTTTTCTACAGGCTCTTAGGTACTTTCTCATTTTAAAATTGCTTGTGTGTGCTTGTTTTGAAAAGTTTCGTTTACTTCGTTTTAACCCTTGTTTCTGTCCTCAAGAGTGTTATGAAGTCGTTTTTGAAAACTTTGTTTGAAAAGTGTTTGGTGTGAAAAAGTTGTTTGTTTGAGCAAGTACTTAAGAACTAATCTACCTACTCGAAAAAGACTGTTCGCTTTCCTTTTTTAGACAATGCTATTCCATTATTAAGAAATAGGTAGCACCGTCATTGGAGTTTTTAGGGACATTCGAAGGGGCATGTACGATCACAAAAGCAATGTTAGAGAATTTTAGTAACCCTCCTAAAGCCTTAAAGATCTTTTCCGAGGCGACATCCGAATGGGTTATTTTTTAGATCTTTCGGGGCTAGAGGATGACCGCTAACAAACCTTATACTTCATGACCGTTTAACCGAAGGCAACCGAAGTGGAGTAAACCCTAGGAGTGAGCATGTGCGAGTTTAATTTTCAGTTAATTTATTTTTGCACATTTAGGGTTTTCTACTGTATTAATTTTCAAGTATTCTTTCCATACAATCCTATTAGCATACATATAACAGTTTATAATTGCGGAAATTAAAATGCGGAAAGTTTAAAGTTCTAGCTATTACATGGCTTTCGCAGATACAAAATTATTTTTGACTGTAAAATAAAAGGCGGAATTAAAACCTAATTAAATCTATTACAACCTCGGAGCAGTTACAATAATAATAAAAATGAAATTAAAAACGCATGATGAATTAAATGCGAGTACGATTAGAAAACCTAAGAAATCTAATTGAGAAAAATATTTAAGTTATTTTTGAAGAAAAATTAATTAGGTTATGTACCAAATTAAACCCTAATTCTAATTATTTTTAGTCATGAAAAATAAGATTTAATTGCCTTAATTTAATTTAATTAATTAATTCAAAGAAATAAAATATTTTATGAAAAAAAATGATTTTTTGATGTTTTTGTGATTTTTGATTAAAAAGAAATAATTTTGATGTTATTTTAAAAAGAAAAAATAATTAGGAAATAATTAAAAAGAAATAAAAAAAAAAGAAGATAAAATGGGCCTGTTTGCTGAATGAAAGGGGGTGTATTGTTGAAAATATCCAGGCCCATGAAGCTAGTCAGCCCAGTCAACGCTTGATCCCATGTGGTGTTGACCTGAGAGTACACCATGATCCTTCAGTGATAGGCGTTGGATCTGGTTAATCATGAATCCGCTGGTTGGATATGTGTGGTGCATGGCGGACGCTTAGACAAGTGGTGTATAGGATCTGCAAAGAAGAATTGAAACAAAGAAAATTACTGGGACCTGGGATCGAACCCAAGTCCTCCCACTCATTGCAATGCACGCTTCACCAACTGGGCCACATGTTTTGTTTGTTAACATAATAACAATAATATATAATATATAAATCAAGGTAACTGAGTCACAAACACGCGAGAAATTCAAAATGTCCAGTAAGATCTGGACACACCTTCATCCTCCTCCCTGTTCCATCATTTTAGACAACGACCCTTTACCCACAACAATTTCCGTCACTATAGGCTTTAGTGACGGTTTTTGTGCGTTGCTATAGACCTGCAGTATCTCAAAACGCAAAGCAAGCAATATTAATCAGAGCTAAGAACATAGATCCACTAATAATCTTGTCCTGAGTTCATTGGTATCATTAATCAGTCCTAATTTTACCTCTATGAAGAATCCCTAATTTGAAGCTTCCAAACCCTAATAATGACGTAAGCTTGTCCATGTACTAGAAATCAAATCCAGTCTATCCAAAAGGTCACAAACATGATTATGAATACATTTATGCGAGCAAATCGAATGTAAAATGCGTAAAACCCTGAAAACGAATTTGAGTTACAAGGGTGAAAACCGTGATCTATATCTTACAGTTTGGGACGTTTTGTGGCTTGAGAATGATTGGAATCACTTCAGAGTACGTCCAGGAACATATTAATGGCTTTGGAATTGATTGAATCGGTCTGCAAATGAAAATCCGACCTACACTTTTCTTTGGAAATTTTGGAATTTGTTCTTCTCTAATGCCAACCTCCGTTTTCGTGCCTAGCCTTGCTCAATATATAACCTTGAATGAATTAGGGTTATAAAAACTACATGTATCTTTGAAAATTTTGAAGATTTGATCTCATTCCTACCTTCTATGATTTGTTTCCAAATTAGGCCTAATCATGCCATTCTTCTACCAATCAACCTTGATTCAATTTGATTATTATATGTCAACATAATTGGCTTGTGATCCTATCCAAAAATCAGATCAAAACAAATCTTTGCTATTATTTATCATTTATTTGATTTAATTCAATTTTTAATTAATAAAAAAAAATGGAAAATGAAGCAAATAATGTGTGGGTGAATATTTGGGTCGTGGACCATGTTATGAGTGAGGTGCAAGCATAAAAAGTTAGGCCCATTTATTAAAAAGTGCATTTTTAGCACATTTGACTTTTGGCAATTTTGCAAAAAAGGTCAACTTTGACAAGGCATATTTCGTCCAATTTTAACCCTAGAGAGGTGTTCTTGGACTTTTTAGAAATCTTAGGATATCCCCTAAACGACCCTTTTGGTTACATTTCAAATGGGTCTTCCATGTTCATGTAAGAAGCTTTGACCTAAAAGGTGTTTTTGTTGACTTTTCAAAAGGACCTATAATGTATAAATTCCTATCTTTTGATGAGTGCATATTTTGAACTTGAGGGCTGGAGATGGGTTGTAGGGAATTGCACCCTCTTCAAAATGAGCCTTGGATGGAAAATTTTTGATAAAGTATTAGGGAGTTATGCTTGGTCAAAGTTTCGTTGACTTTTCCTAAGAAACCCTAATTTAGCAACTTTTGGGTTTTGATGAATTTGGGACATTCCTTGGGGAATCATGATCAACCCTTGATCAAATGATGAATATCACTTCAAAATGTTGATGTTGACCAAAAATATTGAAGTTTGACTGTATGTGGGCCACAATTGACTTTTGACCTAGTACAGTTGATTTTCAGGCATCTGAGCAGTTGACTGAGCAAACCTCTTATGAAAGGCATAAAACTTGACATGGATGATCTTGAGAACATATTAGGACCATGGAAATAATTTGGGACCTTTGGAGCTCCCATACCCTGATGAAAATGGAAACCCTAATATGGGGTACATTGCCTTAGGAGAGAGTTTGTCTGGTCCACTTTTGGGCATCCTTGAGCAACTTGAGGACCTCAATGGGCAGGTGTTGAGTAAAATGAGAGAGAAAATTTTGGGGTACAACACTGGGAAAATTCAATCAGGTTATTGGGAAATGAACAATCAGTAAGGTTACTAACATCAGTAAGGTTACTGGAAACATCAATCAAGTGATTGGAAAATGAACAATCAGTAAGGTTATTGGCATCAGTAAGGTTATCAAGAAACATCAATCAGGTGATTGGAAAATCAACAATTAGTAAAGTTACTGGCATCTATAAGGTTACCGGGATACATCAATCAGGTGATTGGAAAATGAACAATCAGTAAGGTTACTGACATTAGTAAGGTTATCTGGAAACATTAATCAGGTGATTGGAAAATGAACAGACAGTAAGGTTACTGGCATCTGTAAGGTTATTAGGAAATATCAATTAGGTGATTATAAAAATGAACAATCAGTAACATTACTGGCATCAGTAAGATTACCGGGAAACATCAATCAGGTGATTGGATTAGGGATTTATGAGAGGTGTACTAAAACCAATGTCATTTGCAAAATGCGACAACAAGAAGCTATAATTTAAGGAATTACCTACTGCCGAGGTTCAATGTAGAGTATATAACTTAATGATAATGATGATTGCATTTGTAGGAAACATGGGTTGTGCTATGAGTTATGATTGATTTTGCTTAGGTGATGTGTATTTTAATTGATGTATGAAATCTAATGATTAATCAACGTATGTAATGAGTGACTTGGGTATATATTAATGAATGTTTTATTTTGTAGTGCCAATGAGTAATTGGGATTTTTGGGATAAATGCCAAATGAAATTTGGATTTTTGAGATTGCTAGATTCATGCTACGATGATATGAATGGGGTGATATGCATGGTTCGATGCTATAGCGCAGTGACATGATTAATGCATGATAATGATTTATAGAGTGTCTTAAATGCATCAATAAAGGGTGCCCATATGAAGGGCCGTGGATGGTTAAAATTGAGAGTTTATTTATTGTTGTACCCCAAAATTTTCCCTCCCCTTTTCTAATCAAGATATTCTTTCAAGGCTTCTCAAACACCCAAGGCACTCAAGGTTTGACCAGTCAACTCACCTCCTAAGCCCAAAGGTCTATAACTAGGGTTTTTAGTTTCTCAAGGAAATTTGGATTGCAATGGTCTCAATTGGCTTAAATGGTTCTTCATAGGTCCTCAATAAGTTCATGTCAAGTTTCAAGTCTTACATCACAAGTTTTCTCAGTCAATGACTCAGATGAGTAACAATCAACTATATTGATCAAAAAGTCAACAGTGGCCAACATACAGTCAAACTTCAAGATTTTGGTCAACATCAACATTTCAAAGTGATATTCATAATTTGATCAAGGGTTGATCATGATTCCCCAAGGAAATCTCTCAAATCATCAAAAGTCAATAATTGCCAAATTAGGGTTTCCTTAAGAGAAGTCAACTGAACTTTAACCAAGCATAAATTTCACATAGTTCATCAAATTTTCCCAAACCAAATCTCATTTTGAAGAAAATTCAATTCCCTATAACTTTGTTTTTTTTTTCTCCAGTCCAAAAAATAACTCATTTGAAAGATATGAGCTAAAACATTATAGATCATTTTCAAAAGTCAACAAAAGACACTTTTTGTCAAGGCAACTAACATCAAGATAATATCCTTAAAAGCAAAAATGATCAACATAGAGATTGTATAGGAGATATTTAGATTTCTAAAAAGTCTAAGATCATCTTCAAGAGTTTAAAATTGAGCAAGTTATGAGTTGCACAAGTTGGGAGATTTTGAAGAAATTCATGAAATGCAAATTTAACAAAATTGCAATTTTGAACTAGTGGGCTTAGTTTTTGATATCCAAACATGTTTATAAGATGTGATAGGACCTTTAAAAAACATTCACACTTGATCATGATTTTTATTGCCTTTATTTGATTTTTTATTCATTTAAAAATGAATTAAATTAAATAAAAATGAAAATAGAGTATAAAGACTTGGGCCTTTGGGTTGTACTATCTTTGCAGGCCCATCACCAATTCCAGCAAGCCAGCAACGTGGCCAGCTTCATTGCAAGCTTCAAAAGGCAATATACATGACAAAAATGGAAAGATATCAAAAAATTTAATGGCATTTGATGAGAGCCTTCATGGCTTGATTCATTTCCATCTTTGCTAGCGCTTTCCATTCTCTATATAAACTACAAAGCACATCATGTCGGAGACCACGAAACTACTGCATAACAAAACTCTCCAAATTTCTCAAGAAATTCCAAAATTTCTTAAAATAGAAAACCCAACTTCCAGCCCATATCAATCCAAACCAAGACCATCAATACACTCCTGAGATCCCCAGGAGTCTTCCAGGGTCCAGATTCGACCCCTAAGCATCCCCGAATCCCTTCATAGGAGCCCACTGTTTTGGTAAAATTTCTTGATCTCAAACTCTTTAATCATGTAATTTAAATCCATGTTACGCATACATTCATGTTATTGGTGATATCTGGATTAGAACTAACGTGTTACATGCAAGTTTGGACGCAAGGATAAGATCATGCCATTGTTAGAGCAGGATCTTAAGAGAGCTTCGAGTTTCTCAATCCATACAATTTCAGACAAAATGGATCTTACCATCAGATCCGTAAGGTCCAAATTAGTGGACCTAGATATTTTGTTTTCATTATTTGAGCCATTTTCGCAGGTTCACATTTTGGTGTGGTCGGAGAAGACTACCGGAGTTTGACTCTAGCGTCCATGAGTCTCGTTGACTTCGGCCAGGGCATGCATGAATTGAAACAATTTTTTAATTGGTTCGTTCAAATATTTAGGGTTCCACTGGGACGCGCGTGTTTGATGATCTGGCACCAGCTGACATTTCATATTATGATGCTTTCGTTTGATTATGCAAACGAATCACGCCACCCCAGTGGCAACACACGCGCACATAAGGCATTCATACTCCTTGTCCTGGGTTCGATCCATGGGCAAGGTGTTTTTATTTTTCAATGTTTTTATTTCAGATCCAATACAATCCAGGCTCAAGCGCTCACCATGCATTTTCATCTAACAATCATTTGATCTCAACCAGTCCAGATCTTAGGTTGCTGGTGATTCCCCCACGGTGCACCCCATTGAATTGCCCTCACTGAATCTCACAGGTGCATGGGCTTTATGAATTGGGTCTATATTCTTGCTTCTGACTGCACCCCCCCTAATTACTTGTTTTACAGCGAGGCCCATTGCATTTTTTATTATTATTTGTTTTGCATAACTAATATATATTTTTTTTAAATCAGTTTTATTTTAATAAACAAAAATCAGAAAATCAAATAAAAGTTAGATGTAGAATTTCATTAATTAACTTTATTTTTAAAATAAAAATTAATTAACTAAAATCATTTTTGAGTTTATTTTGTTAATTAAATTTGGTTAGAGTTAGGTTTATTATCATAAATCTTTTTCCAATTAAAAACCATAAAAAAACATTTTTCTTGCTTAGAATTTTTTAGGGTTTTTACATCTTTCTCTTTTCATCTCCGCACGCTCGTTTATTATTTCGTATTATTATTTTCATGAATTATGTAAATGTCGAAGGAATGTAAAAGTTAAATTTAGGACATTTATATTTTTCCCCATTTTGGTTTGTATTCCCCCATCCCGAAGTGATGTAATAACGTAGTTTAATTCCCACATTGTTATTTTTCCGCACTTGTATATAATAAAATGCTAGATGTATGCTTACTAGGATTGTATGACAAGATCTAAAAGCAAACGGTAGAAAACTTAACGTTCAAGATAAATATAACTGAAATACAACACACTTTTCACACACACACCTCTAGAGTGACCCCCACTTGTTGCCTCGGATAATACAGTCACGTCTCTCAACGTGAGAAGCTTTAGCAAAGACCCTTTGGTCAAATTATCATATTTCCTCAATGATGTTGTACCCCAAAATTTGCCCTCCCATAATCTTCAAAGTTTTGACAAGCATCAGCCCAAATTGTTCAAAGTCTACTCAAGGGCTACACAGTCAACCACTCTCCTAAAGCCAGTCAAACTAGGGTTTTGGTTCTTGCAAGGAATTTGAGGTTTTCAAGGGCTCAATCAAGTCCCATATGCTCATACACATTGTCAAGTATCTACATGCCAAGTTTCAAGGCTCACAAGGTCAAGTTGCACAGTCAAAAACCCTAATTGCTCAACAGTCAACTGTAGGGGCAAAATGGTCATTTGGCAGTCAAAAGTCAAAAATTTTGGTCAAAATCTTATTTTGAAGCCACAATCATCATTTGATCAATTCTTGATCATGATTTCACAAGAATGGCTCAAAAATCATCAAGGTGTCAAAAGTTTCTATTTTTGGAAAGCTGAAAAGTCAACTGTAACTTGACCAAGGCATAACTTTTTCATAGTTCATCAGAAAAATCCCATCCAATGCTCATCTTGAAGGGGAAGACATTTCCTACAACTCATCTTCACATCCCAAGTCCAAGAAATGCTCTCACAAAAAGTTGTCAATTTCAACATTATAGGTCATTTTCAAAAGTCAACAAAAAGGGACTTTAAGTCAAAGACCATAACTTGAGATTGGTAAATCAAAATGACATGGGACCAAAGACATTGGTTAGAGGACTTCAATACCTTTCCAAAATGTCCAAGAACATGTTCATAACTTCAAAATTGAGCAAGATATGCATTGGAGAAGTTGGGAAATTTTTGTGAAATGGCCAAAATCAATTATCCTTGAAACTTCATTTTTGACAAAAGGGGCCCACGTTTTCCACTTGTTTCAGCTTGGCCATGCTTCCCACGTGTCCCACAAATTATTTCAAGATTTAAAATTAATTTTTCAATTTTTATTTAATTTTATTTGATTTAATTCATTTTAAATCATTTAAAATCAAATAAAAATCAAGAAAATTAATTAAAGGGTATATTTTGTATTGAAATGCTTTGATACATCATCATGATCATTCCAATTTCGTGCAAAGGTCTAAATGAAGCAAGAATTCAAATTTTGGCTCAAAAATGGAAAGTGCTTCAATGGAGTTTATGGAAAATCCCAAGCATGAATGCATTGTGTTATTGGCCTTAATTCTGATTAAAACTCATTACATAACATGTATGCAAGCCATCACAAGTGAGATCACGACCTAAGAAGCTCCCAAACGGCCAAACGCATTTTCAAATTTCCAAGTAAAAAAGCAAATCTGAAAACCTAGTTGCAGCGCCTCTCAACCCTCCATTCCAATCCAAACATATTCCTGGTATCCCTAGGAAGCTTTGGCAATCAGAACCAAGCACAATCATTCAAGAAATCGTGCCATAGACCTCTTCCAGTTTGCTTCATTTTTCAAAATCGTATATCACATTTCATAAGCATTTAACCCATTTTCTTTGTTGTTTTGTGTTGCTAGGGGCTTTCTGAAGCTAATAGGATGATTCAATTGCGTTCTAATGCGTTATAGCATGATTCACCATTGAAACATTTTAGGTTTTTTCAAGCTTCAAATTGGGGATTTCCCCATACTGTAAAATTGGAACCTCACACTGCCATGGTTGAATTGAGAAAGATGAGACGAATCCAGTGAGCTATTCGCGCCCTTTTTATAGGGTGTGAGGAGCTAATTGCTATTTTTATTTTCACTGTGTTTTGGGGGGGTTTAAAACCCCCGCTATCTCATTTTTTACAGGGACAAACGGAGAAGAAGGCTGGCGTGGCAAGACCTGAGTGGAAGGTTCAAATCCACGCGCGCATTTTTTTTAGCATATAATGTTTTTTTTCTATATAATATTTCATTTCTATGTTACTTACAAACGCGCACGTTGGCTCAGATGGTGGGAACAAGGCTTGGTAAACGCTGGGACCTGGGTTCGAATCCCAGGTCCCCCCAAATAATTTCTATTATTTTGTTTCACATGTTTCCATGCAGTGCACGTCCCAGGGCTCACCATGCATCCCAACGCTTAGGCTTGACAAGTGGCTTCAAGACCAATCTGAAGGTCAGAATATGCAGTCCATGATGCACCCTAGTCAGCAAGCAAGCGCATGATCAAAAAAGTCAACGAGGCCTTTGCCTCAATGGGCCTGAATTCCAGATTGCACCCCTCCTATTTGGCCCACACCCCCTTGGTTTTCATTTCTTTTCTTTTATTATTTATTTGTTTTTTTGTTATTTCCTATTATTTTTAACCCTTTTATTTTATTACTAATAATTAATTTAACTAGCATTTTCATAAAAAACCAAAAAAATATAATTAACACTTTTATTATTATTATTTATTATTTTGTAAATAAACCATAATTGAACTAGTTTTTTTAATTAGGCCATTTTAACATTCCTTTTAATAATTAAAATAGATTTAGATTTAGGTTAATCTTTAACTTTGTTTCTTTTTATTTCTATTTTATTTCAAAAAAATATAAAAAAATCAAAAAAATATTTTCTTGTAATTAAAATAATTAATTAGTTTTCAATTTCATTTAATTACCAAAAAAAAGACCAAAAAAAATTAATTCCCTTTTCTTTATTCGCGCGTATTTAATTTGTTCGATTATTATGTAATTGCTCCGGACATGTAATAGTAATTAGGACTTTTACTGTTTTTTACTTTCCGTACTTATTTACTTAAAACGGGTCTTTGTAAAGATTTGGCGATGTATAGACCCGCGCCTTGTAATAGCGTAGGATTTACGTTTCCGCAATTTACTTTCCGCACCCCCTTAACTGTTAACTTGTATGAAAGAATGCATGCTAATTAAAAACAAGCGTAGCTCACCATGCCATGGTCAAAGATAAACTTAACATGAAAATAACACACAAATTCACACACCACTTCTAGGGTACGCCTCGCCTGTTGCCTTACCTTCGAAACGTGGTCGTCGAGTACAGCACGTTTTAGTAAGTCCTTATGTCCATGATCCAGTTGCCTCGGAAAAGTTGCCTCGGATTAAAAAAGGATCAATGGCATAAGGGTAGCTTCTAAGGTGTCCTACTGTTGCTCTGGTGACCACACTGTCCCTACAAACGAATTAACCCGAACAACTCCAACGATGGTGCTACCTACCTCTCAATGGTGGGATAGCACTGTCTAAAGGACTCTTACACAGCCTAATTCCTTAGAGTAGGTAGATTACTCATAGATACTTGCTCTATTCAAAAACAAATCAAAACTCTTTTCACACCGACACTTTTCAAAAAGCTTTCAAAACAATTTTTCAAACACTCTTGAGGACTGATACAAGAGTTATTCAGAAATCTTTAAACGAAACTTTTTTCAAACCCACTCACACTTTGAAAAGCAAACATTTTGAAAACATAATGAGCAAGTATCTAAGAGCCCATGGATAACCATGGATAGAGAGGGTGCTAACACCTTCCCTCTCTATAAATCTACCTCCCGAACCGAGAAACATTCTCGAAAAGGAATTTTGCTGTGCTTTTGTCCTTTCCTTGTTGGAGAACATAAAAGACGGTGGCGACTCTTGCTTACCGCGACATTTTGCGAAACCAGCTTTAAACAGTCAGTTCTAGATCCACCGATCACAGAACTGGCGACTCTGCTGGGGATAATCTTAAAGTGAGGTGTACCTTAGGATAGTTCATAACTGTGTTTTCAATTGTTGTGCTTTGTTTGTTTATTATTGTGGGCTGCATCGAAGTTACATAGATCCTAACCCGGATCTGGGGATACCCTGTTAGGTAGCATAAGCTGTGAGGGACCTGTCCGGCGTAGACTGACATGGGTGAAGCAGTGGCTACGTTGGTGTGGCGCCTTGGTCTGTACCGATATCCCTTGTGTCGCAACGAGGAGAATATGGGTCTTCTGAGGAGTCATTAAGCACCAACCGACCTTAGAACCTTAAATGACCCAACTTGGCCAATAGAACAGTAGCAGTATGCTACGCCCATTGAGGCTAAACTCTCGTGATGGTTCTGGCCGCAAGAAAAGGTTGCGATGCTGAAGTTATGACCGATTGAGGGTAGTCAGTGATATTGGGATCCTCTAGAACCCGGTTACTTCTGATAGGACAGGTCTTAACCAACAAAATGAAAGAGGGTAGTACCTGAACCTCATGCTGGCCTAAACTCTAAGGGTTGTCTTGTTTGACTTGTATGCTTTCAAACTTGACTACTTGCATGCTTGTTATCTGACACATGAGTTTCTTGCAGGTTTTGTTTATAGTCCTTAAACTGGACTTATTACAGGGCACCTCACACCTTTGCATCCACATGCATAACATCATACCATCATACCATTGCATACATCATGCATAAGGACTAATCCATTTCAAGGATCTCAAGGGCTTGTGATGCAGGTCATGATGAACCAGAATGTCTAGCAAGGGGCAAAGGGGATTTATTTTCCTCTAGCCAGGTTGATAACTTGAGTCAGGGGCTATGACCCACTTGATATGGTGAGCTTTAACTCTTGAAGAAGGTTCCCCTAGCCAAGGTTTTTTGGAAATCAAAACATGATGACTTGAGTCAGGGGCTATGACTCACTCGATATGGTGAGCCTTGACTCTTGAAGAAGGACTCTCAATAAAATGAAGTTCCTTCAATCAAGCTACAAAATTCAAGTTCTAACAATCTTTCTTGTCTACCCCGCGAGGTCCTTGAAAACATCGCATGCATATATACATATGATTGCATTACAGGTACCCTTGGTACAGATCACTTACCTTCTCCGCTGTTTATTTCAGCAATGGCTTCCCAACAAGATAACCAGGGTCTTCATGCTCAAGGGACTCAGTTCAGGGAGATCTTCCTAAGCCTATCCAAGGGACAGGAAGAGTTGAGGACACTCCTCATGGGGAATTTGGCCAAGAAAAATCCCGAAGATGACAAGGACGAACGGCTGAAACGTCTGCAAGCTGAGGTAGATACAATGAGAACCCAGATGCTGGGGAAAATGGCTCTTATCCAAGGCTTGGCTCGGGAGCAAGAGGAGTTGAGAACTGTGATCAACCTGCTTCATCAAGACAAATACAACAGTATGAAGCAAACGGTCAAGACTGGGGACCAAACCAGTAATCAGCCTCCGAGAAGACAAGAGTTTGGTATGGTGAAGAATGGACCTCTCCAAGGTGCTACTACCTCAAGGGTCCAACAACAACCTCACCAAGAACAACGGGTGGATCAGAGTAAGCCAAGCAGGTCCAAGAGGCAATTCATCCAGCTCAACGTGCCGATGTTTCAAGCTTTGCAACACCTGTTAAGGTTGAATCTAATTACACTAAGGACTCCTCTCCGGAATCCAAACACTTCTGCTCCCAACTATCATCCCAACAAAAGATGTGCATACCACTCTGATAGTCCTGGACATGACACTGCCGACTGCTGGGCTCTGAAGAACAAGGTCCAGGACCTGATTAATGAAGGAGCAATGGATTTCACCCAAGTGGGTCAGGATGAGTTCTTCTACCATCCCTATAGGATTCACCATTTGAAGTAACAAGTCCTGAGATGAGAAGACTTTTTGTTCATTAGAATTTTCAAGTTGTAATTTTCTTTTGATTGTTCAAATAATTATCATGTCAAATGTTGTTATTTCATTAATGCATCACATATGTCTGTTTTGAATCAATATATTCGCATTCGCTATATTTCAACTGCTTCCATTTTTTGATGTCAACTCTCAATTAATAATTCTAAGCCTCTTGAGGGAGGATGACGAAAACGATACCACGATTTTTACAGTATGCTTTTGAACAGACCCAGCTGATGAGGTACAGGCATTGTTTCAATCCCTAAACACTGGAGTCATAAGGAAGATAATCCCTCGTCAACCCCTTCGAGCCAAAGAAGTAGGAGTTTTTGTTTTCGAAATTTTTTAAAACCCTTAATCATAACCTGGGGCAGGGTAGTTCTCTCAGTTGATTCAAGTACACAACGAATGGCACCCAAAGAGGTCCTCACAAAACAAAAGACAAGTGATGGTTCCCTGTAAACGTAAAGACAGGCAGTCATCATTTCTCAAAAACTAAAGCCCAACAAATCAAAACCTATGAAGGAGACTTACAAAACTGGGGCATCCCGCTGACTGTAATCACAAAAGAAACAGTTCAGGCAAAAAAAAAACAGGGATAATGAAATCAAAAAGAAAAGAGGTACTACAAACCCTCAACAAAAAAAAGGGAAATGACTGCCTATTCTAAATTGTCAAAATCCGAACCATCACCAGAATATCAGGACAAAGACTCAAACAAGGTCTAATGCATGATCAACTGAGTTTAGGTTTGAAGAACATCACGAAGAGCGGCTGGGTTCAAATAAACTTGAGCCTTTATCCATTGTTTCTTAAACCATGAACCAGGCCACGTTACAACCCTAAAAAGTCCTAGCTGAAGCATGGGTTAGTTCGAAAGCATACTGTTACGAAAGGTATCCTGACTCCTTAAGGCTTACTGTAAAATACTGAGTTGACATCATATTTTTACAAAACTCACTTGCGTTTACAAAAATGCATTTTTCAAAATTTCAAGACAGACATAAGCTTTGCATTTTAAAATAACATTGTTTGCATATAACTTTTTGTTCGAACATCAAAGAAATTCACACGAAGAATAGCTGATGAACAAAAGCACCTCCAATCAAGGGGCATGGCATGATCATTGTCCATCATCTGGGGAAGTTAAGTCAAGATTCGGAGAATCTCTCAAAAGGCCAACCAACTTGGGGCAAATCTCCATCTAGATCACTTGGGGCATCGGACGATCAAACGGAGATCTTCTGGTGGTATGGCAACACAACACTTCTGACAGGGGCAACTCCCTACATGCTGAGAGCGTGGACATAGTCGATAAAAATACTACGCATAATCAAAGACCCGCTAGGTTGACACACCTAGGAAAAAATAAGGGCTTCCCGGCGAACCAAAAGGGTTCGGGCAAAAATAAGGGATGAAATAGAAATATATGTACACCCGGCAAGTCGAAAACCTGAAAAGGCGGCTTGGGCAAAAATGGGTATCCCGGTGGACTGAAAACCCGAAAGGGCGGTCCAGGAAAAAGTTAAGGATCAAAAGCGTACGACTATGTTCCGTCACCTCGTCACCTGCATACCAGAAGAAGATTTGTCAATCGGCAGTCATCAAGCACCTCCCCAGGTACCTGCTCCCGCATGAAACAGGGGCAATAATGAGTTGTCTGAACAATCTAGTTGCTCTGTCGACCAAGGTACCAAGGTAGGTTCGGCTGAAGAATACGACCAAGATATCTTAACTCCCCAGGGATTGAGCCAGCAAGTCAACGATACTCTCCCCAAGCAGAGTTAATCCACTGTCAGCCTCAAGGAAATTGGGAATCCCCAACAGATCTCAACATTCCTCAGCGCAATATACAAACATTCTTAACAAGCGTCCCCAGTAGTCTTGATCTAAGATTGTTCCCCGGCGTTATACCAGACATTCAGTGAAGCCACTTCCCCAGTACATCTCAAAAATTTCCCCAGGAGAGTCCAGTCCAATCTGAAAAGTTTCCCCAGGAAAGTGGAATCAATCTCCCCAGCAAGAAGCTTATCCCCAGTAGATTCTGGAAGCTTCTCCCCTGCAGAGCACGAACGCTCCCCCAGACTTTTTATTCAAAGGTTATGCTCCACCAGAGCTTATAACTGGGTTATCCTCAGCTAAAAGCCACGGAAAGATCGTCCTCGGCGAAGTCTTCCCATCCCCAACGGAGTCTATTAATTCCTTCAACATAACACATCAATGGTATCCCCAGCGGAGTTATCATCAACATCTCAATAAAATACCTCTCTCCCCACAGAGTATTACTCCCCAGCAAGGTCGCTAGAGTAATTTTCCCCCACAGAGTAATCGCCAAGTTTATTCCCCAACGGAGTTATCTTCTCCTACCGGTATTCTTGCAACCATCATCCCCAGCGGAAACAACAAAGCTCTATTCTTCAACATCAGCCCAGGATGTGACTTCCCGGCACCCGTCAAGGATTTATTTTCCTAGACAAAAACATATTCCATAAACATCACATCTTCATACATTATAGCATGCATATACGCATCATGAACATACAATCTCACTTATTCTGAGAACATCCCGCATGTCATACATCATGGCATCACACACAACTAACGTTTTGTCTTTTCAGGACAAAGGTTAATACAAAGATACTTACTATCAACGGTCGCAACTAAAGATCCGATTCCTGTATCTTGCCTGGGTGTATCTGTTGACGACTACATTACCAGACTCGATTCCTGTATCCTACCAGGGCACGTCTGAAGAGTTCGAAGATCCGATTCCTGTATCTTGCCAGGGTGTATCTGTTGACGACTACATTACCAGACTCGATTCCTGTATCCTGCCAAGGCACGTCTGAAGAGTTCGAAGATCCGATTCCTGTATCTTGCCAGGGTGTATCTGTTAGCGACTACATTACCAGACTCGATTCCTGTATCCTGCCAGGGCACATCTGAAGAGTTCGAAGATCCGATTCTTGTATCCTGCCAGGGTGTATCTGTTGACGACTACATTACCAGACTAGATTCCTGTATCCTGCCAGGGCACATCTGAAGAGTTCGAAGATCCGATTCCTGTATCTTGCCAGGGTGTATCTGTTGACGACTACATTACCAGACTCAATTCCTGTATCCTGCCAGGGCACGTCTGAAGAGTTCGAAGATCCGATTACTGTATCTTGCCAGGGTGTATCTATTGACGACTACATTACCAGACTCGATTCCTGTATCTTGCCAGGGCACGTCTGAAGAGTTCGAAGATCCGATTCATGTATCCTGCCAGGGTGTATCTGTTGACGACTAACATTACCAGACTCGATTCCTGTATCTTGCCAGGGCACGTCTGAAGAGTTCGAAGATCTGATTCCTGTATCTTGCCAGGGTGTATCTGTTGACGACTAACATTACCAGACTCGATTCCTGTATCTTGCCAGGGCACGTCTGAAGAGTTCGAAGATCTGATTCCTGTATCCTGCCATGGTGTATCTGTTAACGACTACATTACCAGACTCGATTCCTGTATCCTGCCAGGGCACGTCTGAAGAGTTCGAAGATCCGATTCCTGTATCTTGCCAGGGTGTATCTGTTGACGACTACATTACCAGACTCGATTCCTGTATCCTGCCAGGGCACGTCTGAAGAGTTCGAAGATTCGATTCCTGTATCTTGCCAGGGTGTATCTGTTGACGACTACATTACCAGACTCGATTCCTATATCTTGCCAGGGCACGTCTGAAGAGTTCGAAGATCCGATTCCTGTATCCTGCCAGGGTGTATCTGTTGACGACTAACATTACCAGACTCGATTCCTGTATCTTGCCAGGGCACGTCTGAAGAGTTCGAAGATCCGATTCCTGTATCCTACCAGGGCACGTCTAAAGAGTTCGAAGATCCGATTCCTGTATCCTGCTAGGGTGTATCTGTTGACGAATACATTACCAGACTCGATTCCTGTATCCTGCCAGGGCACGTCTGAAGAGTTCGAAGATCCGATTCCTGTATCCTGCCAGGGTGTATCTGTTGGCGACTACATTACCAGACTCGATTCCTGTATCCTGCCAGGGCACGTCTGAAGAGTTCGAAGATCTGATTCCTGTATCCTGCCAGGCTGTATCTGTTGACGACTACATTACCAGACTCGATTCCTGTATCCTGCCAGGGCACGTCTGAAGAGTTCGAAGATCTGATTCCTGTATCTTGCCAGGGTGTATCTGTTGACAACTACATTACCAGACTCGATTCCTGTATCCTGCCAGGGCACGTCTGAAGAGTTCGAAGATCCGATTCCTGTATCTTGCCAGGGTGTATCTGTTGACGACTACATTACCATACTCGATTCCTGTTTCCTGTCAGGGCACGTCTAAAGAGTTTAAAGATTCGATTCCTGTAACCAGCCAGGGCACGTCTACATAAAGAGTTTGAAGATCAACTCCTGTAACAGGCCAGGTAATTATTTTCTTTCTCAGGTACGCAAGTTCTCGCTAAGGAATCTCTTACGCGATCGACACCTAGGTGGCATCTATAAGCCCATCCTCCCATTACACTTCCAAATGGCATCTATAAGCCCATTCCCGACAAGGTTCTGTCACACTTCCAGATGGCATCTATAAGCCCATCCTCCTATCCACCATCTCTCCAAATGGCATCTGTAAGCCCATTCCCGCTATCACACTGCTGATACTCAACTATGTGAGTGCAAATTTCTGGGCACTCTAATGTTCAATCATCTTCCACCCTCGGATCACGAAAGGCACACAAGCCAATCTACATCCTCAGGTCTAAGAAGATTGAACAGGGGCAACTGTTGTACCCCAAAATTTTCCCTCCCATAATCTTCAAAGTTTTGACAAGCATCACCCCAAATTGTTCAAAGTCTACTCAAGGGCTACACAGTCAACCACTCTCCTAAAGCCAGTCAAACTAGGGTTTTGGTTCTTGCAAGGAATTTGAGGTTTTCAAGGGCTCAATCAAGTCCCATATGCTCATACACATTGTCAAGTATCTACATGCCAAGTTTCAAGGCTCACAAGGTCAAGTTGCACAGTCAAAAACCCTAATTGCTCAACAGTCAATTGTAGGGGCAAAATGGTCATTTGGCAGTCAAAAGTCAAAAAATTTGGTCAAAATCTTATTTTGAAGCCACAATCATCATTTGATCAATTCTTGATCATGATTTCACAAGAATGGCTCAAAAATCATCAAGGTGTCAAAAGTTTCTATTTTTGGACAGTTGAAAAGTCAACTGTAACTTGACCAAGGCATAACTTTTTCATGGTTCATCAGAAAAATCCCATCCAATGCTCATCTTGAAGGGGAAGACATTTCCTACAACTCATCTTCACATCCCATATACAAGAAATGCTCTCACAAAAAGTTGTCAATTTCAACATTATAGGTCATTTTCAAAAGTCAACAAAAAGGGACTTTAAGTCAAAGACCATAACTTGAGATTGGTAAATAAACATGACATGGGACCAAAGATATTGGTTAGAGGACTTCAATACCTTTCCAAAATGTCCAAGAACATGTTCATAACTTCAAAATTGAGCAAGATATGCATTGGAGAAGTTGGGAAATTTTTGTGAAATGGCCAAAATCAATTATCCTTGAAACTTCATTTTTGACAAAAGGGGCCCATGTTTTCCACTTGTTTCAGCTTGGCCATGCTTCCCACGTGTCCCACAAATTATTTCAAGATTTAAAATTAATTTTTCCATTTTTATTTAATTTTATTTGATTTAATTCATTTTAAATCTTTTAAAATCAAATAAAAATCAAGAAAATTAATTAAAGGGTATATTTTGTATTGAAATGCTTTGATACATCATCATGATCATTCCAATTTCGTGCAAAGGTCTAAATGAAGCAAGAATTCAAATTTTGGCTCAAAAATGGAAAGTGCTTCAATGGAGTTTATGGAAAATCCCAAGCATGAATGCATTGTGTTATTGGCCTTAATTCTGATTAAAACTCATTACATAACATGTATGCAAGCCATCACAAGTGAGATCATGACCTAAGAAGCTCCCAAACGGCCAAACGCATTTTCAAATTTCCAAGTAAAAAAGCAAATCTGAAAACCTAGTTGCAGCGCCCCTCAAGCCTCCATTCCAATCCAAACATATTCCTGGTATCCCTAGGAAGCTTTGGCAATCAGAACCAAGCACAATCATTCAAGAAATCGTGCCATAGACCTCTTCCGGTTTGCTTCATTTTTCAAAATCGTATATAACATTTCATAAGCATTTAACCCATTTTCTTTGTTGTTTTGTGTTGCTAGGGGCTTTCTGAAGCTAATAGGATGATTCAATTGCGTTCTAATGCGTTATAGCATGATTCACCATTGAAACATTTTAGGTTTTTTCAAGCTTCAAATTGGGGATTTCCCCATACTGTAAAATTGGAACCTCACACTGCCATGGTTGAATTGAGAAAGATGAGACGAATCCATTGAGCTATTCGCGCCCTTTTTATAGGGTGTGAGGAGCTAATCGCTATTTTTATTTTCACTGTGTTTTGGGGGGTTTAAAACCCCCGCTATCTCATTTTTTACAGGGACAAACGGAGAAGAAGGCTGGCGTGGCAAGACCTGAGTGAAAGGTTCAAATCCACGCACGCATTTTTTTTTAGCATATAATGTTTTTTTTCTATATAATATTTCATTTCTATGTTACTTACAAACGCGCACGTTGGCTCAGATGGTGGGAACAAGGCTTGGTAAACGCTGGGACCTGGGTTCGAATCCCAGGTCCCCCCAAATAATTTATATTATTTTGTTTCACATGTTTCCATGCAGTGCACGTCCCAGGGCTCACCATGCATCCCAACGCTTAGGCTTGACAAGTGGCTTCAAGACCAATCTGAAGGTCAGAATATGCATCCATGATGCACCCTAGTCAGCAAGCAAGCGCATGATCAAAAAAGTCAACGAGGCCTTTGCCTCAATGGGCCTGAATTCCAGATTGCACCCCTCCTATTTGGCCCACACCCCCTTGGTTTTAATTTCTTTTCTTTTATTATTTATTTGTTTTTTTGTTATTTCCTATTATTTTTAACCCTTTTATTTTATTACTAATAATTAATTTAACTAGCATTTTCATAAAAAACTAAAAAAAATATAATTAACACTTTTATTATTATTATTTATTATTTTGTAAATAAACCATAATTGAACTAGTTTTTTTAATTAGGCCATTTTAACATTCCTTTTAATAATTAAAATAGATTTGATTTAGGTTAATCTTTAACTTTGTTTCTTTTTATTTCTATTTTATTTCAAAAAAATATAAAAAAATCAAAAAAATATTTTCTTGTAATTAAAATAATTAATTAGTTTTCAATTTAATTTAATTACCAAAAAAAAAGACCAAAAAAAATTAATTCCCTTTTCTTTATTCGCGCGTATTTAATTTGTTTGATTATTATGTAATTGCTCCGGACATGTAATAGTAATTAGGACTTTTACTGTTTTTTACTTTCCGTACTTATTTACTTAAAACGGGTCTTTGTAAAGATTTGGCGATGTATAGACCCGCGCCTTGTAATAGCGTAGGATTTACGCTTCCGCAATTTACTTTCCGCACCCCCTTAACTGTTAACTTGTATGAAAGAATGCATGCTAATTAAAAACAAGCGCAGCTCACCATGCCATGGTCAAAGATAAACTTAACATGAAAATAACACACAAATTCACACACCACTTCTAGGGTACGCCTTGCCTGTTGCCTTACCTTCGAAACGTGGTCGTCGAGTACAGGACGTTTAAGTAAGTCCTTATGTCCATGATCCAGTTGCCTCGGAAAAGTTTCCTCGGATTAAAAAAGGATCAATGGCATAAGGGTAGCTTCTAAGGTGTCCTACTGTTGCTCTGGTGACCACACTGTCCCTACAAAAGAATTGACCCGAACAACTCCAACGATGGTGTTACCTACCTCTCAATGGTGGGATAGCACTGTCTAAAGGAATCTTACACAGCCTAATTCCTTAGAGTAGGTAGATGACTCATAGATACTTGCTCTATTCAAAAACAAATCAAAACTCTTTTCACACCGACACTTTTCAAAAAGCTTTCAAAACAATTTTTCAAACACTCTTGAGGACTGATACAAGAGTAATTCAGAAATCTTTAAACGAAACTTTTTTCAAACCCACTCACACTTTGAAAAGCAAACATTTTGAAAACACAATGAGCAAGTATCTAAGAGCCCATGGATAACCATAGATAGAGAGGGTGCTAACACCTTCCCTCTCTATAAATCTACCTCCCGAACCGAGAAACATTCTCGAAAAGGAATTTTGCTGTGCTTTTGTCCTTTCCTTGTTGGAGAATATAAAAGACGGTGGCGACTCTTACTTACCGCGACATTTCGCGAAACCAGCTTTAAACAGTCAGTTCCAGATCCACCGATCACAGAACTGGCGACTCTGCTGGGGATAATCTTAAAGTGAGGTGTACCTTAGGATAGTTCATAACTGTGTTTTCAATTGTTGTGCTTTGTTTGCTTTATTATTGTGGGCTGCATCGGAGTTACATAGATCCTAACCCGGATCTGGGGATACCCTGTTAGGTAGCATAAGCTGTGAGGGACCTGTCCGACGTAGACCGACATGGGTGAAGCAGTGGGTACGTTGGTGTGGCGCCTTGGTCTGTACCGATATCCCTTGTGTCGCAACGAGGAGAATATGGGTCTTCTGAGGAGTCATTAAGCACCAACCGACCTTAGAACCTTAAATGACCCAACTTGGCCAATAGAACAGTAGCAGTATGCTACGCCCATTGAGGCTAAACTCTCGTGATGGTTCTGGCTGCAAGAAAAGGTTGCGATGCTGGAGTTATGACCGATTGAGGGTAGTCAGTGATATTGGGATCCTCTAGAACCCGGTTACTTCTGATAGGACAGGTCTTAACCAACAAACTGAAAGAGGGTAGTACCTGAACCTCATGCTGGCCTAAACTCTAAGGGATGTCTTGTGTGACTTGTATGCTTTCAAACTTGACTACTTGCATGCTTGTTATCTGACACATGAGTTTCTTGCAGGTTTTATTTATAGTCCTTAAACTGGACTTATTACAGGGCACCTCACACCTTTGCATCCACATGCATAACATCATACCATCATACCATTGCATACATCCTGCATAAGGACTAATCCATTTCAAGGATCTCAAGGGCTTGTGATGCAGGTCATGATGAACCAGAATGTCTAGCAAGGGGCAAAGGGGATTTATTTTCCCCTAGCCAGGTTGATAACTTGAGTCAGGGGCTATGACCCACTTGATATGGTGAGCTTTAACTCTTGAAGAAGGTTCCCCTAGCCAAGGTTGTTTGGAAATCAAAACATGATGACTTGAGTCAGGGGCTATGACCCACTCGATATGGTGAGCCTTGACTCTTGAAGAAGGACTCTCAACAAAATGAAGTTCCTTCAATCAAGCTACAAAATTCAAGTTCTAACAATCTTTCTTGTCTACCCCGCGAGGTCCTTGAAAACATCGCATGCATACATACATATGATTGCATTATAGGTACCCTTGGTACAGGTCACTTACCTTCTCCGCTGTTTATTTCAGCAATGGCTTCCCAACAAGATAACCAGGGTCTTCATGCTCAAGAGACTCAGTTCAGGGAGATCTTCCTAAGCCTATCCAAGGGGCAGGAAGAGTTGAGGACACTCCTCATGGGGAATTTGGCCAAGAAAAATCCCGAAGATGACAAGGACGAACGGCTGAAAAGTCTGCAAGCTGAGGTAGATACAATGAGAACCCAGATGCTGGGGCAAATGGCTCTTATCCAAGGCTTGGCTCAGGAGCAAGAGGAGTTGAGAACTGTGATCAACCTGCTTCATCAAGACAAATACAACAGTAGGAAGCAAACGGTCAAGACTGGGGACCAAACCAGTAATCAGCCTCCGAGAAGACAAGAGTTTGGTATGGTGAAGAATGGACCTCTCCAAGGTGCTACTACCTCAAGGGTCCAACAACAACCTCATCAAGAACAACGGGTGGATCAGAGTAAGCCAAGCAGGTCCAAGAGGCAATTCACCCAGCTCAACGTGCCGATGTTTCAAGCTTTGCAACACCTGTTGAGGTTGAATCTAATTACACTAAGGGCTCCTCTCCGGAATCCAAACACTTCTGCTCCCAACTATCATCCCAACAAAAGATGTGCATACCACTCTGATAGTCCTGGACATGACACTGCCGACTGCTGGGCTCTGAAGAACAAGGTCCAGGACCTGATTAATGAAGGAGCAGTGGATTTCACCCAAGTGGGTCAGGATGAGTTCTTCTACCATCCCTACAGGATTCACCATTTGAAGTAATAAGTCCTGAGATGAGAAGACTTTTTGTTCATTAGAATTTTCAAGTTGTAATTTTCTTTTGATTGTTCAAATAATTATCATGTCAAACGCTGTTATTTCATTAATGCATCGCATATGTCTGTTTTGAATCAATATATTCGCATTCGCTATATTCAAATTGCTTCCATTTTTTGATGTCAACTCTCAATTAATAATTCTAAGCCTCTTGAGGGAGGATGACGAAAACGATACCACGATTTTTACAGTATGCTTTTGAACAGACCCAGCTGATGAGGTACGGGCATTGTTTCAATCCCTAAACACTGGAGTCATAAGGAAGATAATCCCTCGTCAACCCCTTCGAGCCAAAGAAGTAGGAGTTTTTGTTTTTGAAAATTTTTAAAACCCTTAATCATAACCTGGGGCAGGGTAGTTCTCTCAGTTGATTCAAGTGCACAACGAATGGCACCCAAAGAGGTCCTCACAAAACAAAAGACAAGTGATGGTTCCCTGTAAACGTAAAGACAGGCAGTCATCATTTCTCAAAAACTAAAGCCCAACAAATCAAAACCTATGAAGGAGACTTACAAAACTGGGGCATCCCGCTGACTGTAATCACAAAAGAAACAGTTCAGGCAAAAAAAAACAGGGATAATGAAATCAAAAAGAAAAGAGGTACTACAAACCCTTAACAAAAAAAAAGGGAAATGACTGCCTATTCTAAATTGTCAAAATCCGAACCATCACCGGAATATCAGGACAAAGACTCAAACAAGGTCTAATGCATGATCAACTGAGTTTAGGTTTGAAGAACATCACGAAGAGCGGGTGGGTACAAATAAACTTGATCCTTTATCCATTGTTTCTTAAACCGTGAACCAGGCCACGTTACAACCCTAAAAAGTCCTAGCTGAAGCATGGATTAGTTCGAAAGCATACTGTTACGAAAGGTATCCTGACTCCTTAAGGCTTACTGTAAAATACTGAGTTGACATCATATTTTTACAAAACTCACTTGCGTTTACAAAAATGCATTTTTCAAAATTTCAAGACATACATAAGCTTTGCATTTTAAAATAACATTGTTTGCATATAACTTTTTGTTCGAACAGCAAAGAAATTCACACGAAGAATAGCTGATGAACAAAAGCACCTCCAATCAAGGGGCATGGCATGATCATTGTCCATCATCTGGGGCAGTTAAGTCAAGATTCGGAGAATCTCTCAAAAGGCCAACCAACTTGGGGCAAATCTCCATCTAGATCACTTGGGGCATCGGACGATCAAACGAAGATCTTCTGGTGGTATGGCAACACAACACTTCTGACAGGGGCAACTCCGTACATGCTGAGAGCGTGGACATAGTCGATAAAAATACTACACATACTCAAAGACCCGCTAGGTTGACACACCTAGGCAAAAATAAGGGCTTCCCGGCGAACCAAAAGGGTTCGGGCAAAAATAAGGGATGAAATAGAAATATCTGTACACCCGGCAAGTCGAAAACCTGAAAAGGCGGCTTGGGCAAACATGGGTATCCCGGTGGACTGAAAACCCGAAAGGGCGGTCCAGGCAAAAGTTAGGGATCAAAAGCGTACGACTATGTTCCGTCACCTCGTCACCTGCCTACCAGAAGAAGAGTTGTCAATCGGCAGTCATCAAGCACCTCCCCAGGTACCTGCTCCCGCATGAAACAGGGGCAATAATGAGTTGTCTGAACAATCTAGTTGCTCTGTCCACCAAGGTACCAAGGTAGGTTCAGCTGAAGAATACGACCAAGATATCTTAACTCCCCAGGGAGTGAGCCAGCAAGCCAACGATACTCTCCCCAAGCAGAGTTAATCCACTGTCAGCCTCAAGGAAATTGGGAATCCCCAGCAGATCTCAACATTCCTCAGTGCAATATACAAACATTCTTAACAAGCGTCCCCGGCAGTCTTGATCTAAGATTGTTCCCCGGCGTTATACCAGACATTCAGTGGAGCCACTTCCCCAGTACATCTCAAAAATTTCCCCAGGAGAGTCCAGTCCAATCTGAAAAGTTTCCCCATGAAAGTGGAATCAATCTCCCCAGCAGGAGGCTTATCCCCAGTAGATTCTGGAAGCTTCTCCCCTGCAGAGCACGAACGCTCCCCCGGACTTTTTATTCAAAGGTTATGCTCCACCAGAGCTTATAACTGGGTTATCCTCAGCTAAAAGCCACGGAAAGATCGTCCTCGGCGAAGTCTTCCCATCCCCAGCGGAGTCTATTTATTCCTTCAACATAACACATCAATGGTATCCCCAGCGGAGTTATCATCAACATCTCAACAAAATACCTCTCTCCCCACAGAGTATTACTCCCCAGCAAGGTCGCTAGAGTAATTTTCCCCCACAGAGTAATCGCCAAGTTTATTCCCCAACGGAGTTATCTTCTCCTACCGGTATTCTTGCAACCATCATCCCCAGCGGAAACAACAAAGCTCTATTCTTCAACATCAGCCCAGGATGTGACTTCCCGGCACCCGTCAAGGATTTATTTTCCTAGAGAAAAACATATTCCATAAACATCACATCTTCATACATTATAGCATGCATATATGCATCATGAACATACAATCTCACTTATTCTGAGAACATCCCGCATGTCATACATCATGGCATCACACACAACTAACGTTTTGTCTTTTCAGGACAAAGGTTAATACAAAGATAATTACTATCAACGGTCGCAACTAAAGATCCGATTCCTGTATCTTGCCAGGGTGTATCTGTTGACGACTACATTACCAGACTCGATTCCTGTATCCTGCCAGGGCACGTCTGAAGAGTTCGAAGATCTGATTCCTGTATCTTGCCAGGGTGTATCTGTTGACGACTACATTACCAGACTCGATTCCTGTATCCTGCCAGGGCACGTCTGAAGAGTTCGAAGATCCGATTCATGTATCTTTCCAGGGTGTATCTGTTGACGACTACATTACCAGACTCGATTCATGTATCCTGCTAGGGCATGTCTGAAGAGTTCGAAGATCTGATTCCTGTATCCTGCCAGGGTGTATCTGTTGACGACTACATTACCAGACTAGATTCCTGTATCCTGCCAGGGCACGTCTGAAGAGTTCGAAGATCCGATTCCTGTATCTTGCCAGGGTGTATCTGTTGACGACTACATTACCAGACTCGATTCCTGTATCCTGCCAGGGCACGTCTGAAGAGTTCGAAGATCCGATTACTGTATCTTGCCAGGGTGTATCTGTTGACGACTACATTACCAGACTCGATTCCTGTATCTTGCCAGGGCACGTCTGAAGAGTTCGAAGATCCGATTCCTGTATCCTGCCAGGGTGTATCTGTTGACGACTAACATTACCAGACTCGATTCCTATATCTTGCCAGGGCACGTCTGAAGAGTTCGAAGATCCGATTCCTGTATCTTGCCAGGGTGTATCTGTTGACGACTAACATTACCAGACTCGATTCTTGTATCTTGCCAGGGCACGTCTGAAGAGTTCGAAGATCCGATTCCTGTATCCTGCCAGGGTGTGTCTGTTAACGACTACATTACCAGACTCGATTCCTGTATCCTGCCAGGGCACGTCTGAAGAGTTCGAAGATCCGATTCCTGTATCTTGCCAGGGTGTATCTGTTGACGACTACATTACCAGACTCGATTCCTGTATCCTGCCAGGGCACGTCTGAAGAGTTCGAAGATCCGATTCCTGTATCTTGCCAGGGTGTATCTTTTGACGACTACATTACCAGACTCGATTCCTGTATCTTGCCAGGGCACGTCTGAAGAGTTCGAAGAGCCGATTCCTGTATCCTGCCAGGGTGTATCTGTTGACGACTAACATTACCGGACTCGATTCCTGTATCTTGCTAGGGCACGCCTGAAGAGTTCGAAGATCCGATTCCTGTATCTTGCCAGGGTGTATCTGTTGACGACTAATATTACCAGACTCGATTCCTGTATCTTGCCAGGGCACGTCTGAAGAGTTCGAAGATCCGATTCCTGTATCCTGACAGGGCACGTCTGAAGAGTTCGAAGATCCGATTCCTGTATCCTGCCAGGGTGTATCTGTTGACGACTAACATTACCAGACTCGATTCCTGTATCCTGCCAGGGCACATCTGAAGAGTTCGAAGATCCGATTCCTGTATCCTGCCAGGGTGTATCTGTTGACGACTACATTACCAGACTCGATTCTTGTATCCTGCCAGGGCACGTCTGAAGAGTTCGAAGATCCGATTCTTGTATCCTGCCAGGGTGTATCTGTTGACGACTACATTACCAGACTCGATTCCTGTATCCTGCCAGGTCACGTCTGAAGAGTTCGAAGATCTGATTCCTGTATCTTGCCAGGGTGTATCTGTTGACGACTACATTACCAGACTCGATTCCTGTATCCTGCCAGGGCACGTCTGAAGAGTTCGAAGATCCGATTCCTGTATCTTGCCAGGGTGTATCTGTTGACGACTACATTACCATACTCGATTCCTATATCCTGCCAGGGCACGTCTAAAGAGTTTAAAGATTCGATTCCTGTATCCAGCCAGGGCACGTCTACATAAAGAGTTTGAAGATCAACTCCTGTAACAGGCCAGGTAATTATTTTCTTTCTCAGGTACGCAAGTTCTTGCTAAGGAATCTCTTACGCGGTCGACACCTAGGTGGCATCTATAAGCCCATCCTCCCATTACACTTCCAAATGGCATCTATAAGCCCATTCCCGACAAGGTTCTGTCACACTTCCAGATGGCATCTATAAGCCCATCCTCCTATCCACCATCTCTCCAAATGGCATCTGTAAGCCCATTCCCGCTATCACACTGCTGATACTCAACTATGTGAGTGCAAATTTCTGGGCACTCTAATGTTCAATCATCTTCCACCCTCGGATCACGAAAGGCACACAAGCCAATCTACATCCTCAGGTCTAATAAGATTGAACAGGGGCAACTGTTGTACCCCAAAATTTGCCCTCCCATAATCTTCAAAGTTTTGACAAGCATCACCCCAAATTGTTCAAAGTCTACTCAATGGCTACACAGTCAACCACTCTCCTAAAGCCAGTCAAACTAGGGTTTTGGTTCTTGCAAGGAATTTGAGGTTTTCAAGGGCTCAATCAAGTCCCATATGCTCATACACATTGTCAAGTATCTACATGCCAAGTTTCAAGGCTCACAAGGTCAAGTTGCACAGTCAAAAACCCTAATTGCTCAACAGTCAATTATAGGGGCAAAATGGTCATTTGGCAGTCAAAAGTCAAAAATTTTGGTCAAAATCTTATTTTGAAGCCACAATCATCATTTGATCAATTCTTGATCATGATTTCACAAGAATGGCTCAAAAATCATCAAGGTGTCAAAAGTTTCTATTTTTGGACAGTTGAAAAGTCAACTGTAACTTGACCAAGGCATAACTTTTTCATGGTTCATCAGAAAAATCCCATCCAATGCTCATCTTGAAGGGGAAGATATTTCCTACAACTCATATTCACATCCCAAGTCCAAGAAATGCTCTCACAAAAAGTTGTCAATTTCAACATTATAGGTCATTTTCAAAAGTCAACAAAAAGGGACTTTAAGTCAAAGACCATAACTTGAGATTGGTATATCAAAATGACATGGGACCAAATACACTGGTTAGAGGACTTCAATACCTTCCCAAAATGTCAAAGAACATGTTCATAACTTCAAAATTGAGCAAGATATGCATTGGAGAAGTTGGGAAATTTTTGTGAAATGGCCAAAATCAATTATCCTTGAAACTTCATTTTTGACAAAAGGGGCCCACGTTTTCCACTTGTTTCAGCTTGGCCATGCTTCCCACGTGTCCCACAAATTATTTCAAGATTTAAAATTAATTTTTCCATTTTTATTTAATTTTATTTGATTTAATTCATTTTAAATCTTTTAAAATCAAATAAAAATCAAGAAAATTAATTAAAGGGTATATTTTGTATTGAAATGCTTTGATACATCATCATGATCATTCCAATTTCGTGCAAAGGTCTAAATGAAGCAAGAATTCAAATTTTGGCTCAAAAATGGAAAGTGCTTCAATGGAGTTTATGGAAAATCCCAAGCATGAATGCATTGTGTTATTGGCCTTAATTCTGATTAAAACTCATTACATAACATGTATGCAAGCCATCACAAGTGAGATCATGACCTAAGAAGCTCCCAAACGGCCAAACGCATTTTCAAATTTCCAAGTAAAAAAGCAAATCTGAAAACCTAGTTGCAGCGCCCCTCAAGCCTCCATTCCAATCCAAACATATTCCTGGTATCCCTAGGAAGCTTTGGCAATCAGAACCAAGCACAATCATTCAAGAAATCGTGCCATAGACCTCTTCCGGTTTGCTTCATTTTTCAAAATCGTATATAACATTTCATAAGCATTTAACCCATTTTCTTTGTTGTTTTGTGTTGCTAGGGGCTTTCTGAAGCTAATAGGATGATTCAATTGCGTTCTAATGCGTTATAGCATGATTCACCATTGAAAAATTTTAGGTTTTTTCAAGCTTCAAATTGGGGATTTCCCCATACTGTAAAATTGGAACCTCACACTGCCATGGTTGAATTGAGAAAGATGAGACAAATCCATTGAGCTATTCGCGCCCTTTTTATAGGGTGTGAGGAGCTAATCGCTATTTTTATTTTCACTGTGTTTTGGGGGGTTTAAAACCCTCGCTATCTCATTTTTTACAGGGACAAACGGAGAAGAAGGCTGGCGTGGCAAGACCTGAGTGGAAGGTTCAAATCCACGCGCGCATTTTTTTTTAGCATATAATGTTTTTTTTCTATATAATATTTCATTTCTATGTTACTTACAAACGCGCACGTTGGCTCAGATGGTGGGAACAAGGCTTAGTAAACGCTGGGACCTGGGTTCGAATCCCAGGTCCCCCCAAATAATTTCTATTATTTTGTTTCACATGTTTCCATGCAGTGCACGTCCCAGGGCTCACCATGCATCCCAACGCTTAGGCTTGACAAGTGGCTTCAAGACCAATCTGAAGGTCAGAATATGCAGTCCATGATGCACCCTAGTCAGCAAGCAAGCGCATGATCAAAAAAGTCAACGAGGCCTTTGCCTCAATGGGCCTGAATTCCAGATTGCACCCGTCCTATTTGGCCCACACCCCCTTGGTTTTCATTTCTTTTCTTTTATTATTTATTTGTTTTTTTGTTATTTCCTATTATTTTTAACCCTTTAATTTTATTACTAATAATTAATTTAACTAGCATTTTTATAAAAAACTAAAAAAAATATAATTAACACTTTTATTATTATTATTTATTATTTTGTAAATAAACCATAATTGAACTAGTTTTTTTAATTAGGCCATTTTAACATTCCTTTTAATAATTAAAATAGATTTGATTTAGGTTAATCTTTAACTTTGTTTCTTTTTATTTCTATTTTATTTCAAAAAAATATAAAAAAATCAAAAAAATATTTTCTTGTAATTAAAATAATTAATTAGTTTTCAATTTCATTTAATTACAAAAAAAAAAGACCAAAAAAAATTAATTCCCTTTTCTTTATTCGCGCGTATTTAATTTGTTCGATTATTATGTAATTGCTCCGGACATGTAATAGTAATTAGGACTTTTACTGTTTTTTACTTTCCGTACTTATTTACTTAAAACGGGTCTTTGTAAAGATTTGGCGATGTATAGACCCGCGCCTTGTAATAGCGTAGGATTTACGTTTCCGCAATTTACTTTCCGCACCCCCTTAACTGTTAACTTGTATGAAAGAATGCATGCTAATTAAAAACAAGCGTAGCTCACCATGCCATGGTCAAAGATAAACTTAACATGAAAATAACACACAAATTCACACACCACTTCTAGGGTACGCCTCGCCTGTTGCCTTACCTTCGAAACGTGGTCGTCGAGTACAGGACGTTTTAGTAAGTCCTTATGTCCATGATCCAGTTGCCTCGGAAAAGTTGCCTCGGATTAAAAAAGGATCAATGGCATAAGGGTAGCTTCTAAGGTGTCCTACTGTTGCTCTGGTGACCACACTGTCCCTACAAACGAATTGACCCGAACAACTCCAACGATGGTGCTACCTACCTCTCAATGGTGGGATAGCACTGTCTAAAGGACTCTTACACAGCCTAATTCCTTAGAGTAGGTAGATGACTCATAGATACTTGCTCTATTCAAAAACAAATCAAAACTCTTTTCACACCGACACTTTTCAAAAAGCTTTCAAAACAATTTTTCAAACACTCTTGAGGACTGATACAAGAGTTATTCAGAAATCTTTAAACGAAACTTTTTTCAAACCCACTCACACTTTGAAAAGCAAACATTTTGAAAACACAATGAACAAGTATCTAAGAGCCCATGGATAACCATGGATAGAGAGGGTGCTAACACCTTCCCTCTCTATAAATCTACCTCCCGAACCGAGAAACATTCTCGAAAAGGAATTTTGCTGTGCTTTTGTCCTTTCCTTGTTGGAGAACATAAAAGACGGTGGCGACTCTTACTTACTGCGACATTTCGCGAAACCAGCTTTAAACAGTCAGTTCCAGATCCACCGATCACAGAACTGGCGACTCTGCTGGGGATAATCTTAAAGTGAGGTGTACCTTAGGATAGTTCATAACTGTGTTTTCAATTGTTGTGCTTTGTTTGCTTTATTATTGTGGGCTGCATCGGAGTTACATAGATCCTAACCCGGATCTGGGGATACCCTGTTAGGTAGCATAAGTTGTGAGGGACCTGTCCGGCGTAGATCGACATGGGTGAAGTAGTGGCTACGTTGGTGTGGCACCTTGGTCTGTACCGATATCCCTTGTGTCGCAACGAGGAGAATATGGGTCTTCTGAGGAGTCATTAAGCACCAACCGACCTTAGAACCTTAAATGACCCAACTTGGCCAATAGAACAGTAGCAGTATGCTACGCCCATTGAGGCTAAACTCTCGTGATGGTTCTGGCTGCAAGAAAAGGTTGCGATGCTGGAGTTATGACCGATTGAGGGTAGTCAGTGATATTGGGATCCTCTAGAACCCGGTTACTTCTGATAGGACAGGTCTTAACCAACAAACTGAAAGAGGGTAGTACCTGAACCTCATGCTGGCCTAAACTCTAAGGGATGTCTTGTGTGACTTGTATGCTTTCAAACTTGACTACTTGCATGCTTGTTATCTGACACATGAGTTTCTTGCAGGTTTTATTTATAGTCCTTAAACTGGACTTATTACAGGGCACCTCACACCTTTGCATCCACATGCATAACATCATACCATCATACCATTGCATACATCCTGCATAAGGACTAATCCATTTCAAGGATCTCAAGGGCTTGTGATGCAGGTCATGATGAACCAGAATGTCTAGCAAGGGGCAAAGGGGATTTATTTTCCCCTAGCCAGGTTGATAACTTGAGTCAGGGGCTATGACCCACTTGATATGGTGAGCTTTAACTCTTGAAGAAGGTTCCCCTAGCCAAGGTTGTTTGGAAATCAAAACATGATGACTTGAGTCAGGGGCTATGACCCACTCGATATGGTGAGCCTTGACTCTTGAAGAAGGACTCTCAACAAAATGAAGTTCCTTCAATCAAGCTACAAAATTCAAGTTCTAACAATCTTTCTTGTCTACCCCGCGAGGTCCTTGAAAACATCGCATGCATACATACATATGATTGCATTATAGGTACCCTTGGTACAGGTCACTTACCTTCTCCGCTGTTTATTTCAGCAATGGCTTCCCAACAAGATAACCAGGGTTTTCATGCTCAAGAGACTCAGTTCAGGGAGATCTTCCTAAGCCTATCCAAGGGGCAGGAAGAGTTGAGGACACTCCTCATGGGGAATTTGGCCAAGAAAAATCCCGAAGATGACAAGGACGAACGGCTGAAACGTCTGCAAGCTGAGGTAGATACAATGAGAACCCAGATGCTGGGGCAAATGGCTCTTATCCAAGGCTTGGCTCGGGAGCAAGAGGAGTTGAGAACTGTGATCAACCTGCTTCATCAAGACAAATACAACAGTATGAAGCAAACGGTCAAGACTGGGGACCAAACCAGTAATCAGCCTTCGAGAAGACAAGAGTTTGGTATGGTGAAGAATGGACCTCTCCAAGGTGCTACTACCTCAAGGGTCCAACAACAACCTCATCAAGAACAACGGGTGGATCAGAGTAAGCCAAGCAGGTCCAAGAGGCAATTCACCCAGCTCAACGTGCCGATGTTTCAAGCTTTGCAACACCTGTTGAGGTTGAATCTAATTACACTAAGGGCTCCTCTCCGGAATCCAAACACTTCTGCTCCCAACTATCATCCCAACAAAAGATGTGCATACCACTCTGATAGTCCTGGACATGACACTGCCGACTGCTGGGCTCTGAAGAACAAGGTCCAGGACCTGATTAATGAAGGAGCAGTGGATTTCACCCAAGTGGGTCAGGATGAGTTCTTCTACCATCCCTACAGGATTCACCATTTGAAGTAACAAGTCCTGAGATGAGAAGACTTTTTGTTCATTAGAATTTTCAAGTTGTAATTTTCTTTTGATTGTTCAAATAATTATCATGTCAAACGCTGTTATTTCATTAATGCATCGCATATGTCTGTTTTGAATCAATATATTCGCATTCGCTATATTCAAATTGCTTCCATTTTTTGATGTCAACTCTCAATTAATAATTCTAAGCCTCTTGAGGGAGGATGACGAAAACGATACCACGATTTTTACAGTATGCTTTTGAACAGACCCAACTGATGAGGTACGGGCATTGTTTCAATCCCTAAACACTGGAGTCATAAGGAAGATAATCCCTCGTCAACCCCTTCGAGCCAAAGAAGTAGGAGTTTTTGTTTTCTAAAATTTTTAAAACCCTTAATCATAACCTGGGGCTGGGTAGTTCTCTCAGTTGATTCAAGTGCACAACGAATGGCACCCAAAGAGGTCCTCACAAAACAAAAGACAAGTGATGGTTCCCTGTAAACGTAAAGACAGGCAGTCATCATTTCTCAAAAACTAAAGCCCAACAAATCAAAACCTATGAAGGAGACTTACAAAACTGGGGCATCCCGCTGACTGTAATCACAAAAGAAACAGTTCAGGCAAAAAAAAAACAGGGATAATGAAATCAAAAAGAAAAGAGGTACTACAAACCCTCAACAAAAAAAAAGGGAAATGACTGCCTATTCTAAATTGTCAAAATCCGAACCATCACCGGAATATCAGGACAAAGACTCAAACAAGGTCTAATGCATGATCAACTGAGTTTAGGTTTGAAGAACATCACGAAGAGCAGGTGGGTACAAATAAACTTGATCCTTTATCCATTCTTTCTTAAACCGTGAACCAGGCCACGTTACAACCCTAAAAAGTCCTAGCTGAAGCATGGGTTAGTTCGAAAGCATACTGTTACGAAAGGTATCCTGACTCCTTAAGGCTTACTGTAAAATACTGAGTTTACATCATATTTTTACAAAACTCACTTGCGTTTACAAAAATGCATTTTTCAAAATTTCAAGACAGACATAAGCTTTGCATTTTAAAATAACATTGTTTGCATATAACTTTTTGTTCGAACAGCAAAGAAATTCACACGAAGAATAGCTGATAAACAAAAGCACCTCCAATCAAGGGGCATGGCATGATCATTGTCCATCATCTGGGGCAGTTAAGTCAAGATTCGGAGAATCTCTCAAAAGGCCAACCAACTTGGGGCAAATCTCCATCTAGATCACTTGGGGCATCGGACGATCAAACGAAGATCTTCTGGTGGTATGGCAACACAACACTTCTGACAGGGGCAACTCCCTACATGCTGAGAGCGTGGACATAGTCGATAAAAATACTACGCATAATCAAAGACCCGCTAGGTTGACACACCTAGGCAAAAATAAGGGCTTCCCGGCGAACCAAAAGGGTTCGGGCAAAAATAAGGGATGAAATAGAAATATCTGTACACCCGGCAAGTCGAAAACCTGAAAAGGCGACTTGGGCAAAAATGGGTATCCCGGTGGACTGAAAACCAGAAAGGGCGGTCCAGGCAAAAGTTAGGGATCAAAAGCGTACGACTATGTTCCATCACCTCGTCACCTGCCTACCAGAAGAAGATTTGTCAATCGGCAGTCATCAAGCACCTCCCCAGGTACCTGCTCCCGCATGAAACAGGGGCAATAATGAGTTGTCTGAACAATCTAGTTGCTCTGTCCACCAAGGTACCAAGGTAGGTTCGGCTGAAGAATACGACCAAGATATCTTAACTCCCCAGGGAGTGAGCCAGCAAGTCAATGATACTCTCCCCAAGCAGAGTTAATCCACTGTCAGCCTCAAGGAAATTGAGAATCCCCAGCAGATCTCAACATTCCTCAGCGCAATATACAAACATTCTTAACAAGCGTCCCCGGAAGTCTTGATCTAAGATTGTTCCCCGGCGTTATACCAGACATTCAGTGGAGCCACTTCCCCAGTACATCTCAAAAATTTCCCCAGGAGAGTCCAGTCCAATCTGAAAAGTTTCCCCAGGAAAGTGGAATCAATCTCCCCAGCAGGAAGCTTATCCCCAGTAGATTCTGGAAGCTTCTCCCCTGCAGAGCACGAACACTCCCCCGGACTTTTTATTCAAAGGTTATGCTCCACCAGAGCTTATAACTGGGTTATCCTCAGCTAAAAGCCACGGAAAGATCGTCCTCGGCGAAGTCTTCCCATCCCCAGTGGAGTCTATTAATTCCTTCAACATAACACATCAATGGTATCCCCAACGGAGTTATCATCAACATCTCAACAAAATACCTCTCTCCCCACAGAGTATTACTCCCCAGCAAGGTCGCTAGAGTAATTTTCCCCCACAGAGTAATCGCCAAGTTTATTCCCCAACGGAGTTATCTTCTCCTACCGGTATTCTTGCAACCATCATCCCCAGCGGAAACAACAAAGCTCTATTCTTCAACATCAGCCCAGGATGTGACTTCCCGGCACCCGTCAAGGATTTATTTTCCTAGACAAAAACATATTCCATAAACATCATATCTTCATACATTATAGCATGCATATACGCATCATGAACATACAATCTCACTTATTCTGAGAACATCCCTCATGTCATACATCATGGCATCACACACAACTAACGTTTTGTCTTTTCAGGACAAAGGTTAATACAAAGATAATTACTATCAACGGTCGCAACTAAAGATCCGATTCCTGTATCTTGCCAGGGTGTATCTGTTGACGACTACATTACCAGACTCGATTCCTGTATCCTGCCAGGGCACGTCTGAAGAGTTCGAAGATCCGATTCCTGTATCTTGCCAGGGTGTATCTGTTGACGACTACATTACCAGACTCGATTCCTGTATCCTGCCAGGGCACGTCTGAAGAGTTCGAAGATCCGATTCCTGTATCTTGCCAGGGTGTATCTGTTGACGACTACATTACCAGACTCGATTCCTGTATCCTGCCAGGGCACGTCTGAAGAGTTCGAAGATCCGATTCCTGTATCCTGCTAGGGTGTATCTGTTGACGACTACATTACCAGACTAGATTCCTGTATCCTGCCAGGGCACGTCTGAAGAGTTCGAAGATCCGATTCCTGTATCTTGCCAGGGTGTATCTGTTGACGACTACATTACCAGACTCGATTCCTGTATCCTGCCAGGGCACGTCTGAAGAGTTCGAAGATCCGATTACTGTATCTTACCAGGGTGTATCTGTTGACGACTACATTACCAGACTCGATTCCTGTATCTTGCCAGGGCATGTCTGAAGAGTTCGAAGATCCGATTCCTGTATCCTGCCAGGGTGTATCTGTTGACGACTAACATTACCAGACTCGATTCCTGTATCTTGCCAGGGCACGTCTGAAGAGTTCGAAGATCCGATTCCTGTATCTTGCCAGGGTGTATCTGTTGACGACTAACATTACCAGACTCGATTCCTGTATCTTGCCAGGGCACGTCTGAAGAGTTCGAAGATCTGATTCCTGTATCCTGCCAGGGTGTATCTGTTAACGACTACATTACCAGACTCGATTCCTGTATCTTGCCAGGGCACGTCTGAAGAGTTCGAAGATCCGATTCCTGTATCTTGCTAGGGTGTATCTGTTGACGACTACATTACCAGACTCGATTCCTGTATCCTGCCAGGGCACGTCTGAAGAGTTCGAAGATCCGATTCCTGTATCTTGCCAGGGTGTATCTGTTGACGACTACATTACCAGACTCGATTCCTGTATCTTGCCAGGGCACGTCTGAAGAGTTCGAAGATCCGATTCCTGTATCCTGCCAGGGTGTATCTGTTGACGACAAACATTACCAGACTCGATTCCTGTATCTTGCCCCAGGGCACGTCTGAAGAGTTCGAAGATCCGATTCCTGTATCTTGCCAGGGTGTATCTGTTGACGACTAACATTACCAGACTGGATTCCTGTATCTTGCCAGGGCACGTCTGAAGAGTTCGAAGATCCGATTCCTGTATCCTGCCAGGGCACGTCTGAAGAGTTCGAAGATCCGATTCCTGTATCCTGCCAGGGTGTATCTATTGACGACTACATTACCAGACTCGATTCCTGTATCCTGCCAGGGCACGTCTGAAGAGTTTGAAGATCTGATTCCTGTATCCTGCCAGGGTGTATCTGTTGACGACTACATTACCCGACTCGATTCCTGTATCCTGCCAGGGCACGTCTGAAGAGTTCGAAGATCCGATTCCTGTATCCTGCCAGGGTGTATCTGTTGACGACTACATTACCAGACTCGATTCCTGTATCCTGCCAGGGCACGTCTGAAGAGTTCGAAGATCTGATTCCTGTATCTTGCCAGGGTGTATCTGTTGACGACTACATTACCAGACTCGATTCCTGTATCCTGCCAGGGCACGTCTTAAGAGTTCGAAGATCCGATTCCTGTATCTTGCCAGGGTGTATCTGCTGACGACTACATTACCATACTCGATTCCTGTATCCTGCCAGGGCACGTCTAAAGAGTTTAAAGATTCGATTCCTGTATCCAGCCAGGGCACGTCTACATAAAGAGTTTGAAGATCAACTCCTGTAATAGGCCAGGTAATTATTTTCTTTCTCAGGTACGCAAGTTCTCACTAAGGAATCTCTTACGCGATCGACACCTAGGTGGCATCTATAAGCCCATCCTCCCATTACACTTCCAAATGGCATCTATAAGCCCATTCCCGACAAGGTTCTGTCACACTTCCAGATGGCATCTATAAGCCCATCCTCCTATCCACCATCTCTCCAAATGGCATCTGTAAGCCCATTCCCGCTATCACACTGCTGATACTCAACTATGTGAGTGCAAATTTCTGGGCACTCTAATGTTCAATCATCTTCCACCCTCGGATCACGAAAGGTACACAAGCCAATCTACATCCTCAGGTCTAAGAAGATTGAACAGGGGCAACTGTTGTACCCCAAAATTTTCCCTCCCATAATCTTCAAAGTTTTGACAAGCATCACCCCAAATTGTTCAAAGTCTACTCAAGGGCTACACAGTCAACCACTCTCCTAAAGCCAGTCAAACTAGGGTTTTGGTTCTTGCAAGGAATTTGAGGTTTTCAAGGGCTCAATCAAGTCCCATATGCTCATACACATTGTCAAGTATCTACATGCCAAGTTTCAAGGCTCACAAGGTCAAGTTGCACAGTCAAAAACCCTAATTGCTCAACAGTCAACTGTAGGGGCAAAATGGTCATTTGGCAGTCAAAAGTCAAAAATTTTGGTCAAAATCTTATTTTGAAGCCACAATCATCATTTGATCAATTCTTGATCATGATTTCACAAGAATGGCTCAAAAATCATCAAGGTGTCAAAAGTTTCTATTTTTGGACAGCTGAAAAGTCAACTGTAACTTGACCAAGGCATAACTTTTTCATGGTTCATCAGAAAAATCCCATCCAATTCTCATCTTGAAGGGGAAGACATTTCCTACAACTCATCTTCACATCCCAAGTCCAAGAAATGCTCTCACAAAAAGTTGCCAATTTCAACATTATAGGTCATTTTCAAAAGTCAACAAAAAGGGACTTTAAGTCAAAGACCATAACTTGAGATTGGTAAATCAAAATGACATGGTACCAAAGTCATTGGTTAGAGTACTTCAAGACCTTTCCAAAATGTCAAGGAACATGTTCATAACTTCAAAATTGAGCAAGATATGCATTGGAGAAGTTGGGAAATTTTTGTGAAATGGCCAAAATCAATTATCCTTGAAACTTCATTTTTGACAAAAGGGGCCCACGTTTTCCACTTGTTTCAGCTTGGCCATGCTTCCCACGTGTCCCACAAATTATTTCAAGATTTAAAATTAATTTTTCCATTTTTATTTAATTTTATTTGATTTAATTCATTTTAAATCTTTTAAAATCAAATAAAAATCAAGAAAATTAATTAAAGGGTATATTTTGTATTGAAATGCTTTGATACATCATCATGATCATTCCAATTTCGTGCAAAGGTCTAAATGAAGCAAGAATTCAAATTTTGGCTCAAAAATGGAAAGTGCTTCAATGGAGTTTATGGAAAATCCCAAGCATGAATGCATTGTGTTATTGGCCTTAATTCTGATTAAAACTCATTACATAACATGTATGCAAGCCATCACAAGTGAGATCACGACCTAAGAAGCTCCCAAACGGCCAAACGCATTTTCAAATTTCCAAGTAAAAAAGAAAATCTGAAAACCTAGTTGCAGCGCCCCTCAAGCCTCCATTCCAATCCAAACATATTCCTGGTATCCCTAGGAAGCTTTGGCAATCAGAACCAAGCACAATCATTCAAGAAATCGTGCCATAGACCTCTTCCGGTTTGCTTCATTTTTCAAAATCGTATATAACATTTCATAAGCATTTAACCCATTTTCTTTGTTGTTTTGTGTTGCTAGGGGCTTTCTGAAGCTAATAGGATGATTCAATTGCGTTCTAATGCGTTATAGCATGATTCACCATTGAAACATTTTAGGTTTTTTCAAGCTTCAAATTGGGGATTTCCCCATACTGTAAAATTGGAACCTCACACTGCCATGGTTGAATTGAGAAAGATGAGACAAATCCATTAAGCTATTCGCGCCCTTTTTATAGGGTGTGAGGAGCTAATCGCTATTTTTATTTTCACTGTGTTTTGGGGGGTTTAAAACCCTCGCTATCTCATTTTTTACAGGGACAAACGGAGAAGAAGGCTGGCGTGGCAAGACCTGAGTGGAAGGTTCAAATCCACGCGCGCATTTTTTTTTTAGCATATAATGTTTTTTTTCTATATAATATTTCATTTCTATGTTACTTACAAATGCACACGTTGGCTCAGATGGTGGGAACAAGGCTTGGTAAACGCTGGGACCTGGGTTCGAATCCCAGGTCCCCCCAAATAATTTCTATTATTTTGTTTCACATGTTTCCATGCAGTGCACGTCCCAGGGCTCACCATGCATCCCAACGCTTGGGCTTGACAAGTGGCTTCAAGACCAATCTGAAGGTCAGAATATGCAGTCCATGATGCACCCTAGTCAGCAAGCAAGCGCATGATCAAAAAAGTCAACGAGGCCTTTGCCTCAATGGGCCTGAATTCCAGATTGCACCCCTCCTATTTGGCCCACACCCCCTTGGTTTTCATTTCTTTTCTTTTATTATTTATTTGTTTTTTTGTTATTTCCTATTATTTTTAACCCTTTTATTTTATTACTAATAATTAATTTAACTAGCATTTTCATAAAAAACTAAAAAAAATATAATTAACACTTTTATTATTATTATTTATTATTTTGTAAATAAACCATAATTGAACTAGTTTTTTTAATTAGGCCATTTTAACATTCCTTTTAATAATTAAAATAGATTTGATTTAGGTTAATCTTTAACTTTGTTTCTTTTTATTTCTATTTTATTTCAAAAAAATATAAAAAAATCAAAAAAATATTTTCTTGTAATTAAAATAATTAATTAGTTTTCAATTTCATTTAATTACCAAAAAAAAAGACCAAAAAAAATTAATTCCCTTTTCTTTATTCGCGCGTATTTAATTTGTTCGATTATTATGTAATTGCTCTGGACATGTAATAGTAATTAGGACTTTTACTGTTTTTTACTTTCCGTACTTATTTACTTAAAACGGGTCTTTGTAAAGATTTGGCGATGTATAGACCCGCGCCTTGTAATAGCGTAGGATTTACGTTTCCGCAATTTACTTTCCGCACCCCCTTAACTGTTAACTTGTATGAAAGAATGCATGCTAATTAAAAACAAGCGTAGCTCACCATGCCATGGTCAAAGATAAACTTAACATGAAAATAACACACAAATTCACACACCACTTCTAGGGTACGCCTCGCCTGTTGCCTTACCTTCGAAACGTGGTCGTCGAGTACAGGACGTTTTAGTAAGTCTTTATGTCCATGATCCAGTTGCCTCGGAAAAGTTGCCTCGGATTAAAAAAGGATCAATGGCATAAGGGTAGCTTCTAAGGTGTCCTACTGTTGCTCTGGTGACCACACTGTCCCTACAAACGAATTGACCCGAACAACTCCAACGATGGTGCTACCTACCTCTCAATGGTGGGATAGCACTATCTAAAGGACTCTTACACAGCCTAATTCCTTAGAGTAGGTAGATGACTCATAGATACTTGCTCTATTCAAAAACAAATCAAAACTCTTTTCACACTGACACTTTTCAAAAAGCTTTCAAAACAATTTTTCAAACACTCTTGAGGACTGATACAAGAGTTATTCAGAAATCTTTAAACGAAACTTTTTTCAAACCCACTCACACTTTGAAAAGCAAACATTTTGAAAACACAATGAGCAAGTATCTAAGAGCCCATGGATAACCATGGATAGAGAGGGTGCTAACACCTTCCCTCTCTATAAATCTACCTCCCGAACCGAGAAACATTCTCGAAAAGGAATTTTGCTGTGCTTTTGTCCTTTCCTTGTTGGAGAACATAAAAGACGGTGGCGACTCTTGCTTACCGCGACATTTCGCGAAACCAGCTTTAAACAGTCAGTTCCAGATCCACCGATCACAAATGACCCTTCGATGCTGCCTCAATAATAGATCTTAATACCTTAGGGTAATTGCTAAAATGTCTTACGAGTTGCCTTTGTGACTGTACGATGACCCTCTTACGTCCCTCAAAACATCCAATGATAGGGTTACCTACTAACTAATAGCAGGATAGCACTGTCTAAAGGAAAAGAGGAAAAGAACAAAAGTCATTCGATTAGGTAGCCAGCTCGTAGTTGCTTGCTCACAAAATAAATTTTCCATACATACACTCTCTTTTCAAAATATTTTTAAAAACAAAAACACTTTGTATGCATTCTCAACGATACGAGAATCATTACAAAGTTTGCCACACTAAGGTGCTTTTCAAAAATATTTTCAAATACACTTACACCAAAAATCATTTTCAAAGTGAGCTAGCGACTAAAAGCGCGTAGATAACTACGGATGGAAAGGGTGCTAACACCTTCCCTTTTCATAACCTACCCCCGAACTCAAAATATTTAAAAAGGTCTTTCATGTTCTTTTCACCCTTTTCTTTTTTGGATAAAAGAAAAGTCGGTGGTGACTCTTTCTAACCGCAACATTTGCGATAAAACGCAAAAACCAGTAAAGTCAGTTCTCCCATCGTATTACAGAACTGGTGACTCTACTGAGGACAAATCTAAAAGTGGGGTTTACCTTAGAGATAGTTCATATTTTAAAAGCTTTCCTTGTTTGACTTACTTGATTTATTCTTGAAGGGTTGTTTGGGTATTCTTGTAAAGATCCTATACCCGGATCTGAGGCATTTTAGGTAAGTAGCAGTAGATCGTGGAAACGGTACGGCATAAACCGATATAGTTAAAGCGATAGATACGTTAGAGTGACACATTTGTGAGTACTAGTGTCCCATGAGTTGAATCAAGGAGAACACGGAGCCGCTGAGTGGTGTCATGAAGCATTAACTGACCGTAGAACCTTAGTTGAACAAACTTGGCCATTAGAAAGTAGTGAGATAGACAACTTGGATGAAAAACCAAAGGTTGGTTGATACTCGATACTACACTCATTGGGATTGGACTTTATGGATATTTCGGCCGCGAGAAAAGATCGCTTGAGCTGAAACAGTGTCCGATAAAGAAAGACCAGTGATATTGAGATTCCTTAGAACTCAGTTACTTATTTTAGGTCAGTTTGAACCAACTAAAATTCAATAGGGTACTTACCTACAACTCCATGCAAGCTTTAACCTAAGGCCTTGTGTGTTTTTTGTGTGTGTGATTAAATTGTTCAAACATAACATCATGCATCATAACATTCATACCATTTCATTTCTAACCATTTCAAGGACCAGTGAATTTATCTTTGTTCTGTTTTGCAGACTATAGCTTCCATTCGCAGAAATACCATCTGAATCAAATTCGTCAAATTACCTCTTCAACTTAAAGAGTTAGCATCAAGGGTTCCTGAAGATTCTCCCTTCACCAAAATATATGATCGACTTCTCAACCTGACTACCTCAAGCTTTCAAGAAGACATGATATGTGTTCTCTTTTAGTTCTTTGATCCTATGCATCATTTCTTCACCTTTCTTGACTATCAATTGGTGCCTACATTGGAAGAGTTCTCTCAACTTTTAGAATTTCCTGTGCTTTATCAAATACCATTCACTGGTTTATAGGAAACTCCAAAGTCTGAAGTTATTTCCAAGGCCTTGCATTTGAAGAGATCCGACATCGTAGCTAATTGGGAAACAAGGAGTAGAGTCGAGGGTTTTCTAGCCAAATTTCTGTTAGAGAAGGCTCAAGTGTTCTGGGAAGATATGGGTTTTCGAGCTTTTGAAGATGTCCTGGCTCTTCTAATCTATGGTTTGCTTTTGTTCCCTAATCTGGACCAACTAATAGATGTGAATACTGTCAAGGTTTTCTTTGTCATAACCCTGTGCCTACTTTGCTTGGAGACATTCTACATTTTCTTCACACTCACACCATAAGGAAGAGAGGGACTCTTATGTGTTGCATTTTGTTGCTGTCTAGGTGGTTTATTTCGCACCTTCCTCGATTAGTATTTAAGAATGAACAAGGCTTAACGTGGTGTCAAAGGATGATGTCGCTCTCTCATTCGGATATTTATTGGTGTTCCCGATCTCTGGAGGATGTTACTATCACTAACCATTGTGGAGAGTTCCCTAACGTCCCACTCTTGGGCATTAGGGGAGGCATTACTTATAACTCTTCTCTGGCACTATGACAATTTGGCTATGTTCGAAGAGATGGCTCTCATGACGCACTCATCCAAGGAATTGTATTCGACTATAAGAACGATGTCCAAGGTTATCATCAAAGGTTTGTACGAGCTTGGGGCATTGTAAACAAGACTGATAGCAAGACTTTGGGGCATAATTCCTTTGGAGCCTTATCTCAAATGAGTGTGAACTCGCGCTCAAAATCTCATGATGTCGTATCCAGTCATCCTACCAATAGTTATAGATCCTGTTGTTAAGGGGGGTGTTCCTTATACCATTCTCCATCCTGATATGCCTACTGACTTTGAAGAGTTGCAGAAGTCTTGGATTCAATTGAAGGAAGAATGGGACATCTTCGAGACTCAATTCTATGCCAGCGAGAAGATATTCTTGGAGCTCACAAAGCAACTTCAAGAAGAGCAGGGTCTTAATGCATACATCCGTACAAAGAGGAAGCGACCGTGGGAGTTTTAATTCTTAGATTTTAGGAGTTCATTTTATGTTTGAGAACTTTTGTTATCATTGTAAGCCTAAAAGGAAGTTGTAATTTGAACTTCGCTAATAAAGTTTTTGTTTCTTGTTTCCTCCTGGTTAGAAAATTTAAATTTCCTAAGGTCCTTGAAATCACTGTATTTAGATATCATGCATCATTTCATAATAGGTTTTTCGTACATGTTTCTCATTTCCCGCTGTTTATTTCAGCAGAAAAATGGCCCTCGAAAAAATCATAAAGGATCTCTAGGCTCAACACGCTCAGTTCCAGGAAACTCTCATAAATCTGGCCCAAGGGCAAAAAGAGCTATTGGTGCATCACCAAGAAAAAGAAGACCAAGAATCCCGCAGCTATCCTTAACCTGGGGAGGAGGTTCAAGGGTCCTGCTCGACCACTCCATGTAGAAGATGACCCCTCTGAAGAAGATGATAACAATGATGAAGATGGAAAGAACAATCAGGATTATGAGAATACTCCTGAAGACGAAGACTTTTATGATGAATAATATCCCCATGTAGATGACAGATATAAATAGTTGGAGGACAGACTCAAGGCAATGGAAGTCTAGAAGGTGCCTGGGCTGGATTTTGGTGAATTAGGCCTGGTTCCATGGGTGGCCATCCCACCTAAGTTCAAGGTCCTTGTTTTTTCTAAGTACGATGGGATCTCTTGTCCTAAGCTCCATTTGAGGTAATATGTTCTGAAGATACAACCTCAAACTACTAACCGGAAGTTATGGGGTCCAATTCTTCCAAGAAAGTTTGGATGGAACCCAATTGGAATGGTTCTATCAGCTAGAAGAAACCAATATCCATACATGGGAGTAATTGGCTGCTTCTTTCTATAAGCAGTATTAATACAACGCTGACATGTCACCAACTCGAGTGCAACTGCGGAATATGTCTGTGGGCTCTAATGAAGGGTTCAAGGAATATGCTCAGAAATGGATGGAATTAGATGGAAGGGTGAAACTTCCTCTGAATGATCGGGAAATGGTGGATATGTTTATGGGCACTCTGACATGCCCGTTCTTTAATCTGTTGATCGGGAGTTCCTCATCTGGTTTTACAGAGATGATTATGACTAGGGAAAGAATATAAAATGGTATCAAGAGCAGGAATATCCCGATGGCTACATCTTCGAATGTTGTGAAGAAGTCATTTGGAGGAAAAAATGAGGTCAATACTGTTTATGGCCAGAAGAGCCGTAGTAAAAGTAATCGTCACCAATCTGTGGGAGCAGTGTTAATTTCCAATCTGGCACCTTCCCAACAACAACAGCGGGGTAACCACCAAAGGCCAGACGCTCCGAGAAGGCAATTCACCAAGATTAATATGCCCTTTGTCTCAGGAACTACAACACTTGCTAAAAGCCTAACTCACTTCGCTTCGGGATCCTCCTTCAAATCCCAACACCACCTCTCCTAAGTACAATCCGAACGCGAGGTGTGCTTATCATTCAAACAGTCTTGGTCATGACACCAACAATTGTTGGGCCCTGAAGAACAAAATTCAAGACATGATTGATAACAAGGAGATTGAGTTCGTTCCTCCAGAGACTCCAAATGTGATTACAACACCTATGCCCAAGCATGATAAAGGCATGAGTGTTGTTGAAGATATTCTGTATGTTACTTCTATGAATGATGTGGTTACTTCGCTCTCTACAATAAAGAAGAATTTGTTACAAGATGGTTTATTTCCAAGTTGTGTTGAAGGTTGTTATTGTTGTGCAGTCGAACCCAATGGTTGCAGGTCACTAAAAAGGGTGTTCAACGTCTGATGAGTGAACATATTATTCTGATTGAAAAAGTTCTGTCTACCAACAATTTTTGCCAAGATCTGTCTGTTATCTTTGGTACTCCTTTTAGGATCCCTTCCAAAGGTCCTATAAGGATTACCGCCAATTCGAAAGCTGCTCCGCTGGTTATTACAACTCCCGGGCCTATCCGTATTCCTCGGAGAAGGCAATTACGTGGAATTATAGGTCTGACGTCTATTACCATGGCGTCAAGCAAGAATTGTCCGATGAAGAAAATGAAGAAGTTGATCCCAATATTGTTAATATTGCAGGGACCAATAAGATTACAAGAAGTGGAAGGATTTTCTTCCCGAAAATCTCTCCATATGCTCATGTTACAACTACCAAGACGACTGCTAGGGCTCGTGGTAAAGAGCCGGTGATAGAGCCTTCCCAGACGGAGGCGCCAAAAGAAGCTCCTATCAAAGATACTCCTGGACAAGATTTAGAAGAGGTTCTGAAAATCATTCGCCAAAGTAATTATAAAATTGTTGAACAGCTGGGGCATGCCCCATCCAAAATATATATTTTGTCACTACTGCTATACTCTGAGGCTCATCCAAAGGCTTTAGTGAAATTCCTGAAGACTGGCCATGTGCCGCAAGAAATTTCGGAAGATCAATTTTGAAGCTATGTGTCTAGTCTGACAACTGACAATGGTTTGGGTTTCTCCGATGCTGACTTGAGACCGGAGGGGAGAAACCACAATAGGGACCTGTATATCCATTGAATACAGGGGGCACTATATTGGCCCATGTACTGATTGACACATGATCATCTTTGAATGTTCTTCCAAAGGGTGCCCTTGACCGATTAAACTGTGAAGGGGTGGTGCTAAAGCCCAGCAATATCATAGTTCGAGCCTTCGATGGGTCGAAAAGAATGGTGCATGAAGAGGTGGACCTCCCGATCAAGGTGGGTTCATAAATTTTTGAGTCCACTTTCTATGTCATGGACATCAGGCCGGCTTACTCTTGTTTATTGGGACGCCCTTGGATCCATGGGGTAGGTGCTGTTACTTCCACTTTGCACCAGAACCTGAAATATCTGGTGAAAGGGAAAGTTGTTATTGCTTGTGGGGAGGAGGAATATATGGTCATCCACCTCAACTCATTCTAATATATCGAGATGGGTGGAGAATTCATTGAAATTCCCTATCAAACCTTTGAAGTAATCTCTCCTACTGCTGTTGAAGATGTTTCAGCCATTTCGAATATCACCAAAACCCCGCACAAGATGGACTCCTTGAAAGATGCTAAGGCCACTATTGAAGAGGGTGGTAATACTATTTGGGGTCAGCTTCCAGATATCCCTTTCAAATCTAACAAGTTTGGTATGGGCTTTACTGTAGAATGTTAGAGGGTTGTTCGTCGAGCTCGTGCTGGGAGACCTCCGTTTCGCATCAACAATAATTGGGTCAATGCTATAGAGGATACAAACAGTGATTGTGACTTCAATAGCTGGATATTCTCGACCGTGGGTGATGGACTAGAAAATTGGAAGGCAGAAGACATCTTTCCCATCTACTTTAGTCAGGAGTAATAAGCTATATTCATGTCTTTTGGTTTTCAAAAGTTTTTGGCTATGTAATAAATAATGACTTTAAAACCTTGTGTCTTACCCGGTGCACAATGGTTCATTTGTTAAAGGTTTGATCAACGATTCATAAACATTTGTTCATTCAATAAAAATATTGGATGTTTTGCATACAAAGTTTGTCATCTCAGTTTTTCTTTTATCTTATTATGTTTTCAAATAGTTATGTGTTCTTACAAACACCCACACACTACATTGCAGATCCTCATCCACTCTGGATCTCGTTCATAACAATTTTGCTATTGTTTCATATGACTTCCAAAATTCGATCTACCAAGTCGTGGACGAAGGTGAGGAAGATTGTGAAATACCTGGAGAACTTGCCAGACTCTTGATACATGAAGAGAAGACTATCCAACTACATGAAGAGTCGGTCGAAGTTGTGAACTTGGGTACTGAGGCAGACAAGAAAGAGGTCAAGATAGGTGCTAAGTTAGAGAACCGTGTCAAGAGCAGGTTAATCCCGGTGCTACATGAATATGTTGAAATCTTTTCCTGGTTATACAAAGACATGCCTGGGCTCGATACCGATATTATGGTTCACCGTCTACCGATGAAAGAGGGTTGTGCTCCGATAAAATAGAAGGTTCGTTGGATGCATCCTGAAATGTGAGAAAAGATCAAGGCTGAAGTTATGAAACAGTTCAATGCAAGGTTCTTAGCAGTGACGTCATACCCTCAATGGGTGGCTAATGTTGTTCCGGTACCAGAGAAAGACGGCAAGGTGAGTATGTGCGTAGACTACAGGGATCTAAATAGGGCAAGCCCTAAAGATGACTTCCCACTACCACATATCAATGTTTTGGTTGATAAAACCGCTCAGAATAAGGTATTCTCCTTCATGGATGGCTTCTCAGGTTACAATCAGATTAAGATGGTACCTGAAGACATGGAGAAAACTACCTTCGTCACACAGTGGGGCACTTTCTGTTACAAAGTTATGCCTTTTGGGTTGAAGAATGCCGTGGTAACCTATCAACGTGTCGTGGTAGCCTTATTTCATGACATGATTCACCATGAAATAGAAGTCTATGTTGACGACATGATAACATGGTCGCAAACTGAAGAAGAGCATCTTGATCACCTGCACAAACTGTTTGAAAGACTGAGGAAGTACAAGCTGAGGCTAAACCCGAACAAGTGCACATTTGGGGTGAGATCTGGTAAACTCCTAGGTTTCATCGTCAGTGGTAAGGGTATTGAGGTTGATCCAGCAAAGGTTAAAGCCATACAAGAAATGCCAAATCCTCGTATCGAGAAGGACGTCAGAGGTTTCTTAGGGAAATTAAATTATATTGCCCGTTTCATTTCTCATCTAACTTCTACTTGTGAGCCAATCTTAAAGTTGCTGAAGAAAGATCAAGTAGTGAAATGGAACGACGACTGTCAAATAGCCTTTGATAAAATTAAGGAGTACCAATAAGAACCTCACATTCTGATGCCACCATTCGAAGGAAGACCTCTAATCATGTACTTAACAGTGCTAGAGAACTCAATGGGGTGTGTACTAGGGCAGCATGACGAGTCTGGTCGAAAAGATCATGCAATATACTATCTTAGCAAAAAATTTACCGACTGTGAAACAAGATATTCACTGCTCGAGAAAACTTGGTGCACTTTGGCATGGGCTTCTCGCCGACTAAGACAATATATGTTGACCTATACTACTTTGTTGATCTCTAAAATGGATCCTATCAAGTACATATTCAAAAACCCATCTCTCTCCAGAAGAATTGCCTGATGGCAGATGGTCTTAACAAAATATGATATCCAGTACACCACTCAAAAGGAAATAAAAGGAAGTGTACTGACCGACCATTTGGCGCATCAAGCTGTAGACGACTATCAGTCTATGAACTTTGAATTCTCGGACGAGAATATTATGCTAGTAACAGATTGTGAAGAACCTGGACCGTATGAAATACCTGAGCCGAGATCCCAATGGACCATGGTTTTTGATGGAGCTTCTAATGCACTTGGCAATGGAATCGGTGCTGTGATCATCTCTCTCGCAGTTTGCCATACGCCTTTCACCGTCAGACTATGCTTTGACTGCACCAACATCATGTGTCTTATGGCTGCTATTGACCTAAGAATCAAATTCTTAAGCGTGTATGGAGATTTAGCCTTGGTAATCAGTCAGGTTAAAGGAGATTGGGATACGAAGTACCCGAATCTCATTCCTTATAAAGAGCATGCACTAACCCTGATCTCGTATTTCGAGGAGATTACCTTTGAGCACATATTAAGAGAAGAGAATCAATTGGTAGATGCTCTGGCTACCATGTCATCCATGTTAAAAGTTAGATGAGACAATGGGGCTCCAAGAATTACCATTGAAAGATTTGACAAACCTGTACACTGTTGTGAAATTGACACTGATGAAGTAAAGGAGAAACCTTGGCTTCATGAGGTGAAAAGGTACCTTGAGGCTCTAGAATACCCTGAGGGGGAATCCATCAATGAAAATAAATTCTTGCAAAGGTTCTCAGCTAAATTCTTCTTAAGCAATAGAGTTCTATACAAGCACAATAATGATTCAACCCTGCTTCGTTGTGTGGACAAGAAGGAAGCAGAAGCGATTATGCAAGATATGCACGAAGGTGTCTTTGATACTCACTCCAGTAGGAATACTATGGCTAAAAGGATCTTAAGAGCTGGTTACTATTGGTCGACTATGGAAACTGGCTGTCACCATCACTCGAGAACTTGTCATAAATGTCAAATCTATGTTGATAAAGTTCATGTGCCTCTAGTTCCTTTGAATGTAATGATTGTGCCTTAGCCATTCGCAATGTGGGGCATTGATATGATCGGAGAAATTAAGCCCACAACTTCTAACGGACACCACTTCATCCCCGTCTCTATTGACTACTTTACAAAATGGGTTGAAGCATATTCATTTGCCTCTGTTACTAAGAATGTGGTCGCCTGGTTTATCAAACATAACATGATCTGTCGATATGGCATCCTTGAGAGGATCATCACAAATAACGGTACCAATATTAATAACACAATGATCACTGAACTCTGCGCGTAGTTCAAGATCAAGCATCACAACTCTTCTCTGTATCGACCTAAGATGAATGGCGTAGTGGAAGCCGCTAATAAGAATATAAAGAAGATCATACAGAAAATGGTTGTGACATATAAAGGTTGGCACGAGATGTTGCCATTTTCTCTTCACGGCTACCGCACTTCGGCTAGAACATCAACTGGAGCAACTCATTTCTCTCTGGTCTATGGTATGGAAGTTATCCTACCTGTCGAAGTTCAGATTCCTTCTCTGAGAATCGTGAAAGATGCAGACTTGGGCGAAGACGAGTGGGTTCAGACCAGGCTGGATCAATTAAATCTAATTGACAAGAAGAGGCTTGCGGCTATCTGTCATGGTCAGATGTATCAGAAACGCACGATCAAAGCATTCAACAAGAAGATCAAGCATCAGGTATATCAGGCTGGTGACTTAGTAATAAAGCGCATTATCCTCCCGCAAGGTGATCCTAGGGGGAAATGGAATCCTACCTATGAGGGACCATTTGTAATCAAGAAGATATTTTTTGGTGGAGCTATGATACTGACCACTATGAACGGTGAAGATTTCCCACACCCTATGAATACGAACATAGTAAAAAGATACTACGCCTAAAAATGACCCGCTAGGTTGATTGGCCTAGGCAAAAATAAAGGCATCCTGGCGAACCAAAAGGGTTCGGGCAAAAATCAGGGATATATATGAAAAGACTGTACACCCGGCAAGTCGAAAACCTGAAAAGGCAGCTTGGGAAAAAAAGGGTATCCCGGTGGACTGAAAACCCGAAAGGGCGGTCTAGGAAAAAAATAAGGGATTAAAGCGTACGACTATGTCCTTATTGGACCACCTACAATGATATTTATTACCAAAGTCAAGGTTCAAATGGTGCATATCAATTCACTCACTTTCTTCTGACAACAAGGGATGAGATGCTTGAAGACATAAGGGCAATAGCAGAGTTGGAACTTGACGAGATTATTCCTACATAACTATATGTTTTCACTTTGTAAATCTTTTCTTCGACAACTTCCTCTTACTAGGATTTTCGTCTCTTTATACAAAAAATCGCCTGTTTATAGGAAAACTATCAATGAAATAAAATTTCAAAGCCAAATTCTGTTTTACTTTTTCTGTTTTGTTTGCAAGATGTCCAATAGCTAAAATTGAATGAGCATATGCATATGAATACAATTAACTGTTAACAAATGCATAAAAACAGGAATACACATTTACTCAAAACTCTAGGAGTTGGGATAATGTTCGAGCCATCCACAAATCCCCATGGATCCACTTCCATAAGATTATCCCTACAGAGTAATCTTCACAAGTCCATACATTCCCCGCAATTTCTATGACATATCGTTTTGGCAGATAAAGGAGTGATCTTCTTCCCGGAAATGTCACCAACCTACGGAGTTTCGACCAGTACAGTTTGTTTCACCCCAAAATTTACCCTCTTGATTTAGGCTTATGTTTCATCATGAATATCATATTGCATTGCATTCATACATTGTGATGAGATCAAAGTACTTTGGTTATCGAGTCTTCCTCAAGCCTTGAAGGTTGATTGCATTGACAAGTTGCGCAAGTAGAAAATTATCATCTAAACCTCTGGATCTTTCAAGCTCAACAATCATTGCATATCTCAAGATATTTTATCCATCTCTTTGGATCATCAGAGGATTGAAGTTTGAGATTGATTATAAGAGGAATCACTCTTTTGATTCACTAGTCAAAATTAGGGTTTTTGCTTGATCAAGGCTATTGATCAATGTACAAGTCTTGATTTGGAAGCTACAACATCTCATTGGTATTTGAAAATTCTTTGTACAAGAAATTGGTCAAGATACCCAGAGGATTTGAAATTTTGGAGATGATTCATCGGTCTCCTAAGGTGTTAACCAAAACTAGGGTTTGGGATTTCATCAAGATTTCTTGAGAATTTTGAAGTTAAGCTTTGTACATGGCCTATATATATTTGAAAGATCATATGTTTGAAGTTTTGATCATCAATTTTGAAGGGAAGTGGATCAATTGATTCAAAGGGGCAAAATGGTCATTTTGGTCAAAGTCAGTCAAAGTCAAGGTTGACCAAGTGAACTTTTGGCCAACCATCAATTCAAGGGTGTAATTTTCATATTTCAAGTCCATTTTGATCATTGGATCAAAAAAGATTGAGGTTTGGGTTGAAACTTGTTCATGAAGAAACCCTAAAAGTTTCTAATTTTTGAAAATGAGGACTTAATTTCAAAAATTCATATTTTATTCACCTTTGATTAAAAAAATGCAAATGAAGTATGCTTGGAAATTTAAGAGGATGATCTTTCATCTCCTTTTGGTCTCATGTCCAAATTGGCAAAGAGTCAGGAGTTATGTTCTTTGGAAGTTCATGCCTCAAGTTAAAATTATAGGTCATTTTCCAAATTTAGTGAATTTCATGTCAAATTTTGAGGGCCTTAATGGATTCAATTGCAAAAACTCAAAACTAAGGGATTGTAGATCTTTTCAATTCCTTTCCAAATTGTGCTCATTTGTGTCCAAATTCAAAAATATGAGCAAGTTATGAGCTTTGGAATTTTGAGGCATTTCATTGAATTCATGCACACCATGCAATTTGAAAATTCTTGATAACCTGATTTGTGGCCATTTGTTTCAATTTAAACTTGAACCATGACTAATTTTCAATGTACTAAGGCCCATCATGCCAAAGTTTGAGCTGCACATGGGCAAATGCAAGGGCAATTCGTGGTTTTGCAAAAAGTGGCATGAAAATGCCTAACCACCAACACTTGATTAATACAAGGAATTAAGCCTTGATCTTTGGCTAACCTCTTCCTGAGATAAAAAGACTTGAAATGCACGTGAAAGGCATGAGAATGCACGAGTAATTTTAGTGCTTCAGGTGCACACTTCATTTTTGCAAAAAAGTGGGATTCATTCTTTCTAACGGTTTTCAGTGTGAAAAGCTTATCCTACCCTCCTCCCCGTGCTCTATATATTGAGAGGAAAGCTTCATTGAGCCTCATTGGTGCTTCTTTTCATCCCCGAGCTCAAAAAACTCCATAGCCACTTGTTCTGCAAATTTCTTCGATTCTCTCAATTTACTTGCGCATTTTGAGTATTTCTTCTTGCATTCTCTTCTCCAATTGATAAGGATTGTAGATCGAGGCTTGGTTTGCAATTGGAGTGAAGGAGACAGTAGATTCGTTTTTACCTCAAAGGTTAGAATTCTTAACTTTGGATCTTGATTTCTAGTTGTGCATTGTGTGATTTGAGCTCGTAATCATGTTGTTTGAAGTTCATTAAGTGTTTCTGTAGCTTTAGAGCTTTTGATTTGATGAGATGTGCATATATGATGCATCTGAAATTTTCTGCTCAGTGAGTTTTTGTCATTTTCATGCGACCCGTTCTTGATCTATGGTTAATTATTTGGTGTGATTCGAATTGCATAGTGTAGTATGATATGTTAGCTTTAATTTGCACAAAATTTCATGAAAAATGGTGTAGAATTGAGCATGTTATGTTGATTAGAACATGAGGTGGTGGATCTGGTCTTGCACGCGTTTTTGCCCTAGCCAGAGGTTGAAGATGATGGCGTGGTCTCCTCTGGTTGGCTGATTTGTTTTTTTAATTCATTTGAATTTTGTTTCATAACCTGATTTTCATGATTTTATTTCTTGCTCAAAAATGGTTGAAATATTATGAAAAAATTCAGGAAACCTAAAAATAATATTCCTGACCTTGTGCATTTTTTTTATAATTTTTGAAAATGTTTTGATTGGTTTAAAAATTTGTGTCATTATTTAATTATTTGTTTAATGTTTATTTTTGTTTTAATATTTCTTTGATCTAAATAATTCCACAAAAATGTTTTGAACTCTTAAAATCATTTAGAATTTGATTCTGAAATTTGTTTGGTATTTTTTCCTATTTTTGATTAGAAGATTAATTTGGGAGTTTTATTTGATTTTTTTTGTTTCACAATTTTGTTTTAATATTTCCTTTAATTCAAAAATCCTCAAAAAAATCATATAAGTTCGTTTTTAATCATAGAGTCTGAATATAATTTTGTTTTGACCTTTTTAAGACTTTTGGCTAGGGTTGGCATTTTTGTCATTAAATAATAGTTTAATTGTTTAATTGTTTGTTTGATTTTGTTTTAATATCTCCTTTAATTAAAAAATTCCACAAAAAAAAATCATGAATGCTGGTTTTTATTTCTAATATTTGAATATAATTTTGGTTTGATCTTTTTCTGACTTTTGATTGGAATTTCATTTTGAAAATGTGAATATTTGTTTAATTGTTTAAAAGTTTGAATTTGAATTTATTTTTGACTTTTCTTTAATCCTAAAAATATGGAAAAATAGGTATTCTGAGCTCTTGAGTTTTGTCATGTTTGATGTATATTTGTTCTGGATTTTTTTTTTAATTTTGATCTTATCTAATTAATATTTAAGATTAAAAGTCAAATAATTAGGGTTTTGTTGTTTATTGTACAAGTTTCAATTCAAAAACCATTATGCCCTGGATTTTCAATGGAATTTAGGTCTTGATTATGGTGCATGGATGTATTGAGGATCTGAAAACCATTTTTCTTGAATTATTTGACTTGGTTTGATATTTTTCCATAAATTATTTTGAAAACTTGCCTAGTTTTGATATTTTGGCCAACTAGTTTTGAACTTTGGGCCTCATTTGATCTCCTCCTCAACTATTCATGAACTTAAGACTTGCTTTCTGACTTCTACACACTTCAAATATGCTAAGAAATTTTTTGTGTGAATTATTGATCCTTGTTTCTATTTTAGATGTATTTTTAAAGTGAAGGTACCCAATTAATGTTGCATATCTTGTTGCAATTTGCCTGATGGCCAATGAACTTGAGTGAGGCCTATAATTGGGCACCTAATGATCATGTTGGTTCTGTTTATCCACATAAACTCAAGTCAATTCACTTAGAGCCCTATGTTTGAATGATTGAACCTTTTGATGCATTGTGTGGGATTCCTCTTCTATTATGCTTGTGAGTTGTGATGAAGTAATTGAGTATAATTGAATTGTGGTTTCTACTGACCTTCATGGTCTTTGATTGTATTATTCTCAAGCTCCCATGATCCTTGATTGATATTCAATTTTCAATTTAATATGGTGATAGAAAGGAGCAACATTCCTCTAACTTTTGACCAAATTGTGCATATGTCTGTTTCTTTTTGTCTATCATATCTAATGTTTTTATAGTTGCTATCATGTTTCTTCACTTCATTATGGTGTCATAATCCATCCCTTATGTGAGTCATCATTCAATTTATGGGAATACTAACTTGGCTGTTGAATGTGTGAGGTACTCTGAGAAAAGTTTTCCATTTTTGACTAGAGGCTGCTGTGTTTCACTTTATTTGTGAAACACAATTTATTATATTTGTACTACTCTTGTGCTTGGAATATTTGATAGTCTATGCATGATATATATATATATATATATATATATATATATATATATATATATATGTGTGATTATGAATGCTATACATTGCCCATGGGATCTGTTCATATCTGAAAAATCTCAATACTTACATCCTGATGGCGTAATTTCTGACTTGATTTATCTGCTGATGCCAGCTTGCTTGAAGTTCTCTGGGTTTCTTTTATTCTTGCTCAGTTTCTACGGATAGTTATCCGTTTGGTATTGCACTATTTCCTTTCTTCTATTTTTATAGTTTTATGTTGCATGATGGGACCTCTGTTGCTGATATATGTCAGGAGGCCCTCTGTTTTTGTTTGATACATGTGTTGTGTTTGCTTCTTTAATTGTTGATCGATGAGTCACTCAATTTAGAAATTGAGATCACGACTTCGCTCTCAGTGCATGTTCCCTATATGATGTTTATTGTTTCTTTTCTTTAATTGTTGATCGATGAGTCACTCAATTTAGAAATTGAGATCACGACTTCGCTCTCATTGCCTGTTCCCTATAGGATAGTTTTGTTAAGCTTCCTTTGACATGTTGATTAAGGTAGGAATCCATGTATGCTAGCATAGGGTAGGATTTTCCTTTATCCTCAACCTTAGGGTCAATCATTATATGATAACACTAGGGATAGTGATAGGCTAGTTTCCTTTAGTTGTTTTTCTTCCTTTGCATTTTGCATCTTAAAACAAAAATTATTTTCTTGGAAAATCATAAAACACTTCTAATAAACTCAAACACTTCTTAAAGGTAAAAGATAAAAATCAATCCTATTTGTTTGTGCGCCTCTTGGCTTTGTTTTTAAATCTGGTTTAGTCGATGTTTCGCCATCGCACATTTGTTTTTAGCCGATGTTTCGCCATCACACATTTGTTTGAAGCCGATGTTTCGCCATCGCACATGTTTGTTATCCTACTTTGATTCTCAATATCATTGTTAGGTGTGATGTTTTGTTATCCGGTTTATTTATGTTTTGCCATCTTTGCCATGATACCTTTTTATCTTTTAGCCGATGTTTCGCCATCGCACATTTGCTTGAAGTTGATGTTTCACCATCGCACATGTTTCTTATCCTACTTTGATTCTCAATATCATTGTTAGGTGTGATGTTTTGTCACCCGGTTTATTGATGTTTTGCCATCTTTGCCATGATACCTTGTTATCTTTTAGTCGATGTTTTGCCATCGCATGCTTGTTTGAAGCCGATGTTTCGCCATCGCACATGTTTGTTATCCTACTTTGACTCTCAATATCATTGTTAGGTATGATGTTTTGTCATCCGTTTTATTGATGTTTCGCTGTCTTTGCCATGATACCTTGTTATCTTCTAGCCGATGTTTCGCCATCGTATATTTGTCTGAAGCCGATGTTTCGCCATCGCACATGTTTGTTATCCTACTTTGACTATCAATGTCATGGCTAGGTTTGATATTTTATCATTTGATGTTTCTCCATCTTTGACATGTTACTTTGTTATTATTTAGCCGATGTTTTACCATTTCATTTGTTTGTTGTTTTATTCGATGTTTTGCCATCTTGATTGTTTTTGTTGTCTTAACTAAAAAACACAAACCAACCAAAATATATGAGCCGAACTACGGCTGCTCTGATTCCTTAAAAGGGGTACATAGGCAAAGGGGTAGGGCCTAACCGAGCACAACTTTTATTTTCCCTACATTGTTTTCTTTTTTTCCTTTCGCATGTGTGATACAATGGGAGAACTGACTAGGGTTTTGCGTTTGTTTTCGCAAATGTTTCGGTTGAGCAAGAGTCGCCACCGACTTTTTATTTTATCCTAAGGAAAGGTTTAAAAAGCACAGCAAAAACCTTTGAGATATTTCGTGGGTTCGGGGAGTAGATTATAGAAGGGGAAGGTATTAGCACCCCTTCTATCCATGGTTATCTATGGGCTCTTAGGTACTTGCTTAGATCAACTTGCCTTGTGTTTCAATTGTTTGAGATGGTGCTTTGTGTGTGGTTTTGAAAATGTTTTGAAAAAGATGCCTTGTATAGGCTACCCTTGTAACAATTCTTTACTCGAATGTTTTACAAAAGGTGTTTTGTCTCTTTTTAAAAAGATGTTTCAAGGTTTTTTCTGAAAGTTTATTTTGAAAGTGTTTGTGAAGTGGGTTTTGAAATAAGGCAAGTGTTTTCTTGGAAAGTTGACAAGTACTTAAGAGTTCATCTACCCTAAGGTTTTCTCAAAGATTTTTGTTATGTTTTAAACCTTTTGACAATTTTGTTCCACCATTGCATTTGGTGGACAATCTTGTTTTAGGAGATGAAAGGGACGGGCGCGGGTCATCGTTTAGACCATAGTTGCAATAGTGTTAAATGTCTTTGGGCAATTTTCTTTAAAAAGGGACTTGATCATTCATTTAAGCAACATTTTGTGGGACTATGATCATTTGATTTTGTTTTTACCCAAAGAAATTCAACATACAATATGGCCCAATTATTTGAAGGCAACAAAGTGGAATACCCTAGGGGTGCAAGTGTGAAATGTGTCGTCCATTTTTCATGCTCATTTATCTTGTATTAGGTCCAACTATTTTGTTCATTTTTATTCGCATACAAAACCCTAATTCTAGCATAGTATGTTTAGAAAGCGATAAAGTGCGAAATTTAAATTCCTACGCTATTACATCACAATAATATAGGGAGGGGGTACAATGTTCAAATGGGGAGATATTTTGACAAGAAATTGAATCTAAGCTATTACATCATTTGCTTTGAGTATTTACAATATGAACAATTGCATAAATAAATGGAAATTGAAATAAATATGCAAAAATGTAAAAAGGAATTTTCATGTGTATATAAAAAAAAGAATATTATTTATGTCAAGTAAATAAAAAAAATGAGAAAAGAATTATTTTTTGGAATATTTTCATATTTAGGGTAAAACCCTAATTCTATTAAATAAAACATACCATTTATTTATTATGAACAAATATTTATCTATATATATAAAAATAAAATAAAATGAGGTATTTGTCCAAAATGTATTTTTTATATTAAATATTAATAAGAAAAATAAAAGGGGTATATATTTTGTATTTATCCTAAATATATTAATGAACATATGTATATATGTATTATTTTAAATATGTATTATATATATATATATAAATAATAATAATATTTAATATTTTAGAAAATAGTATTTTTTATATAAATATTTTCAGAAGGTAAAAATAGAATAAAAATGAAAATAAATGTGTTTTTACATATTTCTTAATATTTTTAACAAAATGTATACATTCCTTTATTTATGTATAAATTAGAAAAAAATCAAATAAATACCTAATAAATTAAAAAATGGTGAGGAAAAATATTTTTTTGTTTTTAATATTATTAACAAAAATAAATAAGTCAGAAATAAAAAAAGAAAAGTCAAAAAATCAAGCAAATGGACAAAATGGGCTCAGGGGGTGCAATATCAAAAATATGGTGTGAATAAGAAAATAACACAGGCCCAACCCACGTAGCATCTTCTTCAACCTTCAGCCAAAAATGTCTCAAAAACGTGCACTTGTAACAGGGATTCAAACATCCTGATTCTTTGAGCTTTTGCACAAACTTTCAACACAAAAAATGTCAAGCATGGAATCACGATTTCAAACATATAAAGAACATCTCCTAACTCTCAGAAATGAGAGAGAATTTTAACAATCCCAAATCTTGACCTAAGTTTTATGCCATTTTTAAACCTTAAATTCTCTCAACTCAGGCAAAAGAAATGAAAAGTAAAAGAATGTACATGTTCAGTGGCATGAATAGGACATTGTTTATTCACAAACTTAAGGCTAATGATGCATAATAAGAGAGATACGAGTTCACCAAGATACCTGTTCAGCTGAAGTTCTATCTTGCAATGGGGGAGCTTTCAGTGCAAGGTGATGATTGGAAAAGTTTCCTTGAGGTCCAGGGATGCTATTCCAATGTTTACTTTGTCTTGAAAGCTTCTGAATTGTGCTAGAGCACTTCACCTGCAAAACAAGAAACTAAAAATGGTGGAAGTGGTTAGAGGGATTACATGTCGTGCTTCAGGTCATGGTTAGCTTGCATAGATGCTAGGGGATGTGTATGAACTGGTTTGGGCAAGAAAGCTTAAGAGAAATGGGAGATAGCACTCAAACTGCAGGCTTTGCTCTGTTTGTGCAGTTTGAGAGTGATTATGGCAATGAGAGTGTTTGAGAGGTGCAAGGGTCGTGCAAAAGCTTGGTTCTGATCCTTGGAATGTGTTTTCAATATTTGCTTAAAGGTTTCTTGACTGATATGAGAGATGTGTTATGTTATGGCACTTTTCTTCACTCTTAAGCAAACAAAGGCAACTTGGTGTTTTAGGTCAGTAGGGGACCTCTAATGAGCTGCATAAACTCTCCTTGATCAGAGTGATTTGTCCATAATCTTGTGCCCATTAGATCTTGCTTGTACTGCTTGGATTTGTAATTGGACATAAAGTGAACTTTTGCAAAAATGGATAGTTTGCTTTATCTATAAATGGATTAAACCTTCATGTAATGTTAGAATACAAAGAACATGGTCTTGGCACAAAGAATATGCATTAAATTTATGAGTGTAATTGAGATAAAAGGCCTGTAATCAAAGGGCATGCTGAGTTTTGAAAATGCATAATGTTATGAATCATGTTTTGGTCAAGAGCAAAAGTGAATTTTTGCCATATTGTGAAATTCGATTCTCTCAAGTTATGAGGTTGTTTGATGATTTCTTGGACATTTTGGAAAGCTTGGAATGTGTACTACAATCCATCTTTGAAATGCAAATTGAAATTCCAAGTGGAAGTGTATGGAAAATGGCCTTGAAGTGGGGTAGAAAACCTTGTCAAAATAGGTTAAAATTTCTCTAAGTTAAAAACGGTTTAGTGCCCTTATTCAAGAATTTGTAACTTGAGATACAAGCCTCAAATGGGAAAACTTTGTGAATCAAAGTTGTAGATTATGCAACAAGCTACAACTTTCATGTTTGTACTTTTGTTTGAATCCAAATGGATCTTGGTGAAAAAGTGGGGCAAAGTTGGGAAAGAATTAGGGTTTTTCATAACTTAGAAAAATTCTAAGTTATGAAAAATTCTAATTTTTAACCCTAATTTGCATTTTGTGATTTCTTGGTGAACAAGTTTCATGATTTGGCATGTTTTGATGAAAAATGAATCTTGACTCTTGATTTTGACCAAAAAGTCAAAGTTTGACTTTTCAGTATACAGTCAAAATTGATCAATTGACTGGGAAATTCAACTGTCAATCTTGTGTACTTGGGATCTTTTGAGTTTGTTGAGCATGTAAAGATAATTCCATGGGGTCCTTGAGTCCATGTGTGAGCTTGGTTTGCCATTGGCTAGGTTAAACAGTCAAAAATTGCCTGTGTGCAGTCAAAACCCTAAAAATGACCATTTTGCCCTTTTGGTGATCTAATCAAATTTCTTGGGGAATTGTGATCCAAACTTGATCAAATGGTTCATATGAGTTCATAATGTTGATGTGGGTCAAATTTCATGAGGTTTGACTGTCAATTGGCCACAGTTGACTTTTTTCCCCAATACAGTTGATTTCTAGGTCAACTGTCCAATTGGCTGGGCAAAACTTGGAATCAAGACTTGAAACTTGATATGGGTAAACTTGGGAGTCCAATATGAAGCATGAAAGTCATCTTGGGCATTTTAGGTCAAAGCATCTTTGTGCAAACACAAACCCTAATTTGAGTCAACAGTGCAATGAGAGGTCTTGAGCAGATGAAACCCTAACTAGATCTTGAGCTTCAAGGGCTTTGTGGTGAGAAAATGTTGATGAGAAGGGAGGGCAAATTTTGGGGTACAACAGTTGCCCCTGTTCAATCTTCTTGAACCTGAAGAGTTAGATTGGCAAGCTTTCCCTTCGTGACTCGAGGGTAAAAGAAGATTGGACACTAGAGTGCCCGGAAATTTGCACTTGTCAGAGCAATGGATGCGGGAATGGGCTTAGAGATGCCATTTGGAGATGGGCTTAACGATGCCACCTGGGAGAGTGACAGAAATATTGTCGGGGATGGGCTTAGAGATGCCATCGGGAAGGGAATATCAGGAAGGTGTCCAAGCTTGGGACCATTTCTGAACTGGGGGGTTTGAACAAGCAATAGATTGACATCCGTTGTTGGGAGGAATCTGTAAACTGTTTTCAGAAACCTTGAAGTTGAATAAGCAATAGAGCAGCATCCGTTGTTGGGAAGCGTCCGTAAACTGTTTTCAAAAGTTGCATCTGAACAAGTCGATAGATTAACATCTGTTGTTGGGAAGAATCCATAAACTGTTTTCAGAAGTCTTGAAGAAGAATCTGAACAAGTGACAGGTTAACATCCGTTTACTTGGAGAACCCGTGAACTGTTTTCAGAAACCTTGAAGTTGAATAAGCAATAGAGCAGCATCCGTTGTTGGGGAGCGTCCGTAAACTGTTTTCAAAAGTTGCATCTGAACAAGTCGATAGATTAACATCCGTTGTTGGGAAGAATCCATAAACTGTTTTCAGGAGTCTTGAAGAAGAATCTTAACAAGTGACAGGTTAACATCCGTTTACTTGGAGAACCCGTGAACTGTTTTCAGAAATCGTGAAGTTGAATGATTTTAATCTGTCGACTGATCTTTCCTGAAAAGGTAAAGAGTTAGTTGCATGCAATGTTATGATGCATGATGCAATATACGTGACATCAATGTTTATGACATGAATGTGAAGAATGCGCATGTAAGCTGGCGAGCTATCTTGTTGAGGATAAATGAATCCGAGGTGGCTGAAGATAAAAGCATCTTGACTGCTGCCGGGGAAAATAAATCCTTGGCTGCTGCTGGGGAAGAGAATTCCTGATGACCTCTACTGGGGAGTATCAATCTTAGTAGACTCATGCTGGGGAGGTAAGACTGAGAATATTCAGCTTGATGGGAAGTAACTCTGGCGATCTCACTGGGGAACTCAAGATTTCTCTTCCTAAAACTCTGTAGGGAGAAGGCTCATTAGTCCGGCTCCGCTGGGGATATTGAAAATTTGAACTCTGAGGAAAATTGAGCTCTGGAGGACTCTCTGGCTGGTGATAACAAAGATAAACTCCTCTGGGGATCATATTGATAAGTTGCGCTGGGAAACTCTTGATGGACTCCGCTGGGGATAGGAAGAATTCCAGCGAGTGCGATCTTCTGTGGTTGTTAGCTGAGGATAACCCAGTTATAAGCCTTTGTGAGGAATAACTTTGAATAAAACTTGGGAGAGACGTTCGTGCTCTGCGGGGAAATACCTTCCAGAACCTTACTGGGGATAAGCTTCGAGAGTCTGCTGGAGATAAACCTCAGGGTTTGCTAGGGATGTGGATTCCAAATCTCTTTGGGGGTTTCCTTCGAAAGGGTGTCAAGATATCTATCTGTACCTTCATCCTATCAGTAATCCTTTCTCTTAGGTTTATCTAGGAAGTGATTATGTTTCAAATGCACATGCCTATTTAACAAAACATTGGACGTTTCTCAAAATAAAGCAAATAGTGCAAGAGAAAAGGAAAAGGGAAATGACACAAATTTTTGGGAAGAGTATTTGTATTGATTTTCTTTGAGTATATTTGTACAAAGGAGACAATCATCCTAGTAAGAGGACTTTGTCGTAAATATTGAAAGATTTTATACAAAATAAAGGATGGCTATGTGAAATAATTCCATGGGATTCCGTTCTGCTATAGCTTTCACAACTCTGAATATCTGTCCATTCAATGCTTCGTTTGACGATGACTGGATTGATCAGAAGTCCGGAACTGGTTGATGAAGAGATTGCCTTTGAAGTGATCCGACGAGACATAGTCATACGCTTTAATTCCCTAACTTTTGCCTGAATCGCCCTTTCGGGTTTTCGATCCACCGGGAAACCCCTTTTTGCCCAAGCCGCCCTTTCGGGTTTTCGACTTGCCGGGTGTACAGATTTTTTCGTTTCTATCCCTAATTTTTGCCTGAACCTCCCTTTCGGGTTTTCGGTTCACCGGGATGCCCATTTTTGCCCAAGCCGCCCTTTCGGGTTTTCGACTTGTCGGGTCATTTTATGCGTAGTATCTTTTGACTATGTCTGCGTTCGCAGGGTGCGGCAAATCATTGCTGTCCATGGTGGTCAGAATCATTGCACCACCAGAAAATATGCTTTTGATCACAAATGGCCCTTCATATGTAGGAGTCCATTTTCCCCTGGGATCACTTTGCGGTAAGATAATCCGCTTGATTACGAGATCTCCGACTTGATACACTTGACGTCTGACTTTCTTATTGAAGGCCTTGATCATCCGTTTTTGATACGTCTGACCATGGCATATAGCAGCAAGTCGCTTCTCGTCGATCAGATTGAGTTGATCAAGTCGGGTCTGCATCCAATCATCTTCATTCAAACCTGCATCCTTCATAATCCTTAGAGAGGGGATCTGGACTTCCATAGGCAAAACAGCTTCCATGCCATAAACCAAAGAAAATGGGGTTGCCCCGGTTGAAGTACGTGTCGTCGTACGGTATCCATGCAGAGCAAACGGTAACATCTCATTCCAGTCTTTGTAAGTGACTGTCATTTTCTGAATGATCTTCTTAATGTTTTTGTTCGCAGCTTCAACAGCACCGTTCATCTTCGGCCGATAGGGAGATGAATTGTGATGATAAATCTTGAACTGTTCGCATAATGCAGTGATCATTGTGTTATTCAGATTTGTACCGTTGTCCGTGATGATCCTGTCTGGAACACCATACCGACATATGAGATTTTGCTTGATAAAGCGGGCAACCACATTTTTGGTGACAGAGGCGAAGGAAGCTGCTTCGACCCATTTAGTGAAGTAGTCAATGGCAACCAGGATGAAGCGATGTCTGTTAGAAGCCGTGGGCTTGATCTCTCCGATCATATCAATGCCCCACATTGCAAAGGGCCACGGAGTAGTCAGGACGTTAAGGGGAACCGGAGGAATATGAACTTTGTCAGCGTAGACTTGACACTTGTGGCAAGTACGGGAATGTTGATGGCAGTCAGCCTCCATGGTAGACCAATAATAGCCTGCCCTTAGGATCTTCTTAGCCATTGTATGCCTGCTCAAGTGAGTGCCAAATGTGCCGCTGTGTATATCAGTCATGATCAACTCTGCTTCAGCTTTATCCACACATCGGAGTAATACACAATCATGGCTTCGTTTGTAAAGGATGCCGTTGCTCAAGAAGAACTTAGCAGCGAATTTCCTCAAGAACTTCTTGTCATTTACGGAAGCTCCTTCAGGATAATCTCTAGTCTCGAGATACCTTTTGATTTCATGGAACCAAGGTTGTTCCACTACTTCTTCGGTATTAATCTCGTGGCAATGTGCCGGTTCATCCATTCGCTTGATGGTGATTTGGGGAGCCTCGTTATCCCAGTTGAGTTTAAACATGGAGGACATTGTGGCTAGAGCATCGGCTAGCTGATTCTCTTCTCGCGGGAAATGCTCGAAGGTAATTTGCTCGAAATGAGGCAACAATGTCAGGACATGTTCTTTGTATGGGATAAGATTAGGATGCTTGGTATCCCAGTCTCCTTTGATTTGGCTGATGACCAAAGCCGAGTCCCCAAATACGATCAAAGATTTGATCCCCAAGTCTATAGCAGCCTCGAGACCAAAGATGCAAGCTTCATACTCAGCCGTGTTGTTTGTGCAGCTGAAGCAAAGTCGGGCCGTGAAAGGAGTGTGACAACCTTCCGGAGAAATGAGTACTGCGCCAATACCGTTTCCAAGTGCATTTGAAGCACCATCAAAGTACATGGTCCATCGGGATCCCTTTTCGGGTCCGTCATACGGTCTGTTACTTTCAATGTTGTCCAAATTCATGATGTCCTCGTCTGGGAAGTCAAATCTCATGGGTTGATAATCTTCGATAGCTTGATGAGCCAGATGCTCAGCTAGTACACTCCCTTTTATAGCTTTTTGGGTGGTGTACTGGATGTCATACTCGGTTAAGATCATTTGCCATCTAGCTATCCTTCCAGATAAAGCGGGCTTTTCAAAGATATACTTGATAGGGTCCATTTTGGATATCAACAAGGTAGTATGAGTCAGCATATACTGTCTTAGTCGGCGAGCAGCCCATACCAAAGCGCAACAAGTTTTCTCGAGCAGTGAGTAGCGAGTCTCACAGTCGGTAAACTTTTTACTAAGGTAATAAATAGCATGCTCTTTTCGACCAGACTCGTCATGCTGGCCCAAAACACACCCCATTGAGTTATCCAAGACGGTTAAGTACATGATCAATGGTCTTCCTTCGACGGGTGGCATCAGAATAGGAGGTTCTAGAAAATACTCCTTGATTCTATCAAAAGAAGCTTGACAATCGTCATTCCATTCCACTACCTGATCCTTTTTCAAGAGTTTGAAAATTGGCTCACAGGTAGAAGTCAGATGTGAGATGAATCTGGCAATATAGTTTATGCGCCCCAAGAATCCTCTAACCTCCTTTTCAGTACGGGGAGCAGGCATCTCTTGTATTGCTTTTACTTTTGCCGGATCGACTTCAATGCCTTTGTTACTTACAATGAATCCCAGGAGTTTACCAGACCTAACTCCAAAAGTGCATTTACTTGGATTCAGCCTGAGCTTGTATTCTTTCAACCTGGCAAACAGCTTTTCCAGATGTTCAAGGTGATCTTCCTCTGTTTGTGACCGAGATATCATATCGTCTACGTAAACTTCAATCTCATGATGTATCATGTCATGAAATAAAGCTACCATGACGCGTTGATACGTTGCCCCTGCGTTCTTCAGCCCGAACGGCATCACTTTGTAACAAAAAGTGCCCCATTGCGTGACAAAAGTTGTTTTCTCCATATCCTCGGGAGCCATTTTGATTTGATTGTAGCCCGAGAATCCGTCCATGAAGGAAAACACCTTATGCTGAGCTGTATTGTCGATCAAGATGTCAATATGAGGTAGCGGGAAATCATCTTTAGGGCTGGCCCTATTCAAATCCCGATAGTCCACACACATTCTGACTTTGCCATCTTTCTTCGATACCGGTACGATGTTGGCGACCCATTGAGGATAGGACGTAACAGCCAGGAAGCCAGCATCGAATTGCTTCATTACTTCTGCTTTGATCTTTTCAGACATGTCAGGCCTCATTCGGCGAACTTTTTGCTTGATTGGTGGACAGTCTTCTCTTGTGGGGAGACGGTGAACCACGATGTCTGTGTCTAGACCCGGCATGTCTTCATAGGACCAAGCGAAGATTTCAACATACTCATTCAGCAACTGTACCAAGCGCTCCTTGACTTTTGGTTCCAGGTTGGCACCCACTTGCACCTCCTTCCGATCCCCCTCGGTTCCCAAGTTAACAGCTTCCAATGGCTCTTCATGCGGTAAGATGGCCCTTTCCTCTTGTTGCAGAAGTCTGGCTAGTTCCCCGGGTACTTCACAACCTTCGTCATCTTCAAACTCGGCTAGATTGACCAGATCTTCAGAGTTATTGAAAGATACAGCAGAATAGTCACCTATGGAATCCGGAGTGGATGGGTACCTGCATTGGTGAGTGTGGGTGTGTGTAAGGGATAGCCATCCCTAAACAAAAAATGCAAAAGGAAAGAAAATGAACATAAGCAGTTTATCAAATGAAAAACGTCCAATGAATCATTAAACATGGCATATGAATATGAAAAATAGTCAAAACCCTTACAAGTGGACCTACATGCCCCGGGCAAGGCAGGAGGTGAAAAGATAGCGTACGGATTATTTGAAAGTAAAATATTACAGACCAAATAAGAAATGTTTAACAGATAAATTACTGGTGAATAAAAGTGATGGGGACAAAGTCTTTAGCCTCCCAATTGCTCAACCCTCCTTTGACAGTTGGATAAATCCACTCTTCAATGTTTCTTTCCTTGTCTTCATCTTCCAGGGCGTTGATTCTGTAAGGAGAAATTTTGACTGGCGCTCTTTCAATCTTTGACTGGCGCATAGCTTTCTGGCCAGCGGCTGTGAATCCTAATCCAAACTTGTCAGTCTTATGCGGAATGTCAGGTAACTGCCCCCATGCTGAATTCTTCCCTTCTTTGATTGCGGCTCTTGCATCCTCCAGAGATGCCATCCTGGCCATCTGCCTCGGGGTCTCGGCTGTCAACTTCGCTACTGCTATTTCAGGAAGGACTTCTTCGAAATGTTGAAACGGTGTCTCAATGAACTCTCCTTCGACCTCCACATACCGGAAAGAATTTAAGTGGCTAATCATATACTCTTCTTCGCCATGAACAGTGATGATCTTTCCCTTGACAGGATATTTCAGCATCTGATGCAAGGAGGAGGTGACTGCCCCAGCACGGTGTATCCAAGGTCTGCCCAGCAGGCAGGAGTATGATGGACGGATGTCCATTACATAGAAAGTGGATTTAAACACCTCAGTACCTATCTTGATGGGAATTTCAACCTCTCCATGGACCATTCTCTTCGACCCATCGAAAGCTCTGACGACAATATCACTCGGCTTCAATTCCAACCCTTCGCAATCTAGCCGGTCCAAGGCCTTCTTAGGCAAAACATTCAGCGACGAACCGGTATCAACCAAAACATGTGCAAGGGTGGTTCCGCGACACTCGATTGAAATATGCAAAGCATCATTGTGGTTTCAGCCTTTAGGGGTTAGGTCGGCATCAGAAAAACCTAATCCATTGTCCGCAGTCAGGCTATCCACGCAATGTTGAAATTGATCCGCAGAGGTTTCCTGGGGCACATGAGCTGCCTTCAGAAACTTAATCAAAGCTTTAGCGTGCGCTTCTGAGCAAAGCAATAGTGCCAGCATGGAGATCTTGGAGGGGGTTTGCCCCAACTGTTCCACCACATCGTAATCACTTCTCTTAATTATCCTCAAAATCTCGTCCATTTCTTTCTTGGATGTTTCCGGGATTACCAAGGGTTGAGCCCTCGTCCTGACGGGCTCATCCTGTATTCCCTTTCCTTTATCAGCAATGGTAGGAGGGACAGCACTAGGAACAACAAATTCTTCAATCGAAGGAGTTCTAGCAGAGAGTTTTATTGGTGCAGGGATGACTTCTTTAGCTGATGAGGGTCCAAAGACTGCTCTTGGAGGGGCAATCTCTGGAGAAAATATTCTCCCGCTCCTGGTGATTTTGCTGGTGCCCGCAATGTTACTAATGCTGGCTTCTTCATCATCCGAACTTTCTTCAATTACTTCGATTTGCTTGATACCATGGTAGTAGATGTCACCACCATAGTTCCAAGGTATCGACTTCTCAGAAACATAGGGAACAGGCCCTGGCATTGTTATCTTTAAAGGAACAGATTTTGCAGCTGGTGTAATCTTAACTGGCTTTTTGACGGCCTTGGAAAGATTGGCGTGAATGGTTATGATTGAGACATTTTCAATATGAACTGGAACAGCAGAAACTTTTTCGAACAAAATTTGTCGACTATAAGGCCTTGGATGCCTTTCTTTAATAGCGGACAATCAAACGGAAGAGAGTGGCAACAATAGCAGTCTTCTTTACATCCCGGGAAGATCCCGGCCCTTAACAAATTCAACTTAATGGTTAGCAGTGGAGTAGTCAGATCACTGACGTTAGCAACATACAAATCCTCTTCAATGGCATTGATATTTTGGCCGTGCTTCGGCATAGGTGCAGATATCACATTAGGTTTCTCTGGAGCGTCAGTCAAACTCTACCTCCTTAGCCTCTATCAGGTCTTGGATTTTATGCTTGAGTGCCCAACAATCATTGGTGTCATGTCCAACACTGTCTGAATGGTAGGCGCATTTAGCATTGGCATGATAATGTGGGGAGGACGTATTCATATTCTTTGGCGCCTCTTTGATGGTGGCAAGATTCAACTTCAATAGATGGGGAAGCACTTGTGCTGGAGTCATATTAATACGGGTGAACTGCCGTTGTGGCCTTTCCACCCGTTGCTGATTTGGTCTGGACTGGTTATAGCGAGGTTGCTCACTTGGGGTGTTTTGAATCATTACGGCCCCCACAGTCGGCCGACGCTCCATCTTCCCTTCTCTTCTCTGAGAATATACCATAGTTGTCTCCTTCTTAAAAGGCTTCTTCTCAACACTTGGAGCAACACCCTTCTGAATCTTTCCTGACTTGATGCCAGCTTCTATTCTCTCACCGGTTAAGATCAAATCGGTAAACCCTGCGGAAGAGTTACCAATTAAATGATTGAAAAATGGCCCAGATAGGGTCCCAAGAAACATATCAACGAGCTCACGATCGGTTAAAGGAGGCTGCACCCTGCCAGCCAAATCCCTCCATTTTTGTGCATATTCTTTGAATCCCTCACTTGTTCCTAGTGACATACCCTGAAGTTGGGTACGAGTAGGAGCAAGATCAGAATTATACTGGTATTGTTTGTAGAAAGCGGTGGCCAAATCTTCCCAATTTCTGACACTGGTTCCTTCTAGCTGATAAAACCACTCCAACTGAGCTCCCGATAGGCTATCTTGAAAGAAATGAATCCAGAGATTTTTATCTGCCGTATAGGGTTGAATTTTTCTCACGTAGGACCTGAGATGCATTTTGGGACAGGACAACCCATCATACCTCACAAATATTGGCACTTTGAATTTTGGGGGAATCACAATTCCGGCAACCAAGCTCAAGTCTTCAAAATCCAAACCCGGTACTCTTTGCAATTCCATGGCGGCCAATCTGTCTTCTAAACCCTTGTATTTATCATCAGCTGGAGGATATTGCTGGTCAGAATAATCTTCATCCTCTTCAACCTCTTCCTCCTCCGCATCAGACTCGGAAGGCACCGCAACTCGATCTCTTTTACTAGTCCCTTCATCAGAAGTAGGAGGAAATTCAAGCACTCTCCGAGCTTCTCTGTCAAATCTTCTCCCCAAAGTAGCCACCCCGATCCTCTTTTTCTTCTTCTTCATTGGGTCCTTATTCTCCAAATGAGTCTTGATATCCTCTTGACTTTTAACCAAAGTCATCAAGAGTTGCTGGAACTGTGCATTCTGGGCTTGTAGGTCTTTGACTGTTTGCTCGAGATCCATCCTACTGAAATAAACAGCAGATAGATAAGGAAACCTGGAGTGAGACCTGCTTATGCACATGATGAATGGTATGCTGATGTATGCAATGCATTCAAGGATTTAGGACATTCAAAATTGTTTCAGACATCGAAGAACGCACGTCATATTAGTAAGAAGAAATTTGTTAGTACATAAATGCCCCATGGGCCAAATGTTACAAAATAAACTTCTCAAGGCAGAAAGACATTGCGCATCCTCTTTGGTGTGATGTAGGTGTTGAGGGCCTCTTGCTCGTGGAGTCGGCGGGTAAGCTCTAGAACCTTCTTTTCACTGGCGTAGTAGCTAGCTTCAAAAGTGTTCCGTTCCTCCTTGAGCTGAATCCAACTTTTCTGCATTTCCTCCCACGATGTAGGCATGTCTGGATGTAGGATGGTGTAGGGAACCTCTCCTTCATTGACGGGTTCTTTAATCATAGGGAGAACATGAGGATAAGGCATCATTAGACTTTAGGCTCGGGCTCGTACCCACTTGAGATAGGGCTCAAGAGGGATGGAGTTCTTGTGTCCCAGAGTCTTGCTATCAACCTTGTTGAGTTTTCCCCAAGCTCTGATGAATCTTTGGCGAAGTCCTTGCGCATCGTTGTCGAAGTCAAAAACTAGGCTAGGAATCAACATGTCATGAGGGCCATCCCTCCGTGCATATCCAAATTTCCTTAAAGCTAGGCAAGGGTTGTAGGTGATACCTCCCCTAATTCCAAGTAAGGGAACATTAGGAAATTCTCCGCAACGATCGACGATGATGACATTTTCTCTGGACCGAGAACACCAATGCACATCAGAATGAGTAAGAGTCATCAACCGTTGGGACCACCTTGTACCCTGGTCATTCTTCAAGACAGATTGTGGAAGGTGCGAAATAAACCACCTTGCAAGGAGAGGAGTACAGCACATGAGAACACCCCTCTTTCTCATTGTTCGTGTGTAAAATGAGTGAAGGATGTCTCCAAGCAATGTTGGTATTGGATTTCCGAACAAGAAGATTTTGACGGCGTTGACATCTACCAATTGGTCAGGATTTGGGAACAAGACCAACCCGTAGATAAGGAGTGCCACAATCTCTTCAAAGGCTTGTAGGTCCAATGAGTTCCAACATTCTTGTGCCTTCTCAAACAAGAATTTTGCTAAGAATCCTTTGACGCCACTTCTGGTTTCCCAATGCCCCTTGATGTCGGATGGTTGAAGATGTAATGCTCGAGCAACATCTTCCGGCTTTGGTTCCTTTTCCGTACCGTTGAAGGGTAGTTGATTAAGGATAGGGATTCTTAGGAGTTGAGAAAACTCCTCCAAAGTGGGTACCAACTGATAATCAGGGAAAGTGAAGCAGTGGTGAAGAGGGTCAAAGAACTGGAATAACACTTTCATCATGTCTTCTTCAATGTTGGTGTTGACTAGGCTGAGCAGTCTACCATGTCTTTCACTGAAGGATGAATTTTCCGGAATTCTTGAGGTGATCTCCTTGAGTTGAGAAGAGATTCTCACAAGGTTGACTTGAATGGTATTTCTGCGAGGGATTTCCATGTCCTACAAAACAAGAACAAAGATGAAGATCCAAAACCCTTGAAATGGTTAGTGAATGCATATGATGTTTTATGATGTTTATGATGTATGCACAAAACATATGTACAAGCAAATCACACCAAACCCTAATTTCAGGCTTGCATGGGGTTTCATAGGTAAGTACCCTCTTGAGTGTAGTTGGCTTAAAAACCTGTCCTATAAATAGTAACCGGGTTCTAAGGAGCTCAATATCACTGGATTGTTTTCAATGTTCATTGTTTTGGTTTAGCCACTTAACTAGCGACCAAAATATTCCAAGAAAACAACCCTCAATGAGTGTAGTATCGAGTATCTACCAACTTCGGATTGCACCAAAGCCGGTCATCTCACTACCCCTAATAAAAGGCCAAGATGGTCAAGTAAGGTTCTAGGTCATTAGTGCTTAGTGACATCACTCAGCGGCCCCGTACTCTCCTTGATTGAACTCAAGGGTTACCGGTACTCACAAATATGTCGCACTAATATAGCTATTGCTTAGACCGTGTCGGTATACCCCGCACAGTTTCCACAACGTATTGCTATCTATGAATGTTTCCCCAAATCCGGGTGGAGGATTGTAAACCCAAACAATAGAGCCAAAGTATAAAGCAAGCAAATCAAACAATTAGTCATGCAAGAGGGTTATCTAAGCCCTAAGGTTACTCCACTTTAAAAATTCTCCCCAGCAGAGTCGCCAGTTCTGTGATACGATGGGAGAACTGACTAGGGTTTTGCGTTTGTTTTCGCAAATGTTTCGGTTGAGCAAGAGTCGCCACCGACTTTTTATTTTATCCTAAGGAAAGGTTTAAAAAGCACAGCAAAAACCTTTGAGATATTTCGTGGGTTCGGGGAGTAGATTATAGAAGGGGAAGGTATTAGCACCCCTTCTATCCATGGTTATCCATGGGCTCTTAGGTACTTGCTTAGATCAACTTGCCTTGTGTTTCAGTTGTTTGAGATGGTGCTTTGTGTGTGGTTTTGAAAATGTTTTGAAAAAGATGCCTTGTATAGGCTACCCTTGTAACAATTCTTTACTCGAATGTTTTACAAAAGGTGTTTTGTCTCTTTTTAAAAAGATGTTTCAAGGTTTTTTCTGAAAGTTTGTTTTGAAAGTGTTTGTGAAGTGGGTTTTGAAATAAGGCAAGTGTTTTCTTGGAAAGTTGACAAGTACTTAAGAGTTCATCTACCCTAAGGTTTTCTCAAAGATTTTTGTTATGTTTTAAACCTTTTGACAATTTTGTTCCACCATTGCATTTGGTGGACAATCTTGTTTTAGGAGATGAAAGGGACGGACGCGGGTCATCGTTTAGACCATAGTTGCAATAGTGTTAAATGTCTTTGGGCAATTTTCTTTAAAAAGGGACTTGATCATTCATTTAAGCAACATTTTGTGGGACTATGATCATTTGATTTTGTTTTTACCCAAAGAAATTCAACATACAATATGGCCCAATTATTTGAAGGCAACAAAGTGGAATACCCTAGGGGTGCAAGTGTGAAATGTGTCGTCCATTTTTCATGCTCATTTATCTTGTATTAGGTCCAACTATTTTGTTCATTTTTATTCGCATACAAAACCCTAATTCTAGCATAGTATGTTTAGAAAGCGATAAAGTGCGAAATTTAAATTCCTATGCTATTACATCACAATAATATAGGGAGGGGGGTACAATGTTCAAATGGGGAGATATTTTGACAAGAAATTGAATCTAAGCTATTACATCATTTGCTTTGAGTATTTATAATATGAACAATTGCATAAATAAATGGAAATTGAAATAAATATGCAAAAATGTAAAAAGGAATTTTCATGTGTATATAAAAAAAAGAATATTATTTATGTCAAGTAAATAAAAAAAATGAGAAAAGAATTATTTTTTGGAATATTTTCATATTTAGGGTAAAACCCTAATTCTATTAAATAAAACATACCATTTATTTATTATGAACAAATATTTATCTATATATATAAAAATAAAATAAAATGAGGTATTTGTCCAAAATGTATTTTTTATATTAAATATTAATAAGAAAAATAAAAGGGGTATATATTTTGTATTTATCCTAAATATATTAATGAACATATGTATATATGTATTATTTTAAATATGTATTATATATATATATATATAAATAATAATAATATTTAATATTTTAGAAAATAGTATTTTTTATATAAATATTTTCAGAAGGTAAAAATAGAATAAAAATGAAAATAAATGTGTTTTTACATATTTCTTAATATTTTTAACAAAATGTATACATTCCTTTATTTATGTATAAATTAGAAAAAAATCAAATAAATATCTAATAAATTAAAAAATGGTGAGGAAAAATATTTTTTTGTTTTTAATATTATTAACAAAAATAAATAAGTCAGAAATAAAAAAAGAAAAGTCAAAAAATCAAGCAAATGGACAAAATGGGCTCAGGGGGTGCAATATCAAAAATATGGTGTGAATAAGAAAATAACACAGGCCCAACCCACGTAGCATCTTCTTCAACCTTCAGCCAAAAATGTCTCAAAAACGCGCGCTTGTAACAGGGATTCAAACATCCTGATTCTTTGAGCTTTTGCACAAACTTTCAACACAAAAAATGTCAAGCATGGAATCACGATTTCAAACATATAAAGAACATCTCCTAACTCTCAGAAATGAGAGAGAATTTTAACAATCCCAAATCTTGACCTAAGTTTTCTGCCATTTTTAAACCTTAAATTCTCTCAACTCAGGCAAAAGAAATGAAAAGTAAAAGAATGTACATGTTCAGTGGCATGAATAGGACATTGTTTATTCACAAACTTAAGGCTAATGATGCATAATAAGAGAGATACGAGTTCACCAAGATACCTGTTCAGCTGAAGTTCTATCTTGCAATGGGGGAGCTTTCAGTGCAAGGTGATGATTGGAAAAGTTTCCTTGAGGTCCAGGGATGCTATTCCAATGTTTACTTTGTCTTGAAAGCTTCTGAATTGTGCTAGAGCACTTCACCTGCAAAACAAGAAACTAAAAATGGTGGAAGTGGTTAGAGGGATTACAGGTCGTGCTTCAGGTCATGGTTAGCTTGCATAGATGCTAGGGGATGTGTATGAACTGGTTTGGGCAAGAAAGCTTGAGAGAAATGGGAGATAGCACTCAAACTGCAGGCTTTGCTCTGTTTGTGCAGTTTGAGAGTGATTATGGCAATGAGAGTGTTTGAGAGGTGCAAGGGTCGTGCAAAAGCTTGGTTCTGATCCTTGGAATGTGTTTTCAATATTTGCTTAAAGGTTTCTTGACTGATATGAGAGATGTGTTATGTTATGGCACTTTTCTTCACTCTTAAGCAAACAAAGGCAACTTGGTGTTTTAGGTCAGTAGGGGACCTCTAATGAGCTGCATAAACCCTCCTTGATCAGAGTGATTTGTCCATAATCTTGTGCCCATTAGATCTTGCTTGTACTGCTTGGATTTGTAATTGGACATAAAGTGAACTTTTGCAAAAATGGATAGTTTGCTTTATCTATAAATGGATTAAACCTTCATGTAATGTTAGAATACAAAGAACATGGTCTTGGCACAAAGAATATGCATTAAATTTATGAGTGTAATTGAGATAAAAGGCCTGTAATCAAGGGGCATGCTGAGTTTTGAAAATGCATAATGTTATGAATCATGTTTTGGTCAAGAGCAAAAGTGAATTTTTGCCATATTGTGAAATTCGATTCTCTCAAGTTATGAGGTTGTTTGATGAGTTCTTGGACATTTTGGAAAGCTTGGAATGTGTACTACAATCCATCTTTGAAATGCAAATTGAAATTCCAAGTGGAAGTGTATGGAAAATGGCCTTGAAGTGGGGTAGAAAACCTTGTCAAAATAGGTTAAAATTTCTCTAAGTTAAAAATGGTTTAGTGCCCTTATTCAAGAATTTGTAACTTGAGATACAAGCCTCAAATGGGAAAACTTTGTGAATCAAAGTTGTAGATTATGAAACAAGCTACAACTTTCATGTTTGGACTTTTGTTTGAATCCAAATGGATCTTGGTGAAAAAGTGGGGCAAAGTTGGGAAAAAATTAGGGTTTTTCATAACTTAGAAAAATTCTAAGTTATGAAAAATTCTAATTTTTAACCCTAATTTGCATTTTGTGATTTCTTGGTGAACAAGTTTCATGATTTGGCATGTTTTGATGAAAAATGAATCTTGACTCTTGATTTTGACCAAAAAGTCAAAGTTTGACTTTTCAGTATACAGTCAAAATTGATCAATTGACTGGGAAATTCAACTGTCAATCTTGTGTACTTGGGATCTTTTGAGTTTGTTGAGCATGTCAAGATAATTCCATGGGGTCCTTGAGTCCATGTGTGAGCTTGGTTTGCCATTGGCTAGGTCAAACAGTCAAAAATTGCCTGTGTGCAGTCAAAACCCTAAAAATGACCATTTTGCCCTTTTGGTGATCTAATCAAATTTCTTGGGGAATTGTGATCCAAACTTGATCAAATGGTTCATATGAGTTCATAATGTTGATGTGGGTCAAATTTCATGAGGTTTGACTGTCAATTGGCCACAGTTGACTTTTTTCCCCAATACAGTTGATTTCTAGGTCAACTGTCCAATTGGCTGGGCAAAACTTGGAATCAAGACTTGAAACTTGATATGGGTAAACTTGGGAGTCCAATATGAAGCATGAAAGTCATCTTGGGCATTTTAGGTCAAAGCATCTTTGTGCAAACACAAACCCTAATTTGAGTCAACAGTGCAAGGAGAGGTCTTGAGCAGATGAAACCCTAACTGGATCTTGAGCTTCAAGGGCTTTGTGGTGAGAAAATGTTGATGAGAAGGGAGGGAAAATTTTGGGGTACAACAGCATGCATTCCCTTTTTAGTTTTAAGCCATGGACATAAGTTTTGACCACACCCATTAGATTAGACAACAAGAGTGGATACCGTAGAGTACTACGGGCGTGTGGGGTGCTAATATCTTCCCCTCGCGTATCAGACTCCCTTACCCGATCTCTCGGTCGAAAGACCGCGATTTCTCCCTTTTCAGGTTTTCTCGATGTTTATCTTTCCCTCTTGGCGGGATAAAAGACGTTCGGTGGCGACTTCATTGATGTTTCATTACACCAGATGACAGGTTCTGCCAGGTGTTTTCACAGTTCATGGAAGATCTCTTTCCCAGTTGAGTTTATTCCTTCGGGATTGCAAAACCCCCTGCAGGTCTCTAAGCAGAGTTCATTTCCTCAGCAGAGTATTGCTCCGTCGACCAGGTTTATTTCCCCAAAAAATAACGGTCTCCCCAGCTTGAGTCTGTTACTCAGATGGCCACGAGTTGCTGGCAAAATTCCTCTCCCCGGTAAAGTTGCCACTATCCCTAGAGAGTTGCTACTGAATCTAAAATTGGGCCAAATCTTCCCCGGACAAACCGGAAGGTTATCCATCTCTTCTATCCCCAATTAGGGTATAAATTTCCCAGAAGAACAAGGAACAATCAATGTTCTTAAACTCTTCTCTCAAACAGGAATTAACACTCTCCAACAGAGTTTCCTCAAGCAAAAAGCAAAAATCAATGTTCCCCAACGAAGTTTCCTCAAAGCAGGGGTCCCCAGCGGAAACAATCCCCAAAAGATTGAAGATACACATATTCTTCATCCCCAACAACTGTCAAGGATTTATTTTCCCCAGACAAAGATGTTGCTCAAATATACAAATTCACTTCAAAAACATGTCGCATTCATACATCATTTACCAAATGCCATAGCATATGCATACGAAACCCATATAGCACAGTCTCATTTATTTTGAGAACATTATTACGCAATGCATTTCATACATCATGACATCACATACAACTAAATCTTTATCTTTTCAAGAAAGATCAATCAATAAGCATCATCAACTACTTATATGACCTGACAGTCTTTTCAAAGACTACACCTGACGAAGGGCTATTTCAGCATTTTCCTCATAAGGTCATTCTCAATTAAAGACATCTGCTAGTTCAGTTTAAATCGACCAATAATTTATTTCGATGCTCTTCCAGTAGACATCTTTCTTTGGTTCAGTTTTAAATCGCCCAAAGATTTATTCTGATTCTTACAAGCGAGTTTGTTTTGCTAAGGGACAAATCTCACAAACATGCTTAGAATAATTTCTAGAAAATATTGCGATAGACTCGAGAGAGGGGCAATAGATGGATGTCCAAGACGTTGGTGCCAAAGGTCGGAAGATCGTGTTATGTGATAAACAAGGCGAGGGGTCTAAGTTGGTGTGAGGTAGTAAAGACCATTAAAATGCTTACCCAAACCAATTGTCCTCCTCGTATCCATGTCTTGCTGCATAACACAAAAATTTGGATAGAATGTTACTATACATTTCAATGCTTATGTCAATTTACTCACATATATCAAATTCACACAATTTAACATGTAGAACTTCGTCAAGAGGAAATTCTGATGACAATCAGATAGATCCAATGCTTTCAATAACAACTTTTTCTCCATTAGGTAGTTCAACAAAATCATGAGGTGCTTTATTTTTATTTTGAGTGGGTGAATGATGTTACACGTGATCTGTTGCTTCACTATCCACAATCCAATATAGTGTTGAATGTGCATCATATCCAATACTATTGCAGTTATATGTAAATTCACCTGATGCATTTGCAAGTGGTTGGTAATTACCACTTTTGTTGCGAAGCATAACCTTAATCTGCCGGTATTCCTCAGGTGTAAAGGCTGGTTTGTCATTTTCTGGTTCTCTCTTCACCTCAACATTATAGATTAATGCTTTCTTGTTTCTAGGTTTCACATTCTTTCCATGCAATTTGTGTCCCACCGGAAACCCTTTCAAATAATAGCATCGATCCAGTACGCGTCCTTGTTCACAGTGGGTGCATCACAAGTCTCTGCGGTCGAAGAAGGATTTTTCAGCCTATTGCGCTGGTGTACGAGCAATCTGCATAGCATGAGATGCCAATGGAATTTCCCCGTGCGTTGAAACCTCCATCTCCCTATCTTGTTGAAGGATTAATCCATGAACTTTTTAAGTGTCTGGAAGAGGACTCGTCATCAAAATTGACCCACGAACCTGTGAATAAGATTTGTTAAGCCCCATTAAAAACTGCATCACCTTATCTTTTTCTTCTCTAACAACAACATTCTTCAAGATGTCACAATAGCATGTAGTTGGTTCCTGATAGGATCCCAATTCATCCTAAAGACTCTTGAGTTTTGTGTAATAATCAGAGATCGAGATGGATCTTTGACGACATTCAGAAATTTCCTACCAAATTTGGTAGATTCTGGAGTCATCTCCTTGAGAGAATTTGTCATGTAGGTCACTTCAAACTGAGAAGATTACGCTGCGGGCTATGTCGGGTTCAATGGAGTGAAGATCCATGTCAGAAACAAATTGTTGCGACGCTGCCATTAAGGAAATCTCGAATCAGCCGCCAATGACACTTTCACGGTTCCATCGATTAAGCCAAGTTTGCTCTTGGCGCTGAGGCTGAGGCGCATTGAGCTACTCCATTCGCCGTAGTTATGTCCATCTAGAGGTTTGTTAACCAGTGTGATGGTTGGTGTGTTAGAATGGTGCATTATCAAAAGGATCAGGCAATGATGTTTCCATCCCCTTTGTAGCCTATGGTGTTTTTTTCTCTTACGATTTCTCTGGTATTTCAAGCGTATCATTGATGTTGTCAGCCATCTGATATTCTGGTTTTGGTTTTGTTGCGGAAGGGTTTAGGGTGGGCAGTCACCTGAATCGTGCTCTGATACCATAATGGAAAGGTTATTTGTATTGTTACATGGCAGAGGACAATGCTTAATGGTGATTTTATTTCCTTTAACACCAATGTTATAAGTCCAAAATTCATAATTTTAAGAACATCTTAAAATCTGAAGATTATTATATATAAGAGATTTTCAACAACTTTGATACACATAATGCACTGAGCAATTTATATAACTAAACCAACCCACCTTTTAATTAAACAAACAAACTACTTATAGATAGTTACAAACTTTTAAAACAAAATTACATGAATAAATTTACAACTCAACACACAGAAATAATTACATAATTTCATAATAGAATTAAAACACAACAACTAGAACATTTATTTCATCATTCAAGAAAAGGATAGTCAGTATAATAGAGAACTGGATCAAAAGTATAAAATGTTTCCTCATTATATTTGTTTAGAGGAGCATCAATTTCAAATCTCTTTGGCAAATCTGGATTAGATATGAACAAACGACCATATGCAACAAGGTCTGCCCTGTTTTCAACTATAGCATTGATCCCATCTTGTCTGTCATAACCTCCCACAACCATGAAAGTACCATTGAAAGCTTTTCTCATTGGCTCCAAGCTGTGAACACATTCTGTTTTTTCATCAACAATATCCATTCTTGGTTCCACCACATGACAATACAAAACACCATATTTATTAATAGCATCAACCATATAAAGCGCTAAACCTTTCGGATTCGACTCTCCACATTCTCCAAGTTCTGAAAATGGTGACAATTTTATTCCAACTCTTTCTCCACCTATCTCATTTACAACAGCTTCAACAACTTCCAAAACAAATCTACAACGATTCTCAAGAGATCCACCATATTCATCGGTTCTATCATTCACTTTATCTTTCATGAATTGCTCAAGTAGATAGCCATTAGCTCCCTGCATCTCAACCCCATCAAAACCTACAATTTGCAAAACATCAAACATCTAGTAAACAATATTTTTTATAGTTCAGTAAAAATTACCAGCTTCAATAGCATTTCTTGCAGCGAGTCTAAAATGATTGACAATATCAGGAATTTCTTCTCTTCTTAGTCTCCTCGGTTGTATGAATTGTGATATTACAGTACCATCATCTCCAATTTTTGGTGTGAGTATTTTATCAGTAGAAGATACTGGTGTTTTACCAGCTTCAATAGTATGGAAAATTAACATACAACACATTAAGTAAGTGTGCAAATTAGAAAAATCTATTAACAAAATGTCAATTTAATAAAATAAAATAAAACAAAAAAAACATACCAGAATCAAACATTCTTCCAACATGCCAAAGTTGACAAAAGAATGTAGCACCTTTGGCATGAACAGCATCTACAATAGGTTTCCACGCTTCTACTTGCTCTTTTGTCCATATACCTGGCGTGTTTGGATAGCCTTGAGCAGTTTCAGAAACACCGGTAGCTTCGGATATGAGAAGAGCTCCATTAGAGGCTCTTTGAGAGTAATAGAGTATAGTATGAGGTTGTGGAACGTTGTTGTAGGATCTAGATCTGGTCAACGGTGCTAAAACTACTCTGAAATTAAATTATAGGACAGAGTGAGTGAATGATTTTTAGCAAGTTGAATTCAGAAGCAAAGGAAATTAAAGGAATCATATGAAAATATATTATATAGTAATACCTATGAGAAAGATTAAATTTACCCATCTTGTAAGGAGTAAGAAGAGGAACGAGATCACTAGTCATTTCTATTGATCGTTATTTAATTAATTAAGAACATGTATTCTTCAGTGTGAAGATGAAACTCAATAGTATTTTGTTTTATGGTAAAATAAAAGTGGACTGTGGTGAGGGAATTTATGATTCTTGCTGACATTATCGTTTTTGATCCCGCAGTCAAGTTTGACTACTGCAATGTAACACCAATCTTCATCATTCATTCGTTCATCATAAATTTGGATCCTTGACACGACACAACAATATTAGAATCACAACGGCATCGACAAGATTAGGTTTGCATTTAGTTTAGTTATGAAAATTGTTTAATTTATTTATTTATTTGTAAAATTAATTTAAGTTGAATTCACTTTTTTTTTTTTTTATATACCGGGGTTAACCCAAGACATCTGATTAAGTTGGAAGAGACTCGTTTCATCTCATTCAAGTGCTCTTGGGTTAATTCACTTTTTTTTTATAAAAGGAAAATTAACTCATTTCATTAACAATCAACAATTCAATACAAGAAGGAATAAGATGAATGAAACTACGTCTAGACTAAGAATTGGTCGTCTTCGCTAACAAGTGATCAACCATATTCGCTTGACGTTTGATAAACTCTATCTCAAAGTTTGGAAAAGAAAGTAACAACGATCTAATGACTCTTATGATTAAGTTAAACTCTGAATTTCGAGTATGATTAGATCGCAAAGCTTGAACCACTATGAGAGAATCACTTTCGAAAATAACTCGATCAAGATGCAAAGTTATAGCTCCCTGAATAGTCTCTTTGAGGGCTAAGGCATCCGCTTCGACAATAGAGAGATTATCGACATCCCAAGCCACACCTACAGTAACAAAATTGCCCGAATTATCTCGAACACACCACCATCGATTCGAAGTTCCCAACTACTTATTGAAACCAGCATCCACATTATATTTGAGCCAACCCAAAGCAGGTGGAGTCCAAGATAACAAACTATGTTGTCGGTTATTGTTATCTGATTCTTGCTGGGCCGAAAACCATTCATGCCACTGATGAAAAGCAAGCTAATCAAACCTGGAAACCACCTCTTTTTCGTTATTCCAAACCATATCATTCCTATTCTTTCACGTGACCTCCATCATAACAGCAAATCTACCAGCTGTCCTCATACCCTCTTTGTTACATATATAAAAAATAGTTGACTTTACATCAAGTAAAACCAGTAATCTGTGACCGGTAATATGACTCAGGCCTGCTTCTCGCCAACAAAGATTCATTTCAGGATACCCAAAAAAGTTGTATCACAAAACGGGCAATTCTTCGCACAAGGGACATGATAATGACGAAGTCTCACCCTAGAAGGTAAACAATCCCTGCAAATTCTCCACATCATATTCTTAACTCTAGAAAGGGCTTTTATGTTCCACAGGTTGCTCAATTTTACCGCCATACCCGTATTTGAATCACTCGTCTTGGTCCTCTTCCATAACATGTATCCAAATCTCACATTATAACTACCATTTTCCTCTTCACTCCACACCATCCTATCTTTTGTAACTTCCTCTACCAACGGTACATGGACAATATCCTCCACGACTGCATAATCAAACAAATCACGTAATACTCTTATATTCCATTGTTTGACATTAGGTAACATGAGATTATTAACGTTAATATTAGACATACCTTGCTTCTGCGGTTCATTCAAGCATCCCTCTCGACTTCCTCGAAGCCAAAGTTCATTCATAACTTTAATTTGAACACCGTCTCATATACTCCACCTGCAACCTAGCGTTAGAATTTCTCTAGCCTTCCAAATACTCCTCCAAAAAAAGCTAGGATTATAACCAAGTTTCGCATCGAAACAATAGGTTCTAGAAAAATACCTTACTTTAAAAAATCGGGAGAATTGAGTCTTAGGATTAGACAAGATATTCCATCCCTGTTTAGCCACTGTTGTACCCCAAAATTTGCCCTCTTCATTTTAACCCTAATTGGCTTGTACTTCATCATCATATACATACATGTCATTGGGTCTATACTCATGGAATCGAGCCATTTCTCTATGAAAAGAATTGCGAAAGATGATTGTTCTGTCAAGCAACACTGTGAAGCAGAACTCGTAGTTTTCAGATTTTAATGCACTCTGCACATGTTCCAAGCTATTCAATCAGAAAACAATCAAGTTATCATCATATCAATCTCTTATGTGTCTTGGCATGCTTTGAATTGCGCAGAAAGTCAAGCGTTTCAATTGATTTGAGATAATGTAGACAAAAATTCAATATTTTGTGGATCAAGCTCAAAAATTCATAACTTGAAATCAGAAAATGGTTTGGAAATAATTCTTTAGTCATTAGAATCGTCTTGAGGTCTTCTTCATTTTATTTGTTCATGTCGAAGGCTAATTTTGTGAGGAAGATTTCAAAAGGGCAAAATACCTGAAATGTGTTATATAGTGGATTTACCGTTTCACTGGTTTTCATATGCTTAAAAATTTGTAACTTCTGACCGGAAGATCATCTTTGAGTGGTTCTTAGAGAATTTGAACCGTCTTATTATTTCCTTCAATTTTTGTGTTCGGCTCGGAAGCTAATTACTTGAGGAAAATCTCTGAATGAGAGAGTATTTAGAAGTTATACAGTGAAAAAATAGTGAAAATAGTGTGTTGAACCGTTGTTTTTCAGATGTTCAAAAATTCATAACTTTCGCCCGATTCTACTTTTTTAGATGTTTCTTTGGGAGAAAAATTTGTCTTGATTTCATCTTTGATTCGTATGTTCGGGTCAGGAGCTAATTCATTGCAGAAGTTTTTCGAAAGTGTAAATTACCAGAGGAAATTGCACTCTGAAATGGTTTTCTACTGTACTGTTTCTTGATATTGTAAAAATCGTAACTATCTCGATTTTTATCATATCAGGACGATTCTTGAAGTGTGAGATCAAATTTTTTATGAGCTACAACTTTGTTGTAGGTCACGAGTTTGGATTATGCTTCGAAGGTTTCGGTTTGTGGCTTGCTTCCCAAACTTTTCAAGACAGCAAAATAAGTTCACTATTTCTCTCCATTCGAGAAATCATTACTCGCTCTATTTTTATTGTATCGAGGTGATTATTTCGGCACGACACCATACATTTTGTTTCAGGTTGCATGTCAGGATTCCGCACCGAAAGTCATGAGTTTGTGGTTTGTTTGCGTGCCGTACACAAAATAAGTTGTAAAATTCTGCACTGTGAATTTTTACATTGAGTTTCTCGCTGTTCAGAGTGCCGTAACTTTCTCGATTTTTATCGTAACGATACAATTCTTTCGGCTCCGCATCACAAATTTCATCATCAACAACTTTGTTTCAAGTCGCGTACCAATATTTTGCACCGATTGTGATGAGCTTCAGGTTCGATCTCGCACTGTGCACGAAATAAGCCAAAAATTCAAGTTTAGAGCCAATAGTATAAATATTTGAAATTTAAAATTCAAAGACAATAACACTCATTATCACAAACTTCTCCTAATTTTATCTCAACTCTCTAAGATCAAACACAATTCTCTCAACCTTCCTCAAGAACTCAAGAACAAAAAATCAACAAATCTTCATCTTCCTCACTCCTCTCATAACCGCGAAACCTCCCTCCTCCTCCCTCAACCTCCGCATGCGAACAACCTCCGGCGAGCCACCACTGGTTCGATTTTGGCGCTTCCTCCCTCCGTCGCGCAAGCTTCGCACGGATACTCCCTCCGCCGATTTTCCTTTTAACATGTACATTATGATTTAATATTCATAAAGTACATGTTTGTGTTTAATTGTTCGATTGTTGACCATTGATATTGAGTTTGCTCTCTTTTAACATGGTTATTTGAGTGATTCCATGAATCAATACCATGCTTCCCTGGTTCGGTAAGTTGAGCAAAAGGCAGTATTTAATTGATGGTTAACGCTCAAGCGAATTTGTTTTGATACTTGGATGACACTTATATCAAGTTTTATTGATTTCGGATCGATATTTCATGCGGTTGATGTGTTAACGATAATGTTTCCCGAGAATGGTAAGTGGTGCTTGCACGGTGATTTAACTCATGGTTGTTGCTTATTTGAGCTTGTTGGCACGTTTGGTGGCTACTGGTACCATTTCAGATCAGTTTTATTCCGACTTTTCACACACTTTCATATGTAATAAGTTGATCCCCAAAGTTTACCTTTGTGGCTCCAATGCCCATTTAAATTCTATTTCTTCATGATGTGATCCCAAATTGAATTGTGAAGCAGATAATTAATTCCAATTTTGTTCCTTATTATTTCTAACATGTTTGTCAACTTGTGCAAGGCATTTCGAGAGAGCTTTCAATCGTTCAATTTTTTATTTATTCAATTGAAAAGCATTTGTATTCATCTTCAGTTGTGGATTTGTGGATTCGCTTCCGACGCAATTTACTTTGATTCTTATTTCATGAGATATATACACTGCTTGTGTTTTTGTCTGGATGTGAATTTTTGTGCAGATGTTCTGTATGAGGATGTATCTGACATGCGTTCTAATTGTGATTTATTGATGCTTTGACGCGTATTTTGACTATTTTGTTGTTGATGCTAGCTTGCGCGAAGTTTTTCGGATTTATTCTGCTTTTGCTTGCTTGCTACGAACTCTTGCTCCTTTGGCATTATACTGATTCCGGTTTATTTTTACGCATAATTTACCGTTTTCCTTACCATGAGAAGTAGGAATAGAGATGCATGACTGGGAGTCCATACTTTAGGTGGGAAATATGTTTAAAGTCCTCAAAGGAGGCGATGTTTGTTCTGTTCAAAGACCTCGAAATGAGGCAATATTTTTGTTTGCAAAAGACTCCAAAAGGGGAAATTTCTTATTGTTTGTTTAAAGACCTCAAACAGAGGCATTTTTTTTGCTAAAGTCCCCGAAGAAGGAATTTTCCCTCCCCTTTTACTTTGTGCTTTCTATCGAGTCAATAAGTGCAACAGAGGGTCCGCAATTGATCCCCGCGCTTTCTAGTCTGGGTCGTTCCTAGCTCGCGTTGTACGTTGATGCTTTGAATTGTGCTACTCTTGTTATCGAGTCGATCAAGTGAAAGACATGGGTCTATAACCAACCCCCACACTTTGTCATTTGTATTGACTATGTTAGCTCACGTCGATCGACATTGATGCTCCGAGTTGTTACTCGATACTGGTGCTCGAGAAAATCAAGTGGAAAAAGTTCCTTACTCCCACTTTGAGATCCATTGGACTCATTTGTTTGTTGCTAGCTTACACACGATGTTTGTTTTGGCTTCGTCTTGTCATTTTTTTATTGAGCTTATGCTTATGCTTTTCATTAGGTTGTAACCTTTGTATGCTCCCTTAGTTTTCACTTGTTTCGTTTCCAATGCAAGTTAGACATTAAGATTGTAATCCATGCATGCTAACATAGGTAGAAATTTCCCTTTCAAACCTCAACCTTAGGATCAATCATTGTATGATAACATTAGGGATAGATATAGATAGTTTCCCTTAGATGTTTTCTTTTCCTTTTGCATGTTTAAGACTAAAACCTTTTTCTTGGCAAATGCATAAAACACTCTAACATTTTCAAATCCTTTTTCAATGTAAAAAGCATCAACCAATGCAAACTTTTTTCCGCCTTCGGGCCTTTCTTCTAAATCATCAAAAGGATGTGTTAATTCTACTCCGTTCAATTACGATTCATAAATCCTCAAAGGTATGGTGTTACTATGTCTACTTGCTAGAGCACGAATGTATCATTATCCGTCTTCAGACATTTTTCTTTTGAAAATACCTTTTCAGGTAGAACATGTTAATTCATTTATGTGACAACACGTGTGTTGTACCCCAAAATTTTCCCTCCCATTTTTGAAGACAAGTGATCCGAGACACCTCCTCATACTCCTCAGGTTCTCAATTGCTCAAGAATACTCAAGGGTTTGAGCATACAAGCCCCTCTCTTAAGCAATTGACCTACAACTTGGGTTTTGTGTTTCTCAAATAAAATTGAGCTTTTAATGCCTCAAGTGGATTCCATAATTTCTCATATGCTTCAAGGTACCCTCATGACAATTTTCAAGCCTTGCATCACAAGTTTTCCCAGTCAATTGCTCAGATGATTGAAAATCAACTATATTGGATAAAAAGTCAATTGTGGTCAACATATAATCAAAACTCAATATTTTTGGTCAACATCAAGATTTTGAAGTCACATTCATCATTTGATCAAGGGTTTATCATGATTCATCAAGAAAACTTAATATTCATCAAAAGTTGCTAAATTAGGGTTTTCTTTAGGAGAAGTCAACTGAACTTTAACCAAGCACAATTTTTGCATACTTTATCATAAATTTATTAACCAAAGCCCATTTTGATGGAAATTCAATTCTCTACATCTTTGTATCTCTAAGATCAAGTCCAAAAAATGCTTCATTTGAGAGATATAGCCAAAACATTACAGGTCATTTTGAAAGTCAACAAAAAGACATTTTTTGTCAAAAGCAATTTACATAAAGATAAAGACTTCAAATGAAAAAATGGTCAGAATGAAAGTTTTAGGGGACATCTTAAGCTTTCTAAAAAGTCCAAGATCACCTTTATATGATGAAAATTGAGTGAGATATAATTGGTGCAAGTTGAGCAATTTATGAGAAATGCATGAAACCTCAATTGAGCAATTTTGAACTTTTGGACTAATGGGCCTAACTTTTGAGGTTCAAACTTTTTTATGACACGTTAGAAGACCTCTAAGTCCATTTTTATGTGTCCATGATTTTTTTACCTCATTTATTTTAATTTTATTCAAATATTATTAAAATAAATTAAGTAAAATAATAAGTTGATGGACCAAGGCATGTGGACTTGGTTTTGGATCAATTTGAGGCCCAAAAACTCCTTTCCAACCAAGCCAAAACCCTGTGAGGCATATATGGAAGGATATCTTTATTGTTTTGGAAAGTTTTCAAATGATTTTTGAAAACAAAGCATGCCATGATTCCTCAAGATTCCTTCCATCTTTGTTACCCTAATCTAATCCTCTATATATACTCAGCAACATCAGACCTAGAAAAACATACAGGATGCCTCCAAACACAAACCCTACAGTTTCCAAAATTTCTTAAAACTAGGGCAGAAACAAACCCTTATTTCTAGCCCTTCTCAAGCGAAACCAAGGATCAAATCACACTCCTGAGGTTCACAGGAAGCGATCCATTCCCTTACTCAAGCTCAAAGCATCCTAAAACTCTCACACACAAACAAACCGGTTTGGTATTTTCTTCAACTTCAAATTTTTTATTCACACAATATAAATTGATTTTGTGCATTCATATGTGTTCATGGAGTCATGTAGAACAGTTTTGACGTATTATACGCGAGCTTTGATGCAGGGATAAGAAAATGCCATTGTTAGGGCGTAAAGTTCCAACTTCATCGTATCTCCTTTTACAGGCATTTTCAGGCTGAATAGATGCCACCACTGAGTTTGCAGACCCCAATTTAGAGGGGGTAGGCTTAATCTTTTGTTTCAAATCGCACTATTTTGTAGGATGGGAATTTTGACAACTGGAGAAGAAGGTAGTCAACACCGTGTGTGGTGGTTTGACCCTTCCTGGGTTGCGTGACTCCTCTCTATTCGTCCATTCAAATAACAGGGTCCCACTAGCGCTGACTTGCTTTTGAATTCAAATTAAAGGCATTTTTTATTATATAATAGTATGCTTGTGTTCCAATTACAGATAAGCAACATAGCTTAGTTGGCAAGGAGGAAGACTAGTGAAAGGAAGAGCGTGGGTTCAAGCCTCAGTGTTGGCATTTTTTGTTTACCCTATTTTCAAACCTTTCCTATTTTTTCTCATTTTTCTTTTAATTTTCCATTAGTTCCTTTTTAAATTAATTTTTAATCCAAAAAATAATTAAATAAATAGAAGCAAATCATATTTAGGTTTTTAATAGATTAATTTAATTTTAGACAAATTTTTTTATTTAATTAATTAGATCTAGGGTTTTCATATAATTAATTAAGTATTTAATTTAAGATTTAAAATCTATTTATTTTTATCATTCAAAATTAATCAAAAATACACAAAATTTAATTTCTAACATTTTAGATATTAGGACATTATTAAAAATAATTTTTAACATGTATTTTTATTTATTTTCTAGTTATTTTTAGACAAGTGTATAAGTTGTATAAAAATTGTAATACCTTAGTGTTTAATTTCTCGCAAGATTTTATTAAATACTGTAACTGCCCCGAAGCCATGTAATAGACCTATAACTTTACTTTTCGCACTTATATTTTGTATACCTGTATAAATAATTGTTAGATGTATGCTAATAGGGTTTGTATGACAAGACTAAAATTAATTGATAGAAAACCGTAATTCAAGATAAATATAACTGAACTGAACACACTTTTCACACTCACACCTCTAGGGTAACCTCTCTTCGTTGCCTTCGAATAAATGGTCATGTCTCTCGAAAGTAGGGGTACTTTAGCAAAAGACCCTCGAGTAAAGATGATAGTCCCTCAATGACCCTTCGACGTGTTGCCTTCAATGACCATTCTATGATCCTTCGCCCGTCCCTTCACATCCAATAGATAGGGATACCTACCAACTAATGGTATGGATAGCTGTTTACCAGTGATTTTTGACAAACAACCGCTAGTCTTTCAAACTCTATATTTTGGTAACTTACAGGATCGACTAGATTGATCCTAGGACATGTGTCTTAGTATTTCTTACAATTTGATTCGAAGTTTGGAATTTATATGGATAATAACAAGATCTTTCTATGTGATTGTGATTATCTTAAGACATTAAAGTTCGACTGTAAATCCTATATAACTTAAAGGAAAAGATCTGGATATTTTCAAGAATGTAAAGATAATTCTAATAAAGAAATTTTAACAAAATTTGTTAAAGATTTGATTGGAAACGAAAAAGGAATAAGGAAAATGATTAGAGTAATTTTGTATTGAGAAAATGACTCTAAATAAACTGATGGTCTTCTTACGCATACATTATGAACAAAATCTTTTCTCTCGCTCCGGTACTTTGAGTATAAAATGATTTGTATACAATGTGAACACATCGAATCCTAACATCTAAGACTCCTATTTATACTGATTCGACCCTAACGGTCTTTCTATGAGATTACGCTATGTTCGATGTTTTCAAATGCATACATTCCGGTGCTTCCACGCGTCCTCCTGGCGAAAACGCATCAGTTTGAATTTTAAACTTTTCCCGCTCGAAGCTTTGAATTCATCTAACATGACAGTCAAAGTGATCTTCATTCTTTTGACTTTGATTGGTCCTTTGACATATCAAACTATAAAAAATAAACTTCATAAAATAACCTTATAAGGTCAAGTTTAATGCCATCCTTTGAAATATGATTTTCTCAAATCAACTTTCATCAAATGTAAAAATCTTCAGCTAACAAATTTCCCCCAATAAATGTCTATTTCGAATTAGTGCATAAATGTGCATTTCTTGTAATCACCAGATTTCGACTAGCAACCTTTCATTTTCCTTTAATTCCTAACGTCACGGTTAATCATGACTACTTTTTCAAAAAGTCTAATTAAGACGTGCGTGCAGCAGTTTCAACATCATTATGTATCAACTTCCAAGAAAATGAATAGTAATCTTTCACCTTTATTCACAAGATGTTGACACGTGCCCCAGTAACTTCTTGAGGTGTAAACTCTAACTCTTCCACTGACCATTATAAAAGGTCATCTCTTTTATCTTTTTCTCTTTTTTCTTTTGCAAACCCATAAATCTTCACATTTTCTCTGATTTACGCTCCCATTTCTCTTGAAAGCTTCATCAATTTTTTAAATCTACAACAATGTCTTCTGCAAAACAAGATTCTAAGAACGCTGAGAAGTCTGGAGTTATCAAAGGTTCCTCTTCTCGGAGTGTACCAACCAGCAAAATTGTTACTTCTGGAAATCAAGAATTTATCACGCCTCTAAAACTTACTCGGGAAGAAAAAGCCATTTATGCTTCTCAGGTATTAATCCCTTCTATGATATCTGGTAAAACCATAGGTTTCTTAGGCCCTTTAATCACTACAGGAAACTTAGAAAAGTTTGTAGAGTTTTTTCCCACTTATCATGCTACTAAACCCTTGGCAAACAAAACTGTATCCTCCAAGGAGAATATTGAAGATTCCACTAAGAAGCCCAAAAAATCTTTTAAGAAAACCTCTGAGGATATTCCTTCAAACCCTAAGGAAAAGAGAGAAACTTTCCAACTAGATTATGAAACTGAGAGCTTCAGACCCTTTCGATCATGCCCAACCCTAGATAAATCCTATTTAGCTCGGCTTACTAAGGTTGAAAAGAAAAAAGCTCAAGTCTGGAAAGAATTAGGGATCTTTGACTTGATTCAAATGTCGAAATTAGGTTTTAGCTATTGCCAACTGTTGTACTCCAAAATTTTCCCTCTCATTTCTCAAGAAATATCTCATAAGATCTCCATTGTTTCAAGACTACACAAGGTTTGATCAGCTCAAGACACCTCCTTAACACTGACAACTCAAAATCAGGGTTTGAGTTCTCACAAGGACAATTGGATTTTCAAGGCCTCAAATGATTTTCATGGATCATTAGGAACCCTCAAGATTGCTCATGTCAAGTGTTGTACCCCAAAATTTGCCCTCCCATATTCTTCAAGAGTTGGCAAAATCAAGCTTCAAAATCTCTCAAGAGTTGCACAGTCCAATTGCCTCATAACAAAGTCAAAATTAGGGTTTTGGTTCTGGCAAAGAAATTGAGGTTTTCAAGGGTCCAATCAAGTCCCATATGCCTATATACATTGTCAAGCATCCATATGTCAAGTTTCAAGACTCACAACATCAAATTGCACAGTCAAAAAACCCTAATTGCTTCACAATCAACTGCAGGGGCAAAATGGTCATTTGACAGTCAAAAGTAAAAAAATTTGGTCAACATCTTATTTTGAAGCCACAATCATCATTTGATCAAGTCTTGATCATGATTCCACAAGCATGGCTCAAAAGGTCTCAAGATGCAAAAGTTTCTATTTTTGGACAGCTGAAAAGTCAACTGCAAATTGACCAAGGCATAACTTCTTCATGGTTTATCAGAAAAATCCCATCCAAAGCTCATTTTGAAGAGGATGACATTTCCTACAACTCATATTCACACTCCAAGTCCAAGAAATGCACTCACAAAAAGTTATCAATTTCAACATTATAGGTCATTTTCAAAAGTCAACAAACAGGCACTTTAAGTCAAAGACCATAACTTGAGATTGGTAAATCAAAATGACATGGGACCAAAGGCATTGGTTAGAGGACTTCAATACCTTTCCAGAATGTCCAAGAACATGTTCATAGCTTCAAAATTGAGCAAGATATGCATTGGAGAAGTTGGGAAATGTTTGGGAACTTTCAAAAGTCAACTTTGCCTAAAACACTTCAAATTTGCTAATGGGCCTCAAATTCTTCCTTGAATCATTACCCAAAGCCTATGAAAGACCCATTGAGCTCAAAATAATTTATTTTATTATTTTTAATTAATCAATTGGATTTATATTTATATTAATTCATTTAATTAGTTTTTATTATAAGAAAATTCAAAGATATGATTTTGTAGATCTTTTGTGCAGCAAATCAAACTAGGGCAAGCTGGCCAAGTCGTTTCACATTCAAAAAAGGAAAATCATCCATAATTGGCAAAGGTTTCAATGAAAAAAGATTGAAAAAAGATATGATTAGCAATCAAATATTCCAAACATAAATTCATGGATCCATGGGCTTGTTTTTGACCTAATTTGCTTCACATACTTATGCAAGAGTGAACCCTACTGAGGCAGAGACGAAAAAGCTGCTGAAAGCTCATAACCACTTTGCAAAATTTCAATAAAAACTTGAAGACTGATTTCCCATTTGCAGGTGGATTCGAAGCCTAAAAGTGATCCAAACGTATTGCTTGAGTCTCCAGGGAGCTTTTGCAATCAAGAACCAGTCCAAACACGCAAAGAATCAGAAGATACAAGTGACACGGTTTGCTATATTTTCTAAATTCGTATATCATCATTCATGCGCTTTTAACAATTTTTTTGGATTGATTCATGCTCATTAGGACCTTCTGAAGTTGTTGGTACCATTCAATTGAATTATAGCCCCCTGAATCGAAATCCACCATGGATAAAATCTAGGGTTCATAAGCTTGAAAATTGGGGTTTTCTACAGGAGGAAAAATTGGATTAAGCCATGACCATGGTTAAATTCGTCAAGGCCAGACGAATTCAACCAACTACTCGCGCTCAATTTATGTAATGCATAGGGCTAATCGCTATTTCTAGGACTTTCAGTTTGTGGGGGTTTAAAACCCCCGCTACTTGTTTTATATAATTGCAGGAAAACGAAGAAGAAACATACGTGGCTCTGTGTGGTTGGGAGGTTTTAATCTGCGCGCGTTTCCCAGCGTAGTGGTTACTTTTTTGTATATTATATTTACTATCCATTATATGTATAAATGTGCATCATAGCTCAGCTGGTTGGCAACGTGTCTTGCAAGCGTTGGGACCTGGGTTCGATTCCCAGGTCCCCCCATATACTCTTCATATTTTTTCCAATGCTTTCAGGTACATCACTCACCCAATATCCCACCATGCATCCTCACGCTTAAGGCTGCCACGCGCTCATGATGATCAATCCAAGGGCCACTGAATGAATTCCAGGGTGTACCCCAGTCAACCATCATGCATACAATCAGAAAGTCAACGAGGCTTGCTTTGTCAATGGGCCTGAATTGCTGCAGTTTTACCTCCATTTGGGCCAGACACCCCCCTTTGTTTGTATTTTAAATTTTATTTTCTTTTCTTTTCTAATTCTTTTAATTGTTTTCAATTGTTTTTATTTTTTCACTAAAATAATTTTTCATAATAAAAAATCAGAAACCAAAAAAATGTTTTATATTTAATTATTATTAATTTCACCATTAACATATTTTTTTGTAAATAAGTAACTAATAATTAATCTAGTTTAATTTAGGTTTTAAATTTCAATCTTTTCTTAACAAATAAAAAAATACATAGAATTAGGTTTTTGACATTTTTATCCTTTTTTCTTAATTTATTATTTTTATTATTATTAATTACTATTATTTTTGTAAATAAACATGTAAGTTAATTAATTAGCTTAAATTAGGTTAACTTTAATATTTTCATTAATAATTAAAATAATCTAGATTTAGGGTTTCCTTTTAAATTCTTTTTCTTATTTTCATAAATACCAAAAACATAAAAAAACATTTCCTTTTCTTTAATCAAATAATCAAATAGACTTTAATTTCATTTAATTTCAAGCAAAGGGTCAAAACCCTCGGACGTTCATTTTTATTCTTTTCGCGCATTATTTTCTTTTGATTATTATGTAACTGCTTTTCGGATGTAATAGTAATTAAGTTTACCGCATTTGTTTACTTTCCGCATCTTTTATCAAAAACGGGTCTTTGTATTTTGGCGATGTATAGACCCGCGCCTTGTAATAGCGTAGCTTTTATATTTCCGTCTTTTAATTTTCCGCACTCCTAACTGCTAAACTTGCATGAAAAAATGTATGTCAATTAAAAACAAGCGTAGCTCACAATGCCATGATCAAAGATAACTGTTAAACTGAAAACAACACACAAATTTACACACCACTTCTAGGGTACGCCTCACTTGTGGCCTTCGAAACGTGGTCGTCAAGTATAGGACGTTTTAGAGGTCCTTATGTCCAAGATCCAGTTGCCTCGAAACAAGTTGCCTCGGAACAGTTGCCTCGAATCAGTTGCCTCGGAATAGTTGCCTCGAAACGGTTGCCTCAGATTAAAAAAGGATCAAGGACATAAGGGTAGCTTCTATGGTGTCCTGCTGTTGCTTCGGTGACCACACTGTCCCTACAATCGAATTGACCCGAACACCTCCAACGGTGGTGCTACCTACCTCTCCATGGTGGGATGGCACTACCTTAAGGACATTTTACACAGCCTAATTCCTTAGGGTAGGTAGATGACTCATAGATACTTGCTCTCTTCAAAAACAAATCAAAACTCTTTTCACACGGACACTTTCAAAAAGCTTTCAAAACAATTTTTCAAACACTCTTGAGGATAGATACAAGAGTTATTCAGAAATCTTTAAACGAAACTTTTTCAAACCCACTCACATTTTGAAAAGCAAACACTTTGAAAACATAAGAGCAAGTATCTAAGAGCCCATGGATAACCATGGATAGAAAGGGTGCTAACACCTTCCCTTTCTATAAATCTACCTCCTGAACCGAGAAACTATCTCATAAGGAATTTTGCTGTGCTTTTGTCCTGTCCATGTTGGAGAAAATAAAAGACGGTGGCGACTCTTGCTTCCGCGACATTTCGCGAACCAGCGTAAAAATAGTCAGTTCTAAATCCACCGATCACAGAACTGGCGACTCTGCTGGGGAAACTTAAAGTGAGGTATACCTTAGGATAGCTCATACTTGTGTTTTCAATTGCTGTGTTTTGTTTGCTTTATTATTGTGGGCACTGTCTTGGGAGTTCTATAGATCCTAACCCGGATCTGGGGGATACCTTCTTAGAAAGTAGCAACAAGACTGTGAGGGAACTGTGTGGGGTATACTGACACGGTTGAAGCAGTCTGCTACGTTGATGTGGCACTTTGGTGAGTACCGGTAACCCTTGAGTCAAGTCAAGGAGAGTACGGGGCCGCTGCGTGGTGTCGTGAAGCATCAACTGACCTTAGGAACCTTAATTGAACCATCTTGGCCTCTTTAGGGTAGTGAGATAACTGACTTTGGTGCAGTCCGAAGTTGGTTGATACTCGATACTACACTCAGTTGAGGGTTGTTTTCTTAGAATATTTTGATCGCCAGTTCAGTGGCTAAATCGAAACGATGAACACAGAAAGCAATCCAATGATATTGAGACCCTTAGAACCCGGTTACTTCTAATAGGACAGGTTTTGATCCCACCAACTTCAAGAGGGTAATACCTAGACCCCATGATGGCCTGAACTCTAAGGGCTGTCTTGTGTGACTTGTGTGCCTTACCATGTTTGCTTTTTGTGGATATTTGTGGTGTGTTTTTATCATAGCATCATAACATCATATGCATTGACTATCCACTTCAGGGGTTCGAATCTTCATCTTTGTTCTTGTTTTGTAGGACATGGAAACTATCCGCAGAAAGGCAATTCAGATCAACCTTGTAAGGGTCCCTCCTCAGCTTAAGGAACTTATATCCAGGATTCCCGAGAGCTCTTCTTTCAGTGGGAAACATGGAAGACTCATCAGCTTGGTCAACACCAACATTGAGGAAGATATGATAAAGGTCCTCTTCCAGTTCTTTGACCCTCTGCACCACTGCTTTACTTTCCTGGATTATCAACTGGTGCCTACCTTGGAAGAGTTCTCCCGGCTTCTGAAGATCCCTATCCTTAGTCAACTACCCTACAACGGTACAGAAAAGGAACCCAAACTTGAAGAGATTGCTAAAGTATTACACCTACAACCATCTGACATCAAGGGACATTGGGAAGTTAGAAGTGGTATCAAAGGGTTCTTGGCCAGGTTTCTGTTTGAGAAGGCCCAAGAATGTTGGAACTCCCTTGACCTACAAGCTTTTGAAGAAGTTGTGGCACTCCTGGTCTATGGGTTGGTGTTGTTCCCGAATCTCGATCAACTTATAGATATCAATGCTGTCAAGATCTTCATGTCTAGGAATCCTATACTTACGTTGCTTGGGGACATCCTTCACTCATGTTACACTCGAACCATGAGAAAAAGAGGTGTTCTTATGTGCTGCACTCCTCTCCTGGGAAGGTGGTTTATTTCGCACCTTCCACAATCAGTTTTGAAGAATGAGCGGGGTTTGAGATGGTCACAACGATTGGTGACTCTTACACATGCTGTTGTACATTGGTGCTCTCGGTCCAGAGAGGATGTCACTATCATTGATCGTTGTGGGGAGTTTCCTAATGTTCCTTTACTTGGAATCAGAAGAGGTATTACTTACAACCCATGCTTGGCTTGGAGACAATTTGGATATGCTCGGAGGGATGGCCCTCATGACATGTTAATTCCTGACATAGTTTTTGACTTCGACAACGATGCACAAGGACTTCGCCAGAGATTTATCAGAGCTTGGAGGATGCCCAACAGGGTAGACAGCAAGACACTGGGGCACAGGAACTCCATCCCGTTGGAGCCTTATCTCAAGTGGGTACGAGCCCGCTCCCAGAAGTTAGTGATGCCATATCCTCATGTTCTCCCTGTGATCAAAGAGCCAGTTTTGGAAGGAGAGGTGCCCTACACCATTCAACATCCTGACATGCCTACATCCTGGGAAGAAATGCAGAAGAGCTGGATCCAGCTTAAGGAAGAACGGAATTCTCTTGAGTCCAGTCTACATGCTAGTAAGAAGAAGGTCTTGGAGCTCACTCGCCTACTGCACGAGGAAAAGACTCTCAACACTTACATAGCTCCAAAGAGGATGCGCAGTGTCTTTTGGGATTAGTTTACTTTGTAATTTTTGCCCAGGAGGCTTTGATGTACTGAACAATTATTTCTTAATGATAACGTGTGTTCCTTTTTGTCTACAACAAATTTGAACTTTCGAACTCTTGAATGCATTGCATAAACAGCATATCATGCATCATGTGCATCACATGTACTCTTATTTTCAGGTTGCTTAATGTTCTTCGCTGTTTATTTCAGCTCGCCATCATGAATCCTGAATCATCTATCGAGTAATCCATCAAGGCCCTCCAGGCTCAGAACGCCCAATTCCAAGAGCTGATCATGAGTCTAGCCCAAGGTCAGGAGGAATTGAAGGCTCTGCTGGTCAAGAAAAGGAAGAAGAGAATTGTACTATTCAACACTGGCCGGAGGTTTGGCAACACACTGCAGAATGAGGTTGATCAAGCTGGTTCTTCTGTAGGGAAAGGCAGTCCCCAAGGGGGAAGGGTTCCTAGTCCGGTGGTCTCTGACAACGAGACTGATTTCAATGAGGAGCAATATCCTCCAGCTGAAGACAAGTACAAGCAGTTAGAGGATCGCCTGAATGCCATGGAAATTCAACAAGTGCCTGGGTTGGATTTCGGAGACCTGGGTCTATCTTCTGGTGTGGTGATCCCACACAAGTTCAAAGCACCATCTTTCGCAAAGTATGACGGGGCGTCCTGCCCTAAGCTACATCTCAGATCTTATGTGCGGAAGATCCAGACGTATACTGTGGACAAGAACTTATGGATCCATTTCTTCCAGGAGAGTCTTTCAGGGACTCATCTCGAATGGTTCTATCAGCTGGATGGAACCAAGGTTCGTAACTGGGAGGAATTGGCTACTGCTTTTTACAAGCAGTATCAGTATAATGCCGACCTCGCTCCTACACGTACCTAACTCCAGGGTATGTCGCTAGGATCGGGAGAAGGTTTTAAAGAGTATGCGCAGAAGTGGAGGGACCTGGCTGGCAGGGTGCAGCCACCGTTAACTAACCGTGAACTAGTAGACATGTTCTTAGGGACCCTATCCGGGCCATTCTTCAATCATCTCATTGGCAATTCGTCTGCAGCGTTTACAGACCTCATTCTGACTGGGGAAAGGATAGAGGCCGGTATGAAATCAGGGAAAATACAGAAAGGTGCGTCCTCATGTTCTGAGAAGAAGCCTTTCAAGAAGGAAGCCAGTGCTGTGTATGGCCCCAGGAGGCAAAACAAACCAGAACGCCGCCAAACTATCAACGCGGTGGTAATTGCAAAGCCTGCTGCCGCTCCTCGGCAACCTAACCAACCAAGGGGTGAGAGACCCAGAAGAGAATATGCTCGGCTTAGTATGACCTTGTCACAGATCTTGCCGCAACTGCTATCGACCAACTTGGTAACCGTCAGAGAATCTCCGAAGGTGGTAAACACAACTTCTCCGAAGTATAATCCCAATGCCCGCTGTGCTTACCACTCTGATAGCCCGGGGCATTCTACTGATGATTGTTGGGCCCTGAGGAATAAGGTTCAAGACCTTATTGATGCTAAAGAGGTATAGTTTGAGGCGCCCGAGAAGCCTAATGTGGTGACAACTCCCCTACCTGACCATGGGGTGAATGCTATCAGGGATGGTGACGAAGTGGAAGAATATGAGTTCAACAGCTGGATCTGCCCGACGACTAACGGTGGACTGAACAATTGGACTGCAAAAGACCACATACCTGTTACTTTTGTTACGCAGTAATGAATTCCCTTGTTTTTTAATTTGTAATGAACAATAAATTGAAACTTTATGGCCCGGTGTCTTACCCGGGGCACCGTGGCTTCATTTGTGAGGGCTTAATACTTGTCATTTCCATATATCATGAATAAAGACATTGGACGTTTTTCGCATTTCAAATCTTGTGCTCCTTTTCTTTCTTTCTTTATATATTGCAAAACAGCTATATTTACACACACTCACCTATACAGGTTCCAATCCACTCTGGATCTCACTGGTAACGACTCTGCTACTGCCAGTTATGACTTCGAAAATCCGATCAACTTAGCTGAAGACGAAGGTGAAGATGATTGCGAAGTGCCTGGTGAGCTTGCAAGACTGTTACTCCAGGAAGAGAGGGCCATTCAGCCACATGAAGAGCCAGTGGAAACGGTAAATATGGGTACTGAGACAGATAGAAAGGAAGTTAAGGTTGGTGCCAATCTAGAGCTCAGCGTAAAGCAACGGTTGATTCAGATGTTGCATGATTATGTGGAAATCTTCGCCTGGTCTTACGAAGACATGCCTGGTTTGGATACCGACATTGTGGTCCATCACCTGCCTACCAAGGAAGATTGCCCTCCGGTTAAACAAAAGGTCCGCCGTATGCGTCCAGAGATGTCCGAGAAGATCAAAGCTGAGGTTATGAAACAGTTTGATGCCGGGTTTCTAGCAGTGACTTCTTACCCTCAGTGGGTTGCCAATGTGGTTCTGGTACCGAAAAAAGATGGTAAGGTCCGAATGTGTGTTGACTACAGGGATTTGAATAGGGCGAGCCCTAAGGATGACTTCCCTCTACCTCACATCGACGTTCTGGTTGACAATACTGCTCAGCACAAGGTGTTCTCCTTCATGGATGGTTTTTCAGGTTATAATCAAATCAAAATGGCTCCTGAAGATATGGAAAAGACTACCTTTGTTACTCAGTGGGGCACCTTCTGCTACAAGGTCATGCCTTTTGGACTGAAAAATGCTGGGGCAACCTACCAACGAGCCATGGTTGCTTTATTTCATGATATGATCCATCATGAGATTGAAGTGTACGTCGATGATATGATCGCAAGGTCTCAAACTGAGGAGGAACACCTTGACCATCTACAGAAGCTGTTTGACCGTCTGAAGTTGTACAAGCTGAGGTTGAACCCAAACAAGTGCACATTTGGGGTGAGATCTAGAAAGTTGCTAGGCTTCGTCGTGAGCGACAAAGGTATTCAAGTGGACCCTGCCAAGGTTAAAGCCATACAAGAGATGCCAGTCCCCAAGACAGAGAAAGAAGTCAGAGGCTTTCTAGGACGTCTGAATTACATTGCCCGATTCATCTCGCACCTAACGGCTACCTGTGAACCAATCTTCAAGCTGCTGAAGAAAGATCAGGTAGTACATTGGAATGATGAATATCAGGCCGCTTTTGACATAATCAAAGAGTATCTCCAAGAACCACCCATTCTTATGCCACCAGTTGAAGGGAGACCTCTAATACTATACTTGACAGTACTTGACAGCTCAATGGGGTGTGTGCTGGGGCAGCATGACGAGTCTGGCCGAAAAGAGCACGCCATTTATTACCTTAGCAAAAAGTTTACCGACTGTGAGACCCGATACTCACTGCTCGAGAAAACTTGCTGCACTTTGGTATGGGCTGCTCGCCGGCTGAGACAGTATATGCTGACTCACACTACTCTGTTGATTTCAAAAATGGATCCGATCAAGTACATATTCGAAAATCCTGCTCTGTCTGGAAGAATAGCAAGATGGAAAATGATCTTGACAGAATACGACATCCAGTACACGACTCAGAAAGCAATCAAGGGAAGTGTGTTGGTAGACCACTTGGCACACCAGGCAGTAGATGATTACCAGTCAATGAACTTTGAGTTTCTAGACGAGAGCATCATGATAGTGACTGATTGTGAAGCACCTGGACCGGATGAAGGACCTGAGGAAGGATCCCGATGGTCAATGCACTTTGACGGAGCCTCCAACTCTTTAGGTAACGGTATTGGCGGTGTGATCATATCCCCCAAAGGCAATCATACTCCACTCACTGCCCGGCTATGTTTCAACTGCACCAATAACATGGAAGAGTATGAGGCATGCATCATGGGTCTTCAAGCTGCGATTGACTTAAGGATCAAGTTTCTGAGTGTCTTCGGAGATTTCGCTCTCGTGATCAATCAGATCAAAGGAGAGTGGGATACGAAACACCCAAACCTTATTCCTTACAAAGGGTGTGTGTTGACATTGATCCCCCATTTCACAGAGATAACTTTTGAACACTTCCCAAGAGAGAAGAACCAGTTAGCGGACGCGCTGGCCACAATGTATTCCATGTTCAAAGTCAAGTGGGACAATGAGGCTCCCCAGATCATTATCTGGAAACTGGACGAACCTGCATATTGTTGTGACCTTGAGGCTGAAGAGGTAACTGAAAAACCCTGGTATCATGAGGTGAAGAGGTACCTGGAAGCTCAAGAATACCCTGAAGGTGCATCCATCAATGACAAAAAGTTTCTGAGAAGGTTCGCAGCGAAGTTCTTCCTCAGCAACGGCATTCTCTACAAGCGAAACCATGATTCAACTTTACTGCGTTGTGTGGATAAGACTGAAGCAGAAAAGATCATGGCAGAACTGCATGAAGGTACCTTCGGAACACATTCCAGTGGACACACCATGGTAAAGAAAATTCTTCGGGCAGGATATTTCTGGTCCACAATGGAAGCCGACTGTTACCAACATTCTCGGACGTGTCATAAGTGCCAGATCTATGCAGATAAGGTGCACATTCCTCCAGTTCCTCTGAATGTCTTGACTGCACCTTGGCCTTTTGCAATGTGGGGCATTGATATGATCGGCGAGATTAAACCTATGGCATCCAACGAGCATCGCTTCATCCTAGTGGCAATTGATTACTTTACAAAGTGGGTTGAAGCAGCTTCCTATGCTACGGTAACCAAGAACGTCGTAGCACGGTTCATTCGGCATAACCTGATCTGTCAATACCGCGTCCCGGAAAGGATCATTACGGACAATGGTACCAATCTTAATAACAAGATGATCACTGAGCTCTGCGAGCAATTCAAGATACAGCACCATAACTCTTCTCCTTACCGGCCAAAGATGAATGGGGCTGTAGAGGCGGCTAATAAGAATATCAAGAAGATTGTGCAGAAGATGACAGTGACCTATAAATATTGGCACGAGATGTTACCGTTTGCTCTTCATGGGTACCGTACCTCAGCAAGAACGTCAACCGGGGCAACTCCTTTTTCCTTGGTCTATGGCATGGAGGCAGTCTTGCCGATTGAAGTCCAGATACCCTCTCTCCGGATAATGAAGGATGCAGGCCTGAACGAAGATGACTGGATCCAGACTCGACTTGATCAATTAAACCTAATTGACGAAAAGAGACTCACTACTATTTGTCACGGTCAAACGTACCAAAAACGGATGATCATGGCATTTAACAAGAAAGTCATACCACAAGAGTATCAAGTTGGGGACCTGGTAATCAAACGTATCATTCTTCCTCAAAGTGATCCCTGGGGAAAATGGACCCCTACATACGAAGGGCCATTTGTGGTTAAACATGTGTTCTCAGGAGGAGCCATGATTCTAACCACCATGGATGGTGACGACCTTCCTCACCCCGCCAATGCAGACATAGTAAAAAGATACTACGCATGATAAAAGACCCGCTAGGTTGACATACCTAGGCAAAAATTAGGGCTTCCCGGCGAACCAAAAGGGTTCGGGCAAAAATAAGGGATGAAATGAAAAGATCTGTACACCCGGCAAGTCGAAAACCTGAAAAGGCGGCTTGGGCAAAAATGGGTATCCCGGTGGGCTGAAAACCCGAAAGGGCGGTCCAGGCAAAAGTTAGGGATTAAAGCGTAATACTATGTCTCATTGGATCACCTCGCATCCAGAATCCGGTATCAACCATCAGGTTCAGACGGCATCGATCCGTCAGCTTCATCTTCAACTGAGCAGCCAAGTGATGAGACGCTCGAAGATATAAAGGCGATAGCAGAGTTGGAACCCAGTGGGATTATTCTCTTCACATAGCTGTTTTGTTTTCCTTTTTCACAAAAATTGTATAAACTCTGTTGTTCGGCGGCGTTCTCTTACTAGGACGTCAGCCTCTTGTACATAAACGCCTATTTTCAGGCAAATTCAAAAATCAATACAAATTCAATTTCTAGACCAATTGCCAATTTTTTTTCCTTTTTTCTGTTTTGTTTTGTAAAGAACGTCCAATGTTCATTTGTGATATATGCATTTGACACTAATTGCTAACTCATAAATATTTGAATACGAAACAAAGGATTAATTACAGGTAACATCAGAAACAGGGGCAATAATGAGTTGTTTAAGCGATCTAATTGCTCTGTCCACCAAGGTACCAAGGTAAGTTCGGCAGAAGAATGTAACCCAGATACCTTCACTCCCCACCGAGTAAGACAAGATTCAACAATTCTCCCCAAGCAGTTGGTCTCCTATCAACCCTAAACAGGCACAACATCTCTAGCAAGTTAGCAATACTCTCCCCAAGCAGAGTTAGTCTACTGTAAGCCTCAAGGAAGTTGGATTATCCCCCAGAAGATCTCAATATTCCCCAACGGAGTATACAGACATTCCTAACAAGCATCCCCGGCAGTCTTGATCTAAGATTGTTCCCCGGCGGAATACCGGACATCCAGTGGAGCCATTCCCCAGTACAGTCCCATCTGAAAAGTTTCCCCAGGAGAGTTGAATCAATCTCCCCAGTAGATTTCTGGAAGCTTATCCCCAGTATATTCTGGAAGCTTATCCCCCGCAGAGCGCAAAAGCATCTCCCCGGCTTTATTCAGAAGGTTACTCCCCACCAGAGCTTATAACTGGGTTGTCCTCATCTAATTACAACGGAAAGATCGTCCTCGGCGAAGTTCTTCCTATCCCCATCGGAGTTCATCAAATCCTCCAACAGGGCTTAACAATGGTATCCCCAGCGGAGTTATCATAAAAATCTCAGCAAAATACCTCTCTTTCCCCACAGAGTTCACTCCCCGCAGAGTAATCTATTCGCCAAGTTTATTCCCCAACGGAGTCATCTTCTCCTACCGGTATTCTTGCAACCATTATCCCCAGCGGAAACAAATCTCTACTCTTTAACACCAGCCCAGGATTCGAACTCCCGGCATTCGTCAAGGATTTGTTTTCCTAGACGGAAATGCATCCATAAACATCGTATATCCATACATTATAGCATGCATATACGCATCATGAACATACAATCTCATTTTTTCTGAGAACGTCACGCATATCATACATCATGACATCACATACAACTAACGTTTTGTCTTTTCAAGACAAAGGTCAGTACAAAGATGATTACTATCAACTGTCGTAATTCCAGATCCGATTCCTGTATCTTGCCAGGGTGTATCTGTTGACGACTAATTCCAGACTCGATTCCTGTATCCTGCCAGGGCACGTCTGAAGAGTTTGAAGATCCGATTCCTGTATCTTGCCAGGGTGTATCTGTTGACGACTAATTCCAAACTCGATTCATGTATCCTGCCAGGGCACGTCTGAAGAGTTTGAAGATCCGATTCCTGTATCTTGCCAGGGTGTATCTGTTGACGACTAATTCCAGACTCGATTCCTGTATCTTGCCAGGGCACGTCTGAAGAGTTTGAAGATCCGATTCCTGTATCTTGCCAGGGTGTATCTGTTGACGACTAATTCCAGACTCGATTCCTGTATCCTGCCAGGGCACGTCTGAAGAGTTTGAAGATCCGATTCCTGTATCTTGCCAGGGTGTATCTGTTGACGACTAATTCCAGACTCGATTCCTGTATCCTGCCAGGGCACGTCTGAAGAGTTTGAAGATCCGATTCCTGTATCTTGCCAGGGTGTATCTGTTGACAACTAATTCCAGACTCGATTCCTGTATCCTTCCAGGGCACGTCTGAAGAGTTTGAAGATCCGATTCCTGTATCTTTCCAGGGTGTATCTGTTGACGACTAATTCCAGACTCGATTCCTCTATCCTGCCAGGACACGTCTGAAGAGTTTGAAGATCCGATTCCTGTATCTTGCCAGGGTGTATCTGTTGACGACTAATTCCGGACTCGATTCCTGTATCCTGCCAGGGCACGTCTGAAGAGTTTGAAGATCCGATTCCTGTATCTTGCCAGGGTGTATCTGTTGACGACTAATTCCAGACTCGATTCCTGTATCCTGCCAGGGCACGTCTGAAGAGTTTGAAGATCCGATTCCTGTATCTTGCCAGGGTGTATCTGTTGATGACTAATTCCAGACTCGATTCCTGTATCCTGCCAGGGCACGTCTGAAGAGTTTGAAGATCCGATTCCTGTATCTTGCCAGGGTGTATCTGTTGACGACTAATTCCAGACTCGATTCCTGTATCCTGCCAGGGCACATCTGAAGAGTTTGAAGATCCGATTCCTGTATCTTGCCAGGGTGTATCTGTTGACGGCTAATTCCAGACTCGATTCCTGTATCCTGCCAGGGCACGTCTGAAGAGTTTGAAGATCCGATTCCTGTATCCTGCCAGGGTGTATCTGTTGACGACTATTTCCAGACTCGATTCCTGTATCCTGCCAGGGCACGTCTGAAGAGTTTGAAGATCCGATTCCTGTATCTTGCCAGGGTGTATCTGTTGATGACTAATTCCAGACTCGATTCCTGTATCCTGCCAGGGCACGTCTGAAGAGTTTGAAGATCCGATTCCTGTATCTTGCCAGGGTGTATCTGTTGATGACTATTCTCCGGACTCGATTCCTGTATCTTGCCAGGGCACGTCTAAAGAGTTTGAAGATCCGATTCCTATATCTCGCCAGGGTGTATATGCTGACGACTATTTCCCAGACTCGATTCCTGTATCCAGCCAAGGCACCTCTACATAAAGAGTTTGAAGATCAACTCCTGTAACAGACCAGGTAATTATTTTTCTTTTCTCAGGTACGCAAGTTCTCGCTAAGGAATCTCTTACGCGATCGACACCTAAATGGCATCTGTAAGCCCATTCTCTACATCACACTGCTAACACTCTACTATGTGAGTGCAAATTTCTGGGCACTCTAGTGTTCAATCATCTTCCACCTTCGGATCACGAAAGGCACGCCAGCCAATCTACATCCTCAGGTCTAAGAAGATTGAACAGGGGCAACTGTTGTACCCCAAAATTTTCCCTCCCATATTCTTCAAGAGTTGGCAAAATCAAGCTTCAAAATCTCTCAAGAGTTGCACAGTCCAATTGCCTCCTAACACAGTCAAAATTAGGGTTTTGGTTCTGGCAAAGAAATTGAGGTTTTCAAGGGTCCAATCAAGTCCCATATGCCTATATAAATTTTCAAGCATCCATATGTCAAGTTTCAAGACTCACAGCATCAAATTGCACAGTCAAAAAACCCTAATTGCTTCACAATCAACTGCAGGGGCAAAATGGTCATTTGACAGTCAAAAGTCAAAATTTTTGGTCAACATCTTATTTTGAAGCCACAATCATCATTTGATCAAGTCTTGATCATGATTCCACAAGCATGGCTCAAAAGGTCTCAAGATGCAAAAGTTTCTATTTTTGGACAACTGAAAAGTCAACTGCAAATTGACCAAGGCATAACTTCTTCATGGTTTATTAGAAAAATCCCATCCAAAGCTCATTTTGAAGGGAATGACATTTCCTACAACTCATATTCACACTCCAAGTCCAAGAAATGCTCTCACAAAAAGTTATCAATTTCAACATTATAGGTCATTTTCAAAAGTCAACAAAAAGGCACTTTAAGTCAAAGACCATAACTTGAGATTGGTAAATCAAAATGACATGGGACCAAAGGAATTGGTTAGAGGACTTCAAGACCTTTCCAAAATGTCCAAGAACATTTTCATAGCTTCAAAATTGAGCAAGATATGCATTGGAGAAGTTGGGAAATTTTTGGGAACTTTCAAAAGTCAACTTTGCCTAAAACACTTCAAATTTGCTAATGGGCCTCAAATTCTTCCTTGAATCATTACCCAAAGCCTATGAACGACCCATTGAGCTCAAAATAATTTATTTTCTTATTTTTAATTAATTAATTGGATTTATATTTATATTATTTCATTTAATTAGTTTTTATTATAAGAAAATTCAAAGATATGATTTTGTAGATCTTTTGTGTAGCAAATCAAACTAGGGCAAGCTGGCCAAGTCGTTTCACATTCAAAAAAGGAAAATCATCCATAATTGGCAAAGGTTTCAATGAAAAAAGATTGAAAAAAGATATGATTAGCAATCAAATATTCCAAACATAAATTCATGGATCCATGGGCTTGTTTTTGACCTAATTTGCTTCACATACTTATGCAAGAGTGAACCCTACTGAGGCAGAGACGAAAAAGCTGCTGAAAGCTCATAACCACTTTGTAAAATTTCAATAAAAACTTGAAGACTGATTTCCCATTTGCAGGTGGATTCGAAGCCTAAAAGTGATCCAAACGTATTGCTTGAGTCTCCAAGGAGATTTTGCAATCAAGAACCAATCCAAACACGCAAAGAAACATACGTGGCTCTGTGTGGTTGGGAGGTTTGAATCTGCGCACGTTTCCCAGCGTAGTGGTTACTTTTTTGTATATTATATTTACTATCCATTATATGTATAAATGTGCATCATAGCTCAGCTGGTTGGCAACGTGTCTTGCAAGCGTCGGGACCTGGGTTCGATTCCCAGGTCCCCCCATATACTCTTCATATTTTTTCCAATGCTTTCAGGTACATCACTCACCCAATATCCCACCATGCATCCTCACGCTTAAGGTTGCCACGCGCTCATGATGATCAATCCAAGGGCCACTGAATGAATTACAGGGTGTACCCCAGTCAACCATCATGCATACAATCAGAACGTCAACGAGGCTTGCTTTGTCAATGGGCCTGAATTGCTGCAGTTTTACCTCCATTTGGGCCAGACACCCCCCTTTGTTTGTATTTTAAATTTTATTTTATTTTCTTTTCTAATTCTTTTAATTGTTTTCAATTGTTTTTATTTTTTCACTAAAATAATTTTTCATAATAAAAAATCAGAAACCAAAAAAATGTTTTATATTTAATTATTATTAATTTCACCATTAACATATTTTTTTGTAAATAAATAACTAACAATTAATCTAGTTTAATTTAGGTTTTAAATTTCAATCTTTTCTTAACAAATAAAAAAATACATAGAATTAGGTTTTTGACATTTTTATCCTTTTTTCTTAATTTATTATTTTTATTATTATTAATTACTATTATTTTTGTAAATAAACATGTAAATTAATTAATTAGCTTAAATTAGGTTAACTTTAATATTTTCATTAATAATTAAAATAATCTAGATTTAGGGTTTCCTTTTAAATTCTTTTTCTTATTTTCATAAATACCAAAAACATAAAAAAACATTTCCTTTTCTTTAATCAAATAATTAAATAGACTTTAATTTCATTTAATTTCAAGTAAAGGGTCAAAACCCTCGGACGTTCATTTTTATTCTTTTCGCGCATTATTTTCTTTTGATTATTATGTAACTGATTTCCGGATGTAATAGTAATTAGGTTTACCGCATTTGTTTACTTTCCGTATCTTTTATCAAAAACGGGTCTTTGTATTTTGGCGATGTATAGACCCGCACCTTGTAATAGCGTAGCTTTTATATTTCCGTCTTTTAATTTTCCGCACTCCTAACTGCTAAACTTGCATGAAAGAATGTATGTCAATTAAAAACAAGCGTAGCTCACAATGCCATGATCAAAGATAACTGTTAAACTGAAAACAACACACAAATACACACACCACTTCTAGGGTACGCCTCACTTGTTGCCTTCGAAACGTGGTCGTCAAGTATAGGACATTTTAGAGGTCCTTATGTCCATGATCCAGTTGCCTCGAAACAAGTTGCCTCGGAACAGTTGCCTCGAATCAGTTGCCTCGGAATAGTTGCCTCAAAACGGTTGCCTCGGATTAAAAAAGGATCAAGGACATAAGGGTAGCTTCTAAGGTGTCCTGCTGTTGCTTCGGTGACCACACTGTCCCTACAATCGAATTGACCCGAACACCTCCAACGGTGGTGCTACCTACCTCTCCATGGTGGGATGACACTACCTTAAGGACATTTTACACAGCCTAATTCCTTAGGGTAGGTAGATGACTCATAGATACTTGCTCTCTTCAAAAACAAATCAAAACTCTTTTCACACGGACACTTTCAAAAAGCTTTCAAAACAATTTTTCAAACACTCTTGAGGACAGATACAAGAGTTATTCAAAAATCTTTAAACGAAAATTTTTCAAACCCACTCACATTTTGAAAAGCAAACACTTTGAAAACATAAGAGCAAGTATCTAAGAGCCCATGGATAACCATGGATAGAAAGGGTGCTAACACCTTCCCTTTCTATAAATCTACCTCACGAACCGAGAAACTATCTCATAAGGAATTTTGCTGTGCTTTTGTCCTGTCCATGTTGGAGAAAATAAAAGACGGTGGCGACTCTTGCTTCCGCGACATTTCACGAACCAGCGTAAAAACAGTCAGTTCTAAATCCACCGATCACATCAAGTTTCAATCTTGGATCACAAAATTGCCCAATCATTTGATCAGATGACCTAAAATCAGCTGTATTGGATAAAAAAGTCAATTATGGTCAACCTACAATCAAACTTCAATATTTTGGATCCATATCAACATTATGAACTCATATATGTCAATTGATCAAGTTCGGATCATAATTCCTTAATAAATTTGATCAGATCATCAAAAGGGCAAAATGGTCAAAATTAGGGTTTTGACTGAGGAGGTTCAATTTTTGACTTTTGACCTAACAAATGACTTATTGGTTTAAGAAATGATCTCAAGGAATCAAATGAACCATCTTGACCTAATTTCATAGTTCAAATCACCTCTCAAGATTATTGGATTGACAGATGAATTTCAGTCAACTAATGAAAAGTCAATTGTGCACTAAAAAGTCAAACTTTGACTTTTTGACCAAAATCAAGTTTCAAAAATCATATTTCATCAAGACATGTCAAAATATGAAACTTGTTCATCAAGAAATTGAAAAGTAAAAATTCAATTTTGAAAAGTCAAAATTTCCAAGACTTAGAAATTTTTCCTAAGTGTTGGAAAGTTAAGATTTTTCATAACTTTGTGTCAAATTTCCACCATGATGCAAGATGATTCAAGGGAAACTTCCAACATGAAAGTTTTAGATCTCAATAAGATCTAAAACATTGTAGGGAATAACTTTTTCTAGAAATGCTTGGATTTCTAGTTATGAATTTGTGAAGACATGTTCATGAAACTTAAACACTTAGTGAAATTTTACCCTAGTTAGGCAGATTTTTGGTACCAACTTCATGGCAACTTTTCACCTAGTTACAAGATGAATCTTCAAAAATATCCAACATATAGGTTGTATAGGATGTTACAATCTTTCCAAAATGTCAAAGAACTCATTGAGATCATACTTGAGCTAAGAGAATCGAAGGCAAGAAGTTAGGGTTTCAAACTTGATTTACAAGGCATATTTTGTGATGAACATGAACCAAATCCATAACCATGATGCATAATACTCACTTTGAAGGCCTCAAACTTGTTTGTCACTCCACAATTAATGATTTACACAATTGATTATGCCCTTATCCAAGTGCTTTAAGCTTTGTCCAATTCAATTTGCCATTTTGGGGAGAAAGTAACATATCCATTCTTGTAAAGCAAGCTTTATGCACAAAGTCAGCTTCTTGAGCTCCTAACTTATTTTCTTTAAGTACACTCCATCCACAAAGTCAGAGAAAAGCTTGTTTAAAGTTCAACCACTCTACAATAGCATGGTACAAGGCATGTAAACTTGTTTTGTCAAGAAAATCACATGTTGAGCTTAAACATGTAAATTCAAATTCTGACTTGTGGTAGTACACAAAACCTTTTGCTTATAAATATAGACATTATTTGAAAGCTAATACACGAATGCTAAGACACTGAAACTCCCTCAAACACTCACAAACCATAAATTGCTCAAAAACACCATTGATACACAATTCTGACTTTGAACTTGTATCTCTCATTTCCCTTGCGTGTTTTCCCTCAAATTCATTTGCAAAGCTTCTATACCTCAAATATAGTCCATCCCTCTCCTTGTTTTGGAACTGTAACATCTCTGTCACCTTCCTTCATAACCAAAAAACAGAGTCTGTAACTTGACTTCTCCAGATCATTCCAGCCACCCATAGCTCAAGCTAAGCATTGCATTAGCTTCCTGGGAACTTGAGGCAGCTAACCTGATAATCACAACTCCTTGAAAGAAGCTCATGTTAGAACATAGTTTGATTCTACAACCCTTAACTAGAGTTTTGATGATAACAAAATACAAAGAATAAATAAATTGTAAGATTTATATATAAGACAAATATGCTTCTTAAAATTATGTTTTGTATATATAGAAGTTCTGATGGAATCAACATCAGAAGCATCAGAAGATCAGTAATGTATCAGCATCAGAAGATCAGCAACATGTGCTACATGCTGAAACTACCAGATCATACGCTGAAGCTTGATGACCAGAATCTGCGCATAAACATATACACTCTGACTCTGATCAAAGATCTATACCAAGTCATCAGCACTCAGAAGCGTCATCATAAGTTAAGGCAGAACATTCTGAAACGCTATCATAAGCAGAGAAGACTCTGAAGCGTTATTAAGCATTCAAGACAAAATTAATGCTAACGGTTCTCTTCAAGACAGGATCTTCTCAATAAGGAAAGTGCATTATTATCATTGAAAGGGATTTATGGACAATGTTCTCTACCTTGCCTATTTATACAAATCTGTGTGAGAAAAGACACACGCATATACACGCTTACGAAAACACATGCACACATAACTTGCCAAGCCTCAACACCACGCTCATACAAACACTTTGGCAATTCAGTTTTTTATTCCAAGCTTAAAATTGTGGAACTATCACAGTTGTGATATACTATTTTATTAGAAAACGATAAACACATTCTTGTTCAATTCTTAGTAAGAGATTTCCTTGAGATAAACCGGTCTCTGGTTATACTCAAGAAGGCTTTAATAGTTGTTAAAGTAGACTGCTGTAATCCTATTAAATATAGTGGATTAAGACCTCGTTGGAGAGAGGCGAAATCACCTTGACGGGTGGACTGGAGTAGTTTGAGATCAAACGAACCAGGATAAAAATACAGTGTTGTCTAAGCTTTCGTTTTAAGTTTTACAATTCAACCCCCCTTCTTGTGTTTTTCACATCTTCAATTGGCATCAGAGCGCCTGGTTCTGAGCTTAACACTTAACCATGTCAGTACAAGATCCAGCGTCAGAAAAACACAATGGCAGGACCACATCAAAACATCAGCAATGACAACAATGAAGAAAGAGACAGATTCAGTGGCAAACCTCCAGTCTTTGATGGAGAGAACTTTGACTACTGGAAAGACAGAATTGAGAGTTTCTTTCTGTCCCATGATGCTGATCTGTGGGACATGGTGACTGATGGATACACGCACCTAGTGGATGGAAGTGGTCAGAAGATTGACAGGAAAACAATGTCTGATCAGCAAAAGCGTGAGTTCAGAAATCATCACAAGGCTAAAACAATTCTTCTCAGAGCCATCTCCTATTTAGAATATGAGAAGATATCAAACAGAGACACCGCAAAGAATATGTTTGACTCTCTGAGAATGACGCATGAAGGCAACATTCAAGTCAAAGAAACCAAAGCCCTTGCACTCATTCAGAAGTATGAGGCATTCAAGATGGAAGAGAGTGAATCAATAGAAACTATGTTTTCAAGATTTCAAATTCTGGTTGCTGGTCTAAAAGTTCTTAACAAAGGGTATTCTACTGCTGATCACGTTAAGAAGATCATCAGAAGCTTGCCAAAACAATGGAGGCTAATGGTCACAATGCTTAAGCTAGCCAAGGATCTCAACAAAATCTCTCTGGAGGAACTTGTCAGCTCCCTCAGAAGTCATGAGATAGAGCTAGAAGCAGATGAACCTCAAAAGCAAGGTAAGCCATTAGCTTTAAAATCTAATAGAAAATCGGACTCCAAAGTTTTGCAGGCTGTGGAAGAAACCTCTGATGGATCCTCATCAGAAGAAGATGAACTGTCTCTCCTCTCCAGAAGGGTGAACCAATTGTGGAAGCAGAGGCAAAGGAAGTTCAGGAATCCCAGAAGATCAGAAAATCAGAATGAATCTTTCTCCAGATACAGAAGGTCAGAATCCTCCTCTGGACACAGAAGATCTGAAGGTTCTTCAGGAAACAGAAAGCCAAACAACAAAGATATCATCTTCTATGAATGTAATGAGCAAGGACACTACAAAAGTGATTGCCCAAAGCTTCAGAAGGAGAAGCCCAAAAAGAAGTTTGGCAAGGAAAAGAAGAAAATTTTCATGGATACATGGGATGATTCTGACACATCTGAAGCTAACTCAGAATCAGATGATGAAAGAGCAAACATAGCTCTCGTGGGAAACATAACAGAAGACAGTGAAGCTTCTGAGTCAGAATCTGAATCAGATACAGAAGAGGTATTCCCTGAATTTACTATAAACTTTACTAAGGCTGAACTAGCTGAAAGCCTTAATGAAATTCTGGAAAGATATCAGCAGATCAGAGTCAAATTCAGAAACCTGAAAAGGAATCTTGCTTCTGACTCTGATAAGACTGAGAGTCTCAAATTGGAGAATTCTGAGTTAAAAGATAAAATTTCAAAATTAGAAAACCAATTGTAAAACTCTCAGAAGGAAACAATCCCTGAAACTCCCAGCAGTGCTGATGAGATCATCAAGGAGTATGATCACAGCTTTCAGAAGTTTCTTGCTAAAAACATAGACAGAAGCAAAATGGCTTCAATGATCTATGGAGTTAGCATAAATGGCAGAAAAGGGATAGGATATCAAGGTAAGGTACCTACACCAAAAAATGCCATGGATTTAGTTATAAAACGTACTCCACTTGATTCACACTTTATATATGGGCACACACATGACATCAAATATATAAGTAGTGATTATTCTGTCAAACCAAAATTCAACCAGAGTTTTGGTAAAACTAACAAATCAGGACCCAAGAAAATATGGGTACCTAAGGATAAAATAATACATGTGGCAAATATCTTTAGCAGCAAAGCAAAAACACCAGTCATGGTACCTGGACTCTGGCTGCTCACGACACATGATGGGAAGAAGGCATATGTTCCAAAGCCTAGAACTTAAGCCTGGAGGCCACGTAGGTTTTGGAGGCAATCAAAGAGGAAAAATCATTGGCTCTGGAACAGTAGGTAATGGAAATCTTCCCTCTATAAATAATGTTTTATTAGTTGATGGATTAATGCATAACCTGTTATCCATAAGTCAATTGAGTGATAACGGTTATGATATAATCTTCAATCAAAATTCATGCAAAGCTGTTAGTCAGAAAGATGGGACTATCCTATTTAATGGAAAGAGGAAAAACAACATTTATAAAATCAAATTTCTGAACTGAAAAGTCATAATGTAAAATGTCTATTGTCTGTTAACAACGAGCAATGGATCTGGCATAGAAGATTGGGACATGTTAGTATGAGAAGAATATCTCAGATTAACAAACTCAATCTGGTCAGAGGACTTCCTAACCTGAAGTTCAATTCAGATGCTCTGTGTGAAGCATGTCAGAAAGGCAAGTTTGCAAAACCAGCTTTCAAATCCAAAAATGTTGTTTCCACCTCCAAGCCATTAGAACTTCTACACATTGACTTATTTGGACCAGTTAAAACTGCTTCAGTTAGTGGCAAGAAGTATGGGTTAGTAATCGTAGATGACTATAGCAGATGGACATGGGTAAAGTTCTTAAGGCACAAGGACGAGTCACACTCTGTGTTTGTTACCTTCTGCAACCAAGTTCAGAATGAAAAGGATCTTAGAATCGTCAAAGTCATAAGTGATCATGGTGGAGAATTTGAAAACAAAGATTTTGAGTTATTCTTTAATAACAAAGGCATTCTGCATGATTTCTCTTGTCCTAGAACTCCCCAGCAAAATGGAGTTGTAGAATGAAAGAACAGAACATTGCAAGAAATGGCCAGAACCATGATCAACGAGACTAACGTTGCTAAGATCTTCTGGGCAGAGGCAATAAACACAGCGTGTTACATTCAAAATAAAATCTCCATAAGACCTATTCTGGAAAAGACTCCATATGAATTGTGGAAGAACAGAAAGCCCAACATTTCCTATTTTCATCCATTTGGATGTACATGTTTTATCCTGAATACAAAAAATTATTTGAACAAGTTTGACTCTAAAGAACAAAAGTGTATTATGTTAGGATACTCTAAACGCTCAAGAGGGTACATAGTATACAATACAAAAACACAGATTGTGGAAGAATTAATCAGTGTTCGTTTTGATGACAAGCTTGACTCTCAAAAGTCAAAGCAGAATGAATTCTTTGCAGGTATGGAAGTTGAAATTACAGGTACTGAAGACAAATCATCAGAAGCTCTCAACAGAGACACTCCCTCAACATCAGAAAGAGGCACTGCAAGCAATCCAGCACCTTCTGTTGATCAACTTCAGAAAAGACTATCCAGAAGCAGCATGGATAACCCAGAAGAAACAATCCTAGGAAGGAAGGAAGATCCAATCAGAACAAGATCTAGCTTCAGAAACTCTAAAGAATCCCTTATGGGACTGGTTTCTCTAATTGAACCAACAACAATTGATGAAGCACTTCTGGACAATGATTGGATTCTAGCAATGCAAGATGAGCTAAATCAATTCACAAGAAATAACGTATGGGATCTAGTTCCCAAACCAAAAGGATTCAACGTCATTGGAACAAAATGGGTGTTCAGAAACAAACTGAATGAACAAGGTGAAGTCATCAGAAACAAGGCACGACTGGTAGCACAAGGTTATAGTCAGCAAGAGGGGATAGACTATACAAAAACCTTTGCTCCAGTCGCCAGGTTATAATCTATCAGACTCTTAATTTCATTTGCTGTTAATAAAGGCATCACTCTGTATCATATGGATGTTAAGAGTGCATTCTTAAATGGCTATATAGAAGAAGAGGTATATGTGTATCAACCCCCTGGTTTTGAAAGTTCCAAAAATCCAGAATATGTTTTCAAACTAAAGAAGTCACTCTATGGTCTGAAACAAGCTCCCAGAGCTTGATATGAAAGACTAAGTAACTTCCTATTAGAAAAGGAATTCACCAGAGGGAAAGTGGGCACAACTCTGTTCTATAAGACAGTTAAGAATGACATTTTAGTCTGTCAGATTTATGTTGATGACATCATATTTGGATCTACTAACCCCTCTATGGGAAGAAAGTTTGCTAAGTGTATGCAGGCAGAATTTGAGATGAGCCTAATGGGGGAACTAAAATTCTTTCTTGGCATTCAGATTAATCAAACCCCAGAAGGAACTTACATTCATCAGAGCAAATATGTCAGAGAACTTCTGAAGAAATTTTATCTCTCAGAATGTAAGCCATCAAAGATTCCAATGCATCCCACGTGCATTCTGGAAAGAGAAGAGGTAAGTAAAAAGGTAGAATAGAAGGTCTACAGAGAAAATCAAGTGATTACAGCTTAGTAGGATACTGTGATGCTGATTTTGCTGGAGACAGAGTAGAACGAAAAAGCACTTCTGGAAGCTGCCAGTTTCTGGGAGAAAATCTGATCTCATGGTCCAGCAAAAGACAATCCACAATTGCTCTATCAACAGTAGAAGCTAAATATATAGCAGTAGCTGGATGCAGTACACAAATGCTCTGGATGAAAAGTCAACTTGAGGACTTCCAGATATTTGAGAGTAACATCCCTATCGTATGTGACAATACTTCTGCTATTTGCCTTAGTAAAAATCCTATTTTGCATTCTAGAGCTAAGCATATAGAAATAAAACATCATTTTATTAGGGACTATATTCAGAAAGGGATTCTAAATTTAAAATTTATTAACACAGACCATCAATGGGCTGATATATTTACAAAACCTCTTTCTGAAGATAGGTTCAACTTCATTCTGAAACATCTCAGCATGAAGCTCTGCCCAAAATAAAACTGTTTTGATTCCATATCTTAACCTTCAGAACTTTGTTTATTTATTCGTGAACTACTGATCAATCCTTCTTCAGATCTTTAGAAGTACAGATTGTATCAGAATCTATCCATGAAGATCTGAGCGCTTCATTTCAAGGATAGAAGTGTGCAGTTCACTCAAGAAAACAAGTGTCATCCAGTCATCAGCTACCTTCTGAGGCTGAACACGCGTTCACGTTTCTAAAAAGGCAAAAGTGCTGATTGGATGCATTGAGACACATGTCATGGGTATCCGTTCCAGTATCTTTCTGAATCCCCCTAAATCAGCTATCATTAAATGCTAATAATCATTATAATTTAATTCTCTCTCTTATGTTTATGTTTTCAAAATTGTTTAGAAATCTATTTAAACACACTTCACACCATTAACACTCTTTTACATTCACTTTCATTTTCTCTCAAGCTTATTGTTTTCAGTTTGCATACTTTCTCAAAAACCTTTCATTTTCTTCACAAAAACCTTCGTGTGAACATGGCTTCCTCCAACATTCCTACCTCAAGTTCTCAGAAATCATACTCCACTGAACAATACGAAGAACCCTACAGAACGCTTCTTACACCAATCAAAAATCTAGAGGTTCTGTCAGAATTGATCGTGGATTTCAACAGTCTCCAAGAGAATGGGTTTAATCTATCTGAAGAAGTTAAGGCTCAAGGCTGGGAAAAGTATTTTGACCGTCTGGTGGGTCCAACATTCCCAATTCTGGTAAAGGAATTTTGGATTCACGCTTCATCTTCAAACCATCAAGTTACGTCTTACATCATGGGGAAGAAGATTGTTATTACTGAGGGCTTGATTGCAAGATTAATAGGGTACAGTGGTGGTGGTGTTCGTTGCATTGACATGGCTGAAAGATGCGCTGACGTTGCCCTAATTGCTAGAGAAATCTTCACTCTGGGGCTTCCCTCCAGCAAGATAAGGGACTTAAAAGATCATCACAGAATTTGGGCCAAGATCATTCTGGGATGCATTAACCACAGGAAGCCTACCAGCTCTCCTGACTACATTAATATTGATCAACAATTTCTGATCTACTTCATCCCTCAGAAGATCAAGGTAAATCTGGCTCACCTTCTATTTAACCATCTCAAGACCAGTGTCAAAGAAACAAGAGAAGAGGAGCGAACAAAAAGGGATTGGATACCCTTAGGAAGACTTATATCAGATATTCTAACAGAGAATAAGCTGATTGATCATCTGACAGAGGCTCAAGAAATCATCCCTCTGGAAGCTACTATTGGCAAACAGCTGAATGCCAAGAATCTGAAGAAAATGAAGTTGATTGAGAACATCAAGAAGGAACCCAACGTCACTCCTTTTGCAGCAATCTCCAGCAGAAGAGTCCCTCTGGATAACTTCCCATTGTTCTCAGAAATTGATTCTAAACCAGATATCATTGTCAGATATCTGGATGCTTGTAAAGCGGATGGTACAACACCAAATTTGAACATTAAGGATCTGCAGCAGAAGGCTCCAGAAGTTGTTCTGAAGAAGACCAAGAAAAGGAAAGTTGTAGCAGAAGGATCATCCCAACAGACTCCGAAAAAGAGAGGTAATCCTTCTTCTGAAACTATTTTAGATTCAATTTCTGTATCAACATCTATCCCAATACCCACTCAATCTGAAAACCCCACACCTCAAACTTTCGATGATTTTGACATTGACTTTGACCCATCTGAATCATTAACTCTTAGAAGATCTCGCTCCCAACCTCAAAATACAAATACTGAAGCAACCCAGCAAGAACTTGCAAAAGTTCTTTCTGATATAGACCAACACACTTCTGCTCCCACACTAGAAAATCCAAACCCTGAACCCACAGAAGCACAACCAAAAATTCCCCTCTCACCACAACCATATATTCCCTTTTCTCCAGAACCAGAAATCCCACTACCTTCATCTCCTCAACCAGAAATTCATCTACCCTCTCCACAACCTGAACAATCTCACCCAGAAGTTCAAACTTCTGAGACTCTACCTTCTGAACCTTCTGAACCAGAACCCCGAACTGTTGATTCTGATACCACTCAAATTCCTGGAATCACACAACCTCTGGCCATTTGTTTTCCCCTTGGTACCATTGTGAATATTCCCCAACTTCCCTCTTCACCAGAATTAACTCCACCAAACTCCCCATCAAGTCCAATCATAATTCCTGACTCTCCCACTCCCTCACCAAAGAATAATCAAGAAGACAACATCAAGACTGTCATTGACTTAACAATTTTTGAACGTCTTGCTGCCATAAACCACAAAATAGCCATCCCTAAACCAAAACATCCAGATGTTGGTACCAGCTTATTGACATTTGAAACAGCTGTACAAAAGTGGATCACTTCTCTGAAACAAGCTAGTCTTGAACTGGTTGATCCTGCTGCATCAGACTACCTTTGGACAAAGTTTAGAAGATAGGTATGTTCTGAAACCTTTAAGCTGCAAGAACAGAGCTACAGACAAGCTCAACAGAACTTCATCAATCTGCTGAAAGAAATTGAAGGTCCAGTTCTGAGCAAGCTTCTTAAGGAAGAAGTTCTCCCTCTGGACATTGCTCCCTGGTCTGAACATCGTCCAGCATCCAAAGTTCAACCAGAGTCAGAAGATCAGATGATTCCAGCTGAAGACATGGGTCAAGAGAAGGATATTGCAGAAAGCTCTGAGAAGCATCCTGTTTTTGAAGATCCACAAGTTTCCTCCTTTGACAGGCAGACTCTAGAAGATATGAAAAGATCTGATATGTTGATGAAGGAAAGAATGGACAAGCAGGACAACAAAATTGATGCAATCGCGAACATGTTAACTCAGCAACAGGAAACCAACACCCAAATCAAGAGCATGTTGGAAGCTCTGTTCACACGTCTTCCACCTCCCTCTTAGAATTTCCTTGTTTTTTTTAACATGTTTGTCTGTAATATTTTTACATTGCTTCTGAAACTTATCATTGCTTATCATTGCTTCTGGTTTTTCAATATAAAAGCATTTTGACTCTGATTATTTGTTCTTTTTGATAACTGACAAAAAGGGGGAGAAAGAATGATATTTTTCAATATAACGGATTACTGAGACATAAGTCTCAAACATTCTGATCCATTTAAATTTCTCTCTTCTGAAAAGCTTGCAGGTGCAAAACTCTGATAAAAGATATAGTAAACTCTGATGAAAGATACAGTAAAGTTCTGATGCTCAAAGACTCATGGAATTAAAGGGAAGTAATCAACTCAGGGGGAGTTTTCTCTTTTTAATTCTATACCTTTTATTCTTTATTTTTAATTGAAAAATCTGGTTTTTGTCATCATCAAAAAGGGGGAGATTGTTAGAACATAGTTTGATTCTACAACCCTTAACTAGAGTTTTGATGATAACAAAATACAAAGAATAAATAAATTGTAAGATTTATATATAAGACAAATATGCTTCTTAAAATTATGTTTTGTATATACAGAAGTTCTGATGGAATCAGCATCAGAAGCATCAGAAGATCAGTAATGTATCAGCATCAGAAGATCAGCAACATGTGCTACACGCTGAAACTACCAGATCATACGCTGAAGCTTGATGACTAGAATCTGCGTATAAACATATACACTCTGACTCTGATCAAAGATCTATACCAAGTCATCAGCACTCAGAAGCGTCATCATAAGTTAAGGCAGAACATTCTGAAGCGCTATCATAAACAGAGAAGACTCTGAAGCGTTATTAAGCATTCAAGACATAATTAATGCTAACGGCTCTCTTCAAGACAAGATCTTCTCAATAAGGAAAGTGCATTATTATCATTGAAATGGATTTATGGACAACGTTCTCTACCTTGCCTATTTATACAAATCTGTGTGAGAAAAGACACACGCATATACACGCTTACGAAAACGCATGCACACATAACTTGCCAAGCCTCAACACCACGCTCATACAAACACTTTGGCAATTCAGTTTTTTATTCCAAGCTTAAAATTGTGGAACTATCACAGTTGTGATATACTGTTTTATTAGAAAACGATAAACACATTCTTGTTCAATTCTTAGTAAGAGATTTCCTTGAGATAAACCGGTCTGTGGTTATACTCAAGAAGGCTTTAACAGTTGTTAAAGTAGACTGTTGTAATCCTATTGAATATAGTGGATTAAGACCTCGTTGGAGAGAGGCGAAATCACCTTGACGGGTGGACTGGAGTAGTTTGAGATCAAACGAACCAGGATAAAAATACAGTGTTGTCTAAGCTTTCGTTTTAAGTTTTACAATTCAACCCCCTTCTTGTGTTTTTCACATCTTTAGCTCAAACTCATTTCACGATTTCCAGCTTTTGAGGTATTTTTCTGAACTTCCATCTCTTCATTTAGGCATTGTTAAGCTTGCATTTTCAAAGATAAAATGTAGATATCATTGCCCTGAAGCTGTACATATTCATAGTTTTCAATTATATGGTCTGATCTTAGAGAATTTTAGGTTTGAATCTCTGAAAAAAGTTAGGTCAGGACTTTGTAATTTTATAAATTCTTGCTCATCTTTGAGAATTAGTTTAAGTTATTTACATATTCAGAATCGTGGTGAAATTTCTAACAAGTTTGATGTTGGAAGTTTTGAGAAGGGATGAGAAATGAATGAGTTACAGGGACCCTAGCTGGAGGTTGAAGATGAAGTTTATTTCTAGAACTTGTTTTGTATTATATATTTATGGTTTCAGTTTAGTTAACGGATGTACAACCACCCCAGTTGTAAAGGCAGCACGCGTTTATGGTCAAGGTCATGGGTTCAAGTCCCAGCGCTGCCTTTTGTCATATTTTTCAACATTTTCTTCTTTTTTGCAAGCAAACAAGCGCGCTGGGCTTCATATACTGGGCCTTTCCATTTTTACTTGTTTTGAACCCCATGTTTCCATTTACCACGCAGACCCACCCTTTTTTTTATTTTGTTTATTTTTCTTATTACAAAAACATTAATGGGCTAGGATTGAAATAAAATTGTTTTTTTCTAACATACACCCTAAATGCCATTTTCACCCCCAGGCTTTTATTTTATTATTTTATTTTTCTTTATTATTATTAATATTATTATTATTATTATTATTATTATTATAATTAATATTCTTAGTTTTATTAATAAAAATCCAAAAAATAGTTTATTTATTTATATATCTAATATATTTATATTCACTTATATTTTATTCCTTTAAAAAACAAAAAGACAAAAACATTTTCCTAAACAAACTTAATTTCTTTTTTCTTAATAAATTAATAATTAGATTTAGGTTTAGATATTTTCTTGTTTTATTTAAAATTAGCTTAGGATTTAGGTTTCTTTTAATTAATTAGTTTCCATATTATTTTGATTAAACTTAAAACCTTTTCTAAAAAAAATCCTAAAAATGATTTTTAACTTAATTTCTTTTCTTAATTAGTTTAGGTTTAATTTTATTTATCTTTATTAATTATTTTCTTTTAGATGATTAGGTTAATACCCTTTCCTAAAAAAACAAACAAAATCCATTTCTTTTCCATTTATATCCTTGCACATTATATTTTCATTTTTTGTACATTATTCAATTCAATATGGTTGTAATAGATAATTAGGTTTAATTTCTTGCAATCCCCATTTATAAATTTATATACCCCATCCCCAAATGATGTAATAGCGTAGTAAGTTTACTTTCCGTAATTTATCGCTTTCATATAAATGCTAGTAATTAGGGTTTGTATGAAAAGATAAAAATCAACAAATAGATAATCCTAATCCAAGATTAAATGCATGCAAATCAAACACACTATTCACACATGCACCCTTAGGGTAATTCCACTTGTTGCCTTACAAAAATGGTCATGTTATGCATGTGGGATGTCTTAGCAAAAACAATAAAAAATACAAGATCATAGTCCCTCGATGACGCTACAAGTGCTGCCTTTCAAATGATCTTAGTCCCTCAAAGAGAAATGCTAAGATATCTCACAACCTTGCTATCATGATTATACAATGACCCATGCCCGTCCCTTCACATCCAAAGATAAGGCTTCTTACCAATCAATGGTGAGATAACAATATCAAAGGAAAGGAGACAATGAACAAAAGACTTTTGAGTAGGTAGAAACGTTCTTAGTTGCTTGCTCACTTTCAAACATCCTTGCACACTTTCAAAACAAACACCAAACACTTTTAAAACATGAAATATTTTCAAAAGTCCAACACTTTGTATACGTTCTTATGAAATGAGAACCATTACAAAGTTTGCTTACACGAAGGTGCCTTTTCAAAAATACTTTCAAAAACCACCACAAAGCACATTTTCAAACAAAAGCAAGTGATCTAGCAAGCAACTAAGAGCCCATAGATAACTATGGATGAAAAGGGTGCTAACATATTCCCTTTTCATAATCTACCCCCCGAACTCAAGAAATAATCTCAAAGGTCTTTCCTGTTCTTTTCCACCTTTCCTTTTGGATAAAAGAAAATTCGATGGCAACTCTTACTAACCACAACAAATTGTGATTAAACGCAAAACATCCCAAGTCAGTTCTCCCACTGTATTACAGAACTTGCGACTCTGCTGGGGAATCTTAAAAGTGGGGTTACCTTAGGGATAAATCACCTTTACTTGCTTTCATTATTTGACTTGCTTGCTTTACATTTGGTTCCTTGTTTGGGCTTGTTTTGATCCTCTACCCGGATTTAGGATACCTTATAGGTAAGTAGCAATACATTGTGGAAACTGTGCGGGGTATACTGACATGGTCTAAGAAATAGCTACATTAGTGTGACACGTTTGTGGATACCAGTAGACCTTGAGTAGTCAAGGAGAATACGGGGCTGTTGTGTGGTGTCATGAAACACTAACTGACTTTAGAACCTTTACTTGACCAACTTGGCCATTAGGAAGTAGTGAGATAGCCGACTTTGATGCAGTCTAAAGTTGGTTGATACTCGATACTACGCTCATTGAGATCGAACTTCTCAGGATATTTTGCTCGCCATTAAAGAGGCTTGCGCTGAAACAATGCCTAACGAGAAAGATAAGTGATATTGAGATCCCTTAAAACCCGGTTACTATTTCTAGGACAGGTTTGAGCCAACTAAACTTCAAGAGGGTACTTACCTATAAGACTCCATGCAAGCCTAAACCTAAGGACTTGTTTGCCTTGCGTGTATATGCTTATTTGTATATAACATCATAAACATCATAACATCATAAGCATTCTCACTAACCATTTTAAGGATTTAGGAATTTATCTTTGTTCTGTTTTGTAGGACATGGCTTCCACCCGCAGGAATACTATCCATGTCAATCTCGTAATAATTCCTTCTCAACTCAAAGAGTTAGCATTAAGGGTCCCTGAAAATTCTTCATTCACCGAAAGACATGGTCGCCTCATAAATTTGGTTACCTCGAGCACTAATGAAGATATGATGAAGGTGCTTTTCCAGTTCTTTAACCTTTTACACCATTGCTTCACCTTTCCCGATTATCATCTTGTACCTACTATGGAATAATTCTCTCAACTATTGAGGATTCCCATTCTCAATCAACTACCCTTCAACAATATGGAAATAGATCCAAGATCTGAAGAGATTGCCCGAGCACTACACTTGTAACAATATGATGTCACGACTAATTGGGAAACAAGGAGTGGTGTCAAAGGGTTCTTGCCCAAGTTCTTGTTTGAGAGAGCTCAATATTGTTGGAACTCTTTGGATCTACAAGATTTTGAAGAAATCTTGGCCCTTCTCATCTATGGGATGGTTTTGTTTCCAAACCCTGACCAACTCATAGATGTAAATGCTGTGAAAATCTTCATGTCTCACAATCCGGTGCCTACTTTGTTGGGAGATATCCTACATTCTCTCCACTCTCGCACTATGAGGAAGAGAGGAGCCCTCATGTGTTGCAATCCTTTCTTGGCTAGATGGTTTATTTCGTATCTTCCCCGGTCTGTGTTGAAGAACAAGCAAGGTTTGAGATGACCCCATAGGTTGATGACGCTCAAACATTCGAATGTTCATTGGTGTTCTCGATCCTTAGAGAACATTACTATCATCGACCATTGTAGGGAATTACCTAATGTCCCTTTGCTTGGCATTAGGGGAGGTATCACTTACAACCCTTTCTTAGCCTTGCGACAATTTGGTTATGCCCGAAGAGATGGTCCTCATGATATGCTCATCCAAGGAGTGGTATTCGACTACGAGAACGACGATCAAGGCTTCCGTCAGAGGTTTATACGAGCTTAGAGGATGGTAAACAAAGTGGATAGTAAGACGTTGGGACACAAGAATTCTATTCCACTCGAGCCTTATCTTAGGTGGGTACGAGCTCGTTCTCAGAAGCTTGTGATGCCTTATCCCTCCATATTACCAGTTATCATGGAGCCCATGGCTGAAGGAGATGTCCCGTATACTGTCCACCATCCCGACATGCCTACTTCTATTGAAGACTTGCAAAAGGGTTAGATTCAGCTAAAGGAAGAACGAGATACCTTCGAAGTTCAATTCTATGCTAGTGAGAAAAGGGTGTTAGAGCTTAAAAAGAAACTACATGAAGAGCAAAGCGTGAACGCCTACCTTGCATCGAAGAGGATGCGTTCGACCTTTTTATCTTAGAGATTTATTTTGTAAGCCCAAGAGGCATGTTGTAGTCATTTTTAACTAATTAATGAAATGTTGACGTTTGTTCATTCTTTGTCTATACAAATTTAAATTTCATAAATCCTTGAAATCATTTGCATACACATATTCCATGCATCATAACATAACATGTTTTCCATGACAGGTTTCCTTATATTTTTGCTATTTATTTCAGCAAGATGGATATCGAGAAAACAGTGAAAGACCTACAAGCACAAAATTCCCAGTTTCAAGAAACTCTGCTAACCCTGGCCAAGGGACAACAAGATTTGATTGTGTTGCTAGCAGCCAAAAAGAAACCAAAGAGGAAAGCTTTAATCAACATGGGTAGAAGATTCAGAGAGCCGGTCTGTCAGATACCGGTAGTGGAAGACTCATCAGAGGAAGACGAGAATCAGATTGGAGAAGCAAAGAGTACCCAGGCTGGGTGTATCAATGATAAAATGTCTGATGATGAAGATTATTTTGACGAGCAGTATCCTCCTGCCGATGTCAAGTACAAGCAGCTAGAAGACAGATTGAAGGTCGTTGAGATTCAAGCCGTCCCCGATTTGGATTTTGATGATTTGGGTTTGATATCTGGGGTTGTCATTCCCCACAAATTCAAGATACCAGTATTCGCTAAGTATGATAGGGTTTCCTGCTTAAAGCTTCACCTAAAGTCTTATGTGCGCAAAATTCAACCGCATACCACCGACAAGAAACTCTGGGTTCACTTCTTTCAAGAAAGCTTGGCTAGGACGCAACTAGAGTGGTTTTACCAATTGGATGGTTCCCGTATCCATACATGGGAAGACTTATCCACCTCTTTCTACCACCAATACCAGTATAATATCGACTTGGCACCAACAAGAGTTCAGTTGCAAGACATGACAATGGGGAAAAATGAAGGGTTCAAAGAGTACGTCTAAAAGTGGAGGGATCTTGCCAGTAGGGTCCAACCGCCGTTAAATGATAGGGAGCACATTGACATGTTTATGGGCACTTTGTCTGGTCCATTTTCCAACTTGTTGGTTGGTTGTTCTTTATCCAGTTTCACCGAACTGATCTTAATCGGTGAAAGAGTTGAAAGCGGTATCAAAAGCGGTAAGATTCCCATAGCATCTGCCTCCACCTCCAATCCCATAAAGAAACCTTTTACCGAGAAGAAAGAAATCAATGATGTGTATGGGGAAAGGGCCCGTACCAAGAAGGATGATCGTCAGTCCGTTAATGTTGTCCAGATTTCTAATCCAATTCCTGCTCAAAGACCATCTGCCAATCATCAAAGATTTTAGGCTCCACCAAGACAATTCACAAGGATAGGCATGTCGCTATCCCAAGCCTTGCAACATCTGTTAAAGGCTAATTTGGTGACACTGCGTGATCCTCCGGCCAATCCAGATACCTCTTCACCCAAATACAATCCAAATGCCAAGTGTGCATATCACTCGAATAGTCATGGGCATGAGACTGACCAATGCTGGGCACTGAAGAATAAAATTCAAGACTTAATCGATAACAAGACCATTAAATTGATCCTCCTCCAACTGTAATCACGCGCCTATGCCAAATCATGGAAAGGGTGTCAATGTTGTTGAAGACACCATTTTTATTTCCTCTGTCGAAGACTTGACTACTCTCTTAAACATTATAAAAAAGAATCAGCTAAAATACAGGATTTTCCTTGGCTGTTTGAAGGATTGTGATTGTTGTGCCAAACAACTCAATGGATGTAAATGGATGAAGGAAGGCATTCAAAGCCTGATGAATAGCCATGAGATCCTATTTTAGAAGACTCTGTCCGCCAAAAGTTTGACCAATAAGGTTGAAGACCTCTCCATCATAACAATCTCAAACAAGCCTCTTAGGATCTCCTCCAAGGGTCCTATCAGGATTTCAAATGAACTGACTGTTGCTCCTCTAATAATTACCACTCTCGGGCCAATTCCGTACTCTTCCAACAAAGTAGTGCCATGGAACTGTGGTGCTGAGGTGTTTTACCATGGAATAAAGCAAGACGCTTGGATTGAAGAAAACAAAGCTGATGACATTGGTAACATTACTGGCTCTAGTAACGTGACCCGAACTGGGAGAATCTTTTCACCCAACATCTCACCACCAACTGCTACAAAGGCACTTGTCCGCATCACCACTGTTAAGCCTAGTACTGATACAAGGGGAAAAGAGAAGGTAGTTAAGCCTGTTGAGACGGAGATACCCACAAAAGAAATTGCTGCTGAGGAGCCTTATGCTCGAGAAATGGATGAGATCTTGAAAATTATAAAAAGGAGTGATTTCAAGATTGTAGAGTAGTTGGGGCAAACCCCTTCTAAGATTTCTATGTTATCTTTGCTACTCTCTTACGATGCTCATGCTCGGGAGTTAATCAAATTCTTGAAGAAGGCTCATGTCCCTCATGAGACCACAACTGACCAGTTTGAAAATTGTGTGGCAAGCTTGACGATCGACAATGGTTTGGGGTTCTCGGATGCTGATCTAACACCACTTGGAAAGAACCATAACAAAGCTCTGCATGTTTTTGTTGAATGTAAGGGGACTACCCTAGCACATGTTCTGGTTGAAACGAGCTCTTCTTTAAACGTGCTACCCAAGGGAGCTTTGGACTGTTTAGACTGTGAAGGACTAGTTTTAAAACCAAGTGATATTATTGTGAGGGCTTTCGATGGGTCCAAAAAGACAGTTCATGGAGAGGTGGATCTTCCGATCAAAGTGGGTTCACAAATTTTCAACTCCACTTTCTACATCATGGATATTCGTCCATTTACTCCTGTCTATTGGGTCTCCCTTGGATCCATGGAGCAGGGGAAGTAACATCAAATCTTCATCAAAAGATCAAGTATCCAGTCAAAGGAAGAATTGTCACTGTCTGTGGTGAGGAGGAGTTCATGGTAAGCCACCTTAACTCTTTCAAATATGTGGAGATGGATGGAGAATTTATAGGAACCCCGTGTCAGGCTTTTGAAGTTGTGCCACCAATGATTTATACTGCCAAATTTTCCTCTGATGTGTCCAAAGCCATTAAGGTCGTGCCAAAGATGGTTTCATTTAGAGATGCTCGTGCTGTAGTTAAAGAAGGAAACTGTGATACTTGGGGGCAACTCCCTGAGATCCCATTCAAAGTAGACAAATGTAATTTGGGTTTCGCTATCAAGGCTCAGAAAGAAGTGAGGTACGCTCGTGCAGGGAAGCCCCCTCTCTGTATTGGAAGCCATGAAGTTAATGTTGTGGGTGATTCTGATGATGAGATTGAATTTGAAGGTTGGGTATATCCTGATACAACAAGGCTCAACAATTGGCAAGCAAAGGACTTCGTTCCCATCTCCTTCATTGAGGAGTAATTACTTATTTATTGATTTCTTTTAATTCAAGAACATTTTGTCTGTAATATTAAACAATAACTTTTAAGCCATGTGCCAGACCCGGGGCACTTTGGTCCATTTGTCAAGGGTTTTATTTATGTTCATTTTATCATATGATCATTCAATACAAATCATTGGACTTTTGCATTCAAATATTTGTGCTCATTGTCTTTCTTTTCTTCAAATACATTTTTCAAAATAGCCATGTATCTTACATGCACACACATACACACACACTCTTGCAGGTCCTTATCCACTATGGATCTCATTGCCAATGACTCTACTACTGCCGACTATGATTTCGAACATACAATTAACCAAGCCGAAGACGAAGGCGAGGAAGATTGTGAAATACCAGGAGAACTAGCCAGACTTCTATTACAAGAGGAAAAAGCTATTCAGCCAAACAAAGAGTCAGTTGAAGTCATCAATATAGGTACCAAGTGAAACCACCTGGCCGAACCATCATCTCATAATGAAACATCAATGAAGTCGCTACCGAACGTCTTTTATCCCGCCAAAAGGGAAAGGTAAACATCGAGAAAACCTGAAGAGGGATAAATCACGGTCTTTCGACCGAGAGATCAGGTAAGGGAGTCTGTTGCGCAAGGGGAAGGTATTAGCACCCCACACGCCCGTAGTACTCTACGGTATCCACTCTTGTTGTCTAATCTAATGGGTGTGGTCAAAACCTATGTCTATGGCTTAAAGATAAAAAGGGAATGCATGAGAGAATAGAAAACAATGTAGGGAAAATAAAAGATGTGCTCGGTTGGGCCCTACCCCAATGCCTACGTATCCCTTTTAAGGAATCAGAGCAACCGTAGTTCGGCTCATATATTCTGGTTAGTTTGTGTTTTTTAGTTAAGACAACAAAAACAGTTAAGATGGCAAAACATCAAATAAAACAACAAAACAATAAGATGGTAAAACATCGGCTAAATAATAAAAAAGTAACATGTCAAGGATGGCGAAACACCAAATGATAAAACATCACACCTAACAATGACATTAAGAATCAAAGTAGGATAACAAACATGTGCGATGGCGAAACATCGGCTTCAAACAAATGTGCGATGGCGAAACATTGGCTATAAGATAAGAAAGTATCATGACAAAGATGGCGAAACATCAATAAAACGGATGACAAAACATCACACCTGAAATGATATTGAGAATCAAAGTAGGATAACAAACATGTGCGATGACGAAACATCAGCTTCAAACAAATGTGCGATTGCGAAACATCGGCAAAATATAACAAGGTATCATGGCAAAGATGGCGAAACATCGATAAACCAGATGACAAAACATCACACCTAACAATGATATTGAGAATCAAAGTAGGATAACAAACATGTGCGATGGCGAAACATCGGCTTCAAACAAATGTGCGATGGCGAAACATCGGCTAAAATATAGCAAGGTATCCTGGCAAAGATGGCGAAACATCGATAAACCGGATGACAAAACATCACACCTAACAATGATATTGAGAATCAAAGTAGGATAACAAACATGTGCGATGGAGAAACATCAGCTTCAAACAAATGTTCGATGGAGAAACATCGGCTAAAATATAACAAGGTATCATGGAAAAGATGGTGAAATATCTATAAACCGGATGACAAAACATCACACCTAACAATGATATTGAGAATCAAAGTAGGATAACAAACATGTGCGATGGCGAAACATCAGCTTCAAACAAATGTGCGATGGTGAAACATCGGCTAAAATATAACAAGGTATCATGGCAAAGATGGCGAAACATTGATAAACCGGATGACAAAACATCACACCTAACAATGATAATGAGAATAAAAGTAGAATAACAAACATGTGCGATGGCGAAACATCGGCTTCAAACAAATGTGCGATGGCGAAACATCGGCTATAATATGACAAGGTATCGTAGCAAAGATGGCGAAGCATCAATAAACCAAGTTTAAAAACAAAACCAAGAGGCGCACAAACAAATAGGATTGATTTGTATCTTTTACCTTGAAGAAGGGTTTGATTTTATTAGAGGTGTTTTAGGATTTTCCAAGAAAACAAATTTTTGTTTTAAGATGCAAAATGCAAAGGAAGGAAAAACAACTAAGGGAAACTAGCCTAGCACTATCCCTAGTATTATCATACAATGATTGACCCTAAGGTTGAGGATAAAGGAAAATCCTACCCTATGCTACCATACATGGATTCCTACCTTAATTAACATGTTAAAGGAAGCTTAACAAAACTATCCTATAGAGAACAGGCAATGAGAGCGAAGTCGTGATCTCAATTTCTAAATTGAGTGACTCATCGATCAACAATTAAATAAAAAAAACAATAAACATCATATAGGGAACATACACTGAGAGCGAGTCGTGATCTCAATTTCTAAATTGAGTGACTCATCGATCAATAGTTAAAGAAAAAAGACAATAAACATCCTATAGGGAACATGCACTGAGTGCGAAGTCGTGATCTCAATTTCTAAATTGAGTGACTCATCGATCAACAATTAAAGAGACAAACACAAACTCAACACATGTGTCAAACAAAACAGAGGGCCTCCTGACATATATCAGCAACAGAGGTCCTGTCATGCAACATAAAACTATACAAAATGAAAATAGAAGAAAGGAAATAGTGAAATACCAAACGGATAACTATCCGTAGCAATTGAGCTAGAATAAGAGAAACCCAGAGAACTTCAAGCAAGCTGACATCAGCAGACAAATCAAGTCAGAAGTTATGCCATCAGGATGTAAGTATTGAGATTTTCATATATGAACAGATCCCATGGGCAATGTATAGCATTCATAATCACATACATATATCCTGCATAGACTATCAAATATGCCAAGCACAAGAGCAAGGCCAATATAATAAGTTGTGTTCCACAAATAAAGTGAAACACAGTAGCCTCAAGTCAAAAATGGAAAACTTTTCTCAAAGTACCTCGCACATTCAACAGCCAAGTTAGTATTCCCATAAATTGAATGATGAGTCACATAAGGGATGGATGATGACACCATAATGAAGTGAGGAAACATGATAGAAACTATCAAAACATTAGATATGATAGACAAAAGGAAACAGGTAATATGCACATTTTTGTCAAAAGTTAGAGGACTATTGCTCCTTTCTATCACCATATTGAATTGACAATTGAGTATCAATCAAGCATCATGGGAGCTTGAGAAGAATACAATCAAAGACCATGAAGGTCAGTAGCAACCACAAATCAATCATACTCAAATACTTCATCACAACTCACAAGCATAATAGAAGAGGAATCCCACACAATGCATCAAAAAACTTATATCTCAAGCTAACCATGGAAGAAAGTCAAACAAGGACAAAATTAGAGAGTTTGTAACAATCAAAGATTTGAAGTAAAGCTTCCAAAACATGACTAGGACATGATCAAAAGGTCAAAGTGTTATTTCTAAAACATGCTGCACAAATGCATTCAAAATGCCTCAAAAATTCAACAAGGATAAAAGAAAGAAGTCAAACTCTATTCATGATTAGAACTAACTTAAGTAATAGGGATCAATTACTCTCAAGTCTTCATGAGACTATTATTGAAGTATCATTTCCATTCATGTTATCATTGGCCATCTAATGACCTTAAACTCAAATTGAAAGCTCAAGTTTCAAAGTGAAGATCAACAAGAAAGCAAAAAGTCATAAATCATGCATCAAAAGGTTCAATCATTCAAGCATGGGGCATTAAGTGAAATAACTTGAGTTTATATGGATAGACAGAACCAACATGATCATTAGGTGCCTAATTATAGGCCTCACTCAAGTTCATAGGCCATCAAGCAAATTGCAACAAGATATGCAACATTAATTGGGTACCTTCACTTCAAAAATACATCAAAGATAGAAAAGGATTTCAATAATTCAAACCAAAATTTCCAAAACATATTTGAGATGTATATGATCAGGAAACAAGTTTGAAGTTCATGGATAGTAGAGGAGAGGATCTAATGAGGCCCAAAGATCAAAAACTAGTTGGAAAAACTACCAAACTAGACAAGCTTTCAAAATAATTTGTGGAAAAATATCCAATCTAGTCAAATAATTCAAGAAAAATGGTTTTCAGATCCTCAATACATCCATGAACCTTAAACAAGATCCAAATCCCAATGGAAACCCAAGGCAAATTGGTTTTGAAATTGAAACTTGCAAAGTAAGCTACAAAACCCTAATTGTTTGAATTTTAATCTTAAATATTAATTAGGTAAGATCAAAATTCAAACAATTCAAACCAAGATCATGAAAATCATAAGGAAACCCTAAATATCAGAATACATATTTTTTTCACATTTTTAGGATTAAAGAAAAGTCAAAAATAAAATCAAAATTCAAACCATTAATCAATTAAACAAATAATCACATCTCCAAATAAAATTCTAATAAAAAATCAGAAAAATATCCAACCAAAATTATAGTTAAATATTAGAATTAAAAACACACATCCCTGATTTTTTTTGTGGAATTTTTGGATTAAAGGAAATATTAAAATAAAATCAAAACAAACAATTAAACAATTTAACTATTATTTAATGGTAAAATGCAAACCCTAGCCAAAAGTCACAAAAAGGTCAAAACAAAATTATATTTAGACACTATGATTAAAAACAAACTTATATGATTTTTTTGAGGATTTTTGAATTAAAGGAAATATTAAAACAAAAATTATGAAGCAAACATTTCAAATAAACTTCTCAAATTAAATTTCTAATCAAAAATAGAAAAAAAAGCTAAACCAAAATCAGAATCAATTTCTAAATTATTTTATGAGTCAAAGATAATTTTTGTGAAATTTTTAAATCAAAAGAACTATTAAAATAAAAATAATCATTGAACAAACAATTAATTAAATTTGACGAAATTTTGAACCAATCAAAACATTTTTAAAAATTCCAAAAAAATATGACAAATACTAGAAATTATTATTAGCCTATGGTAAGTTTTTCATGATTTTTGAAGATGTTTTGATCATAAAATTAAATTAGAAGAAAATCAATTAAAATCAAATAACATGAAATGCATTAAAACTTCAAATGAACCAATCAGAGTGCGCCACCTCACTTCGTCTTCAACCTCCAGCATATCAAAATGTGTACAACAAAACTGGTCATGAGCCTATGTTCAGTTCCATCAGTCGTGCTCGTTTCTCAACCAAAATCCATCAAATCAAGTGCAAATTAAAGCTAACATATCATACTACATTATGCAATTCGAATCAATCTCAAAGATCCAACATGGATCAAGAAATCAAGTCTACAAAACTGAAAAAACTCACTGCAAACATCAAAACCAGGAACACGATTTCATCCATTCTACTTGAATCAAAGCTCAAATATATATCAATCCTAGTGATTGGCCAGCTAGCAACTCAATGGACATGATCTACATCATCAATTCAAACCGAAACACATAAATCAAAGTTCAAGAAAACTCACATGGATGTGAAAACTGGAAACTCGATTCCTTCACTCCAGAAGCAATCCAATGGTACAAGCTTGATCTCCTTACTTCACTGAAGCTGAACCACCAAGAATTTTGAAGAATGATCCAAGGAGAAGAGAGATTCGAAGCAATTTGCAGAGATACTTGAAAAATTTTAGATTTGGAATGTAGCGATTATGAGCCTCCTCTTTCACAACTGAGCCTTGATTCTTATTATATAGCACGAGAGGAACAAGATAGAAATGGTATTTGGCACTCAAAGCCGTTGGAGGGCAAGTTTGGTAGTTTAAGCCAAAAGTGAGGTTGCACATGGGGCCTGCGTTTCACTCGTGCATTTGCTTGCCTTTTGTGCGCTCTGTGAGCCAAATGAGGTCAGAAATACATGCTCAAAATGCCAGCTCATGACTACTTGAAATGAGAGAGCGTTGATGAATTTGTAAAATTGAGCAAGTTTGTGATTTTTTCAATCAAGCAAGTACACCAAGCTCATGGGTACGAAATGGTGAGTGTAATGGGCCTCAGCATGTTACAAATTGGTTATAGGCTTGATTATAAATGAAAAGAATGGCTAAAACTTGAGTTTTCAAGAAATTGCATTTTGCTTGCTTAGTCAAAATTCAATAAAATGCCTCAAAATTCCAAAGCTCATAAGTTGCTCACATTTTTGAATTTGGACATAAATCAGTACAATTTGGAAAGTTATTAAAAAGATATACAATCCCTTAGTTTTGAGTTTTTGCAATTGAATCCATTAAGGTCCTCAAAATTTGACATGAAATTCACTAATTTTGGAAAATGACCTATAATTTTAAATTGAGGCATGAACTTCCAAAGACCATAACTCTTGACTCTTTACCAATTTGGACATTAGACCAAAAGGAGATGAAATATCATCCTCTTATATTTCCAAGCATATTTAATTTTCATTTTTTTGATCAAAGGTGAATAAAATATGAATTTTTGAAGTTAAGTCCTCATTTTCCAAAATTAGAAACTTTTAGGGTTTCTTCATGAACAAGTTTCAACCCAAACCTCAATCTTTTTGATCCAATGATCAAAATGGACTTGAAATATGAAAACTACACCCTTGAATTGATGGTTGACCAAAATTTCACTTGGTTAACCTTGACTTTGACTGATTTTGACCAAAATGACCATTTTGCCCCTTTGAATCAATTGACCCACTTCCCTTCAAAATTGATGATCAAAACTTCAAACATATGATATTACAAATATACAGAGGCCATGTAAAAAGTTTCACTTCAAAATTCTCAAGAAATCTTGATAAAATCCCAAATCCTAGTTTTGGTTAACACCTTAGGAGACTGATGAATCATCTTCAAAACTTCAAATCCTCTGGGCATCTTGACCAATTTCTTGTACAAAGACTTTTCAAATACCAATGAGATGTTGTAGCTTCCAGATCAAGATTTGTACATTGATCAATAGCCTTGATCAAGCAAAACCCTAATTTGACTGGTGAATCAAAAGAGTGATTCCTCTTATAATCAATCTCAAACTTCAATCCTCTGATGATCCAAAGAGATGGATAAAATATCTTGAGATATGCAATAACTTTTGAGCTTGAAAGATCCAGAGGTTTAGATGATAAGGTTCTTCTTGAGCATCTTGTCAATGCAATCAACCTTCAAAGCTTGAGGAAGACTTGATAACCAAAGTACCTTGATCCCATCACAATGTATCAATGCAATGCAATATGATATTCATGATGAAACATAAGCCTAAATCAAGAGGGTAAATTTTGGGGTGAAACACCTAGATAGACAAGAAAGAGGTCAAGATCGGCACTAACCTGGAAAGCAGTGTCAAGAGCTGGTTGGTTCAGATGTTGCATGACTATGTGGAAGTTTTTTCTTGGTCGTATGAAGATATGCCAGGGTTGGATACCGATATTTTAGTTCATCGTCTTCCGACAAAGGAAGAGTGTCCCCCTGTCAAACAAAAAGTTCGTCGCATGAGTCATGACATGTCTGAAAAGATAAAAGCCGAGGTGATGAAACAATTTGACGCAAGATTCCTAGCTGTGACATCTTATCCCAAATGGGTTGCAAATGTGGTGCCAGTACCGAAGAAAGACGGAAAAGTTCATATGTGCATAGATTATATGGATCTGAATAGGGCAAGTCCCAAGGATGATTTCCCTCTACCTCATATTGATCTCTTGGTCGATAACACTGCTCATCATAAAGTCTTCTCTTTCATGGATGGTTTCTCCGGCAATAATCAAATTAGGATGGCTCCTGAAGACATGGAAAATACCAATTTAGTTACGCAATGGGGCACCTTTTGCTACAAGGTCATGCCGTTTGGGTTGAAGAATGCAGGGGAAACATATCAGAGGGATATGGTAGCTTTGTTTCATGATATGATCTATCCTGAAATAGAGGTCTATGTGGATGATATGATTGCAAGATCACAAACTCAAGAGGAACATCTCAATCACCTATACAAGCTATCCGAGAGGTTGAAAAAGTACAAGTTGAGGTTAAACCCTAATAAGTGCATATTCGGAGTACGCTCTGGAAAGCTTCTAGGTTTTATTGTTAGTGGTAAAGGCATTGAAGTCGATCCTGCCAAGGTAAGGGCCATCCAAGAAATGCCAGTCCCCCATTCTGAAAAAGATGTTAGAGGATTCTTGGGTCGTCTTAACTACATCGCTCACTTCATATCTCACTTAACTGCTACTTGTGAGCCAATCTTCAAACTCTTGAAGGAAGATCAAGTAGTCAGATGGAATGATGAATGCCAAGCTCCCTTCGACGAAATCAAAGAATATCTACAAGAACCTCCTATTCTCATTCCTCCAGTTGAAGGAAGACCCTTGATCTTGTACTTGACAGTGCTAGAGAAATCCATGGGGTGTGTTTTGGGCCAACATGACGAGTATGGCCGAAAAGAGCATGCTATTTACTACCCGAGCAAAAAGTTTACCGACAGTGAAACCAAATATTCACTGCTCGAGAAAACTTGCCGCACTTTGGCATGGGCTGCTCGCCAGCTAAGACAGTATATGTTGACTCATACCACTCTGTTGATTTCTAAGATGGACCCTATCAAGTACATCTTTGAGAAACCCACTCTTTCTAGACGGATAACTAGATGGAAAATGATCTTGACTGAGTACGATATTCAATACACAATGCAAAAGGTTATAAAAGGAAGTGTACTAGCAGATAATTTGGCCCATCAAGCTGGTGATGATTATCAGTCTATGAACTTTGACTTCCCAAATGATAACATCATGCTAGTGACCGACTGTGCAAAACCTGGACCGTATGACAGACCTGAACAAGGATCCTGATGGACTATGGTATTCGATGGGGCTTCCAACGCTTTGGGTAAAGGAATTGGTGTTGTGATCATATCCCTTGAAGGTTGCCACACTCCTTTCACTGCCAGATTGTGTTTCGATTGCACGAACAACATGGATGAATACGAAGCATGCATTTTGGGTCTGAAGGCTGCCATTAATTTGAGGATCAAGCATTTGAATATGTTTGTGGATTCCTCTCTAGTGATTAGCCAAGTTAAAGGAGATTGAGACACTAAACACCATGATCTCATCCCTTACAAGGAGCTTGTGCTATCTCTGATTCCTTACTTTGAAGGGATCACCTTTGAGAACTTCCCTAGGGAAGAAAATCAGCTGGCTGATGCCTTGGAAACAATGTCTTCTATGTTCAAGGTCAAATGGGACTAAAAAGCTCCTATGATTATAATTAAAATGTTTGACGAGCCTGCGTACTACTACGAGCTTGAAACTGACAGCGAGAAGCCATGGTACCACGAGGTGAAGAGATACCTTGAAGCACAAGATTACCCTGAAGGAGCATCCATCAATGACATAAAGTTCTTACGAAGATTCTCGGCTAAATTCTTCCTAAGTAATAGAATCTTGTACAAACGCAACCATGACTCTACTCTACTCCGATGTGTGGACAAGAAGGAGGTAGAGGAAATTATGGAAGACATGCATGATGGTGTCTTTCTGACTCACTCCAGCAGACATACTATGGCTAAGAAAATCCCGAGAGCTGGTTACTATTGGTCAATAATGGAGAGTGATTTCCATCAACACTCAAGGACTTACCACAAATGCCAAGTCTATACTGACAAGGTCCATGTGCCTCCTATCCCTCTGAACGTCATGACCACTCCGTGGCCATTTGCAATGTGGGGCATTGACATGATTACAGAGGTCAAACCCACTTCTTCCAATGGACATTACTTCATTCTTGTTGCTATCGATTATTTCACCAAATGGGTCGAATCTGCTGTATTTGCCCCAGTCACAAATAATGTGGTAGCCAGATTCATTAAACATAACCTCATCTGCCGCTATGGTAGCCCCGAAAGGATCATCACCGATGTGATACGGTGGGAGAACTAACTTGAGTTGTTTTTGCATTTGTGTTTGCAAATGTTGAGGTTTAGCAAGAGTCGCCACCGACTTTTCTTTTATCCAATAAGGAAAGGTGAAAAAGCACAGGAAAGAACTTTCGAGATGTTTTTGAGTTCGGGGGGTAGATTATGAAAAGGGGAGGTATTAGCACCCTTTTCATCCATGGTTTTCCATGGTCTCTTAGTTACTTGCTAGATCACTTACTCTTTGTTTGAAGAATGTGCTTTCGTGTGGTTTTGAAAATATTTTGAAAAGGTGCCGTCATTTAGGAAAACTTTGTAATAGTTCTCGTTCGTAAGAACGTATACAAAGTGTTGAGTTTTTGAAAATATTTCAAGTTTGGAAGATGTTTGGAAAGTGTATGTGATTGTTTTTGAAAATAGCAAGGATGTTTGTTTTGAAATCGAGCAAGTAACTAAAAGTAATCTACCTACTCAAAAAGTCTTAGATGTTCTTTTCCTCCTCCTTTTGATGTTGCTATCTTACCATTGATTTGGTAAAAAGCCCCATCGTTGGATGTGAAGGGACAAGCGTAGGGTCATCGTATGACCATGATAGCAATGTTGTGAGATGACTTAGCACTTTTATTTAGGGACTAAGATCATTTTGAAAGGCAATTTTGATAGCGTTATCGAGGGACTATGATCTTTTTTTTGATTTGTTTGTGCTAAGACCTCCCACATGCATAACATGACCATTTTTGTAAGGCAACAAGTGGAATTACCCTAAGGGTGTAAATGTGCGAGTGTGTTTGATTGCATGCATGATTTGTCTTGATTAGGGTGATCTATTTGTCAATTTTCATATCTTGTCATACACACCCTAATTACTAGCATATATTGAAAGCAATAACAATGCATAAATGTAAAATCCTACACTATTACAATATTTTGGGGGATGGGGGTACATATTTATGAATGGGGGTTGCAAGTTAAAATTCTAGGTCACTATTACAACCACATTGAAATAGATAAGAATGTACAGGGAATGTAAAATGTTTGTCTGTTTAAAAAGGAAAACAACTTTTGTTTAAGAAAATATTTTTTGTCTTTTTATGTTAAAAGAAAATATAACATGCAAATATAAAATATTTTTGGTGTTTTTTGATTAATAATAAAAATAATATGATGGAAAAATAATAAAAGGAAAGAAAACATAATCAGCGCAAAGTGCTGAAAATAGAAGAGGTCAGAAGTTCTGACTCTGCCTTGCTGCATAAACAGAAACATGTTAGCAAAAATATGGAAGTTCAGAAGTTTTGGATCTTCTGAGAACTCAGAAGTTTTCAGAAGTTCTGACGCAACTGTCAGAACTTTTCCTCTCTCTATGTCAGTCACAACATCTGCAACTTAGTTATTTACAGAACATAAGTTGCATGCATAATAGTTATGACAAATATCACAAGCACAAATCAGAAGCAACATGTATTTACTGATTCTAATTCCGAGTCCTAATTTCTTTATGAAGCTCTGAACAGGGATTTCTTCTATTTAGGCAAGCAGATGCATGAATTTTCAGAATATGTACATCATCAGGATCATAATATCTACATTGTGCTAAAAATGCAAAATCTGACAATGCTTATTCAATTATGATGAGAGTCAGCAGAAAATTTACCTTGTAGCTGGAAAGGATTATGTGAACTGGAGATTGGTCTTGAATTCTGGTGATGTTCTGAGCAACTTCTTCACGTACTCAGTAGGATGGAAGTTTGCAACTTCTGAAATAACCAAGGGGTGATATTCAGACTCCTTTGAGGTGGAAGTGAATGGAGAGTGTATGGCAATAGGAATACATAAGTTAAGATAGCTTCTAATGCATGAATCAGCAGCTACATGGATGGCTTTAGTCAAGAACACTTGAGGAAAAATGGAGTTTGAGTATAAGGAATCAATGCTAAGATTTTGGTATTTTGTGTTTATAATTTCCTGGGTTCTTGGAAATTTTGCAGTGGTTCAAAGCCTTCTTTCTCAATTCTCTCGCCTCTTTCACAAATTTTTCTCTCTCCTTTTTCAGTGTGCAAATGTTGTTCTATTTATAGGCAAAGTTTTGCAGTTGGGGCGGTCAAGCGGCACCAACATCATATGCTAGATGCTGACTTACTCTTGAAGTAAGCTTAAACAAGTGGGGGTTCAATGCATTCAAGTTGGGTGGTTAGCAGTGCCCCAGCTGGATTTGGCAGCGTGAATTAAGGAAAAGTAGAAACAACGCGTGGGTCTAGCGTACTTTTGCATAGAAGTTTGTCTTCCCAAGACAGTAGGGGTACACGTGGTGAAAGTCCCTTGGATAAAGACTCAGAAGCGACTATGAGCATTAAATGAGTTCCCATGTGAAACTATGCATCCTTGCTTGACTCTGGATTAGAAGTTCTGCTTCAGCGTAGCATCCCACCTTTTGATCCTCTTATCTTATGACTTTAGCATGTTCTGAGGGATCCTTCAGAACTTCCGGTATACTTACAACACGCTTTGTTACCTTCATTGATTTAACTTTTGCAAACTCTGACTGAACCTTTGTGAACACTGAACCAGAAGTTCTAACCAAACTCTGTATTGAGAATATCTAGGATTTGCTGAGTGTGAATACTGGCTCAGAAGTTCTGAACTTGTCATATATCTTAAATACTTAGAAAAATTTCTAAGTTTTTAGAATTTGATTTTTCCAAAGTAAAATTTGACCTTTGAAACTCTTGATGAAGCAAACTTCATATTCCAACATGTCTTAATGAAATATGATTTTTGAGATTTGATTTTGATCCTAAAAGTCAAAGTTAGACTTCTAGTGTGCAAATGACCATTTTGCCCTTGTGAGTGATATGCTTTGAAAAATTGATAATTCAAGGCTTGGATTTAGATGAGAGAAGAAAATGTACACGGGTGAGGAGACGAAACTCTGAGCTCGACCCAAAGAAAAGTGGTTAGAGTGCGTGATTATAGGAGCACTTGCTAATCTCAACTAAGATAGACAATATGAAGGAATTGAAAGAATCCCAGAAAAGAGGAACAAAAGCGAGACGAAACTCGACTCAATAACCATTTAGACGAAACTAAACTAGATGAGTACAAGGATGAAACTGGATTTCATGCATGGGTAACGAGGCGAAACTCGACCCAAAGCGAGAGTGATGAGAGCACATGTTTTTCAGAGCACCTACTAGTCTCAGATTAATGGATAAACAGTGATGAAAACTGATAGAAGAATCCAAGGAACAAGGGAGACTGATTTCAAACCAGGGACGCAGTACGAACACCGCACTCAGTAAACGAACACCGTCAAAGGGCCCAAGGTATGAAAGCAAAAACAAGACGAAACTCGACTCAATAACTAGTTAGGCGAAACTAAACTAGATGAGTACCAGGATGAAACTGGAATTCATGCACATGTGATGAGGTGAAACTCAACCCAAAGAGAGAGTGATGAGAGCGCATGTTTCTCAGAGCACCTGCTGGTCTTAGGTCAATGGATAAACAGTGACGAAAACTGATAGAAGAATGCAAGGAACAAAAGAGACTGATTTCAAACCAGGGACGTAGTACGAACACTGCACTCGGTAAACGAACACCGTCAAAGGGTCCAAGGTATGAAAGCAAAAACGAGACGAAACTCGACTCAATAAATAGTTAGGAGAAACTAAACTAGATGAGCACCAGGACGAAACTGGATTTCATGCGCAAGGTGAGGAGACGAAACTCTGAGCTCAACCCAAAGCAAGGAGATTAGGGCGTACACCTAAAACCCTGCTGAAAGTGAATATCAAGATGAAACTGGTATTCGAAAGGTGCATCAATAGACATTAGAATGAACCGGAGAGGGTAGTGAAGACTAAACCCGAGAAGACCGCGCCAGGGCGAAACTGAACTACAGTCAAGAGTAGACACTCAAACAAACAAATGATTGACGTCAAAAGGATATTGGTATGGGGAGGAAACCGAGATAATGAGGACAAAGACCTCGCTGGGGATTTAACCCGAAGTATTAGCAAATTCACTGGGGACAACAGAAACAATAATGGCTTATGTTCCGATGCATATTTGAATTCTTTCTATATAGCGCAATGTTCCATATAATGGAAATGCTACGCATTTTGGTATATGCAATGTAATGATGCATGTTTAAAAGTTTCACTGAGGAATGGCCAATTGAGAAGCCAATAACCAAGAAGTCAGAATCTGAAATGACTTGCAAAAATAAATTGAAAAATCCAAATGAGAGGAGAAAATATGGGGAACCGCTAGAGAGGGAACCTCGAAGAGATGAAGCTTCGCAGGGAATAACAACCGAGCAACTAGTAGAAACGGGCCACAAACATTGAGGGGAGCTGCAGAAATAAACTGCAAACTCCTAGGGAAGATCAGATCGACACTGTAGCTTCTGGAGAGGGACGCCATCTGAAGATTAGACATTGAGGGAGAAGATCAGGGCAAGACTATAATCTCTGGAAAAGACAGCACGCGGCCGTGTTGAGGATGATACCAAGACAACAAACCCGACGTGAGGGGTGAAAACCTTTGCTAGGGGAACAAAGCTCTGTTGAGGAAACGGGACTTCACCGGGGAGACAAAACTCCGTTGAAGATTTTTGTTGGAGAGATCTTTATTTTATTTTTGGAAAGCAACCATTGGACGGATCATGCAGATAGTCATACAGTACCGACCTTACTGGGGATAAGGAAAGCTCTTAACATAAGGATGCCCCAATCAACAGACTGGATGGGAAATGAGAGGTCATGGCGATGGATCTCTGTTGGCAACTCCGTTGGGGATATCCTCAAATCCGGAGTCTCAGAATGAAGCCTTTAAAAGAAGATTCCTGGGGCAACAAAACTTCGTTGCAGAAACGAAACTTCACTAGGGATAGGTAAAGTCCTATTCAAACATGGGCTCTGTCTAACAAAATAAAACCAAATATTCCCTTCCCGACAATCATTAAGCTCTTTACAGGTGTTCAACGTGTAAACTTTTTTTGATGTCAAAAAAATGTTTTGCATGCAGAAAGATGTTTATTTTGGGAGTGACAGATCTGATGCGACGATTATTTAAGCCTTGAAGTTGAAAACCTTAACAAAGTGTCGCATCTCTGTCATGAATGAATCACTGGCTAGAGTGCAAAAAATTTCAAAACTTTTCTTCCCCCTTTTTTTTTTGTTGAAAAAACGAGTCAAGATGCGGGTGATAAGATACCAACGTGAATATGCAACACATATTTGGGAGTTTAGGGAAAATTATCCTGTTGTAGTATGCTTTCGAGTTAAACCTTTATTTCAGTTAGGACTTTTAAAGGTTGTAACATGGCTTGGTTCGAGTTTTTTTTAGAAAAACAGTTTTTCAAGGCTCAAGTTATTTGGTTCCCATCCCCTTCGTGATATTCTCCTGTCCTAAGTTCAGTTGACTTATCACAAGCATTCATCTTTCAGAAGGATTTATAATGGTAGAGTGATCACGATAAACTCTCCAACATGATTGTCACTTAACTTTTGCTGCTTTTGTTTTTGATATTATTGTTCCTCTTCTTTTGATGAAAATTTTATTGAATAATTTTTTTTTTGTTTTTGAATTTTGCCTGGACAAAATCTTTTGAATTTCAAATTTGGGAGTCCAGCGGGATGCCCTAACTTTTGCCTAAGCGACTTGTTTTCAAGTTTCGACTTAGTGGGGCTTTTTGTTTCTTTCTTATTCATACTTTCCACTTTGAACAAGTCAATGTGACTTTAGGTCTTTGAACTTTTTTTTTCTTTTTGAAGAAAACAAATGCCTCATTCTTTGGTTGGCGAGGGATAGCCATTATTGTATCGATTCGATCTCGACCTTAGGACTTTGTGAGGAAATGGACATCGAGGTTTAGACATTTTTCCTGATCTCATGATGCGAAAGATAAAATGTGGTGATCCTCAGATGGGACATTCCTTCTGAAATTCGAATGCTTGGTCAAATTAACTGAACATCTACCCTTCCCCTAGTTAAAAAATAAATAAGGTTTTTTTTTGAACGGAAAAGAAACTCCTACTTCGAAGGCTCAGAGGGGTTAACGAGGGTCTAACTCCCTTATATCTCCGGTGTTTGGGGATTGAAACAATGCCTGTACATCGTTAACGGGGTTCTACTCAAAATCATACCACTATAGTCATCATTTTTAGCTAAACTCCTTCCTCCAAACTCTTGGCTAAGCAAAAGAATTGGCACATTTGGTATCAAAATGCCTGAAAAATCGATTAAAGAGTGATACTGGATGGATTAAGTAAAATGAAACAATTTCTTCAAGGCAAAAATATTCAACGCATCAAGACTGACATTCGGCTATAAAAAAATCCTATATGCAGACAATGCTAAAACAATCAATCAAGATAACACATGAAAGTGCGGAAAAGAAACGTAATAAAAGCCATTATGGGGAAGAAATATCTCCAAATAGGTTTGCCGATCTCGCCGACCTGCCGTAATCTTGATATTACCCTGACCCATGACCTTTACCAACAACACAGAAGTGTGAAACAAAATGGCAAGGCATCCACCAGCAAAGTGAATGAGAATCCCATCAATCATAGAACTAAACACGCCCCTTGCACAGTAATAGTTGTGTTTGTTATCCGTATTTCAAGCAATCAACCAACCATGACTTAGATTACCAATTCCGTGTAAGGCCCACGAAGTTTATATGCACATGCTTATCAAAATATTGGACGTTTTTGCAAACAAAATAGTAAAACGGGAGAAAAGAAACGTATACGTATACTTGAAAGAAGATATTCTATTGATTTTGAGAAATCAGCCTATGAAAAAGGCATTTACATTTGGAAGCAAGTAATTACAAAATCAAAGCAAACAAGTCTTTACAACTGGCAATGTGAATGTGAATATCCATCAAGTTCCGACTCTGCTATGACTCTTACGCTTTCATCTTCCTGCTTTCAGACAGATCATTCTTGGATTAGCTTCGAGCTTATGCCAGGTGACGGAACGAAGGAAAGAAACAAAGGATCCCATGCCGAGAGTAGTCATTTTCTTTAAGTCCCTAACTTTTGCCTGAATCGCCCTTTCGGGTTTTCGATTCACCAGGACACCCTCTTTTTACCTAAACTGCCCTTTCGGGTTTTCAGTTTAGTGGGTTTTTATTTTTTTTTATTTTTTTATATTTTTTTTATGCAAAGTATTTTTTAACTACATCGGCATTCACAGGGAGAGGGAAGTACTCTCCATCCATAGTTGTGAGCATCATCGCTCCTCCAGAGAAAATGTTTCTGGCCACGAAAGGACCTTCATAAGTCGGAACCCATTTTCCCCTGGGATCTCCCTGGGGGAGAATTATCCTTTTTAGCACAATGTCACCTGGCTTGTAACACTGAGGCCGTACCCTCTTATCAAAAGCTTTCCTCATCCTTTGCTGATATACCTGACCATGACATACAGCCGTCAACCTCTTCTCGTCAATAAGTTCCAACTGATCCAGCCGATTCTGTACCCATTCACTTTCATCCAGCTCAACATCCCTCATGATCCTAAGAGAAGGAATCTTGACTTCTACCAGCAATACTGCTTCCATGCCGTAAACCAATGAAAATGGGGTTGCCCCAGTCGAAGTACGCACAGTGGTGCGATAATCATGCAAAGCGAAAGGCCGCATCTCATGCCAATCTTTATAGGTTACCACCATCTTCTGTACGATCTTCTTAATATTCTTATTGGCCGCTTCGGTAACACCGTTCATCTTTGGTCGGTATGGGGAAGAGTTATGATGCTTGATTTTGAAGGACTCACAAAGCTCCTTCATCATTTTGTTGTTCAAATTAGACCCATTATCGGCAATGATCTTTTCAGGCACTCCGTAGCGACAAATAATATTGTGCTTAATGAACCGAGTTACCACCTGCTTGGTTACATTGGCATATGATGCAGCTTCGACCAATTTTGTAAAATAATCGATGGCAACCAAAATGAAATGGTGCCCGTTGGATGCAGTCGATTCAATTTTGCCGATCATATCAATTCCCCACATCGCAAATGGCCAAGGGGAAGTCAAGACATTCAAAGGTACTGGCGGAACATGCACTTTATCAGCATAGACTTGACATTTGTGGCAAACCCGTGCATGATTGTAACAGTCAGTCTCCATGGTGGACCAATAATAACCTGCTCGCAAAATCTTTTTAGCCATGGTATGCCCGTTGGAATGGGTCCCGAAATCACCTTCATGTATCTCTTCAATGATTCTAGCTGCTTCTTTCTTGTCAACACATCTGAGCAGTAAACCGTCATGATGCCTTCTATACAACACACCACCACTGAGAAAGAACTTGGCTGAAAATCTTCTCAAGAACTTCTTATCTGTGATGGATGCCTCTTCAGGGTACTCTTGTGTTTCAAGATATCGTTTAACATCATAAAACCAAGGATTACCATCTGATTCCAAACTAGCCTCAAAACAGAAAGCTGGCTCACTCAAACTTCTGATAGTAATAGAAGGTGCCTCATTAGCCCACTTGACCTTGAACATGGAGGACAAAGTTGCCAGTGCATCAGCTATATTGTTTTCTTCTCTGGGAATGTGTTCAAATGTGATCTCTTTGAAGTACGAAATCAGCTTCATAACATGCTCACAATAGGGAATTAGGTTCTGATGGCGAGTCTCCCAATCTCCATTAATTTGGATGATAACAAGATTGGAATCCCCATAAACTTTCAAAAATTTGACGCGCAGGTCGATCGTCGCTTCAATACCATAAATGCAAGCCTCATATTCGGCCATGTTGTTAGTGCAATCGAAGCAAATACGAGCCATGAAAGGAATGTGGTACCCCTCAGTGGAAGTGATAATAGCTCCGACACCGTTGCCCATGGCATTGGAGGCACCATCAAAAACAAGCGTCCAACGTGATCCCGGCTCGGGTCCTTCGTCTGGGTCTGGCGTATTACAATCTGGAATATACACAATTTCCTCATCTGGAAAATCAAAATTCACCGGTTCATAATCGTTCAAGGGCTGATGAGCAAGATGGTCATCCAGTACACTACCCTTAATTGCTTTTTGAGTAGTGTATTGGATATCATATTCGGTGAGTATCATCTGCCAACGGGCTACCTTGCCTGTAAGAGCTGGCTTCTCGAAAATGTACTTGATTGGATCCATTTTGGATATCAAGTAGGTGGTGTGAGTTAACATGTACTTCCTCAAACTTTTGGCGGCCCAGGCAAGCGCACAACAAGTCTTTTCTAGCAATGAGTACCTCGACTCGCATTCTGTAAACTTCTTACTCAAGTAGTAAATAGCCTGCTCTTTCTTCCCTGTCTCGTCGTGCTGACCGAGGACACAACCCATTGAGCTCTCCAACACAATTAGATACATGATTAGTGGCCTTCCTTCCACTGGCGGCGTGAGTATCGGAGGTTCCTGCAAATACTCCTTTATTTTGTCAAAGGCCTTCTGACAATCCTCATTCCATTTCACTGTCTGACTTTTCTTCAACAACTTGAACAAAGGTTCGCAGGTGGCTGTGAGATGCGAAATAAATCTAGAAATGTAGTTTAACCTTCCCAAGAAACCACATACTTCCTTCTCTGTCCTTGGTTCAAGAATTTCCTATATCGCTTTTACCTTGGTCGGGTCCACCTCGATACCTTTTTCACTTACAATAAAACCCAACAGCTTGCCGGATCTCACCCCGAAGGTGCACTTATTCAGATTCAACCTCAGCAAGAACTGCCTCAGACTCTCAAACAATTTTTCCAGATGAACAATATGTTCCTCTTCTGTGTCCGACTTAGCAATTATATCATCCACATATACCTCAATCTCTTTGTGAATTAAATCATGAAAGAGAGTGACCATGGCGCGCTGATATGTTGCCCCAACATTTTTCAAACCAAACGACATCACTTTATAGAAAAAAGTTCCCCAAGGTGTGACAAATGTTGTCTTCTCCATATCCTCTAGAGCCATCTTAATTTGATTGTAACCCGAAAAACCATCCATGAATGAAAACACTTTGGAATGAGCAGTATTATCGACCAACACATCAATATGCGGAAGAGGGAAGTTATCTTTAGGGCTGGCCCTGTTCAAATCCCTATAATCCACGCACATCCTGACCTTACCATCCTTTTTGGGCACAGGCACAATATTTGCAATCCATGGCGGATAATTGATAACCTTTAAGAAATTCGCGTCCAATTGCTTCTGGACCTCCTCCTTGATCTTCTTGGACATCTCAGGATGAGTTCTTCAGAGCTTTTGCTTGACAGGGGAACAACCTTCTTTGAGCGGTAGTCGATGCATCACTATGTCTGTAGCCAGCCCAGGCATATCCTCATAAGACCAAGCGAAGATATCAGAATACTCACGGAGTAGCTCAATCAATCTGACCTTTATACTTTATTCGAGATCTGCCCCTATCTTGACTTCTCTTCTTACCTCTTCTGTGCCAATATTCACCACCTCAATCGAATCCTGATTCGGCTGGATAACCTTCTCCTCTTGTTTTAACAATCTTGCTAATTCCTCAGGAAGATCACAATCCTCACATGCTTCTTCTTCAGCTTGATAAATAGGAGTATCAAAGTCATAATGAGCCATAGTATAGTCGTTATCAATAAAATCGGTGGTGGAAGTGCATCTGCATGAACGACATTTTGGCATTTTTTAGTGACAGTGTGTGAAAAGAGAAACATTACCATTCAAATAAAAAAGAAATGGAGAAAAATTTTGAATGCAAAAACGTCCTTTATTTCATGATAAACTTTTGAAAATAAACATGGTGGCCCTACACAAATGATTCACCATGCCTTGGGCAGAGCGTAGGAATTATGATATGATAATAAAAGAAAACAAGAAAATTACTCCTCAGCGCTTGAAACTTGGATAACACCCACATAAGTCCAATTGTTAAGTGTCTGGCCTGGAATACTCGGACGAATCCAATCTTCGATATTATAGCCATCAACCCCATCGTCTCCAACTACATTGACGTGTCCTTCTTGAGCAGCATAAGGACGGGAAAACTTCACAGGAGTAGATAAACTAGATGCTCTGGGAGTTGTACTCTGCTGACCTAGGCTAAAACCAAGAACAAATTTATTAAATTTTGGGGTAACGTCCAACACCTGACCCTAACCTTCAGGGTTACCATTTTCCACCACAGCTCTCGCATACTTGAGAGAAGACATAACAGTTTCAGGTTTCCTTTTCTGCTCTAGAGGAGGAAAATTGACAGCATGAACTGTCTCAAACGCCTGAAACAGAGTCTCATGTATCTCTCCTTCAACTTCAACATAGCGGAATGATGTCAAATGACTCACGATGTACTCTTCCTCACCGCACACAGTTATCACCTTTCCCTCTGCAGGATACTTGAGTTTCTGATGAAGAGTAGAAGTGACTACCTTTGCTTTATGAATCCACGACCGCCCTAACAAACAACAATACGCTGGCTGTATATCCATCACAAAAAATGTAGCCGTGAAGGTGCAAGGACCGACCTTGATTGGTAACTCCACCTCCCCAAACACTGACCTTCGAGACCCATCAAACGCCTTCACCATCAAATCACTAGGGCGCAACTCTAGTCCAGAATAATCAATTTTCATCAATGCTGACTTAGGCAATACATTCAAAGACGACCCTGTATCCACCAAAACCCGGGATAAAGTAGTGCCCCTGCATTCCATTGAAATATGCAACGCTTTGTTATGGTCTTGCCCTTCTAGAGGAAGATCAAAATCTGTGAAGGCCAGACCGTTCCCGGTAGATATGTTAGTACAAACATTCTCAAACTGATTGACTATTATCTCACGTGGCACGAACGCATTCTTTAACAACTTCATCAAAGCATTTCTGTGAGGTTCTGAATAAATCAACAGAGACAAGATAAACATCTTAGAAGGAGTATGGCTCAGATGATCAATTATGCTATAATCACTCTTTCTGATAATTCGCATTAACTCTTCAACCTCATCGGGAACTGAAAAAGCTTCTGGTATCGGAATTGGTTGAGTCACATTAGCTGGCGTAATCCTTGGATTACCAATCATCGCCTACTGTTTTCCTTTTTCTCTTGCAGAAGCATCTTCCGCATCTTGCACATTGGAAGTACCAAATACTCTCCCGCTTCTAGTCATTCGACCCACACCAGAAAAGTTATGAACTTCCTCTTCATTATCTTCAGCACGTTCTTCCTCAGACGAACGGGTACTTACCTCCTGCTTCACCCCATGGTAATAAACATCAGCACCATAATGCCATGGGATGGCCTTCTCACTGGTATACAACATGGGACCAGGTACCGTAATCATCAAAGGAGGTGCCCTAGATGGGGTAGGAATGCACACAGGGGTGTAAGGAATAGATACCATAACAACAACTTCTTCGGTAACCTTACGGTAGCTCGGTTTTCTATTGAACTGCATGGAACCCTCCTTTATCATCAACTAGATACCGACTTTTAAATCATCACAACCCTTTGGTTGTTCTCTACACTTGGCATACTCTGAAGTACAACCCGGGAAAATAGTCAAGCAAATACCTCTTAACATACCACAACGGAGTAGTTACTTGTTCCACATTCATGATTAAATTTAACACTTCACCATTATCATCGATCATATTAACAACACCCCCTCCATGCCTAGGCATTGGGTTCTGAGTAACATTCGGACCAGTCACTGGAGTAAACTTAATTGCCTTAACATCCAACAAGTCTTGTATTTTTCACTTCAACACAGAGCAATTGTCAGTAGAATGACCAACTCCGCCTGAATGGAATTCACATCTTGCGTTAGCATCATAGTTAGGAGGAAGTCTTGCGGGTGGTGGTGGCATATTTCTAAAACCGATCAACTTCAAATCGAGAAAATGGTGGAGTACTTCAGTAAGAGATACCGGCAAGGGATCGAATTTTCTCAACTGTCTCTGCTGTTGATTATTATACTGACGGGGAGCATCTTGCTGTCTTTGTTGTTGAGGCACTATATTCGGTTTCTGTTGAGGAGGAGTATTAACAGGAATAGAAACAACATTGATTTGTTGGTGCTGATGATCCTCTCTTCTTCCTCTATGAGAGTAAACCGCACTTGCGTCGCCTTCCTTTTTCTTAGGGTAGGTGTTGAATGGTTTCTTACTGCCCCCTGATGAGCCACCAGAACCTCCAATCTGAATTTTCCCCAATTTCAAACCTACTTCAATTCTTTCACCAGCCATAACCAAGTCTGCAAATCCTGCCGAAGTACTTTATATCATGTGCTCATAGAATGGCCCTTGCAGGGTACTCATAAACATATCAATAATTTCTCTCTCCATGAGTGGAGGTTGAACCCTCGCAGCCAACTCACGCCACTTTTGAGCGTATTCCTTGAAAGATTCTCTTGGTCCCTGTGATAGATTCTGTAACTGAGTGCGATTAGGCGCCATATCCACATTGTACTGATAATGTTTGAAAAAATCCCGAGCAAGATCATTCCAGCAACGAATATGGGTTTTCTCCAACTTCATGTACCAATCCAGGGATGCCCCAGATAGGCTATCCTGGAAAAAGTGAATCAAAAGCCCCTGATCCTCAGTATGCACCGACATCTTTCGGAAATAAGCAGTTGCATGAGTAACAGAACATGATGTTCCGTTGTACTTTTCAAATATAAGAGGCTTGAACTTTGGAGGAACTTTCACCCCAGATACCAACCCGAGATCATTAGCATACATACCAAGGGCTCCTTGCCCTTCCACAACCTTCATACGTTCTTCCAACAACCAATACTTTCTATCCTCAACCTGAACTTCCGGCTTGAACGTTGAACAGAAAACTGATCTTCATCTTGGTCAAAGTCATAATCCTGCTCCTGATAGCCCCTTACACGACCCTGATTATCTCTTCTGTTCCCCACAAGATAAGGTCCCGGAGACGGGGGAAACTGCCATACGTTGCGCACAAAAGGGTTTATGGGTATCCCGTGAAAATTTCCAACAGGCTAATCTTGCACATCCCCCAATCCTATAGAAATGTCCTGATAGAGCCTTGGATTTCCACCATCCCTTGGATAGCGGCGCTGGTTGTTGACAATGGCAGCCAGTTCCTCCTGTCGGCGATTCACATTGGTGATGACCTCAATGAACTGGGTCATTTGAGTAGCCATCTGGGCCCTTATTTCAGCGAGTTCAGCTTAAACTTGTTCCATCTGTCTTGGCAAATTGTTTCTGGTGGAATACCGATGAGTAGTCGTCTTGAATTCTGAATAAGAAAAGCAGAAGAATAAGAATACCGTCTTGAGATAACCTGTAATGTTATGAAATGCTTGATGTGCATGATGTGTTTATCATTTCCCGGTATTCAAGAGTCCTTTTATTCATCAATCACGGCGTGCAACCAAAAATCAAACATACAATCAAAGGAAAAAAGGATAATAAGACAAACACTCCAATTATTTACAAACAAAAGAAACGATGTTCAAGTGACTTCGGACATTTTAAGAGTGTAACGATAAAATACGTGTTTCAAAGTAAACTTATCAAAAACTGAATAATAAAAACAAACAACGGTCCCTTCCAACAATCTTGGGGGTGATCAAATACACCAAAGGTAAGTAACAAAACTAAAACTCCGGAACAAGACACGCTTCAAGGTGTTGACAATACTCTTCAAGCCTGGCTTTCTCGTTCAAAAGTTGTGATGCAACTACTTTACTTTCTTGAAACTGATCCTCTGCGACACGCCTCTGGGCTACTTCCTTCTTAAGCTGAGCATCTTTGTCTTTGAGCTGTTTCTACAAGTTTTGAATCTTCTTCCTGCAGCTATTATCATATGCCTGAAGCTTCTGGCACTCATGCTGGGTCTTACTCAACTCTTCTTCCATTTCAGCATGAGACCTCTTCCTAAAACTGGTTGCATCAGAAGTTTCCCCTTGAGCTTCTTTGAGTTTGTGAGCTAAGTCGGCCCTTTCTTGATCTACCCAATAGAGTTTCATCCCTGCCTCACAGTCTTTTGCACGAAGTTGAATGTTCTCAACATGAACCTGGGTGAACACCTTGGTAGGCACCGTGTTACTCAGAACAATAGGAGGTTGCTCACATATAGGAGCCGACCTTGCAAATGGTAACCATAAAATCTTAACCATGTCTCTAATCCATTCCAAGTAAGGAACTCTAGCAATAGGAACCTTCTTGCCCAAAGTAGTTCTATCCTTCTTGTGAATTCCCTTTCAAGCACTTGTCACTCTTTTCAACATCATTGGATCACTACCTCTAACAAAATACACTGACTCAAACACCTCTTCAACCTTAGGCGATCCATCCATTGCATATCCCAATTGGCGATAAGCAAGCACATGATTATAGTTGATACACCCCTTAGTTCCTATGAGGGGAACATTAGGGAAATCTCCGCAGCTAGCGATAATACTTCGTACTTCCCCCATGTCATAATTACACCGGATATCAAATGAAGTAAGGTTGACAAGTATTGATGACCATTGGAGAGAATGTATGGTATCCACGAAAGGGCCACTTACCGGTAGGTGCAACTTAAACCATTGATAGAACATTGAATGACATAAACTTACATTACCTCCTTTTCCATGCCTGGAATGAATGGTGTAAAGAGTATCTGCCAAGAGTGTCGGTACCGGGTTCTTATTTCTAAAAACACAAATAGCCGTCAAATCCACAAAATTTCTCTTGCGAGGGAAGAGGATGATCCCGTATATCATGAGAGCAAACAGAGAGTTGAAGTCACTCCAATTCCCTTTCTTTGACCAGTCTTCAACTTTCTTCACTAAAAAATCCAAATAAAACCTTGTAGTATCCTTACTTGATTTCCAATTGTCTTTCACCTCTTTCCAACTCAAATGAAGAATTTCAGCAATAACTTCGAACTTTGGCTTCTCCGAAACTTGTACAAAAGGAACTTCATCGGACAACTTGATATTAAGTAGGTACGCGTATTCTTCTAGTGTGGGAACCAATTGATAATCTTGAAAAGTAAAACACTGTAATTCCTTATCATAGAACTGGAAGAGGGTGATCAAAGCCATTGGGTCAACTGGAGTGTTAAGGATTAGTAACAAATTGCCATAATTTTTGTTGAAATTAATCAGAACATCACCCTTCAAATATGAACTCAACCTCTTCAATTCGGACACATCAATAGTAGGAATCTGATAAGTGAATGTATACCTGTTGGGCTCTTTAACACGAACTGAATCAAACTCATCTGACGGGAGGCCAACCATTTCTGATGGAAAGAAGACTCTCGAATGTCCCTGGAAGATGACATGCACATGCTAGTTATTTTTTATACATCATTTTTTTAGAAATAAATATGATATGATGCAATATGACAAGATCAAAATTTCACACTGGATCATGGCTGGACCATTACAACAACACCACTCGAGATCAAAAGAAAATCCAAAAGCTTCAAAACCATCATGGGAACCTGAGTCACCTATGCAACACAAAGTCACCAACAGTACCTGTACCTGTAAGAAAAGTTTTCCCGCCCCTCTCACGAGTGTAGTCTAGGTCAAGGTAAGGTTAAAAGCCAAATCAGAGTAAAAAAGTCCGACTGTCAGTATCATCATACAATAACACCTATCCGAACTACCTCTGAAGTCATGGGTCTCATGGTCAGGTCTACAAAGCATCCGCCTCATAGCTGCCATGGCCACTCTATTCCTAGTTCCTATGGAATTCACTCATAGCCTGGGTATGAGGCCTTTTACCTCATGGGACAACCCACCCACCAAGAAATGCAGAATCCAAATAGTCCATCCAAATCCAATATGCAGAAAGTAAAGTGCACATAGGATGCAATGCAAACAGATAAATATGCAAAGCGGTAAAATAAACACCCAAAAAGAAAACAAACAAGAGCTAGGATCGACTCCGGGATGGACCAGTAAGAGGTCAATCTGTCCCCAGTGAAGTCGCCAGCTGAAACCACCTGGCCGAACCATCATCTCGTAATGAAACATCAATGAAGTCTCCACCGAACGTCTTTTATCCCGCCAAAAGGGAAAGGTTAGCATCAAGAAAACCTGAAGAGGGAGAAATCACGGTCTTTCGACCGAGAGATCGGTTAAGGGAGTCTGTTGCGCGAGGGGAAGGTATTAGCACCCCACACGCCCGTAGTACTCTATAATATCCACTCTTGTTGTCTAATCTAATGGGTGTGGTCAAAACCTATGTCTATGGTTTAAAGATAAAAAGGGAATGCATGCGAGAAAAGAAAACAATGTAGGGAAAATAAAAGATATGCTCGGTTGGGCCCTACTCCAATGCCTACGTATCCCTTTTAAGGAATCAGAGCAGCCGTAGTTCGACTCATATATTCTGGTTGGTTTGTGTTTTTTTAGTTAAGACAACAAAAACAGTTAAGATGGCAAAACATCAAATAAAACAACAAAACAATGAGATGGTAAAACATCGGCTAAATAATAACAAAGTAACATGTCAAGGATGGCGGAACACCAAATGATAAAACATCACACCTAACAATAACATTGAGAATCAAAGTAGGATAACAAACATGTGCGATGTCGAAACATCGGCTTCAAACAAATGTGCGATTGCGAAACATTGGCTATAAGATAACAAAGTATCATGACAAAGACGGCGAAACATCAATAAAACGGATGACAAAACATCACACCTGACAATGACATTGAGAATAAAAGTAGGATAACAAACATGTGCGATGGCGAAAATCGGCTTCAAACAAATGTGCGATGGAGAAACATCGGCTAAAATATAACAAGGTATCATGGAAAATATGGCGAAACATCGATAAATCGGATGATAAAACATCACACCTAACAATGATATTGAGAATCAAAGTAGGATAACAAACATGTGCGATGGCGAAACATCAGCTTCAAACAAATGTGTGATGGCGAAACATCGGTTAAAATATAACAAGGTATCATGGCAAAGATGGCGAAACATCGATAAACCGGATGACAAAACATCACACCTAACAATGATATTGAGAATCAAAGAAGGATAACAAACATGTGCGATGGCGAAACATCGGCTTCAAACAAATGTGTGATGGCGAAACATCGGCTAAAATATAACAAGGTATCATGGCAAAGATGGCGAAACATCGATAAATTGGATGATAAAACATCACATCTATCAATGATATTGAGAATCAAAGTAGGATAAAAAACATGTGCGATGGCGAAACATCCGCTTCAAACAAATGTGCGATGGCGAAACATCGGCTAAAATATAACAAGGTATCATGGCAAAGATGGCAAAACATCGATAAACCGGATGACAAAACATCACACCTAACAATGATATTTAGAATCAATGTAGGATAACAAACATGTGCGATGGCAAAACATCGGCTTAAACAAATGTGCGATGGCGAAACATCGACTATAAGATGACAAGGTATCGTAGCAAAGATGGCGAAACATCAATAAACTAGGTTTAAAAACAAAACCAAGAGGCGCACAAACAAATAGGATTGATTTGTATCTTTTACCTTGAAGAAGGGTTTGAGTTAATTAGAGGTGTTTTTATGATTTTCCAAGAAAACAAATTTTTGTTTTAAGATGCAAAATGCAAAGGAAGGAAAAACAACTAAGGGAAACTAGCCTAGAACTATCCCTAGTGTTATCATACAATGATTGACCCTAAGGTTGAGGACAAAGGAAAATCCTACCCTATGCTAGCATACATGGATTCCTACCTTAATTAACATGTCAAAGGAAGCCTAACAAAACTATCCTATAGGGAACAGACAATGAGAGCGAAGTCGTGATCTCAATTTCTAAATTGAGTGACTCATCGATCAACAATTAAAGAAAAAATACAATAAACATCCTATAGGGAACATGCACTGAGAGCGAAGTCGTGATCTCAATTTCTAAATTGAGTGACTCATCGATCAATAGTTAAAGAAAAAAGACAATATATATCGTATAGGGAACATGCACTGAGAGCAAAGTCGTGATCTCAATTTCTAAATTGAGTGACTCATCGATCAACAATTAAAGATACAAACACAAACACAACACATGTGTCAAACAAAACAGAGGGCCTCTTGACATATATCAGCAACAGAGGTCCCGTCATGCAACATAGAACTATACAAAATGAAAATAGAAGAAAGGAAATAGTGCAATACCAAACGGATAACTATCTGTAGCATCTGAGCTAGAATAAGAGAAACCCAGAGAACTTCAAGCAAGCTGGCATCAACAGACAAATCAAGTCAGAAATTACGCCATCAGGATGTAAGTATTGTGATTTTCAGATATGAACAGATCCATGGGCAATGTATAGCATTCATAATCACATACATATATCCTTAATAGACTATCAAATATGCCAACCACAAGAGAAGTGCCAATATAATAAGTTGTGTTCAACAAATAAAGTGAAACACAGTAGCCTCAAGTCAAAAATGGAAAACTTTTCTCAAAGTACCTTGCACATTCAACATCCAAGTTAGTATTCCCATAAATTGAATGATGACTCACATAAGGGATGAATGATGACACCATAATGAAGTGAGGAAACATGATAGAAACTATCAAAACATTGGATATGATAGACAAAAGGAAACATGCAATATGCACATTTTTGTCAAAAGTTAGAGGACTGTTGCTCCTTTTTATCACCATATTGAATTGACAATTGAGTATCAATCAAGGATCATGGAAGCTTGAGAAGAATACAATCAAAGACCATGAAGGTCAGTAGCAACCACAAATCAATCATACTCAAATACTTCATCACAACTCACAAGCATAATAGAAGAGGAATCCCACACAATGCATCAAAAAACTTATATCTCAAGCTAACCATGGAAGAAAGTAAAACAAGGACAAAATTAGAGAGTTTGTAACAATCAAATATTTGAAGTAAAGCTTCCAAAATATGACTAGGACATGATTAAAAGGTTAAAGTGTTGATTCTAAAACATGCTGAACAAATGCATTCAAAATGCCTCAAAAATTCAACAAGGATAAAAGAAAGAAGTCAAACTTTATTCATGATTAGAACTAACTTAAGTAATAGGGATCAATTACTCTCAAGTCTTCATGAGAATATCATTTAAGTATCATTTCCCTTCATGTTATCATTGTCCATCTAATGACCTCAAACTCAAATTGAAAGCTCAAGTTTCAAAGTGAAGATCAACAAGAAAGTAAAATGTCATAAATCATGCATCAAAAGGTTCAATCATTCAAGCATGGGGCATTAAGTGAAATGACTTGAGTTTATGTGGATAAACAGAACCAACATGATTATTAGGTGCCCAATTATAGGCCTCAGTCAAGTTCATTATCCATCAAGCAAATTGCAACAAGATATGCAACATTAATTGGGTACCTTCACTTCAAAAATACATCAAAGATAGAAAAGGATTTCAATTATTCAAACCAAAATTTCCATAACATATTAGAGATGTATATAGGTCAGGAAACAAGTTTGAAGTTCATGGATAGTAGAGGAGAGGATCTAATGAGGCCCAAAGATCAAAACTAGTTGGCAAAACTACCAAACTAGACAAGCTTTAAAAATAATTTGTGGAGAAATATCCAATCTAGTCAAATAATCCAAGAAAAATGGTTTTCAGATCCTCAATATATCCATGAACCTTAAACAAGATCCAAATCCCAATGGAAACCCAAGGAAAATTGGTTTTGAAATTGAAACTTGCAAAGTAAGCTACAAAACTCTAATTGTTTGAATTTTAATCTTAAATATTAATTAGGTAAGATCAAAATTCAAATAATTCAAACCAAGATCATGAAAATAATAAGGAAACCCTAAATATCAGAATACATATTTTTTCACATTTTTAGGATTAAAGAAAAGTCAAAAATAAAATCAAAATTCAAACCATTAATCAATTAAACAAATAATCACATCTCAAAATAAAATTCTAATAAAAAATCAGAAAAATATCCAACCAAAATTATATTTAAATATTAGAATTAAAAACACACATCCCTGATTTTTTTTGTGGAATCTTTGGATTAAAGGAAATATTAAAATAAAATCAAAACAAACAATTAAACAATTTAACTATTATTTAATGGCAAAATTCAAACCCTAGACAAAAGTCACAAAAAGGTCAAAACAAAATTATATTCAGACAATATGATTAAAAACAAACTTATATGATTTTTTTGAGGATTTTTGAATTAAAGGAAATATTAAAACAAAAATTATGAAGCAAACATTTCAAATAAACTTCTCAAATTAAATTCTAATAAAAAATAGAAAAAAAGCTAAACCAAAATCAGAATCAATTTCTAAATTATTTTATGAGTCAAAGATAATTTTTGTGGAATTTTTAAATCAAAAGAACTATTAAAATAAAAATAATCATTGAACAAACAATTAATTAAATTTGATGAAATTTTGAACCAATCAAAACATTTTTAAAAATTCCAAAAAAAATATGACAAATACTAGAAATTATTATTATTAGCCTATGGTAATTTTTTCATGATTTTTGAAGATGTTTTGATCACAAAATAAAATCAGAAGAAAATCAATTAAAATCAAATAACATGAAATGCATTAAAACTTCAAATGAACCAATCAGAGCCCGCCACCTCACTTCGTCTTCAACCTCCAGCATATAAAAATGTGTACAACAAAACTGGTCATGAGCCTATGTTCAGATCCATCAGTCGTGCTCATTTCTCAACCAAAATCCATCAAATCAAGTGCAACTTAAAGCTAACATATCATACTACATTATGCAATTCGAATCAATCTCAAAGATCCAGCATGGATCAAGAAATCAAGTCTACAAAACTGAAAAAACTCACTGCAAACATCAAAACCAGGAACACGATTTCATCCATTCTGCTTGAATTAAAGCTCAAATATACATCAATCCTAGTGATTGGCCAGCTAGCAACTCAATGGACATGATCTACATCATCAATTCAAACTGAAACACATAAATCAAATTTCAAGAAAACTCACATGGATGTGAAAATTGGAAACTCGATTCCTTCACTCCAGAAGCAATCCAATGGTGCAAGCTTGATCTCCTTACTTCACTGAAGCTGAACCACCAAGAATTTTGAAGAATGATCCAAGGAGAAGAGAGATTCGAAGCAATTTGCAAAGATACTTGAAAATTTTTAGATTTGGAATGTAGCGATTATGAGCCTCCTCTTTCACAACTGAGCCTTGATTCTTGTTATATAGCACGAGAGGAAGAGGATAGAAGTGGTATTTGGAACTCAAATCCGTTGGAGGGAAAGTTTGGTAGTTTAGGCCAAAAGTGAGGTTGAACATGGGGCCTGCATTTCACTCGTGTATTTGCTTGCCTTTTTTGCGCTTTGTGAGCCAAATGAGGTCAGAAATACATGCTTAAAATGCCAGCTCATGACTACTTGAAATGAGAGAGCGTTGATGAATTTGCATAATTGAGCAAGTTTATGATTTTTTCAATCAAGCAAGTACACCAAGCTCATGGGAACGAAATGGTGAGTGTAATGGGCCTCAGCATGTTACAAATTGGTTATGGGCTTGATTGGAAATGAAAAAAATGGCTAAAACTTGAGTTTGCAAGAAATTGCATTTTGCTTGCTTGGTCAAAATTCAATAAAATGCCTCAAAATTCCAAAGCTCATAACTTGCTCACATTTTTGAATTTGGACACAAATCAGTACAATTTGGAAAGGTATTTAAAAGATCTACAATCCCTTAGTTTTGAGTTTTTGCAATTTAATCCATTAAAGTCCTCAAAATTTGACATGAAATTCACTAATTTTGGAAAATGACCTATAATTTTAACTTGAGGCATGAACTTCCAAAGACCATAACTCTTGACTCTTTGCCAATTTAGACATGAGACCAAAAGGAGATGAAATATCATCCTCTTAACTTTCCAAGCATATTTCATTTTCATTTTTTTGATCAAAGGTGAATAAAATATGAATTTTTGAAGTTAAGTCCTCATTTTCCAAAATTAGAAACTTTTAGGGTTTCTTCATGAACAAGTTTCAACCCAAACCTCAATCTTTTTGATCCAATGATCAAAATGGACTTTAAATATGAAAACTACACCCTTGAATTGATGGTTGACCAAAAGTTCACTTGGTCAACCTTGACTTTGACTGATTTTGACCAAAATGACCATTTTGCCCCTTTGAATCAATTGACCCACTTCCCTTCAAAATTGATGATCAAAACTTCAAACATATGATATTCCAAATATATAGAGGCCATGTAAAAAGTTTCAATTCAAAATTCTCAAGAAATCTTGATAAAATCCCAAATCCTAGTTTTGGTTAACACCTTAGGAGACTGATGAATCATCTTCAAAACTTCAAATCCTCTGGGCATCTTGACCAATTTCTTGTACAAAGACTTTTCAAATACCAATGAGATGTTGTAGATTCCATATCAATATTTGTACATTGATCAATAGCCTTGATCAAGCAAAACCCTAATTTGACTGGTGAATCAAAAGAGTGATTCCTCTTATAATCAATCTCAAACTTCAATCCTCTGATGATCCAAAGAGATGGATAAAATATCTTGAGATATGCAATAACTTTTGAGCTTGAAAGATCCAGAGGTTTAGATGATAAGGTTATTCTTGAGCATCTTGTCAATGCAATCAACCTTCAAAGCTTGAGGAAGACTTGATAACCAAAGTACCTTGATCCCATCACAATGTATGAATGCAATGCAATATGATATTCATGATGAAACATAAGCCTAAATCAAGAGGGTAAATTTTGGGGTGCAACACCGAGATAGACAAGAAAGAGGTCAAGATCGGCACTAACCTGGAAAGCAGTGTCAAGAGCTGGTTGGTTCAGATGTTGCATGACTATGTGGAAGTGTTTGCTTGGTTGTATGAATATATGCCAGGGTTGGATACCGATATTTTAGTTCATCGTCTACCGACAAAGGAAGAGTGTCCCCCTGTCAAACAAAAAGTTCGTCGCATGAGTCATGACATGTCTGAAAAGATAAAAACTGAGGTGATGAAACAATTTGACGCAGGATTCCTAGCTGTGACATCTTATCCCAAATGGGTTGCAAATGTGGTGCCAGTACCGAAGAAAGACGAAAAAGTTCCTATGTGCGTAGATTATAGGGATCTGAATAGGGCAAGTCTGAAGGATGATTTCCCTCTACCTCATATTGATGTCTTGGTCGATAACACTGCTCATCATAAAGTCTTCTCTTTCATGGATGGTTTCTCCGGCTATAATCAAATTAGGATGGCTCCTGAAGACATGGAAAAGACCAATTTAGTTACGCAATAGGGCACCTTTTGCTACAAGGTCATGCTGTTTGGGTTGAAGAATGCAGGGGAAACATATCAAAAGGCTATGGTAGCTTTGTTTCATGATATGATCCATCATGAAATAGAGGTATATGTGGATGATATGATTGCAAGATCACAAACTCAAGAGGAACATCTCAATCACCTATACAAGCTATTCGAGAGGTTGAAAAAGTATAAGTTGAGGTTAAACCCTAATAAGTGCACATTCAGAGTACGATCTGGAAAGCTTCTAGGTTTTATTGTCAGTGGTAAAGGCATCGAAGTCGATATTGCCAAGGTAAGGGCCATCCAAGAAATGCCAGTCCCCCATTCTAAAAAAGAAGTTAGAGGATTCTTGGGTCGTCTTAACTACATCGCTCGCTTCATATCTCACTTAACTGCTACTTTTGAGCCAATCTTCAAACTCTTGAAGAAAGATTAAGTAGTCAGATGGAATGATGAATGCCAAGCTCCCTTTGACAAAATCAAAGAATATCTGCAAGAACCTCCTATTCTCATGCCTTCAGTCTAAGGAAGACCCTTGATCTTGTACTTGACAGTGCTAGAGAATTCCATGGGGTGTGTTTTGGGCCAACATGACGAGTCTGGCCGAAAAGAGCATGCTATTTATTACCTGAGCAAAAAGTTTAACGACTGTGAAACCAGATATTCACTGCTCGAGAAAACTTACCGCAATTTGGAATGGGCTGTTCGCCAGCTAAGACAATATATGTTGACTCATACCACTTTGTTGATTTCTAAGATGGACCCTATCAAGTACATCTTCGAGAAACCCGCTCTTTCTTGACGGATAGCTAGATGGAAAATGATCTTGATTGAGTATGATATTCAATACACAACGCAAAAGGCCATAAAAGGAAGTGTACTAGCAGATCATTTGGCCCATCAAGCTGTTGATGATTATCACTCTATGAACTTTGACTTCTCGGATGATAACATCATGCTAGTGACCGACTATGCAAAACCTGGACCATATGACAGATCTAAACAAGGATCCCAATGGACTATGGTATTCGATGGGGCTTCCAACTCTTTGGGAAAAGGAATTGGTGCTGTGATCACATCCCTTGAAGGTTGCCACACTCCTTTCACTGCCAGACTGTGTTTCGATTGCATGAACAACATGGATGAATACGAAGCATGCATTTTGGGTCTGAAGGCTGCCATTGATTTGAGGATCAAGCATTTGAATGTGTTTGGGGATTCCGCTCTAGTGATTAGCCAAGTTAAAGGAGATTGAGACACTAAACACCCTAATCTCATCCATTACAAGGAGCTTGTGCTATCTCTGATTCCTTACTTCGAAGAGATCACCTTTGAGAACTTCCCTAGGGAAGAAAATCAGTTGGCTGACGCCTTGGCAACAATGTCTTCTATGTTTAAGGTCAAATGGGACAACAAAGCTCATATGATTATAATTGAAAGGTTTGAAGAGCCTGCGTACTACTACGAGCTTGAAAATGACAGCGAGAAGCCATGGTACCAAGAGGTGAAGAGATACCTTGAAGCACAAGAGTACCCTGAAGGAGCATCCATCAATGACAGAAAGTTCTTACGAAGACTCTCAGCTAAATTCTTCCTAAGTAACCGAATCTTGTACAAACGCAACCATGACTCTAGTCTACTCTGATGTGTGGACAAGAAGGAGGCAGAGGAAATTATGGAAGACATGCATGATGGTCTCTTTGGGACTCACTCCAGCGGACAAACTATGGCTAAGAAAATCCTGAGAACTGGTTACTATTGGTCAACAATGGAGACTGATTTCCATCAACACTCAAGGACTTACCACAAATGCCAAGTCTATGCTGACAAGGTCCATGTGCCTCCTATCCCTCTAAACATCATGACCGCTCCGTGGCCATTTGCAATGTGGGGCATTGACATGATTGCAGAGGTCAAACCCACTTCTTCTAATGAACATTGCTTCATTCTTGTCGCTATCGATTATTTCACCAAATGGGTCGAAGCTGCCTCATTTGCCTCAGTCACAAAGAATGTGGTAGCCAGATTCATTAAACATAACCTCATCTGCTGCTATGGTATCCCCGAAAGGATCATCACCGATGTGATACAGTGGGAGAACTAACTTGAGGTTTTTTTGCGTTTGTGTTTGCAAATGTTGCAGTTTAGCAAGAGTCGCCACCGACTTTTATTTTATCCAATAAGGAAAGGTGAAAAAGAGCAGGAAAGACCTTTCGAGATGTTTTTGAATTCGGGGGATAGATTATGAAAAGGGAAGGTATTAGCACCCTTTTCATCCATGGTTTTCCATGGGCTCTTAGTTACTTGCTAGATCACTTGCTTTTTGTTTGAAGATTGTGCTTTCGTGTGGTTTTGAAAATATTTTAAAAAGGTGCCATCGTTTAGGCAAACTTTGTAATAGTTCTCGTTCGTAAGAACGTATACAAAGTGTTGAGTTTCTGAAAATATTTCAAGTTTGGAAGATGTTTGGAAAGTGTATGTGATTGTTTTTTGAAAACAGCAAGGATGTTTGCTTAAATCGAGCAAGTAACTAAAAGTAATCTACCTACTCAAAAAGTCTTAGATGTGCTTTTCCTCCTCCTTTAGATGTTGCTATCTTAACATTGATTTGGTAAAAAGCCCCATCGTTGGATGTGAAGGGACAGGCGTAGGGTCATTGTATGACCATGATAGCAATGTTGTGAGAGGACTTAGCACTTTTCTTTAGGGACTAAGATCATTTTGAAAGGCAATTTTGATAGCGCCATCGAGGGACTATGATCTTTTTTTCGATTTGTTTGTGCTAAGACCTCCCACATGCATAACATGGCCATTTTTGTAAGGCAACAAGTGGAATTACCCTAAGGGTGTAAATGTGTGAGTGTGTTTGATTTCATGCATGATTTGCCTTGATTAGGGTGATCTATTTGTCAATTTTCATATCTTGTCATACACACCCTAATTACTAGCATATATTGAAAGCAATAACAGTGCGGAAATGTAAAGTCCTACGCTATTACAATATTTTGGTGGATGGGGGTACATATTTATGAATGGGGGTTGCAAGTTAAAATTCTATGTCACTATTACAACCACATTGAAATAGATAAGAATGTACAGGGAATGTAAAATGTTTGTCTGTTTAAAAAGGAAAACAACTTTTATTTAAGAAAATATTTTTTGTCTTTTTATGTTAAAAGAAAATATAACATGCAAATATAAAATATTTTTGGTGTTTTTTAATTAATAATAAAAATAATATGATGGAAAAATAATAAAAGGAAAGTAAACATAATCAGCGCAAACTGTTGAAAATAAAAGAGGTCAGAAGTTCTGACTCTGCCTTGCTGCACAAACAGAAACATGTTAGAAAAAATATGGAAGTTCAGAAGTTCTGGATCTTCTGAGAACTCAAAAGTTTTCAGAAGTTCTGACGCAACTGTCAGAACTTTTCCTTTCTCCATGCCAGTCAGAACATCTGCAACTTAGTCATTTACACAACAGAAGTTGCATGCATAACAATTATGACAAATATCAGAAGCACAAATCAGAAGCAACATGTATTTGCTGATTCTAATTCTGAGTCCTAATTTCTTTATGAAGCTCTGAACAGGGATTTCTTCTATTTAGGCAAGCAGATGCATGAATTTTCAGAATATGTACATCATCAGGATCAGAATATCTACATTGTGCTAAATATGCAAAATCTGACAATGCTTAATCAATTATGATAAGAGTCAGTAGAAAAATTACCTTGCAGCTGGAAAGGATTCTATGAACTGGAGTTTGGTCTTGAATTCTGGTGATGTTCTGAGCAACTTCTTCACATACTCAGCAGGATGGAAGTTTGCAACTTCTGAAACAGCCAATGGGTGATATTCTAACTCCTTTGAGGTGGAAGTGAATGGAGAGTGTATGGCAATAGGAATACATAAGTTAAGGTAGCTTCTAATGTATGAATCAGCAGCTACGTGGATGGCTTTAGTCAAGAACACTTGAGGAAAAATGGAGTTTGAGTATAAGGAATCAATGCTAAGATTTTGGTATTTTATGTTTATAGTTTCCTGGGTTCTTGGAAATTTTGCAATGGTTCAAAGCCTTCTTTCTCAATTCTCTCGCTTCTTTCACAAATTTTTCTCTCTCCTTTTTCAGTGTGCAAATGGTATTCTATTTATAGGCAAAGTTTTACAGTTGGAGCGGTCAAGCGGCACCAACATCATATGCTAGATGTTGACTTACTCTTGAAGTAAGCTTAAACAAGTGGGGGTTCAATGCATTCAAGTTGGGTGGTTAGCAGCGCCCCAGCTGGATTTGGCAGCGTGAATTAAGGAAAAGTAGAAACAGCGTGTGGGTCTAGCGTACTTTTGCATATAAGTTTGTCTTCCCAAGACAGTAGTGGTACACATGTTGAAAGTCCCTTGGATAAATACTCAGAGGAAGTTGTGAGCATTAAATGAGTTCCCATGTGAAACTTTGCATCCTTGCTTGACTCTGGATTAGAAGTTCTGCTTCAGCGTAGCATCTCACCTTCTGATCCTCTTATCTTCTGACTTTAGCATGTTCTGAGGGATCCTTCAAAACTTCCAGTATACTTACAACATGCTTTGTTACCTTTTTTGATTTAAGTTTTGCAAACTCTGACTGAACCTTTGTGAACACTGGCCTAGAAGTTCTGACCAAAATCTATCTTGAGAATATCCAAGATTTGCTGAGTGTGAATACTGGCTCAGAAGTTCTGAACTTCATATTCTTAAATACTTAGAAAAATTTCTAAGTTTTTAAAATTTGATTTTTCCAAAAGTAAAATTTGACCTTTGAAACTCTTGATGAAGCAAACTTCATATTCCAACATGTCTTGATGAAATATGATTTTTGAGATTTGATTTTGATCCAAAAAGTCAAAGTTAGACTTCTAGTGTGCAAATGACCATTTTGCCCTTGTGAGTGATTTGCTTTAAAAAATTGATAATTCAAGGCTTGGATTTAGATGAAAGAAAATTTGAAGATCCAGGGTGATTCCTTGGAAATGAGAGGGCAAATTTTGGGGTGCAACAATCGACAATGGGACTAACCTCAACAATGCTATGATTACAGAACTTTGCACTCAGTTCAAGATCAAGCATCACAATTCTTCTCCTTTTAGACCTAAAATGAATGGCGCAATGGAAGCGACCAACAAAAGCATTAAGAAGATTGTGCAGAAGATGGTAGTGACCTACAAGGATTGATATGAGATGTTACTGTTTGCTCTTCATGGATACCGTACTTCAGCTCGAACATCAACTGGGGCAACTCCCTTTTCTTTAGTCTATGGCATGGAAGCGGTTCTACCAGTGGAAGTTCAAATTCCCTCATTAAGGATTATGAATAAAACAGGTCTAAGTGAAGACGAGTGGATCCAGACAAGATTGGATCAGTTGAACTTGATCAATGAAAAGCGACTGGTTGCTGTTCGTCATGGTCAGATGTACCAAAAACACATGAAAGCCTGGATAGTAGGGCTTGAGAAGGAACCTGGATAGTAGGGTTACTTCGGGATGAAAGCCTACATAGTAGGGCTTGAGAAGGAACCTGGATAATAGGGTTACTTCAGGACGAAAGCCTGGATGGTAGGGCTTGAGAAGGAACCTGGATAGTAGGGTTACTTCGGGATGAAAGCCTGGATGGTAGGGCTATGAGAAGGAACCTGGATAGTAGGGTTACTTCGATATGAAAGCCTGGATGGTAGGGCTGTGAGAAGGAACCTGGATAGTAGGGTTACTTCGATATGAAAGCCTGAATAGTAGGGCGGTGAGAAGGAACATGGATAATAGGGTTACTTCGATATGAAAGCTTGGATGGTAGGGATGTGAGAAGGAACCTGGATGGTAGGGTTACTTCGATATGAAAGCCTGGATAGTAGGCCTGTGGGAAGGAACCTGGATGGTAGGGTTACTTCGGTATGAAAGCCTGGATAGTAGGGCTGATGGGAAGGAACCTGGGTAAGGTTGTTTCGTGAGGAGTTTGGGTAAAACTGCATCTGAACCGAGAAGGAACTTGGGTAAGGTTTCTTTGTGAGGAGTTTGGGTAAAACTGCATCTGAACCGAGAAGGAATCTGGGTAAGGTTGCTTTGTGAAAAGTTTGGGTAAAACTTCATCTGAAGTGAGAAGGAATCTGGGTAAGGTTGCTTTGTTAGGAGTTTGGGTAAAATTGCATCTGAACCGAGAAGGATCCTGGGTAAGGTTGCTTTGTGAGGATTTTGGGTAAAACTTCAAGAGGAACCTGGATAAGGTTACTTTGTGATAAGTTTGGGTAAAACTGCATCTGAACCGAGAAGGAACCTGGGTAAGGTTGCTTTGTGAAGAGTTTGGGTAAAACTGCATCTAAACTGAGAAGGAACCTGGGTAAGGTTGCTTTGTTAGGAGTTTGGGTAAAACTGCATCTGAACTGAGAAGGAACCTGGGTAAGGTTTCTTTGTGAGGAGTTTGGGCAAAACTTCAAGAGGAACCTTGGTAAGGTTACTTTGTGATAAGTTCGTGTAAAACTTCAGAAGGAACCTGAGTAAGGTTACTTTGTGATAAATTCGTGTAAAACTTCAGAAGGAACTTGGGTAAGGTTGCTCGTGATGAGTCCGTGTAGGGCTTTAAGAGGAACCTGGGTAGGCTTACCTCAGGATAAGTCTGTGTAAAACTTTGGCAGGAACCTGGGTAAGGTTACTTTGGGCTAAGTCTGTGTAAAACTTCAAGAGGAACTTGGGTAAGGTTATAAGTTTGTGTAAAACTTCAAGAGGAACCTGGGTAAGGTTGCATTTGTCGCACCGATGATTACTCTGTTTAGCTTCGAGTGTTGATCATGGACCTGCTGGAAATTGTTGATAGTAATTGTCTTTCCTGAAAGGAATACAAGGTTAGTTATGTGCGATGCATTAGATGCATTGTGATGAGGTTCTCAAAATAACTGAGATTATGTTATATGTAATGTATGCACATGTCATGATGTATGAACATGAAATGTTGACGTAATAATCTGAGTCTGGGAAAATAAATCCCTGACTGCTGTTTGGAGAGTATGAGAAATGGTATTCTTGACTGCTATAAAAAAATCATAGTTCCTCTACTTCTGTTGGGGATGGTGAACAAAGATGACTAGTTGGGGATTCACATCCACTCGGCTGGTGAATATTCTGCCGGAAGAGACCCTGTCTGAGGATAACTCTGCGGGGAATAATTTTGTTGGAGAGGAGATACTCTGTTAATAGATCTGATGATTTGGAGAAATAAACTCAGCTGGGGATGAATTTCCGTTGCTGGTGAATAAACTTTGTTAGGGATTGAACTTTTGTATTCAGAGGAATAAACTCTGCTTGGGAGACAACTTTACGAACCGCTTGTGATTATGAAATTCGTTCGGGGAATATAGATGTCGATTCTCTGAAGGAACTTTGCTGGGGAACGTAGCTCCTGTTTGGGGAAGCCGATGTCAAAGCTTTAGTTGCCTCTACTATGTGAGGAGTGTAGATGCCATAGAGTCATATGCTGAGGATACGACAATGAATTTTCATAAGGACTTTTCTTCCCCTGTACCTGCTGGAGAAAGTGTCTGCGGAGGCCTTGTGGATTGAGTGTTATCCCAACTTATGAGGTGCTTGGTAACTGCCGATCAGAATGATAAGTCTTCTACTGATAGGCAAGTGACAAGATAACGGGACATAGTCGTACGCTTTAATGCCTAACTTTTTCCTGGACTGTCTTTTCAGATTTTCAGTCCACCGGGATACCCTTTTTTGCCCAAGTCGCCTTTTCAGGTTTTTGGCTTGCCGGGTGTACATATCTTTTTTGTTTTTATCCCTAATTTTTGCCCGAACCCTTTTGGTTCGCCGGGATGCCCTTATTTTTTCCTAGGCCAGTCAACCTAGCGGGTCTTTGTTCATGCGCAGTATTTTTTGACTATGTCCACGCTCTCAGGGTGTAGGGAGTTGTCACTGTCGATAGTGTTGTGTTGCCACACTACCAGAAGATGTTTGTTTGATCATACAAGATTCGTTGCTGGAATTCAAGCCCAATGCCCCCAAGTGATTCAGATGGAGATCTTCCCCTGGCTATTTGGAATCTTTGAGAGATTCCTTGAATCTTGACTTGACTGCCCCAGATGATGGACAATGATCATGTCGTGCCCCTTGGTTGGAAGTGTTTTTCCACTTTAGGTGATTCTTTTTATTGAGAAGGTTTTTGTTCACTAGATATTCGTCATGCGAATTTCTCTGTTGTTGAACAAATAGTCATATGCAAACAATATTATTTTAAGAATGCAAAGCTTATGTCTGTCTTGAAGTTTGAAAATTCATTTTTTAGTAAAACAAGTTTTTTTTTGTAAAAGTTTGATGTCAACTCAGGATTTACAGCAAGTCCTACAGGAGTCAGGATACCTTTTGTAACAGTATGCTTTCGAACTAACCCATGCTTCAGCTAGGACTTTTAAGGTTTATAACGTGGCCTGGTTCACGGTTCAAGAAACAAAGGATAAAGGCTCAACATTTATTTGTACCCACCCGCTCTTCGTGATGTTATTCAGTCATATGCTCAGTTAATTGTGCGTTTAGAATCCCAGTTGAGTTCTGGAATATTGTCCTTGATGTTCTGATGATGGTTCGGATACTGAAAGTTTACTTGAAAAAGGCAGTCATTTTGTAATCTTTTTTTTGTGTGGAGGATTTGTAGTAACTTCTTTTTTTGGTTTTACTATCCCTATCTTTTTCCTGAACTGTTTCTTTTGTGATTACAGTCAGCGGGATGCCCTAGTTTTTTTCCTTAAGTCTCCTTCATAGGTTTTGACTTAGCGGGCTTTTATTTTGAGACTATGCAGAACCATCACCGTCTTTTGATTTGGAAGGACGTCTTCGATGCCATTCATTCTGTATGAAGCGGAAGATTGCGACTGAATGCGCCTCTGAATTAACTGAGAAAACTACCCAGCCCCAGGTTATGATTAAGGGTTTTAATTAGTGTGAAAAGAAAAACTCCTACTTCTTTGGCTCAAAGGGGTTGACTAGGGATTATCTTCCTTATAACTCCACTATTTTGGATTTGAAACAACGACTGTACATCGTCAGCAAGGTCTGTTCAAAAGCATAATGTAGAGGTTGTGGTATCATTTTCGTCATCCTCCCTCTAAAGGCTTACAACATTTTAGTCGAGAGTTGAATATCACAAAAAGGAACGGAGTTTAAATATAGTGAATACGAATGAATTGATTCAGAACAAACATATGCAATGCATTGATAAATTAACAAAGTTTGACATGACTAAATATTCGAACAATCAAAAGAAAATTACAAGTTGAAAATTCTAATGAACGAAATGCCCTCTTGTTGGAACTTGTCACTTCAAATGGTGGGCCTTGGAGGATTCACAGAAACATTCCAGTTGACCATCTTGTGTGAATTCCAATACTCCTTCATCAATCAAGTCTTGAATTTTGTATTTCAACCTCCAACAGTCGTCAGTATCATGCCCCAGACTGTTGGAGTGATATGCACACCTTGCATCAGGATTGTAGTTAGGAGAAGAAGTCTTGGGATTTGGATGAGGTCATATCAACGTAATCATATTCATCCTTAACAGGTGTTGCAGAGCTTGAGACAACAACATGTTGAGTTTGGTAAATTTCCTTTTGGGCATATTCGGCTTACTCTGATTAACCCGTTGTTTTTGGCGAGGTTGTTGTTGGACCCGTTATGTAGTAGCAATTTGGAAAGGTCCACTCTTCACCAAACCAACCTTTTGTCTTCTTGGAGGTTGATCAATGACTTGGTCCCCGGCACCGACTGTTTGCTTCATATTGTTGTATCCGTCTTGATGAAGTTGGTTGATGATGGCTTTCATCTCTTCTTGTCTTCGGGCTAGGCCTTGGATAAGAGCCATCCGCCCCAGCATCTGGGTTCTCATTACACCTACCTCAGCTTGCAGTTGTTCTAGTCGTTCGTCCTTATTGTCTTTAGTACTTTTCTTGACCAAGTTCCCAACGAGGAGTGTTTTCAACTCTTCCTGCCCCTTGGCTAGGCTTAGGAATATTTCCCTAAGCTGAGCTTCTTGAGTTTGAAGATCTCTGTTATATTGTTTGAGAGCCATTGCGGAAATAAACAGCGAGAACATGAGAGACCTGTACTGGAAGACCTGTTATGAAATGATATGTATGATATATGTATGCAATGTTTTCAAGGATCTCGCGGGGTAAACAAGAAATTGTTAGAATTTGGTTGCAGCTTGATTGAAGAAACTTCATGTTGTTAAGAGTCCTTCTTCAAGAGTCAAGCTCACCATATCGAGTGGGTCATAGCCAATGACTCAAGTTATCGTGTTTTGATCTCTAGACGACATTGGCTAGAGGAAAATAAATCCCCTTTCCCCTTGCTAGACGTCTGATTTACCATACCCTGCATCACAAACCCTTGAGATCCTTGAAATGGTTAAGGAAATGTTAAGGCATGATGTTATGATGTGTATGCTATGCGTTTAAGCAAAAGTGCGAGGTGACGTAAGCAAGTAAACCCAACAAGAAATCCAAGTTATTTGATAAGGAATGTAAACAAAACTTGCAAGGAACTCATGTTGTCAGATAATAAAACTGTGCAAGTAGTTCAAGTTGAAAGCACACAAGTCACACAAATAGCCTTAGGTTTAGGCTTGCATGGGTTTTAAGGTAGTATCCTCTTGAAGTTTAGTTGGTTCAACCTGTCTTAAAAGTAACCGGGTTCTAGAGGATCTCAATATCACTGACCATCCTCCATCGGTCATGGTTTCAGCTCACGTAATCTTTTTTTGCGGCCGAAATATTCCGAGAGTATGATCTCAATGAGTGTAGCATCGAGTATCAACCAGTTCTCAGCTCTACACTGAGGCCAGCTATCTTGCTACTTTCTAATGGCCAAGTTGGGCGATTAAAGGTTCTAAGGTCAGTTTATGCTTGACGACACCATGCAGCGGCCCCGTATTCTCCTTGTTTCTCCATAAGGGATACCGGTACCAACCAAAGTGCCACACCAATGTAGATACTGCTTCAACCGTATCGGTCTATGCTGTACAGTTCCCTCACAATCTATTGCTACTTACCTAAAAGGTATTCCCCAGATCCGGGTGTAGGATCTATAGTAACCCCAAATAAAACCCTAAAAAATAAAGCACACAAAAAGCAATCAAGACAAGCAATTTTGATGACCTAGATCCTAAGGTATACCCCACTTATAAAATCCCCAACAGAGACGCCAGTTCTGTGATACGGTGGCAGAACCGATTGTTTGATGCTGGTTTGCGTTTTGCGTTTTTCTGTTTGCAAAATGTCGCGGTAAGCAAGAGTCGCCACCGAATTTTATTTCATCCAACCGGAAAGGAAAAAAGTACAGAAAAAATCCTTTTTCGAGATATCCTGAGTATGGGGGGTAGATTATAGAAAGGGAAGGTGTTAACACCCTTTCTATCCATGGTTTTCCATGGGATCTTAGGTACTTGATCGTCTTTTTAAATTGCTTGTGTGTGCCCTTTGTTTTTGAAAAGTTCAACTTCGTGATAACCCTTGTATCAGTCTTCAAAGGTGTGACGAAGTTGTTTTGAAAGTTTGTTTTGAAAAAGTGTAAATGTGAAATTTTTTGATTTGAGCAAGTACCTACTAGCATCTACCTACTCCAAAAAAGACCGTTTCTATCCTTGTTTCCTTTAGACAATTCTATCCTACTATTGAGAAATAGGTAGCGTTGTCGTTGGAGTTGTAAGGGTCAATTCGAAAGGGACGTACGATCACTAAAGCAATGTTAGGACACCTTGTAATAAACCTAGAGTCTTAAGATCATATTCGAGGCGATATTTGAGGCAACATTCGAGGCAACATTTTCGAGGCAACATTCGAATGGGACATTTGATCTTTTTTAGATAGGAGGGCAACCACTAAGACACCCTATGCTTAATGATTGTTTACCGAAGGCAACCGAAGTGAGAGTATACCCTAAGAGTGATATGTGCGAGTGATTTGTTTTCAGTTATTTATCTTTGCACATTAGGGTTTTCTAACTGTATTAATTTGTCATGCATTCTTGTCATACAATCCTATTAGCATACATCTAAACAGTTAAGTATCTACAAGAATTAAAATGCGGGAAAGTAAATCTACGCTATTACAAGGCTTCGGGGAGGGGGATTAATTACATAGCCAAAAACCCGAGGAAAAAGCGATAAGTAAAAGCCCTAAATTAAACTATTACAAACCAGTGAGCAGTTACAATAATATTGTCGAAATAAAATAATAAATGCGCTATGAATTAAATGCGAGGCGATTAGGGTTTTGACCTTTTGACTAATCCTACTTGCGATTGGTTAAAGAAAAATGTTTTTTGTCATGTTTTGTTATTTGAGAAAATAAGGAAACAATTAAATTAAAAGAAAATCCTAAGTTCTAATTAATTTTAGATTAAGAAAAATAAATTAATTCTAAAACCTAATTTTGTATTTTTATTTTATTTGAGAAAGGAAGAAAAATTAAAGAATTAACCTAATTTTCTAATTGAATTTTAATTGTGAAAGAAATTAAAGTTGCCCTAAATTAATTAAACTAATCAATTAAAACATTTGTTAAGAAAAATAAATTTTTTATTATCTTGATTGGTTGATTTAAAATAAAATGATTTTTGTGTTGATTAAAAAAATAATAATTAAAGAAAAGGAATTAAAGAAAAATAATGGCAAAAACCGAATGAGCCTGCTGTCAGCAGATCTGGTTCTGGCTGATGGGTCCAGAAGATGGTGGCCTTCAGAAGGGGAGGTGCACTGGACCTGGTTCTGGCTGGTGGATCAGAAGATACTGCTCTTCAGAAGATGAGGTGCACTGGATTTGATTTTGGCTGATGGATCAGAAGGTGATGCTCTTCAGAAGATGAGGTGCACTGGACTCGATTCTAGCTGATGGATCCAGAAGGTGATGCGCTGGATCTGGTCCTGGCTAGTGGACCAGAAGATGCTGAACCTCAGAAAGCGTATGTGCTGGATCTGGTGAAAACAAAGGAGAAAATACCAAAAGCTCACGCCTGGGATCGAACCCAGAACAATGAGCTTCTGACTTCCTTCTTCTGACCAACTGCGCTGGATGTTAACTTCTTAATACAATAAAAACAAACAGTATATCAGAAACAAAACCAGTTTCTAGCTAGAATAATGCGCCAGAATTTAAAGTGGCCAGTCAGGTTGTGACACGCTGTTGTCTTCTTCCCTGGAACCGTCGTTTTAGACTCTGAACCTTTACCTACAGACGCAGGTCTGTTGCTGAAACCTGTGTCATTCAAGAATCAAGCATATGCAATATAAATTCAATTGGGGACCATGGATCAGTTGGGTTTGAAATTCTGATCGTCATGGTACCCATTATCCGGTCTAATTTCACTTGAAAACCGAAACCCCAAATTGGAGCACAAAACCCTAACAATGGCAAAAACTTATTCATGCACTGTAACTCAAATCAAACTATGTACAAAAATAAAATATTGGTTATTTACAAAAAAAAGTATATTTTTAGAAAATGTTTTCAAAAGGTAAACAAAAAAATAATAATGAAAAAAACATATATTTTTTTCTATTATTTTCTAGGGTTTTTAAATAAAAGTATACATATTTATTTATATACACATGCTAAATAAAACAAATAAATGTCAAATAAATGCAAAAATGGGTGAAAAAATATTTTTAATATTTTTTATATTTGAGCAAAAAATAATAAGTCAGAATCAAAAAGAAAAAATAAAAAATGATTAAAAAATCACATAATGGGCCAGGGGGGTGCAAAATGGAAAAAGGGGTGCAAAAAGTAAGGATGACTCAGGCCCAACCCAAGCCATCATCTTCAACCTCCAGCTTCTGTTTGAAACAAAAAACGCGCGATCCTTGCTCATCCTACTAACTTCTGATTCTTTGACTTTTAACAAAAACTTACAACATCAATAATGTAGAGCATCAAGTCACGATTTCAAACATATAAAAAAGTTGTTCTAACTCTCAGAAACGAGGGAGAATTTCTCCATCCCCAATTTCTGACCTAAGTTTTCTTCCATGTTCAGGTCCAAAATTCTCATAGCACACACAATATAAATGAAAAGTAACTACATGGATGGCTTCAGGGCTATGAGTAGGACATGCTTTCTTCACAAACTTAAGCCTAACTATGCCTGGATAGAGATATAGAAGTTCATATTTTTACCTGTTCAGCTTGAGTCGTGTACAGCAATGGAGGTATCTTCAATGGAGTTTGAACTTTGGTACAGCTTGCCTGAAGTCCAAGGATGCTTCCCATATGCTTAGCTTGCTTTGAATCTCTCTGAATCAAGCTATGGAAGTCAACCTGCAAAACTGAAAAGTGAAAATGGAAAACTTAGCTATGGATGTTACAGCTTGTATCTAAGGCCTGGGATAGCTTCAATGGATGGTAGGGAGTGTATTGGAACTTGTTTGGGCAAAAACGCACGAGTGAATGATGCTGGCCAAGTCAAACTGCAGGAATGCCCTGTTTCTTGCAGAAAAATGGTGTTTTGATGAATGAGAAGGTTTGAGCTGTGGTTGATTCGTGTTTTAGGTCAGTTAGGTCATGTGAAAAGTGTTTGCAAAGTTTGCTTTGGCTGGTTCTTACAAGAATGAGAGAATGGTATGAGTTTGCCACTTTTCTTCTAATGTAAGCAAGGAAATGCAAGTTTCAAAACATGCATGTCCAATGCCCTAAACTATGTTGCACCTCTTGTTCTTGATCAGAGTGATTTGTGTACAAATGCTAGCTTCAAAGATCTGGCCCATGCCCCTTGGATTTGTCATTTGACATAAAGTGCATCTTTACAAGAATGGCAAAATTGCTTTTTCTAAATATGGATTAATCTTGCATGTAATGACCAAATGAACAAAATAACATCTTGGCACAATGGTTTGGCATTTAATTATTGAGTGTGAAGGGGTTTAGAGGCCTGTAAACCCTCACAAACCCTGCTGACTTGAAAATGCCAATGTTATGAACATGTATTTGGCTATGAACAAAAGTGACTTTTGCCCAACTTTGCAAATTCGATTCTCCCTAACCACAAGGGTGTTTGAGAAGTTATTGGACAATTTGGAAAGCTTGGAATGTGTACTACAATCCATCTTTGTAATGAAAATTGAAATTTCAAGTGGAACTATGTGAAAAGTGGCCATGAAGTTGGACAAAAATCCTGCCTAAAATAGGTCAAAATTTTTCTAAGTTAAGAATGTTTTACACCCTTGTTCCAAAAATCATAACTTGAGATACAAGCTTCCTTTTAGGAAACTTTGTGAATCAAAGTTGTAGATTTTGCAATGGACTATAACTTTCATGTTTTGAGTTTTGTTTAAATCCATTTTAATCTTGATGAAAAAATGGGACAAAGTTAGGAAAAAATAAGGAAGTTTCATAACTTAGAAAAATTCTAAGTTATGAAATTTTCTCATTCTAAACCCTAATTTGCAATTTTGGGTTTCTTGATGAACAAGTTTCATAATTTGACATGTCTTGATGAAAAATGAATCTTGGCACTTGATTTTGACCAAAAAGTCAAAGTTTGACTTTTCAGTATACAATCAAATTTTGATCAGTTGACTAAAAAATTCATCTGTCAATCCTGTGCATTTGAGATTCTTTGAACTTGTTGAATGGATCAAGACAATGCCATTGAGTTCTTGAGTCCATATGTGAGCTTGGTTTGCCATTGGTTAGGTCAAACAGTCAAAAATTGCCTTTGTGCAGCCAAAACCCTAAAAATGACCATTTTGCCCGTTTGGTCATCTGACCAAATTTATTGTGGAATTATGATCCAAACTTGGCAAAATGGTTCATATGATTTCATTATGTTGATGTGAGTCAAAAATTATGAAGTTTGACTGTTAATTGGCCACAGTTGACTTTTTCCCCAATACAGCTGATTTCTAGGTCAACTGTCCAATTGACTGGGCAAAGATTGGAATCAAGGCTTGAAACTTGGTATGGATAAACTTGTGAGACCAACATGAAGCATGAAAGTCAATTTGGGCATTTTAGGTCAAAACATCTTTGTGCAAACTCAAACCCTAATTTGGGTCAACAATGCAAGGAGGAGTCTTGAGCAGAGCAAACCCTAACTTGATCTTGAGCTCCAAGGGTCTTGTGGTGAGAAAATATTGATGAAATGAGAGGGCAGAGTTTGGGATACAACACAACCCAAAAATAAATTGGCCTGTAACAGATTCTTCTTGGTTATTGGGAGAGGAGTAACCAAATCACTTACAGTAGCAACATACAAAACATCGTCAATAGCAGTTATGCCTTTTTCGTGCTTTGATATAGGTGCAGTAATTACGTTTAGAATCTTCGAAGGATCGAACTCAATTTCCTTGTTATCAATCATGCCCTAAATTTTGATTTTCAAAGACTAGAAGTTATTGGTGTCGTGCCCAGGACTAGAATGATAGGCACACTTCACATTCGGATTGTACTTAAGAGAGGAGGTGTTGGGATTCTGAGGGGGATCCCACAGTGTATTAAGTTCCACTTTTAGTAAATGTTGTAACTCTTGAGACAATGAAATATTAATCTTGGTAAACTGCCTTCCCGGAGCGTCTGACCTACGCCTATTTCCCTATTGTTATTGTTGAATAGGTGTAGGATTAGAAATCAACACCGCTCCCACAAACTAATTGCGGTCATTTTTACCACGGCCCTTCTGACTATAAACAACAATGGTTTCCTTCTTGTTATTGAATGTCTTCTTTACAGTATTAGAAGACGCAGCTCCTGGAATCTTTCCGCTCTTGATACCACCTTCAAATTGTTCCCCAGTCAGAACCAGCTCAGTCAAACCAAATGAATAACTCTCAATTAGAAGATTAAAGAATGGACCTGTCAAAGTGCCCATGAACATATACACTAGTTCCCGGTCAGACAAGGGAGGTTTTACCCTTCCATCTAAGTCTCTCCATTTTTGGGCATATTCCTTGAACCCTTCATTCGAGCCCATGGTCATGTTTTGTAATTGCACGTGAGTCGGTGCAAGGTCAGCATTATATTGATACTTCTTATAAAAATCAGCATCCAAGTCTTCCCAAGTACGAATGTTGGTTCCCTCCAGCATATAGAACCACTCAAGTTGAGTACCAGACAAGCTTTCCTGAAAGAAGTGAACCTATAACTTTCTGTCAGCAGTATGGGGTTAGATTTTTCGAACATACAAACTCAGATGAAGCTTGGGACAAGAGACACCATCAAATTTAGCAAAAGAGGGGACCTTGAACTTGTGAGGGATGACTACCCCTGGAATAAGACACAACTCTTCGAAATCCATCCTAGGCACTTTCTGGATTTCCATGGCCTTAAGACGATCCTCCAACCATTTGTATTTGTCATCTGCAGGAGGGTACTGTTCATCGGAATAGTCTTCATCTTCCAGAATCTTCCCAGAACCTTGGCTTCTTCCACCTTCAACCCTGGCACTTCTACCATCTTCCTCTTGGTTGTTGTCTTCATCAGAGGAAATATCATCAGTTGGAGCCAGTTTAGCAGGACCTTTGAATCTTCTCCCCATATTAAGGATAGAAATTGGTTTCCGAGTCTTCTTTTTCTTGGAGATGAGCGTCATCATGTCTTTCTGTCCCTGTGCTAAGTTCAGGAGAGTCTCCTGGAATTAGGCGTTCTGAGCTTAGAGTTCCTTAACTGACTGTTCTAGATCCATCTTTTACTGAAATAAACAGTAAGCAAATGAGAAAACATGTGATGTTATCATGCATGATATGTGTTACACCCCAAAATTTTACTTCTTCATTTTAGTTACATGGCTTATGCTTCATCATACATATTCATACATTCTCATGGTAAGGATTAGGGTATTCTAGTCCCCAAGTTCTTCTGCAAGCTCTAGAGGATGTTTGTTTGCTCAATCAGTGCAAAAGAGGATCTCATATATTCAATATTTAAACTCTTCCAAGTTACAAGGGTTTCTTATATTGGTAGACATTTCATTTGTCACATATGATCAATAAGAGTTGGAAATTTGAAAACTTTGGGGAAGAATCACACTCCTACTGTTCATTTCTCAAGATTAGGGTTTTGGTCAGTTGAAATATTTGAGGCTTGTATGAGACAAATGTGTGAAGAATTATATCCTCATCATCATGTAAGACATCTTTGTTCAAATAATTTCTCAATTTTTCCAGGAGAATGGGGGTTTTTAAGCTTGGTCATCATCTCCTAACACAGAGATCCAAAATAGGGTTTTTGGTTTAATCAAGAAATCTATGATTTCTTGGGAAATATTTGATTCCATGCTCCTTAACATGTTTATGAGCATCTACGAATGAGAGTTTGACCATCAATTTTGATTGAAAGAAGTTCAATTGATCAAAAGGGACAAAATAATCATTTTTGACCAAAAGTCAACCAAAGTCAAAGTTGACCAAGTGGACTTTTGGTCAACCATCAATTCAAGCATTCTATTTCCATATTTCATGATCATTGGTGTCACAAAATCAAGTGAAAAGATCAAAATGGAGATAACTTGTTCAAGAAGGTATTTGGACATTTAGAAAGAAAATTCTAAGTCTTTAAGTCCTATAGTACTGAATTATGGACATTCATAACTCTTTCATTTTTTATCCAATGAGGGAAAATCTTGTATGCATGGAAAGCTTGAGAAAAAACCTACAAGTTTGTTAATGTGTACTCAAACCTCAAAAGTGAAGCATTTGTGAGTTATTGTGCTTAGGAGTTTAGGGCCTAAAGATGGTAAGTTTTCCCAGCAAAGGAGGCCTCGCGCGCGATATTTCATTTAACATGTGGTGGGCACACCTTCACCATCATTTTTCTTAATTAATTGATCATAATTTAAAAAATGTTTGAACATCAAAGTTGGAGATATTTGTGTCCTCTTAAATTTTTATTTAAAGATCATTTCATTTTGAGCATTATGGTGAGAGTTACAATGGAATGAACATAAGGGCATGAGATGCTATCTTTCTGGCTAGAACATTTGTCTCGCGTGCACATTAGTACAGTCGTTACATCAAAAACTTTGGTGTGCCCATGTTCATGGTAGTTCATCTTTTGATTAAAGTTTTAATTTGAAAATTGGTCAAAGGGAAATTGTAGCTGGATATGCAAGCTTCATTTGGCTCTTCGAATCAGGCCATTTGGCTCAATAATGAAGAAGATGTCATCATTGAAATATGAGCTCTCAAAGTTGACAATGTTACCATCATGCAAGCCATGCACATATGTGCGTGGTCTGCCTAGTCAGGATTGATCAGTCGTCACCATCATGTTTTCATGCTCAGATTTAAGGCATCTCCAAGCTTCAACTCAATTTTCTATCAACATGAGAGTTATTCCCTTTACTTTTCTCTTTCCATTAAGAATAGTCTTGAGCCAATTTATCAAGATCTTTTAGAGTTATTTTTAGGGGAAGGAGGCTTTATATTATGTGTTGTCATAAGCTTCAACAAAACATTTACACTTTTGCAATAGGCCTGATTTGTCACACGCATAATACTCATTTCTCACTCCCTTTTCACTCATCAAAATGCACACAAATGGTCAGCAATAAGGCAAGAAATGCAGGATGCTTTGCTTCACTTAAATCTGCTGCAAACTTCCAACATTGCTCTCTAATGGCTCCAAACCTCCAAAGACCTTTCTACCCCTAGCAAAACTTCCTCAATACTCTTCCTCACTCTATATAAAATCTTCTTCACCCTCATTACAAAAGGAAAATCTTCATACATGCTCCCTCACTCTCTCTCACAAGCTTCAAATTCTCTCTTCATTCTTCAACAAATTTTTGAGCTCTCTCCATTCTCTAGCTTCAAGCTGCAAATCCTTCATCAATTCATCATCATCAAAGCTAGAAGGATAAGATTCATCGGGTTTCTTGCTTGTTCAGAGACACCTAGTGAATTTACTTTTCACTATTTTAGGTAAGTTTTCATGAACTTCACATCATCATTTAATCGTGAATTTGCAATGTAGATCTTGTTTTAATCATGGTTGCTGGCGGGATCTTAGATCTGAAGTATGTACATGAGTGATTTGATGATGAATCTGTTAGAATATAGTTTGATTCTACAACCCTTGATTAGAGTTTGGATGATAACAAATACAAAGAACAAATATGCACCCTAAAAATTATGTTATTTTGTATGCAGAAGTTCTGACCAAAGCAGCATCAGAAGATAAGCTATAGAAGCTACACGCTGAAGCAATCAGAACTTGCGCTGAAGATTGATGACCAGAACTTGCGCTTAATTGAAGTAAACTCTGACTCTTAACAAAAGCATAATAATCTAAGTCATCAATGTGCTGAAGCATCAGCAGCAGGCTAGGATGAAAGATTCTTAAGCGTTACTAATAATTCAAGACAACATCAATTACAACGGCTTCATTCAGACAGGATCTTCTCCAAATGGAAACTGAATTAATGACATTTATCATGCTTAATGATCAACGGGAATCCATTTCCTATATAAACAAACTCATTGATCAAATCGGTAATGATTTTTCCAATACTACTTACGAGAATTCAAAAAAAGCTGTAAGCATACTCTTATTTCCATGCTCTAAATTTGTGTAAATTATCACAGTTGTGATAACAATTTTTGTAACCAAAGACAACAACACACAATACTCTTGTTTATTTGATTAAATTAGTGTTCCTTGAGATTAACCGGATTGTGGTTGTACTCAAGAAGACTTTAACAGTTGTTAAAGTAGTGATTGTAATCCTTTTGAGATTAGTGGATTAAGACCTCGTTGGAGAAAGGAGAAATCACCTTGACGGGTGGACTGGAGTAGTTTGAGATCAAACGAACCAGGATAAAAATATTGTGTCATTTCACTTTTGATTTCAAGTTTTCAATTCAACCCCCCCCCCCTTCTTGTGTTTTTCACTTCTTCAATTGGCATCAAAGCGCCTGGTTCTGAGCTTAAACACTTAACCGTGTCAGTACAAGATCCAAGCTTCAGAAAAACTCTATGGTGGGACCAAGCCAAAACATCAGCAAAGAATACCATGAAGACAAGGACATAATCAGTGGCAAACCTCCAATCTTTGATGGAGAAAACTTTGACTACTGGAAAGATATAATTGAGAGTTTCTTTCTGGCCCATGATGCTGATCTGTGGGACATGGTAACTGATGGATACACACATTCAGTGGATGGAAGAGGTCAGAAGATAGACAGAAAAATGATGTCTGACCAGCAGAAGCGTGACTTCAGAAATCACCATAAGGCCTGAACAATACTCCTCTGTGCTATCTCATATTCAGAATATGAGAAAATATCAAACAGAGAGACAACCAAGAATATGTTTGACTCTCTGAGAATGATGCATGAAGGCAACATTCAAGTCAAAGAAACCAAGCCCCTTGCGCTCATTCATAAGTATGAGGCACTCAAGATGGAAGATAGTGAATCCATAGAAGGAATGTTCTCAAGATTTCAAATTCTTGTTACTGAACTGAAGGTTCTTGACAAAGGATATTCTACTGCTGATCACGTAAAGAATATCATCATAAGTCTACCCAAACAATGGAGGCCAATGGTCAAAGCCCTTAAGCTAACCAGAGATCTCAACAAGATATCTTTAGAGGAACTTGTCAGCTCCCTCAAAATTCACGAGATAGAGCTAGAAGAAGATGAGCCTCAAAAGCAAGGTAAGCCACTAGCTTTAAAATCTAACAGAAAATCTGACTCTAAGGTTTTGCAGGCTGTGGAAGAAACTTCTGATGGATCCTCATCAGAAGAAGATGAACTGTCTCTCCTCTCCAGAAGGGTGAACCAACTGTGGAAGTAGAGACAAAGGAAATTCAGAAATCCTAGAAGATTAGAGAATCAGAATGAATCCTCCTTTAGATATAGAAAGTCTGAGTCTTCCTCTGGAATAAAAAGATCTGAAGGTTCTTCAGGATACAGAAAGCCAAATAACAAGGACATCATCTGCTATGAGTGTAATGAGAAAGGGCACTACAAAAGTGATTGCCCAAGGCTTCAGAAGGAGAAGCCCAAAAATAAGTTCTTCAAGGAAAAGAAGAAAAGCCTCATGGCAACATGGGATGATTCGGACACCTCTGAAGCTGACTCAGAGTCAGATGATGAAAGAGCAAACATAGCTATCATGGAAAACATGTTAGAAGACAATGAAGCTTTTGGTTCAGACTCAGAATCAGACACTGAAGAGGTATTTCCTGACTTTACCATTAATTTTACTAAGGATGAACTTGCAGAAAGTCTAAATGAAATTCTGGAAAGGTATCAGCAAATCAGAGTCAAATTCAAGAACCTGAAAAGGGATCTTGCCTCTGACTCTGAAAAGTATGAGAGTCTCGGATTAGAGAATTCTGAGTTAAAAGAAAAAATTTCAAAATTAGAAAATGATTTGCAAAATTCTCAGAAGGAAACAATCTTAGAGACTCCCAGTAATGCTGATGAGATCATCAAAGAGTATGATCACAGCTTTCAGAAGTTTCTAGCTAAAAACATAGATAGAAGCAAGATGGCTTCAATGATCTATAGAGTTAGCAGAAATGGCAGAAAAGGGATAGGATATCAAGGTAAGGTATCCACACCTAAACAGGCCATGGACTTGGTCATAAAATGCACACCACTCAAATCACATTTTATATATGGGCACACACATGACATAAAATACACAAGTAGTGATTATTCTGTCAAACCAAAATTCAATCAGAATTTTGGTAAAACTAACAAACCAAGACCCAAGAAGATATGGGTACCTAAGGATAAAATTATATATGTAGCAGATATCTTTAGCAGCAAGGCTAAAACACCAGTCATGGTACCTGGACTCTGGCTGCTCTCGACACATGACGGGAAGAAGGCATATGTTCCAAAGCCTGGAACTTAAGCTTGGAGGCTACGTGGGATTTAGAGGCAACCAAAGAGGAAAGATCATTGGCTCTAGAACAGTAGGTAATGGAAATCTTCCCTCTATAAATAATGTGTTATTAGTTGATGGATTAATGCATAACATGTTATCCATAAGTCAATTAAGTGATAACGATTATGATATAATCTTTAATCAAAATTCATGCAAAGCTGTTAGTCAGAAAGATGGGACTATCCTATTTAATGGAAAGAGGAAAAAAAACATTTATAAAATAAAACTTTCTGAACTAAAGAGTCAGAATGTAAAATGCCTTCTTTCTGTTAACAACAAGCAATAGGTCTGGCACAGAAGATTGAGGCATGTTAGTATGAGAAGAATATCTCAGATTAACAAACTCAATCTGGTAAGAGGACTTCCTAATTTGAAGTTCAGTTCAGATGCTCTGTGTGAAGCATGTCAGAAAGGTAAGTTTGCAAAACCTGCTTTCAAATCCAAAAATGTTGTTTCCACCTCTAAGCCATTAGAACTTCTGCATATTGACTTATTTGGACCAGTAAAAACTGCGTCTATCAGTGGCAAGAAGTATGGGTTTGTAATCGTAGATGACTGTAGCAGATGGACATGGGTAAAGTTCTTAAGACACAAGGACGAGTCACACTCTATGTTCGTTACCTTCTGTAACCAAGTTCAGAATGAAAAGGATCTTAGAATTGTCAAAGTCAGAAGTGATCATGGTGGGGAATTTGAAAATAAAAATTTTGAATTATTTTTTAATGAAAAAGGCATCTTGCATGACTTCTCTTGTCCTAGAATTCCCCAAAAAAATGGAGTTGTAGAACGAAAGAACAGAATATTGCAAGAAATAGCCAGAACAATGAACAATGAGACTAACATTGCTAAGATCTTCTGGGCAGAGGCAATCAACACAGCGTGTTATATTCAGAATAGAATCTCTATAAGACCTATTCTGGAAAAGACTCCATATGAATTGTGGAAGAACAGAAAGCCCAACATTTCTTATTTCCATCCATTTGGATGCACTTGCTTTATTCTGAATACAAAAAATTATTTGAACAAGTTTGACTCTAAAGCACAAAGGTGTATTATGTTAGGATACTCTAGACGCTCAAGAGGGTACATAGTATACAATACAGAAACACATATTGTTGAAGAGTCAATCAGTGTTAGATTTGATGATAAGCTTGATTCTCAAAAGTCAAAGCAGAATGAATTCCTTGCAGATATAGAAGTTGAATTCACAGGTACTGAATACAAATCATCAGAAGATCTCAACAGAGACGCTCCAACAACGTCAGAAAGAAATTCTACAAGCAATCCATCACCTTCAGTTTATCAACTTCAGAAGAGTCTATCCAGAAGCAGCATGGCTCACCTAGAAGATAAAATCCTGGGAAAGAAGGATGATTCAATCAGAACAAGATCAACATTAAGAAACTCTGAAGAATCCCTCATGGGACTGGTCTCTCTGATTGAACCAACAACAATTGATGAAGGGCTTCTGGACAATGACTGCATTCTGGAAATTCAGGAGGAATTGAATCAGTTCACCAGAAATGACGTATGGGATCTGGTTCCCAAACCAAAAGGATTCAACGTCATTGGAACAAAGTGGGTGTTCAGAAACAAACTGAACGAGCAAGGAGAAGTCATCAGAAACAAAGCACGACTGGTAGCACAAGGTTATAGTCAGCAAGAGGGGATAAACTATAAAGAAACCTTTGCTCCAGTCGCCAGGTTAGAATCTATCAGACTTTTAATATCATTTGTTGTAAACAATGGCATCACTCTATATCAGATGGATGTCAAAAGTGCATTCCTAAATGGCTATATAGATGAACAGGTATATGTGCACCAACCCCCTGGTTTTGAGAATTCCAAACACCCAGAATATGTTTTCATACTAAAGAAGTCACTCTATGGTCTGAAACAAGCTCCCAGAGCTTGGTATGAAAGACTAAGTAACTTCCTGTTAGAAAAGGAATTCACCAGAGGGAAAGTGGACACAACCTTGTTCTGTAAGACATTTAAGAATGACATTTTAGTATGCCAATTTTTGTTGATGACATCATCTTTGGATCTACTAAACCCTCTCTGGGAAGAGAGTTTGCTAAGTGCATGCAGGAAGAGTTTGAAATGAGCTTAATGGGGGAACTCAAATTCTTTCTGGGCATTCAGATAAACCAAACTCCAAAAGGAACTTACATTCATCAGAGCAAATATGTTAGAGAACTTTTGAAGAAATTTGATCTCTCAGAATGTAAGCCCTCAAAGACTCCAATGCACCCCATGTGCATTCTGGAAATGGAAGGGGTAAGTAAAAAGGTAGAGCAGAAAGTCTACAGAGGTATGATTGGTTCTCTCCTTTATCTGACGGCTTCAAGGCCTGACATTTTATTTAGTGTTTGCTTATGTGCTAGACTCCAATCAGATCCTAGAGAAACTCACTTAACAGCAGTTAAGCGAATTTTCAAGTATCTGAAAGGTACTACTAATCTGGATATGTTTTATAGAAAATCAAATTATTACAGTTTAGTAGGATATTGTGACGCCGATTTCGCTGGAGACAGAGTAGAACGTAAAAGCACTTCTGGAAGCTGCCAGTTTTGGTGAGAAAATCTGATCTCGTGGACCAGCAAGAGACAGTCCACAATAACACTATCAACAACAGAAGTTGAATACATAGCAGCCGCTGGATGTAGCATGCAAATGCTCTGGATGAAAAGTCAACTTGAAGACATCAACATATTTGAGACAACATTCTCATCCTCTGTGATAACACTTCTTCTATATGTCTCAATAAGAATATTATTTTGTATTCTATGGCTAAGCATATAGAAATAAAACATCATTTTATTAGGGAATATATTCAGAAAGGGATTCTAACCTTAAAATTAATTGACACAGACCATCAATGGGCTGATGTTTTTACAAAACCTCTTTCTGAAGATAGGTTCAACTTCATTCTGAAACATCTCAGCATGAAGTTATGCCCTGAATAAAATGTTTTATTTTTATCTTAACCCTCAAAACTTTATTATTTTCTGTGAACAACTGATCAACCTGTCTTCAGAGTTTAGAAGTACAGATTGCATCAGAATCTATCCAGGAAGATCTGAACGTTTCATTTCAAAGATATAGGCGTGCAGTTCACAACATCAAACACTTGTCATCCTCTCACCTACTACCTTTTGAAGCTGAACACACGTTCAATTTCTAAAAGGTCCAAGGCCTTGAATGGATGCATTGAGACACTTGTCAAGGGTAACCGTTCAGTATCTTTCTAAATCCCCTAATTTCAGGTGTCATTAATGCATATAATCATGACTAATTTTTCTTTTTCTTACTGCTTACGTTTTCAAGAAAGCTATTTAAATTCAAAATTACTTTTTACATTCATTCACTTTTACTCTCATCAATATTTTATCTCATTTCAAGTTCTTGCTTTCAAAAACCCTCTTCATCTTCCTCAAAATCCCGTGTGAATAATGGCTTCATCAAGTCTCAAAAATGTCAGTGCTCATGAATCTGCTTCAACAGAACAATATGAAGAACCCCATAGAACGCTCCTCACACCTATTGATAATCTGGAAGTTCCCTCTGAACTGATTATTGATTTTGAGAGCTTGCAAGAAAATGGCTTCAACCTGTATGAAGACGTTACAACACAAGGATGGAACAGGTACTTTGACCGTCTGTTTGGTCCAACATTTCCCATTCTTGTCAAAGAATTCTGGATACATGCTTCTTCTTCAAATAACCTGGTTACTTCTTATGTAATGGGGAAGAAAGTTGCGAATAAAGAAGATCTTATTGCAAAGCTTCTTGGACACAATGGTGGTGGTGTCAGATGCATTGACATGACTGAGAGATGCTCTAACCTAAGATCAATTGCAAAGGAAATTTTTACTTCTGGACAACCCTCCAGTAAAATCAGAGATTTGAAGGATCATCACAGAATCTGGGCCAGAATCATTTTGGGATGCATCCATCACAGGAAGCCTACAAGCTCTCCTGATTATATTAATATTGATCAGTAATTTCTGATCTATTTCATTGCTAAGAAGACAAAGGTAAATCTTCCACACTTGCTCTTCAACCATCTCAGAACAAGTGTGAAGGAAACCATAAAAGACGAAAGGACCAAGAGGTATTGGAATCCCTTAGGAAGGATGATATCAGATATTCTAACAAAGAACAGACTGATAAAACATCTAACGAAGGCTCAGGAAATAAGCTCATTGGAAGCAACTGTTGGGAATCCCCTGAACGCCAAAAATATGAAGAAAATGAAGATCATTGAGAATATCAAGAAGGAACCAACTGTTACTGCTCATGAGACCATTACTTCAAGAAGGATACCTCTGAAGGATTTTCCTTTACTTTCTAAGAGATTCTAAACCAGAAATAATACTCAGATATCTCTTTGCTTCTGGAACTTTTCATTGCATTATGTTTTAAATATAATACATCTATTTTGGCTCTAATTATATTTCCTTTTTGATACTTGACAAAAAAAGGGGAGAAAGTAAGATATTTTCAATAATGGTTTACCAGGACAAAAGTCTCAAACATTATGAATTATTTAACCTCTACTTTCTAAAAGGTTTGAACAGGAACAAATTCTGATAGGAGATGCAGCTAAAACTCTAATGAGAAGGAACTTAAGGGAAGTAATCAACTTAGGGGGAGTTTCTCTTATACCTTTTGTTCTTTATTTTTCATTGAAAATTCTAGTTTTTGTCATCATCAAAAAGGGGGAGATTGTTAGAACATAGTTTAATTCTACAACCCTTGATTATATTTTTGATGATAACAAATACAAAGAACAAATATTCACCCTAAAAATTATGTTATTTTGTATGCAGAAGTTCTGACCAAAGCAGCATCAGAAGATAAGTTATAGAAGCTACATGCTGAAACAATCAGAACTTGCACTGAAGATTGATAACCAGAACCTGTGCTTAAGTGAAGTAAACTCTGACTCTGAACAAAAGCATAATAATCTAAGTTATCAATATGTTGAAGCATCAACAGCAGGCTAAGATGAAAGATTCTGAAGCGTTACTAATCATTCAAGATAGAATCAATTACAACGACTTCATTCAGACAGGATCTTCTCCAAATGGAAACTGAGTTAATGACATTTATCATGCTTAATGATCAACGGGAATCCATTGCCTATATAAACAAACTCAGTGATCAAATCGGTAACGATTTTGCCAATACTACTTACGAGAATTCAAAAAAAGCTGCAAGCTTACTCATCATATTTCCACGCTCTAAATTTGTGTAAATTATCACAGTTGTGATAACAGTTTTTGTAACGAAAGACAACAACACACAATACTCTTGTTTATTTGATTAAAACAATGTTCCTTGAGATTAACCGAATTGTGGTTGTACTCAAGAAGACTTTAACAGTTGCTAAAGTAGTTATTGTAATCTTTTTGAGATTAGTGGATTAAGACCTCGTTGGAGAAAGGTGAAATCACCTTGACGGGTGGACTGGAGTAGTTTTAGATCAAACGAAGCAGGATAAAAATATTGTGTCATTGCGCTTTTGATTTCAAGTTTTCAATTCAACCCCCCCCCCTCTTGTGGTTTTCACTTCTTCAGAATCGTGGTTGCAAGTTGATTAAACTTTGATTGAAACAATTCTTTCATGCTCAGATTTCTGCTTAATCTTACATTGGTTGTGAAATCTATGTTCATCTTGTTGTTCTTCACATTTTCATAATGAACTTTGATGTTTGGATTTAGTGATTTGGTTCAGAAACAAGAGAGATCAATGGATCTGAAGTAGCATGGTTGAATTCTAATTTTGCAAATTAAAAATATGTTGGATTCAGTAGTTTTCACACGCAATTTTCTCCATTCTTCATGAATAATTTTTGAAAATTCTTGATCCTATGATGATCTACTTCATGTGATCTTTAATTTGGTTGCAAATCCGTACGTCTTCATCAAGAATCGAAGAAGATATGAAGCTGTGAACATCACCATGCATAATTGTTTTTCTCTTACGGCATAGTTCATCATTACAGGGACGATTAGGTGGCATTTCTTAATTGAACATGAACTAAGCTTCTTTTACAGTGCATTTTGTTTGAAACAGGTGTAATAGATCCCATTTTATTTGAATTTTTATTCAATTTTATTTGTTTTCTTTAATTTGGTTTTAATATTTTTATTGATTCAAATATCATCACAAAAATATTCTAAACTTCTTTTTAGTATATTTTCATATTATGAATTTTTATTTCATATTTTCATCACTTTTGTATGATTAAATAAGTCAATTAGTTTAATTAGGATTTTAATCATTTTTTAGGTTTTAAATTTTTATTTTCTAATTTTCACTAATATAAAAAATCCCCTAAAAATATATTAGGTTCTATGTTGAATATAATTCATAGAAATAATTTTGTTTGATTTTATAAAAATTTGTGATAAGAAAATAAAATCAACCTTTGGCAATATCTTGCTTTATTTACTTTTTTTGGTATTATGTGAAAATAATTTTATTTTGGTATCTTCCTCTAACAATAAAATTCCATAAAAATAATTTTACCAACCCTTAGGTATTGAACCAATTTACTATAGTTTTTTTATTGATTTTCCATTTTTATTTTCCTATTTTTCTAAATTTTAGAAACTAATATTAGTTTTGACCTTTCTTTTTTCTTAGGCCTTAAGAAATATTTTAAAACCTAATTTCCTCTACTTGAAAAATCAAAGAAATTATGTTTAACTTCCTTGGATGTTTTAAAACCATAAAAATCATTTTTTTTGTTAATTTTAGCTTTTGATTTTGCATTTTTTCACAAATATTATGCTAAAGCTCTCTAGTTTTACCCCTTTATTAACTAGTCTTAGTAGTTCCTAATCATTTATAACCCCTCAATCAAATCCAAGGACTATTAATCATGTTCTTGAATTCTACAAGCCTTTAGAAAGTTAGGTTTTAATTGGCTCAATTTTTACAAACTTTTCTTCATTTGTTTCAAATTGATTTTGATTAGGGAACATATTAGGGTTTCATCTTGACCATTTTCTTATGTTTAGAAGTTTATGGTTTGATTCTATATTTCCTCATTCTCTCATACCTCAAGCACCTTTTTATCCTATCCAATCAAGGTTACTTCTTATCCACCTTTCTTGGTGTGCTTAAGATTTTCATCCCTTGCTTTGTTTGATAGTGTTGACTGATCTTGATGCTTAGCCATCTCTTTCCTCTTCTTTAAGTAGACCCACTTCTTGTATCCTCCTCTTAGGTTTTCAATTCACTCTACTGCAAGTGTAAATTGAATAGACCTAAGGCTTATATCCATATATGCCAACATAGGATAGAAATTCCCCTTCAAAATTCAAACTATAGGATAAATCATTGTATGATAACATTAGGGATAGATTTAGGTTAGTCTCCACTTAGACTTTTCTTTCCCCTTTTGCATTTGCATTTAAAAGAAACTTCTCTTTCTGGCAAACTTCAAAACACTTAAAGATTACTAATGAGAGTCATACTTTTTTTGAGCATGGGAAATAATAAGCGGTTTTCTTCTCGATCTTATTTTTTTTCCATTCTAAGCTTTGGTATGGTTCAAGTCTCAAAGACATATTTCATGAATAAGTGGAGAAATGGCAAACATCTCTCTCTTGAGATCAAATAACTGTCATATGCAACAAAAACACCAACCAATGCAAACTCTTTTTCCTTTGGGCTTTTCTTTCAAACTGTTTTCAAAAGAACATGTTAATTCACTTTTGTGTTGATGTATAGGTCTCCAAAGGTCGAGTTGCGCCAGAAGGCGTAATTAATATTGTTCATTAAAAAATACAAACCAAAAAAAAATTTGAAGCCGAACTACGACTACTCTGATTCCTTAAAAGGGATACATGGGTGTTGTACCCCAAAATTTTCCCTATCACTTATCAATATTTTTGCTCATAAGATCTCCTTGGGCTCAAGACTGCACTAGGGTTTGATCAGCTTAAGACACCTCTTTATACACTGATGACCCAAAACTAGGGTTTAAGTTTGCACAAGGACATTTGAACGTCCAATTCCCCATATTACTTTTATGGATCATTATGGACCCCCAAGATCACTCATGTCAAGTTTCAAGCCTTGGATCCCATTTTTGCTCAATCAATTGAGCAGTTGACCTAAAAATCAATTGTATTGGGGAAAAGTCAACTATGGCCAATTTACAGTCAAACTTCTTAATTTTTGATCCATACCAACATTTTAAACTTATATGTATCATTTGATCAAGTTTGGACCACAACTCCTCAAGAAATTTGATCAAATCCCCAAAAGGGCAAAATGGTCAAAATTAGGGTTTTGACTAAGAAGGGGCAATTTCTGATTTTTGACCTAGAAAATGATCAATTGGTTTAAGGCATGATCTCAAGAGTCCAGTTGCATCATTTTGACCTAATGGCATGGTTCAAAACATTGCAAGTCCATTGGATTGACAGATGAATTTTTCAGTAAACTGATCAAAATTCAACTGTATACTGAAAAGTCAAACTTTGACTTTTTGGTCAAATTCAAGTGCCAAAGATCATAATTCATCAAAACGTGTCAAAATATGAAACTTATTCATCAAGAAATCAAAAATTCAATATTTCATTTTGAAAATTCAAAATTTTCTAAACTTAAAATTTTTTCTAAGTGTTGGAAATTTCATGTTTTTTCATAACTTTGAACAAAATATTCACCATGATGCAAGATGATTCAAGAGAAACTTCCAACATGAAAGTTGTATATCTCCATGAAATATAAAACTTTGCTTTACACAACTCCTTCCAAAAATCTTGGATCTCATGTTATAATTTTATGAACATGTGGTCATGAAACTAAATACTTAGTGAAATTTTGCCCTAATTTAGTCAGGATTTTGACCTAACTTCATGGAACTTTTTCATATAGTTCCAAGGGGAATATTCAAAAGAAATTCAAATATGGGTTGTAGAGCACATTGCAAGCTTTCCAAAATGTCAAAGAACTCCTTGAGATCATTCTTGAGTAGGGAGAATTGAAGAGATGAAGTTAGGGTTTTGTCACTTGAATTACAAGTCAATTTTGATGAACACATGAACCAAATCAATGCTAGGCTGCATAATCTTTGCTTTAAAGGCCTCAAAAACTTGTTTGTCACTCCATAATTAAATTTTTACAAATCTATTAGGGCTTTGATCCAAGCAGTTGAGCTATTATCCAAGTTGCATTTCCATTAATGGCACAAAGTTAACATTGTCATTCTTGTAAAGCAAGCTTTTTGCATAAAGTTCATTCTTGAGCTAGTAACTTGTTCCCTTTGATCACACTCCATCCACAAAGTCAGAAGCAAGCTTGTTTAAATCATAACCACTCTATCTTAGCAATTACACAAATCTTTGAAACTTGAATTTCTTAAAAATCACATGTTATGCATAAACTTGTGATTTTGAATTCTGATCAACAAGAGGTCTCCAAACCTGTTACTTATAAATAGAGTCACTATTTGTGAGCTAGAGGACGAGCTGAAGCACCCTGAAATACACCAAAACTCTCTCAAATCAGAAATTGCCCAAAAACTCTATTGTTGCACAGTTTCTGACCTTGAACTTCAAACTCACATTTCCCTTGTGCGTTTCTTGGCCTTTTAGTTTCTAAAGCTTTCTTACATCAAGTGTAACCTATCCCTGTCCCTGTTTCATTACTGTAACATCATTTACCATATCCTCCATAACCAAAAACATAGCGTTTCACATTGACTTCTCCAGGTCATTTCAGTCACTCTCAACTCAAGCAAACCATTGCATTAGCTTCCTAGGACCTCAAGGAAGCTAACCTGATCATTACCATCACTTGAAACAACCTCAAACTCCAAACACGATTTCCAGTTTTGAGGTAAGTTTTCTCAACTTGGAACTCTTCATACAGGCATCATCAATAGTTTATTTGTGAACAAAACATGTAGATATCATTGCCCTGAAGCTAACCATGTCCATAGTTTCCATTAATTTTACTTGAGCTTAGAGAATTTTGAAACTGAAATCTCTGAAATTTTTAGGGTTCAGATTAGGGCCATTAAAATTCATGCTTATCTTTGATCTATAGTTTTAATACTTTACATTTCTAGAATCGTGAGAAAATTTGCTACAAGTTTCATGTTTACAATTTTTATTTTTGATGAGAAATGAGCAAGTTACAGTTGGTCTGGGTGGAGGTTGAAGATGAAGTCTTCAGGGCGCGTTTTGCCTAACATATTTATTGTTTTACTTGTATTAACGGATGTAGAGCCACCCCAGTGGTAGAAGCGCGCGCCTGTAACCTATGGGACCTGGGTTCGAGCCCCGGTGGTACCCTTTTGCCTCTTTTTTTTACATATTTTTGCATTTTCTGATTGTTGGCAGGCGCTTGGGCTTTGTTGGGCATGTTCCTTTTTTTATTTTATTTTTGCTTACTTACCCCCTGCATGCTTTTTGGCACCCCTAGTCCATATTTATTTATTTTCTTTTTTTATTTTATTTTTATTTTTAAATATATTTTCTAAATAATAAAAAATACAAAAAAATGATATATTTATATTTTGACTTAGTTTATTTTATTTTTCTCATAAAAAATATTTTTATTAATTATACTTTATTTAATTTTTTACTTATTATCTTGTAAATATAAATAAAATTAGATTTTTGTTATTTTCTTTCATACTAATTTAAATACATCATTTTTTATATAATAAAAAGACTAAAATATTTTATAGTACTATAAATATTTTTAAGATAAAAATACCAAAAAATCCTTTTCTTAAATTTATTTTCTTTTGATTAATTAATAGAACTAGGGTTTACTTAAAATCTTTTCTTAATAAAATTCAAATTTAATTAATTTTTTTTAATTAATTAGGTTAAGACAAAATCTTGTTTTCATGAAAATCAAACAAATATCCATTTTACTTCCCATTTTGCATTTTTTTTTCTTTTTTGTACATTATATTTATTTAAATTCTTGAACATTAATACCCATTCAATATGGGTTTAATAGACTAATTAGATTTACAATTCTAGTAATCCCCAATAAATTTGTACACCCCTCCCCACAAATGTTGTAATAGCGTAGTAACTTTAAAATTCCGCAATTTATCGCTTTTATATATAAATGCTAGTAATTAGGGTTTGTATGGAAAGACTAAAACCAATACTTAGAAAACCCTAATTCAAGACAAAAACAAGCATGAAAATAGTACACTTGCACACAAGCACCCCTAGGGTTATTCCACTTGGTTGCCTTATACAAAATGGCCATATTACGCATGCGAGGTATCTTAGCAAAACCAAGCAAATACAAGATCATAGTCCCTCAATGACGCTATCTAAGTTGCCTTACAAATGATCTCAATCCCTCAAAAAGAATGCTAAGATACATTGCAACATTGCTAATCATGGTTATACGTGAAGTAGTGAAAAACACAAGAAGGGGGGGTTGAATTGTAAAACTGAAAATCAATGCAATGAACAAGATATTTTTATCCTGGTTCGTTTGATCTCAAACTACTCCAGTCCACCCGTCAAGGTGATTTCGCCTCTCTCCAACGAGGTCTTAATCCACTATATTCAACTGAATATTACAGACTGCTTTAACAACTGCTAAAGCCTTCTTGATGCAAACCACAACCCGGTTTGTCAAGGAAACACTTTCTTACAAAGAAGATAAATCTAAGTGTGTGAATGTTTTCTACAAAACTGTATCACAATTGTGATGTATACATAACTTAAAGCTTAGAAACTAGATTGCTAAACAATGATGAATAAGAGAATGTGTAGTGTTTAGCAAAACTGAGAGAAGGAAGATTTTGATCATCTTTTTATGCGTGTAAAGATTTTGAGAGCATTAGCCAATTCAATCTTCAAAGTCTTGTTTATATAGCACTGAGATGTTGAACGTTGGAGCAATATTCTTGATTCAATGCTAATAACAAACTTTCCTTATCGAGCAGATCTTGTCTAGAATGAGGCCGTTGGTATTAATTTGCTTTCAATGCACGGTACCGTTGCTTACTTAATTCAAGTTCTGGCTTGGCTCATTTTGACTCTGCTTAGCTGCTGATGAACTGTTGTGTTTCTTTATCAGAGTGTTGAGCGCAGTTTTGTTCATCAGGCTTCAGCATATACGTGAGTTAATCTTCTGATTCTGACATTCTGATATGGCAACTTCTGATGCTGATGTCAGGAACCAAATTTCTGATGCTGATTAGGTGATCTTGCTTATATCAATCAGAGTATCTGCAAATCAGAACGTAATAATTTAGGCAGCAGATAGTTCATACATGAATCATATAAATAATATATCTTTTCACTTTGTTATCATTAAAACTTAAATATAGGGTAGTAGATTCAAACTTTGTTCTAACAATCTCCCCCTTTTTGATGATGACAAAAACTAGATATTTTTTAAATGAAAATAACGTGAAAAGGTATCAGAGAGATGAATCAGAGTAAGAGGTTATCAAAGATAAGGGGTAAAAAGATATCAGAGTTGAGAGATACTCCCCCTAAGTTTATTACTTCCCTTTGATTACAAGTGTTCTTCAGGATCAGATCTTTTTGCCTTTCTTTGAACATCAGAGTATCAGAGTCTTTGACTATCAGAAGCTTTAGATCAGCATATCAGAGCAGAGCTTCAGATCAGCGTATCAGAGCTTTTCTTGTCAGAGCTTTGCTTTGGATCAGAGTATCAGAGCGGATCAGAGCTTCATAGCTTTTAGTCTTTAGAGTGTCCAGGAGCTTCCTTGTACCTGTAGACTTTAAGCAAAACAAATTTTTTTTCAAGTATAATAGAGTTAGAATGTTTGAGAATTTCTGTCTTAGTTAACCGTTATTGTTTAAAATATCATTCTTGTTCTCCCCCTTTTTGTCAGCAATCAAAAAGTGTAGGTGAGTGCTAAAACAATTAAGATCAGAAAAACTTGTCATATTAAAAGGTTCAGAATCAAACAAAACATATTCAAATAGTACAACAGAAAATCAAAGAAAACATGAAAAAGACATGAATGAAAAAACTAAGGTTGGGGAGGTAAGCGTGTGAATAGGTTCTCCAGCATGGCTTTGATCTGATCAGCAGTCTCATTCTGCTTGTGCACCATGCTGACAACAGTGTCAATCTTGCTATCCTGCACATCCATTCTTTCTTTCATCTTCTGGTCATTTTCATCCATCCTCTGCTGCAGACGCATGTCATTCAGCTTCAGCTCTTCCAGAGTCTGCCTGTCCAAGGCAGCTTGAGAAACATCAGAAGCAGGAAGCTTCTGAGAGCTTTCTGCAACATCTTCTGCTTGACTTGCTTCAGCTTGAATGGTCTTGTCTTCTTCTGGTTGCACCTTTGAAGCTAGCTGTTTCTCAGACCAAGGTACACTATCCAGAGGGAGCACAGCTTCCTGAGGCAGCAGACTTTCAACTTCCTTCAGCAGCTTGCTGAAGTTCTGTTGTGCCTGCTCATAGTTGATATCCTGTAACTTGAGGGCTTCAGCACGTACCCAAAGTCTGAATTATGACCAGAGCTGATCAGAAGCAGCTGGGTCAATCATTCCAGGACAGACTTGCTTCAAAGAAGCAATCCATTGCTGCACACCTGTTTCAAAATTCATAATACCAGAGCCAACATCTGGTTGTTTTGGTTTTGGGATGGCAATTTTGTGTTTCAGATCAACAAGACGGTCAAGGCTGGTTAAGTCTATGAAGGTCCTTTTGGGGTTTTCGGTGGTTTGCTTGGCAGCTGTTTGTTTTGGAGATGGAGTGGGAGAATCAGAGATTATGATTGGACTGTTTGGTGTTTTGGGAGTATTGGGTGGTGTAGATTCTGGTGATGATGGCAACTGGGCCATGGTAACTGTGGTTCCACATGGCAGCTGGATTGCCAGAGGTGATGGTTGAGGTGAATGAGGTTCAGATGGTTGAGGAGACGGAGTTTCAGAGTGATGAAACTCAGGTTGAGGTGATGGTGGATGAATTTCTGGTTGAGGAGAGGGAGACGGAATTGCTGGTTGAGGAGAAGTTGTTGGAATTTCTGGTTGTTCAGGGATAAGGGGTTCTTCAGGAATTGATGAGAGAGGTTGTTGTTGTTCTGGTTCTTCAGCAAATTGTTGTTGTTCTGGTTGTGGAGGAGGGACAATTTGTGGTTCAGAGTTTGGATTGGCGGAGTGATCAGAAGTGTGTTGATCAATGTCAGACAACACTTTGTCAATAGCTGATGTTGTTGAGATTGTTGGTTTGGGATGTTTGGTTCTGGGTCTTCTGAGTTTTAATGCCTCAGAAGGGTTATCTTCTGGTTCAGTTTCATCTATTGTTGGGATGGGGATTGAGATTCTATGAGAGGTTGGAGGAGGAATAGATGCTGGAATAGTAGAAGAATTTAAAACAGAAGCAGCAGATAAATTACCTCTTTTCTTGGGTGTCTGCTGGGATGATCCTTCTGAAGGTGCCTTCCTCTTCTTCGTCTTCTTCAGAGTCACTTCTTGTTGAGGTTGATGCAGAGCTTTGATAATCAGATTTGGATCTGAACCATCTGCCTTGCACGCATCTAAGTATCTGAGAACCACCTATGGTTTAGATTCTATCTCAGAAAATAAAGGAAAGTCACTCAGTGGAACTCTTTTGCTGGAGATATCAGCAATAGGAGTAGCTCTGGGTTCCTTTTGGATATTCTCTATCAACTTCATTTTCTTCAAGTTCTTCGCGTTCAGAGGTTTCCCAACTGTTGGTTCAATGGTGCTTAACTCTTGAGCTTCTATCAGATGCTCTATCAGCCTATTCTCTGTCAGAATATCTGATATCAACCTTCCAAAGGGTATCCAATCCATCTTTGTTCTTTCTTCTTCCCTGTTTTCCTTCACAATTGTTCTGAGGTGGTTGAACAGAAAATGAGCCAAGTTGATTTTTATCTTCTGATCAATAAAGTAGATCAGAAACTGCTGATCCACATTTATGTAATCAGGTGAACTAGTTGGCTTCCTATGGTTGAAGCACCCCAGAATTATCTTTGCCCAAACTCTGTAATGATCCTTCAGATCTTTGATCTTGCTGCTGGGCACCCCATGGGTGAAAATCCTTGCAGCTATCACGCCCACGTCAGCACATCTCTCAGCCATATCAACACAGTGGACGCCACCTCCACTGTAACCGATTAACCTTGCTATGTGATCCTCAGTGATCACAATCTTCTTCCCCATAACGAAGGAGGTGACTAGATGCGTTGAAGCCTTCGCATGAATCCAGAACTCCTTGACTAACATAGGGAATGTTGGTCCAACCAACCTGTCAAAATACCTTTCCCATTTCTGTGCCCTAACTTCTTCTGTTAGGTCAAAACCGTTCTCCTTCAAGCTTTCAAAATCAATGATCAATTCAGATAACACTTCAAGAGTCTTCACAGGAGTGAGGAGTGTTCTGAATGGCACTTGATACTGTTCAGATGATGCTTTCTTCTGAGGACCTGCAGAAGCATTGCTGGAGGTTGCCATGTTCACACTAAAAGGTTTTGAGAAGAAACTGAGAAAAAGGGTTTTGCAAGAGATGAACACAGAAAAACGCAGAGAATGCTTGAGAATTAGTGAGAAACTGTAAAGAATTAGAATGAGAGGTTAATGTGTTTAAATAGAGTTTCAGAATATTTTGAAAAAATAAACGTTTTTAAGAAAGAGAAAAATCATGATTGCATTTTAAAAGCATGATTACTTTTATTAAATGCTTGCTGATTTTGGGGGATTTGAGAAAGATACTTTAAAAAGGTTACCAGACATGTGTCTCAATGCACCCAATCAGCGCTTTGCCTTCTCAGAAGCGTGCACGCGTTCTGCTTCAGAGATTTGCTGATGATTGGATGACACTTGTTTGATGTAGTGATCAGCACGTCTGTATTTGAGCTTAGACTCTCAGATCTTTAGACTTGCATCTAATACAATCTGCATGTTCTATCTTTTTAAGCAAATAGCAGAAGTATTATCAGAGTATAGGAATGTTACTCTCAAAAATCTGGAAGTCTTCAAGCTGACTTTTCATCCAGAGCATTTGTGTGCTACATCTTGCTGCTGCTATGTACTCAGCTTCTGCTGTTGATAGCGCAATTGTTGATTGCCTTTTGCTGGATCAAGAGATCAAATTTTCTCCCAGAAACTGGCAGCTTCCAGAAGTACTTTTACGCTCCACTCTGTCTCCAGCAAAATCAGCATCGCAGTAGCCTACTAAGCTGTAATCACTAGATTTTCTATAAAACAAACCCAGATTAGTAGTACCTTTCTGATACTTGAAAATTCGCTTAACAGCTGTTAAGTGAGATTCTCTAGGATCTGATTGGAATCTAGCACAGATACAAACACTGAATAATATGTCAGGTCTTGAAGCAGTCAGATAGAGGAGAGAACCAATCATACCTCTGTAGACTTTCTGTTCTACATTTTTGCTTACCTCTTCTCTTTCCAGAATGCACGTGGGATGCATTGGAATCTTTGATGGCTTACATTCTGAGAGGTCAAATTTCTTCAGAAGATCTCTGATGTATTTGCTCTGATGAATGTAAGTTCCCTCTGGAGTTTGATTGATCTGAATTCCTAGAAAGAATTTCAGTTCCCCCATGAGGCTCATCTCAAATTTTGCCTGCATACACTTAGCAAACTTTCTTCCAAGAGAAGGATTAGTAGAACCAAAAATAATGTCATCAACATAAATTTGACAAACTAAGATGTCATTCTTAACTGATTTACAGAATAGAGTAGTGTCCACTTTCCCTCTGGTGAATTCATTTTCTAATAGAAAGTTACTTAGCCTTTCATACCAAGCTCTGGGAGCTTGTTTTAGACCATATAGTGACTTCTTTAGTTTGAAAACATGTTCTGGATGTTTTGTATTTTCAAAACCAGGGGGTTGGTGTACATAAACTTCTTCTTCTATATAACCATTTAAGAATGCACTTTTGACATCCATCTGATACAGAGTGATGCCTCTATTAACAACGAATGAAATTAAAAGTCTGATAGATTCTAACCTGGCGACTGGGGCAAAGGTTTATGTATAGTCTATCCCCTCTTGCTGACTATAACCTTGTGCAACCAGTCGTGCCTTGTTTCTGATGACTTCACCTTGTTCATTTAGCTTGTTTCTGAACACCCATCTTGTTCCAATGACGTTGAATCCTTTTGGTCTGGGAACGATATCCCATACGTCGTTTCTGGTGAATTGATTCAGCTCTTCTTGCATTTCCAGAATCCAGTCATTATCCAGAAGTGCTTCATCAATAGAAGAAGGTTCAATCAGAGATACAAGTCCCATGAGAGTTTCTTCAGAGTTTCTGAAGCTTGCTCTTGTTCTGATTGGATCTTCCTTTCTTCCTAAGATGGTCTCTTCTGGGTGATCCAAGCTGCTTCTGGGTAATCTCTTCTGAGGTTGATCAGCAACTGTTGTAGGATTGCTAGCAGTGCTCCTTTCAGACGTTGAAGGAGTGTCTGTGTTGAGAGCTTCTGATGACTTGTCTTCAGAACCTGTAAATTCAATTTCCATACCTGCAAAAACTTCATTCTGCTTTGACTTTTCAGAGTCAAGCTTATCATCAAAACGAACACTGATTGATTCTTCCATAATCTGTGTTTCTGTATTGTATACTCTGTACCCTCTTGAGCGTTCAGAGTATCCTAACATGATACACTTCTGTTCTTTAGAGTCAAACTTGTTCAAATAATTCTTTGTATTTAATATAAAGGAAGTACATCCAAATGGATGAAAATATGAAATGTTGGGCTTTCTGTTCTTCCACAATTCATATGGAGTCTTTTCCAGAATAGGTCTTATTGAGATTCTATTCTGAATGTAGCACGCTGTGTTTATTGCCTCTGCCCAGAAGGTCTTAGCAACGTTTGTCTCATTGATCATGGTTCTGGCCATTTCTTGCAATGTTCTGTTCTTTCGTTCTACAACTCCATTTTGTTGGGGAGTTCTAGGACAAGAGAAATCATGCAGAATGCCTCTGTCATTAAAGAATGTCTCAAAGTCTTTGTTTTCAAATTCTCCACCATGATCACTTCTGACTTTAACGATTCTAAGATCCTTTTCATTCTGAACTTGGTTACAGAAGGTAACAAACATAGAGTGTGACTCGTCCTTGTGTCTTAAGAACTTTACCCATGTCCATCTGCTATAGTCATCTACGATTACTAACCCATACTTCTTACCACTGACTGAAGCAGTTTTAACTGGTCCAAATAAGTCAATGTGCAGAAGTTCTAATGGCTTAGAGGTAGAAACAACATTTTTGGATTTAAAAGAAGGTTTTGCAAACTTTCCTTTCTGACATGCTTCACACAGAGCATCTGAATTGAACTTCAAATTAGGAAGTCCTCTGACCAGATTGAGTTTGTTAATCTGAGATATTCTTCTCATACTAACATGCCCCAATCTTCTGTGCCAGATCCACTGCTCGTTGTTAACAGACAGAAGACATTTTACATTCTGACTCTTTAGTTCAGAAAGTTTGATTTTGTAAATGTTGTTTTTCCTCTTACCATTAAACAGGATAGTCCCATCTTTCTGACTAACATCTTTACATGATTTTTGATTAAAGATTATGTCATAACCGTTATCACTTAATTGACTTATGGATAACAGATTATGCATCAATCCATCTACTAGCAGAACATTATTAATAGAGGGAAGATTTCCATTACCTACAGTTCCAGAGCCAATTATATTTCCCCTCTAGTTGCCTCCAAAGCCAACGTGGCCTCCAGGCTTAAGTTCCAGGCTTTGGAACATATGCCTTCTTCCCGTCATGTGTCGTGAGCAGCCAGAGTCCAGGTACCATGACTGGTGTTTTTGACTTGCTGCTAAAGATATCTGCAACATGTATTATTTTATCCTTAGGTACCCAGATTTTCTTGGGTCCTGATTTGTTAGTTTTACCAAAACTCTGGTTGAATTTTGGTTTCACAGAGTGCTTACTGCTAGTGTATTTAATATCATGTGTGTGACCATACACAAAATGTGAGTTCAGAGGAGTGTGTTTAATGGTTAAGTCCATGACATTCTTTGGTGTAGGAACCTTACCTTGGTATCCTATTCCTTTCCTGCCGTTTCTGCTAACTCCATAGATCATTGAAGCCATTTTGCTTCTATCTATGCTTTTAGCGAGGAACTTCTGGAAACTGTGATCATACTCCTTGATGATCTCATCAGCGTTGCTGGGAGTTTCAGAAATTGGTTCCTTCTGAGAGTTTTGTAAAGTGTTTTCTAATTTTGAAATCTTATTTCTCAGCTCAGAATTCTCCAATTTGAGACTCTCAGTCTTATTAGAGTCAGATTCAAGATTCCTTTTCAGGTCTCTGAATTTAACTCTAATTTGCTGATACCGTTCCAGAATCTCATTAAGGCTTTCAGCAAGTTCAGCCTTTGTAAAGTTAATAGCAAAGTTAGGAAATACCTCTTCAGTATCTGATTCTGAGTCTGACTCAGAAGCTTCACTATCTTCTGAGATGTTAGCCATGAGAGCTATGTTTGCCCCCTCATCATCTGATTCTGAGTCAGCTTCAGACGAGTCAGAGTCATCCCATGTAGCCATGAGACTTTTCTTCTTCTCTCTTCCAAACTTCTTTTTGGGCTTTTCCCTCTGAAGCTTTGGGCAGTCACTCTTATAGTGTCCTTGCTCATTGCACTCATAGCAGATGATGTCCTTGGTGTTTGGCTTTTTGCTGCTAGAGGAGCCTTCAGATCTTCTGTATCCAGAGGAAGAATTTGTCCTTCTGTATCTGGAAGAAGACTCGTTCTGATCAGATCTTCTGGGATTCCTGAACTTCCTTTGTCTTTGCTTCCACAGTTGATTTACTCTTCTTGAGAGGAGGGAGAGTTCGTCTTCTTCTGATGATGATCCATCAGATGTTTCTTCAACTGCCTGCAAAACTTTAGACTCAAATTTTTTGTTAGATTTTAATGCTAAAGGCTTACCTTGCTTCTGAGGCTCGTCAGCTTCTAGCTCTATCTCATGACTTCTGAGGGAGCTGATAAGTTCCTCCAGAGTGATTTTGTTGAGATCTTTAGCTAGCTTCAGAGCTGTAACCATTGGTCTCCACTGCTTGGGTAAACTTCTGATGATTTTCTTGACATGGTCAGCAGTAGAATATCCTTTGTCCAGAACCTTGAGACCAGCTACCAGAATCTGGAATCTTGAGAACATTGTTTCAATGGATTCAGATTCTTCCATTTTGAACGCCTCATACTTCTGAATGAGCGCCAGAGCTTTAGTTTCTTTGACCTGAACGTTGCCCTCATGCGTCATTCTGAGTGAGTCAAAAATATTCTTTGCTGTGTCTCTGTTGGAGATCTTTTCATATTCAGTATAGGAGATGGCGCTGAGGAGGATGGTTTTGGCCTTGTGGTGATTCTTGAAGTCACGCTTTTGTTGGTCAGACATTGTTTTTCTATCAATCTTCTGACCGCTTGCATTCACAGGGTGTGTGTATCCATCTGTCACCATATCCCACAGATCAGCATCATGCGCCAGAAAGAAGCTTTCAATTCTGTCTTTCCAGTAATCAAAGTTTTCTCCATCAAAGACTGGAGGTTTGCCGCTGAATCTGTCTCTGTCCTCATTGTTGTCATTGCTGGTGTGAGAATTGTTTCCTGCCATTGTGTTTTTCTGATGCTGGATCTTGTACTGACATGGTTAAGTGTTTTAGCTCAGAACCAGGCGCTCTGATGCCAATTGAAGTAGTGAAAAACACAAGAAGGGGGGGTTGAATTGTAAAACTGAAAATCAATGCAATGAACAAGATATTTTTATCCTGGTTCGTTTGATCTCAAACTACTCCATTCCACCCGTCAAGGTGATTTCGCCTCTCTCCAACGAGGTCTTAATCCACTATATTCAACTGAATATTACAAACTGCTTTAACAACTTCTAAAGCCTTCTTGATGCAAACCACAACCCGGTTTGTCAAGGAAACACTTTCTTACAAAGAAGATAAATCTAAGTGTGTGAATGTTTTCTACAAAACTGTATCACAACTGTGATGTATACACAACTTAAAGCTTAGAAACTAGATTGCTAAACAATGATGAATAAGAGAATGTGTAGTGTTTAGCAAAACTGAGAGAAGGAAGATTTTGATCAGCTTTTTATGCGTGTAAAGATTTTGAGAGCATTAGCCAATTCAATCTTCAAAGTCTTGTTTATATAGCACTGAGATGTTGAACGTTGGAGCAATATTCTTGATTCAATGCTAATAACAAACTTTCCTTATCGAGCAGATCTTGTCTGGAATGAGGCCGTTGGTATTAATTTGCTTTCAATGCACAGTACCGTTGCTTACTTAATGCAAGTTCTGGATTGGCTCATTCTGACTCTGCTTAGCTACTGATGAACTGTTGTGTTTCTTTATCAGAGTGTTGAGCACAGTTTTGTTCATCAGGCTTCAGCATATACGTGAGTTAATCTTCTGATTCTGACATTCTGATATGGCAACTTCTGATGCTGATGTCAGGAACCAAATTTCTGATGCTGATTAGGTGATCTTGCTTATATCAATCAGAGTATCTGCAAATCAGAACGTAATAATTTAGGCAGCAGATAGTTCATACATGAATCATATAAATAATATATCTTTTCACTTTGTTATCATCAAAACTTAAATATAGGGTAGTAGATTCAAACTTTGTTCTAACAATACGATGACCCACGCCCGTCTCGTTTACATCCAAAGATAGGGTTGCTTACCAAATCAATGGTAAGACAACAATGTCAAAGGAAAAGAAAATGAACAAGAAAGACATTTGAGTAGGTAGATTGCTCCTAATTACTTGCTCCATTTCAAAACAAACATCCTTGCTATTTTAAAAAACAAACACTTACACTTTCAAAACATCTTACAAAACTTGAAAACATTTTCAAAAGATCAACATCTTTGTATACATTCTTATGAACGAGAATCATTACAAAGATTGCCTAAACAATGGCCTCTTTACAAAATACTTTCAAAAACCACACAAAGCACAATTTCAAACAAAAGCAAGTGATCAAGCAAGTAACTAAGAGCCCATGGATAACCATGGATGAAAAGGGTGCTAATACCTTCCCTTTTCATAATCTACCCCCCGAACTCAAGAAATAATCTCAAAGGTCTTTCCTGTGCTTTTTCACCTTTTCTTTTGGATAAAAGAAAAAGTCGATGGCGACTCTTATTAACCGCAACATTTGCGATAAAACACAAATCCTTCAAGTCAGTTCTCCCACCGTATCACATTAGATATTGGAGTAGGGCCCGAACGAGCATAAATTTTATTTTCCCTACATTATTTCACCTTTCCTTTTGCATGAATTTCCCCTTGTATATCTTTTTAGCTCTTAAGCTTTAGACATAGAATTCTCACCCTTACATCAGAACAAACATAAGTGGATCATGTAAAGTACTACAAACGTGTGGGGTTCTAATACCTTCCCCTCCTGTAACTAACTTCCTTACCCGATCTCTATGGTTGCAAGACCAGGATTTCACCCCTTCAGGTTTTATCGATGTTTACCTTTCCCTTCTAGTAGGATAAAAGACGTTTGATGGTGACTTTATTGAATTTTACCTTTGATGATTTTTCGCCAGTTATTTCAGTTGGCGACTTCACTAGGGACAGATTGACCTACTGCTAGTCCATCCTTAGCAAGTCAGACCTAGATTATGGTTGCCTGCTTTCCTTGGTTGTTTATGTATTTATTGCTTTCCAACTTTATTTGTTTATATGCATTGATTTTATGTTTTCATGCATTTGCATTTTATTGTTTTCTATACTCAGGACACTGTTGTTATGCTGTGGGGTTGGGATGATACTTCTTGAGTAAAAAGGCCCAGTACCCAGGCCAGAGTGTACTAGGACACTAGGAATAGAATAGGGGGCATGATGGCTATAGGACATGGTCCGATTAGTGTAGTCATGTCATATACCACACTCGGATGAGGTTCAAGTGAAGGTACTTTCATCATGCATGTCTGTGTTGTGATAATTGTTACTTTCAGGCGGACCCATGATTTCTAAGTTACCCTTGCCTTACCCTGACCTAGTCTTCACCCGTGAGTGGTAGGGTTGATTTCTTATAGGTATAGTTGGTGACTTTGATTATATTGGTAACTCTGGTTCTGAAGGTGACTTTGGATCAGTTGGTGACTTTGATTATGTTGGTGACTCTCTCGCTATTGGTACTTTGGGTGATGATTATCATTGGTGACTATCTCGAACCTTTGAACCTACGATTTTATACAGCAGAACAACAATGTCCAGTATATTGGAAACTCTGGTCCTATCATGTTTCATCATAGCATATTTACTTTTCAAAAAAATATATATGTTGTACAAAAAGATTAACCTGCATATGCATTATCATTTCCAGGATTCTCCAGAGTTTTATTTTCCTCTAAGAATGGCAAACAACACTGATATCGTCATGAAGACTAAGAGGGATAACTTCAGCTACCAATTTCGTCCAAGTGTTTGGTCTTTTCTCGAAGAGCTCAAAGATCTCATGAATTGTCAGCAGATGGGTGTTTTTGGCGAAAGATATGGGAATATCCTATCTTTATTGGAGGCTCGTGTTGTTGATAAGGTTGTTCAGACTTTGTTACAATTTTATGATCCAGAGTTGCGTTGTTTCACATTTTAGGATTATCAGTTGGCATGCCACTCTTGAGGAGTATTCTAATATTCTCCACATTAAGGTTACTAATCATATTCCCTTCATCCAGGTCCTTGTTGAACCTGACTATGAGGCTATTGCTATGGTTCTTTTTTTGAACCTTAGTGATGTAAAAGGAAAGTAGAGACGTAATAAAGTCACTTGTGGTCTTCTGGTAGATTTCATGGCAGGAAAGGTTAAAGAAATGGAAAACAAGGGACACTGGGATGCTTATTATACATTGTTAGCCACTACCATTTATGGGGTTGTTCTTTTCCCCGAGATTAAGGAGATAGTGGAATTGGCTGCTTTATATGTCTTCATGAATAAAAATCTAATACCTACCTTTCACTCTAGGTATGGGAAGAAGGAAGTAGGGGTATGTTGTGTGCTGATGCTTTACAAATGGTTCATGGAACAATTACCTACAAAGGGACCATTCAAGGAAGACCCTTGTTCTTGGTCATCCAAAGTGATGACACTCACCTCTTTTGATATTTAGTGGTACAAGCTCAAGGTTGGTAGTGTTGAGATAATCTCTAATTTTAAGGGTTTCTCTAATGTTCATCTCCTAGGAATAAAAGGGATCATCAATTATAATCCAGTACTCTCTCTTCACCAGTTAGGATATGCCATGAGGCGTACACCCACAACTAAAGAAGTTGAACCTGTGTATTTAAAGAAGGGAGAAAACCTTGCATTATTTAAAAGAGTAGAGGTTGCTTGGGCTCACATTGGAAGGAAAGGGAAAGAGTTATTCAGGTTAAAGAAGGTGTTGGCTTTTAATCCTTATGTGGACTGGGTGAAAGAAAGAGTTGAAATTATTATGTTGCCTTTTGAAAAAGAGATATCCTTGTACCCTCAATCCACTAAGCTACAACATGATGTACCTAAAGAACGCTTTTATCAAGTACAGTTGGAAAAAGGGATCTTCATCAAAATCTTGAAGACTAAGAAATGGAAATATAGTTCTTGATAGAAAAGAAGAGAAAATTAGCTCGTCAACTAAAAGAATATGAAGGTAAAGGTAGTTCTGAAAGCAGGAAAAACAAAAGAAGACCCGGGACAAAAGACTTTTTTATATCTGCAGAAGAGTAGCAGATGACCCTTTCCAACACAGAGAAGAATCGTCAAGAGACTATGAAATTCCAAATAGCCAACAATAGAAACAAGGCAAAGGACAAACAATTGGGAAACCAATTCAGAGGTGCTATATTGGAGCTGGAATCAACAGAAGCTCAAATGATTGAGGTAATGAAGGATAATGCTAGACTCTGAGGGAAAATAAAAGAAATGAAAGATGCGCCTGTACCCATACCTCTGCCAGAATGCAAGGAGTGTGATCTCTTCTTAGAGAAATGTGTGTATTTAGAGGGACAACTATTTCCGAAGGATGTGGTGATCGATAGCTTCGCATGTCGACGAGATCGTGAAAAGACAAGGAAGTTATTCCCAGAAACCAAGAAGTGGACTGAAGAGTATTTTCGATAAGGAGGACCATTATACTACACAGAGATTAGAGATCCACCATATTAATTATCGCTTTTCTATCTTCTTTAATAATAATTGACCATCACCAGTCTTGTTGGATGGGATCATTTATGTTTCATTATGTATTTTGGATCGTTCTTGTATGAATTCACTTTTGATCATATGGATCACTTTTAGTGAAGCTATTTGTCGTTGACTATATCTCTTGTCGGTTGTTGATTATCTCCCTTATCGTGTTTGATTAAATGTTCCTAGGGGTTGAAAAAACTTTTGGATACCCTGGAAATGATAAAACATTTCATGCATGATCATTCATTCATGCATATCATATTATGACAGGTAATTCCTACAGGTTTCTCATCTTCCATTTTTTCCCCAGAAATTGCTACTACAAACACACACCGTTACAACACCAGGAATACTTCTAGAAAGAAAATGGAACAAGTTTAGGCAGATGTTGTTGCCATGGGTACCAGAATGGATACATGGGTTGGCCAATTGATGGAGATCATTCAAAACATGGCACATCAACAAGAGGAAATGAGGGCCATAATTATGAGGCGTACTGAAGCATTGAATAATGGTGGTGAAACTTTAAATACAAATATACTAAGGGTCATCGTCAACAATCCTAATGATACTTTGGGTACTCAGAATGTTATTGCGAATCCAGGAGGTGCTCGGAATGGGAATCTGGATTCGAATGTCGCTATGAATATTCAAAATAGTCTGTCTAAAAATCTCGGCGGTCCTGCAAATAATCAAGGTATCCTTGTGGTTCAAGTTGTGGGAATCCTCCTCCGTCTACTCATACTAGTTAGAGTATTGAACAAATTGTTGCACCACCGAGGCCTATTTGTATTCCTACAAGACATGTAGAAGAAGATAACTGGGAAGACTAGATGTCCCATGTGGATGAACCAACAGAATCCGACAAGAAATTGCATATGCTTGAAGAGCGGATGTGCATGTTTGAAAGTCAAGGTGTTGTAGGCTTTGACATGTCTGATTTGGGCTTAGTGCCTGGGGTGAAAATTCCCCCCAAGTTTAAAGTGCATGATTTCATGAAATACAAAGGCACTTCCTGTCCAAAGATCCATGTTAAGTCTTTTTATTGGAAGATGTCTGTGTATTCTGATGATGAGGAGCTATTGATGCACTTCTTTCAAGACAACTTAACAGGTGGCCCACTCGAGTGGTACGTGCAGTTGGAAAGCAATCACGTCCGAAAGTGGAGAGAATTAGTTAAGGCTTTTGTTATGCACTATCAGTATAACACATACATGGCTCCCATAAGAACCCAATTGCAGAATTTGTCCCAGAAGAGGGACGAGTCTTTTAAAGAGTATGCCCAGAGGTGGCGAGAGATGGCTGCGAAGGTTCAACCGCCCATGTTAGAGCAGGATATGGTGGAAATATTTAGTAGTACATTACAAGGCCAGTACTACACAACTTGCAGTACATCGGGAACTTTTGTTGAGATGGTAACACATGGAGAGCGAATTGAAATTGAAATTAAGTCGGGGAAAATCCAATATGTTGTTACTGGAAATAATGCTGGTAACCTTAAGAAGTATTTTGGTGGTCACCAAAAGAAAAAGGAGGGGGAATCCAGTGGGGTCTATTCTCAAAAAGGGAAAGGCAGATATCAAGGTTCAGATCATTATATTGTTGTTGTAACAATTCCAGTTGCTGCACCTCAGCACCAGGCATATGCCCCTAGACAGAATAATCAGCAAAAACCAAGAATGCTTCTTAGAAAGCTTGATGTTCTTCCCATATCGTATGCTAAGTTGTTGCCTCAGTTGCTTGCGTTGAAGTTAATTGAGTTACTTACATGCAAGATCGACCCTGAGAAATTACCAGCTCACCTTGATGCTAATGCCCAGTGTGATTTTCACTTTGGCGAGTAGGGGTATACTATTGAGAATTATTATTCTTTCAAGCACATGGTCCAAGACCTATTGGACTCACAGGCCATCATTTTTAGACCAGCGCCCAACATTACGAATCATCCTCTACCGATCCATGGCGGAGCCACTGTCGGTACCATCTTTGAAGATGGAAATGTGAATTTTATTATGGATGTTAATCAATTAATTACACCTCTCTCATTTATGAAGGAGCAATTGTCGAGTAAAGGTGTATTATTGGGTTGTGGGATGGATTGCGCAGTTTACTTGGACCAACCAGACGGTTGTTCATTGTTAAAGGATGCAATCCCGGATTTGATTACCCAGGGAGTTCAGCAATTTGATCATGTAGTTGTTAAGACTAAAGTGAGTAAGGATGAGGTTGATGTAATCACCATTCCTGTCAAGGAAAAAACCACTCAAGTACCTGTTACAATTCCGGTTCCTACCATAAAGCCACCTATAACTATTATCGTGTTTGGACCAATACCATATGATGGAAACAAAACAATTCCTTGGTATTATAGTGGTGAATGTTATCAACAAGGGCGGAAGCTTGTTACTCAGAGGTATGAAAGGGGTTAATCTGAAAAAGAGGAGTATGAAATTCATTACATCATTGGTGAAGGCAGAATTACCCGCAACGACCAGATTATCTCTCCATCAACACAGCCTGAAAGTAGCACAGGTGTCGTAACAAAAACCAGGGGCAAGCAGATTGTGGTCAATGGTGATAAACCGGGGAAAAATCCCCTATTCTTGTTTTGGATGATGAAATGGCTAAATATGTAGCAGAGTTAATGAGGTACATCAAGAAAAGTGACTACAAGATCATTGACCAATTGAGTTAGACACCCTCAAAGATATCCACCCTTGCTTTACTGAGGGATTCAAAATTCCATAGAAATGCACTAATGAAGCTTTTGGGGACCTCTTTTGTTCCTCAAGAGATATCTGTGAATCAATTTGAGGGAATTGTGAATATCATTTCTGCAAGTAATGGGTTGGGTTTTACAGACTTTGATTTACCCCTCGAAAGGAGGAAGCACAACAAAGCACTGCATATTTCTATGGAAATTGCAAAAACTACCTTATCCTGTGTACTGGTACAGGTTCATCTCTCAACATATTGCCCAAGTCCACTCTCCTGAAACTTGATTACGATGGGCTCTTGTTGAGGCCAAGTGATTTAATTGTTAAGGCTTTTGATGGGTCCAAGAGGACAGTGTTCGGGGAAGTCGACTTGCCAATCAAAATAGGTCCTCAGGTGTTTGAAGTCAATTTATTTATCATGGACATTAACCCTTCCTATTTCTGTTTGTTGGGTCGTCCATGGATTCATGGGGTTGGCGTTGTCACCTCCACTCAGCACAAAAAGTTGAAGTTCCTTTTGAATGGGAAGGTGGTCATTGTTTGCGGCGAAGAGGATTATATTATCAGTAATATGAGTACCTTTCGCTATGTTAAGGTGGAGGGGGAAATCCATAAGGCTCTGTGTCAATCTTTTTAGACTGTGCAGGTTGTCAGGGCCCCCCAATAGGAGGATAAGAAGCCCGAAGTCTCTATGTCATCTTATCGTCAGGCACAAATAATTGTTCAATCTGGTCATCCAGAAGGTTGGGGAAGAGTTTTAGATCTCCCTACTCAGATAGATCAAAAAGGTTTAGGCTTCGTGATTGTTCAGAGCATGTCAACTGCTACTCCTTCCAAGGTTCAAAGTATCCCTCCACCAATTCAGTTCATCAGCGATGGGGTTATCCATGAAGAAGCTGATGTTGTGAGTGAAGATGGTGATAGTGATTACGAGATGGATAAGTGGGTTGATCCTACTGTACCGGGTAAAAAGCTTGCTAACTGGTTTGCCGAGGACGTCATTGAAGTTAGCCGTTATGAAGAGTGATTTTTTTCTTTTATTTGTTATCATGCAATAATCCATGCGTCTTGCCTAAGATGTAGTGAATGTGTTGTAAGGTCACAATGTTTTCATTGCAAATTTATCATCAATAAATAATGTCTTTTGCATTCAAATATTTCTCTCCTTGTCCTTCTTTTTATTTTTGGCAAAATGTGAGTTTTTTATTTTTTAAATCTAAAACTAAAAATAAAAATAAAAATAAAAATAAAAATAATCATGCAGATTATGTCCCCCGTTAATCTCGAAAAATGTCGAGAATGATTCTGCTATGGCTCTTTATGACTTGAAAATCTAATCTTTCAAGCTGAAGAAGAAATTGAGGAAGATTGTGAACTTTCTGAAGATTTGGCTAGATTTTTGAGGTGAAAAGAAAATGTCATTCAACCGCACCAAGAGACTACAGAGTTGATCAACTTGGGAAAGGAAGATGTCCAAAGATAAGTCAAGATTGGGGCCACTTTAGAGGACAAGTGTCAAGAGAAGATTTATTGAAATTCTCCATGAGTATGCGAATATCTTCGCTTGGTCTTATGAGGATATGCCTGGGTTGGATACATATATTGTTATGCATAAACTGTCTCTTAGAGAAGAGTGTCCTCCTTCAGAACACATTCCAACGGGCATACTATGGCCAAGAAAATCTTGAGAGCAGGTTATTATTTTTCAACAATGGAAAATGATTGCTACAATCATTCCATGGTCTGTTACAAGTGTCAGGTCTATGCTGATAATATGCACATACCGCCCAATCCTATGAATGTCTTAACTTCACCTTGACCCTTCACAATGCGGGGGATTGATATGATTGGCCGGATTGTGCCGACTGCTTCCAACGACCATCGTTTCATTCTGGTTGCCATCGACTATTTCACTAAGTGGGTCAAAGCAGCATCTTATGCCAACATCACTAAGAAGGTGGTTGCTCGTTTCATCAAGCATAATATCATTTATCGATATAGAATTCTCAAGAAGATTATTATCGATAATGGGTCGAATCTCAACAATAAGATGATTACAGAGCTATGCGAGAGCTTTAACATAAAGCACCATAATTCTTCTCCTTACCGGCCAAAGATGAATGGCGTGGTTGAGGTAACTAATGATAATATCAAGAAAATTATGCAGAAAATGGTTGTCACCTATAAGGATTGGCACGGGATGTTGCCATTTTCTTTGCATGGTTATCGTACCACTGCGCATACTTCAATTGGAGCAACTCCCTTTTTGCTTGTTTATGGCATGGAAGTAATCTTGCTTGTGGAAGTGGAGATTCCTTCCTTGAGGATAATGAAAGATGCACAGTTTGATGAGGTTGAATGGGTTCATAATAGATTTGACCAGCTGAATCTCATTGACAAAAAGAGATTCACATTTATTTTCCACGTGCAGTTATACCAAAGAAGGATGAAAAGGTCTTTCAACAAAAAGGTACGTCCGCGAAACTTTCAAGCTGGTGATCTCGTGCTGAAGAGGATCTTTTCTACCAACAACACAAATGTTAGGGGTAAATGGGCTCCTAATTACAAAGGACCATGTGTTGTAAAGAAATTATTTTCAGGAGGATCCATGATGCTCACAACTATGGATGGAGAGGATTTTCCTCATCCTATCAACGCATATGTAGTGAAAAACTACTTCGCATAAAATATCCGCTGAGTTGACTAGCTCAGGCAAAAAAGTCATCCCGGCGAACCTAGGTGAGTATAGGTTCAGGCAAAAGTTAGGGACAAAAGAAAGAGTGGATGAGTGAAAAATAATTTTACACCCGCTAAATTGAACCTATCAAAGGCAATTTAGGCAATAAAAAAAGGGTATCCCGGCGGATTGAAAATCCAAAAGAGAAATCCAGGCAAAAGTTAGGGATTAAAATTGAATACTACAGTCTGCGTTGCATCTGTAAAATAAACTTACATTATTGTTAGGTTGGCTCGAGAAGCAGCAGTCCAATCAGTTATTCATAAAGCAAGATACTGAGGAATTTTTGAGGACATGAGAGTTGTAGCAAAGTTGTACTCGATAAATCCACACTCACATTGCCATCTTTGTTTTCTCCTCTATATACTTTGTATGCAATTGCCTCTTTTCAGGAATTGCTTCTTGATATAAATGCCTATTTACAGGCCAATCAATCAATAAAAATGATTTTTCGAATTGTGCAAATTTGTTTTTTATTTTATTTTACTGTTTTGAGTGCAGAAGGTGTTCAAAATTTTTTATAAACTTTGCATTTAAAATATTAAAATCTTTATAGAACTTGATACAGGTAAACAAAATTTCTTAGAGTTTCAAGTGTCTGATATGACGACTAAGGTAGCCACCCCATACTGGGGCATGTTAGTGTGATATACACTTTGTGCAGAATGGGATCCAATATCTCTAGTGAATGCTCGTTTCTGCTAATGACATAATCATGTGGCCCCAGCGAGGTTGTACCTTTGTTTGAATACGCTTTTTCTCTTCATTGCAGTTTGTTCATTCTGAAGGATTATTTATATCATCCCTGTGAAGTCGACATGTTGTGGCTTCTCCGTCAAGATAAGCCTTTGTTTTTCCCGTAAAGTGTGCATGCTACTCTTCAGTGAAGTTTGCACTCTTTTCCCCAGTGCAAGTCTTTGATAATGAGGTTTTGCAAAAATCGCTATCTCCAGTATGGTTGGTGTTATTGATGCCATCATCCAATGCTTCTTTGATGCTCAGTATAAGAAGTAGTTTCTATCCCTAGTCGAAGCCGAGTTTTAGGGATATTCTGGATGAATTCGCCTTTATTCCCCAGTGAAGCAAGCTTTCTCTCCCCATTATGGTGTATGTAGGAGTGCCAATTATAAACTCTTACATCCCCGATGGTAGGATATTTTGTTGAGATGTCCCCAATAAAGATTTCATCCCAAGATGTTTGTTATTCCCAGATGAAGATTTTCATCCTGGTGGTGTTATCCCCGGTGAAGGTGGTGTTCGACTCCCCGTGAAGTGTGTTTCCTAGGGATATTTTCCCTATCAAGTGCCTTGAAGAGATGATTGATCATCAAGGTTGTTTACTCCCTAACGGGACAAGTCCCTAGCTTTTTCTGAAGCAATATACATTGACGTGTTTTTTTGTTCAAGGGTCTCTAATCATTGGTAGGAGAGTATTGTTGTAGAATTCCCCAGTTGAGTTCCAAATTTCAAGTTGTGGTACAAAGGTTTTCTCTTCTTCCCCAAGTGGAGTTTATCACTTCTAGTTGTTATCCCCATTGTGATCTTAATAGATTTATTTTCATTCAAAGAATTTATGTGTTCCCTAGTAAAAGTCTCTACTCCCAGCGAAGTTTTTCTCACCAGGAGGGGATTGGATTTGTTCTTGAGGGAGTTGAGAGTTTAACTAGAGTTCAATATTATTTCAGGGTGGCGATTTATGTTCTTAGTTTTCCTCCTCATAAAGTTATTTTCATCCAGTAGTAGCAATCTTTAGAAGCCGTTGGGCCTGAATTGTGATTCCTCACTGGATTTCAGGCTGACCAGATATGCAAAGATCTTTGTTCAAGAGTTCATTGTCTTCTCAAAACTTTTTTGTTACCGAATGTTCCTCATGCATCGCTAAAACATGCATCATTTCATTACATCTACCAAAACGCGTAGCATTTCCATTTTATGGAGCATTACGCTATAAAAATTCAAACATGCATAAGTATAAGCCAATTTTGTTCACCTTTGGTAATCGGTTTGTTACGCGCTCAAAAATGAATTATCTCCACAACAAGCCTAAGAAGATCCTATTTTTCCCCCAGCGGGGTTTGTTTTGATTTACCACCAATCGGGTCTCTAGTGCTTTCCATGCCTTAGTGGGTCGTGGTTTTCCCTTGCAAGCCCTCATTGATTTTACTCATGTTTGCTTAGTCGCCAGAGAACAATATCGAGTCAGTGTATAACCTATCTGATTTCTCAAATATTCAAGTATCCTTGTTTTTATATGTGGTAATACAGATAATTGACACTTTCAAAGAATTGATACCCCACCTTTTGTTTGAGGGATATTGTAATTCTTGCATATTCACAACCTCTTCAAAGTCCAATAAGTTTTGGCAATCCTTGTCAGAGTACCCCTCGGCTGGTCTCTTTCTCCTGTAAAGTTTTCCTTTGAATCGGGGTTCACTTTTACCTTGGTAAAAATTCTCGTCCAGTTTTCCTAATTGAATCTGGCACGTAATGTCCCCAGTAAGTCTGCCCTTGGTCAGTGCTTTCCCTCTAAAAGTATGTCTTATGACCAATGTTGTTCCTATCGGTGGGTCCGCCTTTGATTATTGTATATTGATTAGGAGTCTACTTTGGTTGGTCTCTTTTCCATATATTCTACATTACCTTCCGTTAACTTTGCATATTTAGGTTCTGTTTTGATCAGTTACTTCTCTCTGGTTTATCCATTTGGATCGGGTATACCATCTTTAGCTTAGCTAACATTTCTGGTCAGGTTATGTTTTATCCATTTCCTTCCCTTGTTTAGTCATGTTTTGATCAGTTCCTTCACTCCGGTTCATCCGTTTGGATCGTGTTTACCTTCTACTAGCTTAGCTAACATTTCTAGTTAGGTTATGTTTTGATCATTTCCTTCCCTTGTTTAGGTTCTGTTTTGATCAATTCCTTCTTTCTGGTTCATCCATTTGGATTGGGTTTACCTTCTGTTAGCTTAGATAACATTTCCAGTTAGGTTATGTTTTGATCATTTCCTTCCCTTGTTTAGGTTTTGTTTTTACCATTTCCTTCTCTCTGGTTCATCCGTTTGGATCGGGTTTACCTTCTATTAGCTTAGATAACATTTCCAGTTAGGTTATGTTTTAATCATTTCCTTCCCTTGTTTAGGTTATGTTTTGATCATTCCCTTCCCTTGTTTAGGTTCTACTTTGATCAGTTGCTTCTCTCTGGTTCATCCGTTTCGATCGGGTTTACCTTCTGTTAGCTTAGCTAACATTTCCAGTTAGGTTATTTTGGTCACCCCTTGCCATGTTAAGAGCATGTTTTGACCATTCTCTTTATAAGACATATATTTATCCCCAGCAAGTTCACCTTCTCCCGGCTGGCTTCAGAGTGCAAATTTTATGGTTCTATTGATTATTCAATCCTCTTTTACCGTGATCATTCGAAAGGCTATAGCCAATCTCACCCACTGTTTAAAGAAGATTGAATAGGGGAAGTTGTTGTACTCCAAAATTTTCCATCTTCATTTTATTTACATGGCTTATGCTTCATCATACATATTCATACATTCTCATGGTAAGGATTAGGGTATTCGGGTCCCCAAGTTCTTCTACAAGCTCTAGAGGGTGTTTGTTTGGTCAATCAATGCAAAAGAGGATCTCATATCTTCAATCTTTAAATTCTTACAAATTACAAGGGTTTATTATATTGGTATACATTTCATTTGTCCCATATTATCATTAGGAGTTGGAAATTTGCAAAGTTTGGGGAAGAATCACGCTCCTACTGTTCATTACTTAAGATTAGGGTTTTGGTCAGTTGAAATATTTGAGGCTTGTATGAGACAAATTTTTGAATCATTATCTCCTAACCATCATGTAATACATATTTTTTCAAAGAATTTCTCAATTTGTCCAGGAGAATGAGGTGTTTGAAGCTTGCTCATTATCTCCTAACATAAAGAGCCAAAATTAGGGTTTTTGGTTTAATAAATAAATATTTTATTTCTTGGGTATATTTGATTCCATGCTCCTTAATATGTTTATGAGCATATATGAATGGAAGGTTGACCATCAATTTTGATTGAAAAAGGTTCAATTGATCAAAAGGGGCAAATTAGTCATTATTGACCAAAAGTCAACCAAAGTCAAAGTTGACCAAGTGGACTTTTGGTCAACCATCAATTCAAGTATTCTATTTTCATATTTCATGATCATTGGTGTCACAAAATCAAGAGATAAGATCAAAATGGAGATAACTTGTTCAAGAAGTTATTTAGACATTTAGGAAGAAAATTCTAAGTCTTTAAGTCTTATAGTATTGAATTGTGGACATTCATAACTCTTTCATTTTTTATCTAATGAGGGAAAATATTATATTCTTAGAAATCTTGAGAAAAAACCTACAAGTTTGTTAATGTGTGCTCAAACCTCAAAAGTGAAGCCTTTGCGAGTTATTGTGCTTAGGAGTTTAGGGCCTAAAGATGGCAAGTTTGCCCAGCAAAGGAGGCCTCGCGCGTGAAATTTCACCAAACAGGTGTTGGGCACACCTTCACCATCATTTTTCTTAATGAATTGATCATAATTTCAAAAGTGTTTGAACATCAAAGTTAGAGATATTTGTGTCCTCTTCAATTTTTATTTAAAGATCATTTCATTCTGAGCATTATGGTGAGAGTTACAATAGAATGAACATAAGGGCATGAGATGCTATCTTTCTGGCCAGAATATTTGTCTCGCGCACGCGTTAGTACAGCCGTTACATCAAACACTTGGCATGCCCATGTTCATGGTAGTTCATCTTTTGATTCAAGTTTTAATTTGAAAATTGGTCAAAGGGGAATTGTAGCTGGATATGCAAGATTCAGTTGGCTCTTTGAATCATTCCATTTGGCTCAAGTATGAAGAAGATGTCATCATTGAAATTTGATCTTTCAAAGTTGACTGAGTTACCAACATGCAAGCCATGCACGTATGCGCACAGCCTGCCCAGTCAGGATTGGTCAGTCATCACCATCATGTTTTCATGCTCAGATTTAAGGAATCTCCAAGCTTTAACTCAATTTTCTTTCAACATGATAGTTATTCCCTTTACTTTTATCTTTCCATTAAGAACAAGTTTGAGTCAATTGATCAAGAGCTCTTAGAGTTATGTTTATGGGAAGGAGGCTTTATATTATGTTTTATCATAAGCTTCAGCATAACATTTACACTTTTGCAACAGGCCTGATTTTTCACACGCATAATACTCATTTCCCACTCCCTTTTCACTCATAAAAACGCACATGAATGGTCAGCAATAAGGCATGAAACACAGGCTACTTTGCTTCACTCAAATCTGCTACAAACTTCCAGCATTGCCCTCTAACGGCTCCAAACCTCCAAAGACCTTTCTACCCCTAGAAAAACTTCCTCAATACTCTTCCCCACTCTATATAAACTCTTCTTCACCCTAACTACAAAAGGAAACTCTTGATAAATGCTATCTCACTCTCTCTCACAAGCTTCAAATTCTCTCTTCATTCTTCAACAAATTTTCGAGCTCTCTCTATTCTCTTGCTTCAAGCTGCAAAGCCTTCGTCAATTCATCATCATTAAACCTGGAATGAGAAGATTCATCGGGTTTCTTGCTTGTTCAAGGTCACATAGTGAATTTACTTTTCACTATTTGAGGTAAGTTTTCATGTGCTTCACATCACCATTTCATCGTGAATTTGCAATGTAGATCTTATTTTAATCATGCTAGCTGGCCAGATCTTAGATTTGAAGTATGCACATGAGTGATTTGATGATGAATTCGTGCTCTGCAAGTTGATTGAACTTTGATTGAAACAATGCTTTCATGCTCAGATTCCTGCTTAATCTTGCATTGGTTGTGAAATCTATGTTCATCTTGTTGTTCTTCGCATTTTCATAATGAACTTTGATGTTTTGATCAAATTATTTGGTTCAGAAACAAGAGAGAGTAATGGATCTGAAGTATCATGGTTGAATTCTGTTTTTGCAAATTAAAAATGTGTTGATTTCAGTAGTTTTCAAACACAATTTTCTCCATGCTTCATGAACCATTTTTGAAAATTCTTAATCCTATGATGATCTACTTCATGAGATCTTTAATTTGGTTGCAAATTCGTACGTTTTCATCAAGAATCAAAGAAGATATCAAGCTGTGAACATCACCATGCATAATTGTTTTTGTGTTAGGGAATAGTTCATCATTACAGGGATGATTACGTGGCATTTCTTAATTGAACATGAACAAAGCTTCTTTTACAGCGCATTTTGTTTGAAATAGGTGTAATAGATCTCATTTTATTTGAATTTTCATTCAATTTTATTTGTTTTCTTTAATTTAGTTTTAATATTTTTATTGATTCAAAAATCATCACAAAAATATTCTAAACTTCTTTTTTAGTATATTTTAATATTATGAATTTTTATTTCATATTTTCATCATTTTTGTATGATTAAATAAGTCAATTAGTTTAATTAGGATTTTAATCATTTTTAGGTTTTAAAATTTTATTTTCTAATTTTCACTAATATAAAAAATCCCAAAAAAATGTATTAGGTTCCATGTTGAATATACTTCATGGAAATAATTTTGTTTGATTTTATAAAAAAATTTGATAAGAAAATGAAATCAATCTTTGGCAATATCTTGTTTTCTTTACTTTTTTTGGTATTGTGAGAAAATAATTTTCTTTTGGTATCTTCCTCTAACAATAAAATTCCATAAAAATAATTTTACTAACCCTTAGGTATTAAACCAATTTACTATAACTTTTTATTGATTTTACATTTTTGTTTTTCTATTTTTTTAAATTTTAGAAACTAATATTAGTTTTGACCTTTCTTTTTGCTTAGGCCTTAAGAAATATTTTAAAACCTAATTTACTCTACTTGAAAAATCAAAGAAAATATGTTTAATTTCCTTGGATGCTTTAAAACCATAAAAATCATTTTTTTGTTAATTTTAGCTTTTGATTTTGCATTTTTCCACAAATATTATGCTAAAACTCTCTAGTTTGACCCCTTTATTAACTAGTCTTAGTAGTTCCTAATCATTTCTAACCCATCAATTAAATCCAAGGACTATTAATCATGTTTTTGATTTCTACAAGCCTTTCAAAAGTTAGGTTTTAATTGGCTCAATTTTTACAAACTTTTCTTCATTTGTTTCAAATTAGTTTTGATTAGGGAACATATTAGGGTTTTATGTTGACCATTTTCTTGTGTTTAGAAGTTTAGGGTTTGATTTTATCTTTCCTCATTCTCTCATACCCCAAGCACTTTTCTATCCTATCCAATCATGGTTACTTCTTATCCACCTCTCTTGGTGTGCTTAAGATTTTCATCCCTTGCTTTGTTTGATAGTGTTAACTGATCTTGATGCTTAGCCATATCTTTCCTCCTCTTTAAGTAGACCCACTTCTTGTATGCTCCCCTTAAGTTTTCAATTCACTCTACTGCAAGTGTACATTGAATAGACCTTAGGCTTATATCCATATATGCCAACATAGGGTATAAATTCCCCTTCAAACGTCAAACTATAGGATCAATCATTGTATGATAACATTAGGGTAGATTTAGGTTAGTCTCCCCTTAGAATTTTCTTTCCCCTTTTTAATTTGCATTTAAAACAAACTTCTCTTTCTGGAAAACTTCAAAACACTTAAAGATTAATGATAAGAGTCATACCTTTGTTGAGCATGGGAAATGATAAGCGAGTTTCTTCTCGATCTTGTTGTATTTTCATTCTAAGCTTTGGTATGGCTCAAGTCTCAAAGACATATTTCATGAATACATGGAGAAGTTTCCAATATCTCTCTATTGAGATCACCTAGCTGTCATCTGCAACAAAAACACCATCCAATGTAAACTCTTTTTCCTTTGGGGTTTTCTTTCAAACTCTTTTCAAAAGAACATGTTAATTCACTTCGGTGCTGAGGCGTAAGTCTTCAAAGGTAGAGTTGTGGAAGAAGGCGTAATTAATATTGTTCATTAAAAAATACAAACCAACAAAACTTTTGAATTTCAACTACGACTGCTCTGATTCCTTAAAATGGATATGTAGGTGTAATACGGTGGGAGAATTGACTTTTGGGTTTTGCGTTTAATTGCACATGTTGTGGATAGCAAGAGACGCCAGCGACTTTTCTTTTATCCAATAAAGGATAGGGTGAAAAAAACAGGAAAGACCTTTTGAGAGTTTTCTTGAGTTCGTAGGTTAGGTTATGAAAGGGGAAGGTGTTAGCACATTTTCATCCGTAGTCATCTACGGGCTCTTAATTGCAAGCTCACTTTGAAATTCTTTGTGTTTGTGTATGTTTGGAAATATTTTGAAGATGTTTTTAAAATGGTAATTTTGTAATGATTCTCGTATCATTGAGAATGTATACAAAATGTTTGTTTTTGGAAATATTTCGAAAACGCCTTAGTGTGGCAATTTTCAATGATTCTCGTGTTGTTGAGAATGTGCACAAAATGTTTGTTTTGAAAATATTTTTTGAAAGGGAGTGTTTGGAAAGATGTTTTGAAAATGGTAATTTAAGGCAATTTTATAATGATTCTCGTATTGTTTGAGAATGTATACAAAATGTTTGTTTTTGAAAAGTGTTTTGAAAATAGTTGTTTTGAAAGCGTGAAGTGTCGAAATTATTTTAGTTTGTGAGCAAACGATTACGAGCGATCTACCTACTCAAAGATCTTTGTTCTTTTCCTCCTCCTTTAGATAGTGCTACTCTATTATTAGTTAGTACGAAGCCCTTTCATTAGATGTGAGGGACAGGCGCGGTTCATTGTACATTCATAGAAGGCAACTTGTAGGATGCTTTAGCAATTTTCCTAAGGGACTAAGATCGTTTACCGAAGGCAACATTGAAGGATCATCGAGGGACTACGATCTTTTAACTGAGGGTCTTTGCTAAAGTGTCCCATGCTTGAGGGACATGACTATTTTATTCGAAGGCAACAAGCGAGGTTACCCTAGAGGTGCGTGTGTGCAAAGTGTTTTAATTTCAGTTAATTTATCTTGGATTTATGGTTATCTAGCATTTTGTTTTAAATCTTGCCGTGCAATCTTATTAAACTAACAGTAATAAGGAAAGTAGTAAATTGCAGAAATTAAAGTTCTACGCTATTATAAGGCTTTGGGAATGGGGATGAAGTAAACGCCTAATTAAACTATTATAAACTGTAAACAGTTACAATAATAAAAAAAATATGAAAATAATAAATTACATAAACTAATAGATTTGAATTTTCAAAACCCTACCCAAGCGGTGAGTGTGAGTATGATGATCTTGGGCGTGTAATTTCTTAGTTCTTGATTTGGCTTGTTCCTGCGAATGTCGGGATGATGGTTCAGTCCTTGGTTTGGACTGAAAACCACTGAAAAATGCAATTCAAATACGCTCTAATTCTTGACCTTTTTGGTGATTTTTGGAACTAGCTTTTCAGGTAGAATTTCGTGGCCTCCTCTTGGTTTGATGTCCTCTATTTATAAGCATCACATTAAGTCAACAAAAATGAATGGCAATTGATCTGACCTGATCAGAAGGTTTGGACCGTCACGGCTGACTCCGAGCAGAAGGCTTTTTGAACGAGGAGGGGGGGGGGGTACCTGCAAGGCACTCCGATGCTAAAGTCAGTGGGAGTACGAGCAGATAATAGAGTTGAGGTTAGAATGATGAATACCTGACCCTCTGGAAACAGAGGGTATTTATAGCCCCCAGCGATGGGCCAAGGTTCCTTCATTGGGCCGGGCGGATTTGGCCCAATGGAGGAACTGCCAGGTTCTACGTGGGTAGTGGGGACCCGCACGTGGTCCCCTTCCTGGATGTGCTGCGTGAAGTGCGGGCGGAGACGCGGTCTTTCCGGAGTATCGTTGGGGGAACGGTGGACTGAGTCTGCCCTAGCCGGGTAGCTCGAGACCATGTCGAGCTGGGTAGCCCGGTGCCGAGCTCGACGCCGGGACCTCGAGCTGGACAGCGGGTGTCGAGCTGGACGCCAGGACATGGAGCTGGACGGTAGGGTGTCGAGCACGACTTCACCGCGTGGGGTTAGACATCGGGATGTCGAGGTGGACATCAGGGTGTCGGTCATGGATGTGACCCCGTTTGCCCAGTGTGGTCCTTAGTGAGTCCCTTTGGACTGGGCCTTAGAAATGCTTTTGGGCCTGTCGGGCCCAGTCCAGAACAGGAGCCCCCCAAGTCGTGGTTCCTTTGCGAGGAGCCATGACTTGAAACCAAGTTGTTCCGTCGTTGAGGTCTCGTGCCTGGGATGGAGGTGTGGGCCCTCGAGGGGCCTCCTCGTGTCGTGCTCGGAGACGTCCTCGGTGGTGGATGCGTGGAGGATCCTTACCGGGCGCGTCGGTCGAACACACGAGGCATCTTTCGGGAGCTGTGCCGCCACCCTAGGGGGGTAGGGCCATCATTGCGTTGGGAGCAGCGCGTCGAGGAGACGGAGTCCGTGGTTGAACGAGGTGACGTTTTGTATTCCACGTCATCACTATAAATAGGATCCTTGGGCCCCATAATACGTTTTCCGTTCTCCGTGCTCTCTCCGTTGCCGCTCTCAACACTTTCTCCAGTTGCGACTTCCCGTCTCAGATTCTTCCATTTCTTAGCCAAATCCCAAACTTTGATCCAAGTAAGTGATCTACTTTCTTCATTTTCCTGTTTTAGAATGCATGATTCCTGGAAATTGTAGATGTTTTAGGACCGTGCGCGTGGGATTAGCCCGGTAAACGCGTGTTTTGCCCGACATATTCATGTCTAGGACCGGCAGACGCATATTTGTGGCCGACACATTCATAGTTTTAGGTGAAAAACTTCAGAGCTGCCCGGGGTCTTCATGATCCGGGGCGCCTGATTCATGACGGTGCCCGGTATGTTTATGGTCGTGGCCGTGGGCTTCATAGTGCGGCTCGCCATGTTCATACCTCGGGTCGACATGCTTGAAGAGTGGCCGCGCAGTTGGTTTTGAGGAAGAACACTGGGTTCAGGAGAGTCGGGGAGGCATCCGCTTGTGAAAACGGACTTGTGTAGTCGTGTATGGGACGACATGATTATGTCGAGCATAGGACTTCGTGCTCAACTGATTGGTTTCTCGTGCTCTGCAGGTAACCATGGCGGACGAGCCGAGCTCCTCCGGACGTCGTGATCGCGAAGAACAGAGTGCCGACGAGTCGGCCACCCTGATAGATATCGTGACCGACCCATTGCTGGAATGGGTGGGTGTCGAGCCTCGGGGGACAACGTCGATATATAGCCGGGATGACCGACATCCATTCACTGTCATTGAAGAGGGTCAAGACCAGCCCGACTTCCAGCAGAACTTCGTGGTCATGCTTCCGTCGACCAATGCAAGAATTTGCTCGGTGTATCCGAACTACAGCCTCGCGATGTATGAGATCGCGTTTAAAGACTTAGGGCTGCGGCTGCCGTTCACTGATTTTCAGACCGGGGTCTTTATGCACTTGGAGCTGGCCCCGTCCCAGCTGCACCCAAACTCGCTCGCCTTCATCCGGGCGTTTGAGTTGACGTGTCGCTACCTGAGGATCGGGGCGACCATCCCTCTTTTCTTCCGGGTATTTCACCTGCAGCGTCAGTCCCGAGGAGGGAAGCACAGCTGGGTGTCCCTGAAGCAGTCGAGGAGACTGTTTAAGATGTATATGGACTCCGTGAGGGGGTTTAAAGACAAGTGGTACGTGGTACGCCCAATTACCGACTCTGCTTTAGATTCCCTTTTCGAGGAGGAGGGGCCAGTGAGCGACGATGATGGGGAAGCGATGGTGGCCGACGACGGGAGCCCCGTGTTAGGTCGTAGGGCTAAGTTCCCGGTGTACTGGATGTCCCGACATTACGAGCACGGGACAGGTTATTTCCATACCGCTGTCGGGGATATGTGCTCGGAAGATCAGCGGGCGTACGACGTTCTTTGTCGGTTTGTCGACAGTTTTCATCCCGCCCGATGGGTTACGCGGGAAGGGGATGATATCCTAGACAAAGACGGTTACCCGATGTTCGAGTCTCGACCGATCGACACCAAGGCGCTGGTGGAATGTCCGACATATAGGCAGGCTGCCCGCCTGTTAGGTTGTTTGCTTGCAATTCTTTATTCGTCATTTATTTATGCAGTTTGCTCGATACTGACTTTTCCTTTATTTCGTGCAGGTACGATGGCTAGCCGACATGAAAGGCTCCTGAAATTGTCAACCGACCAGAGGCGAGGCAGGAGGGTCGTGAAGGCCCCGCAGACGACGAGAATGGGACCACCACAAAGTCCGAACGCTCCTCAGCCGGTGAGGGTGGACTCGACGTCGAGCTCGGGACCCGCGTCAGATCCAGAGGTCGAGGAGATTGACCCCAGCGACGTTTTGACGCAGAGGAAGAGGACCCGCGTGGAGGGCGGTTCGACTGTCGGGGAGGATGCCGGTGCTGTTCAATCTTTTGCCTTCCCCCCTTGCTTCGAAGAGGCGGGTTTTTTCGAGCGATTCCCTCCGACAGTGGTCGCCCATGAAGCTGAGGCCATAAAGAAGATGAGTAAAGAGGAAAGGAAGGCCTATCTGGCCGCCAGCGTGGACGGGCTGGTAAAAATGGCCGAAATGGCTTTGGTGTTATCTGAGGATGCAGGGGATGCTGCTCGTGTTGAAGAGCTCGAGCAGGAGAAGGCGGCCTTGACTGCGAGCTCGCGAAAGTTGAAGGTCGCTCTGGAACGCTCCGAGGAGATGTTCCGAGAGCAGACCGCGATACTTGATGCCGAGAGGGAGATGCTGACCCTGGAAAAGGAGAAGTCGGGGAGGTTGACTGAGGAAGGGGAGTTGCTCCGGACCGACAGGGATCGCTTGGCTGCCGAAGTCGAACGCCTGGGTAAACAGGTTGAGGAAATGAATGCTGTCCTGCAACCTGCCGAAGATGAGCCCGAGGACATAGTGACTTTGAAGAGTCGGGCTGAGATGGTCGCCCATATCCGGCTCCTCGAGGCGGACTGCGTCGGTGCTCTGGAGGACGGGTTCAATTCTGCAGTCGATCAACTCTCATTGCTAAACCCTGGTCTGGTCACTGAGGGTATCGGTCACACACACCGGGTTGTAGGTGGCATGATCGTTCCTCCGCCCGACTCTCCTGGCGTCGACAATGATGATTCTGTGGAAGTTTGAGTAGGATAGCGGGCCTGCGTGCTCTTGATATTTGTACTCTTTGGGCCTGCGTGCCCGTTTATTGTATGTTATAAACATCGCCGGCCTTCTTGGTCGGTTTAATATTGCTTTGTTGCCTTCGGGCGTTTATACCTTGTTATTCATTTTGGATTTTTTGCCCTTGTTTGAAATTACATGCTTGTATGAATTTAGCCTAAGTCACGGGCCCGAGGAGTGCCCGTAGGTGGCTTTGATTTGGCGAGCGAATCTGCTCGTCTCCACTTGTATGCGATCTCGCCCCTATTTTGATTGGTCGGGGTTGCCTAAGTGTTGCGCTCGAGGGGAGAGATTTTCTTTTGACCCTTGTAGATGTCCCGTTATTCTTGATGGAATGTCGGGCATTTCGGAGCGAGTTTGCTCAGTCGGGCGTGGAGCCCGTTAGGGACGATTCGCCCTTGGCGTGAACTGCCCATCGCGAGCTGGGTGTTCTGCCTTATGGGTACGATGACGGTGGGGCTCGGTACAGCTGTCCACGTCGGGCACTATCGATCGTCAACGTTTACCGCGCGATGCCGTGCCATTTTGGTCGTGTGTCGGGCCTGTACCTTAGCCTTAAACGAAATTGGACGTTTTTCCTCGTTGCCCGAGCGTGGTTGCTGCTGGTTGAGGGTCCTAGGTGTCGACAGTTTCTAACTGTAGTACTGCTTCAACTTAGCAGCATTCCAGGGTCTTGGTAATGGCTCTCCGTCTAACTGCTCGAGGTAGTACGCCCCGGTACCCGTGGTGCCGTGGACGCGGTAAGGTCCTTCCCAGTTCGCGGCCAACTTCCCTTCGCGGGAGTCTTTCTGGTTTCTGCGTAGTACCAGGCTGCCTATTTCGAACTCGCGCTTGATGACCTTGTCGTTGTGGCGTAGAGCCACTCGTTGTTTTAGGGTGGCTTCGCGCAGGGCAGCCCCCGATCGGATTTCCTCGACTAGGTCGAGTTCATCCCTTAGTGCTTCGTCATTCATCTCTTCGTCGAGGGGCTCCTCCGTTCGACGGGATGGTTCCATGATTTCGACCGGGATGACGGCTTCGGTGCCGTAGGTCAGTCGGAACGGTGTTTCTTCCGTCGTTGAGTGGGGCGTGGTGCGTTACTCCCACAGGACGCTGTGGAGCTCCTCGACCCATCCTCTTTTGGCTTCGCCGAGTCGACGTTTGAGCCCTCGGAGGATGACTCTGTTCGCGGCTTCGGCTTGCCCGTTGGTTTGAGGGTGTTCCACCGACGTGAAGTGTTGTTTGGTCCCCAGTTTGGTGACGAAGTCTCGGAATCCGTGGTCGGTGAACTGGGTGCCGTTGTCGGTCACAAGTGCCTGCGGAATTCCGAACCTGGCGAGCACGTTTCTTTTGTAGAAACGGAGGATGTTGTGTGAGGTGATTTTTGCGAGTGCCTCGGCCTCGATCCATTTCGTGAAGTAATCCACGGCGACGATTAGAAACTTGTTCTGGTAGGTCCCTTGCACGAAGGGCCCGAGGATATCCATGCCCCACCAGGCGAACGGCCATGGGGACGACAATGTGTTCAGCTCGTGCGGGGGGGCGAGGTGCATATCCCCGTGCTTCTGGCACTTGTCACATTTTTTCACGTGTTCCTTGGCGTCCTGTTGCATCGTCGGCCAGTAGTATCCCGCTCGAAGGGCTTTCCTTGCCAAGGATTTGCCGCCCATGTGCTGGGCGTTGATCCCTTCGTGTATCTCCCGCAGTACGTCGGGGATGGCGGACTCGTCGATGCATTTCAGGAGGGGAATGGAGAACCCTCTTCGATACAGTTTCTGCTCGAGAACAACGTAGGAACATGCTCGTCGCTTGGTTATGGCAGCTTCGGCCTAGTTCGACGGGAGTTCTCCCTTTGTTAGGAAATTATAAACCGGGGTCATCCAAGACGTGGCATCCCCGATGGCGTGGACCTCGACCGTAGTCGAAGGTGGCTCGATGCTCGGACGTGCCAGAGATTCCTGGATGACGGATTTATTCCCGCCTTTCTTTCGTGTGCTCGCGAGTTTGGACAATATGTCCGCCCTCGTGTTTTGCTCGCGGGGAACATGAGAGATTTCTGCTCGTACGAACTTTGCCATGTGTTTTTTGACTAAGTTCAAGTACTCAATGAGGTTGTCATTCTTGGCTTGGTAGCTTCCTTGTACTTGGGAAGCGACGAGCTGGGAGTCGGTGTAAATTTGAACTTCGCGGGCTCCTAGGTCTTCGGCTAATCTCAGTCCTGCGAGCAGGGCTTCGTATTCTGCCTGGTTATTTGATGTCGGGAAGGAGAGAACCAAGGAGTGCTCAATTACCGCCCCTTCTTCGTTTTCCAGGAGGATCCCTGCGCCGCTTCCAGACGAGCTGGAAGCTCCGTCGACGAAGATGGTCCACTTGTGTTCCTTTCCCGGGGGAATGTCGTTAGTGGTCATCTCGGCGACGAAGTCGGCCAAGGCTTGTGCTTTCAGGGCTTTCCTGCTCTCGTACTGAATGTCGAATTCAGAGAGTTCCAGGGACCACTTCAGCATTCTGCCCGCCATATCTGGCCGACCCAGGAGTTGCCTCACCGGTTGATCGGTTCGCACGATGATGGTGTGCGCTAGAAAGTAGTGTCTGAGCCTCCTCGCAGCGTTGACGAGGGCCAGGGCAACCTTTTCTATCTGTTGATACCTGCTCTCGGGGCCTTGTAAGGCTTTGCTCGTGAAGTAGACAGGTTTCTTCCCGTCAGGAGTCTCGCGGACAAGAGCTGCACTGATGGCTTCGTTTGAAACTGCTAAGTATAGGTAAAGTGGCTCGTTGTCATCTGTTCGAGACAACACGGGCGGTTGAGACAGGCTCTGCTTCAGATGGCGAAGTGCGTGTTCGCATTCCTCGGTCCATTCGAAGGCTGCTTCCTTTCGAAGGAGTTTGAAAAAGGGAAGGGCGTGTTGAGCGGACTTCGCGACGAAGCGTGATAGTGACGTCAACATGCCGTTCATGATCTGTATCGACTTCTTCGACGTTGGAGTCGGGAGGTCGGCGAATGCTCGACACTTGTCGGGGTTGGCTTCAATCCCTCGCTCTGTTAGATAGAATCCGAGGAATTTTCCTGCCTTAACCCCAAACGTGCACTTCTCGGGGTTGAACCTCATTTTGCACTGTCTTGCTTGGGCGAAGACTGTCTTGAGATGAGCTGCGTGATCGGTGTCTGCTCGAGATTTGACGATCATGTCGTCCATATATACCTCGAGCATGTCGCCGATCTGTTTGTTGAACACTTTGTTCATCATGCGTTGGTACGTCGCGCCGGCGTTCTTTAGTCCGAAGGGCATTACATTGTAGTAGTAGTTGCCCGAGCTGGTCATGAACGCCGTGCATCGTTTGTCGCCCAGGGCCATTGGGATTTGATTGTATCCCGAGTAGGCGTCCATGAACGACAAAGTCTTGTAGCCGGCCGAATTGTCGACCAACATGTCAATGTTAGGTAGAGGAAAAGCATCCTTCGGGCAAGCCCGGTTGAAGTCGGTATAGTCAACACACATTCTCCATTTTCCATTATTCTTTTTAACAAGTACAACATTTGACAGCCAGGTGGAGTACCGGGCTTCAGAAATAAAATTTGCCTCTAGGAGGTCTTTTACAGCTTTTTCAGCAGCCTCCGTTTTTTCTGGAGACTGCCTACGCCTACGTTGTACTACGGCCTTGGCGGCTGGATCAATGGCGAGGTGATGACAGGCGACCTCAGGGTCGAGTCCGGGCATCTCTGCAGCGCTCCAGGCGAAGAGATCAGCATTCTCGCGCAGACAGGCCTTGATTTGCTTCCTGGCCAAGTCGGGGAGGTCCTTGCCAATCTTCACTCCCTTGGTCGGGTCTGCTCCGAGGGGAACGAGTTCAAAATCGCCGTCCGGAATGGGTCGGAGGGGGATTTGCTCGCCGCTGGATGGCTCGTCTTGGTCGAAGCGGGCGTCGAGGGCTATGGAGTCGACCTTTGGTGGAGCCTTCTGAACTTCTACCTCGGGGGATGCTTTGTCGGGCTCTTGCTTTGTCTTCTTGATGGGTCTGGTGCTGGTACCCACGTCGACGGTATCCCGTCCCCTTGAAGCGGCGTTGAAGCACCTGCGGGCAGCAGCGAGGTCGCCCTGGATGGTGGCTACCCTTGCCCTTTTGGTATAGAACTTCATTTTTAGATGGACAGTTGAGGGAACCGCTGTCAGCTCCGCCAATGTCGGCCTCCCCAAGATGCAATTGTATAGGGACGGGCAGTCAATGACGAGGAAGCGGACCTTCACCTGTCTTGTAGCAGTTCCTTCCCCGAACGCCACGAGGAGCTCGACATATCCCCAAGGTTTGGAAGTCGAGCCGTTGAAACCTTGAAGGTCCGAACCTATATACGGAGACAGATGTGAGTCGTCCAGTTGTAAGGTCCGGAACAGCTGGGTGTACATCACGTCGACGGAACTCCCTTCGTCGACCAGGATGCGATGCACGTCAAAATTGGCCATCTTTGCCCTTATCAGCAAGGGGATGACTGCGTTCGGTGCTCCGCCGGGGAGCTCTTCCAAGTAGAAGGTGATGGGCTCTGATCTGCCCTTCACCATTTCGAAAGTCACAGTTTGTGGAGGAGCTGCGTCGACCAGTTCGTCCAACTTCCTCTTGGCTGAGTTGATGGTGAGGTCGTTGAACCCGGCCCCGTTGATGACCATGGCGGAGGGGAAGTATTCCCACCTGCTGTGTGTCGTCAGGGGCTCCTGCAGGAGCTCGGGAAGTTCGAAATCCTCGGGCCTGGTTACCGAGAAGGCGGTCTGGATTGGCACCGACTCGTCAGATGGTCGGGCATCTTCTTCGGGCTCCTTTGCCTCGCGGGCGTCACGACGGGGAGCGTCGTTTCGCCTGTACTGTGCAAGCCTCCCTCCTTTGATGAGGGTTTCGATGGCGTCCTTCAGGTGGACGCAGTCCTCTGTCAAGTGACCATGACTCCTATGGTACTGACAGTACTTGTTTTTGTCTACTCCTGGCTTGGCAGGAGCTGGCCGGGGACGCTTGACGCCACCGTCTTTAAAATCTGTGCTAGCACACTCCGCCAGAATACGCTCGCGGGAAGCCGTGAGCGGAGTGTACTCGGTGAAACGGCCCGAGGGGCCCCTTTGTTCCCGGACCTCCCGGGGTCGATCTTCCTTCCTCTTCTCTCCGGTACGTCGGGGAGGAGGGTCTTGTCTCGAGCTGCTGCTATGATTGCGAGCCCTGGAGTCTCGTGCCCTGTTGGCAGCTTCTCTCTCCTCGTAGTCCATGTATGCTCGGGCTTTGTCGAGGAGAGGATCAAAAGTTGCAGGTGGCTCAATACCCACAGCTTTCCTGAATTCTGTGCCGGGGAGAAGGCCTCTCTCCAGCAAATATCTTTTCATATGGTCCGCGCAGGGGACCTGTATTGCTTCCCGGTTGAAACGGTTGATGAACTCCCTCAAGGTTTCATCGTGTCTCTGGATGATGGCCTCGAGGGCCGCCTCAGTCTTCGGGTGGCGCCGAGAAGCGGTGAAGGAACTGATGAACTGGTTCTTCAGGTTCCGCCACGATGTGATTGAGCCCGGGGCGAGCCCTTTATACCAGTCCATGGCCGCCTTCCTGAGAGTTGTGGGGAAGAGACGACACTTGATGGGCCCCCCGACATTGTGATAGTGGAGCATGGCTTCGAACCCGTCAATGTGGTCGACTGGGTCCGCTACTCCGTCATACTCCTTCAGATGTGGGGGCTTCTCCATGCCCGGGGGAATAGGTGCGTCCATGATAGCCTGCGACAGGGGACCGCGGGGGTCGTCCTCGTCGCTCCTCTCCGGAGAAAGAGAAGGGGTCCTGTAGTTATGCCGGGCACGGTGGTCGTGCTGAGATTCCCTCGAGCGTGATGCTCGGTGGTTGAAGGTCACACGCCCGTCTCTGTTGTGCCTCCTGTCGTGCCTTGATGGGTCGCGACTGGGCTCTTCGGTAGGGATGACGGGCTGTCTTTCGTATTGGGGCCGCCTCTGCCTTCGTGGGGGAGAGGGGCTCCTAGAGTTCTCCCTGTAGTGTCTCCGCGGGGGAGTAGGGTGTCGAACTTCTTCGACCCGAGGAGGTGGAGATGGTGGCCTCTGATGCCTCCTCGGGGGTCGTCGATCATTTTCAAGTGCCCTTAGTCTTTCTCCTTGGGCGAATAGGAGATAATTTGTCTGGTTGATGGCCGCGAACAGTGCCTGAGTCGTGGCATCTGCACCGGCAGGGACTTGGACTTCATAGAACCGGGCAGCTCTACGGTAGGCGAGAGCCTCCGGGTCGTCTTCGAGTGCTGGAGGAGTCGTCGAGGATGACGCAGTGTTCCCGTCCCTGCGGGTGGAAGGTCCAGGGGCGGTTGTCACAGGGATGGCATTGTGGCCGGCATCACTGGGATTGTCCAGGTGTCCATTCTTGTCCGCGGGACCGTTGTTAGTGTCGGTGACACGGACGTGCTGTTCTTCACGAGCTGGATCAGCCATGACAGGTAATTGAATTGAGCTTTGGTCTTTGGAATTGTTCGTTAGACGGGGAAGCTGTTTCCCACAGACGGCGCCACTGATCTGACCTGATCAGAAGGTTTGGACCGTCACGGCTGACTCCGAGCAGAAGGCTTTTTGAACGAGGAGGGGGGGGTACCTGCAAGGCACTCCGATGCTAAAGTCAGTGGGAGTACGAGCAGATAATAGAGTTGAGGTTAGAATGATGAATACCTGACCCTCTGGAAACAGAGGGTATTTATAGCCCCCAGCGCTGGGCCAAGGTTCCTTCATTGGGCCGGGCGGATTTGGCCCAACGGAGGAACTGCCAGGTTCTACGTGGGTAGTGGGGACCCGCACGTGGTCCCCTTCCTGGATGTGCTGCGTGAAGTGCGGACGGAGACGCGGTCTTTCCGGAGTATCGTTGGGGGAACGGTGGACTGAGTCTGCCCTAGCCGGGTAGCTCGAGACCATGTCGAGCTGGGTAGCCCGGTGCCGAGCTCGACGCCGGGACCTCGAGCTGGACAGCGGGTGTCGAGCTGGACGCCAGGACATGGAGCTGGACGGTAGGGTGTCGAGCACGACTTCACCGCGTGGGGTTGGACATCGGGATGTCGAGGTGGACATCAGGGTGTCGGTCATGGATGTGACCCCCTTTGCCCAGTGTGGTCCTTAGTGAGTCCCTTTGGACTGGGTCTTAGAAATGCTTTTGGGCCTGTCGGGCCCAGTCCAGAACAGCAATCATGAGGAGTTAAGAGTGAATCAAACATGATAAAACATGTTTTCAAGCTTCCAAATTTGAAGATTCTTGCCAAAACTAATTAAAAATCTTCCAAAACAAGTGAAACCCTTCCCATATTGAGGAAAAACGGTTTTGGCAAGTTGAATATGTGTTCTTGGGCCTCAAATCTGATCCAAAACCAAGCCCACATGCCTTGGTCCATCATTTGTTATTTTATTTAATTTATTTTGTATTTAATTGAATAAAAATCAAAATTAATACAAAAAAAAATAAAAAAAATCATGGTAAGGTACTAGTGAGTTTAAGAGTCCTCTATAAAGCCATGAACATTTTTAGACCTTAGAAAATAGGTCCACTAGTCCAAAATTTCAAAATTGCTCAATTTGTAATTCATGCATTCTCTCAAAATTTCTCAACTTGCACTGGTCATAATTCTCTCAATTCTCATCTTTTGATGGTTATCTTGGACTTTTTGGAAATCCCAAGATGTCCTATAAAATATATCTTTTTATCATTTTTGTATTATGAGACTTTATCTTGATGTAAGTTGCATTGACAAAAAGTGTCTTTTTGTTGACTTTTGAAATGACCTATAATGTATTGGCTCATATCTCTCAAATGAAGTATTTTTTGGACTTGAACTTAGAGATATGAAGTTGTAGTGAATTTAAATTCCTTAAAATTGATCTTTGGTTGGTTAAAAGTTGATGAAGCATGTGAAAGTTATATTTGGTCAAAGTTTAGTTGACTTCTCCTAAGGAAACCCTAATTTGGCAACTTTTGACTTTTGATGATTTGAGGGCTTTTCTTGAGGAATCATGATTAAACCTTGATAAAATGTTGAATATCACTTAAAAATGTTAATGTTGACCAAAAACCTTGAAGTTTGACTGTATGTTGACCATAATTGACTTTTTACCCAATATAGTTGATTTTCAATCATATGAGCTATTGACTGAGCAAACTTGTGATGCAAGAGTTGAAATTTGATATGAGTATTTTTTAAGACCTATGAAGAACCATGGAAAATACTTGATACCTTTTAAACCCAAACTTCCTTGAGAAACACCAAACCCTATTTGTGGACCCATTGCTTAAGAGGAGAATTTGTCTGATCAATTCTTGAGCCAACTTGAGCATTTGAGAATCCTGGGAGAATGTCTTGAAGAAAAATGGAAGGAAAAATTTTGGGGTACAACAGGAAGGTATTAGCACCCCTCACGTCTGTGTTACTCCACGTGATCCACTCTTGTTGTTTAATCTAAAGGGTATGTTTGAATTTAAAGCTAGGTTGTAAAAGGAATGCATTGATGCAAATGATTATGTACAAAAAGAAAAAGGTTTTATTAGTGCGCCTGCCTCAGTTGCAAACCTTCTTGCCTACATACCCCCTCCATGCAATGAGAGATAAAGGCACTCGTAGTTCACCTTAAAAGTTTTGGTTTATTGTATGTTTTTTATGAACAATGCTAATTTTGTATTCTACCGCAGCTTAACCTTTGGAGACTCACACTTTGTAGTAGAAAGGAATTAACATGTTCTTACCTGAAAAGGATTTAAAAGAAATAAATTCTTAAGACAAAAAGGTTTGAATTGGTTGAGTGTTTTTATTGAGAGAATACATCGGATGGTCCCTCAAAAGGTGGGGGTACCCGAGTAATTCCCTCTTAATTATGAAAATTTTTATGTAATGTTAGAGTGTTTTATGAGCTTTATTAAGAAAAAGAGTTTTAGTTTTATAAGGGATGCAAAAGAAAAGACTAACAAAGGGGAATCTCGATCCTACTTGTTGTCATGCTTATGGACCTTAAGTTAGGATCAAGGGAATTCTACCTAATTTTTTCATGCATGGATATCAATCCTAAGGTCTACTTAGTTCAATCTTGACCAAGAATGAACTAAAAATCCTATGGGGAGTATGTCAATACTCATAAGGAAAATAGAAGGCAAGTAATCACATACTTAGACAAGATGTGAAAGCGAACACACACCATATGAGAAGTAACCATTTACTCATAAATTAGGAACCTAACCAAGATGCATAAAGCATACTTACTTGACCAAGTAAGTATCAGCAAACACACACGCATGCTATATGTGACCACCTAAGCACGAAGCATGATCTAGCAAACAAGAATCTGAGGTGGATTATTGCATGGGAGTCAAAAGACTCTTGGAATCGAAAGATTCTCCTTCCACTAGAATAGCTCAAGCACAAATTGAGTAACAACTTGAAGCATCAACGTTTAACAAAATGTGATCTAAGTATCATCAAAACAAAGACACGATGCGGGGGCCGATTGTGAGCCCTTCTTCCACTTTATGGACTCGATAACAAGAGAAGCACTATTCAAAGCATCAACGTACAACACGAGCTAAAAATGACCAAGGGACTTGAAATATGGGGGAAGATTGCGAGCCCTTTATCCACTTTTATCGACTCGATTCAAGCACAAAGTAAAAGGAGCACACCAGCTAACAATCATACAAACATGGCCTATAAAGTAGGACTTGGCTTCCAGACATGCATTGCCTACAATAGCAGGGCTTAAGTTCCAGACATGCATCTCTATTCCTACTTCTCATGGCAAAGAAATCGAAATACAATACGGAAATAAGATAAATGAGAAAAATACCAAACAGAATAAAAATTTGTTTCCTTGTCCTAACTAAACGTAAGAAACCCGGAGATCTTCATGAAATCTTGCATCAGTAAACAAGATAATAAGAAATCAAATGCACGAGATGAGTGTCAGAGCATCATCAGTGTAAAAATAAATCAAAAGTAGAAAATGTGTCAAGCATATCCGAATACCAAATAATAATCCTGCATAAAACATAAGTCCATACAAACAAAGACATCCCACAAGTCTCATGAAATGAAAAACCAAGTTCCAACGCGTTAGAAGCGAATCTGAACCAAAAGAAAGTGAGATAAAGGCTTTAATTGAATAATATATAATTAATTAATCAATTCAATACTCTATTGAACCGTATTAGGAAGCTTGTGCAAGTCAACAAATGAGTTAGAAATAACAAGGAGGGACAACTAAAGTTAAGCATTCATATCATAACTCGATTCAAACTTAATTCATGAAGAAACAAGTTCCAAACAAGTGTCTGAACCACAAAATCAATTACCAGACAACACCACTTTGGTTCATGAAAATGCTCGAAAAATAGATTTAAAATAATCAAAACTCAACACCAACATCAAGAAATTATCAAATTAAATCCAATCATGAATTAAACAAGAATTAAATCACAATTTGCATGCAAAAACAATTATTGGACAATATCATTTCAACTCATGAAAGTCCTCCAAAAATCACTTTAGAATCAACAAAACTCAACACCGACATTAAACAATTATCGAATTAAGTCCAATCATGAAGCAACCAAGAATTAACTCAAAATTTCTGAGAATTTGTGAATACCGGGCAACAACTCTTCATGTGTCGGTGTTCACCAAAAATCAATTGGAAATCAACATTTTAATGCACAAACTCGAACACCGGCACGTGAAACTTTCACTTGGAATTCAGAAATAAAGTGAAAAAATTAAATTCTCACTGGTACAATAATTTCCGAGCATCAAAACAAATATTATTCAAGTGTCGACAACAATTAATCAACTCGAAGTTAAATTCCTACACATGAATTCCAATAATTATCAACAAGTATCAACTTGTAATCAAATGTCGATGCTTGAAATTCAACAATTATCAACAAGTAATCAACTAATTCTAACAAATATCAACATTATTAACATGAATATTTATCAAGAACCACATAATTTCCACAAACCAAGAATTAATTCACGCTAATTCAACACTATTTCAATTAATTGACTAATTAAAATTCAGCACAACAATTAATTCAAGTAAGATCAAGAATCAACCTACCGGAAGAAATGATCGAAGAAGCATATATGGAGGAACTCGCACTATCGGTATGGTCGAGGTAGAGGAGGTTGCACATAGTGGAGCAGCGGTCGGCGGTGGCGCATCAGAGTTTCAACGCGTCGAAACTTGAGAGAGAGGATTCTTCACTTGAGAGCTTTTTGCATTTTTTGAGAGTGATTTTGTAAAAGTTATGAAATCCCTTTTGAATTTGAGAGAAAAACAATATATATAGAAAGACTTAAGTCATGTTTGTCATTTGGAAATATAAAAAATAGTTTTTGGAGTCACATTTCCCTCTCTATTTTGGTTGCACAGCTTTTTCATCATATTTTGATGTTCAATTTGAGAAGCGAGCCATAAACCATAACTTTTGGAGCATAATTTGAACTTGAATGCTGAAGAAATTTTGTAGATAACGAAATTAGTGATATTGTGTCACAAGAATTGTCCCGAAATGATGAAAATCGAAAAAGTTATGAGTTTTGCAATATTTGAAAAACAGTTGACTGAAAATCCGCTTCACCATATAATTCTCAAAGTATTTGCAATTTCGGAGATCTTCCACACAAAATTGGCTCTCGACCCAAACATATGAAAGTGATAGGATGTCAAAGAGATTCTTAATACCTAATACCCGCTAAAAAAATGTCGATCCAGATAAAAGTTATGAATTTTTGAACCCGCACTGCAAAATGCTGATTTTCGGCCCAAACTGTTTCTAATCGACTGAGACGCTTGATTTCATTTACAATTCAAGGCATGCTGGAACACATGGTAACTTATAAAGATAAGGACTTGATTATCACTGATTAAACAGCCTAGGAAAGCGTGTTGAGTTTATTTCAATTCCAAAACCCTGAGTTTATGCTTCACTGCATTGATTGATGAAACAATCGTCTTACGTAGATTGACGAAGCTTAAGAGAAGTGTCTTGATCCTATGACCATAGAACTGATGATATGTATGTATGCATATGATAATGAAGTATAAGCCTAAGCTAAATGATAATAAATTAAGAGGGAAAATTTTGGGGTGCACCACACCCTATTTCTTCTTTTGGAATTTCCCAAAGGATTTCCTTGCACCATTAGAAGATTCACAACTTTAGAGACTTTACCATTCTTGATGCCTTCATCTAGCCTTTGGCCAATAGTCACCAAGTCTGTAAAACTAGAAGACACGCTACCAATCATCTTCTCTCAAAATAAAGGAGATAAGGTGTCCATAAACATGCATGTAAGCTCTTTCTCAACTACAGGTGGTTCAACTTGAGATGCCAGTTCTCCCCAACGTTGAGCATACTCCTTGAAAGATTATTTTTCATTATGAGACATGTTTTATAGTTGGCGACAATCAGGATCCATGTCAAGGTTGTATTTTTATTGCTTCATGAAAGCATCATCTAAGTCATGTAAGCATTGGATATTTTTCCTCTCGATTCCCATATACCACTTTAGTGAAGCACCACTCAGACTGTCTTGAAAGCAATGCATGAGAAGCTTCTGACAGTTTGTATAGGCATCCATCTTCCTAAAGTACATGACCAAATGACTTCTCGAACAAGTATACCCCTTGTATTTATCAAACTCTGGAGTCTTGAACTTTGTCAGCATCACAAGGTAAAAAACCAAGCACATATTGTTAGCATCGACACTAAAGAACTCATTTCCTTCCATAGCTCTAAGTCTCTTCTCTAAAGTCTGATATTGTTCTTTAACGTCTTCAATTTCACCAAAATCTCCCTGACTCACACTTCGGGGAGTGGTAGCATGGTATTAAAAAAAAGGGTTCTCATAAGCAGCTTGTGCAGCGGGTTGATGAGAAGCAGTATGAATGATTGGATGAGATTTAGGGGAAAGTGGAGCATGAAAGACTGGCCGGGAAGATTGGCAAACCATTAGAGAAGTTGCAACAGGTGGAGAGTAGTTCTGAGGTAAACCAAATTCTGACCATGTAGTGGTTGTATGCTGGATAGGTTGAAGGTTAATAGCAGCAATTGAGATTTTAGATATCAGAGTTCTTTAAGGTGCCTCTCCTCTTGAAATCAAAACTTGAATCCTCTTAGTAAGTTTGGTCATGCATGACTTCAAATCATCGATTTCCATTTTGACCTCCATGTTGTGTTGTTCTTGTTTTTCCATTCTCAATCTGACGACAACTCTAGTTCCGTAGTTATGTTGAGGAAAAATCTTGATGATTGATAGATAACTGGAAGAAAGAAACAACTGCGAATGAGATCATGGGTAACCTGGATGTATTCATGAATGATGCAAAGGATATGCAATGCTCATCACTGTAACTGGATCCCAGGTTCAAAGTCTCGAGCATGGAGTCAAGGTACTACCCACAAGGTATGGACTAATGGTTCAATCACCTGTAAAACAAGGTTCTAAGGAAATCCCAGAGTCTATGCTCTTCCTTTGGATATTACAAACGTCCCAATTTACTCGGTAATTGGTAATATTCGCAGGAAAAACTCGTGTGAGTGAAGTATCGCGTAACAACTATCCCAGAATTGACTCCTGGATAGTCTCTGCACTACACCTAAAAAGGCCAAGATGGGTTAAGGGTTCTACAACTCTCAGATTCTATGGCTCCTGGGTCGAAAGTAGTAATTTTTCACAACTTTCTTGTTCAACATATACTACCCTAAAGGGGCCTCCACTGAGCGGGGTTTTTTTTTCAAAACAACTTACTAAGGACTTTCTCCATAAAAGTTGAAGTGATTATACCGCTCATCCTATCTTAAGTTTTCCCAAGTCCGGATATAAGACTTATAAAGGACCACAAGCACCCTGAAAACCAGAAAAATCTAGACATACAAGCATATATACAACAATAAATAATAACACATACAAAGATAAACAGAGATGGAGACAAGATGTTATGGTTTGGTTGGGATGCAAATATCAAACTATGTCAATTCTCCATAGTCCCAAGATGAAGTACTAAATTTGCTGGTATAGAGGGGTTACTTTCCATGATTTATGGTGGAGTAAAATCAGAAGCAAACAACGTATGGGCTTAAGACAAATTTGTACCAACAAGCTTGCTTTTCAAGAATAACAATGGTAATTTTTTTACCTTAAATGGCAAGTTAATTGGATAATGGCTTGTATATATTGGGTAATGGTTCAAGATTTTGTGTAAACATTAAATTATGGAGAGATTTGTAAGCAAGAAGGCCTTCAACACAAGATTATGCAGAATAGCATGTAGATTGGATCATGTGTTCTTCAACAAAAAGACTTGTAATTCAATGATGGATGCCCAACTTCATGCCCTTGAATATCCTAGCTCAAGTATGATGAATTCATTCTCTTGGATGTTTTGGAAAGCTTGAAACATCCTCTATAACTTTTATTTTGGCCATTTTGACAAAATCATCTTGGAACTATGTGAAAAAATTCTAAGAAGCTGGGATAAAATCCTGACAAAAATCTGTTGAAAATTTCTATAAGTGCTAGATGAAAATGTCATGTCTTCATGGGCTCATATCTTCAAATCTAAGAATTTTTTGGACATCAACCCTCTAATACAAAGTTGTAGAATTCATCAAGATTTACAACTTTCATGTTGAAAGTTTCTTTTGAATCATCTTGTTCCTTGGTAAAAGAATGTCATGAAGTTATGAAATTATCATGTATGAAAACACTTAGAAAAATTTATAAGTCTTGAAAAGTTTGACTTTTCAAATTGACTTTTGACTTTCTTGACTTCTTGATTATCAAGCTTGATATTCTTGAATGTCTTGATGAACTTTGATCTTTGAGACTTAATGTTGACCAAAAAGTCAAAGTTTGACTTTTGGCGTATCAGTTGACTTTTAATTAGTACAGTTGATTTTTGGTCATCTGGTCAATTGACTGAACAGAAATTGTGATACAAGATTTGAAACTTGACATGAGAATTCTTGAAGTTCCATAATGATCCATGAAAGTCATTTGAAGTATTAGAAGTCCAATTGTCTTTGTGCAAGCTCAAACCCTAATTTTGAGGTATCAGTGTTGAGGAGATGGCTTGAGCTAGTCAATACTTATGCAAGCTTGAGCTATTGAAGACCTTTTGTGAGGAATGTCTTGAGAAAAGAGAGGGAAAATTTTGGGGTACAACAGCTACCCCTGTTCAATCTTCTTAAACCTAAAGAGTTAGATTGGCGAGTCCGCCATTCGTGACTTGAAGGTGGAAGATGATTGAACACTAAAGTGCCTAGAAATTTACACTTGACTATGTGTTAGTTGATTGTGTCGTGAATGGGCCAAAAGATGCCATTTGGAGAGGTGTACTGAATGAGTGTTAGAATTACATCTGCATCTGGATCATATCTGAACTGTATTTCAGAACTAGACTAAATGAGTGTCAGAATGACCTCCGCATATGGATCGTATCTGAACTGTATTTGAGAAATGTACTGAATGAGTGTTAGAATGACATCAGTATTTAGATCGTATCTGAACTGTATTTGAAATATGTACTGAATGACCATCAGAATGACATCCATATTTGGATCGTATCTGAACTGTATTTGAAAGATGTATTAAATGAGTGTTAGAATGACATCCACATCTGGATCGTATCTGAATTGTATATGAGAAATTTATTGAATGAGTGACAAAATGACATCCGTATTTGGATCGTATCTGAACTATATTTGCAAGATGTACTGAATGAGCGTCAAAATGACATCCGTATTTGGATCGTATCTAAATTGTATTTGAAAGATGTATTGAATGAGTGTCAGAATGACATCCACATCTGAATCGTATCTGAACTGTATCTAGGAGAAAATCTGGAATAAGTGTCAGAATGACATCCGTCTCTAGATCGTATCTGGATTGTATTTGAAAGAATCTAGAATAAGTATCAGAATGTCATCCATATCTGGATCGTATCTGAACCATTTCTAGAGAGAATCTAGAATAAGCATCAGAATGTCATCTGTATCTAGATCGTATCTGAACCATTTCTAGAGTGAATTTGGAATAAGTGTCAGAATGTCATCCGTATCTAGATCATATCTGAACCGTTTCTAGAGTGAACCTGGAATAAGTATCAGAATGACATCCATATCCAGATTGTATCTGAACTGTATCAAGGATAAAATATGGAATAAGTATCAGAATGTCATCCGTCTTTGGATCATATCTGAACCGTTTCTAGAAGAGAATCTAGAATAAGTATCGGAATGTCATCCGTCTTTGGATCATACCCGTACCATTTCTAAAAGAGAATCTGGAATAAGTATCAGAATGTCATCCGTCTTTGGATCGTATCTGAACCATTTCTAGAAGAGAATTTGGAATAAGTATCATAATGTCATTCGTATCTAGATCGTATCTAAAATGTTTCTAAAAGAGAATCTAGAATAAGTATCAGAAGGTCATCCGTCTCTGGGTCGTATCTGAACTGTTTTTAGAAGAGAATCTCTGGATGATTGTATTTGACAGATGATAGGCCGTTTACGAGATCTACCTATTCGGGAACTGGCCTGAAAAGATAAAGTTAATTTCATGCAAGGGAATGATGTAAGTAATGTATTGCATAATGATGCTCTCAGAATAAATGAGAATGTTGTATGAGTTTCATATGCATATGTTATGATGTATGAATGTGAAATGTTGTTGAAGTGTATCTTTGTTTGGGATAATAAATTCCTGACTACCGCTGTGGATGAAGAGCATATGTATCTTCAATTTTGTCTTGAATACTTCCGCTGGGGATTCCTGTTTTCTTTGAGGAAACTCTGCAGTGGATGTTGATTTCTGCCTTGGGGAGTAGAGTTCAGGAATCTTATTCGTTCATTACTCTACTGGGGAATTTAATTCTTATTTACCCTGACTGGGGATAAAAGATATGGTTAAACTTTTGTCTTGGAGAGGATAGTTTACTGGTATCTGGTCGAAATCCAGGATTTGCAACAAATTTCTGGGGAGGATGAAGTTAAATGTTATCTGGTCGGGTTCCAGGCTTCGCAGTAACTTACTGGTAGGATGAAGTTAAACTGTTATCTAGTCGGGTTCCAGGCTTCGTAGCAACTTTTTGAGGAGAATGAAGTTAACTGTTATCTGGTCAGATTCCAGGCTTCGGAGCAACTTACTAGGGATAGTATCAACTCTGCTGGGGACAAAGGGTTTTATCCATTGATTTGAAATAGTCTGAGAAAAGACTCGTGATGGGGAATCTGTAGTTTTTTGGGGAAATAAACCCTGTTGAGGAGAATATTTTAAAGACCTTATCGGGGAGATGATTTTTTTTGGGGAGAACTCTGCAAGGTTTCTTTTTTCAGTTAAGACCAAGTCATCTGGGGAATATCAGAATAAATACAAGCCTTGATTGTATCTGGGGATGTATTGAATGAGTATTAGAATTACATCCATATCTAGATCGTATCTGAACTGCATCTGCAGGAGAGTCTAGAATGAATGTCAGAGTAAATATGTATTTAGACTGCATCTGCATTGTATCTAAAAGATGATAAATTACCGTGAATTTCCATCCATTTGGGAACTAGAATGATGTGTGCGTTTGTTGGGAGAAGATCAAACTCCTCTATCTGCTAGTGAGTCTGATTATGTCATCGACTAGAGGATGCCCCAATTTTGTTTGAAGATGCTTATGCGCTTGTCAAAGATATCCTTGTGGGGGATTATACCCTTCTCTGTGAAGATTATTCTGTGGGGATAACCTTATAGAGGTGGCTCTGGCGACTTCACTAGAGATCACCTTATGGAAGGGACTTTGTGGGGATTTGTCACTGTCCATAGTAGTAAGTGTTGTAGCACTTCCAGAAAACATTTGCTTGGTCATACGTGACTGTGATACGGTAGCAGAACCGACTGATTTTAGTGGTTTGCGTTTTGAATTCTCAAATGTCGCGGTAAGCAAGAGTCACCACCGACTTTTATTTTATCCAATCAAAGGAAAAGGAAAAAGAACAGAAAAAACCTTTTTTGAGATGTTTCTGAGTACGGGGGTAGATTATAGAAAGGGAAGGTGTTAGCACCCTTTCTATCCATGGTTTTCTATGGGCTCTTAGGTACTTGCTCATTTTGAAATTGCTGGTGTGTGCTTGTTTTGAAAAGTTTAGTTTTACTTCGTTTTAACCCTTGTTTCTGTCCTCAAGAGTGCTACGAAGTTGTTTTGAAAACTTTAGTTTGAAAAGTTTGTTTGAAAGTGTATGGTGTAAAATATTTGTCATTTTGAGCAAGTACCTAACAGTTATCTACCTACTCAAAAAAAGGCGTTATTTTCCTCCTATCCTTTATACCGTTTTATCCTACTATTAGTGAGTAGGTAACCCTAGTCGTTGGATGTTTGAGGGACTATCGAAAGGGACGTAATGGTCATTGAAGGCAACATGTAAGGATACCTTAGCATTTCGAATGGACTGTCATCATATATTCGTAGGCAACATCGAGGGACAAGATCATTTCTCATAGGCAACTCGAGGGACATTAAGGGACTATGATCTTTATGATGATTTTTAGATTGAGGGTCTTTTACTAAGATATCCCTACGTTCGAGGGACACGACCATTATTTCCGAAGGCAACCAAGTGAGGTAATACCCTAGGGGTGCAAGTGTGCAAAAGTGATTCAGTTCAGTTATTTATCTTGAAATTAGGATTTTCTATCGTTCATGTTTATCTTTCCATACAATCCTATTAGTCTAAGCATTGCATAAAATATAGTAGCAGAAGGTAAAGGCGGAAATGTAAACCTAGGCTATTACAGATCTTTGGGGAAGTTACATAATAGTGAGAAGTGCGGAAAAGAAATCCTAAAACAATTACATCCCGGAAGCAATTACATAATTAGAAAAAAAATGGAAAAATTAAGTTACGCTATTACAGTGATAATGCGACTTATACAATTTTCCTAGAAATTAAAATGTAAAAGAATAAATAAAAATAAATTAAGGAAAAATTAAAACCTAAAATTTTATGTTAATGTTTTTGGTGTTTTTTGTAGAAAATAATTTGAAGTTAAACAAAAAACCTAATTCTAACTAATTTTAATTAAAAAAAAGTTAATTAACTTAATTTATTAATAAATGAAAAAAATCCAAAAATTCAGTTACTAACTAAAACAAAAACCTAATCCTAATTTGTTGAAAAAATGGATAATTAATCAAATTAAAGAGTTAATAAAAAAATTTAAAACCTAAATTAATTAGGGTTTGTAAAAAAGTTAAGTTTGCCAATTAATAGGATTTTTGATTTAAATAAAATTAGACTTTATATGAATTTAGGATTTTTAAGGAAGATATTAAAGAGAAAGAAATGAGGCACACAAGGTTAAAAATAAGCAAAATTATACATATTGTCAGGGGTGGGTGTTGAACCAAAAATTAATTTAAAACCTAAAATTAGATTAAAAAACCTTAAAATTAATTATTCGAGTTTATTATGAAATATCAAAGGTTTGTGAAAAATGTTAAGTTTTATGAAAAAAAAAGTTTTAAACAGAAAGAATGAAAATAGGTAAAAGGATAAATAGAAAGAAAGAAAACTAAAACCAATAGGGGTGGTTGTTAAACCCACGCCCTTAGCCTCCTCAAGATGCCTGCCTTGCCATGAGCCATGCATTGGTTGTTCTGATTTGCCCTCAGCATTTTGTAATAATCCTGCATATGATCCCGTCTAAATCTGCAGTGTTGAATCTCATGAACACGTTAAATAAATTACTATATCATGAAATACAAATAAAGCAAATATATGAAATTTTGTAATGTTATAACCGATATGGTATGTATGAATGCTTCTACACCCTTTTGATCATGGAGATCAAACCAGCCTTACCCTTACTGGAGAAGTAGTGAGATGTGGATTTGTAACAAGGATGGCTTGTTTGTAGTGAGATAGGGGTTTGTAATAAGGATTTCAAGGTTTTAGGATTCTTGAAAGAATTTGATATTTTGACAGGATTGTGGCAAAGGTTTTTTTTCTCCTCTTGTTTGTGTGAAAAGAATGAGATTATATAATGGAAATTAGAGGGAAAAATGGGCTTTGAATGTGCAATTGGGCCTCCAATAACCATAAGCAATAGTGCAGATTTTTATTCACTTGATTTCATCATGTTCCACGCTAAATCACAGGGCTTAAGTGCAATTTTTGAAGTTGAAATGTGAAAACAAAATGTAGTCGACATCGAGAATTCATGTTCCTGTCGTTGAGGAGGAATCTGCTGAGGAATGTTGATATCTGTCTTGGGAGAAATAGAATTTTAGGAGCTTCAGTTGTTCATTACTCTATTGGGGAAATAACTCCTGCTTGAGGAAGAGGAAGTGAACTGTATATTTGGTCAGGGTACAAGTTGCACCATGACTTACTAGGGAAATGTGAAACCAATCGTGTTTGATCAGGTCCAAGTCTTACAGTGTTGTGGATTGTTGTCTGGAGATAAGAGAAAAGAAACCTGGATGGTAAGGTTATGAGAAGGAACCTGGATGGTAGGGCTTATGGGAAGGAACCTGGGTAAGGTTGCTTTGTGAGGAGTTTGGGTAAAACTGCATCTGAACCGAGAAGGAACCTGGGTAAGGTTGCTTTGTGAAGAGTTTGGGTTAAACTGCATCTGAATCGAGAAGGAACCTCGGTAAGTTTGCTTTGTGAGGAGTTTGGGTAAAACTGCATCTGAACCGAGAAGGAACCTGGATAAGGTTTCTTTGTGACGAGTTTGGGTAGAATTGCATCTGAACCGAGAAGGAACCTGGGTAAGGTTACTTTGTGAGGAGTTTGGGTAGAACTGCATCTGAACTGAGAAGGAACCTAGGTAAGGTTGCTTTAGGATAAGTCTGAGTGAAACTTCAGAAGGAACCTGGGTAAGGTTGCTCGTGATGAGTCCGTGTAGGGCTTTAGGAGGAACCTGGGTACGGTTACCTTGGGATAAGTCTGTGTAAAACTTCGGCAGGAACCTGGGTAAGGTTACTTTGGGCTAAGTCTGTGTAAAACTTCAAGAGGAACCTGGGTAAGGTTACCTTGTGATAAGTTCGTGTAAAACTTCAGAAGGAACCTGGGTAAAGTTACTTTGGGATAAGTTCGTGTAAAACTTTAGAAGGAACCTGGGTAAGGTTGCTCGTGATGAGTCCGTGAAGGGCTTTAGGAGGAACCTGGGTAAGGTTACTTTGTTATAAGTTCGTGTAAAACTTCATTTGGAAATGTATGAGAAAGGACCCGTGTAAGATTTTTCAGGATAAACCTGTGTGAAGCTGTGTTTAGGAGAAACTCGTGTAAGATTGCTTCGCGACGAACCCGTGTAAAGCTACATTTGGTCGCGCAGATAATTATTCTGTTTAGTTTCAGGAGCTAATCTTGAACTTGCTGGAAGTTGTTAATGATAACCATCTTTCCTAAAAAGGTACATGATTAATCGTATATGATGTATGAAATGCATTGTATGATGATGTTCTCAAAATAAATGAGCTTATGCTGGATGCAATATGTATGTGCACGTCATGATGTATGAACATGAAATGCTATTGTGGCACGCCCGATTTTGGGAAAATAAATCCCTGACTGCTGTTGGAGAGTAATGGAAATTGAGTTCCTGGCCGTCGTAGAAAAAGTGGTTCTTCTACTTCTGTTGGAGATGGTGAACCAGAGACGACTATGCCGGGGATTTGCCCCTTGTTTACCGGTATTCTGACGAGGAGAGACTCTGCTTGATAACAACTCTGCAGGGGAATAATTCTGTTGGAGAGAGAGGCTTCCATAGCTGAAGGGATACTCTGTCGGGGATTGAGCTTCTGTATTCAGGGAAATAAACTTTGTTCGAGAGAAAACTTTATGACCCGCTTGCAATTACAAAATTCGGCTGGGGAATATAGATGCCAGCTCTTCGGAAGAGCTTGGTTAGGGAAGGTAACTCCTATTTGGGGGAGCCGATGTCAAAGCTTTAGTTGCCTATACTCTGCGGGGAGTGTAGATGTCACTGGGTCATATGCCGAGGATACGACAATGACTTTGCATCAGGACTTTTCTGCCCCTGTACCTGCTGGACAAAGTACCCACGGAGGCCTTCTGGATTGAGTGTTATCCTAACTTATGAGGTGCTTGGTAACTGCCGATCGGAATGATAAGTCTTCTACTGATAGGCAAGTGACAAGTTGACGGGACATAGTCGTACGCTTTAATCCCTAACTTTTCCCTGGACTGTCTTTTCAGATTTTCAGTCCACTGGGATACCCTTTTTTGCCCAAGCCGCCTTTTCAGGTTTTCGACTTGCCGAGTGTACAGATCATTTTTGTTTTTATCCCCAATTTTTTCTCGAACCCTTTTGGTTCGCCGGGTACAGAGAGTTTTCACTGTCCATAGTAGTAAGTGTTGCCACACTACCAGAAGATGTTTGTTTGATCGTACATGATTCATTGCTGGGATTCATGCCCAATGCCCCAAGTGCTTCAGATGGAGATCTGCCCCTGGCTATCTGGCACTTTTGGAGAGACTTCCTCAGGTGTGTTTAAACATCAGGTCATGCCCCTTTCTTATGGAAGACCTATTTTTGGAAGGGTCTTTCCCGCTGAGGTAATTCTGTCCATTGAGAGGATGTCTGTTCATTGAATATCCATTGTGCGGGTTTCTCTGCTGTCAAACAATTAGTCATATGCAAACAATGTCATTTAAAGAATGCAAAACTCATGTCTATCTTGAAGAAAAAAAATTGAAAATGTGTTTTGTGTAGTAAAGAGAAATTTGCGAGAATGTGATATCAACTCAGGATTTGTAACAAAGCCTACAGGAGTCAGGATACCTTTGTAACAGTATGCTCTCAAACTAACCCATGCTTCAGCTAGGACTTTTAAGCGTTATAACGTGGCCTGGTTCACGGTTCAAAAAACAAAGGATAAAGGATCAAATTTTATTGGTACCGAACCCGCTCTTCGTGATGTTCTTCAATCCTATGCTTAGTTAATTGCACGTTTAGATCCCGATTGAGTCTAGAATCTTTGCTCTGATACTTGTTGATGATTCAGAAATTGAACCTTTGTTTTGAAAAGGCAGTCCTTTTTGTAATCTTCTTTTTTTCGAGGATTTGTAGTAACTTCTTTTTTTTTTGTTTTCTATATCCTTAATTTTTCCCTAAACTGTTTCTTTTGTGATTACAGTCAGCGGGATGCCCCAATTTTTCTCTTAAGTCTCTTTCATAGGTTTTGACTTAATGGGATTTTATTTCGAGAGATAATGACTGCCTGTCTTGACGATCATACGGAACCATCACCGTCTTTTGTTTTGGAAGGATGTCTTTAATGCCATTCATTATGTATGAAGTAGAATATTGCGACTGAATGCACATATAAATTAACTCAGAAACTACCATGCCCCAAGTGTGATATGGTGGCAGAACCGACTGTTTTGAAATGCTGGTTTGCATTTTGCGTTTTGCGTTTTTTGTTCGCAAAATTTCGCGGTAAGCAAGAGTCTCCACCGACTTTTATTTCATCCAAACGAAAAGGAAAAAAGTACATAAAAATCATCTTTCGATATGTTTCTGAGTACGGGGGGTAGATTATAGAAAGGGAAGGTGTTAGCACCCTTTCTATCCGTGGTTTTCCATGGGCTCTTAGGTACTTACTCATCTTTTAAAAATTGCTTGTGTGTATGCTTTGTTTTGAAACAGTTTGACTTCGTGATAACCCTTGTATCAGTCCTCAAAGGTGTGACGAAGTTGTTTTAAAAATTGTTTAAAATGTGCAAGTGTGAAAAGCTTTGATTTGAGCAAGTAACTACTAGCATCTACCTACTCGAAAAAAGATCGTTTCTACTCTCGTTTCCTTTAGACAGTGTTATCCCACTATTGAGAAATAGGTAGCACTATCGTTGGAGTTTGTAAGGGTCAATTTGAAAGGGACATACGATCACTAAAGCAATGTTAGGACGTCTTAGTAATAACCCTAAAGTCTTAAGATCATATCCGAGGCAACATTTCCGAGGCAACATTTCCGAGGCAACATTCGAGTGGGACGTTTGATCTTTTTTAGACAGAAGGGTAACCACTAAGACATCCTATACTTAATGATCATTTATCGAAGACAACCAAAGTGTGAGTATACCCTAGGAGTGATATGTGCGAGTGATTTGTTTCAGTTATTTATCTTTGCACATTAGGGTTTTCTAACTATATTAAATTATCATGCAATCTCGTCATACAATCCTATTAACATACATCTAAACAGTTAAATATTGACAGAAATTAAGATGCGAGAAAGTAAATCTACGCTATTACAAGGCTTCGTGGAGGGGAATTAATTACATAGCTAAAAACCCCAGGAAAAAGCGATAAATAAAAACCCTAGATTGAACTGTTACAAACCATACACCGTTACAACAATATTGACAAAATAAAATATTATGCGCGCGATGAATCGAATACGAGATAATTAGGGTTTTGACCCTTGCCTAAACCTAATTGCGATTAATTAAAAAATGTTTTTGTTAGATTTTAAGAAAATAATGGAATTGTTAAATTAAAGGAAAATCCTAAGTCTAATTAATTTTAAATTACGAAAAATAAATTAAATTAATTTTAATCTACGACCTATTTTTTGTATTTTATTTATTTGAGACAAAGAGCAAAATAAAATAAAATCAAAAGATAACCTAATTTCTATTTTTTATTTTATTTATGAAAACAAATCATAATTTCCCTAAATTAGACTAAGTTAAATTAAATTGATAAAATTCATTAAAAAAAGTCTAATTCTAATTTTTGTGAATTATTGATTTTATGATTTTTTTTATGAAAAAGATTAATTTGTTAATTGAAATGATTAAAGAAATATTAAAAGAATTAAATAAAACAAAGAAAAGAAATAAGAAAAGAAATGAATGGGCCTGGTTGCAATGCTGAAAGAAGGGGTAAAAACTGAATTTCTGGGCCCAAAAAGGCTAAGGCCTGTTTGACTTTATTTGATCCAATGCATGGGTTGACATGGGGTGTATGGTAGGCTCTTCGCTATGTGACGTTGGATCCAGGTGGCTGATGGATCTGATGGTGAAGCACCAAGACATTGGGTAGACGTGCGTTGCTGCAATGCATGAGATCTGCTTGGAATAATCAAGAAAATAACAAAATGCACACGCCTGGGATCGAACCTAGGACGTGTGCATAAAAGGCCTTCGCGCCAGCCATCTGAGCCATGATGTTAACTTGTAAGTGGTATAAACAATGAATATAATATGCAAAAACAATCTAGTAGGGCCAACCAACGGGCGAAATTCAAACAGGAAAATCAGAGAGCGCCACGCATTGTCGTCTTCCTTTCCACCGTCGTTTTAGGTAACAACACCTTTACCTACGGTTGACCTGCTGTAACTACAAACCTGCATTTTTCAAAAACTCTCCACAAGCAATATAAATGAACATGGCTGATACCAATCAACTCGTCTCATCATCACGAGTCTCATGGTACCAGAATCAGCATCCAATTTCACTTATCATGCAAAGCCCTAAAACTCAACACGAAACCTTAGCCATAGAAGTTTCTCATACAATCACCAAAAACACAATTGAATATGATGATTAGCTTGCAAACATGTTAATGAACCAGAATATGCAGGCAAAATGTGCAAATGGCATATAAATTGATGAAAATGAAAACGAGTTTGGAAGCCACTTGTGATACCTGTAACTTACAACTCTAGGCGTGAAAAGGCTTGAATTTGATTGGAATATGCTCCTGGAACGTCCAGCAACCTCTTGGCAATGTGAGAAAGGCACGATCCGGTCTGTAATATGGAAATTAGATTACCACTTTTGTTGAAAAATTTTTAGTTTTGTTTTCTCTTTGCACGACTGCTTCCAACCCCTATATGCCTTGGCTTGCCTCTGTATATGTAGCACAACTTATTAGGTCAACAAAAACGACCTCAATCTTGCTCATCATGGAGATTTGATTTGCTCTTTCAATGTGTTGTACCCCAAAATTTGCCCTCCCATATTCTTCAAGATTTGACAAGCATCACCTCCAATGGTTCAAAGTCTACTCAAGGCCTACACAATCAACCATCCTCCTAAGCCAGTCAAATTAGGGTTTTGGTTCCTGCAAGGAAGTTGAGGTTTTCAAGGGCTCAATCAAGTCCCATATGCTCATACACATTGTCAAGCACCTACATGTCAAGTTTCAAGGCTCACAAGGTCAAGTTGCACAGTCAAAAACCCTAATTGCTCAACAGTCAACTGTAGGGGCAAAATGGTCATTTGGCAGCCAAAAGTCAAAATTTTTGGTCAACATCTTATTTTGAAGCCACAATCATCACTTGGTCAAGTCTTGACCATGATTTCACAAGAATGGCTCAAAAATCATCAAGATGCAAAAGTTTCTATTTTTGGACAGCTGAAAAGTCAACTGTAACTCGACCAAGGCATAACCTTTTCATGGTTCATCAGAAATATCCCATCCAAAGCTCATTTTGAAGGGGATGACATTTCCTACAACTCATATTCACATTCCAAGTCCAAGAAATGCTCTCATAAAAAGTTATCAATTTCAACATTATAGGTCATTTTCAAAAGTCAACAAAAAGGGACTTTAAGTCAAAGACCATAACTTGAGATTGGTAAATCAATATGACATGGGACCAAAGACATTGGTTAGAGGACTTCAAGACCTTTCCAAAATGTCCAAGAACATGTTCATAGCTTAAAAATTGAGCAAGATATGTATTGGAGAAGTTGGGAAATTTTTGTGAAATGGCCAAAGTCAATTATCCTTGAAACTTCATTTTTGACAAAAGGGGCCCACTTTTTCCACTTGTTTCAGCTTGGCCATGCTTCCCACGTGTCCCACAAATTATTTCAAGGTTTAAAATTAATTTTTCCATTTTTATTTAATTTTATTTGATTTAATTCATTTTAAATCTTTTAAAATCAAATAAAAATCAAAGAAATTAATTAGGGGATATATTTTGTATTGAAATGCTTTGATACACGATCAAACACATTCTAAATTCGTGCAAGGGCCTATTCCAAGCAAGAATTCAAATTTGACACAAAAATGGAAAGTGGTTTCAATGGAGGTTATGGCAAAATCTCAAACATGAATGCAAGGCTTCAAGGCTCTTAATTCTGATTGAAACTCTTTACATAACACATGTGCAAGCTGCCACAAGAGGATTCACGACCTAAAAAGCTCTAAAACGGCAAAACATATTTCAAAGTTTGGAGAGAAAAAAGTAAAACTGTAAACCTATTTGCAACACGTTTTAAACCTCCATTTCAATCAAAACACACTGTTGGGATCCCTAGGAACCTTTGGCAATCAGAACCAAGCGCAATCACTCAAGAAATCGTGCCATATAACTCACACGGTTTTCATTTTTTCTCAAATTCACTTATCACATTTCATGCACTTTTAACATTTTTTGTTGATAGCATTCTGTTTACAGGATCAGTACAAAGCTCTCCATGTGATTTAATTTGAGAATGAGGCTCTAAAAAGAAAATCACCATTAGCAACTCCTAGGTTTTTCAGAGTTTCAAATTAGGGGTTTTGTCATGCTGTAAAATTAAAACTCCACACGCATATGGTTAAACTCAGCATGATGAGACGATTGGAATGAGATATTCGCGCCCTTTTTATATGGTGTGAGGAGATAATCGCTATTTTTATTTTGACTGTATTTTGTGGGGGTTTAAAACCCCCGCTATATGTTTTGTGTTTTGCAGAAAAAGGTAGAAGATGACTGCGTGGCAGCAAGGCGTTGGTACATTCAAATCCACGCGCGCGTTTTTTTGTTTTTCAGCATTGCTGGCTTTTGTTTTATATAATATTTGTTTTTCATATTATTAACAAATGCAACAAAGTGCTTCAGTGGCTGGGAACGTGTCATGCCATCCTTAGGACCTGGGTTCGATTCCCAGGTCCCCTACAATTCCCATATTATTTTTTCAATGGCTTTCCTGTGCAGCGCTCCAAGGAAGGCTCATCATAAACCCCATAGATCCAACAAGCCAGGTGTCATCAAGGTAGATCCAAAGGAAAAAGAGCATGGAACACCATGGTCTGGAGTCAAGCATGCTGTAGGTGATCCAGAAAAGTCAACGTGGCTTGCTCAAATGGGCCACAATCTCAGTCTTGCACCCTCCTATTTGGCCCACACCCCCTCCATTTGGTTTATTCTTTCCTTTTCTTTTTTTATTTAATCTCTAACCTTTTTTTATTTTATTATAATTAACATAATTAATCAATTAACCATTTTCATAAAAAACCCAAAAAATTGAACTAACATTATTTTTATTATTATTATTTTATTTTTGTAAATAAATCTCAAATAAATTAATTATAATTAGGCCATTTTAACTTTTTTTAAAATAACTAAAATAGCTTAGATTTAGGTTAACTTTTAATTTTGTTTCTCTTTATTTTTATTCTATTTCATAAAAACATAAAAAACAAAAAAAATATTTTCTATTAATTAAAATAATTAATTAGTCATTAATTAGTTTTTTAATTTCATTTAATTACAAAAAAGACCAAAAATTAATTTCTTTTCTTAAAAGGGTCAACACCCTTAGACATTCCCGATTAATTTATTCACGCGCATTTACTTTATTTGATTATTATGTAATTGCTCCGGACATGTAGTAGTAATTAGGACTTTTACTGTTTTTTTATTTTCCGTACTCATTTACTAAAAAAAAACGGGTCTTTGTAATTTTTGGCGATGTATAGACCCGCGCCTTGTAATAGCGTAGGATTTACGTTTCCGCAATTTACTTTCCGCACCCCCTTAACTGTTAACTTGTATGAAAGAATGCATGCTAATTAAAAACAAGCGTAGCTCACAATACAATGATCAAAGATAACTGTTAAACTGAAAACAACACACAAGTTCACACACCACTTCTAGGGTACGCCTCACCTGTTGCCTTGCCTTCGAAACGTGGTCGTCGAGTATAGGACGTTTTAGTAAGTCCTTATGTCCATGATCCAGTTGCCTCGAAATGGTTGCCTCGGATTAAAAAAGGATCAATGGCATAAGGGTAGCTTCTAAGGTGTTCTATTGTTGCTCTGGTGACCACACTATCCCTAAACACCTCCAACGGTGGTGCTACCTACCTCTCAATGGTGGGATGGCACTATCTTAAGGACATTTACACATCCTAATTCCTTAGGGTAGGTAGATGACTCATAGATACTTGCTCTATTTAAAAACAAACAAAACTCTTTTCACACCGACACTTTCAAAAAGCTTTCAAAACAATTTTTCAAACACTCTTGAGGACTGATACAAGAGTTATTCCGAAATCTTTCAAAGAAACTTTTTCAAACCCAATCACAATTGAAAAGCAAACATTTTTGAAAACACAATGAGCAAGTATCTAAGAGCCCATGGATAACCATGGATAGAAAGGGTGTTAACACCTTCCCTTTCTATAAATCTACCTCCCGAACCGAGAAACTATATCATAAGGAATTTTGCTGTGCTTTTGTCCTGTCCATGTTGGAGAAAATAAAAGACGGTGGCGACTCTTACTTCCGCGACATTTCGCGAACCAGCGTTAAACAGTCAGTTCTAAATCCACCGATCACAGAACTAGCGACTCTGCTGGGGAGATATAAGTCAGGTGTACATTAGGATAGCTCATACTTGTGTTTTCAATTGTTGTGCTTGTTTGCTTTATTATTGTGGGCTGCATCGGAGTTTCATAGATCCTAACCCGGATCTGGGGAATACCCTTTTAGGTAGCATAAGCTGTGAGGGACCTGTCCGGTGTAGACCGACACGGGTGAAGCAGTGGCTACATTGGTGTGGCACCTTGGTCTGTACCGATATCCCTTGTGTTGCAACGAGGAGAATATGGGTCTTCCGAGGAGTCATCAAGCACCAACCAACCATAGAACCCTAAATTGACCCAACTTGGTCATAGAACAGTAGCAGTATGCTACACCCATTGAGGCTAAACTCTCGCGATGGTTCTGGCCGCAAGAAAAGATTGCGATGCTGGAGTTATGACCGATTGAGGGTAGTCAGTGATATTAGGATCCTCTAGAACCCGATTACTTCTGATAGGACAGGTCTTAACCAACAAACTGAAAGAGGGTAATACCTAGACCCTATGTTGGCCTAAACTCTAAGAGCTTGTCTTGTGTGACTTGTGTGCCTTATCATGTTTGCCTTTGTGAATACTTGTGGTGTGCTTTATCATAACATCATGCCATCATAACATTGCATGCATCCTGCATAAGGACTGACCATTTCAAAGACAAAAGGGTTTCACCTTTGCTCTGTTTTGTAGGACATCGTGATGCCTATGCGAAGGAACACTATCCGGTTCAACTTTGTTCACCCACCTGAGCTGCTTGAAGAGTTGGTTAGCAGAATTCCAAATACCACTTCTTTCATCCAGAGGCATGGTTCTCTTCTCGGCTTAGTCACGACAAAGTGGGGCCAACAACTGATGAGTGTCCTGACCCAGTTTTATGACCCTCTGTACCAGTGCTTCACCTTTCAAGACTTCCAGCTGGTCCCTACCCTGGAAGAGTTCTCTGATTTGCTTGGCATCCCTATCTTGGATCAGACTCCCTTCACAGGTTGGGAAAAGACTCTTAGGCTCGAGGAGATTGCTGCTGCCCTTCCCTTGACCAACCAGGAGGTAATGGACAACTGGGTGATGTTGTACCCCAAATTTTGACCTAAGATACCATCTCTCATCTGCATCGTTACATTGCGAGCGTTTGGATCTTTTGATTTTTTAAATTCATAACTTTTTCAGGTCGAGAGCTGTTTATTTTTGAACGTTGAATTTATTAATCGATCAATGATCAAACAATGTTTATTAATTATTTATTATCTTAAATTTAAATAATTGGAATCTATTTTCGGTTATTATATAATTTAAAGATTTATGAATAATGAAATAAACATTTGAAAAGAGGTTTATTAATTGGTCAACAATGATTATTTAATTATTTATCATTCTAAGTTAAATAATTGAAATTCTATTTTTAATTATTATAATTTAGAAAATTATGAATAATGAATTAAATAATTGAAGTTATTAATTGATCAATGATGTTTATTTATTTGTTTATTATTCTGAATTTAAGTGATTGAAATTGATTTTCAGTTATTATACAATTTAAAGAATTATAAATGATAAATAAATAATTGGAAAGAAAAAGAATTAATTGGGAAATAATAGAATTTTATTCACTCTATTCTATTTATTACAATTGTTATTTAAATATTGTATTATTTACAAAATATTTATAATGACAATTACATAAAGAGTTTAAAGTAAAATAAAAACTATTTTTCTAAGATTCTAATTCTTCATCTTCTATCCAATGCCTTTTTGTCTGCTCATTTAATTTTACCTGCAAAACAATTAAAAGAAAAAGTCAGAAATAAATAAATAATTAAAAGCAAAAAAATTATTTTTTTAGTGTTCATCATTAAAAGCAAACGGCCGGAATCAGTTTTTACCCTTTTTGAAAATCGCGGGATTTCTCCCGGTTCACAAAAAGGGATGGATTTTTATGAATGCACAATTTAAAAAGATGCACAAATTCATTTTTGTTTTCAAAACTGCATAATTAAATATTAATTGCATTTTTAAAAAAAGTCCACAGCATATTTCAGAATTGACATCATATGCATAATACAACAGCACATGCATTTTCAATTCCAAACAAAAGCCAACGTAAACTATGCCAAGAGGTAAGAAGAAGCCAAAATGCATAGGCTCCTACTGTTACATTGCAAGTCAAAGAGCAAATATGCAGTTCAAATCAATATATGCAAGCATGAAATCTTTCCATTTACATCATTTTTCCAGCAGTAGTGCTTTTTCAGAACAAATGCATAACATATCATTTTATGTCAAATTTGCATTGAGGAGAGAGAAGAGAGATAGAAGTATGGTTTTGCAGGTTTTGGTTTAGGCAGGAAGAGATACAAAACAAATCAACAGTATTGCAATAAGAAATAAGAAAGCATGAAATTAGAATACAAAGAAACTGTTGGAGCAGTAAAGTGCAGAAGGCAGAATATAATAAAGTATTCAAACCTGAGCCATGAAAGATGCCAAGCAAAACTGTATAACATAACAAGTAAACCCCTTTCAAAAAGACAAGAGAGTTCAACCTGCCTAAGCGTTTAAAAATTCAAAAACTACAACATAAACAAAAGATACAACCTGCATTAAAACCACAGCCATTTTCCAAACACCATCAACATAACCATTATCAAAACCTTCCATCTACTGTAAAAACCAAAAACCATATAGCCATTTTAAAACAAATATGGCATACAACCTTAACCATTTCAAACCATAGCCTACTGCATAAAAACCAGTAGAACCAGCATACACCATAAAAACCAACATGTCAAACCATTCCAAACCAGCATAAACACCATCAAACATAAAACCATACACAACCTGCATAAAACCAGTAAAAACCATCATACCATATGGCCTAAAAACCTAAACCTGCTATCTCATATGGCCTAAAAAACCATTAACCTGCTATCTCATAAACCATATCATAACCATTTCAAAAACCTGCTACCGTAACCATTTTCACAACCATCATACCATATGGCCTAAAAACCATTAACCTGCTATCTCCTAAACCATATCAACTTATTCCATAACCTGTAAAACACAAATCTTGGCCTAAACCAGATGCTAAGCATAAACCATATCAAAACCATATGGTCTAAAACCACAAACCTGTATCACCAAAAATCAAAACCAATATCCAATACCAAGCCTCAGAATACATCATCACAGGCGTAATGAAAGGCAACTGAAGGCAACCCAGCAAAACATACAGTAGCAAGGCCAGAAAGAGAAGAAGAAACTAGTCAAAAATATTTTTTCAACAGTAGCATTCAAGCGTTCAAAGCAACAAATAGGAGAAAAGAGGAAAAGAATCATATACGCCCAAAACCTCAGATCATATCATCAAGGAAACATTGAAGCACACAGAGGTGAACCAAAGGAAGAAGAAGAAAGATACAAATACAGAGTACCAGGGTCAAGTAGCTAGCAAGCATCGCGCGTTTCCCCTTTGCCTTGGCCTCCTAAGCGTATCGCCCTCAACCCTCCTCCTCCATCTCCAGGTAACGGTCGTCTTTCTTTCCTTTCAATATCTCAATAATCATGTGAAAAACAAATAAGAATCAGAATAGATGAAAATCACGAACATGCAATCGTAACCTAATGAATTGAAAGATAAAAGTTCGTACTGTGAATCCGTGACTGTCGCCCTAACGCTCCGACTGGAGGGAAGAGGAGGTTGAAGACTGTTTGTGGCCATTAGGGCGAGAAAGCTCAGGCAAGGCTCGGACGAAAGCAGGAGACGAAGAGATGAATCACGCGAAGAAGAGAGAACAAGCGTCGTCCCTGTGCAACCCTAATCCCTTTTGCCCTAAACCAAATTACGTTTACCCTAAAACAAATTATGAAAATGCTTGGGCCTTAACCTTGTTTACCTCCCCCTAAGCCCAACGAAACTGCTTATGAACCCCCCCATGTTTTCAGTTTTGGCTAGGCCCTTTACACCTTTAGCCCATAACTATTTATCATCCATTTTTTTTTCCATATATCTTTTTCTATTTTTTCCTTTAGTTTTTTTCTTTTAGAACTTTATTAGTCTAGATAATTAATAAGTGTAATCAAAATAAGAGATGTATTTAATTAAAACATTTTAAGAATTTGATCATTTTATTAAGTTAACTTTAGGACTAATTTAATAATTTTTAGTATTTCTTTTAATTAGATTTAAGTTAATACCCTTTTAAGTTTTAATTTAGTAATTAATAAATAATGCCTTAATAAAAACTATTAAAAAAAAGCATATAATAATAAACTTAAAAAACATTTTTACTTCTTTTAATTAATTCACTCGTTTTAGTTAATACTAATACAAAAAATATATAAAAATTAGAATTTAAGAATTAAAACATTTTCTTTTCATTAATATTAAACAAAAAATCATAAAAATGCACGTTCACACACTTAGTCTTTTATTTAATTATTATACATCATTATCCGCATAATTTTTCTGTTTATTTATTTTGTCGTTACTTGTTTATTCCGTTTACTTCTAAATCCAAAGGAAAAACGATTAAATTTGTTGACTTCATGTCCTCAAGTCCGATCACGCAAACATTCGCATTCCATTAAAACTTAGGATAATTTTTCCTCAAATATTCAATCTTTTTAAAACTTATACCTTTTAAGCAAAAACTTCGACATTAGGTCGTCGTCTCTTCAAAAGCCCGTCCGTACCCCTTTTTCGGCCAAAACAATTTATTTTTCAATCAAACGAACAATTTTAATAAACAGATATTTCAAAAGGTTCCTATAGAGTACTATAGATACTTTGGGTGCTAATACCTTCCCATTGTATAACCAACCCCCGAACCATAGATCTCTTTTCAAAAACGCCGTGTATTTTTTATTACTTTTAAAAGTATTATTTTACATTGCATATTTAGGGTTTTATTTCGCTCTTTCCCCTTTTCCCTTGGAAACAATAAAGCGCGGTGGCGACTCTTGCTTTTGTGAGACGAATTAATCAATAATTCGATCTCCGATTTACCCCGCTACATTTTTTATCGCTACAGAATTGGCAACTCTGCTGGGGACCGATTGACCTCTTGCTGGTCCATCCCTAAGTGGGTTAAGCCTAATTTGTTTTATCTGTTTTATTATTATTTGATTTGCTTGATTATGTGTTTAAATTGGGGTGTTTGGGTCTTTTGCAAAGGACGAATCCTATACCCGGATTAAGTAACATTTAAGGAATAGGACGGGCGGTACAGTCATGTTAACTTTGAGGGAGTAATCCCGAAGAAGGAGGCATGAGATCCCCCACTCAATGGAAGGCCCTCTTGAACTTAATGTTTGTTTACCGAGTAATCGGGAAGACATTATTATTTTCGACCTAGGAGCCCGAGAAGTTGAGGACCGTAGAACCCTAACCCATCTTGGCCTTTTTAGGTGTAGCGCGGAGACTATAATGGAGTAATTCGGAAGTAGTTGTTACGCGATGCTACGCTCGGACGAGTTTCTCTTGAGAATATTGATAATTATTGAGTAATCAAGACGTTGGTAATATCCGAAGGAGGAATGTAGACTCTGGGAACTATTAGAACCTTGTCTTACATGTGTGATTGAACCGATAGTACATACCTTTGGGTGGGCTTTACCCTCGACTCCATGCTGAACGTTGAACCTTTGAACCCCATGTTTGTGAACTTGTGTGTGACTGTTGCATTATCATTCATCCATGCATTCATCAACATTTTTGTAAAAAACTTGTTTTTCAAGGAACTTAGGAATGATTTTTGTAGACACCTCAAGTATTATGGAATTTGGAAGAAGAAACACTCGGAGTTTTAGTTTTAAGGAGCCCGAGATTGAAGAACTGAAGAGTTTGATTCCTAAGATCGAGAACCCGACGGATTTTCAGAAGAAATACGGATCCATTATACCTCTCATGAAGCGCAAGATGAAGGAAGGCATCCTCAACACGCTGGTTCAATTCTACGATCCCTTGTACCGATGTTTCACCTTTCCGGATTACCAATTGATGCCCACCTTAGAAGAGTATTCCTACATACTTGGTTTGCCGATCACCGACTGTGTTCCTTTTTCTGGATTAGAAGAGGAACCCAAATCTCACGAGATAGCGACCATCACCCACTTGAAGAAGTCAGAGATAGAGGAGAACATGATTACAAAAGGGGGAATCCGAGGTTTATCTGCGCAGTTTTTGTTGAGGAAAGCTCGTCATTTCGCTGAGATAAAAGATATTGTTGCCTTTGAAGACGTGTTTGCCTTACTCGCCTATGGTCTATTCTTGTTCCCTAACGTTGATAAGTTTGTGGATATCAACGCCATCAGAATTTTCTTGATTGGAAATCCGGTCCCTACGCTGCTCGGAGATACTTACTACTCCATCCATCTTCGGAACTCTTATCAAGGAGGGATGATTATTTGTTGTGTACCGTTGCTGTATCAGTGGTATGTTTCTCATCTACCTGGGTCCGATGTTTTCTGGGATCTCGAGAAGGAACCGCGATGGGTGCCAAAGATTATGGCTCTCACTCATTTCGACATTGATTGGTATAATCGAGTTTACTATGACGTGAAGATCATCGATAGCTGTGGTGCTTTTCCTAACGTGCCTCTTCTCGGTACGAGAGGTGGGATTAACTATAACCCTGTTCTCGCGCGCCGTCAGTTTGGGTACCCGATGAGAGATAAGCCAAACAACATCCATGTGAGTGGTTTCTTTCTACAGGAAGGACAAGATCATCAGGCAGCTAAGAGGGAGATCGAAGGAGCTTGGCGCCACATCCATAGGAAAGGGAGAGATATGTTAGGACATAGAGGTGCCGTTTCTTTGGAACCTTACCTACAATGGGTCCGTGCTAGGGCTTGTGCTCTCAAGATGCCCTATAAACTTGAGAAACCTTTATTCTCCACCGTTGCATCATCATCGGTTGTTATCCCTATCGCGAATATAGGAGAATACCAAGGAAATCTGGCCAGGATGAAGTCCGAGAGAGATGCTTGGAAAGAAAAGTATAATATGTCTGAATATGAGAATCGAGTCCTGACTCGACAACTAAAGGAAAAGGAGGATTTACTCTTTATTCAAGACGGCTGGTTCGTTGATCACGATGAGAAACTTCGTCAAAAGGATGCTTTACTGAAGAAGTATGCTAGTGAGAGGAAGAGAAAGAAGGAAGGTTCGGTAAGCGTTGCTCTTGTTCCTAATCCGCAGAAGGAAATCATTGATCGACTGGTAGCTGAGAAGAAAGAGATGGAAGACTTTTATGAAGAGAAGATCAAGAAGCTCCGGTTACAGTTGGTATTTGGTCCTTCATCCGATGATTCTGAGTGATCTTTAGCTTTTAGTTTTATTTTATTGATGTCATTTTGTAAAACTATGTAAAAGGGCTTCATGCTCCGAAGTTGTAATTTATTGCTTTATTTTGGACCTCATGTTTCAAAGTTGTAATTTAGTGCTTTATTGGGCTTCATGCTCCAAAGTTGTAATTTATTACTTTATTATGGGTTTCATGTTCTAAAATTGTAAGTTACTGCTTTTATTTTTGGGTTGTTATCCCAAAGTGTAATTTATTATTTTGTTGTTTCAAAGTTGTAAGTTGCAATTTACCGCTTTTTGATTAATGGATTGAGTTTTTGTTGTTCCAAATTCCTTTACCATTGATATGTGCAAAATTATCGAAGTTCCTTGAAAAACTATTAAAATGAATCATCATTTGCATCACACATCATGCATCATTCAACATTCCACTTCATATGTTTTCTAGAGTCTTATCCTTGTTTCTTTTTCCACTCCAAAGGTTGTCAAGCTGTCTCACCGATACGACACTCGAGCCAATCGTCAGAGGAAAATGGAAGATCTGGAACAGGAAAACCATGAGCTTCGTGGGGAAGTTGCTACCCTTTGTATCAAGATGGAAAAGTTAACTGCGTTAGTGGAAAGTTTGGTGGCTGTTCAGAATCAGCCATCGACTACAGCTGCCGAGACTCAGACTTCAACTCCAGTGGTTTCCGAGATTGTCACCGTTCCTACATCTGTGACTCAAATCAACTCGCCGCTTCAACATCAGATGCCGAAAGGTTTTCCGTGGGGAATGCCTTACAACTTTGTGCCATAGGGGTATCAGCCTGCCGTACAACCTTTATTTCAACCTGCTTTGTCTCTTCTTCAACCAGAGACAACTGCCATGCCGCCAGTAATTCCGTCTGTGACACCTTTTCCGAAACCGATAATGACAAATGTCGCTCCTGTGGTTCACTCCGTGCCATACTTGAATGAACCTACTTATCCTGCCGAGCCTGCTGAAAGTTTGGGTCTTTTTGATAGAATGGAAGAATTTCAGGATCAGTTCCAAGAAATGAAGAAGGAGCTTAGAGCGTTAAAGGGGAAGGATTTGTTTGGGAAGAACACACATGACCTTTGTTTAGTTCCGAATGTCAAGATTCCAGCAAAATTCAAAGTGCCAGACTTTGAGAGATATAAGGGTGATTCGTGTCCTAGAAGTCATTTGACTATGTGCGTGAGAAAGATGTCTACGTATTCCGATGATCATGACTTATTGATTCATTATTTTCAAGATAGTTTGACGGGTGCTGCTCTAAAGTGGTATATGGGTTTAGACAGCATTCAGATCCGCAACTTCAACGATCTTAGCGAAGCTTTTGTCCACCAGTATAAGTACAACGTTGACATGGCACCGGACAGGGATCAACTCCGGGCAATGTCGCAAAGAGACCGAGAATCTTTTAAGGAATACGCCCAGAGGTGGCGTGAAATTGCTGCTCAAATCTATCCACCTCTTGAGGAGAAAGAGATGACTAAGATATTTTTGAAGACTTTAGGTTCCTTTTACTATGAAAGAATGATCGCCAGTGCACCCAGTGACTTCACCGAAATGGTAAGCATGGGCATGCGGTTAGAGGAAGGGATTCGTGAAGGGCGTTTGGTTAAAGAAGGAAGTCCGTCTAGCAGTACTAAGAAGTTTGGAAGTGTTTTCCCGAAAAGAAAAGAGCAGGATGTCAGCGCATTGTTCCCAGGGAGACCAAGGAGAGGTTACTCTCACGTTGCGGCAGTCACCCCAGCTGTCCGCCCAACTTTGATGACCCCAGTTCATCAAACCCCACCAACTCAACAACGACCATTTCAGCAGCAGCCTCGACAACAGGCTTATCCATTCAACAATCAGAACCGTTCACCCAGAAAACTGCAGTTCGATGCCATTCCTATGACTTATACTGAATTGTTCCCTGCTCTCATCAGAAAGAATCTCATCACGACAAAGCCTCCTCATGTCGCACCGAATAGTACTTCTCCATGGTACAAGGCGGATCAGTTTTGTGAATATCATCAAGGGTCGCCGGGGCACAACCTTGAGAATTGCTTTGCTCTGAAGGCGGCCGTGCAGAGGTTGATTAAGAATGGTATCTTGTCTTTCAAGGATGTTAATCTGAATGTTAGAGATAATCCTTTGCCTCGACATGGGGCAGCTTCAGTGAATATGGTGGAAGGTTGTCCGGGGAAGTTTCGAGTTTTTCAAGTTGAACACATAAGAGAATCGTTGATCAGGTTACATCAGAGTTTGAGAAGACTTGCCTTTGTTAAGCATCAGCATAATTATGATGTTTGTGAATTTTGTTCGAGAGAGGTTGATTGTCCTATTGTGAAGGAGGATATTCAGAAGTTGTTAGACCAGAGAGTTATCACTATTACGTATGACAGAAATCCGGAGGACGAAGTGAATGTTATAATACCACAATTCAATTTGCCTGAATCAGTAGAGATCGTTTACGACATTCAGACTGCACCTGTTGATCCTTTGATTATTTACCCACCTGGTCATGTGCCTTACAACTCAGACCAAGTTGTACCGTATAAGTATAATTCCACAATGATTGAGAATGGGGTAGAAGTCCCTATACCGACAAGACCGTCTTTTGTTAACATTGCTGATGTGAGTAGAGTTACGAGAAGTGGACGTGTTTTTGCAGCAGTACCTTTGAAGAGACCGGAAGTTCAAGTCAGGAGACCCATACCTGCAGGAATTCCAGTGAGAAATGTTGAACCAAGGGTTGAGATAGGCCGATCCAGTGAACCTATCCCTCGCCCTGAGGATGATGAGATTCTGAAGCTTATCAAGAGAAGTGAATATAAGATTGTGGACCAACTTTTGCAAACTCCTTCCAAGATTTCTTTGCTTGCTTTACTGAGAGATTCTGGTGCCCATAGAGAAGCTTTGATGAAGGGCTTGGACCAGGCATTCGTGGATCATGATGTGACGGTTTACCAATTTGATGGAATTGTGGGAAATATTACTTCGTGTAACAATCTTGGTTTCAGTGATGAAGAGCTCCCGGAGGAGGGGAGAAACCATAATATGGCTTTGCATATCTCAGTAAGTTGTGGAAATGATACCTTATCAAGTGTGTTGGTGGATACAGGTTCGTCGTTGAATGTGATGCCCAAGACTACATTATCTCGGCTCTCATATCCAGGTGCTCCCATGAGACCTAGTGGAGTAATTGTTAAAGCGTTTGATGGTTCTAGGAAGACAGTCATTGGTGAAGTGGATCTTCCTATAGTAATTGGTCCCCATACTTTTCAAATTACTTTCCAAGTAATGGATATTCGTGCTGCCTACAGTTGCTTATTGGGTCGTCCATGGATCCATGATGCAAGGGCATTCACCTCCACGCTCCATCAGAGATTGAAGTTTGTGAGGCATGGGAAGCTAGTGATGATTGGGGGAGATCAGGCTATGGTGGTAAGCCATTTATCATCCTTCTCTTTTATTGATGCTGATGAGGATGTTGGAACCCAGTTCCAAGGTCTATCTGTTGCCAAGAATGAAGTGAAGAAGCAAGGGGCATCCATTTCTTCGTTTGAGGATGCGCGACGAGTGGTGGAAAGTGGTTCGGCCGAAGGATGGGGCCAGGTGTTGACTTTGCCCGAGAACAAATCTGGGGAAGGTCTTGGTTTTCGTCCCGTGTCTGCGAGAGTCAAGAAGGAGGTGGTTGTTCGTCCGATTCAAGAGGTTTTCCAAAGTGCAGGTTTTATACATCCTGAGGTTGATGCTATCATAGAGGATGATTCCGAGGAAGATTTTCCCGATTTTGTGACGCCTGGATTGGCTTGCCAAAACTGGATAGCTGTTGATGTTCCTATTGTTATGCACATTTCCGAGTAATGTTTTGTTTTGTTTTTCTTTGAAAAATTCGCTCTGCCCAAGGCGAAGAGTATTTTGTGTCGGGCTATGAAAAATAATTCCTTTTGCTCTGCCCAAGGAAAAAGAGAAATGTCTGGGCCCTTTGTTTCAAGTATTTCCCTTCAATGAATAAAAATGTTATTTTGTCCACTACTGTTTTATTTTTCACATTTTTTCTGGGAAATAGCAATGAAAATTAATTGGTAGTAATAGGAAATATAATAACCTTTTTGTTTTATTTGCACAAATCGATTTCTAAAATAAAGCATAATCATGTGTGTAGATTAATCCATGACTTAACCATCAAAAACAATGATCCTATGCCCTCTCCCAACTTCGAATTCACTGTGTTCAGAGCCGAAGAAGAGGATAGTGAATAGATCCCTGTTGAAATTTCCCGTTTGCTTGAGCATGATGAAAAGATTATCCAGCCATTTGAAGAACCTGTAGAGTTGGTCAACTTGGGTGATGAAGAAGATAGAAAGGAAGTCAAAGTCGGAGCATTGCTTATCCCGGAAGTTAAAGAGAAAATGTTGGAGCTTCTCAAAGAGTATGTTGATGTGTTTGCTTGGTCCTACCAAGATATGCCGGGTTTGGACAACGATATTGTAGAGCATCGTTTACCGTTGAAACCTGAATGTCCGCCGATCAAGCAGAAGCTGAGAAGGACTCGTCCCGATATGGCTGACAAGATCAAGGAAGAAGTTCAAAAGTAGATTAATGCAGGTTTCCTCGTTACATCGGTCTATCCTCAGTGGTTAGCCAATATAGTGCCTGTTGCAAAGAAAGATGGCAAGGTTAGGATGTGTGTAGACTATAGAGATCTGAATAGAGCTATCCCAAAGGATGACTTCCCATTACCTCACATTGACGTATTGGTCGACAGTACCGCCAAGTTCAAAGTCTTTTCTTTCATGGATGGCTTCTCTGGTTACAATCAAATCAAGATGGCACCAGAAGACATGGAGAAGACCGCTTTCATTACACCTTGGGGAACATTTTGCTATCGGGTTATGCCGTTTGGTTTGAGGAATGCTGGCGCAACATACCAAAGGGCCATGACTGCTTTGTTTCATGACATGATGCATAAGGAGATAGAAGTGTATGTGGATGACATGATTGCCAAATCATAGACTGAGGGAGATCATTTGGAACACTTGTTGAAGTTGTTCCAACGTTTGAGGAAGTATAAACTCCGTCTGAATCCCAACAAGTGCACTTTTGGTGTTCGTTCTGGAAGACTTCTGGGGTTCATTGTCAGTCAGAAAGGTATTGAGGTAGATCCTGATAAAGTCAAAGCTATTCGAGAAATGCCCGCACCCAAGACAGAAAAACAAGTAAGAGGATTCCTTGGGAGACTGAACTATATTTCTAGGTTTATATCTCATATGACTGCTACCTGTGGGCCGATTTTCAAGCTTCTCCGAAAGAACCAAGGATGTGTGTGGACAGAAGATTGTCAGAGAGATTTTGATAGAATCAAAGAATATTTGCTTGAACCTCCCATTTTGATTCCTCCGGTGGAAGGAAGACCTCTGATTATGTACCTGACTATATTGGAAGATTCCATGGGATGTGTGCTTGGTCAACAAGATGAGACTGGAAGAAAGGAACATGTTGTATATTATCTGAGTAAGAAATTCACAGACTGTGAGTCTCGATACTCATTGCTTGAGAAAACCTGTTGTGCTTTAGCTTGGGCTGCTCGCCGTCTGCGCCAGTATATGATTAACCACACCACTTGGTTGATTTCCAAAATGGATCCGATCAAGTATATCTTTGAGAAGCCCGCCTTATCTGGAAGAATAGCCCGTTGGCAGATGTTGTTATCTGAATATGACATTGAGTATCACACTCAGAAAGCAATCAAAGGGAGTATTTTAGCCGATCATTTGGCTCACCAACCAATTGAAGATTATCATTCCATCAAGTTTGATTTCCCAGATGAAGATGTTATGTACTTGAAAGCTAAAGATTGTGAAGAGCTGTTACCTGAAGAAGGACCTGATCCCGAATCCCATTGGGGTTTAATTTTTGACGGAGCTGTGAACTCTTACGGAAATGGAATTGGGGCAATCATCGTCACTCCCCGAGGTACTCATATCCCGTTCACGGCAAGATTGAAGTTTGACTGCACGAACAACATGGCGGAATATGAGGCATGTATTATGGGTCTCGAAGAAGCAGTGGATCTAAGGATTAAGATTCTTGATATTTATGGAGATTCAGCATTGGTAATTAATCAAATCAAAGGAGAATGGGAGACTCGTCATCCTGGTTTGATCCCTTACAGAGACTATGCTAGAAGATTGTTAACTTTCTTCAATAAGGTGGAATTACATCATATCCCTAGAGATGAGAACCAAATGGCTGATGCTTTGGCTACTTTGTCTTCAATGTTTCAAGTGAATGGCTGGAATGATGTGCCTACGATCCGGGTTATGCGCCTCGACAGACCTGCTCATGTGTTCTCAGTAGAAGAGGTTACCGACGACAAACCGTGGTTCTATGACATTAAACGTGTTCTTCAGACTCAAGAGTACCCGCCTGGGGCATCCAATAAAGATAGGAAGTCATTGAGAAGATTAGCAAGCAGTTTCTTCCTCAATGAAGAAGTTTTGTATAAGAGGAATTACGACATGGTCTTGCTTAGATGTGTAGACAGACGTGAAGCAGACATGTTGATGCAAGAAGTACACGAAGGATCCTTTGGCACTCATGCCAACGGACATGCGATGACTAGAAAGATGTTGAGAGTCGGTTACTATTGGATGACAATGGAATCTGATTGCTGCAAATATGTGAAGAAGTGTCATAAATGCCAGATTTATGCGGACAAGATGCATGTGCCACCGACTCTCCTCAATGTCATCTCTTCACCTTGGCCTTTCTCTATGTGGGGCATTGATATGATTGGAATGATTGAACCCAAAGCTTCAAATGGTCATCGTTTTATCTTGGTAGCGATCGATTATTTTACTAAATGGGTGGAAGCAGCATCTTATGCTAATGTAACCAGACAGGTGGTAGTCAGATTTATCAAGAATCAGATCATTTGTCGATACGGCATCCCGAGCAAGATCATCACTGATAATGGTTCGAATTTGAATAACAAGATGATGAAAGAGCTTTGTGAAGAGTTCAAGATCGAACATCATAATTCTTCTCCTTACAGACCGAAGATGAATGGGGCTGTTGAAGCTGCTAACAAGAACATCAAGAAGATTGTCCAGAAAATGGTGGTAACTTATAAAGATTGGCATGAAATGCTTCCGTTTGCTCTGCAGGGATACCGTACTTTAGTTCGGACTTCAACAGGTGCAACCCCATTTTCCCTAGTTTATGGTATGGAAGTTGTACTCCCCGTGGAGGTTGAGATTCCGTCTCTGAGAGTGTTGATGGAAGCTAAACTTTCTGAGGCTGAATGGTGTTAAAGTAGATATGATCAGTTGAATTTAATTGAAGAGAAGAGATTGACAGCTTTGTGTCACGGTCAATTATATCAGCAGAGAATGAAGAAGGCTTTTGATAAGAAGGTTCGACCACGCGAGTTCAGAGAAGGTGACCTTGTGCTCAAGAAGATATTATCTTTCCAACCTGATTCTAGGGGCAAGTGGGCTCCGAATTATGAAGGACCTTATGTCGTTAAGAGAGTTTTCTCTGGAGGTGCTTTGATCCTCACCAATATGGACGGTGAAGAACTCCCGCGTCCCATGAACGCCGATGCAGTCAAGAAGTATTTCGCTTAGGCAGGCTTTTGGTCAGACCAGTCTTGGCATTTGAACACATTTTGGGATTCGAAGTTGGTAGGGAGAATAGCGATCATTGTTTTTGTGTAACCTTTTATTTCATATACTATTTCCCAAACTTTTGTAAACCGTTGGAGTCGCGTTGTTAGCGAACTACCATCCTATTAATGAAATTTGAGCATTTACCTTTTGTGGGCAAAAATTTAATTTTTATGGAAATACTTGAAACAAATTTACCTAAAGCATTCTTATTAAAAAGATGCATCGTGAATAATGAAAGGAATATTAACGGTTTGTTCCAAGGATGGTCAAGCCATGAAATGCAAAACAATACAGTAATTTATCCTTGCATGATGAACATGTTTCGTTTTAAAATCGTCATGAGGTGTTGGTTGTGTAAGCTTGTGTTTCTGGTGGTACTAAGTTTGGTGACTCCCCAGCTTTTCCAGTTAAGTGTCGTTTTGGATACTTTCATTTGAGCAGATTTCGGAAGTATGGTACGCTTTGTCTCTTGCCAGTGGTCTATTGGTATTGTAAGATTCGATTTGAGTGCTTTTCTCCTCAGAAAACTTGAGCCTTGTGGCGTGTTACGCTCCGACGTTGCTTTGTGTTTCCAGTTCCAGTTATCTTCCGTCTTTTTAAGATTGGCCGAGTATCTATCTTGTCGTGACATCTTATCGTCTTCAGGATATTCCACCTGTTTGTTTTGTCAGCATAACATTCATTTACCCATTTACACTTATATCACGCATACATATTCACATTTGCCATCGATTTTGGGTTGTACTTTGTTTATTCGAATAACGTACATGTTTCTTTCCGAGTAGAAGGTTAGCTTAGGCAGAAAATGTGCTTCCTTTCAAAATTTGCCAACTGAGCTAATCCTCATGGATGATTTTTGATTTAGCTCACCTTGTCCATTTCTGGATAGGATGAATTCCCCAATCGAATTGCTTTCTCATTGGGTAGAGTCTTGTTTGAATGTTTTCTCTCTAGTTATTCCTGGATGAAGTTGTTGTCTCTTGCGTAGGCTATCTCATTGATTTTCCCCAGTGAAATCGCGACCTAGACGGATGGTGCATTTATTTTGCACGTTTAAGTATGGATCTCCTCGGGAAGGATTGACTCATGATTCTCTTTGACGAAGATTTTATTCTCTGTCAGTGTCATCGCAACTTCTTTCTGAGTTTATTTTGGAAAACGACAAGCGGCGGTCTCTTCATGAGCAACTTGTACGTTATAGACATCGTTGGAAAACGACAAGCGGCAGCTCTTCACGAGCAACTTGTGCGTTATTATTATTTTGGGAAAACGACAAGCGGCGGTCTCTTCACGAGCAACTTGTACGTTATAGACATCGTTGGAAAACGACAAGCGGCAGCTCTTCACGAGCAACTTGTGCGTTATTATTATTTTGGGAAAACTACAAGCGGCAGCTCTTCACGAGCAACTTGTACGTTATAGACATCGTTGGAAAACGACAAGCGGCAGCTCCTCACGAGCAACTTGTGCGTTATTATTATTTTCGGAAAACGACAAGCAGCAGCTCCTCACGAGCAACTTGTGCGTTATTATTATTTTCGGAAAACGACAAGCGGCAGCTCTTCACGAGCAACTTGTACGTTATTATTTTTCTGGAATACAGCAAGCGACAGCTTCTTTATTTGAGCAGCTTGTATGTTATTGGTATTTTCTTTGGACGACAGCAAGTGGCATCCTCTTTATTTGAGCCGCTTGTATGTTATTGGTATTTTCTTTGGACGACAGTAAGTGGCAACCTCTTTATTTGAGTAGCTTGTATGTCATAATATTTTGGGAAGACGGCAAGTGGCAGCTTCTTTATTTGAGCGACTTGCGTATCTACAATCTTATTATTATCTCAGCATTAATGAGTATATCTCGGGAAATCTCGCAGAGAAGCTTGTCATGAATCATTACCTTCAGAAGTCGGTAATCCATCATCAGCGAGATTGATTACTTTTCGTCTATCTTCGACCTTGAGTTGTGAACTCACTATTTTGGGTCAATAATCTGTTTATGGCCTATGCAAGATGCCTTCTTTGTTAGGGTCAGAGGTCGTATTCCCTCAATTTTATTCGCTGTCAAGAGTCTGTCGTTTGAAGTCGATAGCTCGTTTCCCCAGTAGTGTATAATCCATGTCTCTGTGTTTTGTTGGTGTTTGATTTCTCCAGCATTGTCTTGTTTCGTACGATATCTTTCTCTGTGAATTCAATTACTACATTCATATCAAGCATAATGGCGGTATCTTAGGGTAAAAATTTGCGTATTATGTATTTAAGTACCTTCAATCTCGTCGAAACGAAGATTTTAATCTTCATATCTCCGGATAGAAGAAACTTAAATAGGGGCAGCTGTTGTACCCCAAATTTTGACCTAAGATACCATCTCTCATCTGCATCGTTACATTGCGAGCGTTTGGATCTTTTGATTTTTTAAATTCATAACTTTTTCAGGTCGAGAGCTGTTTATTTTTGAACGCTGAATTTATTAATCGATCAATGATCAAACAATGTTTATTAATTATTTATTATCTTAAATTTAAATAATTGGAATCTATTTTCGGTTATTATATAATTTAAAGATTTATGAATAATGAAATAAACATTTGAAAAGAGGTTTATTAATTGGTCAACAATGATTATTTAATTATTTATCATTCTAAGTTAAATAATTGAAATTCTATTTTTAATTATTATAATTTAGAAAATTATGAATAATGAATTAAATAATTGAAGTTATTAATTGATCAATGATGTTTATTTATTTGTTTATTATTCTGAATTTAAGTGATTGAAATTGATTTTCAGTTATTATACAATTTAAAGAATTATAAACGATAAATAAATAATTGGAAAGAAAAAGAATTAATTGGGAAATAATAGAATTTTATTCACTCTATTCTATTTATTACAATTGTTATTTAAATATTGTATTATTTACAAAATATTTATAATGACAATTACATAAAGAGTTTAAAGTAAAATAAAAACTATTTTTCTAAGATTCTAATTCTTCATCTTCTATCCAATGCCTTTTTGTCTGCTCATTTAATTTTACCTGCAAAACAATTAAAAGAAAAAGTCAGAAATAAATAAATAATTAAAAGCAAAAAAATTATTTTTTTAGTGTTCATCATTAAAAGCAAACGGCCGGAATCAGTTTTTACCCTTTTTGAAAATCGCGGGATTTCTCCCGGTTCACAAAAAGGGATGGATTTTTATGAATGCACAATTTAAAAAGATGCACAAATTCATTTTTGTTTTCAAAACTGCATAATTAAAAATTAATTGCATTTTTAAAAAAAGTCCACAGCATATTTCAGAATTGACATCATATGCATAATACAACAGCACATGCATTTTCAATTCCAAACAAAAGCCAACGTAAACTATGCCAAGAGGTAAGAAGAAGCCAAAATGCATAGGCTCCTACTGTTACATTGCAAGTCAAAGAGCAAATATGCAGTTCAAATCAATATATGCAAGCATGAAATCTTTCCATTTACATCATTTTTCCAGCAGTAGTGCTTTTTCAGAACAAATGCATAACATATCATTTTATGTCAAATTTGCATTGAGGAGAGAGAAGAGAGATAGAAGTATGGTTTTGCAGGTTTTGGTTTAGGCAGGAAGAGATACAAAACAAATCAGCAGTATTGCAATAAGAAATAAGAAAGCATGAAATTAGAATACAAAGAAACTGTTGGAGCAGTAAAGTGCAGAAGGCAGAATATAATAAAGTATTCAAACCTGAGCCATGAAAGATGCCAAGCAAAACTGTATAACATAACAAGTAAACCCCTTTCAAAAAGACAAGAGAGTTCAACCTGCCTAAGCGTTTAAAAATTCAAAAACTACAACATAAACAAAAGATACAACCTGCATTAAAACCACAGCCATTTTCCAAACACCATCAACATAACCATTATCAAAACCTTCCATCTACTGTAAAAACCAAAAACCATATAGCCATTTTAAAACAAATATGGCATACAACCTTAACCATTTCAAACCATAGCCTACTGCATAAAAACCAGTAGAACCAGCATACACCATAAAAACCAACATGTCAAACCATTCCAAACCAGCATAAACACCATCAAACATAAAACCATACACAACCTGCATAAAACCAGTAAAAACCATCATACCATATGGCCTAAAAACCTAAACCTGCTATCTCATATGGCCTAAAAAACCATTAACCTGCTATCTCATAAACCATATCATAACCATTTCAAAAACCTGCTACCGTAACCATTTTCACAACCATCATACCATATGGCCTAAAAACCATTAACCTGCTATCTCCTAAACCATATCAACTTATTCCATAACCTGTAAAACACAAATCTTGGCCTAAACCAGATGCTAAGCATAAACCATATCAAAACCATATGGTCTAAAACCACAAACCTGTATCACCAAAAATCAAAACCAATATCCAATACCAAGCCTCAGAATACATCATCACAGGCGTAATGAAAGGCAACTGAAGGCAACCCAGCAAAACATACAGTAGCAAGGCCAGAAAGAGAAGAAGAAACTAGTCAAAAATATTTTTTCAACAGTAGCATTCAAGCGTTCAAAGCAACAAATAGGAGAAAAGAGGAAAAGAATCATATACGCCCAAAACCTCAGATCATATCATCAAGGCAACATTGAAGCACACAGAGGTGAACCAAAGGAAGAAGAAGAAAGATACAAATACAGAGTACCAGGGTCAAGTAGCTAGCAAGCATCGCGCGTTTCCCCTTTGCCTTGGCCTCCTAAGCGTATCACCCTCAACCCTCCTCCTCCATCTCCAGGTAACATTCGTCTTTCTTTCCTTTCAATATCTCAATAATCATGTGAAAAACGAATAAGAATCATAATAGATGAAAATCACGAACATGCAATCGTAACCTAACGAATTGAAAGATAAACGTTCGTACCGTGAATCCGTGACTGTCGCCCTAACGCTCCGACTGGAGGGAAGAGGAGGTTGAAGACTGTTGGTGGCCATTAGGGCGAGAAAGCTCAGGCAAGGCTCGGACGAAAGCAGGAGACGAAGAGATCAATCACGCGAAGAAGAGAGAACAAGCGTCGTCCCTGTGCAACCCTAATCCCTTTTGCCCTAAACCAAATTACGTTTACCCTAAAACAAATTATGAAAATGCTTGGGCCTTAACCCTGTTTACCTCCCCCTAAGCCCAACGAAACTGCTTATGAACCCCCCCCCCATGTTTTCAGTTTTGGCTAGGCCCTTTACACCTTTAGCCCATAACTATTTATCATCCATTTTTTTTCCATATATCTTTTTCTATTTTTTCCTTTAGTTTTTTTCTTTTAGAACTTTATTAGTCTAGATAATTAATAAGTGTAATCAAAATAAGAGATGTATTTAATTAAAACATTTTAAGAATTTGATCATTTTATTAAGTTAACTTTAGGACTAATTTAATAATTTTTAGTATTTCTTTTAATTAGATTTAAGTTAATACCCTTTTAAGTTTTAATTTAGTAATTAATAAATAATGCCTTAATAAAAACTATTAAAAAAAAGCATATAATAATAAACTTAAAAAACATTTTTACTTCTTTTAATTAATTCACTCGTTTTAGTTAATACTAATACAAAAAATATAAAAAAATTAGAATTTAAGAATTAAAACATTTTCTTTTCATTAATATTAAACAAAAAATCATAAAAATGCACGTTCACACACTTAGTCTTTTATTTAATTATTATACATCATTATCCGCATAATTTTTCTGTTTATTTATTTTGTCGTTACTTGTTTATTCCGTTTACTTCTAAATCCAAAGGAAAAACGATTAAATTTGTTGACTTCATGTCCTCAAGTCCGATCACGCAAACATTCGCATTCCATTAAAACTTAGGATAATTTTTCCTCAAATATTCAATCTTTTTAAAACTTATACCTTTTAAGCAAAAACTTCGACATTAGGTCGTCGTCTCTTCAAAAGCCCGTCCGTACCCCTTTTCCGGCCAAAACAATATATTTTTCAATCAAACGAACAATTTTAATAAACAGATATTTCAAAAGGTTCCTATAGAGTATTATAGATACTTTGGGTGCTAATACCTTCCCATTGTATAACCAACCCCCGAACCATAGATCTCTTTTCAAAAACGCCGTGTATTTTTTATTACTTTTAAAAGTATTATTTTACATTGCATATTTAGGGTTTTATTTCGCTCTTTCCCCTTTTCCCTTGGAAACAATAAAGCGCGGTGGCGACTCTTGCTTTTGTGAGACGGATTAATCAATAATTCGATCTCCGATTTACCCCGCTACATTTTTTATCGCTATAGGTGACTAGAAGCGGAGTTAAGGGATTCTTGGCTAAGTTTCTGATTGGTAAAATTAACAGTTTCTGGAATGACTTAGACTTCAGAGCGTACGATGACATTCTGGATCTCTTAATTTATGGGCTAGTGTTGTTTCCAAACCCTGATAACTTTGTCAATATCAATGCCATAAGGATCTTCATGTCTCGGAATCCTGTACCCACTCTCTTGGGTGATGTCCTGCAACAACTCTATGCTCGTATTGCCCAAAGACGAGGAACTCTATGGTGTTGTATTCCTTTGTTAGTGAGGTGGTTTATTTTGCACCTCCCCAAGTTCGTGCTAAAGAACCAAGAAGGAAGAGGCTGGGCTCATAGGTTAATGTCTCTCACTGATAAAGACATCATTTGGACTCTCAGAGGTTTAGATGAGGTGGCTGTTATTGATCGCTGCGGAGAATATCCTAATGTTCCATTGATTGGCACTCAGGGCGGAATCTCTTATAATCCATGTTTAGCTCTCCGTCAGTTTGGAAGAGCCAGAAGAGCAGGGCCTCATGAGATGCTGGTGCCTCACATCAGCTTTGAGTTTCAGGTAGATAGCAACGAGCTGCGTCGTAGGTTCATCAAGGCTTGGGACAGAATTCACAAAGCTGACCCATAAGAATTGGGACCAAAGACTTCTCTACCTATGGAAGCCTACTACAAATGGGTCCGCATCCGTGCTCAGAAGTTAGGTATGCCATATGAAGCTGTCAGGCCTATCATTCTTGAATACCCTGACGGAGATGGGGTTCCCCCAACTGTTCTCCCTCCTCAGATACCCACTGATGTTGATACACTAAAGAGATCTTGGGCGCAACTACAGGAAGAGCGGGATTATTATCGGGAAAAGTTCAACAAACAGGAACAGAAGATCCAGAAGCTGACCAAGCAACTGGAGAACGAGCGGGCCCTGAAAGACTATATCCGTACTGAGAAGAGGAGGCCATGGGAGCACTAATGGGCTTTGGATGTTTCTTTTACAGCTTTATTTCCTTTTCAGTATTTTCATTCTTGTAACGCCTAAGGGCAGATTGTTGAACAATTTAAAGTTTAAATCTAATAAAGTGTGTTCCTTTTGTTTACAAAGTTGATTCCCGGTTGTCTTTGAAAACATAATTCATACGCATTTCATTCATCATATGCATTACAGGTGCCCTTTTTCCTACAGGTTGCTTAATCTCCTTCGCTGTTTATTTCAGCACTCAAGCATCATGAATCCTGAACTCACTACCGAGCAAGCTATCAAGGCCCTCCAGGCCCAGAATGCCCAATTTCAGGAGATGGTCATGAACTTGGCTCAGGGACAACAAGAGCTGAAGGCTTTGCTTCTGAAGAAGAATAAGAAGAAGAAGAGGACTGTGCTATTCAACACTGGGCGCAGACTCGGGAAAACATTGCAGAATGAAGCTGAGAGGACTACTCCATCTGTGGGGGAAGGTAGTCACCAAGGGAGAGAGGTCCCTAGTCCTGTGGTCTCTGACACTGAGACAGACTTCAACGATGAACAGTATCCTCCAGCTGAGGACCGGTACAAACAACTGGAGGACAGGTTAAATGCTATGGAGATTCAACGTGTGCCTGGGTTGGATTTCGGAGACTTGGGTTTATCTTCTGGGGTGGTGATCCCACACAAGTTCAAGGCGTCTGCCTTTGTGAAGTATGACAGGGCTTCCTGTCCCAAGATGCACCTCCGTTCTTATGTAAGGAAGATCCAGCCTTACACAGCAGACAAGAACTTATGGATCCACTTCTTCCAGGAGAGTCTTTCAGGGACTCACCTCGAATGGTTCTATCAGCTGGATGGAACCAACATTCATAATTGGGAGGATTTGGCCACTGCTTTCTACAAGCAGTATCAATATAATTCCGACCTCGCTCCCACGCGTACCCAACTCCAGGGTATGTCACTGGGAACGGGTGAAGGTTTTAAGGAGTACGCACAGAAATAGAGAGATCTGGATGGCAGGGTGCAGCCACCATTGACAGATCGTGAGCTAGTAGACATGTTCTTAGGGACCCTATCTGGTCCATTCTTCAATCATCTCATTGGTAATTCCTCTGCTGGGTTTACTGACCTGATCCTGACTGGTGAGAGGATCGAAGCTAGTATAAAATCGGGGAAGATACAGAAGGGCGCCTCCTCCAATGCTGAAAAGAAGCCCTTCAGGAAGGAGGCCAGTGTTGTGTATGGTCCAAGAAAGCAGAACAAACCAGAACGCCGCCAAGCTGTCAACACGGTGGTTATTTCTAAGCCTGCTGCTGCTCCACAACAGTACAACCAACCCAGAGCTGAGAGGCCCAAACGGAAGTATACTCGGCTCAGCATGACTCTCTCTCAGATCCTGCCGCAACTGCTATCAACTAGCCTGGTAACTGTCAAAGAGGCTCCGAAGATGGTAAACACGGCATCTCCAAAATACAACCCCAACGCCGCTGCGCTTATCACTCTGATAGCCCGGGACATAACACAGATGATTGTTGGGCTCTAAGGAATAAGGTTCAAGACCTTATTGATGCTAAAGAGGTACAGTTCGAGGCGCCCGAGAAGCCTAATGTGGTGACAGCTCCCATGCCTAACCATGGAGTAAATGCTATTGGGGATGAAGACGAAGTGGAAGAATCCGAGTTCAACAGCTGGATATACCCAACAACCGAAGATGGACCTAGCAACTGGACTTCCAAAGACTGCATGCCTGTTACTTTTGTCACGCAGTAATGAACTTCTTTGTTTTGAAATTGTAATAAACAATAATTTGAAACTCTTTTGGCACGGTGTCTTACCCGGGGCACCGTGGTTTTATTTATGAGGGCTTTTGTGTGTCATTTCCATATATCATGAATAAAAGCATTGGACGTTTTTTTACATATTCAAATCTTGGGCTCCCTTTCTTTCTTTATATATTTCAAAACAGCTGTATTTACACACACTCACTCGTACAGGTTTTAATCCACTCTGGATCTCACTGGTAACGACTCTGCTACTGCCAGTTATGACTTCGAAAATCTGATCAACTTAGCCGAAGACAAAGGTGAAGATGATTGCGAAGTGCCTGGCGAGCTTGCAAGACTGTTACTTCAGGAAGAGAGGGCCATTCAGCCACATGAAGAGCCATTGGAAACAGTAAATCTGGGTACTGAGACAGACAGAAAGGAAGTCAAGATTGGTGCTAATCTAGAGCTCAGTGTGAAACAACGGCTGATCCAGATGCTGCATGACTACATGGAAATCTTTGCCTGGTCTTACGAAGACATGCCTGGGTTGGATACCGACATCGTAGTTCATCATTTGCCTACCAAGGAAGACTGCCCTCCGGTTAAACAAAAGGTTCGCCGTATGCGTCCAGAGATGTCCGAGAAGATCAAAGCTGAGGTTATGAAGCAATTTGACGCCGGTTTTCTTGCAGTGACTTCTTACCCTCAGTGGGTTGCCAACGTGGTTCCGGTACCGAAGAAAGATGGTAAGGTCCGAATGTGTGTTGATTACAGGGATTTGAACAGGGCGAGCCCCAAGGATGACTTCCCCTACCTCACATTGATGTTCTGGTTGACAATACTGCTCAGCACAAGGTGTTCTCCTTCATGGACGGCTTTTCAGGTTATAATCAAATCAAGATGGCTCCTAAAGATATGGAAAAGACTACCTTTGTTACTCAGTGGGGCACCTTCTGTTACAAGGTCATGCCATTCGGGTTGAAAAATGCTGGGGCAACCTACCAACGTGCCATGGTTGCTTTATTTCATGACATGATCCATCATGAGATAGAAGTGTATGTCGATGATATGATTGCAAGGTCCCAAACTAAGGAGGAACACCTTGACCATCTACAGAAGTTGTTTGACCGTCTGAAGTTGTACAAGCTGAGATTGAACCCGAACAAGTGCACCTTTGGGGTAAGATCTGGAAAATTGCTAGGCTTCGTCGTAAGTGACAAGGGTATTCAAGTGGACCCTGCCAAGGTTAAAGCCATACAAGAGATGCCAGTTCCCAAGACAGAGAAAGAAGTCAGAGGCTTTCTAGGACGCCTTAATTACATTGCCCGATTCATCTCGCACCTAACAGCTACCTGTGAACCAATCTTCAAGCTGCTGAAGAAAGATCAGGTAGTACGTTGGAATGATGAATGCCAGGCCGCTTTTGACAGAATCAAAGAGTATCTCCAAGAACCACCCATTCTTATGCCACCGGTTGAAGGGAGACCTCTAATACTATACTTGACAGTACTTGACAACTCAATGGGGTGTGTGCTGGGGCAGCATGACGAGTCTGGCCGAAAAGAGCACGCCATTTATTACCTTAGCAAAAAGTTTACCGACTGTGAAACCCGATACTCACTGCTCGAGAAAACTTGCTGCGCTTTGGTATGGGTTGCTCGCCGGCTGAGACAGTATATGCTGACTCACACTACTCTGTTGATTTCAAAAATGGATCCAATAAAGTACATATTCGAAAAGCCTGCTCTGTCTGGGAGAATAGCAAGATGGCAGATGATCTTGACGGAATACGACATCCAGTACACGACTCAGAAAGCTATCAAGGGAAGTGTATTGGCAGACCACTTGGCACACCAGGCAGTAGACGACTATCAGTCAATGAACTTTGAATTTCCTGACGAGAGCATCATGATAGTGACTGATTGTGAAGTACCTGGACCGGATGAAGGACCCGAGGAAGGATCCCGATGGTCCATGCACTTTGACGGAGCCTCTAACGCTTTGGGTAACGGTATCGGCGCTGTGATCATATCCCCTCAAGGCACTCATACTCCACTTACTGCCCGACTATGTTTCAACTGCACCAACAACATGGCGGAGTATAAGGCATGTATCATGGGTCTTCAAGCTGCGATTGACTTAAGGATTAAGTTTCTGAGTGTCTTCGGAGATTCTGCTCTCGTGATCAATCAGATCAAAGGCGAGTGGGATACGAAACATCCGAATCTTATTCCTTACAAAGAATGTGTGTTGACATTGATCTCCCATTTCACAGAGATAACTTTTGAACACTTCCCAAGAGAGGAGAATCAGTTGGCGGACGCGTTAGCTACGATGTCTTCTATGTTCAAAGTCAAATGGGACAATGAGGCTCCCCGGATCATCATCTGGAAACTGGACGAACCGGCATACTCTTGTGATCTTGAGGCTGAGGTGGTAACTGAAAAACCCTGGTATCATGAGGTGAAGAGGTATCTGGAAGCCCAGGAATACCCTGAAGGTGCATCCATCAATGACAAGAAGTTTCTGAGAAGGTTCACAGCAAAGTTCTTCCTCAGCAACGACATCCTGTACAAACGAAACCATTATTCGACCTTACCGTGCTGTGTGGATAAGGCTGAAGCAGAAAGGATCATGGCAGAATTACATGAAGGTACCTTCGGAACACATTCCAGTGGACACACCATGGCAAAGAAAATCCTTCGGGAAGGATATTTCTGGTCCACAATGGAAGCCGACTGTTACCAACATTCTCGGACATGTCACAAATGCCAAATCTATGCTGATAAAGTGCATGTTCCTCCAGTTCCTATGAATGTCTTGACAGCACCTTGGCCTTTTGCAATGTGGGGCATTGATATGATCGGCGAGATCAGACCTACGGCATCCAACGAGAATCGCTTCATCCTGGTAGCAATTGATTACTTTACAAAGTGGGTTGAAGCAGCTTCTTACGCTACGGTAACCAAGAACGTTGTGGCACGGTTCATTCGACATAACCTGATCTGTCGATACGGCGTCCCGGAAAGGATCATTACGGACAACGGTACCAATCTTAATAACAAGATGATCACTGAGCTCTGCGAGCAATTCAAGATACAACACCACAACTCTTCTCCCTACCGGCCGAAGATGAATGGGGCTGTAGAAGCAGAAAATAAGAATATCACTAAGATTGTGCAGAAGATGACAGTGACCTACAAAGATTGGCACGAGATGTTACCGTTTGCTCTTCATGGGTACCGTACCTCAGCAAGAACGTCAACCGGGGCAACTCCTTTTTCCTTAGTCTATGGCATGGAGGCAGTCTTGCCGATTGAAGTCCAGATACCCTCTCTCCGGATAATGAAGGATGCAGGTTTGAGCAAAGACGACTGGATCCAGACTCGACTTGATCAATTAAACCTAATTAACGAAAAGAGACTCACTGCTATTTGTCATGGTCAAACGTACCAAAAACGGATGATCAGGGCATTTAACAAGAAAGTCAGACCACAAGAGTATCAAGTTGGGGACCTAGTAATCAAGCGCATCATCCTTCCTCAAAGCGATCCCAGGGGCAAATGGACCCCTACGTACGAAGGCCATTTGTGGTTAAACATGTGTTCTCAGGAGGAGCCATGATTCTAACTACCATGGACGGTGACGACCTTCCTCACCCCGCCAATGCAGACATAGTAAAAAGATACTACGCATGATAAAAGACCCGCTAGGTTGACATACCTAGGCAAAAGTAAGGGCTTCCCGGCGAACCAAAAGGGTTCGGGCAAAAATAAGGGATGAAATAAAAAAAAATCTGTACACCCGGCAAGTCGAAAACCTGAAAAGGCGGCTTGGGCAAAAATGGGTATCCCGGTGGACTAAAAACCCGAAAGGGCGGTCCAGGCAAAAGTTAGGGATTAAAGCGTAATACTATGTCTCATTGGATCACCTTGCATCCAGAATCCGGTATCAACATCAAGTCCAGACGGCATGGATCAATCAGCTTCATCTTCAACTAAGCAGCCAAGTGATGAGACGCTCGAAGATATAAAGGCGATAGCAGAGTTGAAACCCAATGGGATTATTCTTTTCACACAGCTGTTTTGTTTTCTTTGTACAAATTGTATAAACTTTGTTGTTCGGCGGCGTTCTCTTACTAGGACGTCAGCCTCTTGTACATAAACGCCTATTTACAGGCAAATTCAAAAAAATCAATACAAATTCACTTTTCAGACAAATTGCCAATTGTTTTTCCTTTTTTGTTTTGTTTTGCGAAGAACGTCCAATGTTCAAATTATGATATATGCATTTGACATTAATTGCTAACTCATAAATATTTGCATGCGAAACAAAGGATTAATTACAGGTAACATTAGAAACAGGGGCAATAATGAGTTGTCTAAGCGATCTAATTGCTCTGTCCACCAAGGTACCAAGGTAAGTTCAGCTGAAGAACATAACCAAGATGCCTTAATTCCCGAGAGAGTGAGCCAGCAAGTCAACAATACTCTCCCCAAGCAGAGTTAGTCCACTGTCAGCCTTAAGGAAATTGGGTATCCCCAGCGGATCTCAACATTTCTCAGCGGAGTATACAAACATTCTTAACAAGCATCCCCGGCAGTCTTAATATAAGATTGTTCCCCGGTGGAATATCAGACATCCAGTGGAGCCATTCCCCAGTCCAAGCTGAAAGGTTCCCCCAGGAGAGTTCAATCAATCTCCCCAGTAGTAAGCTTATCCCCAGTAGATCCTGGAAGCTTATCCCCTGCAGAGCACGAACGCGTTGCCCCGGACCTTTTATTCAAAGGTTATGCTCCACCAGAGCTTATAACTGGGTTATCCTCAGCTAAAAACCACGGAAAGATCGTCCCCGGCGAAGTCTTCCCATCCCCAGCAGAGTTCATCCAATCTTCCAACAGAACTTAACAATGGCATCCCCAACGGAGTTATCATCAACATCTCAACAAAGTACCTCTCTTTCCCCACAGAGTATTCCCCTGCAGAGTAATCTATTCGCCAAGTTTATTCCCCAACGGAGTCATCTTCACCTACCGGAATTCTTGCAATCATCATCCCCAGTGGAAACGGAGCACTATCCTTCAACATCAAGCCCAGGATTTAACTTCCCGGCACCCGTCAAGGATTTACTTTCCTAGACAAAAACACCTTTCATAAACATCACATCTTCATACATTATAGCATGCACATACGCATCATGAACATACAATCTCATTTATTCTGAGAACATCACGCATTTCATACATCATGACATTGCATACAACTAACGTTTTGTCTTTTCAGGACAAAAGTCAATACAAAGATGGTTACTATCAACTGTCGCAATTCCAGATTTGATACCTGTATCTAGCCAGGGCACATCTGTGAGCGATTATTTCCAGACTCGATTCCTGTATCCTGCCAGGGCACGCCTGAAGAGTTTGAAGATCCGATTCCTGTATCTTGCCAGGGTGTATCTGTTGACGACTATATTCCAGACTCGATTCCTGTATCTTGCCAGGGCACGTCTGAAAAGTTTGAAGATCCGATTCCTGTATCTTGCCAGGGTGTATCTGTTGACGACTATATTCCAGACTCGATTCCTGTATCTTGCCAGGGCACGTCTGAAGAGTTCGAAGATCCGATTCCTGTATCTTGCCAGGGTGTATCTGTTGACAACTAATTCCAGACTCGATTCCTGTATCTTGCCAGGGCACGTCTGAAGAGTTCGAAGATCCGATTCCTGTATCTTGCCAGGGTGTATCTGTTGACAACTAATTCCAGACTCGATTCATGTATCTTGCCAGGGCACGTCTGAAGAGTTCAAAGATCCGATTCCTGTATCTCGCCAGGGTGTATCTATTGACGACTATATTCCAGACTCGATTCCTGTATCCTGCCAGGGGACGTCTGAAGAGTTTGAAGATCTGATTCCTGTATCTTTCCAGGGTGTATCTGTTGACGACTATATTCCAGACTCGATTCCTGTATCCTGTCAGGGCACGTCTGAAGAGTTTGAAGATCCGATTCCTGTATCTTGCCAGGGTGTATCTGTTGTCGGCTATATTCCAGACTCGATTCCTGTATCCTGCCAGGGCACGTCTAAAGAGTTTGAAGATCTGATTCCTATATCTTTCCAGGGTGTATCTGTTGACGACTATTTTCCGGACTCGATTCCTGTATCCTGCCAGGACACGTCTGAAGAGTTTGAAGATCCGATTCCTGTATCCTGCCAGGGTGTATCTGTTGACGACTATATTCCAGACTCGATTCCTGTATCTTGCCAGGGCACGTCTGAAGAGTTCGAAGATCTGATTCCTGTATCTTGCCAGGGTGTATCTGTTGACAACTATATTCCAGACTCGATTCCTGTATCTTGCCAGGGCACGTCTGAAGAGTTCGAAGATCCGATTCCTGTATCTTGCCAGGGTGTATTTGTTGACAACTAATTCCAGACTCGATTCCTGTATCTTGCCAGGGCACGTCTGAAGAGTTCGAAGATCCGATTCCTGTATCTCGCCAGGGTGTATCTATTGACGACTATATTCCAGACTCGATTCCTGTATCCTGCCAGGGCACGTCTGAAGAGTTTGAAGATCCGATTCCTGTATCTTGCCAGGGTGTATCTGTTGACGACTATATTCCAGACTCGATTCCTGTATCCTTCCAGGGCACGTCTGAAGAGTTTGAAGATCCGATTCCTGTATCTTGCCAGGGTGTATCTGTTGACGGCTATATTCCAGACTCGATTCCTGTATCCTGCCAGGGCACGTCTGAAGAGTTTGAAGATCCGATTCCTGTATCTTGCCAGGGTGTATCTGTTGACGACTATTTTCCGGACTCGATTCCTGTATCCTGCCAGGGCACGTCTGAAGAGTTTGAAGATCCGATTCCTGTATCCTGCCAGGGTGTATCTGTTGACGACTATTTTCCAGATTCGATTCCTGTATCTTGCCAGGGCACGTCTGAAGAGTTTGAAGATTCGATTCCTGTATCCGGCCAGGGCACATCTACATAAAGAGTTCGAAGATCAACACCTGTAACAGGCCAGGTAATTATCTTTTTCTCTCAGGTACGCAAGTTCTCGCTAAGGAATCTCTTACGCGATCAACACCTAGGTGGCATCTATAAGCCCATCCTCCCATTACAGTTCCAAATGGCATCTATAAGCCCATTCCCGACAAGGTTCTGTCACACTTCCAGATGGCATCTATAAGCCCATCCTCCTATCCATCATCTCTCCAGATGGCATCTGTAAGCCCATTCCCGCCATCACACTGCTGATACTCTACTATGTGAGTACAAATTTCTGGGCACTTTAGTGTTCAATCATCTTCCACCTTCGGATCACGAAAGGCATACAAGCCAATCTACATCCTCAGGTCTAAGAATATTGAACAGGGGCAACTGTTGTACCCCAAAATTTGCCCTCCCATATTCTTCAAGATTTGACAAGCATCACCTCCAATGGTTCAAAGTCTACTCAAGGGCTACACAGTCAACCATCCTCCTAAGCCAGTCAAATTAGGGTTTTGGTTCCTGCAAGGAAGTTGAGGTTTTCAAGGGCTCAATCAAGTCCCATATGCTCATACACATTGTCAAGCACCTATATGTCAAGTTTCAAGGCTCACAAGGTCAAGTTGCACAGTCAAAAACCCTAATTGCTCAACAGTCAACTGTAGGGGCAAAATGGTCATTTGGCAGCCAAAAGTCAAAAATTTTGGTCAACATCTTATTTTGAAGCCACAATCATCACTTGGTCAAGTCTTGACCATGATTTCACAAGAATGGCTCAAAAATCATCAAGATGCAAAAGTTTCTATTTTTGGACAGCTGAAAAGTCAACTGTAACTTGACCAAGGCATAACTTTTTCATGGTTCATCAGAAAAATCCCATCCAAAGCTCATTTTTAAGGGGATGACATTTCCTACAACTCATATTCACATTCCAAGTCCAAGAAATGCGCTCATAAAAAGTTATCAATTTCAACATTATAGGTCATTTTCAAAAGTCAACAAAAAGGGACTTTAAGTCAAAGACCATAACTTGAGATTGGTAAATCAAAATGACATGGGACCAAAGACATTGGTTAGAGGACTTCAAGACCTTTCCAAAATGTCCAAGAACATGTTCATAGCTTAAAAATTGAGCAAGATATGTATTGGAGAAGTTGGGAAATTTTTGTGAAATGGCCAAAGTCAATTATCCTTGAAACTTCATTTTTGACAAAAGGGGCCCACTTTTTCCACTTGTTTCAGCTTGGCCATGCTTCCCACGTGTCCCACAAATTATTTCAAGGTTTAAAATTAATTTTTCCATTTTTATTTAATTTTATTTGATTTAATTCATTTTAAATCTTTTAAAATCAAAGAAATTAATTAGGGGATATATTTTGTATTGAAATGCTTTGATACACCATCAAACACATTCCAAATTCGTGCAAGGGCCTATTCCAAGCAAGAATTCAAATTTGACACAAAAATGGAAAGTGGTTTCAATGGAGGTTATGGCAAAATCTCAAACATGAATGCAAGGCTTCAAGGCTCTTAATTCTGATTGAAACTCATTACATAACACATGTGCAAGCTGCCACAAGAGGATTCACGACCTAAAAAGCTCTAAAACGGCCAAACATATTTCAAAGTTTGGAGAGAAAAAAGCAAAACTGTAAACCTATTTGCAGCACGTTTTAAACCTCCATTTCAATCAAAACACACTGCTGGGATCCCTAGGAACCTTTGGCAATCAGAACCAAGCGCAATCACTTAAGAAATCGTGCCATATAAATCACACGGTTTTCATTTTTTCTCAAATTCACTTATCACATTTCATGCACTTTTAACATTTTTTGTTGATAGCATTCTGTTTACAGGATCAGTACAAAGCTCTCCATGTGATTTAATTTGAGAATGAGGCTCTAAAAAGAAAATCACCATTAGCAACTCCTAGGTTTTTCAGAGTTTCAAATTAGGGGTTTTATCATGCTGTAAAATTAAAACTCCACACGCATATGGTTAAACTCAGCATGATGAGACGATTGGAATGAGATATTCGCGCCCTTTTTATATGGTGTGAGGAGCTAATCGCTATTTTTATTTTGACTGTATTTTGTGGGGGTTTAAAACCCCCCTATATGTTTTGTGTTTTGCAGAAAAAGGTAGAAGATGACTGCGTGGCAGCAAGGCGTTGGTACATTCAAATCCACGCGCGCGTTTTTTTGTTTTTCAGCATTACTGGCTTTTGTTTTATATAATATTTGTTTTTCATATTATTAACAAATGCAACAAAGTGCTTCAGTGGCTGGGAACGTGTCATGCCATCCTTGGGACCTGGGTTCGATTCCCAGGTCCCCTATAATTCCCATATTATTTTTTCAATGGCTTTCCTGTGCAGCGCTCCAAGGAAGGCTCATCATAAACCCCATAGATCCAACAAGCCAGGTGTCATCAAGGTAGATCCAAAGGACAAAAAGCATGGAACACCATGGTCTGGAGTCAAGCATGCTGTAGGTGATCCAGAAAAGTCAACGTGGCTTGCTCAAATGGGCCACAATCTCAGTCTTGCACCCTCCTATTTGGCCCACACCCCCTCCATTTGGTTTATTCTTTCCTTTTATTTTTTTATTTAATCTTTAACCTTTTTTTATTTTATTATAATTAACATAATTAATCAATTAACCATTTTCATAAAAAAACCCAAAAAATTGAACTAACATTATTTTTATTATTATTATTTTATTTTTGTAAATAAATCTCAAATAAATTAATTATAATTAGGCCATTTTAACTTTTTTTAAAATAACTAAAATAGCTTAGATTTAGGTTAACTTTTAATTTTGTTTCTCTTTATTTTTATTCTATTTCATAAAAACATAAAAAACAAAAAAAATATTTTCTTTTAATTAAAATAATTAATTAGTTATTAATTAGTTTTTTAATTTCATTTAATTACAAAAAAGACCAAAAATTAATTTCTTTTCTTAAAAGGGTCAACACCCTTAGACATTCCCGATTAATTTATTCGCGCGCATTTACTTTATTTGATTATTATGTAATTGCTCCGGACATGTAATAGTAATTAGGACTTTTACTGTTTTTTTTATTTTCCGTACTCATTTACTAAAAAAAAATGGGTCTTTGTAATTTTTGGCGATGTATAGACCCGCGCCTTGTAATAACGTAAGATTTACGTTTCCACAATTTACTTTCCGCACCCCCTTAACTGTTAACTTGTATGAAAGAATGCATGCTAATTAAAAACAAGCGTAGCTCAAAATACAATGATCAAAGATAACTGTTAAACTGAAAACAACACACAAGTTCACACACCACTTCTAGGGTACGCCTCACCTGTTTCCTTGCCTTCGAAACGTGGTCGTCGAGTATAGGACGTTTTAGTAAGTCCTTATGTCCATGATCCAGTTTCCTCGAAACAGTTGCCTCGGATTAAAAAAGGATCAATGGCATAAGGGTAGCTTCTAAGGTGTTCTATTGTTGCTCTGGTGACCACACTATCCCTAAACTCGAATTGACCCGAACACCTCCAAAGGTGGTGCTACCTACCTCTCAATGGTGGGATGGCACTATCTTAAGGACATTTACACAGCCTAATTCCTTAGGGTAGGTAGATGACTCATAGATACTTGCTCTATTCAAAAACAAACAAAACTCTTTTCACACCGACACTTTCAAAAAGCTTTCAAAACAATTTTTCAAACACTCTTGAGGACTGATACAAGAGTTATTCCGAAATCCTTCAAAGAAACTTTTTCAAACCCACTCACAATTGAAAAGCAAACATTTTTGAAAACACAATGAGCAAGTATCTAAGAACCCATGGATAACCATGGATAGAAAGGGTGCTAACACCTTCCCTTTCTATAAATCTACCTCCCGAACCGAGAAACTATCTCATAAGGAATTTTGCTGTGCTTTTGTCCTGTCCATGTTGGAGAAAATAAAAGACGGTGGCGACTCTTGCTTCCACGACATTTCGCGAACCAGCGTTAAACAGTCAGTTCTAAATCCACCGATCACACAATGCATATGATTTCTTTCCAGTTTTGCTCAAATCCAATCTTTTTCAAACAAAATTTCCTTTGCATGAGTTGAGCTTCAATTGACAACATATGAGATCTTTTTTTCAATGCACAAATCATCCCTAAAATACAATATATGATTTATTAGGATTTATTTGATTTTATTTGAATTTTAAATGAATAAAAATCAAAATAAATTAAATAAATGAATAAATAAAGCATGGAGGGTTCCATAAGTCGTGGACTATGTTAGGAATGAGATGCAAGCATAAAAAGTTGGGCCCATTTAGCAAAAGATGCAAATTTTGGCATATTTGACTTTTAGCAATTTTGCAAAAAGGTCAAATTGGCCAATGCATAACTCTCTCAATTTTGACCCTAGAGGGGTGTTTTTTGACTTTTTAGAAATCTTTGGATGTCCTCTAAGCAACACTTTTGGTCTCATCTCAATTGATTCTTCCATGTTCATGTATGAAGCCTTGACCCAAAAGGTGTTTTTGTTGATTTTTCAAAATGACCTATAATGTCCAAATTCATATCTTCTTGTGAGTGCATATTTTGAACTTGGGAGCTGAAGATGAATTGTAGGGAATTGCATCCTATTCAAAATGAGCTTTGGATGGGTCATTTTTTATAAAGTATGAGAAAGTTATGCTTGGTCAAAGTTGAGTTGACTTTTCCTACAAAACCCTAATTTAGCAACTTTTGGGCTTTGATGAATTGTGAGCAATCCTGGATGAATCATGATCAAACCTTGATCAAATGATGAATGATACTTCAAAATGAGGATGTTGACCAAAAATCTTGAAGTTTGACTATATGTGGGCCACAGTTGACTTTTGACCTAGCACAGTCGATTTCTAGGTATTTGAGCAATTGACTGAGCAAACTTCCTCTGCAAGGCTTGGAACTTGACATGGATGATCTTGAGAACATATTAGGAAAATGGTGAGAATTTGGGATCCTTTGTACTCAAGTATCTTGGTGCAAAATGAAACCCTAATCTGAGGTAGATTGCCTTAGGAGAGAGTTTGTCTGGTCAACTCTTGGACCTTCTTGAGCAATTTGAGGACTTCACTTGACATGTATTGAGAAATATGAGAGGGAAAATTTTGGGGTACAACAGCTGCCCCTGCTCAATCTTCTTAAATCTGAGGATGTAGATTGGCTTGTCTGCCTTTCGTGATCTGAAGGTGGAAGATGATTGAACACTAGAGTGCCCAGAAATTTGCACTCGCATGAAGTGATAGTTGTCTTGCAATATCGGAAATGGGCTTATAGATGCCATTTGGAAGTCAATGATGGAAGAACGGTTTAAACAATGCCATCCGAGGGGGTGTCGATCGCACACGAGATTCCTTTGCGAGAATCTGTATACCTGTTATTGAGGAGGACTTCATGGGGGAATACTGGTCTTTGTCTTGAGAGAAATAGAGTTTTAGGAGCTTCAATTGTCCATTACTCTACTGGGGAATAATTCTGGTTTGGGAAGAGGAAGTAAACTGCGTTTTTGGTCGGGGTATATGATGTACCGCGACTTTTTGGGGAAATGTGAAATCAATTGTATTTGATCGGGTCCTGGTCTTACAGTGTTGTGGACTGTTGGCTGGGGATAAGAGAGCAAAACCCTGGATAGCAAGGTTATGAGAAGGAACCTGGATAGTAGGGTTACTTTGAGATGAAATCCTGATGGTAGGGCTTGAAAAGGAACCTGGATAGTAGGGTTACTTTGATATGAAATCCTGGATAGTAGGGCTGTGAGAAGGAACCTGGATAGTAGGGTTACTTTGATATGAAAGCCTGGAAAGTAGGGCTTTGAGAAGGAACCTGGATAGTAGGGTTACATCGATATGAAAGCCTGGATAGTAGGGCTGTGAGAAGGAACCTAGATAGAAGGGTTACTTCGGTATGAAAGCCTGGATAGTAGGGCTGTGAGAAGGAACCTGGATAGTAGGGTTACTTCGATATGAAAGCCTGGATAGTAGGGCTGCGAGAAGGAACCTGGATAATAGGGTTACTTCGATATGAAAGCCTGGATAGTAGGATTGTGAGAAGGAACCTGGATAGTAGGGTTATTTCGATATGAAAGCCTGGATAGTAGGGCTGTGAGAAGGTACCTGGATAGTAGGGTTACTTTGACATGAAAGCCTAGATAGTAGGGTTGTGAGAAGGAACCTAGATAGTAGGGTTACTTCGGTATGAAAGCCTGGATAGTAGGGTTGTGAGAAGGAACCTGGATAGTAGGGTTACTTCGATATGAAATCCTGGATAGTAGGGCTGTGAGAAGGAACCTGGACAGTAGGGTTACTTCGATATGAAAGCATGGATAGTAGGGATGTGAGAAGGAACCTGGATAGTAGGGTTACTTCGGTATGAAAGCCTGGATAGTAGGGTTGTGAGAAGGAACCTGGATAGTAGGGTTACTTCGATATGAAAGCCTGGATAGTAGGGCTGTGAGAAGGAACCTGGATAGTAGGGTTACTTCGATATGAAAGCCTGGATAGTAGGGATATGAGAAGGAACCTGGATAGTAGGGTTACTTAGATATTAAAACCTGGTTAGTAGGGCTGTGAGAAGGAACCTGGATAGTAGGGTTACTTCGATATGAAAGCCTGGATAGTAGGGCTATGAGAAGGAACCTTGATAGTAGGGTCGTAAGAAGGAACCTGGATAGTAGGGTTACTTCGGTACGAAAGCCTGGATAGTAGGGCCATAAGAAGGAACCAGGATAGTAGGGTTACTTCGATATGAAAGCCTGGATAGTAGGGCTGTGAGAAGGAACCTGGATGAGGTTGCATTTGTTGTCGATGATCACTCTGTTTAGCTTTGAATGTTGATCATAGACCTGCGGGAAATTGTTGATAATAATGTCTTTCCTGAAAGAAATACAGGGTTAGTTATATGTGATGCATGCAAATGTCATGACGTATGAACATGAAAGGTTGACATAACAATCTCAATATGGGAAAATAAATCTCTGATTGCTAGAAAAACCATAGTTCCTCTACTTCTGTTAGGGATGGTGAACAAAGATGACTATGATGGGGATTTGCCCCTCAGCTGGTGAATATTCTGTCGGAAGAGACTCTGTTTGAGGATAACTCTGCGGGGAATAACTCTTTTTGAGAGGAGATACTCTGTTGATAGATCTACTGATTTGGAGAAATAAACTCCACTGGGGTTGAATTCCCGTTGCTGGTGATAATGAATTTTGTTGGAGATCGAATTTCTGATTGTGAGAGAAATAAACTCTGCTTGGGGAAAAATTTATGACTCACTCGCGATTGTGAACCTCAGCTGGGGAGAGTTATGTCATGTTCTGGAAATCTAACACCAGTGTCTTTGGATACTTTTTATTCTATGGGGAATACAGATACCACTGCTCATACTCTCAAGCTGGCTCTATCTCGGTACCTGATTGGCAGAGTAACTGTAGAGTTTAGGCACTTCTTGTTTGTCCATGTTCCTAGAAGTACGAGTAACCGTCTTTTGTTTCTCATGTAAATATTTATGACCAGCAATTATTTTCAAATGCATATATAAAAAATGAATCATTGGACGTTCTTGCAAAACAGAACAGAAAAAGGAAAATAGTTTGAAATTTCTTGTGAAAATGAATTGTATTGATTTTGAAGTTGGCCTGCAATAGGCGTTTTGTACAAGGAGGCTGACGTCCTAGTAAGAGAATGCCGCCGAAGGATAGAAATTACAATTTGAGTAAAAGAAAGAAAAACAGCTACGTGAAACAAATCCCATTGAGTTCCAACTCTGTTATTGCCTTTATATCTTCAAGCGTCTCATCACTTTGCTACTTGGCCGAAGGTTGATTAGATTGATTGGCGTCTTCCGAACTTGATAGTCGATATCGAAGTCTGGTTGCAAGGTGATCCAATGAGACATAGTGTTACGCTTCAATCCCTAATTTTTTTCCTGGACTGCCCTTTCGGGTTTTCAGTCCACCGGGATACCCTTTTTTGCCCTAGTCGCCTTTTCAGGTTTTCGACTTGTCGGGTGTACAGTTTTTTCATTTTCATCCCTTACTTTTGCCCAAACCCTTTTGGTTCGCCGGGAAGCCCTTATTTTTTCCTAGGCCAGTCAACCTAGCGGGTCTTTGATTATGCGTAGTATCTTTTCACTATGTATGCATTGACGGGGTGAGGAAGGTCGTCACCATCCATGGTGGTTAGAATCATAGCTCCTCCCGAGAAAATTTTCTTAACCATAAATGGCCCTTCGCATATGGGGGTCCATTTTCCCCTGGGATCACCTTATGGTAGTATGATGTGTTTGATCACTAGATCCCCGACTTGATATTCTTGACATCTGACTTTCTTCTTAAAAGCCTTGATCATTCGTTTTTGATACGTCTGACCGTGACAGATAGCAGTAAGTCTCTTTTCATCGACTAGATTCAGCTGATCAAGTCGGGTTTGGATCCAGTCATCTTCGTTCAAACCCGCATCCTTTATAATCCTGAGATAGGGTATCTAGACTTCGATGGGTAGGACTGCCTCTATGCCATACACCAAGGAGTAGGGTGTTTCCCCTGTTGACGTTTGTGCTGAGGTACAGTACCCATGAAGAGCGAATGGTAACATCTCATGCCAATATTTGTAGGTCACCATCATCTTCTACACAATTTTCTTGATGTTCTTGTTAGCCGCTTCAACAGCCCCATTCATCTTTGGCCGATAGGGAGAAGAGTTGCGATGCTGTATCTTGAACTGTTTGCAGAGCTCGGTGATCATTGTATTGTTGAGATTTTTACCATTGTCTATAATGATCCTCTCTGGTACACCATATCGACAGATCAAATTGTGTCGGATAAACCGCGCCACAATGTTCTTGGTTACTATAGCAAAGGAAGCTGCCTCGACCCACTTTGTGAAATTATGAATAGCCACCAGAATGAAATGATGCACGTTAGACGCAGTAGGTTTGATCTCACCGATCATGTTGATGCCCCACATTGCAAAAGGCCAAAGAGCTGTCAAAACATTCAGAGGAACTGGAGGTACATGCACCTTATCAGCATAGATTTGGCACTTATGACAGGTCCGAGAGTGCTGATAACAATTGGCTTCCATAGTGGACCAATAATATCCAGCCCGTAGGATTTTCTTTGCCATGGTATGTCCACTGGAATGACTTCCGAAGGTACCTACATGTAACTCTGCCATGATTCTCTCTGCATTACTTTTGTCTACGCACCGCAGTAGGATTGAATCATGGTTACGCTTATAGAGGATACTATTACTGATGAAGAACTTCGCAGCGAATCTTCTAAAAAACTTCTTATCATTAACAGATTCCCCCTCAGAGTATTCTCGAGCCTCAAGATACCTCTTTACCTCGTGAAACCAGGTTTTATCTGCTACCTCTTCAGTCTCAATGTCACAGCAATGTGCGGGTTCATCCAACCTCTCAATGGTAATCTGGGGAGCTTCATTGTCCCACCTGACTTTGAACATAGAAGACAAGGTAGCTAGTGCATCCGCCAGCTGATTCACCTCTCTTGGGAGGTGTTCAAAGGTTATCTCCTCAAAGTGTGGGAGCAACATCAATACATATTCTTTGTAAGGAATGAGATTTGGGTGCTTCGTATCCCACTCGCCTTTGATCTGACTGATCTCCAGAGCAGAATCTCCGAATACACTCAAGAATCTAATCCTTAGGTCTATAGCAGCTCGAAGACCCATGATACATGCTTCATACTCCGCCATATTGTTGGTGCAGTTAAAACATAATCGGGCGGTGAATGGAGTATGACATCCCTCAGGAGATATAATTACAGCACCGATGCCATTACCCAATGCGTTCAAGGCTCCATCAAAATACATAGACCATCAGGATCCCTCCTCGGGTCCTTCATCCGGTCCAGGTTCTTCGCATTCGGTTACTAACGTGATATTCTCATCCGGGAACTCGAAATTCATGGATTGGTAGTCATCCACGGCCTGATGCGCCAAATGATCCGCCAATACACTCCCCTTGATTGCTTTTTGGGTTATGTATTTGATGTCAGATTTAGTCAATATCATCTGCCATTTTTCTATCCTTCCAGAGAGAGCGAACTTCTCGAAGATATACTTGATCGAATCCATCTTTGATATTAACAAGGTGGTGTGAGTCAGCATATACTGTCTCATCCGGCGAGAAGCCCATGCCAAAGCGCAACAAGTTTTCTCGAGCAATGAGTATCGGGTCTCACAGTCGGTAAACTTTTTTCTAAGGTAATAAATGGCATGCTCTTTTCGGCCAGACTCGTCATGCTGCCCCAGCACGCACCCCATTGAATTGTCCAGCACTGTCAAGTATAAGATCAAAGGTCTTCCTTCAACTGGAGGCATCAAAATTGGCGGTTCTTGAATATATTCTTTGATTCTTTCGAAAGCGGTCTGGCATTCGTCATTCCACTTTGCCACTTGATCTTTCTTCAGAAGCTTGAAGATTGGCTCACAAGTAGCAGTCAGATGTGAAATGAACCGGGCGATGTAATTCAGACGTCCCAAGAAGCCTCTAACTTCCTTTTTTGTGAAGGGAGACGACATCTGTTGTATGTCTTTTACCTTTGTAGGGTCTACCTGGATACCTTTGTCACTGACAATGAAACTCAAAAGCTTTCCCGACCTTACCTCGAAGGTACACTTGTTCGGATTCAACCTCAGCTTGTATGTTTTCAGCCTGTCAAAAAGTTTATGGAGATTATCAAGGTGCTCTTCCTCAGTGTGGAACCTAGCTATCATGTCATCAACATAAACCTCAATCTCGTGGTGAATCATGTCATGGAACAAAGCGACCATGGAGCATTGATAAGTTGCCCCAGCATTCTTCAATCCAAAAGGCATTACCTTGTAACAGAAGGTGCCCAACTGCGTAACGACGGTTGTCTTCTCCGTGTCTTCAGGAGCCATCTTGATCTAGTTGTAGCTAGAGAAACCATCCATGAAGGAGAAGATCTTATGCTCGCTCTGTTTTCGACCAAAACATTGATGTGAGGAAGTGGGAAATCATCCTTGGGGCTAGCCCTGTTTATATCTCTATAGTCCACACACATCCGTATCTTACCGTCCTTCTTAGGTACTGGAACAACGTTGGCAACCCAATGTGGATAAGAAGTGACAGCTAAGAATCCTGCGTCGAACTGTTTCATGACTTCTACCTTAATTTTCTCTGACATTTCGGGGCGCATACGGTGGACCTTCTGCTTTACCGGAGGGCAGTCTTCTTTAGTCGGCAGGCGATGTACCACAATATCATTGTCCAAACTAGGAATGTCCATATAGGACAAGGCGAAGATCTCAACATAGTCATGTAGCATTTGTACCAACCTTTGTTTGACACTAAGCTCCAGATTTGAACCTATTTTAACCTCTTTCCTGTCTTCCTCTGTACCCAAGTTCACTGACTCAACTGGCTCTTCATGCGGTTGTATGGCCCTTTCTTCCTGTTGTAACAGTCTAGCAAGTACTCCAGGCACCTCACAATCATCCTCACCTTCATCCTCGGCTTGGTTGATCGTATTTTTGAAGTCATAATTGGCAGTAGCAGAGTTGTTATCAATGGGATTTAGAGTGGATATGGATCTACATTATGATACGTGAGTGTGTGTAAGAGAACAGTTGTTTTGATAAAGTGAGAGACAGAAAAGAAAAACAAGGAGCGCAAAATTTGTAATGCAGGAAACTTCCAATGTGATATTAATGATATATGAAAATGATAAGTAATAAGCCCTCACAAGAAAAACCGAGGTGCCTCGGGCAAGGCACCGGGCCACAAAGTTTCAAACTGTTTATTACAAATCTTAAAACAAAAATTCAATTATTGCGGAATAAAAGAAACAGGTATGAAGTCCTTCGTCATCCAGTTGTTTAGTCCACCATTGGTTGTAGGATAGATCCATCTGTCGATGTTTGAATCCTCTTCATTGTCTTCAATTGCATTAACTCCCTGATTGCTGATGTGTAGAGGAGGTATTTCAATCTGTGCGTGCCTAACAGCCCTTTGAGCCCCTGTAGTAAAGTCCATACCAAATTTATCAGTTTTGTGAGTGAAATCAGGGAGCTGACCCCAATTGGTACATCCACCTTCTTCAATTACAGCCCTGGCGTCTTTGAGAGAAGTCATCTTCAATGGAGGTTTGCTAGTGGTAACTTCAGTTGATGCCGAGAACTGAGGGACCTCTTCGAAATTTTGACAAGGCGTTTCTATGAATTCCCCATCCATCTCCATGTAGCGGAAGGAATTGAGATGACTCACCATATACTCCTCTTCACCTTGTACCGTGACAATCTTTCCCTTCACCGGATATTTCAGCATTTGATGGAGCATGGAAGTAACTACCCCAGCCTTATGAATCCAAGGAAGATCCAGCAAGCAAGAATATGACGGCTTGATATCCATTACGTAGAAGGTGGACCCAAAGGTCTGAGAATCCACCTTGACAGGGATGTCCACCTCCCCGTGCACCATTCTTTTTGACCCATCAAAAGCCCTTACCACAATATTACTCGGCTTTAGAATCCAACCTTCATAATCCAGACGGTCTAGTGCTTTCTTTGGAAGAACATTCAATGAGGACCCAGTATCTACCAGCACGTGGGACATAGTGGTGCCCCTGCACTCGATCGATACGTGCAGAGCATCATTATGATTTCTCCATTTAGCAGTCAGATCCGCATCTGAAAACCCTAACCCATTATCAGCAGCCAGGCTAGCCACACAATCTTTGAACTGATTTGCAGAAGTTTCCTGTAGTACATGCGCAGTCTTGAGGAACGCAATCAAAGCCTTCGCATGGGCTTCGGAACATAACAAAAAGGACAACATGGAGATCTTTGAAGGGGTCTTCCCCAGTTTCTCGACCATATTGTAGTCGCTCTTCTTGATAATCTTCAATATTTCCTCTATCTCTTATTTAGAGGTTTCTACAATGATCTTTTAGGTGCCTCCATCCGGGTAGGCTCACCTATGATTTCTTTGCCCCAAGTCCCAGATGGCTCGGCGACAAGGGTGATGACTGGAGTGGGAACTGGGATAGTAATTGATGTACTAGCAAATGGAATGACAACAGGTTTGTGGATAGTCAGAGGGGCAATCTCAGAAGAAAAGAGTCTTCCACTTTTGGTGACCTTGCTTGCCCCCACAGTATTATTGATATCTGTATCAGCTTCTTAAGCCCTCAGATCTTGTTTAATACCATGGTAATATACATCAGCACCGTAATGCCATGGGATAGCCTTATTTGAGGTATATGGGATGGGACCCGGAGCGGTGATTATTAATGGAGCAATTCTTGGAACAGGTGTAACCCTAACAGGTTTTCTCGAGGAAACCTTGGAAGGATTGGTGGAAATGGTTATGATGGCAACATCTTCAAACGGAATCATAGTCTTCTCAAACAAAATTTCTTTATTATCCATCAGGCACTGAACACCTGACTTCAATAAACAGCAACCGGAAGGCAAAATTGAACACATGTGGCAACCTTCACCACAGCCCAGAAATAAATCGGCCAACAACAAATTCTTCTTAACCGTCATCAAAGGAGTAGAAATTTCTTCCATAGATGTCACAAACGAATCAGTGTCTAGAGCATTGATTCCGCGACCATGTTTGGGCTTAGGAGCAGTTATAACGTTTGGCTTTTCTGGAGCATCAAACTCAATCTCTTTAGCTTCCAACAAATCTTGCACTTTATTCCTCAGAGCCCAATAATCATTTGTATCATGGACTGAGCTTTCCGAATGCTAGGCGCACCATGCATTGGGATTGTATCTGGGAGAAGTAGTGTTTGGATTCTTGGGAGCCTCTTTCAAGGTTGCCAAGTTGGATTTTAACAAATAAGGCAGAACTTCAGCTAAAGTCATGTTGATGCGGGTAAACTATCGTTGTGGTCTTTCTACCTTTTGCTGATTATTGCGTTGTGGAGCAACCGCGGGTCTTGGTATCACTACAGCATTTACCGCTTGACGGTGTTCAGGTCTGTTTTGGCCCCTCGGGCCGTAGACTGCACTAGCTTCCTTCTTACCGGTGAAAGGCTTCTTTATTGCACTTGATGAAACACCCTTCTGTATTTTACCACTTAGAATGCCAGCTTCTACTCTCTCTCTAATCAAAATCAACTCAGTAAACCCAGACGACGAACTGCCGATCAGATGATTGTAAAATGGACCAGATAGCATCCCTAGAAACATGTCAACCAACTCCCTATCAGACAAAGGGGGTTGGACACTTCCATCCAAGTCTCTCCACTTTTGAGCATAGTCCTTAAAACCTTCACTCGCACCCATAGACATACCCTGGAGCTGAGTACGAGTGGGAGCAAGGTCGGCGTTATACTGATATTGACTGTAAAAAGTAGCAGCAAGGTCTTCCCAGTTTCGGACACTGGCTCCTTCCAACTGATAAAACCATTCAAGCTGAGTCCCTGACAGACTATCTTGAAAGAAGTGTACCCACAAATTTCTATCAACAGTGTCGGGTTGGATTTTTCTTATGTAAGAGCCGAGATGGAGTTTTGGACAGGATACTCCATCGTATTTGGCAAAAACCGGAGCTTTGAACTTATGAGGGATCACCACTCCCGATACCAGTCCTAGTTCTCTGAAATCCAAACCAGGGATCTTCTGAATCTCCAAAGCACTCAGACGGTCTTCTAGCTGCTTGTATCTATCCTCAGTAGGAGGATACTGCTCATCATTGTAATCCGTATCGTTATCAAAAACTTCTGGACTAGGGTCCTTTGTCCTTTCTTGGTTCTCCCCGTCCTGGGATGAGGAGGTCAGATCAGCTGATTGTCTTATCCTTTCTCTGAATCTTCTACCCATGTTCAGAATACCGACCTTCTTCTTTTTCTTCTTCTCTTTCAGAATAAGGGTCTTCGTATCCTCTTGCCCTTTAGCCAAACTTAGGAAAATCTGTTGGAATTGGGCGTTCTGTTCCTGAAGATCTTTGATTGCTTGATCGGAAGACATTTCTGCTGAAATAAACAGCGAAGAAGATGAGAAACCTGTAAAGGTACCTATAATGATGTGCATGATAATGGGATGCGCATGCAATGATTTCAAAGACTTTGGGAGATTTAAATTTGTAAACAAAACTTTATTAGCTTTAAATTTTGAAAGGTTCAACAATGCCTTTAAGGAGTTACAAAGAAGTAAATAGAAAACAAATCTAAAACTAGAAAAGCAAAATCAAAAGTCCCATGAACGCTTCCTCTTTGTGCCGATGTAGTCATTGATCACTCTTTCTCCTCGAGCTTCCTGGTGAGCTTCAAAATCTTCCTTTCTTGCTCATGGTACTTTTCCCGGTAAGTATCCCGCTCATTCTTCAGCTAAATCCAAGACCTCTACAACTCCCCAGGATCAGTGGGCATGTAAGGATAAAGAACCGTGTAAGGAATGCCCTCTTCATTAGTGGGCTCCACAATCACCGGTAATACGACTTCATAGGGCATCCCAAGCTTCTGGGCACGAGCTCGGACCCATTGGAGGTAAGGCTGCATAGGAAGGGAACTCTTTGGTTCCAATTCTTGGGGGTCAGGTCTGTTCACCATGCCCCAAGCTCGTATAAACCTCCGGCGGTGTTCCTTAACGTCCTCCTTGTAGTCAAATACAATGTCCTCAAGGAGAAACTCATGGGGACCATCTCTCCGAGCACGACCAAACTGTTGCAAAGCTAGACAAGGATTGTAAGTTATACCCCCTCTGATTCCAAGCAACAGGACATTAGGGTATCCCCCACAACTGTCAATAACAGCAGTGTCTTCCATAGCCCGGAAACACCAAAGAATATTTGTATGAGCAAGTGACATTATTCTGTAGGACCAACCTAAACCTTCTTAATTTTTCAACAAAGACTTAGGGAGGTGCGAAATAAACCACCTCGACAGCAACGACATGCAACACATGAGAGTACCTCTCCTTCTCACAGTACGAGTATAGAGGGCGTGCAAGATATCACCCAGCAGGGTAGGAACAGGATTGCGAGAAAGGAAAATCTTGACAGCATTCACATCTACAAAGGAATCTGGATTCGGGAAGAGAACCAAACCATAGATAAGGAAAGCCAAGATATCTTCAAAAGCATGAAAATCCAAATTATCCCAGAATAGTTGAGCCTGGTCTATCAGAAATTTGGCTAGAAAACCTTTGACCCCGCTTCGTGTTTCCCAATTGGATACTACATCATCCTCTTTCAAATTCAGAGCTGAGGCAATGTCTTCTGGTCTAGGAACTTCTTCCATACTTGTGAAGGGTACTTATTCAAGAATGGATATGCCCAATAGGTGAGAGAACTCTTCCAAGGTGGGAACCAGCTGGTAATCTGGAAAGGTGAAGCAATGATGCACGGGATCGAAGAACTGAAATAGCACGCTCATCATCTGCTCATCAAGATTTGAAGAAACCAGGCTGAGGAGTTGACCATGTCTCTTAATGAACATAGAAGTCTCAGAAACTCTTGAGGCTAGCTCTTTAGGTTGGGCAGGCATTTGCACAAAGTTAACTCGGATGGTATTTCTGCGCACGGAAGCCATGATCTACAAAACAGAACAAAGATAAATTCCCTTGGTCTTTGAAATGGTTAGTATAATTAAGTATGAATGCCATGTTATGATGCATGATGTCATGGTAAATCACATGTATAACTAACATAGATATTGCAAACACAGTCAAACCAGACAAAGCCCTTAGGTTCAAGACTTGCATGAGGTCAAAGGTAGTACCCTCTTGAATTTAAGTTGGTTTCAACCTGTCCTAGAAAAAGTAACCGGGTTCTAAAGGATATCAATATCACTGACCATCCTCCATCAGTCATACTTTCAGTTCACGCAATCTTTTCTTACGGCCAGAACTATCTCGAGAGTATAGTCTCAATGAGTGTAGCATCGAGTATCAACCAATTCCCAGCTTTACAACGAGGCCGACTATCTCACTACTTTCTAATGGCCAAGTTGGTCAATTAAAGGTCCTAAGGTCATTTGATGCTTAACGACACCACACAGTGGCCCCGTATTCTCCTCGTTTCTCCACAAGGGATACCGGTATCAACCAATGTGACACATCAACGTAGCTACTACTTTAACCGTATCGGTCTACGCCGTACAGTTCCCTCACAGTCTATTGCTACTTACCTAAAAGGTGTCCCCAGATCCGGGTTAGGATCTATAGTAACCCCAAACAAAACCCTTAAAAGTAAAGCAAACAAAGCAATCAAGAGAAGCAATTATGATGAACTAGATCCTAAGGTATACCCCACTTATTTGTCCCCAGCAGAGTCGCCAGTTCTATGATACGGTGGCAAAACCAACTATTTTGAAATACTGGTTTGCATTTTTCATTTTTTGTTCACAAAATGTCGCGATAAGCAAGAGTCTCCATTGACTTTTATTTCATCCAAACAGAAAGGAAAAAAGTACAAAAAAATCCTTTTTCGAGATGTTTCTGAGTACGGGGGTAGATTATAGAAAGGGAAGGTGTTAGCACCCTTTCTGTCCGTGGTTTCCCACGGACTCTTAGGTACTTACTCATCTTTTAAAAATTTCTTGTGTATGTGCTTTATTTTGAAACAGTTTGACTTCGTGATAGCTGTTGCACCCCAAAATTTACCCTCTTAATTTAGGCTTATGTTTCATCATAAACATCATAGTGCATTGCATTCATACATTGTGATAGGATCAAAGTACTTTGGTAACCAAGTTTTCCTTAAAGCTTTGAAAGTTGATTACATTGACAAGTTGTCCAAAAATATCTTACCATCCAAATCTCTGGATCTTTTGAGCTCAAAGGTTTTAGCATATTTCAAGATGTTTTTACCCATCTCTTTGGATTCATCAGCCAAATTAGGGTTTGCTTGAGCAAGGTTGTTGGCCAATATACAAGTCTTTATTTATGGAGCTATAACATCTCTTTGGTATCTAAGAGGTCCTTGTACAAGGAATTGGTCAAAATGCCCAGAGGATTTGAAGTTTTGAAGATGATTCATCAGTCTCCTAATGTGTTGACAAAAATTAGGGTTTGGGATTTCATCAAGATTTCTTGAGAATTTTGAAGTGAACCTTGGTACATGGCCTTTATATGTTTGTAAGATCATATGTTTTAATTTTTGATCATCAATTTTGAAGAGAAGTGGATCAATTGAGTTAGAGGGGCAAAATGGTCATTTTGGTCAAAATCAGTCAAACTCAAGATTGACCAAGTGAATTTTTGGCCAACCATCATTTCAAGGATGTACTTTTAATATTTCAAGTCCATTTTGGTCATTGGATCAAAGGGATTGAAGTTTGGGTTGAAACTTGTTCTTGAAGAAACCCTAAAAGTTTCTAATTTTGGAAAATGAAGACTTAATTTCAAGAATTCATATCTTATTCATCTTTGATAACAAAAATACAAATGAAATATGCTTGGAAAGCTAAGATAATGATGTTTCACCTCCTTTTGGTCTCGTATTCAAATTGGCAAGGAATCAAGAGTTATGGTCTTTTGAAGTTACAAAATTATAGGTCATTTTTCAAAATTAGTGAATTTCAACCCAAATTTTGGGAACCTTAATGGATTAATTTGCAAAAACTATAAACTAAGGGTTTGTAAATATTTTCAAGACCTTTCCAAATTATGTTCATTTGTGCCAAAATTCAAAAGTATGATCAAGTTATGAGTTTTGGAAATTTGAGGCATTTCATTGAAATTTGGCAAATGTGCAAAATGGCCATTTCTTGAAAACTCAAGTTTTAGCCATTATTATTGCTTCTAATCAAGCCCATTGGTAGTTTGTGACATGCTGAGGCCCATCATGCTCACTATTTCATGCCCCATATGGTATTGCACATGTTGGAATCAAAAAAATGCAAAACTTGCTCAAAATGGCCAAATCACCAACACTCTCTCATTTCAAATGATCATGGGGTGGCCTTTTAAGCATGCATTAATGACTCCATTTGGCTCACAAAAACCATAAAAGGAAGAAGAATGCACGAGCAAAACGCATGATTCACTATGCACCTCTTTTTTGGCCAAAAATCCCAATCCTGCCCTCCAACGGATTTAAGGACAAACTTCCACTTCTAACCTTCTCTACAAGCTCTATATAAGTGAAATCAAGCAAAGAGAGAGAAGGAGAACGCTTCATTGGCAAGAATTCTAGATCTGAAAATTTTCTTCATTTTCTGTAACTTGATTCGATTCTCTCAATTCCTTGGTGTTTTCTTCAAAATTCTTGTGGATTCTGCTTCAGCAAAGCAAGTAGATCAAGCTAGCACCCTTGGATTGCAACTAGAGTGAAGGAGACAGTAGATCCATTTTTTCTAAAGGTTTGAATTCTCAACTTCGAATTCTGATTTCTATCCATGCTTCGTGTGATTTAAGTTCATAATCATGTTGTTTGAAGTCTATGGAATGATTCTGAAGCTTTATAGCATTTAATTTGATGAATTGCGCATGTTTGGATGTTCTGAAACTAGCAATTCAGAAGGTTTTTGTTCATGTTCATGGCTTGATTATGGATAATATGGTTGATGACTTGATTTGATTCGAATTGCTATGGATTCCTTGCCATGCCAGCTTTAATTTGCCTTTGATTTCATAAAAAATGATGCAAAATTGAGCATGTTACATTGATCTGAAAGTGAGCCCTAGGCCTGAGAAGATGCATGCGTTTTTGAACATCCGGAGGTTGAAGATGATGTGGTGGCACATCATGATTGGTCCGTTTGAAATTTTTGGATTATTTGAATTTTTGTTTTATTAATTGATTTCCATGATTTATTTCCTTGCTCAAAAATGATTGGAAAATTCTGAAAAAATTATCATAAATTCAAAATAATATTTCTGACTTTGTGTATTTTTGTGATATTTTTTTGGAACTATGTGATTGGTTAAAAAATTTGTTAGGTTTAATTAAATAATTGATCAAAGATAATTTTTATTTTAATAGTTCCTTTGACCTAAAAAATCCACAAAAATTATTTGAGACTCCCAAAATATTGTGAAATTTGATTCTGACTTTGGTTCATCATTTTTCTTATTTTTTATTAAAAATTTAATTTCAAAAGGTTATTTGTAATATTTATTTGGTTTTTTTTATTTTTAATACTTCAATTAATTCAAAAATTCCAAAAAAAAATCATGTAATCTTGTTTTTAATCATGGAACTTGATCATATTTTTGTTTTGCCTTTTTTGTGATTATTGGTTATGCTTTGCATTTTCTTTCCTTTAAATAATAATTTCATTATTAATTGTTTCTTTTTTTGTTTTTTTAATATTTTCCTTTTATCCAAAAATTTACAAAAAATTCAGGGATGTGTGTTTTTAGCCCTAATATTGAATTTGATTTTGGTTGGCCATTTTTCTGACATTTTGATTTAAATATTATTTTGATTTGTGAATAGTTGTTAATTACATAATTGTTTGAATATAACTTCTTTCTTGACTTTTCCTAATTCAAAAAATATGAAAAAATGTATATTCTAACATTTAGGGTTCCTTGATGATTTGTATGATCTTGAATCATTTTGTTTGAATTTTGATCTCATTTAATCAATATTTGGGATTAAAAGTCAAAATCTAGGGTTTTATTGCTTATGATGCAAGTTTATTTTCAAAATTCACTTTGCCTTGGTTTTTCTTGGGATGCAGGTCTTAATTATGGTTCATGAATGTGTTGAGAATTTGAAAACCATTTTTCTTGAATTATTTAACTTGGTTTGACTTTTTTCCACAAATAATTTTAAAAACTTGTCTAGTTTGGTGTTTTTGCTAACTAGTCTTAAACTTTGCACCTCACTTGGCCCCTTCCTCAATCATTCATGAACTTAGGGCTTGAATTATGACTTCTAAACACCTCCAAGATGTTGAGTTATTTTTTGGTTTGAATTATGGATCCTTGTTTCTATTTTTGGTGTAATTTTGAAGTGAAGGTACCCAATTATGTTTGCATGTTTTGTTGCAATTTGTTTGATGGCCAATGAACTTGAGTGAGGCCTATAATTGGGAACCTAATGATCATGTTGGTTCTGACTTGTTCATGATAGCTCAAGCCATTTCACTTAGAAGCCTCATGTTTGAATATTTTGAGCCATTTAAATGCCTTATGTGGGTTTTATCTCCTATTGTATTCATGAAGTTGTGTTTGAATCAATTGTGCATGATTGAAATGTGTTTTCTACTGAACTTCATGGTTCTTGTTCATATTATTCTCAAGCTCTTGTGATCCTTGATTGACACTCAATTGTCAATTCAACACGGTGATAGGAAATAGCAACATTCCTTTGATTCTTTTGACCTAATATGTGCATATGCTTGTCTCCTCTTGCTTATGATGTCTAATATTTGGTAATTGCTACCATGATTATTCTCACTTCTTCACCTTTTGGAATACTAACTTGGTTGTTGAATGTGCGAGGTACTCTGAGAAAGTTGCCACTTTTGGCTTGAGGCTTTTGTATTTCACTTTATTTGTGGAACACAATCCACTATATCGGCATTATTCTTGTGTTTGGCATGTTTGATGATTTATGCAGGATATACACATCTATGATTGTGAATGTCATACATTGCCCATGGGATTTGTTTATATCTGATAAATTGCTTACATCTTGCTGGTGCAATAGCTGACTCAATTTGTCTACTGATGCCAGCTTGCTTAAAGTTTCGCTGGGTTCCTTTTATTCTTGCTTGACTACTACAAATAATTATCTGTTTGGTATTATATCACATCCTTTCTCCCATTTTCATTTTGCATAATTCTCTGATTTCATGATGGGATCTCTGTTGCTGATATATGTCAGGAGACCCTCTGGTTTTTATCTGATGCATGATTGTTGATCGATGAGTCACTCAATTTAGATATTAAGATCACGACTTCTCTCTCATTGCATGTTCCCTATAGGATGTTTATTGCTTTTCATCTTTAATTGTTGATCGATGAGTCACTCAATTTAGATATTGAGATCACGACTTCGTTCTCATTGCATGTTCCCTATAGGATGTTTATTGCTTTTCATCTTTAATTGATGATCGATGAGTCACTCAATTTAGACATTGAGATCACGACTTCGCTCTCATTGCATGTTCCCTATATGATAGTTTTGCTAAGCTTTCTCTGACATGCTAATTAAGGTAGGAATCCATGTATGCTAACATTAGGATAGGATTTTCCCTTAATCCTCAACCTTAGGGTCAACCATGGTATGATAACACTAGGGATAGTGCTAGGCTAGTTTCCCTTAGTTGTTTTTCTTTCTTTGCATTCTGCATCTTAAAACAAAAATTTGTTTCTTGGAAAATCATAAGACACCTCTAATGAACTCAAACTCTTCTTCAAAGTAGAATATACAAACCAATCTTACTTTGTCTATGTTATCTTATAGCTGATGTTTCGCCATCACACATTTTTTTGAAGTCGATGTTTCACCATCGCGCATGTTTATTTATCTAACTTTGATTCTCAATATCATTGTTATGTCTAATGTTTTACCATCTGATTTATTGATGTTTCATCATCTTTGCCATGATATTTTGTTATCTTTAAGCCGGTGTTTCGCCATCGCACATTTATTTGAAGCCGATGTTTCGCCATCCAACATGTTTATTATCCTACATTGATTCTCAATATCATTGTTAGGTGTGATGTTTCATCATCTGTTTCATTGATGTGTTTCCATCTCTACCATGTTATCTCTTAGCCGATGTTTCTCCATCGCATATTTATTTGAAGCCGATGTTTCGCCATCGCACATGTTTGTTATCCTACTATGATTCTCAATATCATTATTAGGTGTGATATTTTGTCATCCGTTTTATTGATGTTTCGCCATCTTTACCATGATACCTTGTTATCTCTTAGCCGATGTTTCGCCATCGCACATTTTTTTAAAGCCGATGTTTCGCCATCGCGCATGTTTGATTATCTAACTTTGACTCTCAATGTCACTGCTAGGTGTGTTGTTTTATCATTCGATGTTTCGCCATCTTTGACATGTTGCTATGTTATTATTTAGTCGATGTTTTGCCATCTCATTTGTTTGTTTTTTATTGATATTTTGCAATCTTGACTGTTTTTGTTGTCTTAACTAAAAAACACAAACCAACCAAAATATGCAAGCCGAACTACGGTTGCTCTGATTCCTTAAAAGGGATACGTAGTCATTAGGGTAGGGTCCAACCGAGCACAACTTTTATTTTCCCTACATTATTTTCTTTTTCTTTCGCATGCATTCCCTTTCCAGTTGTAAGCCATAGACATAGGATTTGACCACACCCATTAGATTAGACAACAAGAGTGGATACCGTAGAGTACTACGGGCGTGTGGGGTGCTAACACCTTCCCCTCGCGTAACAGACTCCCTTACCCGATATCTCGGTCGAAAGACCGTGATTTCTCCCTTTTCAGGTTTTCTCGATGTTTACCTTTCCCTCTCGGTGGGATAAAAGACGTTCGGTGGCGACTTCATTGATGTTTCATTACATCCAGATGACAGGTTCTGGCCGCGTAGTTTCAGTTGGAGACTTCACTGGAGATAGATTGACCTTTTGTTGGTCCATCCCGGAGTCGATCCTAGCTCTTGTTTGTTTTCTTCTTGGGTGTTTATTTTTACCGCTTTGCATATTTACCTGTTTGCATTGCATCCTATGTGCCCTTTACTTTCTGCATACTGGATTTGGATGGACTGTTTAGTTTCTGGATTTTCTTGGTGGGTGGGTTATTCCATGAGGTAAAAGGCCACATACCCAGGCTATGAGTGAATTCCATAGGAACTAGGAATAGAGTGGCCATGGCAGCTATGAGGCAGATGCTTTGTAGACCTGACCATGAGACCCATGACTTCAGAGGTAGTTCGGATAGGTGTTATCGTATGATAATACCGACATTCGAACTCTTGTACTCTGATTTGGCTTTTAACCTTACCTTGACCTAAACTACACCCGTGAGAGGGGCGGGAAAACTTTTCTTACAGGTACAGGTATTGTTGGTGACTTTGTGTTGCGAAGGTGACTCAGGTTCCCGTGTTAGTTTTGAAGCTTCGAGATTCTCTTTTGATCTTGAGTGGTGTTGTTCTCTAATGGTCCAGCCACGATCTATTGTGAAACTTTGATCCTGTCATATTTCATCATAGCATATTTATTTCTATAAAAAGATGATGTAAAACAAAATAACTATCATGCGCATGTCATTTTCCAGGGACATTCAAGAGTCTTCTTTCTGTCAGAAATGGCTGATCTCCCCCCCAGTTGTGTCTGATTCGGTTCATGTTAAAGAGCTCACCAGACATACTTTCTCTTATCAGGTTCCTACCATTGATGTGGCCTAGTTGAAGAGGTTGATTTATTATTTTAAGGGTGATGTTCTGAACGGTTTCAGAAAGAATTATGGCAACTTGTTACTAGTCCTTAACACTCCAGTTGACCCAATGGCTTTGATCACCCTCTTCCAGTTTTATGACAAAGAATTATGGTGCTTTACTTTCCAAGATTATCAACTGGTTCCTACCCTAGAAGAGTACGCGTACCTGCTTAATATCAGATTGACCGATGAAGTTCCTTTTTTCCAAGTGTCGGAAAAGCAAAAGTTCGAAGTCATTGCTGAACTTCTCCATTTGAGTTGGAAAGAGGTGAAATACAATTGGAAGTCCAGTGAGGGTATTGCAGGGTTTTATTTGGATTTCTTAGTGAAGAAAGCTGAATATTGGGCAAAGAAAGGCAATTGGAGTGACTTCAGTTCTCTGTTCTCTCTCATGATATACGGGATTATCCTCTTCCCTCACAAGAGAATTTTCGTGGATTTGGCGGCCATTTGTGTTTTTAGAAACAGGAACCCGATACCGACACTCTTGGTGGACACTCTTTACACCATTCATTCCAGGCATGGAAAAGGCGGTAATGTAAGCTTATGTCATTCGATGTTGTATCAATGGCTTATGTTGCACCTACCAGTAAGTGGTCCTTTCGTAGATACCAGGCATTCTCTCCGATGGTCATCAAGACTTGTCAACCTTACTTTTTTGATATCCGGTGGAATTATGATATGGGGGAAGTGTGAAGTGTTGTCACTAGTTGCGGAGATTTCCCTAATGTTCCCCTCATAGGAACTAAGGGGTGTATCAACTATAATCTTGTGCTTGCTTATCGACAATTGGGATATGCAATGGATGGACCGCCAAAGGTTGAGGAGGTGTCTGAATCAGTGTATTTCACCAGAGGAAGTGATCTTGAGATGTTGAAAAGAGTGACAGAGGCTTGGAAGGGAATTCATAGGAAGGATAAAACTACATTGGGCATGAAGGTTCGTATTTCTAGGGTTCCTTACATGGAGTGGGTTAAAGCCAGAGTTAAGATCTTACGGTTACCATTTGCAAGGTCGGCTCCTCTCTACGAGCAACCTCCTGCTATTCCAAGTAACACGGTGCCTACCGAGATGTTCACCCAGGTTCATGTTGAGAATATTCAACTTCGTGCAAAAGACCGCGAGGCGGGGATGAAACTCTATTGGGCAGATCAAGAAAGGGCCGACTTAGCTCGTAAACTCAAGGAAGCTTAAGAGGAGACTTCTGATGCAACTGGTTTTAGGAAGAGGTCTCATGCTGAAATGGAAGAAGATTTGAGTAAGACTCAGCAAGAGTGTCGGAAGCTCCAGGCCTCAGAAAATAGTTACAGGAAGAAGATTCATAACTTGGTAAAACAGCTCAAATACAAAGACACTCAGCTCAAGAAGGAAGTGGCTCAGAAGCGTGTTGCAGAAGATCGGTTCCGAGAATGTAAAATAGTCGCATCTCAACTCTTGAAGGAGAAAGCCAGACTTGAAGAGTATTGTCAACATCTTGAAGCATGTTTAGTTCTGGAGATTTAGTTTTGTTATTTACTCTTGATATATTTGGTCACCCCCAGAATTCTTGGAAGGGGCCATTTGTTTTTTGTTATTATTCAGTTCTTTTTACTTTTTATTAAGACATGTATTTAGTTGTTTATCATTTTACCCTTAATTGTCTGAAGTCACTTAGACATCGTTTCTTTTGTTTGTAAATAATTTGAAGTGTTCATCTTATTATCCTTTCTCTTTTGATCGTATGGTTTCACGCCATGATTGACGAATAAAAAGAATCTTGGATACTTGGGAATGAAAAACATATCATGCACATCATGCACATCATGCATTTCATAACATTACAGGTTATCCCAAGACGGTTTTCTTATTTTGCTGCTTTTCTTATTCAGAATTCAAGACGACTACTCATCGGTATTCCACCAGAAACAACTTACCAAGACAGATGGAACAGGTTCAAGCTGAACTCGCTGAAATGAAGGCCCAGATGGCTACTCAGATGACTCAGTTCATGGAGGTCATCACCAATGTGAATCGCCGACAGGAAGAACTAGCTGCTATTGTCAACAACCAGCGTCGCCATCCAGGCGATGTTGGAAATCAAGGGCTCTATCAGGACGTTTCTGTAGGATTAGGGGATGTGCAAGATCAGCCTGCTGGAAATTTTCACGGGATGCCGGGAAACCCTTTCGTGCATAACGCAGGGCAGTTTCCTGCGTCTCCTGGACCTCGTCTGGTGGGGAACAGAAGAGCTAATCAGGGTGGTGTAAGGAATTATCAGGATCAGGATTTTGACTTTGACCAGGATAAAGATCAGTTTTCTATGCAGCATTCAGAGTCGGGGGTTCAGATTGAAGATATGAAGTATCGTTTGTTGGAAGAGCATCTGAAGGCTGTGGAAGGGCAAGGAGTCCTTGGTATGGATGCTAATGATCTCGGGTTGGTGTCTGGGGTAAAATTTCCTCCAAAGTTCAAGCCTCCTACATTTGAGAAGTACAACGGAACGTCATGTCCTATTACTCATGCAACTGCTTATTTTCGGAAGACGTCGATTCATACCGAGGATCAAGGGCTCTTGATTCACTTTTTCCAGGATAGCTTATCTAGGGCATCCCTGGAATGATACATGAAGTTGGAGAAAACTCATATTCGCTGCTGGAATGATCTTTCTCGGGCTTTTGTCAAACATTATCAGTACAATATGGATATGGCGCCCAATCGCACTCAGTTATAGAATATGTCGCAAGGACCAAAATAATCTTTCAAGGAATACGCTCAGAAGTGGCGTGAGTTGGCTGCGAGAGTTCAACCTCCACTCATGGAGAGAGAACTCATTGATATGTTTATGAGTACCCTGCAAGATCCATTCTATGAGCACATGATAGGAAGTACTTCGGCAGGATTTGCAGACCTGGTAATGGCTGGTGAAAGAATTGAAGTAGGCTTGAAATTGGGGAAGATTCAGGTTGGAGGTTCTAGTGGCTCATCCGGGGGCAGTAATAAACCATTCAACAATTACCCTAAGAAAAGGGAAGGTGATGCAAGCGCGGTTTACTCTCATAGGGGACGAAGAGAGGATCGTCAACACCAACAAATCAATGATGTTTATATTCCTATTAATGCTCCTCCGCGGCAGAGACCGAATGCAGTGCCTCAACAACAAAGGCAGCAAGATGCTCCTCGTCAGTATAATAATCAACAGCAGAGATAGCCCATAAAATTTGATCCCTTACCGGTAACTCTTACTGAAGCGCTCCACCATTTGCTTGATTTGAAGTTGATCAATCTGAGGAATATGCTGCCACCACCCGCGAGGCTCCATGTTAACTATGATGCTAATGCAAGATGTGAATTCCATTCAGGCGGAGTCGGTCATTCTACTGATAATTGTTTTGCATTAAAATGTAAAGTACAAGACTTGTTAGATTCAAAGGCGATTGATTTTACTCCAGTGACTGGTCTGAACGTTACTCAGAACCCAATGTCGAGGCATGGAGGGGGTATTGTTAACATGATTGATGATAATGGTGAAATGTTGAATTTTATCATGGATGTAGAACAAGTAGCTACTCCGTTGAGTTGTGTTAAGAGATATTTGCTTGACAATTATATTTTCCCGGGTTGTACTTTGAAGTGTGCCAAGTGTAGAGAGCAACCGAAGGGATGTGATGATTTGAAAGCAGGTATTCAGTTGTTGATAAATGAAGGCTCCCTGTAGTTTGATAGAAAACCGAGTTACCGTGATGTTACCGAAGAAGATATTGTTGTGATGTTTATTCCTTACACCCCTGCACGCATTCCTGCCCCATCAAGGGCACCCCCTCTGATGATTACAGTACCTGGTCCCATGCTGTATACCAGTGAGAAGGTCGTTCCATGGAATTACGGTGCCGACGTTTATTACCATGGTGTAAAGCAGGAGGTTAATGCTCGTTTGTCTGAGAAAGAATGTGCTGGAGGTGATGAAGAGGAAGTCCATAACTTTTCTGGTGTGGGTCGAATGACTAGGAGTGGGAGAGTATTTGGTCCTTCCAATGTGCCAGATGCGGCTGATGCTTCTACAAGAGAAAAAGGAAAACAACAGGTAATGATTGGTAATCCGAGGGTTACGCCAGCCAATGTGACTCAACCAATTCCGATACCAGGAGCTTCTTCAGTTCCCGATGAGGTTGAAGAGCTGATGCGAATTATCAGAAAGAGTGATTATAGCATAATTGATCATTTAAGCCACACTCCTTCTAAGATGTTTATCTTATCTTTGTTGATTTATTCAGAACCTCACAGAAATGCTTTGATGAAGTTGTTGAAGAACGCGTTTGTGCCACATGAAATAACGGTCAATAAGTTTGAAAATGTCTACGCTAATATATCTGTCGGGAATGGTTTGGGCTTCACCGATTTCGATCTTCCTCCAGAGGGACCAAACCATAACAAAGCGTTAAATATTTCAATGGAGTGCAGGGGCATAACTTTATTCCGGGTTTTGGTAGACACAGGATCGTCTTTAAATGTATTGCCCAAATCAGCATTAATGAAGATTGATTATTCTGGACTAGAGTTGCGCCCTAGCGATTTGATGGTGAAGGCGTTTGATGGGTCTCGAAGGTCGGTATTTGGGGAGGTGGAGTTACCAATAAAGGTAGGTCCTCGCACCTTCACGGCTACATTTTTTGTGATGGATATACAGCCAGCATACTGTTGCTTGTTGGGAAGGCCGTGGATTCATAGAGCAAGAGCAGTTACTTCTACTCTTCATCAGAAGCTCAAGTATCCCGCAGAGGGAAAGGTGATAACTGTATGTGGCGAGGAAGAGTACATCGTAAGTCATTTAACATCATTCCTCTATGTTGAAGTTGAAGGCGAAATACATGAAACTCCATTCCAGGCATTTGAAACAGTTCATGTTGTCAATCTTCCTCCTCTAGAGCAGAAAAAGAAATCGGAGACTATTATGTCTTCTCTCAAAGATGGAAAAGCTGTAGTGGAAGGTGGTAACCCTAGAGGTTGGGGTCAGGTGTTGGACGTTACTCTGAAGTTTGACAAGTTTGGTCTTGTTTTTAACCCAGGTCGGTAGAGTGCAGCTCCCAGAGCATCCAGTTTATCCACTCCTATGAAGTTTTCCCGTCCTTGTGCTCAAGAAGGACACGTCAATGCAGTTGGAGATAATAGAGTTGATGGCTACAATGTTGAAGATTGAATTCGTCCAAGTATTCCATTCCAGGCCCTCAACAATTGGACTTGTGTGGATGTTATCCAAGTTTCAAGCGCTGAGGAGTAATTTTCTTGTTTCTTTTTTATCATATCATAATTACTACGCTCTGCCAAGGCGTAGTGGATCATTTGTGTAGGGCCACCATGTTTACTTTGCAAGTTTATCATGAAATAAAGGACGTTTTTTGCATTCAAAATTTTGCTTCTTTTCCTTTTTATTTTTAAATGGCAATGTTTCTCTTTCCACACAATGTCAGTAAAAAACGCAAAAAAATGTCATTCATGCAGATGCACTTCCACCACCGATTCTACCGATAACGACTCTGCTACGGCTCATTATAACTTTGATACTCCTATTTATCAAGCTGAAGAAGAAGCATATGAGGAGTGTGATCTTCCTGAGGAATTAGCAAGACTGTTGAAACAAGAGGAGAAGGTTATCCAGCCGAATCAAGATTCAATTGAGGTGGTGAATATTGGCACAGAAGAGGTAAGAAGAGAAGTCAAGATAGGGGCCGATATCGAAGAAGGTGTGAAAGCCAGGTTGATTGAGCTACTACGTGAGTATTCTGATATCTTCGCCTGGTCTTATGAGGATATTCCTGGGTCTGATACATACATAGTGGTGCATCGACTACCGCTCAAAGAAGGTTGTTCTCCTGTTAAGCAGAAGCTCCGAAGAACCCATCCTGAGATGTCCAAGAAGATCAAGGGGGAGGTCCAGAAGCAGTTGGACGCGAACTTCTTAAAGGTCATCAATTATTCTCCATGGATTGCAAATATTGTTCCTGTGCCCAAGAAAGATGGTAAGGCCAGGATGTGCATGGATTATACGGATTTGAACAGGGCCAGCCCTAAAGACGATTTCCCTCTTCTGCATATTAATGTGTTGGTTGATAATACTGCTCATTCCAAGGTGTTCTCGTTTATGGATGGCTTTTCGGGTTATAATCAAATTAAGATGGCCCCGGAGGATATGGAGAAGACAACATTCATCACGCCTTGGGGAAATTTCTGCTACAAAGTGATGCCGTTTAGTTTGAAAAATGTTGGGGCAACATATCACCGTGCCATGGTCACTCTCTTTCATGACTTGATTCACAAAGAGATTGAGGTTTATGTAGACGATATGATTGCTAAGTCTGACACAGAGGAGGAACATCTTGTTCATCTGGAAAAATTATTCGAGAGGCTGAGGCGGTTCTTGCTAAGGTTGAATCCGAATAAATGCACCTTTGGGGTGAGATCCGGCAAGCTGTTGGGTTTTATTGTAAGTGAAAAAGGTATCGAAGTGGACCCGGCTAAAGTCAAAGCGATACAGGAAATGCCTGAGCCAAGGACAGAGAAGGAAGTATGTGGCTTATTAGGAAGGTTAAACTATATTTTCAGATTTATTTCTCATCTCACAGCCACCTGTGAACCTATGTTCAAGTTGTTGAAAAAAAGTCAGACGGTGAAATGGAATGAGGATTGTCAGAAGGCCTTTGACAAAATAAAGGAGTATTTGCAGGAACCTCCGATACTCATGCCACCAGTGGAAGGAAGGCCACTAATCATGTACCTAACTGTGTTGGAGACCTCAATGGGTTGTGTCCTCGGTCAGCACGACGAGACAGGGAAGAAAGAGCATGCTATTTACTACTTGAGTAAGAAGTTTACGGATTGCGAGTCAAGGTACTCGTTGCTGGAAAAGACTTGTTCTGCACTTGCCTGGGCCGCCAAACGTCTGAGGCAATACATGTTAACTCACACCACCTACTTGATATCCAAAGTGGATCCAATCAAGTACATTTTTGAGAAGCCAGCTCTTACATGCAGGGTAGCCTGTTGGCATATGATAATCACTAAATATGATATCTATTACACTACTCAAAAGGCAATTAAGGTTAGTGTATTGGCCGACCATCTTGCTCATCAACCCATGGACGATTATAAACCGATGAAGTTTGAGTTTCCAGATGAGGAAATTATGTATATTCGGGATTGTAATATACCGGACCCAGACGAAGGACCCGAGCCAGGATCACGTTGGACGCTTGTTTTCGATGGTGCCTCTAATGCCATGGTTAATGGTGTCGGATCTATTATCATTTCTCCTGAGGGATACCATATTCCTTTCACGGCTCGTATATGTTTCGATTGCACTAACAACATGGCCGAATATGAGGTTTGCATTTATGGTATTGAAGCGGCGATCGACCTGCGCATCAAATTCTTGGAAGTTTACGAGGATTCCAATCTTGTTATCAGTCAGATTAATGGAGATTAGATAACCCGCCATCAGAACCTAATTCCCTATCGTGAGCATGTTATGAAGTTGATCTCGTACTTCAAAGAGATCACGTTTGAGGACATTCCCAAAGAAGAAAACAATTTGGCCGATGCACTGGCAACTTTGTCCTCCATGTTCAAGGTTAAGTGGGCTAATGAGGCACCTTCCATTACTATCAGAAGTTTGAGTGAGCCAGCTTTCTGTTTTGAGGCCAGTTTGGAACCAGATGGCAATCCTTGGTTTTATGACGTTAAACGATATCTGGAAACGCAAGGGTACCCAGAAGGGGCATTTGTCACGGATAAGAATTTCTTAAGAAGATTTTCAGCCAAGTTCGTTCTCAGTGGTGGTGTGTTGTACAGAAGGCATCATGATGGTCTACTGCTCAGATGTGTTGACAAGAAAGAGGAAGCTAGAATCATTGAAGAGATACATGAAGGTGATTTCGGGACCCATTTCAACGGGCACATCATGGCTAAAAAGATTTTGCGAGCAGGTTATTATTGGTCCACCATGGAGACTGACTGTTACAATCATGCACGGGTTTGCCACAAATGTCAAGTCAATGCTGACAAGGTACATGTGCCGCCAGTACCTTTGAATGTCTTGACCTCCCCTTGGCTGTTTGCGATGTGGGGAATTGATATGATCGGCAAAATTGAATCAACTGCGTCCAACGGGCACCGTTTCATTCTGGTTGCTATCAATTATTTTACGAAATGGGTCGAAGCTGCATCCTATGGCAATGTCACCAAGCAGGTGCTAACTCGGTTCATTAAGCACAACATTATCTGTCACTACGGAGTTCCCGAGAAGATCATTACCGATAATGGGTCTAATTTGAACAACAAAATGATGAAGGAGCTTTGTGAGTCCTTCAAAATCAAGCATCATAACTATTCCCCATATAGACCAAAGATGAATGGTGTTTTCGAAGCGGCCAATAAAAATATCAAGAAAATCATGCAGAATATGGTCGTAACCTATAAAGATTGGCATGAGATGATGCCTTTCGCTTTGCATGGTTATCGCACTACTGTGCGTACTTCGACTAGGGCAACCCCATTTTCATTGGTTTACGGAATGGAAGCAGTACTGCCGGTAGAAGTAGAGATTCCTTCTCTTAGGGTCATGAGAGATGTTGAGCTAGATGAAAGTGAATGGGTACAGAATCGGCTAGATCAGCTGGAACTTATTGACGAAAAGAGATTGACAGCAATATGTCATGGTCAGGTATATCAGCAAAGGATGAGGAAAGCCTTCGATAAGAGGGTACGACCTCAGTGTTACAAACCAGGTGACCTTGTGCTCAAAAGGATAATTCTTCCCCAGGGAGATCCCAGAGGCAAGTGGGTTCCAACTTATGAAGGACCTTTCGTGGTCAGAAAAGTTTTCTCTGGAGGAGCGATGATGCTCACAACTATGGATGGAGAGTACTTCCCTCTCCCTGTGAATGCTGACGTAGTTAAAAAATACTTTGCATAAAAAAATAATAACTAAAAATATATATAAAAAACCCGCTAAACTGAAAACCTGAAAGGGTGGTTTAGGAAAAAAGGGGTGTCCTGGTGAATCGAAAACCCAAAAGGGCGATTCAGGCAAAAGTTAGGGACTTAAAGCAAATGACTACGTTCAGCATGAGATCTTTTGTTGCTTTCCTTTGTTCTGTCACCTGGCATAAGCTCGAGGTTAATCTAAGATTGACCTATCCGAAAGCAGGAAGATGAGGGTCATAAGAGTCATAGCAGAGTCGGGACTTGATGGATATTCACATTCACATTGCCATATGTAAACACTTGTTTGTTTTAATTTTCCAATTTCTTGTTTCCCAATGTAAATGCCTTTTTCACAGGCAGATTTCTCAAAATCAATAGAATATCTTCTTTCAAGTATACGCATGCTTTTCTTTTTTTTATTTTGTCTGCAAAAATGTCCTATATTTTTGATAAGCTTGTGCACTTAAACTTTGTGGACCTTACACGGATATGGTAATCTAAATCATGGTTGGTTGATCGCTTGAAATACAGATAACAAATACCACTACTATTGTGCAAGGGGCATGTTTGTTTCTCTGATTGGTGGACTTCTCTTTCACTCTTTTAGGCATTTTTGCCTTGCGGTTTTTTTTCACAGCTCCAGGATGTTTGTAAAAATCATGGGTCAGGGTAATATCAAGGATACGACAAGTCAGTGGGACCGGTGAACCTGGTTGGAGATACTTCTTCCCCATAATGGCTTTTATTACGTTTCTTTGCTGCACTTTCATGTGTTATCCTGATTGATTGTTTTAGAATTGTCTGCATATAGGATTTTGTTTATAGCCGAATGTCAGTCCTGATGCGTTGAATATTTTTGCCTTGAAAAATTGTTTCATCCATCCAGTATCACTCTTTAATCGTTTTTTTGGGCAGTTTGATACCAACTGTGCCAGTTCTTTTGCATGACCAAGAATTTGGAGGAAGGAGTCTAAAAAAACAGTGACGGTAGTGGTATGCTTCCAAGTAGAACCCTGTTGACGATATACATGCATTGTTTCAATCCCCAAACACTGGAGATATAAGGGAGTTAGACCCTCGTTAACCCCTCTGAGCCTTCGAAGTAGGAGTTTCTTTTCCATTCAAAGAAAAATAAACCTTTTTTAACCAGGGGCAGGGTAGATGTTCAGTTGCTTTTCCCAAGCATTCAAATTTCAGAAGGAATGACCCCTCTGAGGATCACCACATTATATCTTTCACGTCATAAGATCCAAATGTCTGAACCATGATTTTTCATTTCTTCACAAAGTCTTGAGGTCGAGATCGAATCGATACAATATGGCTATCCCTCGCCGACTAAGGAATGAGGCATTTGTTTTCTTCAAAAAAAAAGAGAAAGAAAGAAAAAGTTCAAAGACCTAAAGTCACATGGACTGGTTCAAAATGGGAAATATGAATAAGAAAGAAACAAAAAGCCCCGCTAAGTCGAAACTTGAAAACAAGTCGCTTAGGCAAAAGTTAGGGCATCCCGCTGGACTTCCAAATTGAAATTCACAAAAAAAAAGATATTTTGTCCAAGCAAAAGCTAGGGAAAAGAGAGCCTAAAAGGCCAAACAAAAAAGGATTATTCAATAAAATTTTCATCAAAAGAAGAGGAATAATGACAACAAAGGCAGCAGAAGTTAAGTGACAATCATGTTGGAAGATTTGACGTGATCACTCAACCATCACAAATCCTTTTGAAATATGAATTCTTATGATAAATCAGCTGAACTTAGGACAGGAGAATATCACGAAGGGGGTGGGCACCAAATAACTTGAGCCTTGAAAAACGTTTTTTCAAAAGAACCTTGAACCAGGCCACGTTACAACCTCTAAAAGTCCTAACTGAAACAGAGGTTTAACTTAAAAGCATGTCGCGACAGGATAACATTTCCTAAACACCCTAAATATGTGTTGCATAGTCGTGTTGGTATCTTATCGCTCGCATTTTTAACTCGTTTTTCAAAAAGGGGAAAGAAAAGTTTTAAAACCTTTTGCACTCTAGCCAGTGATGCATTCATAACAGAGATGCGACGTTTTGTTAAAGTTTTCAACTTCAAGGCTTAAATAATCATCGCATCAGGTCTATCATTCTCAATAAACATTTTTCTGTATGCAAAAACAGTTGTTTGACATCAAAAAAGTTTACACGTTGAATACTTGTAAAGAGCTTAATGATGGTCAAAAAGGGAATGTTCGGCTTTCTTCTTCTGCCTATCCCCTGTGAAGTTTCGTTTCCCCTGTGAAGTTTCGTTTCCCAGTGAAGTTTCCTTTCCCTGATGAAGTTTCGTTTCAGCAACAAGGTTTTGTTACTCCAGGGATTTTCTTTCAAAAAGCCTCGGCCCAAGACTTCAAGTTTGGATATGTCACCTATCCCCAGCGGAGTCGTTAAGTTGGAACCCACATTCTGAAGAAGTTTCAACTTCCCAATAGGGATCCCTCGCTTTGACCTCTCACTTCCCAGCCGATCTGTTGACCGGGGCATCCTTATGTCTAGGATCTTCTCTTATTCCCCAGTAAGATTCTGATACCGTGTGACTATTTGCGGGGTTCTTCCTTTGGTTGCATTCCAAGAATATCTCTCCAGCAGGATAATCTTCAATAGAGTTCTATCTCTCCAGAGAACTCCCACCTCTTCAGTAGAGTTTTGTTCCCCCAGCAAGAGGTTTTCGTCCTTTTCCGGAAGTTGCAGTGTCGACCTGATCCTCCCCGAGAATTTGCAATTTATTTTTACAGCTCCTCTCTTTGTTTGTGGCCCGTTTCTGTTGGTTGCTCGTTTATTCCTCCACAAAGCTCCATCTCTTCGAGGTTCCCTCTCTAGCGGTTCCTCGTATTTTCTCCTCTCCTTTGGATTTTGCAATTTATTTTTGCAACTCATGTCAGATTCGGACTTCTTGGTTTTTGGCTTCTCATTTGGCCATTCCCCAGTGAGACTTTTAAACATACATCATCACATTGCATCTACCAAAACGCGTAGCATTTCTTTTATACGGAGCATTGTTCTATAAAAAAGAATTCAAAACATGCATCAGAACATAAGCCATTATTGTTTTCGTCATCCCCAGTGATTTTTCTAATACTTCGGGTTAAATTCCCAGCGAGGTCTTCGTCCTCATTATCTCAGTTTCCTCCCTATACCAATATCCTTTTGACGTCAGTCATCTGTTTGTTTTAGTGTCTACTTTTGACTATAGCTCAGTTTCACCCTGGCACAGTCTTCTCGGGTTTAGTCTTTACTACCCTCTCTGGTTCATTCTAATGTCTATTGGTGCACCTTTCAAATACCAGTTTTGTCCTGATATTCGCTTTTTGCAGGTTTTTAGGTGTACGCCCTAATCTCCTCGCTTTGGGTCGAGTTTCGCCTTGTCGCCTGTGCATGAAATCCAGTTTCGTCCTGGTACTCATCTAGTTTAGTTTCGTCTAACTAGTTGTTGAGTCGAGTTTCATCTCGTTCTTACTTTCCTACCCTGGACTCTTTGACGGTGTTCATTTACCGAGTGCAGCGTTCGTGATGCGTCCCTGGTTTGAAATCCATCTACTTTGTTCCTTGGATTCTCCTATCAGTTTTCGTCACTGTTTATCCATTAATCTGAGACCAGCAGGTGCTCTGAGAAACATGCACTCTCATCACTTTGCTTTGGGTCGAGTTTCGCCTCGTTACCCGTGCGTGAAATCCAGTTTTGTCTTGGTACTCGTCTAGTTTAGTTTCGTCTTACTGGTCTTTGAGTTGGGTTTCGTCTCGCTGTTGTCCCTTATTTCTGAGATTTCGTCAGTTCCTTCATACTGTGTATCTTAGTTGAGATTGGCAAGTGTTCCTAGAATCACGCACTCTAGCCACTTTGCTTTGGGTCGAGCTCAGAGTTTCGTCTCCTCACCCGCGTACCGTTTCTGTTACGGAGCTTAGTTTCGTCTATACTCTACTGGTTGAGTTTTGTCTCACCCCTTCCTTTTGAAGCCCAGTTTCGCCCTGGCACGTTTGTCCGGAAGTTTAGTTGCGTCTACTCTTCTTTGTTCTTGTTTTGTTTCAACCTGTGTTACAGCTCCATTCTGACACATGTCTTGGGAGTTTTGTCTCCGTTTCTTTCAAGAGTGTAAATTTCCGGGTTCTTTCGTATTCAAACATCGTCAACCCTGAATGCTCGAAAGTTATCACTTTTCTCACTTATCATGTTGAAGATATTTGAATAGGGGCAGCTGTTGCACCCCAAAATTTACCCTCTTGATTTAGGCTTATGTTTCATCATAAACATCATAGTGCATTGCATTCATACATTGTGATAGGATCAAAGTACTTTGGTTACCAAGTTTTCCTCAAAGCTTTGAAAGTTGATTACATTGACAAGTTGCCCAAGAAATATCTTACCATCCAAATCTCTGGATCTTTTGAGCTCAAAGGTTTTGGCATATTTCAAGATGTTTTTACCCATCTCTTTGGATTCATAAGCCAAATTAGGGTTTTCTTGAGCAAGGTTGTTGGACAATATACAAGTCTTGATTTAGGGAGCTATAACATCTCTTTGGTATCTAAGAGGTCCTTGTACAAGGAACTGGTCAAAATGCCCAGAGGATTTGAAGTTTTGAATATGATTCATCAGTCTCCTAATGTGTTGACCAAAATTAGGGTTTGGGATTTCATCAAGATTTCTTGAGAATTTTAAATTGAAACTTGGTACATGGCCTTTATATGTTTTGAAGATCATATGTTTGAAGTTTTGATCATTAATTTTGAAGAGAAGTGGATCAATTGAGTCAGAGGGGCTAAATGGTCATTTTGGTCAAAATCAGTCAAAGTCAAGATTGACCAAGTGAATTTTTGTCCAACCATCATTTCAAGGATGTACTTTTCATATTTAAAGTCCATTTTGATCATTGGATCAAAGGGGTTGAAGTTTGGGTTGAAACTTGTTCTTGAAGAAACCCTAAAAGTTTCTAATTTTGGAAAATGAAGACTTAATTTCAAGAATTCATATCTTATTCATCTTTGATAACAAAAATACAAATGAAATATGATTGGAAATCTAAGAGAATGATATTTCACCTCCTTTTTGTCTCATATTCAAATTGGCAAGGAATCAAGAGTTATGGTCTTTTGAAGTTACAAAATTATAGGTCATTTTTCAAAATTAGTGAATTTCAAACCAAATTTTGGGAACCTTAATGGATTAATTTGCAAAAACTATAAACTAATGGTTTGTATATCTTTTCAAGACCTTTCCAAATTGTGTTCATTTGTGCCAAAATTCAAAAGTATGAGCAAGTTATGAGTTTTGGAAATTTGAGGCATTTCATTGAAATTTTGAAAATGTGCAAAATGGCCATTTCTTGCAAACTCAAGTTTTAGCCATTCTTCTTGCTTCTAGTCAAGCCCATTGGTAGTTTGTGACATGATTAGGCCCATCATGCTCACTATTTCGTGCCCCATATGGTATTGCACATGTTGGAATCAAAAAAATGCAAAACTTGCTCAAAATGGCCAAATCACCAACACTCTCTCATTTCAAATGATCATGGGCTGGCCTTTTAAGAATGCATTACTGACTCCATTTGGCTCACAAAAAGCATAAAAGGCAGAAGAATGCACGAGCAAAATGCATGATTCACTATGCACCTCATTTTTGGCCAAAAACCCCAATCCTGCCCTCCAACGGATTTAAGGACAAACTTCCACTTCTAACCTTCTCTACAAGCTCTATATAAGTGAAAGTAAGAAAAGAGAGAGAAGAAGAACGTGCCATTGGCAAGAATTCCAGATCTGAAATTTTTCTTCATTTTCTGCAACTTGATTCGATTCTCTCAATTCCTTGGTGTTTTCTTCAAAATTCTTGTGGATTCTGCTTCAGTAAAGCAAGTAGATCAAGCTAGCACCCTTGGATTGCAACTGGAGTGAAGGAGACAGTAGATCCATTTTTTTACAAAGGTTTGAATTCTCAACTTCGAATTCTGATTTCTAGCCATGCTTCGTGTGATTTAAGTTCATAATCATTTGTTTGAAGTCTATGGAATGATTCTAAAGCTTTATAGCATTTAATTTGATGAATTGCGCATGCTTGGATATTCTAAAACTAGCAATTTAGAAGGTTTTTGTTCATGTTGAATTTTTTTTATTAATAACCATGTATTAAAATAATATTTCGCAAATAACCGAGTTTCGGAAAAAATTACGCAAATAACCATGTTTCAGATGACTCCACAAAGGAGGAGCCATCTCACTTGGTGCCTCCACCTAGCGTTTTTCCCTAGGCGCCATCTCACTTGGCGCCTCCCTTGGCTTTTAGACAAGTGAGATGGCGCATGCTCCTTAAAAATGAGAGGAGGCGCCATCTCACTTGGCTCCTAGGGCAAAACTAGGGCAAAATGCTGTTTTATAAATAATTCGTCTGTTTCTCCGAAATTTCTCACACTTTCTTGCACTGTATTTTTATTTTGTACTCCATTATTTGCGTCATGACGTCGCCTATGATTTTTAGCAGAGATGGTTACGTTATATTCTCCGCCACGAAACCTGCGATGAAAATGAAATTCTGGCACATTCACTCCATAGAGCGTCTGAAGCGGGAGTTGATGCGGTGGCTAGATGGAGACATCGCGGAGGGGGAAAAATTCGAAGGATCCAGCGAAAACGAACAACAACCTCACATGCGACAGGAAGACCTAATATGTGGTTTGAGGAAGTCAAAACAGACAGTGATGTAATGCTGATGATGCATGGGTCAGATGAAATTGTGTTAACAGTTGTAATTTCCTAGATTGAATATCGTTAATTATTGTTGTACGCGTTTTATTAACTGTAGCAAAATCTGTTAATGGAAAACCCAAATGTTTACAACACAAATATTGAAAATATTTTATGTATTACAATATTTATGTGGTCGAGCCAGACGCCCAATTCGGACAGTTTTTGCGATTGTGTTCGACCTGACGGCATAAACCACACTTTCTTTCCAACCTGTCAAGATCGTCCATTTCTGTTGTGATGCGCCTACTTTTGGGACGACCCTTCTTGTTCCTTCGCATTTGGTCATTGTGCCAAACTATATCGTCGTTGTATTCAGGCCAATAATCCGGTTTTGCCACCAAAGGAAAGTTGTTGTTGTAAACAGTGAGCAACGTTTCAGATTTGTAAACGTTTGACAGCAGTTGAAGCGCGTCTTGATGGGTATGAGCACAAGCGGCAATGACATGAGAGCAAGGCATATGAAATGCTTGAAACCTGCCACAATTGCACCATTGAGAAGGTAAAATGACCCTGTATTCTTGTCTTGGCAGGCCTTCATTATGGTCGATTGTCTCTTTCACAATGAAGTTGTGGCTGTGTGGGTCAAACCGTATAACCATGTGAGTGTTGGCTTTAGCACTTTCAGCCTTAATGTATTTCATGCAGCTTTCACTCCATAGTTGTCTAGATTGCAACACCGCATTCCACATTTCACCTCTTTTGGAAAATAACGCAGCCATCCTAAAATACATAGATTTTACCAAGGCATTGATTGGGGGGTTTCGTATGCCCTTGAATACCCCATTCATTGATTCAATAAGATTCGTTGTCATATGCCCCCATCTTTGGCCATTGTCGTATGACCTAGTCCACTTTTCCACTGGAATATTATCGATCACCTACCGGCTTCTGGATCAGACAAACGGATATCGTTGCGGTAATATTTGAATGTGGGTTGTGTCAATGCATATCCCGCATTCATAACCGCTTTCCTCAATGTTTTGTCCCTGACCTCCCTCGAGAAATTCTGGACGATATGCCTGACGCAATAGACATGCGTAGAAGGAGGGTCATGCCAACCATTTGCTGGATTATTGTAGGCACTTTCAATGGAGGCATGTCTGTCCAAGATCAAACAGAGATCTGGTTGAGGAGCCACGTGTGTCTGAAGATTTTTCAGGAAAAAGCTCCAAGCACCACCGGTCTCCCCCTCGACAAGGGCAAACACAACGGGGAAAATGTTGTTGTTGCCATCTTGTGCAACTGCCATCAATAGCGTGCCTTTGTACTTCCCATACAACCAAGTCCCGTCAATTTGTAGAATTGGTTTGCATGATGCAAACCTTGTGATTCATGGTTGAAATGCCCAAAACACGCGACTGAATATTCTGTTGCCTTGCAGTAGACTACCATCTTGGGCGTACGCTGGCAATGTTTCCAGAACGTAAACACTACCTGGAGAATACGTCTTGAGTGCACTCAGGTAGCGGGGAAGTTCTTGGTATGACTCCTCCCAGTTTCCATACACCCTTTCAATCGCCTTAGTCTTTGCTAACCACGCCTTACGGTAAGACGGAGTGTAGTTAAAAACTGTGGTGATGTGGGAGATGATTGTTTTCACCTTCAAAGATGGGTCGTTGCTGACCAGGGGTAGGATTTCTTGACAGATTAGATCATAGTTGAGTTTTCGGTGGTCCTGTGATTGAGTGGAACTTACACAAGTGTGGGTAGTCATGGAACCTATGACCCAGCAGTCACCCCTTAATCTGTATGATGCGGTCAGCTTGAACATACAGTCAGGGTGGACACACTTGATCTTGTACCTTTCCGGGTTGACACGATCCACCTTTAAATCAACCGAGTTGAGCATGTGAAATTTTTTAATGGCCCTGATGCATTCCTCTCTGTTACGAAACTTGTCCTTCTCTTTTAAATTTTCATCCGACTGCATATACGGTTTGAAAAATAAGTCAGTAGAAGGTTCATCTCCGCCCATGTTGAAGTTTGTCATGTGCGGAGGTGGTGTGTAGATTTTGTCTGTAGGAATACTAGGGATGCCATCATCGTCAGAATCATCGTTCACCATTTCATCAAACTCTAACTCGTTATCTTCTTCTTCATCATCAACTGCATCTACCTCATCTTGTTCATTCTCCAAAGGATCAACCTCCTGTGTCACCGGAGGCTCTACCTCCTGTGTCACCGGAGGCTCTTGAAGCAAAACGTACAACTCAATAGAGTCGTATCCAGAATAGACATGGCTGGAAATCATATTCTGGAGATCCTCGTCATCTTGAACTTCAACCTTATAAAAAATTACTTGGTTGTTTCCAAAAAAAACTGGATTCTGATAAAATATCTGGGACACCGGGCCTCGTTCAAGTTTGGCCTCCAATATTTTCTTGAAGTACGAGAAATTGGCTTTCCCGTTTAAGAGAAATCGAATGTTGTCTGTGTTTCTAAACAAAAACCCAACGGTGGGACAAATGTATGTCTCACCGTTGAAATGTGCTTTGACGACAAATTGTGGTGAAGAGGCCATTGCGTAGAATTATTTTAAGGTTTGAAGGTTGGAATGTTTGAGGTTTATTGATTGTATGAAGGTATGAATGTTGTAATGTTTGAAGGTTGGAAAGTATGAATTTGATGACTGATTCGAAGGTTGGAAGATTTGATAGATTATGTGAATCAATGTTATGTTAAACGTAAGGCTAAAAATTTCAATTAAGTAAGGATGCAACCCCCCAAGGATGCCAATAATATTACATGCAATAATGAAACCCCATAGGCTGCCACCTAGCCTGGCCCTATTCTGCACATATACATGTTTTTTTTAAGACTCCACCCATCAACTCCAATGGGCTTGCATGCAATAATGAAAGGAATCTCAAAGGCTGTCACGTAGCCTGAGCCTATGCTGTAACAAATGACACCTCTTATTCGCCAATTGGGGTGGCGACACCATTCATTTTTGTACTCTTTCGCCAAGTCCAATGGCGCCTCCCTTACTGTCCAATCGTGATACATGCATGGGCTTATGAAACCCCATAGGCTGCCACCTAGACTGGCCCTATTCTGCACATATACATGTTTTTTGTAAGACTCCACCCATCAACTCCAATGGGCTTGCATGCAATAATGAAAGGAATCCCAAAGGCTGTCACGTAGTCTGAGCCTATGCTGTAACAAATGACACCTCTTATTCGCCAATTGGGGTGGCGACACCATTCATTTTTGTACTCTTTCGCCAAGTCCAATGGCGCCTCCCTTACTGTCCAATCGTGATACATGCATGGGCTTATGAAACCCCATAGGCTGCCACCTAGCCTGGCCCTATTCTGCACATATACATGTTTTTTGTAAGACTCCACCCATCAACTCCAATGGGCTTGCATGCAATAATGAAAGGAATCCCAAAGGCTGTCACGTAGCCTGAGCCTATGCTGTAACAAATGACAACTCTTATTCGCCAATTGGGGTGGTGACACCATTCATTTTTGTACTCTTTCGCCAAGTCCAATGGCGCCTCCCTTACTGTCCAATCGTGATACATGCATGGGCTTATGAAACCCCATAGGTTTCCACCTAGCCTGGCCCTATTCTGCACATATACATGTTTGTTGTAAGACTCCACCCATCAACTCCAATGGACTTGCATGCAATAATGAAAGGAATCCCAAAGGTTGTCACGTAGCCTGAGCCTATGTTGTAACAAATGACACCTCTTATTCGCCAATTGGGGTGGCGACACCATTCATTTTTGTACTCTTTCGCCAAGTCCAATGGCGCCTCCCTTACTGTCCAATCGTGATACATGCATGGGCTGCCACCTAGCCTGTAAGAGTGACACCTTTCATTTTTTGTACATGCATGCATGCATATGTGTAACCCCCTAAGCATGCAAATGTGACACTTCGCAGGCATGCAAGCACAAGCAACCACTATATCAAACTTATTTGCCTATAAATACATACCATATCATACATCTCTCACACCCACACAAGTCTCACTCTCTGCTACGAAATATTCCATAAGTCTATCATACTCTATATCTCTTCCTAAGTCTTTCATACTCTCAAGCATTCTAAACAATGGCTCTTCTAACAATGGGCGATACTCACAGAGGCACAAGGGAAAACATTGCTGCATTTGTAAGTCTCTTCTTTGGTTATACATTTTTCATACTTCAAATAACGCGTTGTTCATCTTAATTAATCTTACACCTGTTAAATTATGAACTCAGGACACAAAAAGATTCAGAATCCGTTCGCACAACTACCTGGCTCCCGACCCATTTATCGTCCCTTATCTGGAATACACAGGTTTTGGACATGTGATAAAGATCTCCAACTGCACCATTGACTCGAAGTTCATTCTTGCAATGTTGGAAAGGTGGAGACCGGAGACCCATACATTTCACCTACCAATAGGTGAATGTACCATCACGCTAGAGGATGTGTACATGCTACTGGGTCTCCCTATCGACAGTAAGGCCGTGAACGGGTCGGTTCAACAACCCAACTCACAGTATGAAGAACTGTTGGGTAGGGATATGGTAGAAGGTGGTGGAGCAAGAGGGCAGGGAATACTACTCACTGACCTGAAACGTCATTATGCAAGTTTAGAATTAAATGAAAATTCCTCAGAGAATGACAGAGTAGTAAAAGCCAGAACGTATCTTATGATACTTTTTGGTACATTTTTATTTCCCGAAAGTATGGGAAATAGTGTAAATTTTATGTACTTACATTTACTAACAAATTTTGAAAAAACAAGAAAATATAGTTGGGGTTCTGCAGTATTAGCCCACCTATACAGTTCCTTGTGCAAAAACGCAGTCAAGGAAAAATGTACATTTTATGGGTGCGCATTTTTACTACAAGCCTGGGGTTGGTGGAGGATGGAGTCCTTAAACCCCGTCAACAACAACACTTTCGGTTTCCCGTACGCAACAAAGTAAGTCATCAAGTTATAGCATTTATAACTATTCTGATCTTCCCAAAATATATGCTAAGAATAACATGTTTCTCATTTCCTTTAGGTACTGCGTGAGGGGTATGGATTACGGAAAGAATCCAAGATTCAATGTCGCACTCTACCACAATTTGTTGGATCACTTAGGCCCAGATGACGTACATCGTAGATTTTAACTTTTGTTCATTTAAATTATTTATACATTACTTTTGCGCTAACCTGATTTAAATTTTATCGCAGTTCGTCTGGAGACCATATTTGGGTTTGGGCCATGATCCAAACCCAGAGGATGCAGCAACTTGGACTACAAAGACTGCAATCATTCGGTTCAACATTGTGGAGATGCACCACAGCGACCGTGTGAAGATGCAGTTCGGAATGCATCAAGAGATACCAAGTGATCCAACATATTTGTCCCCATGGCATCTTAAAAGGGTCGACGCCCAGTGGGGTCTTACCAACTGGAAAGACTTTGCTCCGGAATGGTGTAAGATGTGGCAGAGGCGTCACCGCTACGTCTTGCAATTCCCGGTTTTCCTTACTCAAGGTAACATGCGACACACGGATCAATATTTGTCGTGGTACAGGTCGGTTAGTAACCCAGAAATGCACGTGTCTCATCCGAGGTACTTGGTTGACCCACGCACACAATGGGCACAACCCTCGATTCCCCATCAACAAACCCAAAACCCATCAACCTTCCACCAACCCCCAAGAAGAAACAGACCCACAAACACCCAACCACATTCCCCACCACAACACAACTACAATCAAATGTCGTACAACCAACCACAATCACCACCAAACTACCAATACCCTGATATGCCTCAAACCCAACCACAATACCAACCCCAATACCAGCACACCCACATACCCCACACACAATTTCAGTCTTCCACATATCCCAATATGGCGCCCTCAACATCCAGCCTTAGCCCTGATATGGGAATGTCGGAAGATTATGACCAAGCCGACCAAACCTACCATCACCCACCATATCACCAAACCACCCAACATCCTCAATACCAAACACCCTAAGATCCATTTCCTTTCTACCCCCCGTACTCAGACGACCAATGCTACAGACCAACCATGGAACCCCACCCACCGCCAACACGACCAAACTTTGAGGGTATGGGTAACCGACTGTACCAGAGCGGATCTTCTAGATATGGAGATCTGACTGATTTTATGGATTCGGACCGCATTGACTTCGTTGGGCCATCGACCTTGCCGCAGCAGGAAACGCGACGGCACCCAGCAAGAGAAAGGCGAGGACAGGGATGAGGAACCGGGGGTCATTACCGGGTTCCGGGGGATCACTGATGTATCTTTTTTTTCCCCAGTATTTTTGTATCCATTTTTTAACTATTATTTTAATGTAATACAGTTGGATGTAATTATTTTTTTTTTAATAAAAAGTCCATTTTGTTGATCTCTGTCCAACAGGCAATGCACAGGAAAAAAAATTAAAAAAAAAAATTTGCCCTAAAAATACACTTAGGCTCCATCTCACTTGGCTTAGGGCATGCCCTAAGCACATAGGCGCCAAGTGAGATGGCGCCTCCCTTAAAAAAAGAGGTGCATGCGCCATTTCAGATGGATCCTCCTTTGGGGAGTCATCTGAAATATGGTTATTTGCGTATTTTTTTCCGAAACCCGATTATTTGCAAAATATTATTTTAATACTTGGTTATTAATAAAAAAAATTCGTTCATGTTCATGGCTTGATTATGGATAATATGGTTGATGACTTGATTTGATTCGAATTGCTATGGATTCCTTGCCATGCCAGCTTTAATTTGCCTTTGATTTCATAAAAAATGATGCAAAATTGAGCATGTTACATTGATCTGAAAGTGAGCCCTAGGCCTGAGAAGATGCACGTGTTTTTGAACATCTGGAGGTTGAAGATGATGTGGTGGCACATCATGATTGGTCCGTTTGAAATTTTTGGATTATTTGAATTTTTGTTTTATTAATTGATTTCCATGATTTATTTTCTTGCTCAAAAATGATTGGAAAATTCTGAAAAAAATATCATAAATTCAAAATAATATTTTTGACTTTGTGTATGTTTTTGATATTTTTTTGGTATTATCTGATTGGTTAAAAAATTTGTTAGGTTTAATTAATTAATTGATCAAAGATAATTTTTATTTTAATAGTTCCTTTGACCTAAAAAATCCACAAAAATTATTTGAGACTCCCAAAATAATGTGAAATTTGATTCTGACTTTGGTTCATCATTTTTCTTATTTTTGATTAAAAATTTAATTTCAAAAGGTTATTTGTAATATTTGTTTGTATTTTTTTTATTTTTAATACTTCTATTAATTCAAAAATTCCAAAAAAAATCATGTAATCTTGTCTTTAATCATAGAACCTGATCATATTTTTGTTTTGCCTTTTTTGTGATTTTTGTTATGCTTTGCATTTTCTTGCCTTTAAATAATAATTTCCTTATTAATTGTTTCTTTTTTGTTTTTTCAATATTTTCCTTTTATCCAAAAATTTACAAAAAATTCAGGGATGTGTGTTTTTAGCCCTAATATTTGAATTTAATTTTGGTTGGCCATTTTTCTGACTTTTTGATTTAAATATTGTTTTGATTTGTGAATAGTTGTTAATTACATAATTGTTTGAATATAACTTCTTTCTTGACTTTTCCTAATTCAAAAAATATGAAAAAATGTATATTCTAACATTTAGGGTTCCTTGATGATTTGTATGATCTTGAATCATTTTGTTTGAATTTTGATCTCATTTAATCAATATTTGGGATTAAAAGTCAAAATCTAGGGTTTTGTTGCTTATGATGCAAGTTTATTTTCAAAATTCACTTTACCTTTGTTTTTCTTGGGATGCAGGTCTTGATTATGCTTCATGAATGTGTTGGGAATTTGAAAACCATTTTTCTTGAATTATTTAACTTGGTTTGACTTTTTTCCACAAATAATTTTTAAAACTTGTCTAGTTTGGTGTTTTTGCTAACTAGTCTTAAACTTTGCACCTCACTTGGCCCCTTCCTAAATCATTCATGAACTTAGGGCTTGCATTCTAACTTCTAAACACCTCCAAGATGTTGAGATATTTTTTGGTTTGAATTATGGATCCTTGTTTCTATTTTTGGTGTAATTTTGAAGTGAAGGTACCCAATTATGTTTGCATGTTTTGTTGCAATTTGTTTGATGGCCAATGAACTTGAGTGAGGCCTATAATTGGGAACCTAATGATCATGTTGGTTCTGACTTGTTCATGATAGCTCAAGCCATTTCACTTAGAAGCCTCATGTTTGAATATTTTGAGCCATTTAAATTCCTTGTGTGGGTTTTATCTCCTATTGTATTCATGAAGTTGTGTTTGAATCAATTGTGCATGATTGAAATGTGTTTGCTACTGACCTTCATGGTTCTTGTTCATAATATTCTCAAGCTCTTGTGATCCTTGATTGACACTCAATTGTCAATTCAACATGGTGATAGGAAAGAGCAACATTCCTTTGATTCTTTTGACCTAATTTGTGCATATGCTTGTCTCCTCTTGCTTATAATGTCTAATATTTGGTAATTGCCACCATGATTATTCTCACTTCATCACCTTTTGGAATACTAACTTGGTTGTTGAATGTGCGAGGTACTCTGAGAAAGTTGCCACTTTTGGCTTGAGGCTTTTGTGTTTCACTTTATTTGTGGAACACAATCCACTATACTGGCATTATTCTTGTGTTTGGCATGTTTGATGATTTATGCAGGATATACACATCTATGATTGTGAATGTCATACATTGCCCATGGGATTTGTTTATATCTGATAAATTGCTTACATCTTGTTGGTGCAATTACTGACTCAATTTGTCTACTGATGCCAGCTTGCTTAAAGTTTCTCTGGGTTCCTTTTATTCTTGCTTGACTACTACAGATAATTATCTGTTTGGTATTATATCACATCCTTTATCCCATTTTCATTTTTCATAATTCTCTGATTTCATGATGGGATCTCTGTTGCTGATATATGTCAGGAGACCCTCTGGTTTTTATCTGATGCATGTGTTATGATTGCTGATCGATGAGTCACTCAATTTAGATATTGAGATCACGACTTCTCTCTCATTGCATGTTCCCTATAGGATGTTTATTGCTTTTCATCTTTAATTGTTGATCGATGAGTCACTCAATTTAGATATTGAGATCACGACTTCGCTCTCATTGCATGTTCCCTATAGGATGTTTATTGCTTTTCATCTTTAATTGATGATCGATGAGTCACTCAATTTAGACATTGAGATCACTACTTCGCTCTCATTGCATGTTCCCTATAGGATAGTTTTACTAAGCTTTCTCTGACATGCTAATTAAGGTAGGAATCCATGTATGCTAACATTAGGATAGGATTTTCCCTTAATCCTCAACCTTAGGGTCAACCATGGTATGATAACACTAGGGATAGTGCTAGGCTAGTTTCCCTTAGTTGTTTTTCTTTCTTTGCATTCTACATCTTAAAACAAAAAAAAAATTCTTGGCAAATCATAAGACACCTCTAATGAACTCAAACTCTTCTTCAAAGTAAAAGATACAAACCAATGTTACTTTGTCTATGTTATCTTATAGCGGATGTTTCGCCATCGCACATTTGTTTGAAGCTGATATTTCGCCATCGCACATGTTTGTGTATCTAACTTTGATTCTCAATATCATTGTTAGGTATGATGTTTTACCATCTGATTTATTGATGTTTCGTCATCTTTGCCATGATATTTTGTTATCTTTAAGCCGGTGTTTCGCCATCGCACATTTATTTGAAGCCGATGTTTCGCCATCGCACATATTTATTATCCTACATTGATTCTCAATATCATTGTTAGGTGTGTTGTTTCGTCATCTGTTTCATTGTTGTGTTGCCATCTCTACCATGTTATCTCTTAGCCGATGTTTCGCAATCGCACATTTATTTGAAGCCGATGTTTCGCCATCGCACATGTTTGTTATCCTACTATGATTCTCAATATCATTGTTAGGTGTGATATTTTGTCATTCGTTTTATTGATGTTTCTCCATCTTTACCATGATACCTTGTTATCTCTTAGCCGATGTTTCGCCATCGCACATTTGTTTAAAGCCAATGTTTCGCCATCGCGCGTGTTTGATTATCTAACTTTGACTCTCAATGTCACTGCTAGGTGTGTTGTTTTATCATTCGATGTTTCGCCATCTTTGACATGTTGCTATGTTATTATTTAGTCGATGTTTCGCCATCTCATTTGTTTGTTGTTTTATTGATATTTTTCCATCTTGATTGTTTTTGTTGTCTTAACTAAAAAACACAAACCAACCAAAATATGTAAGCCGAACTACGGCTGCTCTGATTCCTTAAAAGGGATATGTAGGCATTGGGGTAGGGCCCAACCGAGCACAACTTTTATTTTCCCTACATTATTTTCTTTTTCTTTCGCATGCATTCCCTTTCCAGTTGTAAGCCATAGACATAGGATTTGACCACACCCATTAGATTAGACAACAAGAGTGGATACCGTAGAGTACTACGGGCGTGTAGGGTGCTAACACCTTTCCCTCGCGTAACAGACTCCCTTACCCGATCTCTCGGTCAAAAGATTGTGATTTCTCCCTTTTCAGGTTTTCTCAATGTTTACCTTTCCCTCTCGGTGGGATAAAAGACGTTCAGTGGTGACTTCATTGATGTTTCATTACATCCAGATGACAGGTTCCGGTCGCGTAGTTTCAATAACCGTTGTATCAGTCCTCAAAGGTGTGACGAAGTTGTTTTGCAATGTGTAAGTGTGAAAAGCTTTGATTTGAGTAAGTACCTACTAGCATCTACCTACTCGAAAAAAGATCGTTTCTACTCTCGTTTCCTTTAGACATTGCTATCCCACTATTGAGAAATAGGTAGCACTGTCGTTGGAGTTTGTAAGGGTAAATTCGAAAGGGACATACGATCACTAAAGCAATGTTAGGACGTCTTAGTAATAACCCTAAAGTCTTAAGATCATATCCGAGGCAACATTCGAGTGGGACGTTTGATCTTTTTTAGACAGAAGGGTAACCACTAAGACATCCTATACTTAATGATCGTTTACCGAAGGCAACCAAAGTGTGAGTATACCCTAGGAGTGATATGTGCGAGTGATTTGTTTCAGTTATTTATCTTTGCACATTAGGGTTTTTTAACTGTATTAAATTATCATGCAATCTCGTCATACAATCCTATTAACATACATCTAGACAGTTAAATATTGACAAAAATTAAGATGCGAGAAAGTAAATCTACGCTATTACAAGGCTTCGGGGAGGGGAATTAATTACATAGCTAAAAACCCCAGGAAAAAGCGATAAATAAAAACCCTAGATTGAACTATTACAAACCATGCACAGTTACAACAATATTGACAAAATAAAATATTATGCGCGCGATGAATCGAATACGAGATAATTAGGGTTTTGACCCTTGCCTAAACCTAATTGCGATTAATTGAAAAAATGTTTTTGTTAGATTTTAAGAAAATAATGGAATTGTTAAATTAAAGGAAAATCCTAAGTTTAATTAATTTTAAATTACGAAAATTAAATTAAATTAATTTTAATCTACGACCTATTTTTTGTATTTTATTTATTTGAGACAAAGAGCAAAATAAAATAAAATCAAAAGTTAACCTAATTTCTATTTTTTATTTTATTTATGAAAACAAATCATAATTTCCCTAAATTAGACTAAGTTAAATTAAATTGATAAAATTCATTAAAAAAAGTCTAATTCTAATTTTTGTGAATTATTGATTTTATGATTTTTTTTACGAAAAAGATTAATTTGTTAATTGAATTGATTAAAGAAATATTAAAATAATTAAATAAAACAAAGAAAAGAAATAAGAAAAGAAATGAATGGGCCTGGTTGCAATGCTGAAAGAGGGGGTGAAAACTGAATTTCTGGGCCCAAAAAGGCTAAGGCATGTTTGACTTCGTTTGATCCAATGCATGGGTAGACCTGGGGTGTATGGTAGGCTCTTCGCTATGTGACGTTGGATCCACGTGGCTGAAGGATCTGATGGTGAAGCACCAAGACATTGGGTAGATGTGAGCTGCTGCAATGCATGAGATCTGCTTGGAATAATCAAGAAAACAACAAAATGCATACGCCTGGGATCGAACCCAGGACGTGTGCATCAAAGGCCTTCGCCCCAGCCATCTGAGCCATGATGTTAACTTGTAAGTGGTATAAACAATGAATATAATATGCAAAAACAAGCTTGTGGGGCCAACCAACACGCGAAATTCAAACAGGCAACTCAGGGAGCGCCACACATTGCCGTCTTCCTTCCCACCGTCTTTTTAGGTAACAACACCTTTACCTACGGTTGACCTGCTGTAACTACAAACCTGCATTTTTCAAAAACTCTCCACAAGCAATATAAATGAACATGGTTGATACCAATCAACTTGTCTCATCCTCACGAGTCTCATGGTACCAGAATCAGCATCCAATTTCACTTATCCTGCAAAGCCCTAAAACTCAACACGAAACCCTAGCCATGGCAGTTTGTCATACGATCACCAAAAACACAATTGAATATGATAATTAGCTTGCAAACATGTTAATGAACAAGAATATGCAGTCAAAATATGCAAATGGCGTATAAATTGATGAAAATGGAAATGAGTTTGGAAGCCACTTGTGATACCTGTAACTTACAACTCTAGGCGTGAAAAGGCTTGAATTTGATTGGAATATGCTCCTGGAACATCCAACAACCTCTTGGCAATGTGAGAAAGGCACGGTCCGGTCTCTAATATGGAAATTAGATTACCACTTTTCTTGAAAAAAATTTAGTTTTGTTTTCTCTTTGCGTGACTGCTTCCAACCCCTATATGCCTTGGCTTGCCTCTATATACGTAGCACAACTTATTAGGTCAACAAAAACGACCTCAATCTTGCTCATCATGGAGATTTGATTTTCTCTTTCAATGCATATGATTCCTTTCCAATTTTTCTCAAATCCAATCTTTTTCAAACCAAATTTCTTTTGCACGAGTTGATCTTCAATTGACAGCATATGAGATCTTTTTTCAATGCACAAATCATCCCTAAAATACAATATATGATTTATTAGGATTTATTTGATTTTATTTTAATTTTAAATGAATAAAAATCAAAATAAATTAAATAAATGAATAAATAAAGCATGGAGGGTCCCATAAGTCATGGACTATGTTAGGAATGAGATGAAAGCATAAAAAGTTGGGCCCATTTAGCAAAAGATGCAAATTTGGGCATATTTGACTTTTAGCAATTTTGCAAAAAAGGTCAACTTGGCCAATGCAGAACTCTCTCAATTTTGACCCTAGAGGGGTGTTTTGGACTTTTTATAAAGCTTAGGATGTCCTTTAATCAACCCTTTTGGTCTCATCTCAATTGATTCTTCCATGTTCATGTATGAAGCCTTGACCCAAAAGGTGTTTTTGTTGATTTTTCAAAATGACCTATAATGTCCAAATTCACATCTTCTTTTGAGTGCATATTTTGAACTTGGGAGCTGAAGATGAATTGTAGGTAATTTCATCATCTTCAAAATGAGCTTTGGATGGGTCATTTTTGATAAAGTATGACAAAGTTATGCTTGGTCAAAATTGAGTTGACTTTTCCTGCAAAACCCTAATTTAGCAACTTTTGGGCTTTGATGAATCATGATCAACCCTTGATAAAATGATGAACCAACTTTTGGGCTTTGATGAATCATGATCAACCCTTGATAAAATGATGAACGATACTTCAAAATGAGGATGTTGACCAAAAATCTTGAAGTTTGACTATATGTGGGCCACAGTTGACTTTTGTCCTAGCACGGTCGATTTCTAGGTATTTTAGCAATTGACTGAGCAAACTTCCTCTGCAAGGCTTGAAACTTGACATGGATGATCTTGAGAACATATTAGGAAAATGGTGAGCATTTGGGATCCTTTGGACTCAAGTATCTTGGTGAAAAATGAAACCCTAATATGAGGTAGACTGCCTTAGGAGAGAGTTTGTCTGGTCAACTCTTGGACCTTCTTTAGCAATTTGAGGACCTCACTTGACATGTATTGAGAAATATGAGAGGGAAAATTTTAGGGTACAACACCAGGTTATGATTAAGGGTTTTAATTTGTGTGAAAATAAAACTCCTACTTCTTTTGCTCGAAGGGGTTGACTAGGGATTATCTTCCTTATAAATCCACTGTTTAGGATTTGAAACAACGCTTGTACATCGTCAGCAGGGTCTGTTCAAAAGCATATTGTAGAGATTTTGGTATCATTTTCGTCACCCTCCCTCTAAAGCTTAGATTTTTTAATCAAGAGTTGAATATCACAAAAGGAAATAAGAACGCATTTTTGAAATAGTGAATACGAATGAATTGATTCAAGACAAACATGTGCAATGCATTGATGAAATAACGAGGTTTGATATGAATAAATGTTCAAACAAATCAAAAGAAAATTACACATTAAAAATTCTAATGAACGAAAAGTCTTCTTGTGAGAACTTGTCACTTCAGATGGTATTCCTTGGAGGGATGGCAGAAGAACTCAGCCTGACCGTCTTGTGCGAATTCTAGCGCTCCTTCATCAATCAGGTCTTGAATTTTATTTTTCAATGCCCAAACAGTCATCAGTATCATGCCCCAGGCTGTTGGAAGGGTATGCACACTTTGCATCAAGATTGTAGTTAGGGGAAGAAGTCTTGGGATTCGGATGAGTTCCTATCAATGTAATCAGATTCATCTTTAATAGGTGTTGCAAAGCTTGAGACAGCAACATGTTGAGTTTGGTAAACTGCCTTTTGGGCATATTCGACTTACTCTGATTAACCCGTTGTTTTTGGAGAGGTTGTTATTGGACCCGTGATGTAGTAGCAACTTATAAAGGTCCACTCTTCACCAAACTAACCTTTTGTCTTCTTGTAGGTTGATCAATTGGTCCCCAGCCTCGACTGTTTGCTTCATACTGTTGTATTCATCTTGATGAAGTTGGTTGATGATGGCTTTCAGCTCTTCTTTTCTTCAGGCTAGGCCTTGGATAAGAGCCATCTGCCCCAGCATCTGGGTTCTCATTGCACCTACCTCAGCTTGCAGTTGTTCCAACCGTTCGTCCTTATTATCTTCAGGATTTTTCTTGACCAAGTTGCCAACGAGGAGTGTTTTCAACTCTTCATGCCCCTTGGATAGGTTTAGGAATATTTCCCTGAACTGAGCTTCTTGAGTTTGAAGATCCCTGTTGTCTTGTTTGAGAGTCATTGCTGAAATAAACAGCGAGAACATGAGAGACCTGTACTGGAAGACCTGTTATGCAATGATATGTATGATATATGTATGCAATGTTTTCAAGGATCTCGCGGGGTAAACAAGAAACTGTTAGAATTTGATTGCAGCTTGGTTGAAGAAACTTTGTGCCGTTGAGAATCCATCTTCAAGAGTCAAGCTCACCATATCGAGTGGGTCATAGCCACTGACTCAAGTTATCATGTTTTGATCTTTAGACGGCATTGGCTAGAGGAAAATAAATCCCCTTGCCCCTTGCTAGACGTTTGGTTCATCATAACCTGCACCACAGGATCTTGAGATCCTTGAAATGGTTAAGGAAATGCTATGATATGATGTTATGATGTGTATGCTATGCGTTTAAGAAAAAGTGTGAGGTGATATAAGCAAGTAAACCCGGCAAGAAATCCAAGTTATTGGATAAGGACTGTAAACAAAACCTGCAAGGAACTCATGTTATCAGATAATAAAACTGTGCAAGTAGTTCAAGTTGAAAGCACACAAGTCACACAAACAGCATTAGGTTTAGGCTTGCATGGGTTTTAAGGTAGTACCCTCTTGAAGTTTAGTTGGTTCAACTTGTCCTAAAAAGTAACCGGGTTCTAGAGGATCTCAATATCACTGACCATACTTTATCGCATTGTCTCGGCTTACACAATCTTTTCTTGAAGCCGCGATATCCTGAAATTTTGATCTCAATGAGTGTAGCATCGAGTATCAACCAGTTCTCAGCTCTACACCGAGGCTGGCTATTTCAATACTTTCTAATGGCCAAGTTGTGCAATTAAAGGTTCTAAGGTCAATTGATGCTTCACGACACCACGCGGAGGCCCCGTACTCTCCCTGATTGACTCAAGGGTTACCGGTACCAACCAAAGTTCCACATCAACGTAGCTACTGCTTCAACTGTGCCGGTATACCTCATTATAATTCCCTCACAGTTTATTGCTACTTACCTAAAAGGTGTTCCCCAGATCCGGGTGTAGGATCTATAGTAACCCCGAACAAACCCTCAAAAGTAAAGTAATCAAGACAATCAAGAGAAGCAATTTTAAAATGATCTAAATCCTAAGGTATACCCCACTTTATAGAATGATCCCCAGCAGAGTCGCCAGTTCTGTGATACGGTGGCAGAACCGACTATTTTTACTAGTTTGCATTTTGTATTCGCAAATGTCGCGATAAGAAAGAGTCGCCATTGAATTTTATTTTATCCAATCAAAGGAAAAGGAAAAAGAACAGAAAAAACCTTTTTCGAGATGTTTCTGAGTACGGGGGGTAGAATATAGAAAGGGAAGGTGTTAGTACCATTTCTATCCATGGTTTTCCATGGGCTCTTAGGTACTTGCTCATTTTGAAATTGCTGGTGTGTGCTTGTTTTGAAAAGTTTTGTTTTACTTCGTTTTAACCCTTGTTTTTGTCCTCAAGAGTGCTACGAAGTTGTTTTCAAAACTTTAGTTTGAAAAGATTGTTTGAAAGTGTATGGTGTAAAATATTTGTCGTTTTGAGCAAGTACCTAACAGTTATCTACCTACTCGAAAAAAGGCGTTCTTTTCCTCTTATCCTTTAGACCGTGTTATCCTACTATTAGTGAGTAGGTAACCCTAGTCGTTGGATGTTTGAGGGACTATCGAAAGGGACGTAATGGTCATTGAAGGCAACATGTAAGGATACCTTAGCATTTCGAAGGGACTGTTATCATATATTCGTAGGCAACATCGAGGGACAAGATCATTTCTCGTAGGCAACTCGAGGGACATTAAGGGACTATGATCTTTATGATGATTTTTACATTGAGGGTCTTTTACTAAGATATCCCTACGTTCGAGGGACACGACCATTATTTCCGAAGGCAACCAAGTGAGGTAATACCCTAGGGGTGCAAGTGTGCAAAAGTGATTCAGTTCGCTTATTTATCTTGAAATTAGGATTTTTTATCGTTCATGTTCATCTTTCCATACAATCCTATTAGTCTAAGCATTGCATAAAATATAGTAGCAGAAGGTAAATACAAAAATGTAAACCTAGGCTATTACAGAGCTTTGGGGCAGTTACATAATAATGAAGAGTGCGGAAAAGAAATCTTAAAACTATTACATCCCGGAAGCAATTACATAATTAGAAAAAAAATGGAAAAATAAAGTTACGCTATTACAATGATAATGCGACCTATACAATTTTCCTAGAAATTAAAATGTAAAAGAATAAATAAAAAGAAATTAAGGAAAAATTAAAACCTAAAATTCTATGGTAATGTTTTTGGTGTTTTTTGTAGAAAATAATTTTAAGTTAATTAAAAAACCTAATTCTAACTAATTTTAATAAAAATTAATTAATTAACTTAATTTATTAATAAATGAAAAAAATCCAAAAATTCAGTTACTAACTAAAACAAAAACTTAATCCTAATTTGTTAAAAAATGGTTAATTAATCAAATTAAAGAGTTAATAAAAAAAAGTTAATAATAATAAAAAAAATTAAAACCTAAATTAATTAGGGTTTGTAAAAAAGTTAAGTTTTCCAATTAATAGGGTTTTTGATTTAAATAAAATTAGAGTTTATATGAATTTAGGGTTTTTAAGGAACATATTAAAGAGAAAGAAATGAGGCACACAGGGTTAAAAATAAGCAAAATTATACATATTGTCAGGGGTGGGTGTTGAACCAAAAATTAATTTAAAACCTAAAATTAGATTTAAAAACCTTAAAATTAATTATTCGAGTTTATTATGAAAAATCAAAGGTTTGTAAAAAATGTTAAGTTTTATGAGAAAAAAAAGTTTTAAATAGAAAAAACGAAAATAGGTAAAAGGATAAATAGAAAGGAAGAAAACCAAAACCAATAGGGGTGGTTGTTGAACCCACTCCCTTAGCCTCCTCAGGATGTCTGCCTTGCCATGAGCCATGCATTGGTTGTTCTGTTTTGCCCTTATCGTTTTGTAATAATCCTGCATGGGATCCTGTCTAAATCTGCAGTGTTGAATCTCATGAACACATTAAATAAATTACTATATCATGAAATACAAATAAAGCAAATATATGAAATTTTGTAATGTTAAAACCAATATGGTATGTATGAATGCTTCTACACCCTTTTGATCATGGAGATCAAACCAGCCTTACCCTTACTGGAGAAGTAGTGAGATATGGATTTGTAACAAGGATGGCTTGTTTGTGGTGAGATGGGGGTTTGTAATAAGGATTTCAAGGTTTTAGGGTTCTTGAAAGAATTTGATATTTTGACAGGATTGTGACAAAGGTTTTTTTTCTCCTCTTGTTTGTATGAAAAAAATGAGATTATATAATGAAAATTAGAGAAAAAAGGGGCTTTGAATATGCAATTGGGCCTCCAATAACCATAAGCAATAGTGCAGATTTTTATTCACTTGAGTTCGTCACGTTTCAGGATAAATTGCAGGGGCTTAAGTTCAATTTTTGAAGTTGAAATGTAACAACAAAATGTATCCGACATCGAGAACTAACTCATGCCCAAAAATGGGCTCAATTAGATAAACGGTGAATTAGTTATGAATTTTTGAAGTTTTGGCTCAGACAAACTTATTTTGGGCTCCAGTGTCAACTCTGACACGTTCTTCAATAAAAAACTGGTATTGATCGGAGCATAACCCGGTCTCGACTTTGGAAGAAAAGTTGTAGATCTCTGAGTCAGTGACTTTGTGTAAAAAGATGGGCCCGATCCGATAAAAATTGACCGAGTTATGAATTTTCAAAGTTTCGACCCAGATGAAATACTATTCACCATTCAGGATTTTTGGCGCGTCACATGCACTCTGAGCAAAAAACGAAGGCCTTTTGGATACCGTTCAAACTCTATATCTCTTGTGAAAACGCAGCCAACTCAATTTTTGAAATTTTGGCACTGGAACCAGCTCGATACGATAAAAATCGACCAAGTTATGATTTTCTGAACATGACGCAAATAAACTTCTGTCACAAATTTTCTGTACGAAAATACTTGATAAATCCGCATTCTTGAAGACCTTATGATCGAAATTGGCTTCCATCCGTGAGAGATGAAAACGTAGATGACGTTAAGACAGAATTTTGGCCACCGGAACGGGTTCAAAACAATCTACGATCTTCAAGTTAGGAATTTTTTAGTGCGTAAAAACTGCATTTTCAGCACACTTTTTCACCATATTTCTTCGAGAAAACTCACACATTCGGAGACCTTCTTTAAAGAATTGACTCTTGATTTGAACCTGAATTTGAGAATACATTATCTGAGATAACTTGGCGAAAGAACACCTGAATACGACGCGTCGGGTTGGAATTGTGAATCTTTGAACCCCGAATCGTTGCGAAACTGCGAACCGATCTTCAACACTAAAAATACTCTTAGAACATCCATTAACGAAATAAACGTCGCTTGTAACCTGAAGAAGTTTGCTAAATATACCTTGATTCCATAACCATAAAACTAATGATATGCATGTATGTAATAATGAAATGTAAGCCAAAAAGGTCAAAATAAAGAGGGTAAATTTTGAGGTACAACAGCGACCTTTACTAGAATTCATGTTCAATACCCTAAGTGATTCTGGTGGAGACCTTCCCCTGGCTATTCAGGACTTTATATGAGAGATTTCTTGGAATCTTTACTTGACTACCGCTGATGAGTTGGAAAATAACTTTTCATGCCCCCTTGATTATGGGAGATTTGTCATTGAAAGTGTCTTCCCATTTGAAGTGATTTTGTTTCTTGATAGAATTTTCGTTCATTGGATATTTCGCCGTGCGAATTTCTCCGTTGTCAAACAATTAGCTACATGCAAACAGTGGTATTCAAACAATGTAAATTTTATGTTTGTCTTGAAGTTTTGAAAATGCATTTTTAGCAGATAAAAGAATTTTGAAAGAATATGAATTCGACTAAGGATTTACAGTAAGCCTTACATGAGTCAGGATAACTTTGGTAACAGTATGCTTTCGAACTAACCCATTCTTCAATTAGGACTTTTAAGGGTTGTAATGTAACGCCTGTGAATTTAATTAATTATTTAATTAAATTAATTATGGATTAATGGTTGAAATGTTGTTGAAATTGTTGAAGTTGCGAAATATCCAGAAATATTAATTTAAGTTGCTAAGTTATTATTTGGTTGATATTTAATTGATTGGTTGACTACTATTAGTAATAATATTAATATACATATTAGAATAATATGATGTTATTAGTTGGGCTCATTATTTGGTTGTATGTAGTAAAGGTGGGGGTGTGAAAGTTAGGCCCAATAATAATATTAGTAATTATAAGGTTAATCTATTTATAAGGAGAATTAGGTTAATTGAACAAGTCTTGGAGAATTTTGTGGAAATGTGAGAAGTTGCAAGGTTATAGAGAAGAGGAAAAGGTTGGAAGCTATGGCAAAGTGAGGTTTAACCGGTACAATAGAGTGGTCTCCAATCCAAGGTAAGGGTGGGGTTCTTGCTCTATAACTTGATATATGATAAATTATATGTGAGGTTAGTTACATGAAATTATCGTGTGTGATTTTATGTGAAAAGTTATTGTTTTGTTGCTACTGCAATGTTGTGTTTCCTGATAAATTGCACAAAGTCAATTGAGGACTCTGTTTTTGGAGAATTTTTATATGTTGATGTTGGTGTAATTATGATATTATTATAATTATATATTGTGTTGGTTGGATTGAAATACTGCTAATTGAAGGAATTATGGAGGAACACAGGAAATTGCAGAAAACTGCGTTGAAGAAGGTGTGCTGGGGAACACACTTGACGGGCGCCACGGCAAGCATGTGCTGAGCGGCACAGGTAATGGGAAGGGCTCTGCCGATCGGCAGGGATGATGGCAAGATGGGTTCCGATCGACAGCATGGTATGAAGGGGGTGACGACCACCAGACATATATATATATATATATATATATATATATATATATATATATATATATATATATATATATATATATATATATATATATATATATATATATATATATATATATATATATATATATATATATATATATATATATATATATATATATATATATATATATATATATATATATATATATATATTACTTAAGTGAATATTACAGTAGTGTATTAATAATGAGTAGTACCATTGGTGGATTAATATTAGTAGCAGAGTAGTTTAAACAAGTGCAAGAGAATTAAGTAGGTGTAGTATCTTATTTTATTAATAAGTTAATATAATTAGTAAAATAATTTCTTATCATATTGGATTAAAGAAGTTGCAGGAATAAATTGTAATGATTTAGTCAAATGAATAGCAGGATGTATATGTATGAGTAGCAGAAATAATAGTGTATGGACTAATTTAGCTGAGCATTGTTAGGAAGTATCAATAGATGTAGAAATTGCAAACTATCATACAGAAAGTATAACAGAGAATTTCAGTAACAGGAAGAATAGTTGAAATTGGTTTTGGTTTATAACTAATAATTGTCACTCGCATGAGGTTGTAGTAATAGAAGTTGTAGATAGCAAACAAGTAGTTTTGACAAAGACCAATAATAGCAGTAAGCTAAATAACAGAGGTAGCGTAATGTAGTAAAATAAATTGATTAGTAGCAGTATAAATAAATAGTAGTAATGACAATATATAAAATGGTACAGATTAATTTTATAGATTTAGGCGGTAAAAAGTAGTCAACCGGAATTAGTTGAAATTGTTGGAGTAAGTCATATATACATATAAGTATTCTTAGTTGGTTTGTTTTGTTAAAATTACGTAGAATGTTTGTAAAATATCACGGTTGAGACGATGGATTGTAATAGTTGCTGTAAGGTAGAGACTAAGATATGAATTAGTAACAGAAGGTTATTAGTAATAAAATAACAGTGGTGAATTAATTAATTAGCAGGATTTAGTCGATTTGTCCAAATAATTATACGGGACAATTGTTGTATATTTTAGTCGACACGATATGTTGAATACCTTGCTGAAAATATGAATTTCAGGTGGTATTGAATTATTAGGATTATGGCCAATGTTGTTTTCTTGTTGATGTTGTTGTCACATTACTATTGTTGAGATGATATTGTTGTTGTGACGTACTAAGTTGTAGGCTTATGCCAACATTGTGTTAATTGTTGTTATGTTGCCTCTATTTATTGGCAATATAAAGTTGTAGGCCTAAGGCCAATGTTAACTCGTTGATTAATTATTCCTGAGTTGTTGTTATTATTAAGTTGTTGTTGAATTGCCTCTATTTACTGGTAACAATGGTGATGTAGGCTTATGCCTTGTGATGAATGATGATTGTTGTGAGTATGTGATGGTGCGTTCATTGAGTCACATACATTTGCATACTCTGTGATGGCCTGGATTGGCAAACTGTGAAGAAGGCTTATGCCTTGTTGATGTCTCTATTAATTGGAAATTTTTAAGATTGAGTTCTACTCCGTTTTTAAGATGGGAGTTCTGCTCTGTTTTTAAGTTGGAAGTTCTTCTCCGATGGCACCACATGCATGTGAATTGTAATTGAGTCGCATCTAATGTTGCATTTTGAGTTGTGGGTGTTGTACCCCAAAATTTCCCCTCTCACTTATCAAGAATTTGCTCACAAGATCTCCTTGGGCTCAAGACTGCACTAGGGTTTGATCAGCTCAAGACACCTCCTTAGACACTGATGACCAAAATTAGGGTTTGAATTTGCACAAGGATTTTTGAACTATCAAATCTTCATATGACTTTCATGGATCATTATGGACCCCCAAGATTACTCATGTCAAGTTTCAAGCCTTGGATCACACTTTTGATCAGTCAATTGAACAGTTGACTTAAAAATATTGGGGGAAAAGTCAACCATGGCCAATTTACAGTCAAACTTCATAATTTTTTATCCACGTCAACATTTTAAACCCATATGTATCATTTGATCAAGTTTGGACCATAATTCCTCAAGAAATTTTATAAAATCTCCAAAAGGAAAAAATGGTCAAAATTAGGGTTTTGACTGGGAAAGGGCAATTTCTGATTTTTTACCTAGCAAATGATCAATTGGTTTAAGGCATGATCTAAAGAGTCCAATTGCATCATTTTTACCTAATTACATGATTCAAAACATTGCAAATCCATTGGATAGACAGATGAATTTTGCAGTCAACTGATCAAAAGTCAACTGTATACTGAAAAGTCAAACTTTGACTTTTTGGTCAAATTCAAGTTCCAAAGATCATAATTCATCAAAACATGTCAAAATATGAAACTTATTCATCAATAAATCAAAAAGTCAAGATTTCGTTTTGAAAAGTCAAAATTTCTAAACTTAGAAAATTTTCAAAGTGTCAAAAATTTCTTATTTTTTTCATAACTTTGAGCAATTTTTTCATTAGGATGCAAGATGATTCAAAGGAAACTGCCAACATGAAAGTTGTAGATCTCCATGAAATATAAAACTTTGCTTCACACAACTTCTCCTAAAAGTGCATGGATCTCAAGTTATAATTTTATGAATACATGCTCATGAACTAAAAAAGACTTAGTGAAATTTTGCCCTAGTTAGGCAGATTTTTTACCTAACTTCATGGAAAATTTTCACATAGTTACAAGGGAAATCTTCAAAAGCAATTCAAATATGAGTTGTATAGAACATTGCAACCTTTCCAAAATATCCCATAACTCCTTGAGATCATTCTTGAGTAGGGAGAATCAAAGAGATGAAGTTGGTGTTTTGTCACTTGAATTATAGGTCATTTTCATGATGAACACAAATGCAATTTCAATGTTAGGATGCATAATATTTGCTTTGCAGGCCTCAAACTTGTTTTTCACTCCATAATTAATGGATTACACAAACTTTTGAGCTATAATCCAAGTGGTTTAAACTTTATCCAATTCACATTGCCATTTTGGGAAGAAAGTTAACAATACAATTCTTGTAAAGCAAGCTCTTAACATAAAGTTCACATTGAGCCTCTAAGTTGTTCCCTATGATCACACTCCATCCACAAAGTCATAAGCAACCTTGTTTAAAGCATAACCGCTCTATCTTAGCAAGTACATAAGGCATTGAAACTTGTTTTCTCAAAAAATCACATGTTATGCATAAACATGTAATTTCAAATTCTGATTAACAAGAAGTATCTAAGCTTGTTGCTTATAAATAGAAGCATTATTTGTGAGCTAGGACACGAGCCTGAAGACCCTTAAACTCACTAAAACTCCCTCTAGCCATAAATTGTCTCAAAACACCATTGTTGTGCAAGTTCTGACTTTACATACCAAACTCCAAATCCCCTTGTGCGTTCTTTGGCCTTTCACTTCCAAAAGCTTCTAAACATCAAATACAAACCATCCAAAGTCCATTTTCTCAACTGTAACACCTCCATCATCAAGTTCCATTTTCAAAAACAGGGGTCTGCAACTTGACTTCTCCAGAGCTCCTCAGCCACTTTCAGCTCAAGCTAATCATTGCATTAGCTTCCTGGGACCTCAAGGAAGCTAACCTGATCCTTGCAGCACTTTGAATCAAGCTCATTTGCATTTCACGATTTCCAGTTTTGAGGTATTTTTCTTGAACTTCTATCTCATTACTTAGGCATTGTTAGGCTTGCATTTGTGAAGATAAAATGTAGACCTCATTGCCACGAAGCTGTACATATCCATAGTTTGCATTTACATGGCCTGAGCTTAGAGAATTTTATAGTTGAAGTTTCTAAAATTTTTAGGGTTCAAATTAGGGCCAGAGAAATTATCATTTATCTTTGACTTTTAGCTTTAGTTATTTACATGGTTAGATTCGTGAGGAAGAATGCAACAACTTTCTTTTTGTCATCTTCCATTTTTGTTGAGAAATAAAGAAGTTACAGGTACACTGGCTGGAGGTTGAAGATGAAGTCATCAGGACTTGATTTGCCTTACATATTTATTGTTTTGTTTATATAAAAGGATGTATAGCCACCATAGTGGTAAAGCGCGCGCCTGTTAACCTATGAGACCTAGGTTCGAGCCCCAGCGGTATCCATTTTGTGTTTTTACACATTTTTTGCATTTTTTGACCTTTCTTGCAGGGTGCCTGGGCCTTTGGGCTCTTTGTTGTTTTTTTTACTAGCTAACCTCCCTTCCTACTTAGGCACCCCTGGCCCAATTTATTTTATTTTCTTATTTTTATTTTATTTGTTTTTCTTAAATATTTTTTTTCACTAATATTAAAAATCATAAAAAATATTAAAAAAATTATCTTCATTTTAATTTAGTTTATTTTATTTTTTCTCACTAAAAAATATTTTTATTAACTATACTTTATTTATTTTTTACAAATCACCTTGTAAATTTAATTAAAACTAGGTTAATATTTATTTTTCTTTTACACTTATTAAAATACATTATTTTTTATATAAAAAAGACTAAAAATATTTCATGATGCCATAAATGTTTTCAAGACAAAAATACCAAAAAATACTTTTTTCTAAACTTATTTTCTTTTAATCAACTAAATAGAATTAGGGTTTTATTCAAAAATCTTTTCTTAATAAATTTAAACTTAATTAATTATTTTCTTTAAATCAATTAGGTTAAAACAATTTCCCTCTTTCTCATAAAAAATCCAAACAAAAAGATCCATTTTCTTTGCATTTACATTCTTGCATATTTATTTTTGTACATTTATTTATTTCAATTATTGTATAAATTCAATATGGTTGTAATTGATTAATTAGACTTACATTCTTGCAATCCCCATTTTTAATTTGTACACCCCCTCCCCTAATGATGTAATAGCTTAATATTTTTATTTTCCGCAATTTAAATGCTTTATATTCACATGCTAGTAATTAGGGTTTGTATGGAAAGAATAAAATCAATCAAATAGAAAACCCTAATTCAAGACAAAATCAAGCATGAAAAAAATACACTTGCACACAAGCACCCTTAGGGTTATCCCACTTGGTTGCCTTATACAAAATGGCCATATTACGCGTGTAAGGTATCTTAGAAAAATAAGAAAATACAAGATCATAGTCCCTCGATGACGCTATCTAAGTTGCCTTACAAATGATCTTAGTCCCTGATCGGGATTATACTTATGTATCCAATGATTCAGACTGCAAGTGCACAGTTTTATCGTGTAGTTTTAAAAGATATCGAACCACAGAGACTGATGAATCGATCTACCGTCTTCTATTGTTACTTTGCAAATCTAAAGCTAATGAATATTTGATTGGGTTGTAGGGAAAACTAAATACTAAATTAATTTGGATTTTTAATAATCAATGAGCGTAATTACCAGTATGAAATAGTCGAACCTCGGGAACTAGCGACCTGTTGGGTGTCTTTATATTTTCAAAACAGCTTTCAGTAAAACTTATTTAGTTTAAAAACCCTCGTCTCACATTGTCGTTTTGTTGATCTAGGCTATGCAGTTAAGTCCTAACGTACGCTTTCGCCATCCCGCAAGAGTTAAAAACACTTTTTGAAAACTAAATAAAATCTTAATTAACTTTAAAGTGCTTCCGCTGTATTTTAAGCCAATGCCTAATTACTATTGTCCAGTTAAAAGTTCTCAAACTTCTGCTTTGTTGACCCTAACCTCTATCTGTTCTTTACTTCCGTAACAAAACAATTTAATGATTAAAAATAGTAACTTAGGCTAGAAAAGAAAGTTTCGTAGTAAAAATAATCCCAACTAAGTTACTCGTTCCCTTGGTTGAGTGACTTTACATACCGGTATAGGAATTCTAGCCTAACATAGTATCAGACCAAATCGCAGAATAATTTAAGAGACAAATGAAAATAAACATAATTATATTGATTAAAAGCAATAAGAATTCGTAAACATAAACCTGGTAATAATTCTGAAGACAGAAGCACTCCTGCACAAATTGTAGGCTTTGCTTCGATCGGAGAATATATTTAATCGTACAAAGAAAATAATGCTGAAAGGAATATAGAAATAACTGCGAAAGAAAATAATGCTGAAAGGAATATTCGCTCAAAGTAAATATAAAATCTCCAAAGTTTCTTCCCAAAAAGAAGAACTCCTTCTATTGTGGTCTAAGGCTCTATTTATAAGTCTTGCGTGATCAATTGTTCTCGAGAATGTAGGAACAGTTTATTTCCTCCTTTAAGAAATAATAGGGCCATTAATTTGTCACGTTCCTTCGTGTTTTGACTGAGTGGGTCAGATGATATAGGTAGTCGCTGGATTAACATTTGAATGCGTTTATGTCCGTTGGATGCAAAGAAAGTGGGGTAAGTGGCCTTGTGACGTTCGTCACATCCAAGTGACGATAGTCACTTGGTCATTCTCAATGTGTGACGTTCGGCACGCCTCCTTGATAATCGTCAAGGTCTTCTTCATGGTGGGCCATGTGCTCACATGTATAATGGGCTTGAGCTCATTTCTTCTCCTTTGGCCTTTTGCTAGTTTTGCACCTCTTTTTTCTTCATTTCTTCCAAAGTGTTCAGCTTAATGCATATCTGCAAAAATAGAAAAATACCTGCATAATACGTATAAAATAATTTAATTTAAACTAAAGTATGAGAAATATTTGGTGTATATCAAGCCAGAAATATCACATATTTGTGTGTCATCAAACTCCCCCATACTTAAACTTTGCTTGTCCTCAAGCAAATCCTAAGTATGATGTTTTTCTAAACATGGTCAGATGCATGGTTATGAATCGGATTAACTAATATATAGTTGCATTGTGTTTTTGTCAGAAAATCGATGGCTCGATTCATGCTCCATTACTACGTCAATGACACTAGACAGTCCCATTTTACGTAAACTAGTTACAGGTCCTATCATAGCCTACCTCGAGTATTTGTCTTGTTTTGCCATTTTCATTCTAGCGCAATCACATTAAGCCCTTTATCTTTACACGCACATAGCAGAACAGTCGGTTAGTGGTTATGATCCTTTTAAACTTTAGAGGTTTCTGGCACAGTAATGTGGCAACCTTTTTCAATTTAATGGTTGGATGCGAGGGATCAAATCGTAATCTTCCCTGCCGAGTTCAGTACCATATGCTCTTGAACCATCCACCAAATGAATTTTCATGTTACTTTGTAAGGTTTACATCCTTTGGATTAGGCGATCGGGTAAGGATCGTCCGATTTAATTGGTGTGTTTCCTTGCAGCATTTTGCTGAAATGTTATATCATCCACTTATATTCATCGACTTCCTGCGTAGTTTGTGTTTAAGACGGTGCTGACTGCTAATATAAACTACTCAGGGTTACTACAAAGACTAAACTCAGGGTGTTGGAATGACAGGTACTTGAACTGATCTATCATACTCTGGGGTTGTAGAGTGTCTAGACGGTAGAAATTTCGCTTAATCTTGCCCCAATTCCTGACGATTAAAGATCTTACAGTCTATGTACTTGTCGAGTGAGTCAAAAAAAAATTCATAGGGCTAAAAAAGAAAGGGGAGTCTAAAAGAACACAAATTTCTTTAATAGATAACTTGATAAAAAAAATTTATTGAAATAAAGATAACGGAGGGGAAATTACAAAGAAAAAAAATTACTAGGAAAAGGGAAATACTTCCTCCCCCATACTTGAATCATACATTATCCTCAATGTATTGATAGAAGATAGAAAGGGGAAATGGAAACTGGATAATCATTATTCCTCCTCTTGTCTTTGGTATCGGCCACGTGTCCTCGCTCTTCGACGTGCTTGCCCATCGTGTCTGGAAGATTCGCCTCCATCTCTCTGAGATATGATGTTATACAAGTCGTCAACACGAAGTGTTAAGGCTCGCATATCTTCCATCATTCCTGTGGTGAATTCCAGCCTACTTTGATCATGCCTGCGAGTGTAGTCGTTTTGGTCTCTCTGCATTTGTTGCATGAGAGTCATCATCTCGATTTGGCGCGTCTCGAGGCTCTGGTAGCGTTGAGTGGACAGCTAGTTTTGCTGCATTATTGCGGCATAGATTATGTCGATAGTGGCGGGATTGTTGGCTTGTTGTGGTTGGGGCTCTTTCTGCTCTAATTCTTCTTCGATTTCGTCAGCGGCAGCATTGTTGGCCTCACCTTGATTTCCTTGCTCGTTTTCTCCGGGTTCTGGGGCATTCAGGTTGTAAAGCCAGTTATCCGGATTACCCAAATTAGTACGATTGTGATTCAGCATGATCACGCTACGAACTTTTGCATTCTTAACCATTAGATAGTATCCTCCAGCTTCTCGCACTTTGATCAGGCGGCCAGCTCTACAGTTATCAATATCCATATAAACCGCTGGCAGCGGAGGTAGGAGTTGAATCATTTCCCCCCAGTTCAGGTGAACTGCGATTGTGGTGACAATGCCTCTGATACAAAAAGGTGTAGTCCCGTCTCTTGTAACGAGGTTTTGAATGTGGGCCATCATTAAAGTAATGGTATTAAGATGGAGGTTTTGTGAAAAGGTACAGTGAAGAGCATACAATTCTTTAGTGTTGACCTTGTTGTTGTTTTCCCTTCCAAATACTGTGTTTGCCATAACGCGGTGTAAGAAGCAAATATTTGGGTTGTGGATGTGAGAGGCGTATCGTGCTTCGGGATTGACATTTGGTTCGCCGGTTATTCTCTCCCATAGTGCGTATGCACTTCCACTCCAATCCAATTCCGGGGGAATGCGATATTGCACATTATTCCCACGGGGAAAATGAAATATGTCGCTCAAATTTTCATGGCTGAGTGTGTACTCTCGGTTGAACATCCGAAATTGAGCGGCTCCCGTTAGGTGTGCGTCGGCGTCATCGCGAGTGTGATAGGCATAGGAACTCAATAATTCCAACATGAGAGCTTCGTAAGTTGGTGTGTTCATCGTGCTAATAAAGCTCAGGCCAACTTTATTCAGCAAGCCTTGCATATGGGTTTGCAACCCCAATTCTTGCAAGCAGTTGTTGTCGATGAACCTCGTGGATGTTAGCCCTCGACGATGGGATTTTATGTACCTTTCCTTTTGAAGTTCACCTACTTCTCCTTGTCGGAGCACGAGATGTCGCACGTCGGGTTCGGGTTGGTTTGGTGATTCCTTTGGGCGGCCATGATTTTGAACTTGATAGAAAAAATGTATTTGTGATAAAGAGATGGAAAGTGGGTGGTAGTGATGAAACTAAGGATGGAAGAGAGGTTTATATATATGGTTTTATTGAGTAAGAAATTTAATGAGGTTTATGGGAGAATTTTGAGTATGAGAGGTTATGGAAGTTATGGATGAATGGAGTAAATGGGGTAGTGGGGGTTTTAAAACAAAATTTCGTGCAAGTTTCAATGTTGTTCAACGGTCACGGGAAGGGAAAGCATGGGAGCCAAGCTCTGCCTCTTGTCACGCGCTCTCTGATGCTCGTCAGAGTCAAAGGGACAATCCCTGGCGTTCGTCACATGCTTCCTAACGTCCGTCAGGGTGAAGTGATGCGTGCATGTCTTTGTTTGACCGCGTGCAGTGAAGCGTGGTTCCATCAATTAATTAATTCATATACTTTGAGTAGTAATTTTTGCAAGGGATATTTAGTGGCACATAGTAGAATTGGAAGAATGATATGGTAAATAAATAAATAAGAAACAAATGAGAATAATAATTGAAATTGCATAGTATGAAATAAAAATAAATAAATACTGTGAATGAAAATAAATAGATACTTTGAAATAAAAAGATAGATATGAAATGAATAGATAAATAGATAATCGAAATTTTAGAACCGAAAGTAACAAATTATTCGAAAATATGAGTATAAAACCATAATGAGTATTAAGAATAATAATGAAACCCCTGTTGGTGTAAGCCCTAGAGGCCAATACTTTTGGTACTTGTATCGAATTATTTATTAATAATAAAAGGCATTTCTTTATTATGTTTGCTTTCCAAAATAATAAAGTCCCTAGAATGGTTTATTTGTTTAATGAAATGTTAAGTGTGACTTAATCATGAGATCCCATTAAACATAAGACACTATTCTTAAAGTATCTGTAGTCAAGCTTTAATGTGAAGTGGGATAACATTAAAGCATTAAGATTATTATGAATATAGATTGATGATCACATCTCATGGATCATAGATAAGGAGTTATCAAGTCTTGACATAGGTATGAATATTAGGAGTAATATTTATACTGGATTGACCCGCTATGAGAATACTACATAGAATGTTATGCAAAGTGTCATAAGTTATTCTCATGATGATAATGGTGTATACCACCCTTAGACCTGAAACCACTATGGACCCTAGATGTAGAGTCAAGTACTTTATTGCTGATCAAACGTCATCCGTAACTGGATGACTATAAAAACGGTTGATGGGTACTTCACAAAGCATGCTAAGGGACATGAGTGACCTAGATGGAATTTTCTCATCCTGCATAACAGGATAAATGTCTAAGGGCCCAATATTGAACTGGACAAGGGTGACACAGTGTATGCCTTGTGTTCAATATAGACATGAGGGCAAAAGGGTAATTGTACAACACAAATATTATCACGGAAAAGGTTTGGTCAGATCACATGACATTTTCGTGACTTGGGTAACAGTGATGTGTTGCTAGATACCGCTCACTGTTTATTATATTAAATGTGTGATTTAATATAATTGCCCACGTCGCGAAAACCTACAGGGTCACACACATAAGGACAGGTTGATGAGAGATAGAATAAATAAGGAACACCGTAAGGTACGGTGCACTTAAGTGTAATACGGAAAGTGGTAAGGTACCACGTGGATAAGTGATATATGGTACATCATAAGGTATGATGTCCATAAGCTTAATTGGGCTTTTAGCTTATAGCCTTAATTGGGCTTTTAGCTTGTAGCCCACACGAGTGATTCTATAAATAGATCCCTTGTGATGAAGCATTTTCACTTGATGCAATTTCATTTTTGATTCTCTCTCTCACTCAAGGTTTCCGTTCGTGATCAGCTAGCACTGTGAACGAAAGCGATCTGTTCGTGTGGACTGAGTAGAGGCGTTGTTCTTCATCAACGCTCGTGATCACAACATCAAAGGTCTGAATCGCCACAAGAGACGAATATTTCCATCACTGACCATGCTCATTCGTAAGGATCGCTAAAGGAAAATTTTAAATTCCGCTGCGCTTTTGATCACAATTTTCCTTCAGTGGTATCAGAGCCACTTACAAAACCATGGATCTGATAGTTGTTTATGTTCTATATTTTCTGTTTTGATTCGATTAAAACCAGAATGAATTGAATAATAAACGAGTAATTAAATTTGGCATCTGTTGTGTACGATTTGGATGATTGATGTTGATTATGCTTCGGAATCCGACATTAGTATGGTGAAGCAGCGATACATCGATCGTCCATAGGTTACACAAATAAGATCGATCACTTTTATATATGATATAAGTAAATCTGATGCAATGATGGTATATGGGATATACTGTTTCTGTTTCGTTCATTCAAACACTTGATGATTGTTATTCCTTTGACCGATCACTGTTCATATGCTTCGGAATCCGACATTAGTATGGTGAAGCAATGACATGTGATTAATCATACTGAATTATCAATCGAAATGTGTTTGACAGCATGAAACTGTTGCATTAGGGTTCATGATGGCACAAGGGTTGTGTTGTTGCAGAGTTATGCGATTAGGGTTGTGAATGCACAAGAGTTGTGCGAAAATGACGCCGATTTCAAATGAATTGTTCATTAAAATTTTGCATCGGGGTGCTGCCCCTAACAACCCCGCAAAGGGGAGCTTCCCCCTTGACCCCCGTCCGCTGAATGGTCAGCGAAACCACTGTTCGCTGACCGGGCAGCGGAACCCCCGGCTAATTCTGCGTAGTGTGATCAATCGTCGAAATTTAATTTGCCTTTTTTTTAATTAACAAAATTTAAACTAATAATAAAAGTGTGTTTATTATTATTGTCTTGTGGTGATCTGTTATGGCCTTAGTTTTTTCCTTTATTTTGTTTTGGGATTGTAAAATACGGCCTGCGTGTCGTGCCTCTCTCTAAAAAAATTCTTGATGTAACTTCTTTTCTCATCTCACTCCCTCGTATGTAAAACGAGTTTCTTTTATGTAAATTAATGTTATGAAGAAAGAGAAGAATACAATATCAAAGGAGGATAACCTTGGAGATCTTGCTTGGAGAAGTTTAGATCGTTATTAGGTTAGCTTAGGTTCTCTCATTGGCTTGGGAGAACAATTGCACTATGGGCCATAACTGTATCCTTTTATGTATATTGATGCATGTGTTTGTATGTTGATGCATGAGAGAGACGAATTGCATGTTAAGCCGGTGAGATCAAACTAATAACAAAATCCCTCAAGTTAAATATTAAGTTCATGCTTTCCAAGTTTTAGCACTCATCAAGACTAGTATCGAACAATGTAGGTTTCGCCTATGCGAGGTGCATGTTCTATATTAGTAAGGTGCGATGGGATAATTTTAATATCCAACTGCTAAAACAGTCAAACTTAACTAAACACATTATAATAAGATTATACATGTTTAGAAGCAAGAGTTGGGAATGATTCATATGATGAATTAGAATAAGGAGTTATTCACCCAACTGAAAATATTCGAGAGTTGTATGAGATACAATTGGAAGGAGTTACTACCTAAATAACCTAGTTTTGTGTAATCAGCCTAAGGCTGACTTAGAACGAAGTGAAATGTGGATCTCGACCCACTAGAAAGTCTTCCAACGGGATTTTCCGAATCAAATGATGAGGGTCATTTGGTTTGAGTAAAATAGTGGGAGCATATTTGATTAAAGGCCTAATTAAATATGTTGTTTTAATGATACTTATATTTTCATTTTTTTGTAGATTACCATGACAACAAACAACCATATTTTGCGATCAATCCTAGATAAGGAAAAATTGTCTGGGACAAATTTCCTGGATTGGCACCGAAATCTGAGGATTATCCTCAAGCACGATAAGAAGTTGTATGTCTTGGAGACACCTGTTCCTGAAGAGGAACCGCCTAGTTCGGCACCTAAGGCAGAAAGAGATGCTTATAAGAAGCATTTTGATGATGCTAACGAAGCCGCTTGTCTCATGTTAGCTACTATGAACTCGGAGTTGCAAAAGCAACACGAGAACATGTCAGCGTTCGATATGATCGGACATCTGAAAATGCTCTATCAAGAGCAGGCAAGAAATGAGAGGTTTCAGGTTTCAAAGGCCCTTTTTAACAGAAAGTTATCTGAGGGAAACCCTATAGGTCCCCATGTACTCAAAATGATTGGGTATGTGGAGAACCTTGAAAGGTTAGGGTTTCCGCTTGGAAAGGAACTTGCAACTGATTTTATCTTGCAATCGTTTCCAGATAGCTTTAATCAGTTTGTCATGAATTTCAACATGAATGACATGGATAAGAGTCTTCCAGAATTGATAAGCATGTTGAAAACTGCTGAGCAGAATATGAAGACAAAAGGGAAGTCCATTCTGATGGTCAATAATGGAAAGAAGTTGAACAAGAGGCCTACCAAGCAAGTTGGTAAAGGGAAAGGCAAGGAAGTTGCCAAGCCTAAACCTAATGTTCCTGCTTTGAATCCTAGTGTAGGCATAGCAAAGGACGGTACTTGCTTCCATTGCGGTAAGACCGGACATTGGAAGAGAAACTGCCCAAAGTACCTGGAAGATATGAACAATGGAGTAGGGACTTCAAATTCAGGTATTTTTGTTATTGAAATTAATTTATCTACTTCTGCATCATGGGTATTAGATACTGGATGCGGTTCTCACATTTGTACTAATGTGCAGGGGCTAAAAAGGAGTAGAGATTTGGCAAAAGGTGAAGTTGACCTACGAGTTGGAAATGGAGCAAAGGTTGCTGCTTTAGCCGTAGGAACTTATGTTTTGACTTTACCTAGTGGTTTAATAATTCAGTTAGAGAACTGTTATTATGTACCTGCAATTAGTAGGAATATTATTTCCGTTTCTTGTTTGGACAAGTTTGGTTTTTCATTTATAATAAAGAACAATTGTTGCTCTATTTATTTGAATGATATATTCTATGCTTCTGCACAAATGAACAATGGACTATATGTCCTTGATCTTGAAATGCCAATTTATAACATTAATACTAAACGGATTAAACCTAATGAGTTAAATCCAAGCTACCTTTGGCACTGTCTCTTAGGCCACATAAATGAGAAACGCATTTCCAAACTCCATAAAGATGGACTCTTGGACTCTTTTGATTATGAATCATATGAGACATGCAGATCTTGTTTAATTGGAAAGATGACAAAGTCCCCATTCACAGGAAAAGGTGAAAGGGCTAATGATCTTTTGGCCCTCATACATACTGATATATGTGGACCGCTGAACATACCAGCCAGAGGAGGTTTTCAATACTTCATCACATTTACTGATGATTTCAGTAGATATGGTTATGTGTATTTAATGAAACACAAATCTGAAACCTTTGAAAAATTCAAGGAATTTAAGAATGAAGTACAAAACCAACTAGGTAAGAATATTAAAGTTCTTCGATCAGATCGAGGCGGTGAATATTTAAGCCTAGAGTTTGATGACCATCTAAAGGAATGTGGGATTTTATCCCAACTTACTCCTCCCGGAACACCATAATGGAATGGTGTATCTGAGAGAAGAAATCGAACCTTGTTAGACATGGTCCGATCCATGATGAGTCACGCCGATCTTCCGAACTCCTTTTGGGGATATGCACTATTGACTGCAGCTTACACACTTAACCGGGTTCCATCCAAAAAGGTTGAGAAGACACCATATGAGATATGGAGTGGTAAGAAACCACATATGTCTTACATGAAGATTTGGGGTTGCGAAGTTTATGTGAAACGACAAATTTCAACTAAGCTTGAGCCCAAATCTGACAAATGCTTATTTGTGGGGTATCCTAAAGAAACAAGAGGGTATTACTTCTACAATCCTTCTGAGGGCAAAGTGTTTGTCGCTCGAATTGGAGTTTTTATGGAAAAGGATTTTATTTCCAAAAGAATCAGTGGGAGGAAAATAGAGCTTGAAGAAATTCAAGAACCACAAAGCATTGATACACCTATGGAGGAATTAGAGCAGGAAACACAAGTAGTTGTGGAAGAGCAACCTGCTCAAGTAGAACAAGACCAGCGTAGGTCAAGCAGGATACGTCAACAACCTGAGAGATATGGATATCTCATAAGTGATCATGGTGATGTATTACTCATGGATCAAGATGAGCCTGTGACCTACCAAGAGGCCATAACTGGTCCTGAGTCCGAGAAGTGGTTAGAAGCCATGAAATCTGAAATGGATTCCATGTACACAAACCAGGTTTGGACCTTGGTAGAGCCTCCTATAGGAGTTAACCCTATAGGATGCAAGTGGGTCTTCAAAAAGAAGACTGACATGGATGGTAAGGTACATACCTATAAGGCAAGACTGGTTGCAAAAGGCTATAAACAAATTCATGGGGTTGACTATGATGAAACCTTTTCACCAGTTGCAATGCTTAAATCTGTTCGGATTTTACTTGCTATCGCTGCATATCATGATTATGAAATATGGCAGATGGATGTCAAAACTGCTTTCCTTAATGGGAATCTTCTTGAGGATGTGTACATGACACAACCTGAAGGATTTGACATACCAGAAGAAGCCCAAAAGATATGTAAGTTACAGCGATCAATTTATGGATTGAAGCAAGCTTCCAGAAGCTGGAATCTTCGTTTTGATGAAATAGTAAAACAATATGTATTCATCAAGAATGAAGATGAGCCTTGTGTCTACAAGAAGGTTAGTGGGAGCATGATCGTATTCCTGGTATTATATGTAGATGACATATTACTCATTGGAAACGATGTCCCTACCTTGCAACAAGTGAATACTTGGTTAGGGAAATGCTTTTCAATGAAGGACCTAGGTGAAGCAGCCTATATATTAGGAATCAGGATCTATAGAGATAGGTCACAAAAACTGCTTGGCCTAAGTCAGAGTACATACATAGAAAAAGTGTTGAGACGCTTTAATATGCATGATTCCAAGAAAGGATTCATACCTATGCAACATGGCATGTGTCTGTCAAAAACACAATCCCCTTCAAGTAAGGAAGAAAGGGATTGCATGGATAAGATTCCATATGCATCTGCAATAGGATCTATCATGTATGCCATGCTATGTACTCGACCAGATGTCTCGTATTCTTTAAGTGTAACGAGTAGGTACCAGTCTAATCCCGGTGATGCTCATTGGGTAGCTGTCAAGAATATCCTTAAGTACTTGAGAAGAACTAAGGACTCATTCTTGATATATGGAGGTCAGGAAGAGCTTGCTGTAATTGGATACACCGATGCTAGCTTCCAGACAGATAAGGATGACTTTAGATCGCAATCTGGTTATGTGTTTTGTTTAAATGGTGGCGCTGTGAGCTGGAAAAGTTCAAAGCAAGATACAGTTGCAGATTCTACAACCGAGGCTGAGTATATTGCTGCCTCAACTGCAGCAAAGGATGCTGTTTGGATCAAGAAGTTCATTAGTGAACTTGGCATAGTCCATAGCATTGTGGATCCCATTGATCTCTATTGTGATAACAATGGTGCTATCGCACAAGCTAAGGAGCCTAGATCTCACCAACGATCCAAACACATACTTAGGCGTTATCATCTCATTCGAGAGATAATCGATCAGGGAGATGTGAAAATATGCAGAGTACCTACACTTGACAATGTTGCTGACCCATTAACAAAGCCTCTTGCGCAGCTGAAACATGATGGACATACTAGATATATGGGTATTAGGGGTATGCCTGATTGGCTCTAGTGCTAGTGGGAGATTGTTGGTGTAAGCCCTAGAGGCCAATATTTTTGGTACTTGTATCGAATTATTTATTAATAATAAAAGGCATTTCTTTATTATGTTTGCTTTCCAAAATAATAAAGTCCTTAGAATAGTTTATTTGTTTAATGAAATGTTAAGTGTGACTTAATCATGAGATCCCATTAAACATAAGACACTATTCTTAAAGTATCCGTAGTCAAGCTTTAATGTGAAGTGGGATAACAATAAAGCATTAAGATTATTATGAAGATAGATTGATGATCACATCTCATGGATCATACATAAGGAGTTATCAAGTCTTGACATAGGTATGAATATTATGAGTAATATTTATACTGGATTGACCCGCTATGAGAATACTACATAGAATGTTATGCAAAGTGTCATAAGTTATTCTCATGATGATAATGGTGTATACCACCCTTCGACCTGAAACCACTATGGACCCTAGATGTAGAGTCAAGTACTTTATTGTTGATCAAACGTCATCCGTAACTGGATGACTATAAAGACGATTGATGGGTACTTCACAATGCATGCTAAGGGACATGAATGACCTAGATGGAATTTGCTCATCCTGCATAGCAGGATAAATGTCTAAGGGCCCAATATTGAACTGGACAAGGGTGACACAGTGTATGCCTTGTGTTCAATATAGACATGAGGGCAAAAGGGTAATTGTACAACACAAATATTATCACGGAAAAGGTTTGGTCAGATCACATGATATTTTCGTGACTTGGGTAACATTGATGTGTTGCTAGATACCGCTCACTATTTATTATATTAACTGTGTGATTTAATATAATTGCCAACATCGCGAAAACCTACAGGGTCACACACATAAGGACAGGTTGATGAGAGATAGAATAAATAAGGAACACCGTAAGATACGGTGCACTTAAGTGTAATACGGAAAGTGGTAAGGTACCACGTGGATAAGTGATATATGGTACATCATAAGGTATGATGTCCATAAGCTTAATTGGGCTTTTAGCTTATAGCCTTAATTGGGCTTTTAGCTTGTAGCCCACACGAGTGATTCTATAAATAGATCCCTTGTGATGAAGCATTTTCACTTGATGCAATTTCATTTTTGATTCTCTCTCTCACTCAAGGTTTCCGTTCGTGATCAGCTAGCACTGTGACCGGAAGCGATCTGTTCGTGTGGACTGAGTAGAGGCGTTGTTATTCATCAACGCTCATGATCACAACATCAAAGGTCTGAATCGCCACAAGAGGTAAATATTTCCATCACTGACCATGCTCATTCGTAAGGATCGCTAAAGGAAAATTTTAAATTCCGCTGCGCTTTTGATCGCAATTTTCCTTCAGTGGTATCAGAGCCACTTACGAAACCATGGATCTGATAGTTGTTTATGTTCTATATTTTCTGTTTTGATTCGATTAAAACCAGAATGAATTGAATAATAAACGAGTAATTAAAATTGGCATCTGTTGTGTACGATTTGGATGATTAATGTTGACTATGCTTCGGAATCCGACATTAGTATGGTGAAGCAGCGATACATCGATCGTCCATAGGTTACACAAATAAGATCGATCACTTTTATATATGATATAAGTAAATCTGATGCAACGATGGTATATGGGATATATTGTTTCTGTTTCGTTCATTCAAACACTTGATGATTGTTATTCCTTTGACCGATCACTGTTCATATGCTTCGGAATCTGACATTAGTATGGTGAAGCAATGGCATGTGATTAATCATACTGAATTATCAATCGAAATGTGTTTGACAACATGAAACTGTTGCATTAGGGTTCATGACGGCACAAGGGTTGTGTTGTTGCAGAGTTATGCGATTAGGGTTGTGAATGCACAAGAGTTGTGCGAAAATGACGCCGATTTCAAATGAATTGTTCATTAAAGTTTTGCATCGGGGCGCTGCCCCTAACAACCCCGCAAAGGGGCGCTGCCCCCTTGACCCCCGTCTGCTGAATGGTCAGCGGAACCACCGTCCGCTGATCGGGCAGCGGAACCCCCGGCTAACTCTGCGTAGTGTGATCAATCGTAGAAATTTAATTTGCCTTTTTTTTAATTAACAAAATTTAAACTAATAATAAAAGTGTGTTTATTATTATTGTCTTGTGGTGATCAGTTATGGCCTTAGTTTTTTCCTTTATTTTGTTTTGGGATTGTAAAATACGGCCAGCGTGTCATGCCTCTCTCTAAAAAAATTCTTGATGTAACTTCTTTTCTTATCTCACTCCCTCGTATGTAAAACGAGTTTCTTTTATGTAATGTAATGTTATGAAGAAAGAGAAGAATACAATATCAAAGGAGGATAACCTTAGAGATCTTGCTTGGATAAGTTTAGATTGTTATTAGGTTAGCTTAGGTTCTCTCATTGGCTTGGGAGAACAATTGCGTTAGGGGCCATAACTGTATCCTTTTATGTATATTGATGCATGTGTTTGTATGTTGATGCATGAGAGAGACGAATTGCATGTTAAGCCGGTGAGATCAATCTAATAACAAAATCCCTCAAGTTAAATATTAAGTTCATACTTTCCAAGTTTTAGCACTCATCAAGACTAGTATCGAACAATGTAGGTTTCGCCTACGCGGGGTGCATGTTCTATATAAGTAAGGTGCGATGGGATAATTGTAATATCCAACTGCTAAAACAATGGGTCAAACTTAACTAAACACATTATAATAAGATTATACATGTTTAGAAGCAAGAGTTGGGAATGATTCATCTGATGAATTAGAATAAGGAGTTATTCACCCAACTGAAAATATTCGAGAGTTGTATGAGATACAATTGGAAGGAGTTCCTACCTAAATAACCTAGTTTTGTGTAATCAGCCTAACACTGACTTAGAACAAAGTGAAATGTGGATCTCGACCCACTAGAAAGTCTTCCAACGGGATTTTCCGAATCAAATGATGAGGGTCATTTGGTTTGAGTAAAATAGTGGGAGCATATTTGATTAAAGGCCTAATTAACATGTGTCTACAATGTCGTGATAACATGTGCATGATCAACCATAGGGACGTCAACATCTGCGGTAACAAGGGTAAGTGTAGGGTATTCTGATGGTGTATAGTCATGGTAACCGGTAGGTGTGGACGGGTCGCTCTCCTCCCTCTCAGGGTCATGTTTGTCTGTCTTTTCTAGGTTATATAGCCAGTTTTTCTTAGTATAGACACTTGTGTTCTAAGGGCTAGGCAATTGGAAGTAATAGACAGGGTCATTTCGGACTAGCAACTGAAAGTGAGGTGGGTTGAGGTTACCAATCAAAGATATGTTAAAACAAAAAGGGATATCCATGGTATAGTATCTGGCATACGGTGTAAGGCGTGACAAAGATGGCCGTAGGGATAAGGCCTCGGCTATCATAGTGACTAGCCCGCCGATACAAATTGGGCCATGTGTATACTGGGATATAGCTGGCATGTTGGCGATCATAAATGATGCACCAATGAATGATCTGGACTGAAAAGCACAGTAAATAATGAATAACTCATCCCTAGAAATTGAGAGTCTATTTATAGGTTTTCCAAAAAGGGTGAAAGCTAATATGTGATGGAAATACCTAATTGTAGGGTTATGGATCTCAGTCGCATCAAGGTGGTCAGGGTCCTCAGGGTATTGGCCCGCTATGTCCCTCCAAAAGTGGTTAAGTTCAAAATTAAGGTAGTCGTCCTCCTGGGTTTCCATGTAGGCTTCTAAAGAACTAGGGAATCCTAGCAGCTCAGCTAGACTACAAACTGTAAACTGGTGGGTGAAACCAAATAATCTAAAGGACATTTGTCCCCTACTACGCCCTATGCCTTGTGTGGGTTTATAAATCAGTGAGCTCAAGAACTCTAAGGTGAGGCGTTGATGAGTAGGGTGTTTATGGGTAAGGAACCCTTCCCATCTTATCTGGTTGAACAAGAAATATACACTCTCCCTGATTCCTAAAGTTGTCAATGTGGGATCATGCACATAATTAGTCATGCTCATCTGGCGCTGATCCAGAATCTCATACCGCCTCTGCTGAGCCTCCGTGGCAAAGATGATAGTATCCATAAATGAGTTTTAGCTTGTAAGTTCCTGTGAGTCGGTACTAAAATTTGTAAAACAAAAATGCAAATAAATAAAATATGTAGTGGGAGAAAGAAAGAAAAGGAAAAACCGGAAAGTAATAATCAAAATGCAAAATAAAAATAAAAATATAAAGAGATTTGAAAGAAAGTAAATGAAAAACTTGTGGGTTGCCTCCCACACAGCGCTTGTTTAATGTCTTTAGCTTGCCAATGTTTTTGGACGTGAATTAGTTTCCTAATTCGGGTGGTAGCTCTAATAGTGTTAAGCTCGCGGTGTAGTCCTTATCTTCAACACTGTAATAATGTTTTAAACGTTGGCCATTTACTAAGAACGGGTTCATGGATTTTCCTTTAATCTCTATGGCACCACTGGGGAAAACTTTGGTCACTTCGAATGGTCCAGACCATCGTGAATGGAGTTTACCAGGAAAAAGTTTTAGAAGAGAATTGAATAGGAGAACTACATCTCCTTCATTGAATTCCTTCCTTGAGATTAGTTTGTCGTGCCACTTTTTCGTCCTTTCTTTGTAGATCCTCACATTTTCATATGCGTCTAATCTTAGCTCTTCTAATTCATTTATGTCGAGGATCCTTTTCTCACCTGCCGCAGTGTAGCTTAGGTTTAAAGTTTTAATTTCCCAGTAAGCTTTATGTTCAATTTCCACTGGAAGGTGGCATGATTTTCCATAGATGAGTTTAAATGGTGTTGTACCTATTGGCATCTTGAACACCGTCCTGTAGGCCCATAATGCTTCAGGTAACTTAACCGACCAATCATTTCTTGATGTCGCAACAGTTTTTTCCAATATTTGTTTTATTTCTCGATTTGAGACTTCCACCTGTCCGCTTGTCTGGGGGTGGTATGGTGTTACTACGCAGTGTTTCACCCCATATTTGGTAAGGAGTTTATCGAAGATTCTTGATATGAAGTGGGAGCCACCGTCGCTTATGACTTTCTTGGGTACACCAAACCTTGGTAATATAATGGTTTTGAAGAGTTTAATCATGACTCTAGTATCGTTTGTTGGAGAAGTTATTTCTTCGATCCATTTCGAAACGTAATCTACAGCCACGAGTATATATTTGTTGTCGAATGAGGACGGAAATGGTCCCATGAAGTCTATTCCCCATACATCAAAGACTTCGACTTGTAAAATGCCAGTCTGAGGCATTTCATCGCGTCTGGATATATTTCCGGTGCGTTGGCATCGGTCGCAGTTGAGGATGGATATGTGCACATCTTTCCACAAATTTGGCCAGTAAAAGCCAGACTGCAAAATTTTGGTACATGTCTTTGATGTGTTTGCATGTCCTCCGTAAGGGGCATCATGACAATGAGAAATAATGCTTTCGATTTCGTTTTTCGGGATGCATCATCGAAAAATACCGTCAGCACTTCTCTTGAATAGTAAAGGTTCATCCCAAAAGTAATGTTTCAAATCGTGAAAGAATTTTTTCTTCTGTTGATAAGTCATATCAGGGGGTAGGATTTTGGACGCTAAGTAATTAGCTATGTCCGCATACCATGGTAAGGTTTGATTGGTTCGGACAGAGACCACGGTTTCGTTTATATCATTATTTATTTCATCTTGGCTTTCTTGTGAATCACGGCTAACAGCTTGTGTGTCCAGTCCTAAAAGCAGTTGATTTGGATTCGATTCAGGTGGTTCTTCGCTGGCATCTCCTAAGTCCATTTGAGCTAACAGACGTTCATACGGGAAGTGATCATTAATGGGTACTTCTTCTGGTGTCAGCCTTTCCATTCGGGATAAATGGTCGGCTACTACGTTCTCGGTACCTTTCTTGTCTTTAATTTCTAAATTGAACTCTTGTAGAAGCAGAATCCATCTCAAAAGTCTCGGCTTTGAATCTTGCTTGGTTAAGAGATATCTAATAGTTGCATGGTCTATATAGATGATTATTTTTGCGCCTACTAGGTAGGAGCGAAATTTGTCTAGTGCAAAGACTACGGCTAAAAGTTCCTTTTCCGTTGTTGCGTAATTCATCTGTGCAGGGTCCAAGGTTCTACTAGCATAGTATATCGCATGAAGCTTCTTATCTCTTCGTTGTCCCAGGACTGCACCTACGGCGTAATCACTTGCGTCACACATGATTTCAAATGGAAGTCTCCAATCAGGTGGTTGCATGATTGGTGCGGATACAGGAGCTGTTTTTAATTGGTTAAATGCTTTTAGGCATTTTTCATTGAAATCGAATTCAACGTCTTTCATAAGGAGGGTGGTTAGAGGTTTTGATATTTGCAAGAAATCTTTTATGAATCGTCGGTAGAAACCGGCGTATCCTAAGAAACTGCGTATTTTTCTTACTGTTTTAGGGGGTTGCAAGTTTTCTATGACTTCGATCTTAGCTTTATCGACTTCAATCCCCTTTTCAAACACAACGTGTCCTAGTACGATTCCTTGTTTGACCATAAAGTGGCACTTTTCCCAATTCAGAACGAGGTTAACTTTTACGCATCTCTCCAAAACTTTCTCTAAATTTGTCAGACAATCTTCAAAACTCTCTCCACATACAGAGAAGTCGTCCATAAAGACCTCCATGATGTTGTCTATGAAATCAGCAAATATTGCCATCATGCACCTCTGAAATGTGGCGGGAGCATTGCATAATCCAAACGGCATTCGACGGTAGGCGAAAGTTCCATAAGTACATGTGAATGTTGTTTTCTCTTGGTCATCAGGGTGAATAGGAATTTGAAATAATCCTGAGTAACCGTCTAGATACCAGTAATGAGAGTGCTTAGCTAATCTTTAAAGAATTTGATCAATGAACAGTAGAGGGAAATGGTCCTTGCGAGTGGCCTTGTTTAGCTTCCTATAGTCAATACACATTCTAGCTCTGCTTATAGTTCGTTCCGCTACAGCTTCGCCTGCTTTATTTGTTGTTACTGTTATACCACCTTTCTTTGGTACACATTGGACTGGGCTTACCCATTAACTATCGGAGATTGGGTATATGATTCTTGCGTTCAGAAGTTTTTAAACTTCATCTTTAACTATGGTGCTCCATATTGGGTTAATTCTTCATTGATGTTCTCTAGAATATTTGCAGTCATTTTCCAGCATAATACGATGCATGCAAATGGAAGGACTTATTCCTTTGAGATCTGTAATGTTGTATCTCAAGGCGGATGGATATTTTCTTAAGACTTGTAACAATTTGTCAGTTTCATGTTGTCCTAAGTCCACGTTGACAATTACAGGTCATTTAACTCGGTGTCAAGGAATTCATATCTGAGGGTCTTAGGTAATGGCTTAAGATCCAATGCCGGTTTTCTTGGACAAGGCATGTGATCGGGTGTCAGAGCTAAACATTCACTTAGATTGTCGTCTAGGTATTCAGGACACCATTCGTTATCTTCGAATATAAGAGGTGTGGGAATCTTCATGGTTTCAGAACAAGGTATCGGTTCCCATTCAATTTCTCTTATGCATTCGTCCACGATGTCTACCAGATAACATGTGTCATCTATGGTAGGCACTTATAAGAATTGTGTCAGAATAAATTCGACTTTCTCTTCACCTACTTCAAAGGTTAGTTTGCCCTTTTTTACATCTATGATAGCTCCAACGGTGGCTAAGAATGGTCTTCCTAAGATGATAGGTGTACTTTCGTCTTCTCTAATGTCCATGATTATGAAATATGTAGGGATGTAGAATTGACCTATCCAAACAGGAACGTTTTCTAAGATTCCTATTGGGTATTTGACGGAGCGATCCGCCAATTGGACGGACATCTTTGTTGGTCTTAGTTCCCCCATTTCAAGTTTGTTACATATGGATAAAGGCATAACGCTAATACTAACTCCTAAATCACATAGGGCTTTGTCTATGACAAACTTACCTATATGACATGGTATAGAGAAGCTTCCAGGGTCTTTCAGCTTAGGAGGCATCTTGTTTTGGATAATTGCGCTACATTCTGCTGTAAGCGTGACTGTTTCGTTATCTTCTAGCTTTTTCTTGTTGGATAAGATTTCCTTGAGGAATTTGGCATAGGAGGGCATTTGAGTTATGGCTTCTATGAAGGGAATTGTTATATTAAGTTGTTTCAGAAGTTCTACGAATTTTTTAAATTGCCCTACATTCTTAGGTTTGGCTAATCTACCAGGAAATGGGATATGGGGTTTATAAGGCGGTGGAGGCACATAAGGTTTTTCTTTTTCTTTTTCTTTGGCCTCTCCTCCTTTATCTTCTTCGTCTTCCTCTGGTTTCTATGGTTGATTCTCCTTTTCAATTGGTGTTTCAGACCTTTGATACATACTTTGATTTGACAGTCTTGGGTCAGGCGGTCCATCTAACTCGGTTCCACTTCTTAATATGATGGCATGAGCATGCCCCTTCAGGTTGGGTTGTGGTTGACTGGGAAATGTATCAGTCGGTGTAGCTGTAGGTGCTTGTTGTTGAGCCACTTGAGAGATTTGGGTTTCTAACATTTTATTGTGGGTGGCCAAAGCATCTATTTTGTTTGCTAATTGTTTTATCTGCTCGTTAGTGTGTATGTTCTGATTTTGGACGTCTTTGTTCGTTTGCGCTTTGGTAGCTATGAAGTTCTCCATCATCAGTTCTAATTTTGATTTTCTAGGCGCACTAGGAGCATTTGTAGGAGGTTTCTGATATCCAGGTGGCACGGCAGGTGCTTGGTTTGGAGCATACAACGCATTGGGGTTTTTATATGAGAGATTTGGGTGATTTTTCCATCCAGGGTTGTATGTGTTTGAGCAAGGGTTTCCTTGAGCATAATTCACTTGGTCAGTTGGAGTTCCTGCCAAGATCTTGCATTCGGTAACTAGATGTCCAGGTACTCCGCATATTTCGCAATTGGGAGTTATAGCAGCCACGGTGGCTAGAGGTACTACGGTCAAATTATCCATCTTTAGGGTGAGGGCATCTACCTTAGCATGGACACTGTCTAGATCGCTTATCTCATACATGCCTCCTTTTGTCGGTGCTTTCACTGCAATACCTTTGTCTGCGTGTCCTCTTTCACTTCCCCACTGATAGTGGTTTTGGGCCATACTTTCTATTAGTGCATAGGCAGTGGTGTAGGATTTGTCCATAAGTGCACCACCTGCAGCAGCGTCTATCATTAATCTTGTGTTGTAAAGGAGACCATTATAAAAGGTATGGATAATCAACCATTCTTCCAAGCCATGATGTGGGCATAGTCTTATTAGATCCTTATATCGTTCCCAAGCATCGAAAAGGGATTCGTTCTCCTTTTGTCTAAAATCGCTTATTTGAGATCTTAGCATAGCTGTTTTGCTTGGCGGGAAATACCTTGCAAGAAAGAATTTCTTCAGCTCGTCCCATGTAGTGACTGAGTTTGCGGGTAGAGATTGGAGCTAAGCTCTTACTCTGTCTCTTAGAGAAAAAGGGAAGAGACGAAGTCTTATTGCCTCTTGACTGACCCCGTTGTTCTTAATTGTATATGCGTACTGTAGAAATATTGATAGATAAAGATTGGGATCTTCCATTGACCCACCAGAGAACTGGTTCTGTTGTACAGCAGATAACAAAGAGGGTTTCAGTTCAAAGTTGTTAGCCTCGATTGGAGGAGCAGCAATGCTATTGTGTGGTTCATCTTGTGAGGGAATGGCGTAGGATTTGAGTGGGCACGGAGCAGGATTGGCAGCCATTTCTTCGGTTGGTCGAGAAATAGGAGGTTCGAGTGATAGATGAGGTTAAGTGTTATGCAAGAGATGATACTCTTGAATGCGGCGTCTAAGTCTGATATAACGCTTGATATCATTGATTTGTATATATAACGGCTCGCCTTGCGAACGAGTGTTTGGTATACAAATAAGAAAAGAAAAGAAAAGAAGTAGAGAAGAAAGAGAGAGGTTTTTGCTCTAGTCTCTACTGCGTAACAAAAGAGTAGCGATATCGACTTAAATCAGTCCCCGGCAACCGCGCCAAAAACTTGATCGGGATTATACTTACGTATCCAATGATTCGGACTGCAAGTGCACAGTCTTATCGTGTAGTTTTAAAAGATATCGAACCACAGAGACTGATGAATCGATTTATTGTCTTCTATTGTTACTTCGCAAATCTAAAGCTAATGAATAATTGATTGGGTTGTAGGGAAAACTAAATACTAAATTAAGTTGGATTTTTAATAATCAATGAGCGTAATTACCAGTATGCAATAGTCGAACCTCGGGAACTAGCGACCTGTTGGGTGTCTTTATATTTTCAAAATAGCTTTCAGTAAAACTTATTTAGTTTAAAAACCCTCGTCTCACACTGTCGTTTTATTGATCTAGGCTATGCAGTTAAGTCCTAACGTACGCTTCCGCCACCCCGCAGGAGTTAAAAACACTTTTTGAAAACTAAATAAAATCTTAATTAACTTTAAAGTGCTTCCGCTGTATTTTAAGCCAATGCCTAATTACTACTGTCCAGTTAAAAGATCTCAAACATCTGCTTTGTTGACCCTAACCTCTATCTGTTCTTTACTTCCGTAACAAAACAATTTAATGATTAAAAATAGTAACTTAGGCCAGAAAAGAAAGTTTCGTAGTAAAAATAATCCCAACTAAGTTACTCGTTCCCTTGGTTGAGTAACTTTACATACCGGTATAGGAATTCTAGCCTAACATAGTATCAGACCAAATCGCAGAATAATTTAAGAAACAAATGAAAATAAACATAATTATATTGATTAAAAGCAATAAGAATTCGTAAACATAAACCTGGTAATAATTCTGAAGACATAAGCACTCCTGCACAAATTGTAGGCTTTTCTTCGATCGGAGAATATATTTAATCGTACAAAGAAAATAATGCTGAAAGGAATATAGAAATAACTGCGAAAGAAAATAATGCTGAAAGGAATATTCACTCAAAGTAAATATAAAATCTCCAAAGTTTCTGCCCAAAAAGAAGAACTCCTTCTATTGTGGTCTAAGGCTCTATTTATAAGTCTTGCGTGATCAGTTGTTCTCGAGAATGTAGGAACAGTTTATTTCCTCCTTTGAGAAATAATAGGGCCATTAATTTGTCACGTTCCTTCGTATTTTGACTGAGTGGGTCAGATAATATAGGTAGTCGCTGGATTAACATTTGAATGTGTTTCTGTCCGTTGGATGCGAAGAAAGTGGGGTAAGTGGCCTTGTGACGTTCGTCACATCCAAGTGACGATAGTCACTTGGTCATTCTCAATGCGTGACGTTCAGCACGCCTCCTTGACAATCGTCAAGGTCTTCTTCATGGTGGGCCACGTGCTCACATGTATAATGGGCTTGAGCTCATTTCTTCTCCTTTGGCCTTTTTACTAGTTTTGCACCTCTTTTTTCTTCATTTCTTCCAAAGTGTTCAGCTTAATGCATATCTGCAAAAATAGAAAAATACCTGCATAATACCTATAAAATAATTTAATTTAAACTAAAGTATGAGAAATATTTGGTGTATATCAAGCCAGAAATATCACATATTTGTGTGTCATCAGTCCCTCAAAAAGAATGCTAAGATATCTTGCAACATTGCTAATCATGGTTATAAGATGACCCACGCCCGTCCCGTTTACATCCAAAGATAAGGTTGCTTACCAAATCAATGGTAAGACAACAATGTCAAAGGAAAAGGAAATGAACAAGAAAGACATTTGAGTAGGTAGATTGCTCCTAATTACTTTCTCCATTTGAAAACAAACATCCTTGCTATTTTCAAAACAGTCATATACACTTTGAAACATCTTACAAAATTGAAAACTTTTTCAAAAGATCAAACATCTTTGTATATGTTCTTACAAACAAGAATCATTACAAATATTGCCTAAACAATGGCCTCTTTACAAAATACTTTCAAAAAACCACACAAAGCATAATTTCAAACAAAAGCAAGTGATCTAGAAAGTAACTAAGAGCCCATGGAAAACCATGGATGAAAGGGGTGCTAACACCTTCCTATTTCATAATCTACCCCCCGAACTCAAGAAACAATCTCAAAGGTCTTTCCTGTGCTTTTTCACCTTTCCTTTTGGATAAAAGAAAAGTCGGTGGTGACTCTTGCTAACCGCAACATTTGTGATCAAACGGAAACCCTCAAATCAGTTCTCCCATCATATCACGGAACTGGCGAATCTGTTGGGGACAATTCTAAAAGTGGGGTTACCTTAGTATTTAGATCACATTTATTTGCTCACATTGTTTGACTTATATTATTTACATTATGGTTCTTTGTTTGGGTTTGAATCCTCTACCCGGATTTGGGATACATTATAGGTAAGTAGCACTACATTGTGGAAATTGTGCAGGGTATACCGACATGGTCTAAGCAATAGCTATGTTAGTGCGACATATTTGTGGGTACCGGTAGCCTTTGAGTTAATCAAAGAGAATATGGGGCCGCTGAGTGATGTCATGAAGAACTAATGAACTTTTAGAACCTTTACTTGACCAACTTGGTCTTTAGGATGTAGTGAGATGACCGGCTTTGGTGCAGTCCAAAGTTGGTAGATACTCGATACTACACTCATTGAGATTTGGTTTCTTGGGATATTTTGGTCGCCATTAAAGAGGCTTGTGCTGAAACAATGACCAAGGAAACAAACCAATGATATTGAGCTCCTTAGAACCCGGTTACTATTACTAGGACAGGTTTAAGCCAACTAAACTTCAAGAGGGTACTTACCTATAAAACTCCATGCAAGCCTAAACCTAAGGATTTGTTTGTTTTGTTTGTATATGCATACTTATACATAACATCATGAACATCATATGAATTCACTAACCATTTCAAGGATTTTGGGATTCATCTTTGTTCTTGTTTTATAGGATATGGATTCACTTCGCAGGAAAACTATTCAAGTCAATCTTGTAAGGATCCCTCCACAACTTAAGGAGTTGGCCTCAAGGATTCCTAAAAAATCCCTATTTACTGAGAGACATGGTCGCCTACTCAACTTGGTCATCTCCAACATAGATGAGGATATGATGAAGGTGCTCTTTCAGTTCTTTGATCCTCTACACCATTGCTTCACATTTCCCGACTATCAACTTGTGCCAACTTTGGAAGAATTCTCCCAACTCTTGAGGATTCCCATTCTCAATCAACTACCTTTCCATGGTACAGAAAGAGACCCAAATCCAGAAGAGATTGCTCAAGCTCTACACTTTCACTCATCTGATATCACAACTCATTGGGAAACAAGGAGTGGCGTCAAAGGTTTCTTATAAAAGTTCTTGTTCGAGAAAGCCCAAAGTTGTTGAAACTCCTTGGATTTGTGAGCCTTTGAGGAAATTGTGGCTCTCCTCATCTATGGGATGGTTTTGTTTCCAAATCCTGACCAACTCATAGATGTCAACACCGTCAAAATCTTCATATCCCGTAACCCGGTGCCTAAATTGCTAGGAGATATCCTACACTCTTTTCACACTCGCATAATGAGGAAAAGAGGTGTCCTTATGTGTTGCACTCCTCTCTTGGCAAGATGGTTTATTTTGCATCTTCCCCAATATGTATTAAAAAATTATCAAGGTTCAAGGTGGGCACAAAGGTTGATGACGCTCAAACATTCGGACATTCATTGGTGCTCCCGATCCAAAGAGAATGTTATCATTGTCGACCGTTATGGAGAATTCCCTAATGTCCCTTTACTTGGCATTAGGGGAGGTATCACCTACAACCCCTGCTTAGCCTTAAGACAGTTTGCTTACACCCGAAGGGATGGCCCGCACGAGATGCTGATTCAAGGTTTGGTATTTGACTACGACAACGATGATCAAGGTCTTCGCCAGAGATTTATCCAAGATTGGAGGATGTTCAATAAGGTGGATAGCAAGACTTTGGGGTACAAGAATTCCATCCCTCTTGAGCCTTACCTCAAATGGGTACGAACTCGTGCTCAGAGTCTTATGATGCCTTACCCCTCCATTCTCCCGGTAATCATTGAGCCTGTCATGAAGGGAGATGTTCCATACACTATCCTACATCATGATATGCCCACCTCTCTTGAAGACCTACAAAGAGATTGGATACAACTCAAGGGGGAGCGAGTTACTTTCGAAGCCCAATTCTACGTAAGCGAGAAGAAGGTTTTGGAACTCACTAGACTAATTCATGAGGAGCAGACTGTGAATGCCTACATCGCACCAAAGAGGATGCGAACTACCTTTTTATCTTAGAGTTTTTGTATTATTTTTCCCAAGAAGCATTGTTGTACTCAAGCTTTAACTTATTAATATAATGTGTGTTTCCTTTTTGTCTAAAACAAATTTGAATCTTTGAAATCCTTGAAATTATTACATATGCATATACCATTCATCATAACATAAGCAGGTCTTTTGCAACAAGTCTCCTCATCTCTCTACTGTTTATTTCAGTAAGATGGATCTCGAGCAAACAGTGAAGGACCTCCAAGCTCATAATACACAGTTTCAACAGTTGCTCTTGACCCTAGCCAAAGGACAAGAAGAGTTGAAGACTTTGCTAGCTGAGGAGAAGAAAAAGAAGACAAAGAAGGTAACCGGAGTCCTAAACATGGGAAGAAGAATTCATGGGCAGACAAGAAGGACCTTAGATTTTGCAACGACATCCGATGAGAGAGACAATCAAGATGGGAAAGGCAAGGAAACAGTTGTCTCGTCAGAATCAGAAGAGGAAGAGGAAGAATAAGACTATTCTGAAGAACAATACCCTTCAGGGGATGACAAGTATAAACATCTCAAAGAACGGTTGAGCGTAATGGAAATCGAAAAAGTGCCTGGCTTGGACTTTGAACAATTGGGGCTAGTGTCGGGGATTGTCATTCCTCCCAAATTCAAAGCACCTGTGTTCGCCAAGTATGACGGAGTCTCATGTCAAAAAATGCATCTCCGATCCTATGTAAGGAAAATCCAGCCCTATACCACTGACAAAGACTTATGGGTACACTTCTTCCAAGACAATCTGTCTGGAACTCAACTTGACTGGTTTTACCAACTAGAAAGAGCCAACATTCACAACTGGGAAGATCTTGCTGCAGCCTTCTACAAAAAATACCAATACAATGCTAATCTTGCGCCTACCCGTACTCAACTCCAGAGTATGGTCATGGTTTCCAATGAAGGTTTCAAGGACTATGCACAAAAATGGAGAGATTTAGCCGGAAGAGTTCAACCCCCTCTATCTGAGAGAGAATTGGTAGAAATGTTCTTGGGCACCTTGTCTGGTCCCTTCTTCAATCATTTAATTGGAAGTTCATATGCAGGTTTTACTGAACTAATATTGACTGGAGAAAGGGTAGAAGCCGGTATAAAGAATGGAAAGATCCAAAAATATACATCCTCCTCTGCTGCCATAACAAAGCCATTTATCAGAAACAAAGAAGTGGTTGCTGTTTATCCTCAGAGAAATCAAGATAGGGCCGAACGCTGACCAATGGTGGGGGCTGTGATGATCCCTAAATCTGCGCCTGATCAATAAAGAAACAACCAACCAAGGATGGAAAGAGCGGTCAGACAATTCACCAGAATTAACATGACCCTGTCTTAGGTATTACCGCATCTACTAAGATACAATTTGGTGACCTTGAAAGAAGCTCCGAAAAACCCCAACACAACATCTCCTCACTATCATCCCAATGCCCGTTGCATATATCACTCTGAAAGTCCCAGCCATGACACTAATAACTGTTGGGCTCTAAAGAATAAAATAAAAGACCTTATTGAAGCAAAAGTGATTGAATTCGATGCGCCTGAAAAGCCAAATGTCATTTCTGCCCCTATGCCCAGACATGGCCATAATACCAATGCCATTGAAGAAGAAATGTTTTTTACTTCAGTTGATGAACTTATGACCCCACTCCTGACTATTAAAGTGAACTTGTTGAATGTCGGTGTGTTCCCGGGCTATGATGAAGTTTGTCATTTCTATTTGTCCTCACCAACCAGCTATCCTTTGTTGAAAGCAGGCGTTCAGTGCCTAATAGATAACAAAGAAATTTTGTTTGAAAAGACTTTTGTTCCACCTGTTCCTTTTGAAGATGTTTCTATCATTACCATTTTCGCCAATTCTTCCAGGGTCTCCACCAAAAGAATCGTTAGAATTACATCAGTTCCAAAAGAAACTCCTTTATTAATCACAATTCCTGGACCAGTCTCGTAATCGTCAGACAAAACCATACCATAGAATTATGGAGGGGATGTCTACTATCACGGTATCAAGCAGGATTGGCCAGCCGCCGAAGATTCGAGTTCCGAGAAAGTCAACTTTAACATCAGTAATATTACAGGAACAAGCAAGATTACCCGAAGCGGAAGGATATTCTCTCCAGAAATTGCTCCCCCAAAAGCAGTTTCTGGACCCGTAATCACCCCCGTTGTTGCTCCCCCAAAAGTTGTTCCCAATCCTATAATCATCCCCACTAATACTCCAACTAACAAAGTTGTTACAACCCCTATTATCATTCCTACTGACACTCCTGCTACCAAGTTAACCGAGACTCGAGGTAAAAGTATTTTGATTGAGCCTGTCCGGACGAAGCCTCAATCATTGGCTATCCCTGAGACCTCCCGGAAAGAGATGGAGGAGATTCTGAAGATCATAAAAAGAAGCGACTACGATGTAGCTGAACAACTGGGGAAAACTTCCTCTAAAACTTCCATGCTAGCATTACTACTATGTTCTGAGGCGCATGCAAAATCCTTGGTAAAATTCCTGAAAATGGCCCATGTACCCCAAGAGACATATGTCGATCAGTTTCAAGACTGCGTAGCCAGCCTGACTGTAGATAATGGTCTAGGTTTTTCGGACGCTGATTTAACACCAGGGGGAAGGAAGCATAATGAGGCATTGCATGTCTCATTTGAATGTAGGGGTACAACCTTGGCTCATGTTTTGGTAGACACTGGATCGTCTCTGAATGTATTGCCTAAAAAATCTCTTGATAGGCTTGACTGTGAGGGATTGACATTGAATCCAAGTAACATAGTAGTAAGGCCTTTTGACGACTCGAAAAGGATGGTACATGGGGAGGTAGACATTCCCATAAAATTTGGAACACAGACATTTGATTCAACTTTTTATGTAATGGATATTCGTCCCTCATATTCCTGCTTGCTAGGCCAACCATGGATTCACAATGTTGGCGCTGTCACTTCTACGTTGCACCAAATGCTGAAATATCTGATTCAAGGGAAGATTGTCACCGTTCATGGAGAAGAATAGTATATGATCAGCCATCTCAATTCCTTCAGATATATGGAATTAGATGGTGAATTTATTAAAACCCCATTCCAACACTTTGAAGAGGTCCCGCAAGATGTGGCAGTAACCAAGGATGTTCCCAAGATTACAAGGCCTCCACTCCGGATGTCATCTCTGAAGGATGACAAAGAAGTGGTAGAAGAAGGTGGGTGCACCATCTGGGGACAACTCCTAGATATCCCATATAAGTCTGACAAGTTTGGCCTAGGTTTCACTTCAAGTGCTCAGAAGGTTGTACGCCGCGCAAGTGCCGGAGGACCACCCCTAAAGATCAGTAACCGCGAGTTCAACACCGTAGAAGGAGATGAAGATAGTTGTGACTTGGAGGATTGGATATTCCCGACTATTAGTGGAGGGCTCAACAACTGGGAGGCTAGAGATTTTGTCCTGATCACTTTTATCCCACAGTAATTTTCTTTACATTTTGTTGGATCTGTAATATTAAAACAATTCGCACTCTTAAAACCTTGTGTCTTACCCGAGGCACAATGGTCCATTTGTAAGGTTATTATCTCATTTTCATATGACAACAATGAATCATGGACATTTTCGCATACAAACTTTTGTGCTCATTGATTTTCTTTTTTCTTTTTTATTTCTTTCAAGGATAGATATACCCTTACACACACTCACACTCACAATGCAGGTATACATCCATTCGGGATCCCATGGGTAACGATACTGCTATGTCCTTTTATGACTCTGAGAATCTAATCTACCAAACCGAAGACGAATGTGAGGAAGATTGTGAAGTACCAATGGAACTTGCCAGACTACTACAATAAGAAGAGAGAACCATTCAGCCACACGAGGAACCCGTGGATACAATCAACCTAGGTATCTAAGAATACAAAAAATAGGTCAAGGTGGGTGCCAATCTGGAACCCAGTATCAAGGAGCATCTGATTCAGTTGTTACATGATTATGTTGAAGTTTTTGCCTGGTCGTATGAAGACATGTTAGGACTTGATGCAGATATTGTGGTACATCGTCTACCTATAAGAGAGGACTGTCCATCAGTAAAATAAAAGGTCTGTCGCATGCGACCAGACATGTCGGAGAAGATAAAAGCATAAGTCATGAAGCAATTTAAGATGGATTCTTGGTCGTCACCTCTTATCCGTAATGGGTTGCCAATGTTGTTCCCGTGCCCAAAAAAGATGCCAAAGTGAGAATGTGTGTGGACTACAGAGATTTGAATAGGGCAATCCCTAAGGATGATTTTCCACTCCCCCGCATTGATATTCTAGTTGACAATACGGCACAACACAAAGTGTTTTCCTTCATGGACGGATTCTCAGGTTACAACCAAATCATAATGGCACCTAAGGACATGGAGAAAACAACATTTGTCACGTAGTGGGGCACTTTCAGCTATAAGGTGATGCCATTCGGACTAAAGAATGCTGGGGAAACCTATCAACATTCCATGGTAGCTTTATTTCATGACATGATACATCACGAAATAGAGGTCTATGTGGACGACATGATAGCCAGATCTCAAACAGAAGAAGAGCACTTTGATCACTTACAAAAACTGTTTAAGAGACTGAAGAAGTACAAGCTGAGGTTGAATCCAAACAAATGCACATTTCGGGTACAGTCTGGTAAACTCCTAGGCTTTGTCGTCAGCAACAAAGGTATCGAGGTCGATCCTTCCAAAGTTAAAGTGATACAAGAGATGCCTGCTCCTCGTACTGAGAAGGGAGTCAGAGGGTTCTTGGGACGTTTGAACTACATTGCCAGATTCATCTCTCACCTAACAGCTACTTGTGAACCAATCTTCAAATTGTTGAAGAAAGATTAAGTAGTCAAATGGAATGACGAGTGCCAAGTTGCTTTTGAAAAAATCAAAGAATACTTACAAGAGCCTCCTGTGTTGATGTCACCAGTCGAGGGAAGACCATTGATCATGTATCTGACTGTTTTAGAAAACTCAATAGGGTGTGTATTGGGGTAGCATGACGAGTCTGGCCGAAAAGAGCATGCTATTTACTACCTGAGCAAAAAGTTTACCGACTGTGAAACCAGATATTCACTGCTTGAGAAAACTTGTTGCACTCTGGCATGGGCTGCTCGCTGGCTAAGACAATATAAGCTGACTCATACTACTTTGTTGATATCTAAAATGGATCTGATAAAGTACATCTTCGAGAAGCCTGCTCTTTCTGGGAGAATAGCGAAATGGCAGATGATCCTGACGGAATATGACATACAGTATACTACCCAGAAAGCTATAAAGGGCAGTGTACTAACTGACCACCTTGTTAACCAAGCTGTAGAAGACTACCAGTCCATGAAGTTCGAATTCCCATATGAAGACATCATGACGGTAAATAACTGTGAAAAATTCAGGCCATATGACGGACCTGAACAAGGATCCTGATGGACACTGTTCTTTGATGGGGCATCCAATGCACTTGGAAATGGTATCGGTGTTGTACTCATATCTCCGGAAGGGTGTCATACTCCCTTTACCACAAGACTCTGCTTCAATTGTACAAACAACATGACGGAATACGAAGCATGCATCTTTGGTCTCAGAGCTGCCATAGATTTGGGGATCAAATCCTTGGATATATTCAGAGACTTAGCTTTGGTCATCGATCAGATAAAAGGGGAATGGAACACCAAACACCCTAACCTTATCCCTTATAAAGAACATGTTTTGACGTTGCTACCACATTTTGAGAAGATTACCTTCGAGCATTTCCCGCGAGAAGAAAATCAGCTAGCAGACCCTCTAGCCACAATGTCATCTATGCTTAAACTTAATTAGGATAACGAGGCTCCCCAGATCACCATCAAATGAATGGAGGAACCAGCGCAATGTCACGAGATTAATACTGAAGAAGTAGTGGACCAGCCTTGGTTTCACGAAGTCAAGAAGTATCTTGAGGCTCAAGAATATCCAGAAGGAGCTTCAATCATTGATAAGAAGTTCTTAAGGAGATTCTCTGCTAAATTTTTCCTTAGTAACAACATTCTTTACAAACGCAACCATGACTCTGTGTTACTTCGATGCGTAAACAAGGTTGAAGCAGAAAGGATCATGACTGAGTTACATTAAGGCACTTTTGGCACCCATTCCAGTGGGAATACGATGGTAAATAAAATCCTACGGGCAGGCTATTACTGGTCTACCATGGAAGCAGATTGCTATCAACACTCTTGAACCTGCCACAAGTGTAAGATTTATGCTGACAAAGTGCACGTACCTCCGGTTCCTCTGAATGTCTTGACGGCTCCTTGGCCCTTTGCTATGTGGGGAATTGATATGATTGGGGAAATCAAGCCAACAGCTTCCAATGGACACCACTTCATCCTAGTGGCCATTGACTATTTTACAAAGTGGGTGGAGGCAGCCTCCTTCGCTTCCGTTACCAAGAATGTTGTTTCCTATTTCATCAAGAAAAATCTCATTTGCCGGTACGGTATCCCAGAAAGGATCATCACTGACAATGGTACAAATCTCAACAACACTATGATCACCGCCTTGTCTGAGCAATTCAAGATCCAGCATCACAATTCTTCCCCCTTACCGGCCAAAGATGAATGGTGTTGCCGAAGCTGCAAATAAGAACATCAAAAATATCATACAGAAAATGAAATTCACATACAAAGACTGGCATGAGATGTTACCATTCGCTCTCCACGGGTATCGTACCACAGCTTGCACATCAATCGGGGCAACATCATATTCTCTGGTTTACGGCATGGAAGTCGTCTTGCCTATTGAGGTTCAGATCCCCTCTCTAAGAATTATGAAGGATGCAAGGCTGAATGAAGAAGATTGGATTCAGACTCAACTTTATCAACTAAACTTGATTGACAATAAAAGGCTTACTGTTGTTTTCCATGGTCAAATGTATCAAAAACGAATGATCAAGGCTTTCAACAAAAAGGTCAGGTGCCAAGTGTATCAAGTTGGGGATCTGGTAATCAAACGCGTCATACTTCCACAAGGTGATCCCAGGGGCAAATGGACTCCTTTCTAAGAAGTATCATTTGTAATCAAAAACATTTTCTCTGGTGGGGCAATGATCTTGACCACCATGGATGGCGACGACCTGCCGCATCCTGCGAACGCGGACATAATCAAAAGATACTACGCATAAGAGACCCGCTAGATTGACATACTTAAGAAAAACAAGGGCATCCCGGCGAACCAAAAAGGTTCAGGAAAAAATTAGGGATAAAATATAAAAAAGTTGTACACCCGGCAAGTCGAAAACCTGAAAGGGCGACTTGGGCAAAAAAGGGTATCCCGGTGGACTGAAAACCCGAAAGGGCGGTCCAGGAAAAAGTTAGGGAATTAAAGCGTATGACTATGTCCCATTGGATCACCTTACGGACGACCTTTGGCTTCAACTAACAAACTCAAAGGTTCTGATCAATTCAATCATCTTCGGACGAGGCAACAAATAGACAAGATGCTCAGAGATACGAAGGCTATAGCAGAATGAGAACCCCATGGGATTATTACACATAGCTATCTTTTCTTTGTATTAAAATTTTCATTTTTTTTTACGACTGCGTTCTCTTACTAGAATCTTTGTCTCATTGTACAAAAATACTTACTCAAAGTCAATACAAAGATATCTCCTTGAAAGTGCAAAACTATCTGTTTTTCTTTACTCTTATGTTTTGTTTACAAAAACGCCCAATGATTCATTGTTGAACATATGCATTTGAACATAATTACCATTTACAAATAAACAAAATAAAAGACAATTACTAATGGCTTTAAGAGGTAGGGAAATCTCTCTAATCTATTTCCATAAATCCCCCACAATTTGCAGTTTAATTCCCAGCAGAACGAGCTACCAATTATCAATCCCCGGTAGAAGCCGTTCATTTTCTCAGGATTTCACAACAGGATTTTACAAGTAGTTCATGGAATTTCCTTTACAACAGAGTTTATTTCTCTAATAAGAAATTCATCAACACTTAGACTTCATAACATGAAGGCTTATACTCCATATCCTCAGCAGCAGTCAGGGATTTATTTTCCCCAATCCAACAGCAGTGCAGCAAACTAGCTCACATACGCATACATTGCATCCATGTATCATAAACATTGATAACGTGGATGCATTATACTATGCATTTCATACAACATAAACATTGCATATTAGCTAACATTTTATCTATTTCAGGATAAGATTAATCAAACAGATGCCATTGACAATATTCAAAGTCTTCAAATACAGTTCAGATATGCTCCAGACATGGATGCCATCCTGATACTCATTCAGATTCAACTTTCAGATACAGTTCAGATATGCTCCAGACACGGATGCCATCCTGATACTCATTCAGATTCAACTTTCAGAAACAGTTCAGATACGCTCCATACAAGGATGCCATCCTGATACTCAGATTCAGCTTTTAGATACGGTTTAGATACGCTCCAGACACGGATGTCATTATGATGCTCATTCAAGTTCAACTTTCAGATACGCTCCAGACACGGATGCCATCCTGATGCTCATTCAAATTCAACTTTCAGATACGCTCTAGACATGGATGCCATTCTGACACTCATTCAAGTTCAACTTCTCAGATACAGTTCAGATATGCTCCAGACACGGATGCCATTTTGATACTCATTCAAAATCTCAACTCTCAGATACAATTCAGATGCGCTCCAGACACGGATTCCATTCTGGCACTCATTCAAAACTAGCTTTCAGATATAGTTCAGATATGCTCCAGACATGGATGGCATTCTGATAATCATTCAAAATCAGCTCCCAGATACAGTTCAGATACGCTCCAGACACGGACGCCATTCTGATATTCATTCTTTCAGCTTACAAATTACAATACAAACAATCATTTTTGGATGCATCTTTAAGCCCATATCCTACAACTTTCTATCACCTTTCCAAATGGCATCTTTAAGCCCATTCCCTCAATCATCACATCACCGAGTGCAAATTTCTGGGCACTCTAGTGTCCAATCATCTTCCACCTTCGAGTCATGACTGGAAAAACATGCCAATCTAACTCTTCAGGCTTAAGAAGATTAAACAGTGGCAGCTGTTGTACCCCAAAATTTGCCATCTCACTTATCAAGAATTTTCTCACAAGATTTCCATGGGCTCAAGATTGCACTAGGGTTTGATCAGCTCAAGACACCTCCTTAGACACTGATGACCAAAATTAGGGTTTGAATTTTCACAAGTATTTTTGAACTATCAAAGCTTCATATGACTTTCATGGATCATTATGGACCCCTAAGATTAGTCATGTCAACTTTCAAGCCTTGGATCACACTTTTGATCAGTCAATTGAACAGTTGACCTAAAAATCAGCTATATTGGGGAAAAAGTCAATCATGGCCAATTTACAGTCAAACTTCATAATTTTTTATCCACGTCAACATTTTAAACCCATATGTATCATTTGATCAAGTTTGGACCACAATTCCTTAAGAAATTTGATCAAATCTCCAAAAGGGCAAAATGGTCAAAATTAGGGTTTTGACTGGGAAAGGGCAATTTCTGATTTTTGACCTAGAAAATGGTCAATTGGTTTAAGGCATGATCTCAAGAGTCCAATTTCATCATTTTTACCTAATGACATGATTCAAAACATTGCAAATCCATTGGATAGACAGATGAATTTTGCAGTCAACTGTATACTAAAAAGTCAAACTTTGACTTTTTGGTCAAATTCAAGTTCCAAAGATCATAATTCATAAAAACATGTCAAAATATGAAACTTATTCATCAAGAAATCAAAAAGTCAAGATTTCGTTTTGAAAAGTCAAAATTTCTAAACTTAGAAAATTTTCTAAGTGTCAATAATTTCTTATTTTTTTCATAACTTTGAGCAATTTTTTCATTAGGATGCAAGATGATTCAAAGGAAACTTCCAACATGAAAGTTGTAGATCTCCATGAAATCTACAACTTTTCTTCACACAACTTCTCCTAAAAGTGCATGGATCTCAAGTTATAATTTTATGAATACATGCTCATGAACTAAAAAAGACTTAGTGAAATTTTGCCCTAGTTAGGCAGATTTTTTACCTACCTTCATGGAAATTTTTCACATAGTTCCAAGGGGAATTTTCAAAAGCAATTCAAATATGAGTTGTATAGCACATTGCAAGCTTTCCAAAATGTCCCATAACTCCTTGAGATCATTCTTGAATAGGGAGAATCGAAGAGATGAAGTTGGTGTTTTGTCACTTGAATTATAGGTCATTTTCATGATGAACACAAATGCAATTTCAATGTTAGGCTGCATAATCTTTGCTTTGCAGGCCTCAAACTTGTTTTTCACTCCATAATTAATGGATTACACAAACTTTTGAGCTATAACCCAAGTGGTTTAAACTTTATCCAATTCACATTGCCATTTTGGGAAGAAAGTTAACAATACCATTCTTATGAAGCAAGCTTTTTACATAAAGTTCACATTGAGCCTGTAACTTGTTCCCTCTGATCACACTCCATCCACAAAGTCAGAAGAAAGCTTGTTTAAAGCATAACCACTCTATCTTAGCAAGTACACAAGGCATTGAAACTTGTTTTCTAAAAAAATCACATGTTATGCATAAACATGTAATTTCAAATTCTAATCAACAAGAAGTCTCTAAGCTTGTTGCTTATAAATAGAAGTACTATTTGTAAGCTAGGACACGAGCTTGAAGACCCTTAAACTCACTAAAACTCCCTCTAGCCATAAATTGTCTAAAAACACCATTGTTGTGCAAGTTCTGACTTTACATACCAAACTCCAAATCCCCTTGTGCATTCTTTGGCCTTTCACTTCCAAAAGCTTCTAAACATCAAATACAAACCATCCAAAGTCCATTTGCTCAACTGTAACACCTCCAACATCAAGTTCCATTTTCAAAAACAGGGGTCTGTAACTTGACTTCTCCGGAGCTCCTCATCCACTTTCAGCTCAAGCTAATCATTGCACTAGCTTCCTGGGACCTCAAGGAAGCTAACCCGATCCTTGCAACACTTTGAATCAAGCTCATTTGCATTTCACGATTTCCAGTTTTGAGATATTTTTCTTGAACTTCTATCTCATTACTTAGGCATTGTTAGGCTTCCATTTGTGAAGATAAAATGTAAACCTCATTGCCACGAAGCTGTACATATCCATAGTTTGCATTTACATGGCCTGAGCTTAGAGAATTTTAGAGTTGAAGTTTCTGAAATTTTTAGGGTTCAAATTAGGGCCAGAGAAACTCTCATTTATCTTTGACTTTTAGCTTTAGTTATTTACATGGTTAGATTTGTGAGGAAGAATGCAACAACTTTCATTTTGTCATCTTCCATTTTTGTTGAGAAATGAAGAAGTTACAGGTACACCGGCTGGAGGTTGAAGATGAAGTCATCAGGACTTGATTTGCCTCACATATTTATTGTTTTGTTTATATAAACAGATGTATAGCCACCCCAGTGGTAAAGCGCGCGCCTGTTAACCTATGGGACCTGGGTTCGAGCCCCAGCGATACCCATTTTGTGTTTTTACATATTTTTTGCATTTTCTGACCTTTTTTGCAGGGCGCCTGGGCCTTTGGGCTTTTTGTTGTTTTTTTTTACTAGCTAACCTCCCTGCCTGCTTATGCACCCCTGGCCCAATTTATTTTATTTTCTTATTTTCATTTTATTTGTTTTTCTTAAATATTTTTTTCACTTATATTAAAAATCATAAAAAATATAAAAAAATTTATCTTCATTTTAATTTAGTTTATTTTATTTTTTCTCACCAAAAAATATTTTTATTAACTATACTTTATTTATTTTTTACAAATCACCTTGTAAATTTAATTAAAACTAGATTAATATTTATTTTTCTTTTACACTTATTAAAATACATTATTTTTTATATAAAAAAGACTAAAAATATTTCATGATGCCATAAATGTTTCCAAGACAAAAATACCAAAAAAATACTTTTTTCTAAACTTATTTTCTTTTAATCCACTAAATAGAATTAGGGTTTTATTCAAAAATCTTTTCTTAATAAATTTAAACTTAATTAATTTTTTTCTTTAAATCAATTAGGTTAAAACAACTTCCCTCTTTCTCATAAAAAATCCAAACAAAAAGATCTATTTTCTTTGCATTTACATTCTTGCATATTTATTTTCGTACATTTATTTATTTCAATTATTGTATAAATTCAATATGGTTGTAATAGATTAATTAGACTTACATTCTTGCAATCCCCATTTTTAATTTGTACACCCCCTCTCCTAATGATGTAATAGCTTAGTATTTTTATTTTTCGCAATTTAAATGCTTTATATTCACATGCTAGTAATTAGGGTTTGTATGGAAAGAACAAAATCAATCAAATAGAAAACCCTAATTCAAGACAAAATCAAGCATGAAAACAATACACTTGCACACAAGCACCCTTTGGGTTATCCCACTTGGTTTCCTTATACAAAATGGCCATATTACGCGTGTAAGGTATCTTAGCAAAAATAAGCAAATCCAAGATCATAGTCCCTCGATGACGCTATCTAAGTTGCCTTACAAATGATCTTAGTCCCTCAAAAAGAATGCTAAGATACCTTGCAACATTGCTAATCATGGTTATACGATGACCCACACACGTCCTGTTTACATCCCAAGATATGGTTGCTTACCAAATCAATGGTAAGACAACAATGTCAAAGGAAAAGTAAATGAACAAGAAAGACATTTGAGTAGGTAGATTGCTCCTAATTACTTGCTCCATTTCAAAACAAACATCCTTGCTATTTTCAAAACAGTCATATACACTTTCAAACATCTTACAAAAATGAAAACATTTTCAAAAGATCAAACATCTTTGTATATGTTCTTACAAACAAGAATCATTACAAAGATTGCCTAAACAATGGCCTCTTTACAAAATACTTTCAAAAAACCACACAAAGCACAATTTTAAACAAAAGCAAGTGATCCAACAAGTAACTAAGAGCCCATGCAAAACCATGGATGTAAGGGGTTCTAATACCTTCCCTTTTTATAATCTACCCCCCGAACTCAAGAAACAATCTCAAAGGTCTTTCATGTGCTTTTTCACCTTTCCTTTTGGATAAAAGAAAAGTCGGTGGCGACTCTTGCTAACCGCAACATTTGCGATCAAACGCAAACCCTTAAGTCAGTTCTCCCACCGTATCACAATGGGGATGATATATTTGTTGTTGCTTTATGTTGTTGACTCATTGTGACGGGTATTATCTAAAAGCTATGAATTAGTCGTTATGCGTGTTGATGCTTTGTTGTAATAGTTGTTGTGTATAAGTTGTGAAGTGGTGATTTTATATGAACTGATTTTGATATATTAATTATCATACATTCAATTATATAGTTCTATATCTCACCCCTTTTGTTTTAATGTTTCCCTTTATTGGTAACGTGCAGGTAATCAAGAAGGATAGTTGTTACTTGTTAGTTCGAGTCGGTGTCGTCGCTCTGATACGTAGCACTCGGGGGATGAACGCGTGATGTTTAGTTATTGATCATTATTTCAGTCGCTGAATTTTTAAGTTGATTACATGAAATAATTGTTGTGTTGAGGTTGTTTTAGTTTAATAAAATATGTTAAGTGAATTGAAGTTGAGTATGCAGATTGTGTTGCTTATCAATAAAAAGTTGTTTGATTTTGAAGAATAAATCAGGTTGTTATCGGTTCATCCGAGTTAAGTGTTATGTATTTGTTTGTATGCAATTAAATGAAGTTTGATTTTAAGTTGTAAATATAGCATCCTATTTATTTTGAACTATGATTCTTAATATTATCCGCCGGGTAGAAATGGGGTGTTACATTAGTGGTATCAGAGCAGGTCGGTTCGTCCAACCAAGTTATCTAATGTTGTTTGTTCCTTAGTACGCGACAAGTGTGTGAAACACTCTCGGTGCTTGCTTGCTTTCCTAATCGCTTGTATGCAAGATTTGGTTTGAAGATAAGTTGGGGGAGAAGCTTTGCTTCTCAGATGTGTTTCGACTGTAAGATGTTAAGTTCAATATGTTGTTGACGGCGACAGTGCGAGTATTGTTGCAATTTTGTTGTTTCCCGAATCCGAAGATGACGGATTCAAGATTTTTTTGTTAATCAAGTTGGAGCGTCTTGAGGGAGGGTGATCAGACTTTGTTGATGTTTACTTCTCAGAGGATGAGGAGCGATGTAACGATTGTTGGTATACAAGTAGAGTGTAAATCCCTGATGTTTCTGAAGGTGATTTCTAAGTAACAAGGATAATTTTTAGAAGATGGAATTTTGAAGGTTGTGATGTTTTAGCGCTGCTGGTAGACTGTGAAGTTATCAGTTTGAGTATCCCTTGTATAAGGTGTTGATGTTTTAACGGTGATAGAGTGACAGATTGTTGTAGACCTTGCTATGGGATCCTTGTAAGTGATTATAAAGGTTGTTGAAGTTGTTGGAATGTTTTGAATCGCGAGTCAGAGTCGGAAATGTGAGGAGATGATTATGATTTCAAGGACAGTAAGTGATGGTACTAGTGCAAAGAAATTTTCTTATGTTGTTATCGTAAGATGTGTAATAGTATGTCGCTGCATGACGTCAGTGTTCACATTTTCAGATAACTTTGGAAATTCATATCTTGTGTTCCGAGTATCAGATTGGTGTTCCGTTTGAACCTATGAGGAGATAGAAATATATTATATCATATGAAAGTGTTTTCAAATATGGTTTATGCATTCCCATATAGAGGAAATCTGGAGTCGTTTACGGAACTAGAGACTTTTTGGGCATAAATGGTTATTATCGCAGTTGTTCGAGATGAGGTCAAGCATAATATTTTGTTGGAGATTAAGTTGAGAAATGAGATTTTCGGCATTGAAAAGAATAATCGTTCATCATTTCAAGTATGGGATGTTGCATGTGAAGAAATTTTTGGTAGGACTAAAGAAAATATTGGCGACTGCTCCGATATTAGTTTTTCCTAATCTGAGTGAGTCATTTGTAGTGTATTATGAATGCGCCTAAGATGGGATTTAGTGGTGTTTATGTTGAAAGAGTATGATTTAGGTTTGAATTATCATCCAAGGTAAAGCTAATGTTTTGGCTGATGCTTTAAGTCGAAAGACTTTACATATGTCGACAATGATGGTTAAAGAATTGGAGTTAATTGAACAATTCATAGATATGAGCTTAGTTTGCGAAGTGACACCGAAGAGTGTTATGTTAGGGATGTTGAAGATTAACAATAATTTTCTAGACAGTATCAAAGAAGCTCAGAAGTAAGATGTGCAAGGTTTATTGAGATTCCGTAATCGAATTTGTATTTTTGATAATGCGGAGATGAAGAAAGTAATTCTTGAGTTAGAGAATGATTAACCTTCGAGTAAGGCTGAGTGAGTGTAATATGGACCATGTGATATGTTGAGCATTGGTGTCTCATCGACAAAATCGAATGAGAGGGAAATTGTGGGAGTATTTGTAAACCTCATTGGAAATTATTGAATTGTGGTGCTTTAGGTGACTTGAGTACAAGTTCTAAAGGAACACTATTATAGTTTAGTAATTATGGTTTATACTCCATTATGGTTGTCGGCTATCTATTGACAAATTGAGAAACTGATCACCCTTAATCTCTTGTTGATAGTAGACGAGATCGTGTTGGATGATATAGATTTATTGTGCTATCTTAATGGTGTATAAAGTGATGGATGTTATATCATGAGGTAGTCGCTCACCAATTTGTGTGAAGAGTGGCTAAGAAAGAGTTAAGACGTATTGAACAATTCAGAGTAGCGGGTTTATATGCGATCTAACGTTGCAAAGTGAAAGATTGAGAATATCAAGTGAACAATGGTTTTATGGTGGATGTTGAGTAAAGTATGAAACTAGATTGAAACTTGTAAACCATATATTTGAGAAAATTTTAACGAGGACTGTGACTTAAGATGGATTATCAGAGTTGCGCAGCTGAAGCGTATATGGCGTAGTTTCTATGAGTATATGATTTTACATGGTTGATTTAGTAGATTGTTGATGTAGGGATGATGTACCAAGATGATGTGATATCTCGAAGATATTTGCTGATCCTATAAGGAAATTATTGTGGTTGTTAGTTGATGGTGAGTTGTGCGTATAGTTGTTAAGTGGTGTTGTTAAGTTGAAATTATAATGATTTTGTTCCCGTTGTCATGATGTTGTTGTTGATTACCATAAGTAAGGAATAGTATTTTCATAATATGACGAAGTTGATTATGTTGGCTATGTTGATGTCACTATAAGAGTGATACGACGATATGAATAAGGTTGATGATATTTTGTTGAAGTGATTGATAAGTTGTTAGTGGTTATGTCATGGAGATGTTGAATGATTAGCATGTGTGGATTTCAATTATATCATGTTGAGCATTATTATGTCGAGAAAGTAGTGTTTGAAGTGTTGCCAAACGCGACTTGGAAATCAACGCGTTAGAGGTGAAACTCGTACTAAGAGTGGTTGTATCGAATAGATTTTCGAGGATGAAAATATTCTATGTGAGGGAGAGTTGTAACGCCTGTTAATTTAATTAATTATTTAATTAAATTAATTATGAATTAATGATTGAAATGTTGTTGAAATTGTTGAAATTGTGAAATATCCAGAAATATTGATTTAAGTTGCTAAGTTGTTATTTGGTTGATATTTAATTGATTGGTTGACTAATACTAGTAATAATATTAATATAGATATTAGAATAATATGAGGTTATTTGTTGGGCTCATTATTTGGTTGTATATGGTAAAGGTGGGAGTGTGAAAGTTAGGCCCAATAATAATATTAGTAATTTTAAGGTTAAACTATTTATAAGGAGAATTAGGTTAATTGAACAAGTCTTGGAGAATTTTGTGGGAACGTGAGAAGTTGCAAGGTTACAGAGAAGAGGCAAAGGTTGGAAGCTATGGTAAAGTGAGGTTTAACCGGTAGAATAGAGTGGTCTCCAATCTAAGGTAAGGGTTGGGTTCTTGCTCTATAACTGGGTATATGATAAATGATATGTGGGGTTGGTTATATCAAATTATCGTGTGTGATTTTGTGTGAAAAGTTGTTGTTTTGTTGCTACTGCAATGTTGTGTTTCCTGATAAATTGCACAAATTCAATTGATGACTCTATTTTTGGAGAATTATTATATGTTAATGTTGGTGTAATTATGGTATTATTATAATTATATATTGTGTTGGTTGGATTGAAATACCGCTAATTGAAGGAATAAGGAGGAACACAGAAAATTGCAGAAAACTGTGTTGAAGAAGGTGTGATGGGGCACACACTTGACGGGCGCCACGGAAAGCCTGTGCCGAGCGGCACAGGTAATAGGAAGGACCCTGCCGATCAGCAGGGATGATGGCAAGATGGGTGTCGATCGGCAGCATGGTATGAAGGGGGTGACGACCGCCAGACATATATATATATATATATATATATATATATATATATATATATATATATATATATATATATATATATATATATATATATATATATATATATATATATATATATATATATATATATATATATATATATATTACTTAAGTGAACATTACACTAGTGTATTAATAATGAGTAGTACCATTGCCGGATTAATATTAGTAGGACCGTGGTTTAAACAAGTGTAAGAGAATTGAGTAGGTGCGGTATCTTATTTTATTAATAAGTTAAATATAACTAGTAAAATAATTTAGTATGAAATTGGATTAAAGAAGTTGCAGGAATAAATTGTAATGCTTTAGTCAAATGAATAGCAGGATGTATATGTATGAGTAGCAGAAATAATAGTGTATGGACTAATTTAGCTGAGAATTGTTAGGAAGTATCAGTAGATGTAGAAATTGCAAACTATCATATAGAAAGTATAACAGAGAATTGCAGTAACAGGAAGAATAGTTTAAATTGGTTTTGGTTTATAACTAATAATTGTCACTGACAGGAGGTTGTAGTAATAGAAGTTGTAGATAGAAAACAAATAGTTTTGGAAGAGACCAATAATAGAAGTAAGCTAAATAACAGAGGTAGCGTAATGTAGTAAAATAAATTGATTAGTAGCAGTATAAATAAATAGTAGTAATGACAGTATATAAAACATTACCGATTAGCTGAATTTGTAGATTTATGCGGTAAAAAGTAGTCAACCAGAATTAGTTGAAATTGTCGGAGTAAGTCGTATATACATATAGGTATTTTTAGTTGGTTTGTTTTTTTAAAATTACACAGAATGTTTGTAAAATATTACGGTTGAGACGGTGGATTGTATAAGTTGTTGTAAGGTAGAGACTAGGATGTGAATTAGTAACAGAAGGTTATTAGTAATAAAATAACAGTGGAGAATTAATTAATTAGAGGGATTTAGTCGATTTTTCCGAATAATTATACGGGATAATTGTTGTATATTTTAGTCAACACGGTGTGTTAAATACCTTGCTGAAAGTATGAATTTTAGGTGGTATCAAATTGTTAGGCTTATGGCCAATGTTGTTTTCTTGTTGATGTTGTTGTCACATTACTATTGTTGAGATGATATTGTTGTTGTGACGTACTAAGTTGTAGGCTTATGTCAATGTTGTGTTAATTATTGTTATGTTGCCTCTATTTATTGGCAATATAAAGTTGTAGGCCTATGGCCAATGTTGATTCGTTGATTAGTTGTTGCTGAGTTGTTGTTATTATTAAGTTGTTGAATTACCTCTACTTACTGGTAATAATGGTGATGTAGGCTTATGCCTTACGATGAATGGTGATTGCTGTGAGTATGTGATGGTGCATTCATTGAGTCACATACATTTGCATACTCTGTGATGGCCTGGATTGGAAAACTGCAAAGAAGGCTTATGGCTTGTTGATGCCTCTATTAATTAGCAATTTTTAAGATGGGAGTTCTGATCCATTTTTAAGATGTGAGTTTTGCTCCATTTTTAAGTTGGGAGTTCTGCTCCAATGGTACCACATGCATGTGCATTGTAATTGAGTCGCGTCTGATGTTGCATCTTGAGTTGTGGTGATGATATATTTGTTGTTGCTTTATGTTGTTGAATCTTTGTGATGGGTATTATCTAAAACCTGTGAATTAGTCGTTATGTCACGTTGATGCTTTATTGTAATAGTTGTTGTGTATAATTTGTGAAGTGGTGATTTTACATGAAGTGATCCTGATATATTAATTATCATACATTCAATTATATATTTTTATATCTCACCCCTTCTGTTTGAATGTTTCCCTCTGTTGGTAACGTGCAGGTAATCAAGAAGGATAGTTATTACCTCGTTAGTTCGAGTCGGTGTCTTCGCTCTGATACATAGCACTCGGGGGGATGAACGCTTGATGTTTAGTTGTCGATCATTATTGCAGTCGCTGAATTTTTAAGTTGATTACATGAAATAATTGTTATCTTGAGGCTGTTTTAGTTGAATAAAAGATGTTAAGTGAATTGAAGTTGAGTATGTATATTCTGCTGCTTATCAATAAAAAAATTTTTGATTTTGAAGAATAAATCAGGGTGTTATCGGTTCATCTGAGTTAAGTGTTATGTATCTGTTTGTATGCAATTAAATAAAGTTTGATTTTAAGTTGTAAATATAGCATCCTATTTATGTTGAACTTTGATTCTTAATATTATCCGCCGGGTAGAAATGGGGTGTTACATGTAACGTGACCTGGTTCACGGTTTAAGAAACAAAGGATAAGGATCAAAGTTTATTTGTATCCAATCTATTCTCCATGATGTTCTCCAGTCCTATACTCAGTTAATTGTACGTTTGGATTCTATTTGAATCTGGAATGATATTTCAGTGATGGTTCGGATGCTGAAAGTTTATTTTAGAAGACAGACATTTTTGTAACATTTTTCTGTTGTAGAGGATTTGAACGACCTCTTTTATTGTCCCTAATTTTTTTCCTGGCCGTTTTTGTTTTGAGACTACAGTTAGCGGGATGCCCCAGTTTTTCTTTAGTCTCCTTCATAGGTTTCGATTCAGCAGGCTTTTCTTTTGAGAGATAATGACTACCTATTTTACAGGAAAACATCACCGTTGTTGCACCCCAAAATTTGCCCTCTCATATTTCCCAAGACATGGCAAGAAAAATCTCCAAGTTGCTCAAGATTGCTCAAGTTTTGGACAGTCAAGTCATCTCCTAATGTAGTCAATCCCAAATTAGGGTTTTGTGTTGCATCAAGGTCCTTGCATCCAAATGACCTCAAGGTCTCCCCAATGTACTAATATGTTCTCAAGTTCATCCATGTAAAATTTCAAGCCTTGCAGAGGAAGTTTGCTCAGTCAATTGCTCAAAGGGTCCAAAAATTGACTGTGCTAGGGTAAAAGTCAACTGTGACCTACAAATAGTCAAACTTCAAGCTTTTTTTGTCAACATTCTCATTTTGAAGTATATTTCATCATTTGATCAAGGGTTGATCATGATTCATCAAGGATTGCTCAAAATTCATCAAGACTCAAAAGTTGTTAAATTAGGGTTTTGTAGGAAAAGTCAACTCAACTTTGACCAAGCATAACTTCCTCATATTTTATGAGAAATGACCCATCCAAATCTAATTTTGAAGAGGATGAAATTTCCTACAATCCATCTTCACACCCCAAGATCAAGAAATGCACTCACAAAAGTTACAAATTTGGACATTATAGGTCATTTTTGAAAATCAATAAAAACACCATTTTTGCCAAAGCTTATAACTTGAGCATGGAATATAAAAATAATATGAGACCAAAAGGGTTGGTTATAGGACATCTCAAGCTTTCTAAAAAGCCCAAGAACACTTCCAAAAGTTCAGAATTGAAGAAGTTATGCATTGTTGAAGTTGGGCATTTTTGCAAAATGGCCAAAAGTCAACTATCCCAAAAACATCAAATTTTGTCAAATGGGCCCATTCTTTTCCACTTGATTTGATCTTGTCACACTACACACGTGTCCTAGCCTCAGCCTTGAGTCTATTTGTCAATTTTTCTATTTTATTTGATTTTTATTTGAATTATTTCATTTTTAATCAATTTAAATCAAATAAAATCACAAAACTTGATTACATGAGATCTTTTTCTATTTTCAGGACCTAATCATCATCAATGACATGATCAAACTCGTATCAAACATTCCATGTGCAAAAAGATTAGATTTTTGGCAAAATTGGAAAGTTATCAATGGTGAATCAAATCAAATCTCCAAGCATTGATGTACAAGGATTCAGCTCACAATTGTTGACCTAATACATTTCAGTACACATATACAATGCAAAGGACACGAATTTAAGGGCTATAGGCTGAAGAATCATCAAAAGTAAACTTGAAAAAATTGCCAAAAAGTGTGAAATTGAAATCGTGCATAGAGGCCAATTCAGAAGAAAAACTCCACACTAATCCATTGTTGGGCAATCCTTGAAGCAGAACCAGCCCATAATCAACCCCCATACGCGCCCTAAAGCTCTGTAAGTCTCTCAAAAAACCGCTTTTCACTTAAAATCGCAACTCCATATTCTTGCACTTTTTGACAAATCTTTGGTATATTCATGATGCTCATTCAATTTCGGTACTTTTGGCATTATTTAATTGCGTTTATATGAACCATAGCCCTGTAAGCGAACCTAGGGTTTCGTAGATTGCTTTTTTTGGTATTCTATTTACAGGCAAAATTGGAGCCATTGATGGGCATGGATGTAACCAGGGGAGGAAGACGAGCATGACCATGGTCCTAGAATTGATTTTCATGGCCTAGAATAGAATTTAGAACGCACATGCAAATTTAGTTGCGGATATAAATCCACAGGTAAATATACAGGGATGAACGAGGGAGACGAAGACGTGCCCCCCTCTCATTGGTTGATTCAAATACTTCGCGCTTTATTTTTTATATTTTCTGGCATTTAATTGTTTTCCCATATTATTATTAGTTTCCAATACTATAACAGATGAAGCGTAGTGGTGCAGTGGCAAGGGCGTGTGTTCAATGACTTACAGGACCTGGGTTCGAATCCCAGGTCCCCCATATGCATATTATTATTTTTCTTCAGGTGTTTCAGCGTGTTTCAGGAATTGTGGCGTACCATGGTCCTCAAATCTCAAAGCGCCAGATGGCCCTCAGGCCAGATCTGGTGACCCGGATGTGATGTTCACCATATGCCCTAGTCAACGTGCCACAGGGAATCAGGAAAAGTCCACCAGGCCAGCATGCAAATGGGCCTTGAATTTTCCATTCTCACCCTCCTTTCAGGCCCATAACCTCCTAAACTCTTTCTTTATTTTTATTATTTCTTTTATTTGTTTATTTATTATTTTTATTATTTAACTAACCAATCAAAACTTTTTTTAATAAAATAAAAAACCTAAAATATTTTCTTTATTAAAATTAAATTTCAGTATTTTTATTTTTATTAACCAAATCAATTAATTAATTTAGTTTTAATTAGGAATAACTTTAATATTTTTGCAATAATTAAAATTAACTTAGATAATTAGGTTTTATTAACATTGATCAAATTATTTTTATTTCTTTAAATATCAAAAATCCAAAAATATCATTTTTATTAATTAATTAATTTGTTTATTAATTTAGTAATTAACTTAGTTTAATTTCCTTTTAATTCAAAAATAACAAAAAAAAACCTTTCTTTAATAATTAAAGGGTCAAAACCCTAGAATGTGCCCGATTTAATTTCTCGCACGCGATCCATATTTATTTCAATATTGTATTTGTTTCCCGGAATGTAATAGTTTAATTAGGACTTTACATATTTTTACCGCTTTATTTATTTCCCGCATTTTAATTTCAAGGGTTGCTTTTGGCGATGTAAATACCCGACGCCTTGTAATAGTTAGTTTAAATTCCGCAATTTAATTTCCGCAACTTATAAACTGTTAGATGTTTGGTAATAGGGAATGCATGACAAGATCAAATGTTTAAACCTAAAATCAACATAGATAACCATTGACATGTACAAAGATAAAATTAACTGAAACAACACACTCGCACATGCGCACTCTTAGGGTACACCTCACTCGGTTGCCTTCGAACGCGGTCATTGAGTATAGGAAGTTTTAGAGTTCGCCCTCTTGTCCAAAGATCATAGTTGCCTCGAAATGGTTGCCTCGAAAAAATGATCTAAGACATTAGGGTTACCGCTAAGGCGTCTTAACATTGCTTTAGTGACCGCACGTCCCTTAATCGAATTGACCCTTAAAACTCCAATGACGATGCTACCTACTCATCAATAGTGAGACAGCATTGCCTAAAGGATATTAGCACAGATTGATTCCTTTTTCAAGTAGGTAGATGGTTCTTAAGTACTTGCTCTTTCCAAACAAAACAAATTTTCACACTTACACTCCTTTTCAAACAAAAAACTCTTTTCAAACCCACAAACACAAAGAAAAGAAAATTTTGAAAACACTTTGAGCAAGTACCTAAGAGCCCGTGGATAACCACGGATAGAAAGGGTGCTAACACCTTCCCTTTCTATAATCTATCCCCCGGACCCGAGAAACATCTCGAAAAAGGAATTTTTCTGTGCTTTTTTCCTTTCCTTGTTGGATAAAATAAAAGACTGTGGCGACTCTTGCTTACCGCGACATTTTGCGAAAACAAATGCAAAACGCGAACCAGCATTCTAAAAACAATTAGTTCTCTCCCACCGTATCGCCGGAACTGGCAACTCTGCTGGGGACGCTTAATAAGTGGGGTGTACCTTAGGAATAGTTCATAATGTTTTCAATTGCTTGACTTGTATCCTTTATATTTGTGGGCTTGTATCGGAGTTACTATAGATCCTAACCCGGATCTGGGTGATACCTTTTAGGTAAGTAGCAATAAACTATGAGGGAACTGTACGGCATAGACTGATACGGTTGAAGCAGTAGCTACGTTGGTGTGGCACTTTAGATTATACTGATATCCCTTGTGTTGGAACGAGGAGAATATGGGTCATCTAAGGGGTCATTAAGCACCAACTGACCTTAGAACCTTTAAATTGACCAACTTGGCCATAGAACAGTAGCAGTATGCTACACTCATTGAGACTAAACTCTCGCGATGATTCCGGCCACAAGAAAAGGTTGCTAAACTGGAATTATGACCGATCGTGGGTAGTCACTGATATTGAGATCCTCTAGAACCCGGTTACTATTTTTAGGACAGGTTTAAACCAACTAAACTGAAAGAGGGTAGTACCTAAGCTCCTTGCCAGCCTGAACTCTAAGGGCTCTTTGTGTGACTTGTGTGCCTTTACCATGTTTTCCATTTGTGGATACTTGTGATGTGCTTTCTATCATGACATCATAACATTGCATACATCTTGCATTGGACTAACCTATTTCAAAGACAGGAGGGATTCATTTTTGTTCTGTTTTGTAGGTCATGATGCCCATGCATAGGAATACCATTCGGATCAACTTTGTTCAGGTTCCCACTATGCTTAAAGAATTGATTGCAAAGATGCCTGATACTACCTCCTTCATCAGAAGACATGGGTATCTTCTCAGTTTGGTTACCTCCAAATTGGACGAGCAGATGATGAGTGTTTTGGTCCAATTCTATGATCCGCTGTACCATTGCTTTACTTTTCAGGACTACCAGTTGGTTCCCACCTTAGAAGAGTTCTCTGATCTGCTCGGTATCTCTATTCTGGAGCAGACCCCGTTTACTGGTTGGGAGAAGATTCTTAGTCCCGAAGAGATTGCTTCAGCCCTTCATATGACAAAGGATGAGGTAATGGCTAATTGGGAGACTAGGAGTGGAGAAAAGGGCTTTTTGACTAAGTTCTTGGTTGGTAAGGCTAATTATTTCTGGGATAGTCTAGACTTCAAGGCATTCGAAGATATTCTGGCCTTTCTGATATATGGCTTGGTATTGTTTCCGAATCCTGACTCCTTTGTTGATGTGAATGCGGTGAAAATCTTCATCTCTCGTAATCCTGTACCCACTCTCTTGGGTGACATTCTTCATCAGATTTATGCCCATACTGCCCGAAAGTGGGGAACCTTGATGTGTTGTGCTCCATTATTGGCGAGGTGGTTTATTTCGCACCTCCCCAAATCAGTGTTGAAGAAGAAAGAAGGCATGGGTTGGGCCTATAGGGTTATGTCTCTCTCTCATAATGACATTATCTGGACTATCAAGGGTATGGACGAGGTGGCTATTATTGATCATTGTGGGGAGTACCCCAATGTTCCACTGATAGGAACCCATGGAGGAATTTCTTATAATCAATGCTTGGCCTTACGTCAGTTTGGGAGAGCCAGAAGAGAAGAACCTCATGAGCTGCTAATGCCTAGTATCATCTTTGATTTTTAAGGGGATAGCGACGAGCAACGCCGCAGATTCGTAAGGGCTTGGGATAGAGTTCACAGATCTGATCCACACGAGCTAGGCCCAAAGACTTCACTTCCAATGGAGCCCTATCTCAGATGGGTTCGTATCCGCGCCCAAAAGCTGGGTATGCCATATGAAGTCGTCCTGCCTATCATTGTTGAGGTTGCTAATGAAGAGGGGGTTCTTCCTACCATCTTCCACCCTTACATGCCCACTGACATTGGGGCACTGAAAAGGTCTTGGATGTAGCTGAGAGAAGAACGAGATGCTTACCGGGAAAAGTTAAAAGAGCAAGAGCGGAAGATCCAGAAGTTGACTAGGCAGCTGGAGAACGAGTGAATTTTCAATGACTATGTCCGCACCGACAAGAAGAGACCATGGGAGCACTGATTGTCCTTTGTTTATTTCCTTTCCAGTTTTCATTTACTTTTCTGTATTTCCATTCTTTTAACGCCTTAAGGGCATCTGTTGAACAATTTGAATTTGAAAGTTTATCTAATAAGAGTGTGTTTCATTTCTTGTTTACAAATTTGAATCTCTCGATTGTCTTTGAAATCATATCATACGCATTTCATCCCATGCACTTCATAACAGGTACCCATTACAGGTCTCTTATCTTCTTTGTTGTTTATTTCAGCACTCATCATGTCTGCTGAACCATCAACTGAGCAAGCGATCAAGGCCCTACAGGCTCAAAATGCCCAATTCCAAGAGTTGTTCATGAATCTAGCTAAGGGTCAGCAAGATCTGAAGACCCTGATTCTGAAAGAAAAGAAGAAGAAGAAGAAGAAGAGGAAAGTCCTGTTTAACACAAGTCACAGGTTTGGAAACAGGCTACGGGATGAAGTTGATTTGACCACCTCATCTGGAGGGAAAGATAGTCAGAAGAAAGGAGGGCTTCTAGCCCTGTGGTCTCAAACAACGAGACGGACTTCGAAGAAGACCAGTATCCTCCTGCTGAGGATAGATATAAACAACTGGAAGACCGGTTGAGTGCGATGGAAGTTCAGAAAGTGCCTGGTCTGGACTTTGGTGATCTGGGTCTATCATCTGGGGTGGTAATTCCCCACAAGTTCAAGGCACCAGCCTTTGCTAACTATGACAGAGTTTCTTGTCCGAAGCTGCACCTCCGGTCATATGTAAGGAATATTCAGCCGTGCACCGCTGATAAGAACCTATGGATCCACTTCTTTCAAGACAGTCTCTCAGGGACTCAACTTGAATGGTTTTACCAGTTGGACGGAGCCAGTATCCGCAGTTGGGAAGATTTGGCTACTGCTTTCTACAGGAAGTACCAATACAACTCTGACCTCGCTCCCACGCGTACCCAACTCCAGGGTATGTCAATGGGAATGGGTGAAGGATTCAAAGATTATGCTCAGAAGTGGAGGGACATCGCCGGAAGAGTGCAACCACCCTTGGCTAATCGGGAGCTTGTGGATATGTTTCTGGGGACCTTGTCTGGTCCATTTTTCAACCATCTGATTGGAAGCTCTTTGTCTGGGTTTACAGAGCTAATTATGACCGGTGAGAGGATTGAAGCTGGTATTAAGGCTGGTAATATACAAAAGGGTGCTTCATCAAGCACCGAGAAAAAGCCGTTTAAGAAAGAGTCCAGTGTTGTCTACGGTTCGAAAAGCCAGAATAGACCTGAGCGCTGCTAAGCTGTTAATGCAGTTGTTATTTCAAGACCTGCTGGTACTCCTCAGCACAATAATCAGTCAAAGGACGAGAGACCTCGAAGGCAATTCACCCGTCTCAGCATGACTTTGTCTCAGATTCTGCCACAGTTGCTGAAAACCAATCTGGTGATTCCAAGGGAAGCCCCAAAGAATCCAAATACGACATCACCAAAGTATAACCCTAATGCCCACTGTGCTTTTCACTCTGATATCCCGGGGCATAATACAGATGATTGTTGGTCTTTGAAGAACAAAGTACAAGACCTGATTGATGCTAAGGAGATCGAGTTCGGAGCACCAGAAAAGCCCAAACAAGATGCAGGGGTGAATGCTATCGGGGACGACGATGATGAAGAGTTTGACATTGACAGTTGGATCTATCCTACTACCGATGGTGGATTAACCAACTGGACAGCGAAGGATTCTATGCCCGTTTCTGTTATCACCCAGTAATGAAACTTTTTGTTTTGAATATGTAATAGACAATGTTTTAATTTCTATGGCCCGGTGTCTTACCCGGGGCACTATGGCTTCATTTGTGAGGGCTTTATGTGTGTCATTTTCATATATCATTAATAAAAGCATTGGACATTTCTTGCATTTCAAATTTTGCACTCCTTGTTTTTCTTTTATTATATATTGCAAAACATCTATTTTACACACACTCACATACACAGGTCTACATCCACTCTGGATCTCACTGGTAACGACTCTGCTACTGCCAGTTATGACTTCGAAAATCCGATCAACTTAGCCGAAGACGAAGGTGAAGATGATTGCGAAGTGCCTGGTGAACTTGCAGGATTGTTACTCCAAGAGGAGAGGGCTATACAGCCACACGAAGAGCCGGTGGAATCAGTAAATCTGGGTACAGAGATAGACAAAAAATAAGTCAAGATTGGTGCAAATCTGGAGCTTAGTGTGAAGCAACGGTTGATTCAGATGCTGCGTGACTACGTTGAGATCTTTGCCTGGTCTTACGAAGATATGCCTGGGTTGGATACCTACCTTGTGGTTCACCGCCTGCCTACCAAGGAAGACTGTCCTCCAGTGAAACAGAAGGTCCGCCGCATGCGCCCAGAGATGTCTGAGAAGATCAAGGCTGAAGTTATGAAACCGTTTAACGCTGGTTTTCTAGCAGTTACTTCTTACCCTCAGTGGGTGGCCAATGTGGTTCCTGTGCCGAAGAAGGATGGTAAGGTTCGAATGTGTGTTGACTACAGGGATCTGAACAGGGCAAGCCCCAAGGATGATTTCCCTCTACCTCATATCGACGTTCTGGTTGACAACACCGCTCAGCACAGGATATTCTCCTTTATGGATGGTTTCTCCGGTTATAATCAGATCAAAATGGCTCTCGAAGACATGGAGAAGACAACCTTTGTTACTCAGTGGGGTACCTTTTGCTACAAGGTCATGCCTTTTGGATTGAAGAATGTTGGGGCAACGTATCAGCGTGCCATGGTTGTTTTGTTTCATGACATGATCCACCATGAGATTGAGGTATACGTCGATGATATGATTGCAAGGTCCCAAACTGAGGAGGAACACCTTGACCATCTGCAGAAGCTGTTTGACAGGTTGAAGTTGTACAAGCTGAGGTTAAACCCGAACAAGTGCACCTTCGGGGTGAGATCTGGAAAGCTGCTAGGTTTCGTCGTAAGCGACAAAGGTATTCAAGTGGATCCTGCAAAAGTGAAGGCTGTACAGGAGATGCCAGCTTCCAGAATAAAAAAAGAAGTCAGAGGCTTCCTGGGACGACTAAACTACATTGCCCGATTCATTTCGCACTTGACTGCTACTTGTGAGCCAATCTTCAAGCTATTGAAGAAAGATCAAGTGGTACGTTGGAACGATGAATTCCAGGCCGCTTTCGAAAGGATCAAAGAGTATCTCCAAGAGCCACCTATTCTAATGCCTCCAGTTGAAGGGAGACCTCTGATCTTATACTTGACAGTACTCGACAACTCAATGGGGTGTGTGTTGGGTCAACATGACGAGTCTGGCCGAAAAGAGCATGCTATTTATTACCTTAGCAAAAAGTTTACCGACTGCGAGACCCGATACTCGTTGCTCGAGAAAACTTGTTGCACTTTGGCATGGGCTGCTCGCCAGCTGAGACAGTATATGTTGACTCACACTACTCTGTTGATATCAAAGATGGATCCAATCAAGTATATCTTTGAGAAGTCTGCTTTGTTCGGAAGAATAGCAAGATGGCAGATGATCTTGACTGAGTATGACATCCAGTATACGACCCAAAAGGCAATCAAAGGAAGTGTGTTGGCAGACCATTTGGCACATCAGGCAGTGGATGATTACCAGTCTATGAACTTCGAGTTCCCGGACGAGAATATCTTTATAGTGACTGATTGTGAGACACCTGGACCGGATGAAGGACCTGAGGAAGGATCCCGATGGTCTATGTACTTTGACGGAGCTTCGAACGCTTTGGGTAATGGCATTGGCGCCGTGATCATATCTCCTAAAGGCTCTCATACTCCGTTCACTGCCTGATTATGTTTTAACTGCACCAACAACATGGCGGAGTATGAAGCGTGCATCATGGGTCTTCGAGCAGCAATTGACCTAAGGATTAAGTTTCTGAGTGTCTTCGGGGATTCCGCTCTCGTGATCAGTCATATCAAAGGCGAGTGGGATACGAAACACCCAAATCTTATTCCTTACAAGGAGTATGTGTTGACGTTGCTTCCGCATTTCGAGGAGATAACCTTTGAGCACTTCCCTAGAGAGGAGAATCAGTTGGCGGACGCGCTAGCTACGATGTCTTCTATGTTCAAGGTCAATTGGGACAACGAAGCTCCCCGAATTATTATTGAAAGATTGGACGAACCTGCACATTGCTGCGATATTGAGACTGAGGAGGTAACAAAAAAGCCCTGGTTTCACGAAGTAAAAAGGTATCTTGAGACTCAGGAGTACCCCGAGGGTGCATCTGTTAATGACAAGAAGTTTCTGAGAAGGTTCGCGGCGAAGTTCTTCATCATCAATGGCATTCTTTACAAGCGTAACCATGATTCGACCTTACTATGTTGTGGGGATAAGAATGAAGCAGAAAGGATCATGGCAGATTTACATGAAGGTACTTTCAGAACTCATTCCAGTGGACACACCATGGAAAAGAAGATCCTACGGGCAGGATATTATTGGTTCACAATGGAAGCCAAATGTTATCAGCATTCTCGGACATGTCACAAGTGTCAAGTCTATGCTGATAAGGTGCACATACCTCTAGTTCCTTCGAATGTCTTAACAGCACCTTGGCCTTTTGCAATGTGGGGCATTGATATGATCGGCGAGATCAGACCTACGGCATCCAATGGACACCATTTCATCTTAGTAGAAATTGATTACTTTACGAAGTGGGTTGAAGCAGCTTCCTTTGCTATCGTAACCTAGAACATCGTGGCAGGTTCATTCGGCATAATCTGATTTGTCGATATGTGTGATCGGTGGAAATAGAACTTACTGTTTTTAAGCTGGTTCGTGAAATGTCGCGGTAAGCAAGAGTCACCACCGTCTTTTATGTTCTCCAACATGGAAAGGACAAAAGCACAGCAAAATTCCTTATTCGAGAATGTTTCTCGGTTCGGGAGGTAGATTTATAGAAAGGGAAGGTGTTAGCACCCTTTCTATCCGTGGTTATCCACGAGCTCTTAGGTACTTGCTCTTATGTTTTCAAAATTTGTTTGCTTTTCAAATGTGTGTGGGTTTTGAAAAAGTTTCGTTTGAAAAATTTCTAAGTAACTCTTGTATCAGTCCTCAAGAGTGTATGAAAAATTTGTTTGAAAACTTTTGAAAGTGTCAGTGTGAAAAGTTATTTTTATTTGTTTTGAAAGAGCAAGTACCCAGGAGAAATCTACCTACTCTAAGGAATTAGGCTGTGTAAGAGTCCTTTAGATAGTGCTATCCCACCATTGAGAGGTAGGTAGCACCATCGTTGGAGTTATCCGGGTCAATTCAATTATTAGGGACAATGTGGTCACCGAAGCAATAGTAGGACGCCTTAGCGGTAACCCTAATGTCCTAGATCCTTTTTATCCGAGGCAACCGTTTCGAGGCAACTGGATCTTTAGACATAAGGGCGACCTCTAAGACACCCTATACTTGATGACCACGTCGAGGCAACCAGTGAGGCGTACCCTAGGAGTGGCATGTGCATGTGTGTTGTTTCAGTTTATATTTATCTTTGATCATGCATTTGAGAGCTACGAGTTGATTTTAATTTATCATACAAATCTTTCATGCATTTTTAACAGTTAAGAGTACGGAAAATAAATTGCGGAAATATGAATCTATGCTATTACAAGGCGCGGGTCTATACATCGCCAAAAGCAAAAACCCATTTTGAAATAAATGCGGAAAATAAAAGAAAGCAATAAAATCCTAATTAACTATTACACCCTTGGAAACAGTTACATAAATGATTAAAAACAATGATAAAGCGCGAAAGAAAGTAAATTGGAACGTCCTTAGGGTTTTGACCCTTTTGAGAAAAGAATTGAGTTTGTCCTTTTTGCAATTAATCAAAATTAAAACTAATTACTAATTAATTAATTTATTAAAAGAAAAAATGTTTTTGTATTTTTATGTTTTTAATGAAATAAGATAAAAAGAGGAAATTAAAAGTGTCAAAAGAAAAAAACCTAAGTCTAAATAATTTTATTTATTGTAAAAAGAAAATTAAAATTTAAACCTAATTAAACTAAATTAATTTAAGTTAGTATTTATTTACAAAATAATTAAACCTAAGTGAAATTAATAAAAATAAAATATTTACATTTTTTAGTTTTTATAAATTTATTATGAAAATGTTAATTAATTTAATGGTTAGTAATTAAAAAAAACAATAAAATAAATAAAGCAAATGAAAGAGAGAAAATAAAATAAAAAAGAAATGCAAACCCAAAGGGGGGGGGGCAGAATTGAGGGTGTATTGGCAATCTGAGCCCATTAAGAATAAGCCTTGTTGACTTTTAGAATCAGCTATGCGCATGGTTGACTGAGGAACACCATGATCCTCCATCTCTGGCCTTGGGATGCACCTGGGTGGCCACTTGGCGTTTGGATGAGTAAGGCGCATGATGGGCCTATTCTTTGAAGCCTGCACACAATTATGTGAAGAAAAACAACATGGAAATTATGGGGGACCTGGGATTCGATCCCAGGTCCCAAGGGACAATGCCTGTACGCCTTAGCCAGCTGAGCTGCATGTTTCATTTGATATAATAATAGGCAGTTAGCATTATATGTAACAAAAGCAATATTCCTGGAAATAAAAAAAACACGCGCATTTTAATTTGAATAGGCCAGTGATGTGAAGACACATCATCCTCTTCTCCAATAGCCCCTGTGTTTCTTTCCTGCGGATTTTGGTTCCGCAACAAAATTTGTTGCCTTCTCCTATACTGAGCTCTAGGCCACGAAAATGTCAACCAAAGCCATCATCATGTTCGTCTCAATCTCCTGAATCCGTCCATGGCTATGGCTTGTATCAATTATTCCTGTAAAACAAAACCCCAAATTGCAACCCCCAAAACCCTAGGTTCGGGTAGGGAGATCTAGGCTACAACAATGCAATTAAATAATACAGGATGCCTGGAATTTGGATGATGAATACAAATACGCTAAAATTTTAGAGAAAAGGCGCAAGAATTGGAGGTTGAGACTCCATGTTCAGAGCAAGGTTCGAGCCCACTTACAGTGCATTGTAGGGGGTCTTAGGACGCGTTTGTGATCGCCTTAGCTTCAGGGTATGGAAAGGAAGAGAACCACGTGCTTATTTTGATCTGAAAATGCCTGTAACACAGTTTTTGATCTCTCACTTTTTTGACAAATTTCAGTTTTGCTTTTGGCCGTTTCAGTGATGCTTGGGTCGTGAATGAGGTTTGTATTGCTTGCATATGTAGGTATGAAGGGAATTAGGTCAGCAGTTGAGCTTGTATCTTGTGCAATTAAGTTTTTGAGATTTTGTTTTAACACCATTAAAGAACCTTCCATGTTTGAAGCAAAACCAAGATTTCATGCACAAAATAGCCTAGCACGAATTTGGTAGCTGGCTCATGACACATAAAAGCTATTCAAACCATAAAGATGCCATTCCATTAATTTTTGGATTTTATTTGAATTATTATGGATTTAAAATGAATTAAATCAATAAAAATTAAATAAAATAGAAAAATAAATATTTGATCTTGGAATTAAGCATGGGACACGTGTATGGCATGACAAGGCTGAATCAAGTGGAAGAAAGTGGGCCCTTTTGTCAAAAATTTAAGTTTTAGGGATAGTTGACTTTTGCCATTTCACAAAAATTTCCCAACTTCTCCAATGCATATCTTGCTCAATTTTGATCATATGAACATGTTCTTGGACATTTTGGAAAGGTCTTGAAGTCTTCTAACCAATGCCTTTGGTACCATGTCATTTGGATTTACCAATCTCAAGTTATGGTCTTTGACTTAAAGTGCATTTTTGTTGACTTTTGAAAATGACCTATAATGTAGAAATTGATAACTTTTTGTGAGAGCATTTCTTGGACTTGGAATGTGAAGATGAGTTGTAGGAAATGTCCTCCCCTTCAAAATGAGAATTGGATGGCGTTTTTCTGATGAACCATGAAAAAGTTATGCCTTGGTCAAGTTACAGTTGACTTTTCAACTGTCCAAAAATGGAAACTTTTGCATCTTGATGATTTTTGAGCCATTCTTGTGGAATCATGATCAAGACTTGATCAAATGATGATTGTGGCTTCAAAATAAGATGTTGACCAAAATTTTTGACTTTTGACTGCCAAATGACCATTTTACCCCTACAGTTGATTGTGAAGCAATTAGGGCTTTTGAGTGTGCAACTTGATGTTGTGAGTCTTGAAACTTGACATGTAGATGCTTTACAATGTGTATAGGCCTATGGAGTTTGATTGAGCCATTGAAAACTTCAACTTCCTTGAGGGAAACAAAACCCTAATTTTGACTGGCTTAGGAGGTCTTTGAATTGTGCAATCCCTGATCCATTTGAAGATTGATCTTGACAAATTTTGAAGAATATGGGAGGGAAAATTTTGGGGTACAACAGTTGCCCCTGTTCAATCTTCTTAAACCTGAGGATGTAGATTGGCTAGCGTGCCTTTCGTGATCCGAAGGTGGAAGATGATTGAACACTAGAGTGCCCAGAAATTTGCACTCACATAGTAGAGTATCAGCGGTGTGATGGCGGGAATGGGCTTATAGATGCCATTTAGAAAGGTGGTGGATAGGAGGATGGGCTTATAGATGCCATCTGGAGATGTGATAGAATCTTGTCGGGAATGGGCTTATAGATGCCATTTGGAAATGTAATGGATAGTTGTGGAGATGGGCTTAAAGATGCCATTTGGGGATGTCGACCGCGTAAGAGATTCCTTAGTGAGAACTTGCGTACCGGAGAAAGAAAGATAATTTCCTGGCCTGTTACAGGTGTTGATCTTCAAACTCTTCATGCAGATATGCCCTGGCTAGATACAGGTATCGAATCTACAATCAATCGCTCACATATATGTCCTGGCTAGATACAGGTATCGAATCTGGAACTTCAAAAGGTTGATCGAGATAGCTTTCCTGGCTGGATACAGGCGTAGACCTCTGATCAGTCGCTCACAGATATGCCCTGGCTAGATACAGGTATCGAATCTGGAACTGTTTGTCTACAGATATGCCCTGGCTGGATACAGGTATCGAATCTCTAAACTCTTCATGCAGATATGCCCTGGCTAGATACAGGTGTCGAATCCATAATCAATCGCTCACAGACATGCCCTGGCTAGATACAGGTATCGAATCTGGAACTTCAAACTCTTCATGCAGATATGCCCTGGCTAGATACAGGTGTCGAATCCACAATCTATCGCTCACAAACATGCCCTGGCTAGATACAAGTATCGAATCTGGAACTGGTCGTCTACAGATATGCCCTGGCTGGATACAGGTATCGAATCTCTAAACTCTTCATGCAGATATGCCCTGGCTAGATACAGGTGTCGAATCTACAATCAATTACTCACAGATATGCCCTGGCTGGATACAGATATCAAATTTGGAATTAGTCGTCTATAGATATGCCATGGCTGGATACAGGTATCGAATCTCTAAACTCTTCATGCAGACATGCCCTGGCTGGTTACAGGTATCGAATCTGCAATCAATCACTCACAGATATGCCCTGGCTGGATACAGGTGTCGAATCTGGAACTTCAAAAGGTTGCTTACAGACGTGCCCTGGCTGGATACAGGTATCAAATCTACAAACAATCGCTCACAGATGTGCTCTGGATAGATACAGGAATCGAATCTGGAACTTCAAAAGGTTGCTTACAGACGTGTCCTGGCTGGATACAGGTATCGAATCTCTAAACTCTTCATGCAGATATGCCCTGGCTGGATACAGGTATCGAATCTACAATCAGTTACTCACAGATATGCCCTGGCTAGATACAGGAATCGAATCTGGAATTGGTCGTCTACAGATATGCCCTGGCTGGATACAGGTATCGAATCTCTAAACTCTTCATGCAGACATGCCCTGGCTGGATACAGGTATCGAATCTACAATCAGTTACTCACAGATATGCCCTGGCTAGATATAGGAATCGAATCTGGAATTAGTCGTCTATAGATATGCCCTGGCTGGATACAGGAGTCGAATATCTAAACTCTTCATGCAGACATGCCCTGGCTGGATACAGGAATCGAATCTACAATCAGTTACTCACAAATATGCCCTGGCTAGATACAGGAATCGAATCTGGAATTTGTCATCAACAGATATGCCCTGGCTAGATACAGGAATTGAATCTGGAATTGCGACAGTTGATAGTAATTATATTTGGATTGACCTTTTTCCTGAAAAGTCAAAACATCAGTTGTATGCAATGTCATGATGTATGAAATGCATGAGGTCATGATGTTCTCAAGGATAATGAGATTGTGTCGTATGCGCTTTATCATGTATGTAAAGAGGATGTATGAAAAGTAAAATGTCTATGAATGTATTTTCGTCTAGGAAAATAAATCCTTGACGAATGCCGGGAGCTTGTTGAATCCTAGGCTGATGCTGAAGAGTAGAGTTCTTCATTTCCACTGGGCGTGATGGTTGCAAGAATAAACCGGTAGGAGAAGATGACTCTGTTGGGGAATAAACTCGTTGGAGAGGTTACTCTGCAGGGAATTACTCTTTGGGGAGAGATACTTCACTGAGGTTTTGATGAGAACTCCGCTGGGGATGCCATTGATAAGCTTTGTTGAGGATTTGATGAACTCCGCTGGGGATAGGAAGAACCTCGCCGAGGACAATCTTTCTGTGGTAATTAGCTGAGGATAACCCAGTTATAAGCTCTGGTGGGGAATAACCTTCGAATAAAGCCGGGGAGATGTGTTCGTACTCTGCAGGGGATAAGCTTCCAGAATCTACTGGGGATAAGCTTCCAGAATCTACTGGGGAGGATAATTCAACTCTCTTGGGGAAACGTTTTGGAGTATACTGGGGAGTGGCTCCACTAGGGTGTCTTGTATTCCACCGGGGAACAATCTTATATGAAGACTGCCGGGGATGCTTGCTTAGGAACATCTGTATACTCTGCTGGGGAATATTGAGATTTTCTGGGGATACCCGACTTCCTTAAGGCTGACAGTAGACTAACTCTGCTTGGGGAGAGTGTTGCTGACTTGCTCGAGATACTGTGCCTTTTCGGGCTGATTGGGGACCAACTCTGCTCGGGGGAGAGTATTGCTGAATCTTGTCTTACTCTGTGGGGAGTGAAGGTATCCTGGTTACGTTCTTCAGCCGAACTTACCTTGGTACCTTGGTGGACAACGCAACTAGATCGCTTAGACAATCCTTTATTGCCCATGTTTCTAATGTCACCTGTAATTAGTCATTTGTTTCGCATGCAAATATTTATGATTAGCAATTAATGTCAAATGCATATATCAAAAAATGAACATTGGACGTTCTTCGCAAGACAAAACAGATAAAGGGAAAACAATTGGCAATTTGTCTGAAAAAGTGGATTTGTATTGATTTTGAATTTGCCTGTAAATAGGCGTTTTGTGTACAAGAGGATGACGTCCTAATAAGAGAACGCCGCCGAACAACAGAGTTTATACATTTTGTGAAAAGGAAAACAAAACAGCTATGTGAAAAATCCCACTGGGTTCCAACTCTGTTATCGCCTTTATGTCTTCAAGCGTCTCATCACTTTGCTGCTTAGTTGAAGATGAAGCTGATTGATTAATGCCGTCTAAACCTGATAGTTGATACCGAATTTTGGATGCCAGGTGATCCGATGAGACATAGTATTACGCTTTAATCCCTAACTTTTGCCTGGACCGCCCTTTCGGGTTTTCAGTCCACCGGGATACCCATTTTTGCCCAAGCCGCCTTTTCAGGTTTTCGACTTGCCGGGTGTACAGATTTTTTCATTTCATCCCTTATTTTTGCCTAGGTGTGTCAACCTAGCGGGTCTTTTATTCATGTGTAGTATCTTTTTACTATGTCTGCATTGGTGCGTTGAGGAAGGTCGTCACCATCCATGGTGGTTAGAATCATAGCTCCTCCTGAGAAGATATGTTTAACCACAAATGGCCCTTCGTACGTAGGGGTCCATTTTCCCCTGGGATCACTTTGAGGAAGAATGATGCGCTTGATTACCAGGTCTCCGACTTGATACTCTTGGCGTCTGACTTTCTTGTTAAATGCCCTGATCATCCGTTTTTGGTACGTCTGACCATGACAAATAGCGGTGAGTCTCTCTTCGTCAATTAGGTTTAATTGATCAAGCCGAGTCTGGATCCAGTCATCTTCACTCAGACCTGCATCCTTCATTATCCGGAGAGAGGGTATCTGCACTTCAATGGGTAGGACTGCTTCCATGCCATAGACCAAGGAAAAGGGTGTTGCCCCTGTTGACGTTCGTGCTGAGGTACGGTATCCATGAAGAGCAAACGATAACATCTCGTGCCAATCTTTATAGGTCACTGTCATCTTCTGCACAATCTTCTTGATATTCTTATTTGCTGCTTCGACAGCCCCGTTCATCTTCGGTCGGTAGGGAGAAGAGTTGTGGTGTTGTATCTTGAATTGTTCGCAGAGCTCAGTGATCATCTTGTTATTAAGACTGCTACCATTATCCGTAATGATCCTCTCAGGTACACCGTATCGATAGATCAGGTTGTGCCGAATGAACCGTGCTACGACGTTCTTGGTTACGGTAGCATAGGAAGCTGCTTCAACCCACTTCGTGAAGTAATCAATCGCTACCAGGATGAAGTGATGCCCGTTGGATGTCGTCGGTCTGATCTCGCCGATCATATCAATGCCCCACATTGCAAAAGGCCACGGCGCTGTCAAGACGTTCAGAGGAACTGGAGGAACATGCACCTTATCAGCATAGATTTGGCATTTGTGACACGTCCGAGAATGTTGATAACAGTCGGCTTCCATTGTGGACCAGTAATATCCTGCCCGTAGGATTTTCTTTGCCATAGTATGGCCACTGGAATGTGTTCCGAAGGTACCTTCATGTAGCTCTTCCGTGATCCTTTCTGCTTCAGTCTTATCCATACAACGCAGTAAAGTCGAATCATGATTTCGCTTGTAGAGAATGCCGTTGCTGAGGAAGAACTTTGCCGCAAACCTTCTCAGAAACTTCTTGTCATTAACAGATGCCCCCTCGGGGTATTCTTGAGCTTCCAAGTACCTCTTCACTTCATGATACCAAGGTTTTTCAGTTACCTCTTCAGTCTCAAGATCACAGCAATATGCAGGTTCATCCAATTTCCAGATAATGATCCGGGGAGCCTCGTTGTCCCATTTGACTTTGAACATAGAAGACATTGTAGCCAGCGTGTCCGCCAACTGATTCTCTTCTCTCGGGAAGTGTTCAAACGTTATCTCTTCGAAATGGGGGATCAACGTCAGCACATGGTCTTTGTAAGGAATAAGATTTCGATGTTTCATATCCCACTCGCCTTTGATCTGATTGATCATAAGAGCGGAATCTCCGAAGACACTCAGAAACTTGATCCTTAAGTCAATTGCAGCTTGAAGACCCATGATACATGCTTCATACTCCGCCATGTTATTGGTTCAGTTGAAACATAGCCGGGCGGTAAGTGGAGTATGAGTGCCTTTTGGGGAGATGATCACAGCGCCAATACCGTTACCCAAAGAGTTTGAGGCTCCGTCAAAGTGCATAGACCATCGGGATACTTCCTCAGGTCCTTCATTCGGTCCAGGTACTTCACAATCAGTCACTACCATGATATCCTCGTCTGGAAATTCAAAGTTCATTGATTGGTCATCGTCCACTGCCTGATGTGCCAAATGGTCTGCCAGTACACTTTCCTTGATTGCTTTCTGAGTCGTATACTGGATTTCATATTCCGTCAAGATCATCTGCCATCTTGCTATTCTTCCGGACAAGGCAAGCTTTTCGAATATGTACTTGATTGGATCCATTTTTGAAATCAACAGAGTAGTGTGAGTCAACATATACTGTCTCAGCCGGCGAGCAGCCCATACCAAAGCGCAGCAAGTTTTCTCGAGCAGTGAGTATCGGGTCTCACAGTCGGTAAACTTTTTGCTAAGGTAATAAATGGCATGCTCTTTTCGACCAGACTCGTCATGCTGCCCCAGCACACACCCCATTGAGCTGTCCAGTACTGTCAAGTATAGTATTAGAGGGCTCCCTTCAACCGGTGGCATAAGAATGGGTGGTTCTTGGAGGTACTCTTTGATTCTGTCGAAAGCGGCCTGACATTCATCGTTCCAACGTACTACTTGATCTTTCTTCCGTAGCTTGAAGATTGGTTCACAGGTAGCAGTTAGATGCAAGATGAATCAGGCAATGTAGTTCAGACGTCCTAGAAAGCCTCTGACTTCTTTCTCTGTCTTGGGAGCTGGCATCTCTTGTATGGCTTTCACCTTGGCAGGGTCCACTTGAATACCTTTGTCGCTCACGACGAAGCCTAGCAGTTTTCCAGATCTTACCCCAAAGGTGCACTTGTTTGGGTTCAACCTCAGCTTGTACAACTTCAGACGGTCAAACAGCTTCTGTAGATGGTCAAGGTGTTCCTCCTCAGTTTGGGACCTTGCAATCATATCGTCGACATATACTTCTATCTCATGATGGATCATGTCGTGAAATAAAGCAACCATGGCACGTTGGTAGGTTGCCCCAGCGTTCTTCAACCCAAAAGGCATGACCTTGTAGCAAAAGGTGCCCCATTGAGTAACAAAAGTGGTCTTCTCCATGTCTTCAGGAGCCATCTTGATCTGATTATAACCGGAGAAACCGTCCATGAAGGAGAATACCTTATGCTGAGCAGTGTTGTCAACCAGGACGTCGGTGTGAGGCAAAGGGAAGTCATCCTTAGGGCTGGCCTTGTTTAAATCCCTGTAATCAACACACATTCTGACCTTACCATCCTTCTTCAGCACTAGAACCACGTTGGCAACCCACTGAGGGTAAGAAGTCACTGCTAGAAACCCGACATCAAATTGTTTCATAACCTCAGCTTTGATTTTCTCAGACATCTCTGGACGCATACGGCGGACCTTCTGTTTTACCGGAGGGCAGTCTTCCTTGGTAGGCAGGTGATGAACCACAATGTCAGTATCCAACCCAGGCATGTCTTCGTAAGACCAGGCAAAGATTTCCACATAGTCATGCAGCATTTGGATCAACCGTTGTTTCACACTGAGCTCTAGATTGGCACCAATCTTGACTTCTTTTCTGTCTGTCTCAGTACCCAAATTTACCATTTCCACTGGCTCTTCATGTGGCTGAATGGCCCTCTCTTCCTGGAGTAGCAGTCTTGCAAGCTCACCAGGCACTTCGCAATCATCTTCACCTTCGTCTTCGGCTAAGTTGATCGGATTTTCGAAGTCATAACTGGCAGTAGCAGAGTCGTTACCAGTGAGATCCAGAATGGATTGGAACCTATATAAGTGAGTGTGTGTAAATATAGCTGTTTTGCAATATATAAATAAAGAAAAGGAGCGCAATATTTGAAATGTAAAAAACGCCCAATACTTTTATTCATGATATATGAAAGTGACAAATAATAAGCCCTCACAAATGACGCCACGGTGCCCTGGGTAAGACACCGGGCCATAAAGTTTCAAATTATTGTTCATTACAAATTTAAAACAAAGGAGTTCATTACTGAGTGACAAAAGTAATAGGTATGAAATCTTTGGCAGTCCAGTTGTTCAGTCCACCGTTGGTCGTTGGGTAGATCCAACTGTCAAATTCAGATTCCTCCACATCGTCTTCAATAGCATTCACTCCCGGGTTGGTGATTAACACGGGAGGTCTTCCAATCCTTGCCTTGCGAATAGCCCTCTGAGCTTCTGCAGTGAAACCCAAACCAAACTTGGCAGTCTTCGGAGTAAAATCAGGAAGTCAGCCCTAGTTTGCACACTCACCCTTCTCAACCACAGCCCGGGCATCCTTCAAGGAAGCCATCTTCAAAGGAGAGTCTTCTTCAGTCACAGTCTCTGCTGACGCCAATGTCTGAGGAACCTCTTCAAAATGTTGAAAGGGGGTCTCAATGAACTCCCCATCCATTTCTATATACCGGAACGAGTTAAGGTGGCTGACCATATATTCTTCCTCCCCCTGCACTGTGACAATCTTCCCTCTGACCGGGTACTTAAGCTTCTGATGTAATGTGGAGGTCACCGCTCCAGCCTTGTGGATCCATGGACGACCCAGCAAACAAGAATAGGATGGTCAGATGTCCATCACATAGAAAGTAGAATCAAAAACTTGAGAACCAACCCTGATTGGAATGTCAACTTCACCATGTACCATCCTTTTCGACCCGTCAAAGGCCCGGACAACAATGTTACTAGGCTTGAGCTCTAAACCCTCACAATCCAGCCTGTCTAGAGCTTTCTTGGGCAATACATTTAATGAAGAACCAGTGTCAACCAGCACATGGGCAAGAGTAGTGCCCCTGCATTCAATGGAGACATGCAGGGCGTCGTTATGGTTTTTTCCCTTGGCAGTCAGACCGGCGTTAGAGAAACCCAACCCATTATCAGCAGTCAAGTTGGCCACACAATCGGTAAATTGATCAGTAGACGTTTCTTGTGGCACATGGGCCGTCTTCAAGAAGGAAATCAGGGCCTTGGCATGGGCCTCTGAACACAACAACAGTGATAGCATAGAGATCTTAGAGGGGGTATGCCCCAGCTACTCAACTACATTGAAATCACTCTTCTTAATGATCTTTAGAATCTCTTCCATCTCTTGCTTGGAAGCTTCAACATTGGTTGTCTTTGGTGCCTCCGTCCGGGCAGGCATATCAGTAGCAATCCCTTTGCCCCGAGCGTCAGATGACTCGGCAGCAGGGGCAGAAACAGGAACTTGGTCAGGCAGGGAAGTGGGCACACTTGCAAGTGTGATGACAAGAGGTCTCTGAATTGCTGGTGGCGCAATATCTGGTGAGAACAGCCTACCACTACGAGTGACTTTGGCAGGCCCGGTGATGTTGCTGACACCGGCACCAGTATCAAACTCTTGCTTTACTCCAAGCACATAAACATCTGCCCCATAATGCCAAGGGACAGCTTTGTCAGATGTATAGGGGATGGGCCCCGGAACAGTGATGATGATAGGTGTAATCTTGTGAACAGGCACAATTTTGACAGGCTTCTTTGAGGGAGCCTTAGGAGGGTTGTTAAAAATAGTAACAATGGACACTTCTTTAGTGGGGTTAGCAGGAACAACAACTTTCTCAAACAAGATCTCTTTATTATCCATCAGGCTTTGGATACCTGACTTCAATAAAGGGCAACCAGCAGGTGAAACAGAACATAGAAGGCAACCTTTACTACATCCCGGAAATAAACCGGCTAGCAACAGGTTCCTTTTGACAGTCAACAACGGAGTAACAATATCATCCACGGAGGTCACATACCGGTCTTCCTCAACAGCATTCACTCCATGCTGGGGCATGGGAGCAGTCACAACATTGGGCCTTTCGGGCGCCTCGAACTGTATTTCCTTAGCATCAATAAGGTCTTAAACCTTATTCCTTAGAGCCCAACAATCATCGGTAGTATGCCCTGGGCTATCAGAGTGATAAGCGCAGCGGGCGTTGGGGTTGTACTTCGGAGAGGTTGTGTTCACAACCTTTGGAGCTTCCTTGATAGTTACCAGATTGGTTGACAGCAGTTGCGGCAATATCTGAGACAGGGTCATGCTGAGCCGAGTGTACTGCCTTTTGGGTCTCTCACCCCTTGGTTGGTTATATTGCTAAGGAGCAACAGCAGGCTTTGAGATTACCACCGCATTGACAGCTTGGCGGCGTTCCGGTTTGTTCTGTCTCCTTGGACCATACACAGCACTAGCTTCCTTCTTAAAGGGCTTCTTTTCAGTACTCGAGGAGGCACCTTTCTGTATCTTCCCCGATTTGATACCAGCTTCGATCCTCTCACCAATCAGGATCAGGTCTGTAAACCCAGCAGAGGAATTACCAATCAGGTGGTTGAAGAATGGACCAGACAGGGTCCCCAAGAACATGTCCACGAGTTCACGGTCAGTCAACGGTGGCTGCACCCTACCAGCCAGGTCTCTCCACTTCTGCGCGTACTCCTTAAAACCTTCACCCGTCCCAAGTGACATACCCTGGAGTTGGGTACGTGTGGGAGCGAGGTCGGAATTGTACTGATACTGCTTATAAAAAGCAGTAGCCAAGTCCTCCCAGTTACGAATATTGGTTCCATCCAGCTGATAGAACCACTCGAGTTGAGTCCCTGAAAGACTCTCCTGGAAGAAATGGATCCATAGATTCTTGTCTGCAGTGTAAGGTTGGATCTTCCTTACATAAGAGCGGAGGTGCAGTTTAGGACAGGAAGCCCTGTCGTACTTCGCAAAGGCGGGTGCCTTGAACTTGTGTGGGATCACCACCCTAGAAGATAAACCTAGATCTCCAAAATCCAACCCAGACACACGTTGAATCTCCATAGCATTTAACCGGTCCTCCAGCTGTTTGTACCGGTCCTCAGCAGGAGGGTACTGTTCATCATTGAAATCTGTCTCGCTGTCGGAGACCACAGGACTAGGAACCTCTCTCCCTTGTGGGTTGTCCTTCCCTGCAGAGGAAGTAGCCTGATCAGCCTCATTCTGCAGTGTATTCCCAAACCTCCATCCAGTGTTAAACAGCACAGTCCTTCTCTTCTTCTTCTTCTTCTCCTTCAAGAGCAGAGTCTTCAACTCCTGTTGACCCTGGGCCAAGCTCATGACCAGCTCTTGAAACTGGGCGTTCTGGGCCTGGAGGGCCTTGATAGCTTGTTCGGTAGTAGGCTCGGAAGACATGATGATTGAGTGCTGAAATAAACAGCGAAGAAGATTAAGCAACCTGTAGAAAAAGGGTACTTGTTATGCATATGATGCATGATATGCTATTTATGCAATGCATTCAAGGGTTCGAAAGTTCAAATTCGTTGTAGACAAAAAGGGAACACACGTTATATTAAGAAATAATTTGTTCAGTACATCAGGGCCTCATGGGCAAAACATTACAAAACTATTAGTCCCAAAAGACACTGCGCATCCTCTTTGGAGCGATGTAGGTGTTGAGAGTCTTTTCTTTGTGAAGTAGACGGGTGAGCTCTAAGACCTTCTTCTCACTGGCATGCAGACTGGTTTCAAGAAAATTATGTTCTTCCTTGAGTTGGATCCAGCTCTTTTGCATTTCTTCCCAAGATGTTGGCATGTCAGGATGTTGAATGGTGTAGGGCACATCTCCTTCCAAAACTGGCTCTTTGATCACGGGGAGAACATGAGGATATGGCATCACCAGCTTCTGGGAGCGGGCTCGTACCCACTTGAGATAAGGCTCCAAGGGGATGGAGTTCTTGTGCCCCAGTGTCTTGTTATCCACCCTGTTGGGCATCCTCCAAGCTCTGATAAATTTCTGGCGAAGTCCTTGTGCATCATTGTCGAAGTCAAAAACTATGTCAGGAATCAACATGTCATGAGGGTCATCCCTTCGAGCATATCCAAACTGTCTCAAAGCCAGACACGGGTTGTAAGTAATGCCCCCCTAATTCCAAGTAAAGGAACATTAGGAAACTCTCTGCAATGATCAATGATAGTGACATCTTCTCTGGACCGAGAACACCAATGTATATCAGCATGTGTAAGAGTCATCAATCGTTGTGACCATCTCAAACCCCGCTCGTTCTTCAAAACTGATTGTGGAAGGTGCAAAATAAACCACCTTGCCAGGAGAGGAGTGCAGCACATGAGAACACCTCTTTTTCTCATGGTTCGAGTGTAACATGAGTGAAGGATGTCCCCAAGCAACGTAGGTATAGGATTCCTGGACATGAAGATCTTGACAGCATTGATATCTATAAGTTGATCTGGATTCGGGAACAACACCAACCCATAGACAAGGAGTGCCACAACTTCTTCAAAGGCTTGTAGGTCAAGGGAGTTCCAACATTCTTGGGCCTTCTCAAACAGGAACTTTGCCAAGAATCCTTTGATACCACTTCTAGTTTCCCACTGCCCCTTGATGTCAGATGGTTGTATGTGTAATGCTTTAGCAACCTCTTCAAGTTTTGGTTCCCTTTCCGTACCGTTGTGGGGTAGTTGACTGAGAATGGGAACCTTCAGAAGCTAAGAAAACTCTTCCAAAGTAGGCACCAGTTGATAATCCGGGAAAGTAAAACAGTGGTGCAAGGGGTCAAAGAACTGGAACAACACTTTCACCATATCTTCCTCAATGTTGGTGTTGGCCAAGCTGATGAGTCTACCATGCCTTTCACTGAAGGAGGAGTTCTCGGGAATCCTTGATGTAAGCTCCTTAAGCTGAGGAGGGACCCTTACAAGGTTGATCTGAATTGTCTTTATGCAGATAGTTTCCATGTCCTACAAAACAAGAACAAAGATGAATATTCGAACCCTTGAAGTGGTTAGTAAATGCATATGATGTTGTATGATGTTATGATGTTATGATAAAAACACACCACAAGTATTCACAAAAGGCAAACATGATAAGGCACACAAGTCACACCAGACAGCCTTTAGAGTTTAAGCCAGCATGAAGTTTGGGGTACTACCTCTTGAAGTTGGTTGGCTCAAAACCTGTCCTATCAAAAGTAACCGGGTTCTAAGGAGCTCAATATCATTGGGTTGTTTTCTGTGTTCATTGTTTTGATTTAGCCACTGAACTGGCGATCAAAATATTCCAAGAAAACAACCCTCAATGAGTGTAGTATCGAGTATCAACCAACTTCGGACTACACCAAAGTCGGTCATCTCACTACCCCTAAAGAGGCCAGGATAGTCAAGTAAGGTTCCTAAGGTCAGTTGATGCTTCACGACACCACGCGGCGGCCCCGTACTCTCCTTGACTTGACTCAAGGGTTACCGGTACTCACCAAAGTGCCACATCAACGTAGCAAACTGCTTCAACCGTGTCGGTATACCTCGCACAGTTCCCTCATAGTTTGTTGCTACTTTCTAAAAGGTATCCCCCAGATCCGGGTTAGGATCTATGAAACTCCCAAGGCAAGCCCACAATATTTAAAGCAAACAAAGCAAGCAATTGAAAACATAAGAGTGGTCTAATCCTAAGGTACACCTCACTTTATATATCCCCAGCAGAGTCGCCAGTTCTGTGATCGGTGGAAATAGAACTGACTGTTTTTAAGTTGGTTCGTGAAATGTCGCGGTAAGCAAGAGTCGCCACCGTCTTTTATGTTCTCCAACATGGAAAGGACAAAAGCACAGCAAAATTCCTTATTCGAGAATGTTTCTCGGTTCGGGAGGTAGATTTATAGAAAGGGAAGGTGTTAGCACCCTTTCTATCCGTGGTTATCCACGGGCTCTTAGGTACTTGCTCTTATGTTTTCAAAATTTGTTTGCTTTTCAAATGTGTGTGGCTTTTGAAAAAGTTTCGTTTGAAAAATTTCTAAGTAACTCTTGTATCAGTCCTCAAGAGTGTATGAAAAATTTGTTTGAAAACTTTTGAAAGTGTCAGTGTGAAAAGTTGTTTTTGTTTGTTTTGAAAGAGCAAGTACCCAGGAGAAATCTACCTACTCTAAGGAATTAGGCTGTGTAAGAGTCCTTTAGATAGTGCTATCCCACCATTGAGAGGCAGGTAACACCATCGTTGGAGTTATTCGGGTCAATTCGATTATTAGGGACAGTGTGGTCACCGAAGCAATAGTAGGACGTCTTAGCGGTAACCCTAATGTCCTAGATCCTTTTTATCCGAGGCAGCCGTTTCGAGGCAACTGGATCTTTAGACATAAGGGCGACCTCTAAGACACCCTATACTTGATGACCACGTCGAGGCAACCACTGAGGCGTACCCTAGGAGTGGCATGTGCATGTGTGTTGTTTCAGTTTATATTTATCTTTGATTGTGCATTTGTGAGCTACGAGTTGATTTTAATTTATCATACAAATCTTTCATGCATTTTTAACTGTTAAGAGTGCGGAAAATAAATTGCGGAAATATGAATCTACGCTATTACAAGGCGCGGGTCTATACATCGCCAAAAGCAAAAACCTGTTTTGAAATAAATGCGGAAAATAAAAGAAAGCAATAAAATCCTAATTAACTATTACATCCTTGGAAACAGTTACATAAATGATTAAAAATAATGATAAAGCACGAAAGAAAGTAAATTGGAACGTCCTTAGGGTTTTGACCCTTTTGAGAAAAGAATTGAGTTTGTCCTTTTTGCAATTAATCAAAATTAAAACTAATTACTAATTAATTAATTTATTAAAAGAAAAAATGTTTTTGTATTTTTATGTTTTTAATGAAATAAGATAAAAAGAGGAAATTAAAAGTGTCAAAAGAAAAAACCTAAGTCTAAATAATTTTATTTATTGTAAAAAGAAAATTAAAATTTAAACCTAATTAAACTAAATTAATTTAAGTTAGTATTTATTTACAAAATAATTAAACCTAAGTGAAATTAATAAAAATAAAATATTTACATTTTTTAGTTTTTATAAATTTATTATGAAAATGTTAATTAATTTAATGGTTAGTAATTAAAAAAAACAATAAAATAAATAAAGCAAATGAAAGAGAGAAAATAAAATAAAAAAGAAATGCAAACCCAAAGGGGGGGTTTGGGCCAGAATTGAGGGTGTATTGGAAATCTGAGCCCATTAAGAATAAGCCCTGTTGACTTTTAGAATCAGCTATGCGCATGGTTTTCTGAGGAACACCATGATCCTCCATCTCTGGCCTTGGGATGCACCTGGGTGGCCACTTGGCGTTTGGATGAGTAAGGCGCATGATAGGCCTATTCTTTGAAGCCTGCACACAATTATGTGAAGAAAAACAACATGGAAATTATGGGGAACCTGGGATTCGAACCCAAGTCCCAAGGGACAATGCCTGTACGCCTTAGCCAGCTGAGCTGCATGTTTCATTTGATATAATAATAGGCAGTTAGCATTATATGTAACAAAAGCAATATTCCTGGAAATAAAAAAAAAACACGCGCGTTTTAATTTGAATAGGCCAGTGATGTGAAGACACATCATTGTCTTATCCAATAGCCCCTGTGTTTCTTTCCTGCGGATTTTGGTTCCGCAACAATTCGTTGCCTTCTCATATACTGAGCTCTAGGCCACGAAAATGTCAGCCAAAGCCATCATCCTGTTCGTCTCAATCTCCTGAATCCGTCCATGCCTATGGCTTGTATCAATTATTCCTGTAAAACAAAACCCCAAATTGCAACCCCCAAAACCCTAGGTTCGGGTAGGGAGATCTAGGCTACAACAATGCAATTAAATAATACAGGATGCCTGGAATTTGGATGATGAATACAAATACGCTAAAATTTTAGAGAGAAGGCGCAAGAATTGGAGGTTGAGACTCCATGTTCAGAGCAAGGTTCGAGCCCACTTACAGTGCGTTGTAGGGGGTCTTAGGACGCGTTTGTGATCGCCTTAGCTTCAGGGTATGGCAAGGAAGAGAACCATGTGCTTATTTTGATCTGAAAATGCCTCTAACACAGTTTTTGATCTCTCACTTTTTTGACAAATTTCAGTTTTGCTTTTGGCCGTTTCAGTGATGCTTGGGTCGTGAATGAGGTTTGTACTGCTTGCATATGTAGGTATGAAGGGAATTAGGTCAGCAGCTGAGCTTGTATCTTGTGCAATTAAGTTTTTGAGATTTTGTTTTAACACCATTAAAGAACCTTCCATGTTTGAAGCAAAACCAAGATTTCATGCACAAAATAGCCTAGCACGAATTTGGTAGCTGGCTCATGACACATAAAAGCTATTCAAACCATAAAGATGCCATTCCATTAATTTTTGGATTTTATTTGAATTATTATGGATTTAAAATGAATTAAATCAATAAAAATTAAATAAAATAGAAAAATAAATATTTGATCTTGGAATTAAGAATGGGACACGTGTATGGCATGACAAGGCTGAATCAAGTGGAAGAAAGCGGGCCCTTTTGTCAAAAATTGAAGTTTTAGGGATAGTTGACTTTTGCCATTTCACAAAAATTTCCCAACTTCTCCAATGCATATCTTGCTCAATTTTGATCATATGAACATGTTCTTGGACATTTTGGAAAGGTCTTGAAGTCTTCTAACCAATGCCTTTGGTCCCATGTCATTTGGATTTACCAATCTCAAGTTATGGTCTTTGACTTAAAGTGCATTTTTGTTGACTTTCGAAAATGACCTATAATGTAGAAATTGATGACTTTTTGTGAGAGCATTTCTTGGACTTGTAATGTGAAGATGAGTTGTAGGAAACGTCCTCCCCTTCAAAATGAGCATTGGATGGGATTTTTCTGATGAACCATGAAAAAGTTATGCCTTGGTCAAGTTACAGTTGACTTTTCAACTGTCCAAAAATGGAAACTTTTGCATCTTGATGATTTTTGAGCCATTCTTGTGGAATCATGATCAAGACTTGATCAAATGATGATTGTGGCTTCAAAATAAGATGTTGACCAAAAATTTTGACTTTTGACTGCCAAATGACCATTTTACCCCTACAGTTGATTGTGAAGCAATTAGGGCTTTTGACTGTGCAACTTGATGCTGTGAGTCTTGAAACTTGACATGTAGATGCTTGACAATGTGTATAGGCCTATGGAGTTTGATTGAGCCCTTGAAAACTTCAACTTCCTTGAGGGAAATAAAACCCTAATTTTGACTGGCTTAGGAGGTCTTTGAATTGTGCAATCCCTGATCCATTTAAAGATTGATCTTGACAAATTTTGAAGAATATGGGAGGGAAAATTTTGGGGTACAACAATATGGTGTACCAGAGAGGATCATTACGGACAATGGTATCAATCTCAACAACAAGATGATCACCGAACTCTGCGAGCAATTCAAGATACAACATCACAGCTCTTCTCCCTACCGGTCGAAGATGAATGGGGCTATAGAAGCGGCTAATAAGAACATTAAGAAGATTGTGCAGAAGATGACAGTGACATACAAAGATTGGCACGAGATGTTACCATTTGCTCTTCATGGGTACCGTACCTCAGCACGGACGTCAACAGGGGCAACACCCTACTCCTTGGTATATGGAATGGAGGCAGTCTTACCCATTGAAGTTCAGATACCCTCTCTTCGAATCATGAAGGATGCAGGTTTGAGTGAAGACGACTGGATTCAGACCCGGCTTGATCAGCTAAACCTAATCGACGAAAGGAGACTTACCGTTATTTGCCATGGTCAAACGTATCAAAAACGGATGATCAAGGCATTTAACAAGAATGTTAGACGACAATAGTATCAAGTTGGGGACCTGGTAATCAAGCGCATTATCTTACCTCAAGGTGATCCCAGGGGCAAATGGACCCCTACTTACGAAGGGCCATTTGTGGTTAAGAGCATTTTCTCAGGCGGAGCTATGATTTTAACCACCATGGACGGTGACGACCTTCCTCACCCCGTCAATGCAGACATAGTGAAAAGATACTACGCATAATCAAAGACCCGCTAGGTTGACTGGCCTAGGCCAAAATAAGGGCTTCCCGGCGAACCAAAAGGGTTCGGGTAAAAATAAGGGATGAAAATGAAAAAATCTGTATACCCGGCAAGTCGAAAACCTGAAAAGGCGGCTTGGGAAAAAAAGGGTATCCCGGTGGACTAAAAACCCGAAAGGACGGTCCAGGAAAAAATTAGGGATCAAAGCGTAACACTATGTCTCATTGGATCACCTTGCATCTAGACTTCGGTATCGACTATCAAGCTCGGACGTCACTAATCAATCTGATCTACCTTCAACCAAGCAGCAAAGTGATGAGATGCTCGAGGACATAAAGGCAATAGCAGAGTTGGAACCCAGTGGGATCATTCACATAGCTGTTTTATTTAGTTTTTTTTACAAATTGTGTAAATTCTATTATTCGGCGACGTTCTCTTACTAGGACGTCAACCTCTTGTACAAAAACACCTATTTACAGGCCAAACTTCAAAATCAATACAATTCATTTTCAAAGAAATTTCAAAATTTTTTTCTTTATCTGTTTTGTTTTGCAAAGAACGTCCAATGTTCATTTTTGATATATGCATTTGACATTAATTGCTGCTCATAAATATTTACATGCGAAACAAAGGACGAATTACGGGTAATATCAGAAACAGGGGCAATAAGAATTGTCTGAACTGTATAGTTGCTTTGTCCACCAGGTACAAGGTAAATTCATCTGAAGAGTATGGATAAGATACCTTCACTCCCCGCAGAGTAAGACAGTAATGATAGCTCTCCCCAGCTGAGACTTGCAATTATGAACGAATCAAAAATGCTCTCCCCAAGCAGAATTTATCTACCATCAGTACTAAAAAGGCTTGATACCCCCGGTAGTCTTAATATTCCCAACAGAATATAAGAATGTTCCCCGGCAGGGTACAAGATATCCCCAGTGGAGTTAAAATTTTCCCAGCGCGGTCTGAAAAAGCTTCCCCAACGGAGTTGAAGCATCATCCCCAGTAGACTCTAGAAGTTTATCCCCAACAGAGTACAAAATAAATCCCCTCAGCAAAGTTCAAAGGTTTATCCCCAGCAAGTTGCAACTGAAAGATTATCCCCAACGAAGGCCGTTCCTTTCACAAACATGAATTCAATCCCCCAACAGATTCAATATCACCAGCGACGGTAATTCGTCCCAACGGAATTTATCAGTGGAATCCTCAGCAGAGCATCTCTTCCCCATAGAGTAATCTCCTCATCAGTTTATTCCCCATAGAGTAATCTCCTCATCAGTTTATTCCCCAACGGAGTCATCCTCTCCTGCAGGTTTATTCTCTTTGTTCACCATCCCCAGTGGAAACGAAGAATCCAGCTCTATTCTCCAGTAGATATCCAGGATTTATTTTCCCCAACTAAAACATTACATTTCCATACATCATGATACATGCATATACGCATCATATAATGCAATCTCATTTATTTTCAGAACATCATTGCTTATCATGCATTGCATATGATTGACCTTTACCTTTCAGGAAATATGCAGTTAAGTTCTCAGCTATGTCCAAGACCTCCTCTGGTTCAGTCAGATCGCCTCGAAGATCTCCCTGATTCGTATTCCAGTTGAAGTTACTCCAAGGCTTTTGTCTGGTCCAGTTAAATTGATTCGAAGATTTTTTCTGATGCCGATCCAGTCAAAGTTAATCCAAGACCTCCTCTGGTTCAGTCAGATCGACGCGAAGATCTCCCTGATTCGTATTCCAGTTGAAGTTATTCCAAGACTTTTGTCTGGTCCAGTTAAATCGATTCGAAGATTTTTCTGATTCTTATCCAGTCAAAATCAATCCAAGACCTCCTCTGGTTCAGTCAGATCGACGCGAAGATCTCCCTAATTCGTATTCCAATTGAAGTTATTCCAAGACTTTTTTCTGGTCCAGTTAAATCGATTCAAAGATTTTTCTGATGCCAATCCAGTCAAAGTTAATCCAAAACCTCCTCCGGTTTAGTCAGATCACCGCGAAGATCTCCCTGATTCGTATTCCAGTTGAAGTTACTCCAAGGATTTTGTTTGGTCCAGTTAAATCGATTCGAAGATTTTTTCTGATGCCGATCTAGTCAAAGTTAATCCAAGATCTCCTCTAGTTCAGTCAGATCGACACGAAGATCTCCCTGATTCGTATTCCAGTTGAAGTTATTCCAAGACTTTCATCTGGTCCAGTTAAATCGATTCAAAGATTTTTCTGATGCCGATCCAGTCAAAGTTAATCCAAAACCTCCTCTGGTTCAGTTAGATTGTTGCGAAGATCTCCCTGATTCGTATTCCAGTTGAAGTTACTCCAAGGCTTTTGTCTGGTCCAGTTAAATCGATTCGAAGATATTTTCTGATGCCGATCCATTCAAAGTTAATCCAAGACCTCCTCTGGTTCAGTCAGATCAACGTGAAGATCTCCCTGATTCGTATTCCAGTTGAAGTTATTCCAAGACTTTCATTTGGTTCAGTTAAGTCGATTAGAAGATTTTTCTGATTCTTATCCAGTCAAAGTTAATCCAAGACCTCCTCTGGTTCAGTCAGATCGACGATAAGATCTCCCTGATTCATATTCCAGTCGAAGTTTATACCACCTATCAGCAGTCTCCAAATGGCATCTGTAAGCCCATTCCCGACATCATCAGGCTGATACCACTTCATGCGAGTGCAAATTTCTGGGCACTCTAGTGTTCAATCATCTTCCACATTCGGATCACGAAAGGCCCGAAAGCCAATCTATATCCTCGGGTTTAAGAAAATTGAACAGGGGAAGTTGTTGCACCCCAAAATTTACCCTCTCATATTTCCCAAGACATGGCAAGAAAAATCTCCAAGTTGCTCAAGATTGCTCAAGTTTTGGACAGTCAAGTCATCTCCTAAGGCAGTCAATCCCAAATTAGGGTTTTGTGTTGAATCAAGGTCCTTGCATCCAAATTACCTAAAGGGATCCCCAATGTCCTAATATGTTCTCAAGTTCGTCCATGTCAAATTTCAAGCCTTGCAGAGGAAGTTTGCTCAGTCAATTGCTCAAAGGGTCCAAAAATCGACTGTGCTAGGGCAAAAGTCAACTGTGACCTACAAATAGTCAAACTTCAAGATTTTTTTGTCAACATTCTCATTTTGAAGGATATTTCATCATTTGATCAAGGGTTGATCATGATTCATCAAGGATTTCTCAAAATTCATCAAGACTCAAAAGTTGCTAAATTAGGGTTTTGCAGGAAAAGTCAACTCAACTTTGACCAAGCATAACTTCCTCATATTTTATGAGAAATGACCCATCCAAAGCTCATTTTGAAGATGATGAAATTTCCTACAATCCATCTTCACACCCAAAGATCAAGAAATGCACTCACAAAAGTTACAAATTTGGACATTATAGGTCATTTTTGAAAGTCAATAAAAACACCTTTTTTTCCAAAGATTATAACTTAAGAATGGAATATCAAATTTAGATGAGACCAAAATAATTGGTTAGAGGACATATCAAGCTTTCTAAAAAGTCCAAGAACACTTCCAAAATTTCAAAATTGAAGAAGTTATGCATTGTTGAAGTTGGGCATTTTTGCAAAATTGCCAAAAGTCAACTATCCCCAAAACTTCAAATTTTGTCAAATGGGACCATTCTTTTCCACTTGATTTGATCCTGTCACACTACACATGTGTCCTAGCCTCAGCCTTGAGTCCATTTGTCAATTTTTCTATTTTATTTGATTTTTATTTGAATTATTTCATTTTTAATCAATTTAAATCAAATAAAATCACAAAACTTGATTACATGAGATCTTTTTCTATTTTCAGGACCTAATCATCATCAATGACATGATCAAACTCGTATCAAACATTCCATGTGCAAAAAGATTGGATTTTTGGCAAAATTGGAAAGTTATCAATGGTGAATCAAATCAAATCTCAAAGCATTGATGTACAAGGATTCAGCTCACAATTGTTGACCTAATACATTGCAGCATACATATATAATGCAAAGGACACGAATTTAAGGGCTAGAGGCTGCAGAATCATCAAAAGCAAAATTGAAAAAATTGCCAAAAAGTGTGAAACTGAAATCGTGCATAGAGGCCAATTCAGAAGCAAAACTCCACACTAATCCATTGCTGGGCAATCCTTGAAGCAGAACCAACCCATAATCAATCCTCATACGCGCCCTAAAGCTTTGTAAGTCTCTCAAAAAACTGCTTTTCACTTGAAATTGCAACTCCATATTCTTGCACTTTTTTGACAAATCTTGGTATATTCATGATGCTCATTCAATTTCTGAACTTTTGGCATTATTTAATTGCGTTTATATGAACCATAGCCCTGTAACCGAACCTAGGGTTTCGTAGATTGCTTTTTTGGGTATTCTATTTACAGGCAAAATTGGAGCCATTGATGGACATGGATGTAACCAGGGGAGGAAGACGAGCATGACCATGGTCCTAGAATTGATTTTCATGGCCTAGAATAGAATTTAGAACGCACATGCGAATTTAGCTGCGGATATAAATCCGCAGGTAAATATACAGGGATGAATGAGGAAGACGAAGACGTGCCCCCCTCTCATTGGTTGATTCAAATAATTCGCGCTTTATTTTTTATATTTTCTGGCATTTAATTGTTTTCCCATATTATTATTAGTTTCCAATACTATAACAGATGAAGCGTAGTGGTGCAGTGGCAAGGGCGTGTGTTCAATGACTTACAGGACCTGGGTTCGAATACCAGGTCCCCCATATGCATATTATTATTTTTCTTCAGGTGTTTCAGCGCGTTTCAGGAATTGTGGCGTACCATTGTCCTCAAATCTCAAAGCGCCAGATGGCCCTCAGGCCAGATCTGGTGACCCAGATGTGATGTTCACCATATGCCCTAGTCAACGTGCCACGGGGAATCAGGAAAAGTCCATCAGGCCAGCATGCAAATGGGCCTTGAATTTGCCATTCTCACCCTTCTTTCAGGCCCATAACCTCCTAAACTCTTTCTTTATTTTTATTATTTCTTTTATTTGTTTATTTATTATTTTTATTATTTAACTAACCAATCAAAACTTTTTTTAATAAAATTAAAAACCAAAAATATTTTCTTTATTAAAATTAAATTTCAGTATTTTTATTTTTATTAACCAAATCAATTAATTAATTTAGTTTTAATTAGGAATAATTTAATATTTTTGCAATAATTAAAATTAACTTAGATAATTAGGTTTTATTAACATTGATCAAATTATTTTTATTTCTTTAAATATCAAAAATCCAAAAATATCATTTTTATTAATTAATTAAATTGTTTATTAATTTAGTAATTAACTTAGTTTAATTTCCTTTTAATTCAAAAATAACAAAAAAAAAACCTTTCTTTAATAATTAAAGGGTCAAAACCCTAGAATGCGCCCGATTTAATTTCTCGCACGCGATCCATATTTATTTCAATATTGTATCTGTTTCCCGGAATGTAATAGTTTAATTAGGACTTTACATATTTTTACCGCTTTATTTATTTCCCGCATTTTAATTTCAAGGGTTGCTTTTGGCGATGTAAATACCCGACGCCTTGTAATAGTTAGTTTAAATTCCACAATTTAATTTCCGCAACTTATAAACTGTTAGATGTTTGGTAATAGGGAATGCATGACAAGATCAAATGTTTAAACCTAAAATCAACATAGATAACCATTGACATGTACAAAGATAAAATTAACTGAAACAACACACTCGCACATGTGCACTCTTAGGGTACACCTCACTCGGTTGTTTTCGAACGCGGTCATTGAGTATAGGAAGTTTTAGAGGTCGCCCTCTTGTCCAAATATCATAGTTGCCTCGAAACGGTTGCCTCGGAAAAATGATCTAAGTCATTAGGGTTACCGCTAAGGCGTCCTAACATTGCTTTAGTGACCGCACGTCCCTTAATCGAATTGACCCTTAAAACTCCAACAACGACGCTACCTACTCATCAATAGTGGGACAGCATTGCCTAAAGAACATTAGCACAGATTGATTCGTTTTTAAAGTAGGTAGATGGTTCTTAAGTACTTTCTCTTTCCAAACAAAACAAATTTTCACACTTACACTCCTTTTCAAACAAAAAACTCTTTCCAAACCCACAAACACAAAGAAAAGCAAATTTTGAAAACACTTTGAGCAAGTACCTAAGAGCCCGTGGATAACCACAGATAGAAAGGGTGCTAACACCTTCCCTTTCTATAATCTACCCCCCGGACCTGAGAAACATCTCGAAAAAGGAATTTTTCTGTGCTTTTTTCCTTTTCTTGTTGGATAAAATAAAAGACTATGGCGACTCTTGCTTACCGCAACATTTTGCAAAAACAAACGCAAAACGTGAACCAGCATTCCAAAAACAGTCAGTTCTCTCCCACCGTATCACAACCGTCTTTTAATTCAGAAGGATGTTTTTTATGTCATTCATTGTGTACAAAGTGAAAGCTTGCGACTGAACACGCATTTGAATTAGCTGAGAAACTACCCTGCCCCAGGTTATGATTAAAGGTTTCAATTTGTGCGAAAAAGAAAACTCCTACTTCTTTGGCTCAAAGGGGTTGACTAGGGATTATCTTCCTTATAACTCCATTGTTTAGGAATTAAAATAATGCATGTACATTGTTAGCAAGGTCTTTCCAAAAGCATATTGTATGAGATTATGGTATTGTTTTCGCCATCCTCCCTCTAAAGGCTTACAACTTTTAACGAGAGTTGAATAGTACAAAAGGGAGTAAAAAGCACAGTTTAAATATAGTGAAAACTAATGGATTAATTCAAGACAAACATATGCAATACATTAATGAAACAAAGTTTTACATAAGGACAAATGTTTAAACAAACAAAGAAATTACAACTAAAAATTCGAATGAGCAAAAATATCTCCGCCTAAATTTGTCACTTCAGATGGTGTGTCTTTGAAGGGTGACAAAAAAACTCAATTTGACCATCTTGTGAAAATTCCAACGCTCCTTCGTCGATCAAGTCTTGAATCTTATATTTCAACATCCAACAATTATTAGTATCATGCCCCGGACTGTTGGGGTGATATGCACACCTTGCATCAGGATTGTAGTTAGGAGCGGAAGTATTAGGATTCCAATGAGGATCCTTCAATGTGACCAAATTCATCTTCAACATGTGTTTCAAGGCTTGTGACATCGGCATGTTGAGTTTGGTATATTTCCTATTGGATGTATCTTGTTTATGCTGACTATCCTGTCGTTATTGGAGAGGTTGTTGTTGGGCTCGTGATGTAGCAGTAATTTGGAAAGGTCTACTACCCACCAAGCTAACTTCTTGTCTCATTGGGGGCTGATTAATGACTTGATCCCCAATCTTAACTATTTGTTTCATACGGTTGCATTCGTCTTGATGAAGCTTGTTGACGAGAATTCTCAATTCTTCTTGTCCCCGAGCTAAGTTTTGGATAAGATCCATATGTCCCAACATCTGAATTATCATCGTTTCTATCTCCGCTTGCAATTGTCTCATCTGGTCCTCCTTATCGTCTTCAGTATTATTATTGGTCATGCTCTCAATGAGAAGTGCTTTCACTTCTTCTTGCCCCTTGGACAGGTTTAGGAACAAATCTTGAAGCTGATCATTTTGGGTCTGAAGATCTTTGACAGTCTGCTCGAGAGCCATCTTTACTTGAAATAAACAGTAAACGGATGAGAAAACATGTATGAGAAAAACCTGTCATTATATGATGCATGGTATGCGGATGTGATGTTTTCAAGGATCTCGTGGGGTAAACACCATAAAATGTTAGAAGTTGAACTTTGATTACAGCTTTGAAAAACAGTATCGTTGAATGTCCTTCTACGAGAATCAAGCTCACCATGTCAAGTGGGTCATAGCCCTTGACTCAAGTTACCGTGCTTTGGTTTTTTGACAGCATTTGGCTAGAGGAAAATAAACCCTCTTGCCCCTTGATAGACGCCTGGTTCAGTATAACCCTGCATCACAGGCCCTTGAGACCCTTGAAATGGTTATTGAAAATGTTATGGTATGATGTCATGATGTTATGTATAAGTAAACATATACAAGCAAAGAAAACAAGTCCTTAGGTTTAGGCTTGCATGAGGTTCATAGGTAAATACCCTCTTGAAGTTTATTTGGTTCAACCTGTCCTAGAAAGTAATCGGGTTCTAGGGAATCTCAATATCACTGATCTTTTTTCACCGGGCATTATTTCAGCACAAGCCTCTTTACTGGCGACCAAAATATCCCAAAAGTCTGATCTCAATGATCGTAGCATCGAGTATCAACCAACTTCAGACTGCACCAAATCTGACTATCTCACTACTTCCTAATGGCAAGTTGTTCAATTAAAGGTTCTAAGGTCAGTTAGTGCTTCATGACACCACACAACAGCCCTGTATTCTCCTTGACTGGACTCAAGGGCTATCGGTACCAACAAATGTGTCACACTAACATAGCCATCGCTTTAACCATGTCAGTATACCCCACACAGTCTCTACAATCTATTGCTACTTACCTAATAGTGTTCCCCGATCCGGGTAGAGGATCAATGCAAAACCCAAATAAGAACCCAAAATGTAAAGCAAACGAGTCAAACAATGAAAGCATTTAAAGGTGATCTAGTCTCTAAGGTAACCCCACTCTTAATTATCTCCCCAGCAGAGTCGTCAGTTCTTTAATATGGTGGGAGAACTGACTTGGCATATTTTACATTTTGTCGCAATTATTGTCGATAGAAAGAGTCTCCACCGACTTTTCTTTTATCCAATAAAGGAAAGGGTGAAAAGAATAGGAAAGACCTTTTGAGAATTTTCTTGAGTTCGGGGGGTAGGTTATGAAAAGGGAAGGTGTTATCACCCTTTTCATCTGTAGTTATCTACGGGCTCTTAGTTGCTTGATCACTTTGAAATTCTTTGTTTGAAATGTGTTCGTGATTGTTTTTGAAAGTATTTTGGAAAAGTTCCTTCGTTTAGGCGAACTTTGTAATGATTCTCGTCTCTATAAGAATGCATAAAAAGTGTTGACTTTTGAAAATATTTCATTTGAAAGTATTGGTGTGTTTGAAATGATGTTATTTTGAAAATGGTTGTGAGCAAGCAACTACAACCGTTCTACCTACTCAAAAAGTCTTAGTTCTTTTCCTCCTCCTTTAGATATTGATATCTTATCATTGATTGATAAGAAGTCCTATCATTGGATATGAAGGGACAGTCGTGGATCATCGTATAGTCATAGAAGGCAACATTGTAGGATACCTTAGCAATTTGTCATAAGGGTCTCAGATCGTTTTACCGAAGGAAACATGGAAGGGTCATCGAGGGACTATAATCTTGTATTCGAGGGTCATTGATAGAGTATCCCATGTTCGAGGGACATGACTATTTTTATCAAGGCAATAAGTGTGGATTACCCTAGAGGTACGCGTGTGCGAGTGTTTGTTTTCATGCATTTTTGTCTTGAATTAGGGTTGTCTACTTGTTGATTTTAAGTCTTGCCATACACACCCTAATTACTATCAATAATATTGAAAGCGATAAATTGCGAAATTTTAAAGTTCTACGCTATTACATCTTCTTTTTTTGGGATGGGGATACAAGTTTATGAATGGGGGATGAAAGCAATAAAGTTCTAATTATACTATTACAACCATATTTAATATTGAATGACAATAAAAATATAAAGAAATATAAATATAATGTAAAAAAAAGAAAAAAAATTGGTTTAAGAAAAATTTTATGTATTGACACATGAGCTTATGCATTGATACGAAAATTTTATGTATTGACGTATGCACTTATGCATTGGCTCATATCTATTTTGTATTGGATCATATCTGTTTTGTATTGGATCATATAATCTCTTTGCTCATGGAAATCAAAATCAACTCAGTATGAGTCGACACATAAGAGTTTGTATCGACCCATACTGCTTTGTATCAACACATGTGCGTTTTGTATCGATTCATACTCATTTCTTGCTCCTGGAAGTCAAAAATAACTCAGTATGAGTCGATGCATAAGGGTTTGTATCAACTCATACTGCTTTGTATCGACACATACGCATTTTTTGTCAACTCATAACCTGTTTTGTACATAATACGTGTCAACTCATAGTGTTTCGTATCGACTCATACTGCTGCTTTTTACTTCTATCATTGTTCTGCTACATGTAAAAGTCAGTTCTCAACACATGGTTAGTGAAAATGAAAGGCAAGAAAATTATTAGCTTCAAAGAAATGATATCTACATTTTATCTTTACAAATGAACCATTAATGATGTTTTTTATGGAGAGTTCAAAGTGAAGAAAACTTACCTTGAAACTGAAATTTGTGCTTTGAGTTTGAGTTGGAGAAGTGAAGTGGCAGGAGGCTGTTTTTGAGTTTGGAAAATAGAGATGTTACAGAAGTTGTTTTTGAGTTTAAACAACTTCTATATGATGTATGTGGAGTGTTTGGATGGTTTGTTTGGACAGAACTTGCAAGGTGTGAGAGGTTCAAAGGGTTTGGACTTCAAAGCTCAAAGCTAGAGATTTTTGTGGACAACTATGGTTTTTAGAGTAAAGGGGGGTTTGAGGATTTTCAACACACAAGAAGCTCTTTATTTTTCTGGCCTCCTCTCTTGTAAATGCCCCCTCTATTTATAGGCAAAAGGTTTGTGAACAAGAGCTGATTAGGTTTACAAGACAGCGTGTTATGGTTTGGTTGGGATGCAAATATCAAACTATGTCAATTCTCCATAGTCCCAAGATGAAGTACCAAAGTTGCTGGTATAGAGGGGTTACTTTTCATGATTTATGGTGGATTAAAATCAGAAGCAAACAAGGTATGGGCTCAAGACAAATTTGTACCAATAAGCTTGCTTTTCAAGAATAACAATGGTAACTTTTTACCTTAAATGGCAAGTTAATTGGATAATGGCTTGTATCTCTTGGGTAATGGTTCAAGATTTTATGTAAACATTAAATTATGGATAGATTTGCAAGAAAGAAGGCATAAAACACAAGATTATGCAGTATAGCATGTAGATTGGATCATGTGTACTTCAACAAAAAGACTTGTAATTCAAGGAGATGCCCAACTTCATGCCCTTGAATCTCCTAGCTCAAGTATGATGAATTCATGATCTTGGATGCTTTGGAAATATTGAAGCATCCTCTATAACTTTTATGTTGGCCATTTTGACAAAATCATCTTGGAACTATGTGAAAAAATTCCAAGAAGTTGGGATAAAATCCTGACAAAAATCTGTTGAAAATTTCTCTAAGTGCTAGATGAAAATGTCATGTCTTCATGGGCTCATATCTTCAAATCTAAGAATTTTTTGGACATCAACCCTCTAATACAAAGTTGTATAATTCATCAAGAGATACAACTTTCATATTGAAAGTTTCTTTTGAATCATCTTGCTCCTTGGTGAATGAATGTCATGAAGTTATGAAATTATCATGTATGAAAACACTTAGAAAATTTTCTAAGTCTTGGAAAGTTTAAGTTTTCAAATTGACTTTTGACTTTCTTGACTTCTTGATGATAAAGCTTGATATTCTTGAATGTCTTGATGAATTTTGATCTTTGAGACTTAATGTTGACTAAAAAGTCAAAGTTTGACTTTTGGCGTATCAGTTTGAATTTTCATTAGTACAACTGATTTTTAGTCATCTAGTCAATTGACTGAATAGAAATTGTGATACAAGATTTGAAACTTGACATGAGCATTATTTAAGGTCCATAATGATCCATGAAATTCATTTGAAGTATTAGAAGTTCAATTGTCTTTGTGCAAGCTCAAACCCTAATTTTGAGGTATCAGTGTTGAGGAGATGGCTTGACCTAGTCAATACTTGTGCAAGATTGAGCTATTGAAGACCTTTTGTGAGGAATGTCTTGAGAAAAGAGAGGGAACATTTTGGGGTACAACACCAGTGTTTCGTGCGTTTGTGAAATACAGGATTCAAAGCAATGTGAAGCGCACTTTGGTTTTCATAGTAAATAACTAGTGTTTTAGTACATGTAATGTGCAAATCTTTCGTGGGATATATGAGCCATTACACTTCACATGTGGAAGCTGAAAGAGCTTGATATTCAACCTTAGATGAAGAACGAGATACAATCAGTTGCTTCTTTGTTCTCCGTGATATATGTGAGCGACCATGGAAGAAACATTGCGAAAATATGGACCTGCGTATGTAAATGAAACCATCCCAATCTGCATCAGAGTAACCATGTAATTGTATATAACCATGTAAATGCATCAACCCAATATTCAATTTCTCCATTCAGAAATGCATTATTTACATTGAGCTGGTGTATATGCCATTGTTTGCATGAAGCTAAGGCAATGATGGTTCTCACAATAGTGATTTTGGAAACTAGTGATTAGATATCAAAATAATCAAGACCCTCTATCTGATTATATCCTTTAACTACTAGTCGTTCCTTAAATCTATCAATAAAACCATCATCAAGATATTTAATCTTGTAAATCCATCTACAACTTATTGGTTTGAACCTGGTGGGAGATCAACAACCTTCCAAGTGCCAGTCTTCTCAAGAGTTGAAAGTTAAAGTTGCATGGCTTATTCCCAACACTCATGTTTGGATGCCTCAGTATATGTCTTATGTTTAGTGTTAGAAATTAAGGATAATGCATAATGATAATGTGCATATGAGAGAAATTCACGTGAAAGAGAGTTGGAAAGAGGATGAAGAATACCTTTGGAAGCTTGATCTGGTGTAGTAAGAGAATTTCATATATAATCTTGAAAGTAAGAGGGATGATGTCTCATCCATGAAGAGGTTCTAGGTGGAGGGTCATGAGCATCATTTTATGGTGTTATAAGTGGTTGATCATGGGCATCATTTGCTGGTGTAAGAGGAAAGTCATCAATAATGTGGGGAATGTATGGTGTATTGTTGGTAGAAAGGTCATTAGGTGGTTCTGTAGTGGGTTGGTTAATGAGAATTTGAGGTGGTAAGGCATGGTTAGTGGAGTTTTTGTCTGATCTAGATGGGAAATAAGACCATGAATTGTTTAAAGTTTGGTTTTTAGGTTTATAAGGTAAGATATGTTCATGAAAGATAACATTTCGAGACACAAAGATTTCATTTGTATGGAAATCAAGTAATTTGTATCCTTTCATACCAGGTATATAGCCAAGGAATATGGATTTTCTTGCTCTAGGATCTAACTTTGTTCTATGTGCTTGGAGTGTAGAAGCATAGCATAAAGATCCAAAGACTTTGAAGGTGTCAAGGTCATGTATTTTATTGTGAAGGATTTAATAAAGTGATTTGTTATGAAGGATAAGTGTTAGCACTCTGTTGATAATGAATGTGGCAAATAGAATGGCATATGAACAATAGGTTTTTGGTAACTTTTACTGGTATAAGATGGATCTAACTACATTCAATAGGTGTTGGTGTTTCCTTCCCACCCGGCCATTTTGTTGATGGTTTTCAACACAGGACCTGTGATGCATAATGCCATTGGATGCATAAAATTGGTGTAACATGAACTTAGGTCCATTATCTGACCTGGAAATTTTGGGTGTGATTTGGAATTTGTTAATGATCATTGAAATGAAGTTTTGAACTTGTATGGATACTTCGACTTTATATTGTAAAAGGACAATCCATACAAATCGTGTGTGGTCATCTAAAATGGTTAAAAAGTATTTATGATTGTGTAGAGATGGGGTAGGTAATGGTCCCCAAATATCAAAGTGCAAAAGCTCAAATTTGTGAGAAGCAATGGAGTTGCTTGAGTGATAAGGAAAATTTCTTTTCTTCGCCAAATGACAAATGTCACAGGTAGCATTATTATCAAAATCAAATGAGGAATACACTTTAGACATCTGAGTTATTCTCTTGGAAGATACATGTCCTAATCAAAAATGCCATAAGGCTGACTTAGGGATTACAATATTTTAGACATGTGCTAAAGGGAATGAAGCATTGACATGACAAGTATTGGCTTGTGTTGGGAGCTTGAATTGGTGGTGAGCTTGGTGAGATAATCTGGGAAAAATCATTTCCTGCAATAAGCAATGATCAATAGAAAATTAGGAAGAACATTTCAAATTATGGCACAATTTTGAGACTGAGATCAGGTTCAATTTAAAATCTGGTGCATACAATACATGCTTAAGATATAGGACAAATGTGAAGCTATCATTACTAGCATATTGAATAATTATGCAATTCCCATTAGGGAGAATAATCTTTATAGTTTGATTCGATAGTACGTGATAAATAAATGCAATGATGAACATACATGGTCATGGCACCAGAATCTACGATCCATGTATGAGGGAAGTTACTTCTATGATAAGTAATGTTACAAACAATACCTGAAAGCTCATCATTGGGAATTTTCCTAGTGCAAACCTGACTAGTTGTGGAAGTAGAGGTAGGTGTGGAAATGTTGGAATTTTGAAGCAAACTAATGAGTTGATCATATTGAGCTTGAGAAATAGGCATGTGATTGCTTGCAATAGAGGCATCTGGCATGGCTTCTGGTGAGGAATTCTCCACTTGACTTGCATTCATAGAGGATTTTTTCTTGTTAAAGTTGGGGTGACCATAGTTTTGATAGCAAAAATCGACTGTGTAACCACTCCTATTACAGAAGGTACACACCATAGGAGCAGTTTCGGAGTTGTGAAATCTACCCTTATGCTTGAAATCATATCTTTGAGCATCATTTATTTAAATGGAAACATCATTAACAAGTGTGATATTCTTGTGGTGACTCTCATCTTGAACCGCAAGAGAATAAATTTGATTCATGGATGGTAATGGATCCATGATCAAGACTTAAGTCCTAACAGCAGAAAAATCATCATTTAATCCAGTGAGGAATTGCATATCATTAAATTGAATCAAGATCGAGTTGAGAGTTAGGTGCTAGACACATAGGCATGTTGGATTGATGAGGAAGATGATGAAATAATAGAATCAGAAGCAAGAAAACCAACTAAGCATCAACAATGGAGGTGTAGATGCAGAAAAAATAGAAAGATCAATGAAGGATGAGGAAAATGAAGAAGGAAATTGAAGAACTTTCAATTGCAAAAAGGAGATTGAATGAGAATATGAAGCTTGTTCATTGATTAGGGCTTGACACCATATCAAGAGATCAAGATGAACATTATGAAGGGATGATTCTCATTAACGAAGAAGGAGTTACAAGCTAGGATATATATACATACAAGGTGACTTGCACCATAAGGAATCTATACCCTAGCACATTATAGTGAAACTCTAAGTGTGTAACTAACTTTTAACAACCAACTATCTCAAGTTAATTGGTGATGTGTAATTGACTTCTCATTATTGGTCATATTTGCATGCTTTGCATGGTTCAATAACTTTCTATAAGCATAAGCTTTCAAGGCTCACCAATTACATCATTATATTAAAATTCCGTGGTTTTGATATTTGTTATCGCAAATTTGAACATGTCAACTAACTTCAAGCTCACATAAATCTTCAACCCATCAATCTTCACGAGCAGAATCCAAGTATTGTGGCTAGGTCGAGAAATCAAGAACGACTGAGAATAAAATACACATATGTTCTTACTTAAGTTTCTTCAACAATCTTTTAAATTTAAATACTAGGCTCAATATGATCGAAACTAATTTTCAATAAAAGAGCACAAGTCCAGGCTAAGGCGATAAAATGTGAAGCCATGCATTGGAAAACAGCTGAAGGATTAGAAAATGTAAAATTGTTATTCCCATCAGTCTTTGAACCAAGCTTCATAAAACAAGGTCCACTTTCCTCTCACAAGATGATGCCTACAAAAAAAGCTTGATAACCTGCTACTGAAAACAACATCTTGGTATCAGAATAAAAAATTACCAAAACCGTAGACAACAAAGAATCTTTTGCCAAGTCTGGAATAAATGGAACAATATCACAAATATGAAATTTTTTTTTTCATATTAATTAATTTATGAACAATCATACATAAACAAGTTGCAATATTAAAACAAAATCCAAATTAAAAATCTTAAGAGTCCATCAAAATGTAACAAACAAAAATCTACTAAAATAATGTTAGACAAGATCACAAGCTTGTAAGCTCTATGTTGTTTATGAGACTCACAATAACGAACATTATATTCTGAATTTGGTAAATAAGTATTTGAAGTCACTTTATGCTTCTCAAGTTGATTTTTCCAGTTAAAACTTATTAATAGGGTAAGAAAGAATAAATGTTTATTAATCTTTATGTGTTTTGTACAGTTGCAAAAGAGAAGGAATTTAGGGAGATTTACAACCCCGCAATTTCATGTGTTTTTCTATGGTCAGTTATGATATTGACTTTAAGTGATGTAGTATGCAACGTAGTGTTTAATATCGGTATTGTGAGTAGATGAATGGAGAGATTAAAGGTATTTCATTTGGTTGCAGTCAAGAGGATCCAAAGATATGTGAAAGGATTTATTAGCCGCAGAATTCTCTTTTCCGCAGACAATACGGATAGAAAATACATTTTTTGCTCGATTTTACTGATTCCAATTGGTGCAGAGATAAAGACAATCGAAATTTTATAGCCGGATATATCTTTATGTTTGGTGGAACACCAATATCATGGTGTTCGAAGAAGGAATCGATTTTTTCACTCTCGTTTTGTGAGGCTGAGTATATTGTTATATATGTGTCAAGTCGTGTGGCTAATAAATCTATTGAAGGAACTGGGCAGCAGTGATGGTGAGGCTGTTACACTTTTGATTGACAATGTTTCCGCTATTAATCTTGCTAAGAACTCAATTGCATATGGGAGGAGCAAGCATATAGAGATGATGTTTCACTATTTTGAAGGAGCTTGTTAGTGATGACAAGTTAAGATTGGGATATTGTAGAAGTGAAGATCAAGTTGTTGATTTGTTGACTAAGGGAGTCACAAGTAATGTTTTCAAAAGGTTGAAGATGAGCATGAACATGGAAGATTTGGAGCACTTGAATTAAGGTGGTGTGTTAAGAGAAAACATAGTAATTCAAGTGCTATAACTGGTTAACACAAGAGTGTAAGCGGTTACAACTTGGTGAAAAACACTTCTGAAAGGGGAAAAACACTTTTGGAGTTGACGTTAATTGGTTATGCATTCGCCTTAATCGGTTACACCTGTCTTAATTTTTTGCATTAATGTTAGGTGTAACTGGTTAACAAGTTTGTGTTAACCAGTTACAGCCACAGGTTTTTTTCTTTTTTCTGGTTTTTGAGTTGTATGTTTTGTGTCTCAATCACTTTGTAGCACTTGTATAAATGTCTTGGAGCCATCCTCATTAATAACAATGCAGATTACTCTCTCTCTCTCTCTCTCTCTCTCTCTCTCTCTCTCTCTCTCTCTCTCTCTCTCTCTCTCTCTCTCTCTCTCTCTCTCTCTCTCTCTCTCTCTCTCTCTCTCTCTCTCTCTCTCTCTCCATAGTTTATCAATTATGTGATTCTACTCTCTCTCTCTCTCTCTCTCCATACTCCATAGTTTATCAATTATGTGATTCTATGTCCCAATATGAAGTATGAAGAAGATATTGGTGTTTGCCCATTCAGATGATAATCTATTAGAATAACAAGAAACATAAACATACACAGAGAGAGTCTCCTTACCATCAACTGTAGTCAAATGGAATACAAAGTGAAGCATATCATAGATGTCTCCGTTGCAAACATAAGACAATATTTTTTGCAAAATAATTCTTACAAAATATTGGTTTCCACTTCACTTGAAAATTTTGCACCTGTTGCAAGAATTGAGACAATCAAATTAGTTGTATATGTGGCTAACTTATTGTAATGTCGTCTTGATCAACTAGATGTCAATTCTATATTTCTCATTGTCTACATTGAAGAGGAACTTCGGTTGAACAAACACAAGGACTCATTGTGAAAGATGAAGATGAGGTCTTGAAGTTTAATAAGACTATATATGACCTGAAACAAGCTCTAAGAGTTTATAATAAGAGGATTTACGAGTCCCTAAAGTAGATTGCTTATTCCACATGTATGTTTGAACATGAAATTTGAGTGAAAAGTCTGAATCAAGACAATCTCAACATAATGTGTCTATATGTAAATGGTAAACGTAGTCATAACAAAAAACAATCACAATATGATAGTGAATCTCAAATTCAACATGGACACTAAATTTTATATGAATGACTTGGGAGGCCTAAATTACTTTCTTGGCCTTAAATTTACTGCAACCATAAATGGTTGGCTAATTCACAATAGGAAGTACGCAAGTGATATCTTAAAGAGATTTAATATGTTGGACTGTAACTCTACAAGTACTCTTAAGGAAGAAAACTTAAAATTAAGAAAAGATGAATGATTGATATACACTTGCAATTCCATACCCGATATATATCACGATGTAGGTTTGGTGAATAAATTAATACAAGAACTTAAACTATCACATATGCAAACAACCAACAAAATCATGAGATATTTTAAGGGCACAATAGACTATGACATCTTATTTCCCAAAGCTGACTAGTTTTTGTGATTCAGGTTGGTGTGGTGAAAAAGCGGAAAGAAGTATAATGGAGTATGTGTCCAACCTTCAATTCTTCAATTTAAGAAGCAAACAATGGTGGCTAGATCTTCTTGTAAAGCTACCATATCTTAGTGTTGCTTCAATCCTTTTTGATTGAGATGAAGATAGGAAAACATGAAGAAGTAGAATTAATATGGTAGATTACAACTCAACAATTAACCTTACAAAGAATTCCATAGCTCATGAAAAAAGCAAATACATTGAAACTAAATTTAACTTTCTTAGATATCAAGTAAGAGAAATATTACATTAGTTAATTAACATACTTAAGAACAAAAGATTATGTGGGATTTTGGATCGAACTCTAGTTGGTCGAAGTACTTGCTGTAGTCGAAGAAGGTTCTAGCATGTATTTGTCGAAGGATGCTTATCGAATTAGGTTTTAGTGTTTAAACCCTAATTTGTTAAGTTAGCTTGTTTGTTAAGTTAGCTTGTATAATGGGCCTTGTGGAAAAAGCCCATTAGTTAGTATGTTAGGTTTTATTATAAATAGCATACTAGTCTCTCATCATTGCCATCACAGCAAATCCTAATTTAGGGTGAGAGGGTTATTTGTTATTCTTGTAAACTTGTAATCTTGTTTTCTAAGAGAAAGTAAAGAATAGCAGTTATAACCAATTCTTGTGTTCTTCTTCTTCCTTGTTCCTTATTCCTCCCTAATTCTATACTTTGTTATTGGTATCCAATTCGCAACAAATTGGTGCGGTGAGCGTGGAGAAGATGCCTTCGACAAAGTATGAGATTGAAAAATTCACCGGAGTGAATGATTTCGGTCTATGGCGCTTGAAGATGAAAGCCCTACTGGTTCAGCAGGGTTGTTTGGAAGCGTTGAAGGGAGCGACGGCGATGGACGCTGCGTTAACAGAAAGAGAGAAGACGGCCATGATCGAAAAAGCACACAGCGCAATTTTGTTGAGCCTTGGTGATAAGGTTCTTCGACAGGTATCAAAGGAGACGACGGCATCAGGGTTATGGGTGAAACTTGAAAGTTTGTATATGACCAAATCTCTGGTAAATCGACTCTACCTGAAGCAAGCTTTGTATTCATTCAAGATGATTGAAGACAAAGTGTTGGCTGAGCAGTTGGATATGTTCAACAAGCTGATTCTTGATCTTGAAAATATTGATGTAAAGATTGATGATGAAGATCAAGCGCTGTTATTATTGTGCGCTTTGCCCAGATCACATGCTCACTTCAAAGAAACCCTCTTGTATGGAAGAGAGTCCCTGACCTTTGAAGAAGTTCAATCAGCTTTGTACTCTAAGGACTTGAACGAACGTAAGGAGCATAAACCTTCGACGGTTGGTGAAGGTTTGGCTGTTAAAGGAAAATTCGACAAGAGGAAAGGTAAAAATCAGTCGAAGTCTTATAGTGGTGACGCATCTGGTATTAGATGCTATCACTGTAAGAAAGTAGGTCACACAAGAAAGGTGTGCCCTGAACGCCTGAAAGATCATGGAGGTAAGGATAATGGCAATGCAGCTATTGTCCAAGATGATTTCGAATCATCTGATGTTCTTGTGGTTTCAAGCAACAACTCGTCGAAGGAGTGGATTATGGATTCTGGATGAACTTGGCACATGACTCCAAACAAAGACTTGTTCGAGGAATTATGTGATCAAGATGGTGGATCTGTATTGCTGGGAAACAACAAAGCTTGCAAGATTGCAGGCGTTGGATCTGTGAGATTCAAGCTCCATGATGAGTCAATAAGATTGTTGACTGAAGTCAGGTATGTACCTGATTTGAAGAGAAATTTGATTTCTCTTGGTGAATTCGACAAGAAAGGATATGTGTTTCAAGGAGAGAAAAGTATCCTGAAAGTCATGAAAGGGTCGAAGGAAGTCTTGAGAGGCGTGAAGAAACAAGGCTTGTATACCCTTGAGGCTGAAGTTGTAAGTGGTTCGACAAATGTTGCATCCACGAAACCTTTGTCGAAGACAGAAATTTGGCACATGAGATTGGGCCATGTCAGTGAAAGGGGTCTGGTCGAATTAGGGAAACAAAATCTGCTTGGTGGAGATAAAGTCGAAAAGCTGAAGTTTTGTGAACCCTGTGTACTTGGAAAGTCCTGTAGAATGAAGTTCAACAAAGGCAAACAAAGAACACATGGATCCCTTGATTACATCCATGCTGATCTTTGGGGGCCTGCAAGGTGTCCATCACATTCAGGAGCAAAGTATTTTCTATCCATAGTAGATGACTATTCCAGAAAGTTATGGGTATTCATCCAGAAGACTAAGGATGAAACTTTTGAGAATTTCAAAAGTTGGAAGACTCTTGTCGAAAATCAAACTGGCAGAAAGGTAAAAAGGTTGAGAACCGACAATGGCCTTGAGTTTTGCAATGAGGCGTTCGACAGTTTTTGTGTTGCCTCTGGTATTGCAAGGCACAGAACTACCGCAGGTACTCCACAACAAAATGGTTTGGCTGAAAGGTTTAATCGAACTATTTTGGAGAGAGTTAGATGCATGTTGACTAGTGCGGGATTAAAGAAGGTGTTTTGGGCTGAGGCTGTTTCGACAGCAGCATATCTGATAAACAGATGTCCTTCGACAGCGCTAGATATGAAGACACCCGAAGAAGTTTGGTCGGGACATCCACCAGATCTCGACAAACTAAGAGTATTTGGCTGTGTAGCCTATGCTCACATTAGGCAAGACAAGGTCGAACCTAGAGCTCTGAAATGCATGTTTATGGGATACCCTGAAGGAGTAAAAGCTCATAGGCTATGGTGCCTAGAGCCAGGTCACAGGAGGTGTATCACCAGTCGAGATGTAGTTTTCAATGAAACGGAAATGGCTTTCAAGAAAACTGACGATGCTGACGAAGAGCTGGAACAGGTAGAGATTCCTGTTGAGGTGGAGCATGTTGATGCTGAAATGCGTATCCCAGATGAAGTCGAAGAAGAAACAGAAGATTCTGATGATGTTGAGGAAACTGTTGATGACTACCTATTGTCGAGAGATAGGCAAAGAAGAGTCATAAAACCACCTCAGAGACTTGGATATGCAGATCTTGTAGCTTATGCCTTAATCTCTGCAAGTGAAGTTCTAGACGAAGAACCTAGAGATTATAAGGAAGCTATAAGGAGTCGAATGAAGACTGAATGGCTAAAGGCCATGCATGATGAGATGAAATCTCTTCATGATAATCACACTTGGGAACTAATCAAGAAACCTGTTGGGGCAAGGTTAGTCAGCTGTAAGTGGATTTTCAAAGTTAAGGAAGGAATCGAAGGAGTAATGTCGAAGAGGTACAAGGCAAGATTAGTCGCAAGGGGTTTCACTCAGAAAGAAGGTGTCGACTTCAATGATGTATTTTCCCCTGTTGTGAAGCACAGATCCATTCGAATGTTGCTTGCCATGGTGGCTCAGTTCGACCTTGAACTGGAACAAATGGATGTGAAGACTGCGTTCTTGTATGGTGACTTAGACGAAACAATCCTGATGAGGCAACCTGAAGGGTATGTCGAAAAGGGGAAAGAAGATTATGTGTGCAAACTGAAGAAATCTTTATATGGACTTAAACAATCTCCTCGACAGTGGAATAAGAGATTCGACAAGTTCATGGAACACATAAGTTTCATTAGAAGTCAGTTCGACCATTGTGTTTACTCCAGATTTCGACCTGAAAATTCATTTGTTATTTTGCTGCTCTATGTTGATGATATTCTGATAGCAAGCAACAATGTCGAAGATGTAATGAGGGTGAAGGCTGAACTCAATAAGGAGTTCGACATGAAGGATCTGGGAGCTGCATCTAGGATTCTTGGAATTGACATTCGAAGAGATAGAAAGCAGTCGAAATTATGCTTATCTCAAGAGGCATACCTACGAAAGATTCTTGACAAGTTTGGTATGTCAAATTCAAAGCCTGTTGTGACTCCAACAAACCCTCAATTCAAGCTGAGCATTGATCAATGTCCCAGTACTGATGTCGAAAGAATCTATATGAACAGCATCCCATATGCTAATATAGTTGGTTCTTTGATGTATGTTATGGTCTGTACTAGACCCGACATAGCATATGCAGTAAGTCTTGTAAGCAGGTACATGGCGAATCCTGGAAAGGCTCACTGGCAAGCGTTAAAGTGGATTCTAAGGTACATAAATGGGTCTCTGAACAGAGTCTTAATTTATGGTGGAGCCTTGGGTGAAGATAGTAAAGCAGCTGTCGAAGGCTATGTTGACTCTGATTATGCAGGTTGTATGGATTCCAGAAAATCTATTTCTGGATATGTTTTCACTATGTTTGGTACAGCAATTAGTTGGAAAGCAACTCTTCAGAAGGTTGTTGCCTTATCAACTACTGAAGCAGAATATATTGCCCTAACTGAAGCTGTGAAAGAAGCATTGTGGCTTGAAGGTTTTGCAAAGGAACTGAAACTTCAAGGTCAAGGTATCACTGTTAAATGTGATAGTCAAAGTGCAATACACCTGTCGAAGAACTCAGCCTATCATGAGCGAACCAAGCACATAGATGTGAGGCTGCATTTCGTCAGAGGGGTAATCGAGCGTGGAGAAGTCCAAGTGCTGAAGGTCTCGACAGAACACAATGTCGCTGATATGATCACCAAAACATTGCCAAGTTGCAAGTTTTTCCACTGTATGCAGTTGATAAGGCTGCATGAAGAAAGCTAGTTAGTGTCTCTTGATGCTGTAGAGTTAGGTCCAAGGTGGAGATTTGTGGGATTTTGGATCGAACTCTAGTTGGTCGAAGTACTTGCTGTAGTCGAAGAAGGTTCTAGCATGTATTTGTCGAAGGATGCTTGTCGAATTAGGTTTTAGTGTTTAAACCCTAATTTGTTAAGTTAGCTTGTTTGTTAAGTTAGCTTGTATAATGGGCCTTGTGGAAAAAGCCCATTAGTTAGTATGTTAGGTTTTATTATAAATAGCATACTAGTCTCTCATCATTGCCATCACAGCAAATCCTAATTTAGGGTGAGAGGGTTATTTGTTATTCTTGTAAACTTGTAATCTTGTTTTCTAAGAGAAAGTAAAGAATAGCAGTTATAACCAATTCTTGTGTTCTTCTTCTTCCTTGTTCCTTATTCCTCCCTAATTCTATACTTTGTTATTGGTATCCAATTCACAACAGATTAGGTAGCAGATCTTCTAATCAAGCCATTCAAGATTGAAAATTTAAAGAGATGAGAAGTATGCTTAATGTAACTAATGTAGATACTATGAATTATGCGGAAGTGTTGAAGTGTAATTCAAGTTTAGAAGGTGTTAGTTAAGTTATCTGTTATATAACTAACAAACTAACTGAGTTGGTTATGTTGTTCGGTCTAATTAGCAATTGTAAGACTATTTGGTGTTGTATATAACCATAATTTGTCACTAATGTAAGAATAACAAGTGAATGGAAAGTTCATACACACAAATCAATTCGTTTTCTCTCTTTAGTGTGCGTATAATTCTAACAAAATTGAACATTTTATTACACAATAAAACTGCGTGCACTTGCTAGTTAAGAATCATACCCTAAACCCTAAACCTTTTTAAAACCTTGGGTACAAAAGTATTCCTTGTTAGTTGGGAAATGTTATCATGATTATACATACTATGGCTTAGATATCGAGTAATGTCAAAAGAACCATCATACTAACACAACACAAAGCTCACATGGTATTAAAATATCAGATACATAATAGTTTTATGAAAACACTACTATAAGCAACATTATTTTTCTTATTTAAGTGACCAACTTCACTACTAAAACCAATGTGCAAGAGAAAAAAAAACTTATTTAATACGGAAATTCTACCGTGGGGTTCCACAACGTATTTCATCAGTCAAGAAACGGGTAGTCAGTATAACCAACAACTGGATCAGAAGTGTAAAATGTCTCCCTATTATACTTGTTGAGAGGGGCATCAAGTGCAAATCTCTTTGGCAAATCTGGATTAGCCAAGAACAAACGACCATAAACAACAAGATCTGTCTTGTTTTCAGCAACAGCATTGATTCCATCTTGTCTGTCATAACCTCCTGCCACTATGAAAGTTCCATTAAAAGCCTTTCTCATTGGCACCAAACTGTGAGGACTATTATCAACCACTTCAAAAGCAGATTTAATTCTTGGTTCCACCATGTGACAGTAAAGAATGTTATATTTATTGACAGCATTAACCATATAAAGTCCCAATTCTTTAGGACTAGAGTCTCCACATTCTGAATGTTCTGCAAAAGGTGATAATCTTATTCCAACTTTATCTGCCCCTATTTCATTCACAGCAGCTTCAACAACTTCCAAAGCAAATCGACAACGGTTCTCAATAGATCCACCATACTCATCTGTTCTATCATTCACTTCATCTTTCATGAATTGTTCAATTAAATAACCATGAGCCGCATGTATTTCAATCCCATCAAAACCTACCATTTACATCGAATTGAGCATGTTAGCTAATTTGCAAAATGCACTTTAAAGAAACAAATTAAATAGTCCAGTTTCTAAAATAATAAAAAAATTAGTGTACTATGATTAAGGCATTTTTCAACTTTGGAGAAATTTGTAAAAATATAAGTGAAGTTACCAGCTTCGATAGCATTTCTTGCAGCAAGTCTAAAGTCATTGACAATATTAGGAATTTCATCGGTGCTTAGCTTTCTCGGTGGCGTGAACTGTTGTGCATGACTGCTTGTGAGTGACTTGTCTGAAGAAGATATCGGTGTTTGCCCATTAGGCTGATAACCTGTCAAAATAACAAGAAACATAGACATGCATTGAGAGGGTATAAAAAATAAACTAGTGGTATTAGTTATCAAATAGATACGTTATACATACATGAATTTGAAACCCTTCCAACATGCCAAATCTGACAGATAAAGACACCGCCTTTGGCATGAACAGCATCTACAATTGGTTTCCATGCTTCCACTTGTTCCTTTGTCCATATACCTGGCGTGTTTGGATATCCTTGAGCCGTGTCCGAGACACCGGTAGCTTCTGTTATGAGAAGACCACCTTGAGATGCTCTCTGAGAGTAATAGAGGATAGCATGAGGCTGAGGAACGTTGTTGAATGATCTTGTTCTAGTAAGTGGTGCCAGAACAACTCTGAAAAAATGAAGCAAGTGAAAATGGTTAATTAATTAGCAATGCATTGAAATGGAAAGTGTTACTAATACTATGAACAAACCTGTGGGAGAGATTGAAGTTTCCCATCTTGAAGGGTGTAACAAGAGGAATAGGATCAGCAGCAGCATTTTCGAATTTTTTGATACCCATAAGTTAAATTATTGATAGCAAACAAAATATGGAATTGAATTTGAAGAGAGTTTGTTGGGCTTATCTATATTTATAGTATGTCTTAAAGTGGTGAGAGTGAATCGCACACCATTTTTGGTTCTCCTGACGTGTGACATTTGCGTTGGTATAGTTGCCTCTTTTGATTTTGTTTAGTTTAATAAGGTACTACTAGATGGCTTATTGGTTGGAGAAAAGGGTTTAGTATATTACATCAACATCAGCACAGCACAGGGTATATACTATGTGCTTCCTTAACGGTTAATATTACTTTGTTAATTCGGTAAATTATACTAATATAGTTAATTATTTAACTGATTTTGTGATTTTACTTTGATCATTGTTACATTTTGGTTCATTAATTTTAACTTAGTTATATTAGTCATTTTCTATCATCTCTTTGATAGTTATTGGTTATATATGTGTTCAACTTAAATGATTTTATTCACCCATAATAAAGAATTAACTATCTTAGCGACAAATTTAATGTTGCTATAGAGTTAATTAATATTAACAATATACAATGGTAAAAAATTGTCGTGTAGTATACCCTTTGTCATGTTAACATTTTGACATTCTCATGTGTACACTTGGTCACTAAAATCTTATATACGATGTCTCATATAGTTAATTGAGATTAACATGAGAGACTAAAAGTGTGGATAAAAAATATTAAGAAGACGATTATTTAAAAGTATTTTTTTGAAAAACTAATTGCATGTTTGTTTCCGTGATAGAATCCCATCAAACATGCATTTAGTGAGAAGTTTGGATTTCTAGCTTCAGAAAATCACGACGAAAAATGCATTGGAACGCGATAAAACTAGTCTGGACGTGGAACCAAACACATGCTAAAAATGAATTTCGATATATTTAGAATAATCATTATCTTATTTAACCATAAATTTATTAAACATTTATTTGAAGAATAAAATGTTATTCATGCTAACAATTTATTATTGAGACATGATATTTGAACATCCGAAGATTAGACACCGCATGCATACACTGTGTGAATATCTTATTTTTTATAGGGATTTGAATTGACTTAATCCTTCCATTTTTTTCAAAGCTATCCCCTCTCTTCCCTTCCAAACTCCCAAACAGACCCTAAGTATATTTAATCCTCGTAATTATAGGGATTTGAATCGACTGCAGTCATATATTCCACACAGTCACACTGTCAAGGTACTATAACCCGTCTGATTTTGATCAGACAGACAAAAAAAAATAGATCGAAATTTTATTTAGTAATTCTAAAAATACTGTGATAAAATCAAAACTGTCCAATTTTAATCGAGCGGTCACGGCTGCTTGACTGCGTGAATGCAGGATCTGCCGAGTGCAGCAAATCCAAATCCTATTTATAGAGGGTGGATCTTGCTCCTTGTCAATGTCATGCTCGAATTCTGGGGTTATTTTGTCGAGTTAATAGGAATTGTGGCTGAATAAGTATGGTTGAACTAATAAATCATGGCCGAGTTAATAGAAACTGTGACCGTGTAAGCATGGTTGAGCTAATAGGAGTGGTGGTCAAGCTATTAGGAATCAGGGTCGCATAAGTTTGGTCGAGTTAGTAGAAAATATGTTCGAGCTAATAGTAATCACGATCAAATTAATGGGAAGAGGATCCAAGATAGTTGCGGTGTGGCTGAGTTGGTAGCAATGTGCCAAATTTTCCGAGATGATAGCCAAGTTGATAGCAACATGGTCGAGCTCATAGTAACTTGGGTGAGCTAATAGTAACACGGAATGAGTTTTGCAATTACAAATCGAGTTTAGACAAATATATGATGATCTGCAACCCCAAACACGAGACTTAAAAGAATGAAGTGCTTAACTTAGTAAATTGAGATGAATAATTTATAGATTCAATAAACTTATGCTTACTATTTAGCTAAATCTCATGCTTCTTTAATGTAAGTCTCGTGCTTAACTCCTTTTCAAAACTTTGTTAAATAAGCAAGTTTTGGGTACTGAAATGATCACTATTATTTAGAAAATAATAGTATCGTGATGATTTGAATAAAGTAGCTATGGATTTGAGCACTGTCTAAAAGAATCTTCATATTTACGCAAAATATCACAATGATTTGAATACAATAGTTTTGCATTGTGTCCTATACAGAAGTATACAAAAATACAACTATAAGCAACAAATTTCTTATTTAAGTGGCCAACGTCAATACAAAAATCAATGTGCAATAAGGGAAAAAGTCTTATTTAATATAGAAGTTTCACCATTGGATCCTACAGCATGTGTTTCATCATTCAAGAAAAGGGTAGTCAGTATAACCAACAACTGGATCAGAAATGTAGAATGTTTCCCTGTTGTATTTGTTTAGAGGAACATCAAGTGCAAACACTACAAGAATATATGTCTCCAGCGACATATATTAGCGACGTGCTTATCACGTGAGTAGTAGCGACGTGATAACCACGTCGCTAATATATTTTAATGACATATAATGCAAATCAGAGAACGTTGGAAAGGGGGAAATTTGAATTTTGGTAGCGACGTGATAGTCACGTCGCTATATTTTAGGGGGGAAAATAAATTTGGCTGATGACAGAGTTGCAGAGTGGGAGAGAGAATAATTTTTCTGTTTAGTTTGTAGCGACGTGATTATCACGTGACAACGTTGCGACGTGACAGTCACGTTGCTACTAGACGTTACATCTCCAAAGTTTTCATTTTTACAGAAGCGTTGCTTTCTTCTTCCTTCCTCTTCCTTTCTTCTTCCTCACAAACCCATACTTCTTCCTCTCAAACCCAAATTCCCGAATCAAATTTCCTCCATCCCAAATTGTTGAAGAAAAATAAGGTATTCATATTTTGATAAATGTTTATTTCGTTTGTTCATTATTTATTATACTGGAAAGAAATATTAAAAAGGGTATTTGTTCGTTTGTTCATTATTATTTGTAGAGAAATTTGAAGAAGAACACCCAGAACTATCCAAGAAGACGCAAATTTATTGAAGAAATTATATAGAGGTATTTATGCATTTTTTTTTAGATTTTATATGTATTATATAGATTAGTGGTATATGTATTTTGTGGTTAAGAAGTATATGTATTTTGTTAGTAGTATATATGTACTGATAATAAAAAATTTTAGAAAACATAAAATTAAAAGTTTTTTTTTTATAGATGTATATATATATATATATATATATATATATATATATATATATATATATATATATATATATATATATATATATATATATATATATATATATATATATATATATATATATATATATATATATATATATATATATATATATATATATATATATTATATATATATATATATATATATATATATATATATATATATATATATATATATATATATATATATATATATATATATATATATATGTTAACACATAAATTTAATAACATTAACATATTTTTTATAGATGTATATTATATTTATTATAATAGTTTTATTTTTTTATTTATATGTTAAAGATATGGAAAAAAAATTATATATTAAAATAAGAATTTATAAAAAACATAATTAAAAAAAGAATATATATATTATATTATTATTTTAATATTATTGTTATATATATAATAAAAAGTATATATGTTACATTATTTGTTTCTAATATTATTGTTGTATATATAATAAAAAGTAAATATGTTATATTAATATTGTTTTTTGATATTATTGTTATGTAATAAAAAATTATATATTTTACATTTGAATATTTATTTATATGTTAGTATATATATAAAAAAGCAAAATTTATATTTTTAAGAATAGTATTAAATAGTTTAAGAATAATATTATTAAGTTGATTAATATTTCTAATGAAAAAGACAATGATTGTATAAATGTGCAGTATGGAATATTATCGGTATTATCGCAGTTGGATGTACGATAGAACATATCCAGGAAGAAGTGGACTTAAACCCAATTTTATAGTAGGAGTTGATGGGTTTATTAAGTGGGCGTTTGCTCAGGATTGTTGTCGAAGCGAAGGAGGGGTTAGGTGTCCCTGTCTTAAATGTGAATGTAGACCAATAATTAGTGACCCAGAGGAAGTAACACGTCATCTGCATAGAAGGGGATTCATTGAAAATTATTGGGTTTGGACGTATAATGGTGAAGAACTACCGGTTAATGTACCAGAGACTAGCAACACGCATGCTTCAAGTAGTCGACCGGTTATGGAGTATGAGGAGAACTTTAATTTGATCGGTGACATGGTTGAGGATGCTTTTGGTGTGAACGTGACATATGATGAACCTGAAGATTTTGACGGGGAAGAGTTGCCGAATGAGGAAGCGCAAAGATTTTATCAATTATTGAACGAGATGAATACGCTGTTGTTTGAGGGGTCGTCAGACTCGAAGCTATCGATGTGTGTGAGATTATTGGCCGCCAAGTCAAATTGGAATGTTTCTGATCAATGTCTGGAACATTTTGCAAAAATGATGTTGAACTCCACCGCTACGAAAGACAATTTTCCTACAAGTTATTATGATGCAAAGAAGTGGGTGTCGAAGTTGGGTTTAAAAGTAAGAAAGATTGACTGTTGCATTAACGGTTGCATGTTGTTTTATGACAATGAGTTTGGTACTCAAGATGGATCGTTAGAGGAGTGTAAGTTTTGTAATAGTCCAAGATATCGAGTTCGCAGTAGAGCCGTTAACAGCAAGCAAAAGCGTGTAGCAGTAAAATCCATATTTTATCTTCCTATAATACCAAGGTTAAAAAGAATGTTTGCTTCAATGCACAGTGCAAGTCAAATGACATGGCATCATACAAACCAAACAAGTTCTGGCACTATGCGACATCCATCTGATGGTGAGGCATGGAAGCACTTTGATCGGACACATCCAGATTTTGCTGCAGAACCTAGAAATGTCAGGCTTGGATTATGCTCTGATGGATTTGCCCCATACGTGCAAGCGTCAGGAAGTGCGTATTCTTGTTGGCCAGTTATTGTAACACCTTACAACCTCCCTCCTGAGATGTGCATGACAAAACCATACATGTTTTTGACGTGTGTTATTCCAGGCCCGCACAGTCCAAAAGCCGGAATTGATGTGTACTTACAACCTTTAATTGATGATTTGAAGAAGATGTGGATTGGAGAATGGACTTATGATATATCCCGTAAACAGAACTTCACATTACGAGCTGCCTTGATGTGGACCGTTAATGACTTTCCAGCATATGGCATGTTGTCTGGTTGGGGTACGCATGGAAAAATGGGTTGTCCGCATTGCATGGGATACACCAAAGCATTTACGTTGGATAAAGGTGGGAAAAGCTCATGGTTTGACTGTCACCGCAGATTCCTACCAGCAAATCATCCATATAGAAGAAACAAGACAAATTTTAAAAAAGATGTACGAGAGAAAGATTTGCCTCCGCCTCGATTGCCACCAGGGGTTATATGGAACCAAGTATGTGAACTACCAAAATTTACAGATACTGGGAAAGCATGCCGAATTGAAGGATACGGCGTCACCCACAATTGGACAAAAAGAAGTATCTTTTGGGATCTTTCGTATTGGAAAGATAATTTGTTGCGCCATAATCTTGATGTTATGCATATTGAGAAGAATTTTTTTGATAATGTATTTAACACAGTGATGGATGTGACAGGAAAAACAAAAGATAATGAGAAGGCCAGACAAGACATGGGAATTTGGTGTAATCGAAGAGAGTTGGAGTTGAAGCCTCAACCGAATGGAAAATTATTAAAACCCAAGGCTTGTTTCAGTCTGACTTCCCAAGAAGCTAAAGCGGTTTGTCGATGGTTAAAAGAATTGAGAATGCCCGATGGGTATTCATCAAATTTAGCAAGGTGTGCTGACCCTAACACTGGAAAATTACATGGTATGAAAAGTCATGATTGTCACATTTTTATGGAACAGTTGCTACCAATTACATTTGGATCGCTACCCAAACATGTTCTTGACCCACTAACTGAAATTAGTCAATTTTTTAGAGATATTTGTGCGTCAGCTTTAAAAGTGGAAGACATCATTAAGTTGGACCAAAACATTGCACTCATTCTTTGTAAGTTGGAACAAGTATTTCCGCCTGGTTTCTTTGACTCCATGGAACATTTACCTGTGCATCTTGCATATGAAGCTTATCTTGGTGAACCTGTTCAATATAGGTGGATGTATCCGTTTGAAAGGTTCATGGGTGATTCAAAGAGATCGGTAAAAAATAAAGCTAGAGTAGAAGGATCTATATGTGCATATTACTTGCATCGGGAAACATCACATTTTTGCAGTCACTATTTCAATCACTTGATGTTAACTCCTAGAATCATACGGAATCCTGTAAATGTCAATCAGAGGAGTCAATTCACCTTATCAGTCTTTGCGCTTCCAGGTCGACCTTCTGGAAAGAAGGGTGTGCATTGGTTGACCCAAAAAGAAATGCAATTTGCACATGTCCATGTCTTGATCAACTGCGTTGAAGTTAAACCATATCTTGAGTAAGTTTACCAAAACTTTTTAAACTTATGGTGTGTGTATACCAAACTTATTAAACTTATTGTGTGTTTTTTGTAGGGAATTTAACAATGCCTATTTTCATAGTACCGGGGTACAGTCAACATCAGGTGTCATTCATGCTCAATTTCCCTCATGGTTCAAGCAAACATTGTCTAGCGTTCTTGCACTAACTCCAGAAATACTCCATTTGAGAAACTTGACAGAAGGCCCTATCCAAAGCGCAAATGATTGGCACACATACTTCGTGAACGAATATAAATTTCACACTGAGGCATGGACCGAAGGGAAAAAAACCATAAATAGTGGTGTTTTTGTAAAAGGAGTTACAGATGGTGGTGAAGACGACTTCTATGGATTTGTTAAACATATCTACGAGTTGGTATACAATTACTTGGACACGGAAAATAAAGTTGTCTTGTTTTATTGTGAATGGTATGATCCAACTAGAGGCACAAAGATAGACAAGTCATATGGTTATGTCGAGATTCAAATGAACCGGAGATACAAAGAATATGACCATTTCATAATGTCACATATTGTTAGGCAAGTTTATTATGTTCCTTATCCTTCATTTGTAATACGTAAAAGAGGATGGTGTGTTGTAATAAAAACAAAACCGCTAGGTCATATTGAAACTGGAGATCTAGTGGAAGATGTTGCCTACCAAGTTGATGACGTTGAACAGATTAATGATGTGGTTGCAGCTGAAGACATTACAACTTTGTCTGATACAACTGTTGAGGGACTTCAAGTTGATGCGTCTATATTGTTGGTTGATAATAATGTGGATGAAGACAATGATGAAGAGTTTGAATTCGAGGACAATATTACATCGGATGATGAACATGATATGGATAACGAGCATGAAGATTTAGATTAATTAATCACTTAATGTAATATTAATGAATATCTATTGAACATGTATATATTGAATTTGTCAATGAATATATATTTATGTCAATGACTTTATTATCTTTGTTTATGAAAATATATATAACTAGGTAAAATGCCACCGAAGAATAAGGATAGCGGTAAGAAGTCTCAGCGTCCGAGGGTAGTAACATGTGAGTCTCCTCACTCAGCCATGTGCCCACCCCCTCAGAGTCAGGTTGATCCTATGTCCCTGGCCAGTACTCAGGGTTTTGTCCCATTACTCTCCTCCCATACATTCCCGTCTGGGGTACCTGCATCTTTTGTGCCACCTGGAGGCCCCGGTTTCCTTTTCCCACAGACTCAGATGCCGTCTTCCTTCCAGCATGCGGGAGGATCTAGTTTCCCTTTCCCACCGACCCAGATGTCGTCATCCTTCCAGCAGGCGGGAGGATCTAGTGTTCCTTTCCCACAGACTCAGATGCCATCTTCCTTCCAGCATGCGGGAGGATCTAGTTTCCCTTTCCCACCGACCCAGGTGCCTTCATCTTTCCAGCAGACTGGTGTCCCCTCATCATTCCAGCAGACGGGGGGAGGACCCAGTTTTCCATTTATACAGACTGGCGTGCCTTCATCATTCCAGCAGACAGGGGGACCCACACAGATGTATTCATCCTTCCAGCAGGCGGGAGGGTCCAGCACCCCACACTCCACACACATTGGAGGACCCAGCAGTCCACGTCCGACACAGGCTGCAGGATCCCGCGCCCCACGTCCTAGACGGACCGGAGGGTCACGCACCCCTCATCCCACACAGGCTGCAGGATCCATCACCCCACGTCCTACACAGGCTGCCGGTGATGCAGATGTCGTAGCTGATGGTATAGATGGAGCTGATATTCGTGAGAGATCAGATGATCCGAGTGAGATTCATGTCATTGACGGGAGGTTTTGGATTTGGCCCGAAGGAAGCAAGTAAGTTTCTTATATAAACTTTTATTTAAGTACATATTCATTTTAATATTTTGTATAAATTTATAATTAATATTGTTTATTCAAAATCTTGTTGTTTAGTTTCGCGCCGAGTCGGACGGCTGCCAAGGTTATTAATTATATAATCCAACAGATGTATAAATCCTCTTGGAAGAACTTTGGCGAGGTTACAAATAAAGAAGAATGGTTTAAAAAATTTAAGGTATTGTTATTTATTTAAGTTGTAAATTTAATATATTTTTTTAGTATTGTTATTTAAGTCACATTTTAATGATAATTGCTTAACTTTTTATTTTAATGTCATACAACATTGCAGGAAAAATGTGTGTGGGATCCGTTGAATGAGAAAATTATGGAAAAAATCTATTATAGCAGAACTTCTAGAAGATTTTCTGATATAATGCGGCGGGTTAGGGAGAATTATGAGCTGCATGGTATCCGTCCTAACTGGATAGGCGTAGAGGTTTTTGGCGAACTTCGTACATATTGGGGTTCGCCAGAATTCAAGGCCAAATCCGAAAATTTTAAGAAGATGAGGGCATCTGAAAAGGGGATGTATCAATACTGTTGGAAGTATTAGCACTACAGAGCATGTCCGGCGGATGGTAAATATTACTAATTTTTTAAGTTATATATATTTTTATTCATAATATTTTTTACTAATTATTTTTAACTTTATTGTTTAGACTAAGGAGATGGGGAGACCACCATTGATCATTGAGTTGATTACGAGGACTCGGACAAAGAAATCGGGAGGTTTTGTCGACGACCGCACCCAGAAAGCTTTTGTAAGTAATTTAACTTATGTTTTTTTTTAAAGTTAATAACAAAAATAGTGACGTTATTTCCACGTGGCAATCTATAAGTTGTGGCGTGATTATCATGTGGCAACTGATAAATTGTCAGGTGACTGATTTTCATGTGGCAACTGATACATTGCCACGGGAAACTCACGTGGCAATTCATAAGTTGATTTGTGAAAATCACGTGACAAATTTTTAATATATTTGAATTTAGTATAATTTAATATATAAATGTTTTAATTTTTTTTAATTGTATTATTTAATGTATGTGTAGGATGATTATCAGACATTGCTAGCACGTTTTCTGGAACACAATCCGCAATATATGCCAGCAGAAGGGGAGCCGCTTAATGGGGATGTTGATTTCTATATTTGGAATGAGGTTGTTAATGGAAAAGGGCCTAATGGTTGCTTTTTTGCGGGAGGAAATTTGGCCGCCGGCTTGAGAGTTGGTGATCGTAATCTGTTTCAAAGACTTAGAGATGGAGAAGGGGGGTCACGTCAACCCAATCTGACACAGGTTCAACTTGAAACAGTACGACAATTGGCGGCCAGTGAAGTGAGACGCGAAATGGAAGCCCAAATGACGACAATGAGGCAAGAGCAGGAGCGTCAGTTAGAGATCATGCGGAAGCGGCAATCTGATATGGAGGAGCAGATGAGACAGTTTATGCAAGGTGGTCGAAATCAAAATGTTCTTGATCATACACAGCCGGATGATGACGAAATTGATGACTTTGATCTTGATAATTATCCGGGTGAAGATGCCCCGTGAAAACATTTTTTTTATTTCGTTTTTATATTTGCATTTATGTAAGATATTTATTTTTATCATTTTAAATTATATAACATTTAATTATATGAATTTATTTTATAAAATTCTATTATTCGAAATATAAAATAAAATACTATTATTCTAATAATTTTAATATATAAATTTTATTATATAAATTTTATTATATAAATTTTATTATTTAAATTTTATTATATAAATTTTATTATTTAAATTTTATTACATTAATTAATTAATATAAAAAATAATTACTAAACAATTTTTAAAAAAATAAAAACGTGACCTGTAGCGACGTGAGAATCATGTCACAAATTAGTGACATGATTCTCACGTCGCTAATAAAACTGCTATTATATTCCCTGCTACAAATATGTTGCGACGTGAATACCACGTCACAACTTTGTGACGTGGGAATCACGTCGCTACTGGCTTGCCACTGGCTCCCCAGCGACATAAGTCACCACGTCGCTAATTTTGTTTTGCCACGTGATTTTCACGTGGCAAATAAGCTTCTTTTTTGTAGTGAAATCTCTCTGGCAAATCGGGATTTGCTATAAAAAATCGACCATAAACAACAAGATCTGCCTTGTTTTCAGCAATGGCATTGATTCCATCTTGTCTGTCATAACCTCCTGCAACCATGAAAGTGTCATTGAAAGCCTTTCTCATTGGCACCAAGCTAGGAGGGCTTTCAACTGCTTCAACCGCAGATTTTATTCTTGGTTCCACCATGTGACAGTAGAGAATATTATATTTATTGAGGGCATTAACCATATAAAATCCCAATGCATTAGGATTGGAGTATGTGCTTCTGCATATTCTGCAAAAGGTGATAATCCAATTCCAACTCTTTCAGCTCCTATCTCAATCACAACTGCTTCAACAACTTCCAAAGCAAATCGGCAATGTTTCTCAAGAGATCCACCATATTCATGTGTTCTGTCATTCACTTCATCAACAACCATTATTTGGAGTCGTAGAAACTATAGATCTAAAACTTCGAGGAATCGAAATTGAGATGATCCTTGATTGAATCAAAACGTTATGAATCTTTATGTTTGATTCTGAATGCTCTTGATTTGGTGACCTGAGGAGGTTGCGTAGTGATGAATCGAAGAGAAAACGTGAAATCGGGGAAATAGTAGGAATTACAATTCAATTTTCACTTAGGACGCCACTTAATTGAAAATAATGAATTGAAATTGAATTTGAAACAGGACACCTGAATTTGCCGACTTCTTTATATAGTAGTAAGGGAATAACTAATTCCCTATTGATTATGAGTGAATTGCATAGAGTCGTTGGATGTTTGATAGTTGAGATCTTTCGTAATCCTCATAAGGGTAGTCTGCGTTAAGAAGAATTATAATTCCTTCGTAATAGTCATTGGCCGCCCAAAAAATACTCATAAGAAGCATATGACTATCTTGCTTTACAAATATTGCTTCAACATTTTAATATTCGAAAGTGCGGTTGTGACGGCGGTTAGGGCATCAGAAGATATCCCTTTCCACAGAAATTTCAGGTGTTGATTATCATGTTTTCTATGTTCTAACAATTGGAATAGGTAACTCATGGAGAGAAATAGATAGAAAAAAAGCTCCTTACCGGGGTAGTTATTGGCAACCACTTTACTGGATAACTGGTGGAGACCATGGAATAGCCGTGGTGGATGTTGACAAGGAAATAACTGTTGGAAAATTTTCACTCCCCCCTGTGCCCATGTATTGTGCTCTTGAGGATGTTGAGACATTCTTCTCGAACAACAATACAGAGTTCTTGTGGATGGGAAATCAGCTTTCTTGCATTGTGATTAAAGATTTGAAAACATTTAAAATCTACCTTTTGGATTTTGAGTCTGGAATATGGTCTCTTTATCATGATATGGGACATTTTGATTATGTGGCTGCTTCTGGTAATGAATTTATCATTTATGATATTTGCTGCTGGATCCGCAATCAAATCATGTTTAGTATCTTCTCCAGAGAAGTTAAGAGGCATCGAGGCAGGATAATAAACAACTTGCATTTTAGTTACAGTGTCAAGACTAGAAAACTAACAAAGATTGAGGGCATTTCCATGGGTGATCAAGTAAGGCTTCACAGCAACAGTCTAATTTCATTGCCAAGTACTCCAACATAGTTAGGTTTCTTGGTACAATATATTCACTGGTAATCTTAATATTTATCTTTGTTGGGTACAACAAGTATTTATGTTTCTATTTAGTTATGAATGTTGGCTTTGGCCAGATTAATTTTTAAGATGGTTATTTTAATTTATTTCTCAAAATGGAAATATTTCATGTGTGTTTACCTAGTTAGTCTACTTAATATTATTACTATTAATTATCTTTAGCTTTGCTATTCTTTTTGATGATGACTTAGGGTTTACATTTTGAATTAAATTATATAGGCTTTTGCAGAAAAGAAAAGAAATAGAGAGCACAAGGTTATTTTATTATTCATCATCATATGTATGCAAGTGTTTGATTCACTTTGGCTTTTCCTTGTAAATTGTAATGGTAGACAGTTTTATAATTTGAAAAAGGTTCTTTAAAATGCCCAACATTTTGAGCTGCCAAGCTGCCCAACTCTAAATTCCATACAAGCACTAAGTAGAGAGCTCCCTACCTAGTTAGTTATATATAGTCTCATTTAGTAGTTTTCATGCCCTCTGAAATTTGTTAGCCCTACAAAGCAAATTAATTAATTTGTAATTAAGAGGAATATTGTGGCTTGAAACGTAATCTAATCTGCTCTTTTTTATCTTAGATAATACGGATCATCGATATACATAGGGATGATAATTAAATCTATTAAGACAAAATCTATCCAGTCGATCTATTAAAAAATCTATCAAATTCATCTATTAAATAAAAAGTAAGTTAATGAATTGGATTAAATTCATCCATTTATATACAAGGATGAATTCAATCTATCCACCACATTTTAATGATACAATGAATTATTTTTATATTATTATTTAAATTCAATAAATCTATTTTTTTAAATTAATAAAAATTTATTTATTTTTAAATAAAGAAAACTATGTTATTCAGAATTTCGAAAAATCAAATTTTTTTAGAAAATAAAAAAGTTGAGTTTTTTTAGAAGATTGAGTTTTTTCAGAAAATTGAAAAATCGAGTTTTTCTAAAAGTCGAGTTTTTTTTCTTCGGAAAATCAGAAAAATCGTGTTTTTTCGGGAAATCGAATTTTTCATAAAATCGAGTTTTTTTGAAAAATCGAAAAAATCGAGTTTGTTCGAAAAAACAAGTTTTTTTGGAAAATCGAGTTTTTCCAGCAAAAATCGAAAAAATCGATTTTTTTTGAAAAATCGAGTCTTTTCAAAAAAAGAAAAAAAAAACGAGTTTTTTTTTGGAAAATCGAAAAATAAACTTTTTGGGAAAATCAAAAAAATGACTTTTTTGGGAAAATCGAGCTTTTTTCGGAAAATTGAGTTTTTTGGAAAATCGAGTTTTTTAGGAAAATCGAAAATTTGAATTTTTTTAGAAAATCGATGAATAGAGGTTTTTTGGAAATTCGAAAAATCGAGTTTTTTTCCTTCGAAAAATTGAGTTTTTTCTAAAATACGGAAAATCGAGTTTTTTTTGGAAAATCGTTTTTTCGGATAATCGAAAAATTGAGTTTTTTTGGAAAATCAAAAAATTAGTTTTTTTTGGAAGTAGAAAAATCGAGTTTTTTAGGAAAATAGGAAAAATTCGGAATTACGTAAAAATCGATTTTTTTTGGAAAATAAAAAAATTGAGTTTTTTTTTTCGAAAAGTCAAATATTGAGTTTTTTCAAAAATACAAAAAAAAATCGAGTTTATTCGAAAATACAAAGTAATTTATAAAAAATGGATATATTTAAATTAATTTTTTTTATGGATGGATATTCATCCATTAAAATGTTGTTAATGGATGGATTGGATAGATTTTATTTTTAATGGATGGATTGGATTGGATATTTTTAAGGAAATTTTAGTGGATTGTTAATGGATTAATGGATTGTTTTGATCTATCCATTATTAATTCAATTCATATTCATCCAATCCATCCATTTTGACACCCTAGATATACATAAACTATATTAAGAACTAGCTATTAGCTAGACCAAAAAAAAGATAGTTAGTGTTGGAATATGCATTCACATAATTGGTGAACAATGAAAGGTTTAGGGTTACGTAGAGAGGAATATAGTGATGGAGAAGAGAGAATTAGAGAGAGATAATTGAGGGTGAGAATCATTAATTGCATTAGTCAATGATGAGGATGCCTCCAAGACATTTATACAATTGTTACAAAATGATTGAGACCTAAAACACATCACTAAAGTTCAAGAAAAAGCCAAAAATCGGGCTCGTAACCAGTTAACACAAACTCTTAACTGGTTACACAGACCAAAACAAAAACTACAAGTTGTCAGCTGTAACCGGTTAACGTGTAAGCATAACCGATTAACGTCAACTCAAAAGTGTTTTTTTTGCTTTCAGGAGTGTTTTTTCTTCCAATTGTAACCGGTTACACCCCCATGTTAATCGGTTACAATACTTGAATTATCAGAATTTCATCCAACACACCACCTTAATTCAAGTGCTCTAAGTCCTCCATGTCTATGCTCATCTTCAACCTCCTGAACACATCATTTGTGACTCCCTTAATGAATAAATCAACAACTTGGTCATCACATCTACAATATCCCAATCTTAACTTGTCTTCACTAACAAGCTCCCTCAAGTAGTGAAACTTCATCTCAATATGCTTGTTCCTCCCATGTACAATTGGGTTCTTAGCAAGATTAATGTCTGAAACATTATCAACCAAGAGTGTGACAGTCTCACCCTCATTGTTGCCCAGCTCTTCCAATAGATTCATTAGCCACACGGTTTGACACGCACATAACGAAGAGGCAATATACTCGGCCTCACAAGACGAGAGTGAAACTACTGATTCCATCTTCGAGCACCATGAGATTGATGCTCCACCGAACATAAAGATGTATTCAGCTGTAGACTTTCAATCATCTTTATCTCCGCACTAATTGGAATCGGTAAAACCAAAAAAATTATATTTTTTTGCCTGTATCCTCTGTGGAAAAGAGAATTCCGCAGCCAATAGACCCTTTGACGTATCTCAGGATTCTCTTGACTGCTGCCAAGTGAGACACCTTCTGTTTCTCCATGAATCTACTTGCAATACCGACACTAAACGCCGAATATGGACGTGTATTGCACAAGTAACGTAATTATTCAATCAACCTTCTATATTGAGTAGGATCTACGTTCTTTTACTCTTCATTCTTGGACAGATGCAACCTTGGTTCAGTTGGTGTTATGGCAGCATTACAATACTCCATCTCACACCTCTTCAATATCTCAAGAGCATATCTCCTTTGATGCATAAACAATCATCTTTTGGACTTGTGGAACTCTATGTCAAGGAAGTATGTCATTATATCAAGATCGCTCCTCTCGAATTCTTTCATAAGCTCACTCTTGAACTTAGAAATACTCTTCTTGTTGCTGCCCGTGATCAACAAATTGTCCACGTATAGACAAAGAATGATCACACCTTCACTTGTATCCGACTTCACATAATTTTTTATCATTATAAATTTTTATTTATTAATTTTATTTGCAAAAATTGAAAACCCTCAAATACTTGGTCGTTCTAGTTTTACATAGATAGAATAGAAATTAGTAATTAAGTATTTGGTCTCTGAGGTTCGACAACCTAATATACTACTTTGCATTGTCGTATACTTGCGGCGCGTCAGTGTCAATGAGCTAATAATAATAATCATGGCCGAGTTAACGGGAAGAGGTTCCGAGATAGTAGTAGTGTGGCTGAGTTGGTAGTAATGTGCTGAGTTGGTCGGATTGTAGCCAAGTTGATAGCAACATGATCGAACTCACAGTAACTTGGATGAGCTCACAGTAACACAGAATGAGTTTCGCGATTACAAATTGAGTATAGCTCACATGGTACTTGAATTACATTTTTAGATGAGACAAAATTCCAAAGTAACTGAGTTAAGTTTTTAATTTGAAGATTCTGTAGTTTCGTTGTGATTAATTAAAAATCAAATTTACATGTCAGACTATAGATTTTCAAAATCAATAACATGCCAATTCTTAGCCATTGTATAAGAAAATTATATTTATTTATTGTATGATTAGTATGAAATGTTGAAGATCACACTTTCTTTTCAAAACTTTGTTAAATAAGCTAGTTTTGGGTACTGAAATGATCCTGGTTAGTTGGGAAATAATAGCTATGAATTTGAGTACTGTCTAAAATAATCTTCATATTAACACAAAGTATCATGATGATTTGAATACAATAATTCAGTAGTTTTACACATTGTGTCCTAGCAGACAAGTATCAGAAAAATCAATAAAAGAATTACTACTATAAGCAACAAGTTTCTTATTTAAATGGCCAACTTCACTACAAAAATCAATGTGCAACAGGAAAAAAAATCTTATTTAATATAGAAGTTCCACTATTGAATTCTACGCCATGTGTTTCATCAGTCAAGAGAAGGGTAGTCAGTATAACCAACAATCGGATCAGAAGTGTAGAATGTTTCTCTGTTCTACTTGTTGAGAGGAGCATCAAGTGCAAATCTCTTTGGTAAATCTGGATTAGATATGAACAATCGACCATAAACAACAAGATCTGCTCTATTTTCAGCTATAGCATTGATCCCATCTTGTCTGTTATAACCTCCTGCAACCATAAAAGTGCCATTGAAAGCCTTTCTCATTGGCCCCAAACTGTGAGGGGTTTCAACTAGTTCCATGGAATGTTTTAGTCTTGGTTCCACCGTGTGGCAGTACAGAATATTATATTTGTTGAGAGCATTAGCCATATAAAGTCCCAAGGAATTGGGATTGGAATCTCCACTTTCTGAATATTCAGTAAATGGTGATAATCTTATTCCAACTCTTTCTCCTCCTATCTCATTTGCAACAGCTTCAACAACTTCCAATGTAAATCGACAACGGTTTTCAAGGGATCCACCATATTCATCTGTTCTATCATTCACGGAATCTTTCATGAATTGTTCGAATAAATAGCCATGAGCTCCGTGGATTTCAATCCCATCAAAACCTGTAATGTTGCATCAGATACATTGAGCATGTTAGTTGATTTGCAAAATGTCGAAGTCCCCTTAAAAGAAAGAAATACTCATATGATCCATCGAAACATTATTCAAATTTGGAAAGATGAGTTAAGTTACCAGCATCAATAGCATTTCTTGCGGCAAGTTTGAAGTCATTCACAATATTAGGAATTTCATCTCTCCTTAATCGTCTCGGAGCAAGTTTGAATGCATGGCCTATATTTTTGCAAAGAAAAAATGGATAAACTGAAACCTAATGATGTAATGAAAATATATAGATGCATACTTGAATTTGAAGCCCTTCCAACATGCCAAAGCTGACAGAAAAAGACACCGCCTTTAGCATGAACAGCACCTACAATTGGTTTCCATGCCTCCACTTGTTCTTTTGTCCAAAGACCCGGCGTATGTGTTAACCCTTGAGCCGTGTCAGAGAAACCGGTAGCTTCTGCTATGAGAAGACCACCTTTAGATGCTCTCTGAGAATAATAGAGAATAGCATGAGGTTGTGGAATGTTGTTGTAGGATCTCATTCTAGTGAGTGGTGCCATAACAACTCTAAAAAAATGAAGCAATTTGAAATAAGAGGTTAATCAAGAAGAAGAAAGCACTAGAATAGAAAGTAAAATAACATTGAATTAGAAGAAGTGGTATTTTAACAACCTGTGAGAGAGATTGAAATTGCCCATCTTGTAAGGTGTAAGAAGAGGAATCGGATCAGCAGTACCAGCAGAACCCATTATTAATAACTTATTACAATTGAAGAGAGTTTGTTAGGTGTATCTATATTTATACTATAAGGGGGTAGAAAATCAAAGTCAAATCTTTGTAACGTATGCAGTTACGTTACATGGCTTGTTCAACTGCACATCCTATATACTTTTCAATTTTCTAGTTATCCTTTTTTCACATTTTCTCTATTGAAGAGAGAATAGGATTATCTTCATAAGAGAAGGTGGAGACGAAATACATTTAGTAAATAGAGTGCCTCGTTAAATACTCGTGCCTTTGTATGGGAAAAGAGTGTCACCCCATCAATTTATTAATACTTGGAATTATCAAAACATGAGAACAATTCATTGCAGTTTAAACAACAAAACTCACTTTATCAAGTGAAAATAAAAATTAACTATAATAATTCCTTAGATTTAGTGAGTTCCATGACCTTGGTACAAAATTACCACTCATATCTTGTAACATGTAGGCACCTTGTGGTAGTTTTTCTCGCATCATGTAGGGGTCTTCTCAGTTGGGACAAATCTTACCATTCCTGGTAGGTGCGGCCACTTGTTTGAGCACCAAGTTGCCTTCTTTTATTTCTATTGGTACCACTCATGAGTTTTACCTCTTAGTTTCTCTGCATATTCATTGATGAGAGGCATTTCATGTGCCTCATCTACTGTATCCTTGTTGCATTTGAGACCTAAATCATTTTCTTAATTTATTTACAAAAAATACTCATGTTGTAAGCTTTGTGAAACATTAGCGGCAAAATAAAAGGTTTAAGGACACAAATACCTACAAATTTATTAGTGTTTTACCTTCATCAAAGTTCTCTTGTCGCCAAGGCGGGTGTCTATTCGCACAGGAAGCGTTGAGTCTGAGATGTATACCATTTTAATTGGTGTTTCCTTTATGGAGGTGTGAGGTGTCATGTTATACGACCACAATACCTACAACTCTCAATAGTGATATATTAAGAAGAAGTTTGGGATGAAATAAATATATTGGCATTAAGGATATTAATAATATTTTAGTTGTTATCTTGTATAATTGCTCTAGCCATAGCCATTGTCCTTCTTCTAACTTCTTCTTGAACTCGTAGAGGATGACCTTGTAGCTAATTTTGCTTTGTCATTAGCTCGAGGGTGCTTAATTAATACGAATTTGGTATGTATTCTTAAGAGTTGGCAAAACTAACTCACTATCAAACTGGAATATTGGGTTCTATTATTCGAGACGATCCATTTTGTTAGGCCAAACCTGAAAATAATGTGATTGTATAACAATCACCTTACTATATCTGCTATAATATTTGATACCATATCTTATTCTATCTATTTGATGAAGTAATCTATATCTACATTTAAGAATTTAAGTTGTCTCCGGGATAATGGTAAAGGTCTCAGAATGTTAATTTCCCATGTATGGAAATGCCACAATGAGGTTACTGCATAGAGAACCTCGACGGGAGAGTGACATACGTCTAAGAATCCTTGGCAATTGTCTCACTTGTTGACGAGGTTGTCACTATATCTTAGAAAATTGAGCCAATAATACTCGACCCAAACAGTCACTTGTCATGTATTGGATTATGGGCACCATCTAACTTTTCTGTATGTTAAGTTTGGAAACTTAAGTACTGGGGGCATCCAATATTTATGGATTACAGTTTTATTGTGCCGTGGCTTCTCTGTGTTAGTGAGTTTTGGTCATAGATCTTATTGAGATTATGTTATTTAGGCACATATGTTACCTCAAAGAAATTAAAATGTCTAGTTAACTCCCGAGCCCTTTACAAATATTTAACCAATTGTGCTACATTAATTTCATACTCTCCAGAGACTTGACTGGTCACCAGCTAGAAATCATTCCTTGCTCATAGATTGGAAGCTCTTATCTCCCTTATCAATGTCATCTCTATAACAATGAATTCATATTCTGCTTGGTTATTACTCGCCTTAAATTTATATTGCAATGATTTCTCAATAAATATCTCACTCGATCCTTCCAACACAACCTTAGCCCCACTTCCTTTAAAACTTGATGCTCCATCTACCGACAAGATCCACACATGAGGAATGTCTTTGCTAGCAAGCAGGCTGAATTCTTCCAAGGAAGTCGGCTAAGAGTTGGGACTTGATACTCCCGAATGGAACAAAGTTGATGTTGTATTCATATATCTCTATTAATGAAGACATCATTCACACTTCCGAGTAAGGATTCTTAAGAACTTGGTGGACTAGATAGTTTGTTGGGACCACTATGTGACGGCCTAGGAAATAAGGCATGAACTTCCTCGCAATTGTAAGTACTTTTAAGGCCAATATTTATATCTTTAAATACCTTAACTCAGTTCCATTGAAGACCTTTCTTACGAAGTAGATCGACCTTTCAACATCGTTTATCTCTTGAACAAACATTTAGCTCATGGTGTTCTTAGTTATTCAGAAATATAAATACAATAGTACACCTTCCTTCATGGAGTTCACAATTTGAGGCGTCGCCAAAATACTTTCAACTTTGAGAAAGACTCGTTGCATTCCTCCGTTCATTCTAACTTCCCCTTCTTCTTTTAGTGTGGCAAAGAAATGGAAGGCTTTATTACATATACATGATAGGAAGAGAGATCGAACAACTATCCATCATGTCATTTATTGAACTTATTTTTATTGTTGTTGAGTTTCTGAGGTTACTGATAGCCTATAATTTGTCTAGGTTGGCTTTGGTTCCTTTTCTGGTCAACATGAAACTTAAGAACTTTCCTGCTTAGACACCAAAAGACTATTTGGTCGGGTTCACGCGCAAGCTATATTGCCTATTGTTCTTGCTAAACACTAAATGAGTGACTTCCCTGCTAGTTGAAAGATATCTCAACACACCCTGCACATCTAACTTGAAATCATCATTCTCATACTGGTCGAGTCCAACCACCGAATATACCAGTTTCACATCTAACTTTTGAGCTTCTTTGGTACTATCCAGAAAATCATTGATAATTTCCAACATTCCTAACATAACACTCTTCGGTGCCACCTTGTAAACTAAACTCATATCTCTGAACTGTTCAATTAATCCCAACCCTTTAACCATCGTTACCGACATGTGCAAGGTCTTTTGACTGAAAGCATCCGCCACAACATTAGCTTTACCTGGATGATAATTCAAACTGAAATTATAATCTTTGAACAACTCCAACCATCTTCGTTGTCTCATATTCAATTAAAATCTCAACAACGTCGTTCCACACCGTTCTGGGGATAGAACCTCTCCAATACTTCTTTTACACGTTCTACTACCTTGGCATCATAAACACGACTCTAATTCCTCTTAAAAGCATCTTCCTCTAAAAGGACATCTTCTCTTCATAAGTTGCATCTCTATGCGCCCCTCCAATACTTTCACATCCTTTTTAATGCCAAACATCTCATTTCTCAACTTATTCGCCAACCACATATTACGCTTGACCTCGTCTCCAACAACTGCGATAATAACTATTTATGCCCCAAAAGCCTCTAGTTCCGTAAACGACTTCAGAGTCCCTCCATATAGGAATGCATCTATCATATTCGAAAACACTTCATAGGATAGAATACATTTCTATCTCCTCACATGTTCAAACGAAGCACCAATCCGATACTTGGAACACAAGATATGAATTTCCAAAGTTATCCGAAAATGCGAACACCGACGTCATCCAGCGACATACTATCAGACACCTTACGATAACATCAGAACAAAATTTCTTTGTGTCAGTACCAACATTTACCATCCTTGGAATCATACTCATCTCCTTGCATTTCTGACTCCGACTCACGATTCAAAACATTCCAACAACTTCAATAACTTTTACAATCACTCACAGGGATCCCACTACAAGGTCTACAACAATCTGTTACTACATCACCGTTCAAACATCGACATCTTATGCAAGGGCTAATCAAACCGACAACTTCACCGTCCATCAGCAACGTTGAAACATCGCGACTTCCTAAATTCCATCTTCTAAAAATTATCCTTGTTACTTAGCAATCACCTTCAGAGACATCCGAGATTTACACTGTACTCGTATATCAATAACTGTTACATTGTTCCTCATCCTTCGAGAAGTAAGCATCAATGATGTCTGGTCATCCCCCCTCAAGACGTCCCAACTGGATTAATAACAGAATCTTGGATCCGTGTCACTTTTGGATTCAGGAAACAACAAGACTTCAACAATACCCGCACTGTCGCCACTAACAACATACTGAGCTAACATATTACAACCAACATATATCCGAGAAGCAAAGTTTCTCCCCTACTTATTTTCAACCCAACTCCTGCATTCAACTTGATTAGAAACACAACCAGCACCGACAGTGTATCACACACTTGTCGCGCACTAGGGAACAAACAACATTAGACAACTTGGTCGGATGGACCGACGTGCTCTGATACCACTAATGTAACACCCCATTTCTACCCGGCGGATAATAATAAAATCAGAGTTTAACATAAATAGGATGCTACATTTACAACTTAAAATCAAACTTCATTTAATCGCATATAAAATAGATACATAACACTTAATTCAGATGAACCGATGATAACCTGATTTATTCTTTAAAATCGAACAACTTTTTATTGATAAGCAGGGAAATATACATACTCAACTTCAATGCACTTAACATCTTTTATTCAACTAAAACAACTTCAAGACAACAATTATTTCATGTAATCAACTTAAAAATTCAACAACTGAAATAAATATCCACAACTAAACATCAAGCGTTCATCCCCCTGAGTGCTACGTATTAGAGCGACGACACCGACTCGAACTAACGAAGGTAACAACTATCCTTCTTGATTACCAGCACGTTACCAATAGAGGGAAACATTCAAACAAAAGGGGTGAGATATCAGACAATATAATAAGTCGTATGATAAATAATATATTAGATCAGATCATATAAAATCACTACTTCACAACTTACAAACAACTTTAATCACAACAAACATCAGCAAGACATAACTACTAATTCATAACTTTTAGATAATACTTGTCACAACAAGTCCACAACATAAAGCAACAACAATGCAACAACGAATATCATCACCACAACTCAAGATACAACATCAACTGCGACTCAATTACAATGCACATGCATGTGGTACCATTGGAGCATAACTCCCATCTTAAAAATCTGCCAATAAATAGAGTCATCAACAAGGCATAAGCCTTCTTCGCAGTTTTCCAATCCAGGTCATCACAGAGTATGAAAATATATGTGACTCAATGAATACACTATCACATACTCACAATAATCATCATTTATCGCAAGGCATAAGCCCATATCACCATTATTAACAGTAAATAGAGGTAATTCATCATCATCTAAAATTCTCTACAACTTCACATTATCAACAAGAATTTACAGAGACAATCACAACAACACAACATCTTAACATTAGCCACAAGCCCACAACTTTATATTGTCAATAAATAGAGGCAACATAACAACAACAACAAATATTAACAACATAACCATAACTATTCAACTTTGGCAACAAGCCTACAACTTGATTCTTGCCAATAGTTAGAGGCAATGCAACAAAATTCACCACATGCAACTTTATAATTAACCACAACAATTATTTCGTATAATTATTCGGACAAATCGACCAAATCCTGCAAATTAATTATCGGCTAATCGTCCCATTATTTTCTACTCTGTACTAATGTACTTATTGGCTCACTGTTAATTGGCTACTACACTGCTACTAAATATGTGTACATCAGTTACTATTGATTTTTCCACCAACATTACTAATAATGCTATTTGAATGAAATCGGTTATTTACTACTACGAAATATCTCTACTATATGTAATATTACTTCTTTACTAATTTAGTAAATCTACTGTTCTTATTACTACTAAATTTCTACACTGTTAACGTCTAACAATCACTAAGTGTCTCTACAATTAAAACCATCATTGTTATTTTAATTTCTAAGACCACTACTAATATAACTCGACTAATTATTAACTACGCTATTTTCATTACTATTCTGCTAAATATATTGGACTGATACTCTGATTACATATTAAGTCTTAATCTAACAATTACCTCCACTAGATACCAACAACCCTACTACTTAATTTAGTTCTAAGTGCCACTATGCTACAATACGCATGGGCCATAAAACAAGAACAAGTTAAGGCTTCATGTAGCAACAAACAAAACAAAAAGACAAGGAAAATAGAGTGTGCCCCTTGGAACCACTCCCTCCCATATGTACATAGTGTCGATCGACACTCCCCTCTCAACAACCATGTCGTTCGGCATGTATCCTCCTGCCACCCGTCATACACACTTGTGCCACTCGGCACAATGTGTTTGTTTCGTTTTTTTTCTTTCTAATTTCCTCCGTCTTCTACGAAACCAATACAATATCAAATTAAACAACACAACACAATATCACAACAACTTAAAAATTATACCCAATCAACATAGAGTAATTTTCCACAACCAATTTGTTGACAGCAACCACATCTCAGTATCAATTACAACAATTAAACACAAACAGAGAAAATTTTACAAACCCAACCCCATATAAAATCTGTCATACAACCCATTAGATAGTCAGAACCCCACCCTTACCTTAGATTGGAGATCTCTCTATTCTATCGGTTAAAGTCTCTCGCCGTAGCTTCCAACCTTTGTCTCTTCTCTGTAACTTTGCAGCTTCTCACGTTCCCACAAAATTCTCTAAGACTTGTTCAATTAACCTAATTCTCCTTATAATTAGCTTAACCTTATAATTATTAATATTCTTATTACGCCTAACATTCACACTCCACCTATTACTCCATACAACCAAATAATGAGCCCAACTAATAAACCTTATATCATTCTAATATCTATATTAATATTATTACTAATATTAATTGACCAATCAATTAAATATCAACTAAATAACAACTTAGCAACTTAAATCAACATTTCACAATATTTCACAACTTCAATAATTTCAATAGCATATTCAACCATTAATCTGTAATTAATTTAATTAAATAATTAATTAAATTAACGGGCGTTACACAATTCACCCTTTGAGTGCATGCGTATTTGTTAATCTCCTTTGAGCTTTTGTCAATATCCATGTTTCATTTTAACTTGATGTTTGTCTATTAGTGTTTAGTTCACATTTTTTGAATGGATTTTGATTCTTTTTGTTTCTTGAACCCTCAACCTTGTGTTGTTGTTTGAATTTTTACCTTGCCTTAGAAAGTAGAAAGTATTCACACTTTGATGTTGGTTGAATTCACGTTGGAAAGAGAAATGATTGCTCATTTATTTGTTGGGTGCTATGAGGTTTGGAAAAGAAAAATAAAGAAAAAATGTGAAAAAGAAAAGAAAATAAAAAAGAGAAAAGTTTTGAAAAATAAAAATAATAAGAGTATAAAATAATGTTGTGTTATAAGTTATGTGTTTTGGTGTAGCAATCAGGATAAGAGAAGAAGTTTGATTGGAATTTTGTGTTTGAAATTTTGTGAGTTGATCACTCCATTAGGTTTAGGAAATTTTTTGTTTCAATTAACTTTGGAAATTGTCCCTTGTTTGTTAACCAAGACACATTACAACTTTGAAATGCCCTTGTGATTCTCGCTTTTGTGTTTTCAATATGAGTTTTTGGATGAATGTATAATTTAGTCTTTTGTTTGTAAGATTGTTGGATGAGTATCAAAGTCCCTCACTTTTGTGTATTTTTCATCCCTTGATGAATTTTTGCTAGGTGTGATTCATGATTGAGCATGGTTTGTTTTAGAATGTTTAGTATGATTTTTGTACTTAGGATTCATTTCGTTTTCATGTTGTCGTTGTAGTTTAGTGGTAAGTCTTGCATGTATGTTTTTGTTGAACAATACATTTATTTTTGTTTTTCGAAACTTGTTGATTCATGATTCTTTGGTTGGTTACTTTTGTTCTTTAAGTTTATTTGGCCTTGTTTGAGGACAAACAAGTTTAAGTTAGAGAGAGTTGATAAGTGTCAAAATATCGTTATTTTGTATATAATTTTGGTGGTACTTATCGATTCTTTTGTTGATATTCTTTGAATAAATCTCAACTTTTATGTAAATATGTATACTTTGCATATTATTGTGTTTTTGAGTCATTTATGTACCTTTTGATAGTTTTTCATTCATTTTGGAGCTATTGGTGCATGTTTGGAGCATTGAGCAATAAAGTGTCAAAGGAACAACTCCAAATGCGTATTTTCAGGAATAAAAATTCATTGGAGCCCGTTTAACGCATTGTGCAGCGTTCTACGTCAGTTTTGAGAAATTTGGCAGAGAGTTGGTTTTTCGATCTCGCTAAGCGTGCAAAACCGCTTAGCGTGGTTCAGGCGTATCATTTAGTCCTAGCTGAACATATGAATTTTCGAATTGGTTTACAAAATAGTTATATGAACTATTATATTTGAACAACAAATTGCACTAATTAATGTTTTCCGAACATCTTGTAACTCATAATTCATCTCCTATTCTTTAATAGTTAAAATCTCTTAAATACTTCTAGTTTTCGTTCAACTTTCTTCTATACTTGTTTATTCAATATGTGTGGAAGAAAGTTGAACAAAAAATAGAAGTATTGGAGATATTTTAACCATTAAAGAACGTGAGATGAATGAAGAGTTGCATAATGCTTGAAAAACATTGATTAGTCTAAGATGTTTTTCAAATATAACATAATTTTTCATATTATTATTTGCAAAAAATAATTTAATAGATTATATGATCAAAGAGGGGTTAGTGAAACAAACAATCGACATTATATATAATAAACTCAATTATACTTTTTGTCACTATAATATGCTCTTGACATGTTCATAGGAACAAGATGAGAGATGCACAAAGAATCGCAAAAGACATAATCATAGTCTTAAACTCAAACTCAATAACATTAATTAAACCCTAAAACATATAGATTTCAAAACTTTGCTAAGTATATCAACTAGACAACAATAACAATAACATCAATAAATAAAAAACAACAATAAATAACAACAATGTTAACATTATCTCAATCTAAACAACAACTAACATTAACCAACAACTAAAAAAAAAAACAATCTCTCAATAAAAATACAACAACATCGACAATAAGCATATAACATCAATCTCAATAAACCTATAACGTATTTATCACCAAAAAAAGCATATAGCAACAAACTCAGTTTAAACAACAACAAGATTAAATCTCTAAGTTTTAGGGTCTCAACAACATCAACAAACAACAACAACAACAAACAACAATAACAAACAAACACACGAAAAAAACAACAACAATAACAACGTTAATGTAACATGAATAGTGATATGAAATATGGATTATTTTTGGATTAAAAACATACATTGAAGTTATTGAGATTCGAAGTTTGTACCCTGAATTAGCTTACCCTTCGATTTTAAAGAAAAATCTATGGGTAAAATGAATCGAAGCATAAACTAAAGTTATTAGGATAACCTGAATTAGTTCACCCATGGGTTTTTCTAGAAAATCAAGGGAATAGTTTGTTCATTTTAAAAAGAAAAAAAAAATCATGACGTGTTATGGTATTATACCTTAGTGTTTTATTATGTGAGGTGAAAATATTGTCATAAAATATAATATTTGTAGTAGTGAGAGAGTTGACAGACTTTGGGTCAGCATTTTTGAAATTTTTTTGTGGCATGGTATTCTTTTCAAATGCAAGTTCATAATCAATATCATGACTATCCATGAGCCATATCATACAGATGATTAATGTTTCCCTAAAAAACAAGACAATGCATATAATATAGTAATACTTTGTATTTTGTCTAAACATTCTCAAAAGATTTATCATTTGTCATGGATCCCTAAGGTATTTATCTAGGTTGTAACGTGGTCGGGCTTAAAAAATATTGGTTTTTTATTTTGGATTCAAAAGCCTAAAGATAAGAGAACATAATTTATTTCTTTTCACGTATTTCTCTTTCTTTGCTTCCACTTTCCTACAACCACTTTCTTTTGGCGTCTTTTCCTTTTTGTATGATTGACTTTTTATTTTTAACTCTGGTTTTTGTCAAAGCATTTTTCTTTCTTTTCATTGCACCTACACTACTTGAGTTTTTCTTTGAAAACTTTCCCTTTGCTTTTACTCCTCAACTTTCATTTTTTCAATACCCTTTATTTTGCTTGCTCTCCTATCTTTAAAATAAGGTAGTGAACATTATTATTCTTTTCAAATTTGGCTAAGAGTTACAATTTTGAAAGAAAAAAATAATTTTTAATTGTACCTCTCAAAGGAGTTTGTCAAAGGATTCTCACCCTCAAAATGTAGGCTTTTTTTACCAAGTAATTTTTTATTTAATAAAAATAATGCCTTGATTATATCCATGAATTTCAAATACATCAAGTAATTAACAAGACTGATGAAACAACTATATAATTATTATGCATGTCTATTCTCAGTATTTACGTAAAACATGTTTTCTCTAGACAGTAAAAGAAATCAAACTTTGAATAAAGCAAAAAAATTCATAATCATGCCATTTTTCACAAATAGTTAGGCATTAATCATGAGTGAAGCATTCAAAGAGAACAAAATCGTTTTCTCATGCCATATATTCTTTGATCTTTTTTGTACAACCTATCATTGGTAATTCCACACATTTTAACTATTCATTATCTGAACCATCTGCGGACAAACTTTTCTCTAGTAGTACTTTTTCAAAAAAAATAAATTTTTTTCTAAAAATTGACACTTAATCATGAAAATAATGTAAAATAAATAGGTATAGGTTTATCTCCCCTATTGCATAATGATGACTAGATGATCATCATTGTGAGGGTTGACTCCAAAGGTGCCTCCTCAGAGAAAATGATATTAATCCCTATTTTCCCTTGAGAGCATCTGGGGAATCAAGGGGATATTACGTTTGTTGCACATACATGTCTTACGTACTTCCTCCTAGTTGATCTAGAGTTACCTCCACCGATGAAGCCTTCGATGATGGTGTTTGCATTGTAGTTTGTGGTTTTGTAGGCAATCTTCAGACGCAGATGGAGAAAATTAGAGTAGAAATGGTGGGTGCCATTGTATTGGTCAAAAACTACAAGTGTGCTTGTTCCCCCTACACGGACAAAGAAACTCAGAGTTCTTAGTAGGTTTATAATAATTTATTGTGTTAGGACTTGCCCACGATGGTGAGGGAAGACTATTAGGCGATTCAATACCTCTCTTTGGGCGACCTTCAATCGTCGCCTCTTCTAGGGTTGCCATAGGGCATCGCCCTAGGCGAGGCCTTTTACAAATATAACACTATATGAATGTTATCTTGACAGATGGTGTTCAACCATTAGAAATATTGGAAGCCATGTTAGAAACTTTGTATCTAACAAATATCTAAGTTAATAATTAAACTCAAAAATCTGATTCTATCCTTAAATTGAGAGACATAAATGTTTGCACTGTTTAGGAAAAATCTAAGAAGGAGGAATTCGTCAAGAAACTCATCGAGTTGCTTCAACTATTGAAAGATGAAGGGATAAACTCCACGAAGCTTGAAGGATCATTATCGTCGCCGTCATCATCATCATCATCAGAAGAAGAAGAATAAGAAGAAGAAAAGTCAAAGAAGAAAAGTCAAAGAAGAAAAGTCAACTCCGACAGTTTCATTTGAAAGAACAATCTCGATAGATGAACGTCCCTCAAAAGATTTTTCGTCTGATAATGGAGAAACTTCATCAATAATATTAGCTTCATTCAATGAAGAAGATGAAGAAGTTTCATCAAATAGAATATTCAAAAGAAGAAATGAGGAAGAAGTCTCAACAAACAATTTCTTTAGAGACTCAACGTTAAGTAGAACTCTTGAAGAATAAACCTCTAGTAGAATCTTTGAAGATCCTTCATCCGATGAAGACGAAGAACACATTTGCTTGAAAGCTTCATATGAAAAAGATGGTTGTGAGGTAACAACTCTCTCCTACATTAAATTATTTAAATTAAATGATAAGTTAATCGAGAAACATGATAAAATTGAAAATAGTAACTTAGATCTTAAAGATTGCGTTGAGTTTCTAGAGAATAGCAATGAAACGTTAAGATATGAAACTCCTAATATTAGGAACCAAGCTATTAAATGTGAGACTTGTTTTTCGATGAAAAAGAAAGTGAAAGCATTGCATCAACTCACATTTATGTTAGATAATATGTAATGTACCTTTGGTTATAGTTGGACTAATGGTAGTTTGATAAATTTATGTTTTATTATATATTCTCTTTGTAACCCTTTTTTTCATAAATCATGTTATTTATGTTATCGTAACTGTTAGGAAACGTGACATCCATGAAAGGAAGGAGAGAAAAGCTCAAAAATTCTTTGCATTGATGAAAAGAGAATATGACATATGAGTAAAAAGTTTCCTTCTAGTTCTAACGAGGTGGTTACATCTATATATACTATGACTAATATCTAATTAATATATATTTCTAATGCCCTCCCGTAAGCTGGAAGATATACACAAAACTTCCAGCTTAAAATGAATAATAAAAATCAAAGTAAAGTAAAAAATACAACACCAAATTCCAGAATGCATGACTACATCAAAGTCATGACAAAAGACTAAATTTCTACTAGTCTCCAACTTTTGGGTCCCTTCAAGCTTCCTATAGCATCTCCACAACATCCAAATGTCAAAAGAGAACTCAAACGATTAGCCGGATAGTATCAACAACTTTTTCAAAATAGAGCAGTGTCAATGGTATGTAAATCCATAAACCACTCGTAAACTAGAAAGGCCAACAACAATTGTAAAACCTTGGACTACCAAAGTCCCTCCAACATATTTGATGTGTAAGCAATGCTTCACAAAGCCAAATCCAAACAAAATTAGAACTCATGCAGTAACTAATCAAAGCCATACGACAAAACGTTTAACCATTAAGCAGAAGCCATAACTTGAGACTTAACCACTTAATAGAAGCTAAAATCAATAAAACCAACAAAGGACATTAATGCTTAACCACCATAGGGCAGAAGCGAGAAAAAAGTATGAAGAGTGCTTAACCACCATAGGGGAGAAGCTAACATAAATGCTTAACCATCCATGACAGAAGCATCATGTTTAACCATTATAGACAGAAGCATCATGTTTAACCATTATAGACAGAAGCTCACCATAAAGCCAATAAGGCTAATCACCATTACAGTACAAAGATGCATTCACCAATATAGTAATTCAAATATATTTTTCAATCTTCACATAACAACAGAACTTGTAGACAAAACTTCAAAGCATCAAGCAACATGATTAATCACAGATAGATTGATTCCAATCTCAAAGAAAAACTGATATTCGGTAGAACTGTCTTTAAAACTTCACCAAAACCTAGCCTGCTGAACCGAAAAGTATCATAACCGAAGAAGAATACAGCTTGAAATGCAACTCTAAAATGAAGTCGAACCCAGAAACACAGTTTGTGAGTAGAGTCACAGATGAAAATCAGAACCGTAACGAAATCACATCTTCTAGCTGTGCGAAACTGCAAAACTTGAATGAAATCGAACCGCTTGTGAAATAAATCTCAAAACTCCACACAAGGAATAATATAAACAACTAATTATTTGATATTAATTGCTACAAATCTTCAAACTGAGGAACCATATCAAAATATTCATGGCAAAGGACAGAAGAAATCAGTGGCTTCAATAGACCAGGGCATCAAAAATCCAATAAGCAACGAAGCCAAACTCACATGTAATGGAAAATTCATATTCAAAGTTGGAAAGAGAGCAAAATTCAATTTTAACAAACTCAAGTGTGAATATCCAATTTCAGTTTCGCATAATAACAATATATACTACTATCTTATTACGACTAATATTTAACTAATCTATATTTCTAATAGTAACACTAATCTCTTTCTCCTTTTTCTACTTTAATATATCTCTATTGTTAACAATTTAATCAAAATAAATTTATTATAAATCAATTTTTATCAACTCAAAATTAAACACACAATAGCTATTACTATTTTATTATTTTTAAAGTATCGAGGTACATTACAGTTTTACTCACTCTGTTCTACACAATGTGTGAGAAGCATGAGAAGAATAAAAAAATAAATACTACTATAAGCAACAAATATCTTATGTAAGTGGCAAACTTCACTACAAAAACCAATGTGGCTGAGGAAAAAAGCTTATTTAATATGGAAGTTCAACTCTTAGATTCGACAACATGTGTTTCATCATTCAAGAAAAGGGTAGTCCGTATAACCAACAATTGGATCAGAAATGTAGAATGTCTGTCTATTGTAATTGTTGAGAGGAGCATCAAGTGCAAATCTCTTTGGCAAATCTGGATTAGCTAAGAACAAACGACCATAAACAACAAGATCTGCCCTATTTTCAGCAATAGCATTGATCCCATCTTTTCTGTCATAAGCTCCTGCAACCATGAAAGTGCCATTGAAAGCCTTTCTCATTGGCACCAAGCTATGAGGGCTTTCAATTGGTTCAAAGGAATCTTTTAGTCTTGGTTCCACCATGTGACAGTAGAGAATATTATATTTGTTGAGGGCATTAGCCATATAAAGTCCCAATGCATTGGGATTGGAGTCTCCACTTTCTAAATATTCAGTAAATGGTGATAATCTTATTCCAACTCTTTCTCCTCCTATCTCATTTGCAACAGCTTCAACAACTTCCAATGTAAACCGACAACGGTTTTCAAGGGATCCACCATATTCATCTGTTCTATCATTCACGGAATCTTTCATGAATTGTTCGAATAAATAGCCATGAGCTCCGTGGATTTCAATCCCATCAAAACCTGTAATGTTGCATCAGATACATTGAGCATGTTAGTTGATTTGCAAAATGTCCAAGTCCCCTCAAAAGAAAGAAATAGTCCTATATGATCCATCGAAACGTTATTCAAATTTGGAAAGATAAGTTAAGTTACCAGCTTCAATAGCATTTCTTGCAGCAAGTTTGAAGTCATTCACAATATTAGGAATTTCGTCTGTCCTTAATGGTCTCGGAGGTGTGAATTTTTGAAAAGCAGTGTTTGTGAGTAACTTATCTGTAGAAGATATTGGGGCTTGTCCATTCGGCTGAACACCTGTTAGATTAACAAGAAAGGAACATCAACAACAAGCATGGCCTATATTTATGCAAAGAAAAAATGGGTGAACTGAAGCATAATGATGTAAGCAAAATTTATAGATACACACTTGAATTTGAAGCCCTTCCAACATGCCAAAGCTGACAGAAAAAGACACCGCCTTTAGCATGGACAGCATCTACAATTGGTTTCCATGCCTCCACTTGTTCTTTTGTCCAAAGACCCGGTGTATGTGGTAACCCTTGAGCCGTGTCAGAGACACCGGTAGCTTCTGATATGAGAAGACCACCTTTAGTTGCTCTCTGAGAGTAGTAGAGGACAGCATGAGGTTGAGGAACATTGTTGTATGATCTCATCCTAGTGAGTGGTGCCATAACAACTCTAAAAACAATGAAGCAATTGGAACAAAGTCTAATTAGATGGAGCAAAACATATTGAAATTGTAATGTACTAGTTACCAACCAACCTGTGAGAGAGATTGAAATTGCCCATCTTGTAAGGTGTAAGAAGAGGAATTGGATCAACAGTACTTGCAGAACCCATTATTGAAAACTTATTACAATTGTTAAGGAAGAATGTGGAATTGAATTTGAAGAGAGTTTGTTAGGTGTATCTATATTTATACTATAAGGGGGTGGAAAATCATAGTCAAACCTTTGTAACGTATGCAATTACGTTACATGGCTTGTTCAACTGCACGGCGTATATACTTTTTAAATTTCTAAATATCGTTTTTCATAGAGAATAGTGTTTGATTGTACCTCTCCAGTAAAGTAAACCGTTTATGTTCATGCATAAAGAAAAAGATTTTAACTCAAACATAAATATAATATGTTAGTGTTTCCGTCAAAAGAGAATAAACATAATTATGTTCCAATGGAAACATGTTTCTAGAAAAAGAAAATAAACACAACTACTAATTCAGGTCCTTGATATAAGAACGTGTTTTTTAATTTTTTTGAAAATATATTAAAAAAATCAAAAGTATATTTTAAGATACATTGATTGCTTATTAGAATTATATATACTAAGATCTGCGCGCATACTCTTGTGCTTGGTTGAATAATTGAAGTATATAAAAATTAGTGGTGGAATAATGAGTTGAAGTGATTAATATTTAATATTAATTAATATATTAAATAATATTTGTTAGAAAGAGAAAAAAAATGTAATTAAAATTATTTTAGACTGAATTTTACTCAAAATTTAGCTCTTAAATATGTATTTTTTTAAATATATTAAGTATTACAAATTAATCTTTTTTTTTCTATTAAATTTTATATGCATTAAAAAAATTGTGATAAAAAATAATTAATAAATTTATTTTGATAATTTAATGTGATTTACAAAATTATAATTAAGAAAATGATATAAATTAATATTATATAAAAAATGTAGATTTTATTTTTTTTTAAAAGTACATATGGTTAAATTGAAAGATACATTTAAAATTTAGTTTTACAAATTTAAATAACTATAGAGTAGTTTTTTTATTCTCATGTCTTTTTGGTATTTATTTTTTATTTAGATATTTAATTTTAAATTGTTAATGATATATATTTATTTTTAGTCTTAAATAAAATTTAAAATTTATTTATAATAATTATCAAATAATACTTTCAATAGTTTTATAAATTACTGTTATATGATAAATAAATGATTGCAAATGTTACTTACTATATTAGTTTAATTTATTTTTTTAATTAATTATTTTAATTTTAATGGAACTTTAACATAATTAATTGATTTTATCGTTGATATTTATTTAAATATGAGTGTTTTTTTTAGTCAAGGATATATTATTAATTAAAAAAAACTGTTTAGAAAAGATTCAACCAACTCAATAGACAATCTATACAACTACAACATCAAACAAGCTATATGTTTTCTAACCTTCTTTGACCCCCACCATCTATACATTATATTCTCTATAATCTCTTCACTAGTATTATTAAGAGTATAACTCTGGTTGTTCTTTCCAAAAATCACATGATTCCTATAATGCCACACTCCATATACAATTTTAGTGATGGAAAGCTTCAAAAGGTTTGCTTTCCAACCCTTCTTAGCAATGTTTCCCACCAGCTAGTCAAATTCTATATTCCACCCCTTGGACTTGTGCTGAACACCAATCCAGTTTAAGATTGTCTGTCAAATTTTCTTGGATATCCTACACTCAAATAACAGGTGATCAATTGTCTCATCAATGTCATTACACAAAATGTAGATTCTATAATTTATCATGCCAAATCGAATCAATTTATCATTAGTTCCTAACTTCCCATGGCAAACAAGCCAAGTAGTATTGTTGTTTCTCTGTTTCTGTGATTTGCATTATGTTTGGTAAAACGAACTTAGTAGAAACATGTTGAATGAAGATGTTATATCAACTAAAGCAACATATCAAATAAAATGTCCCAACCAAAAGTATATGACATCGTGTTTTTATACAGCTGGATTGTTAGATATTTTAGTTGTTACAGGTGCAGAATATTCTGGAGATCTTATGCTATCTCATGTGACATGCAAGTTGAAGATTGATAAAGATTCTAGATGAATACAAGGAATATTACTTGTTTCTAAATTAGGAGACAATTTAGAAAACTAATGATTGAAGCCCTAATGTGTGCAGAAGATTCTACTGAGTTTTAGCAGCTGATTTGCTGCGATTAAAAAGCCCAATCCAATCCAGAGGATGGATTTAAATAGAATGTCACTAACCTAGTTTTAGTGTGGAACTTACTGTTTATTTTGATTAGGGTTTGTATGCTTATTGTGAGCCTCTCGATTATCATGTTGATATAAGAGTAAGATTGTTTTCATTGAATTGTAAGTTCGATGAATCATTCCAAAGCTTTGAAGCAGTGAATGATTGTGTGTCTTTGAAGTATGACTTCTGTGTTTGTTCTACGTGTTTAGAATTGGTTGATCATTGTGACTATGGTTGAAGGGGATTTTAGAAGGGTCTGATACCTAGGTGAGTCTTAGGTAGAAGTTAAGAACAAGTAGTGATTAAGTGAGTAGATTGTAAACTAGGTGAAAGTTTGTTGTGGGTCTAAGAACTGATACTATCAAGTTAACTTGGTCTCTAGCTCGGTATCCCCCAGAGTAGTTGTGTTGATTCACCGAACTGGATTGACAATTATGTGTGTTCTTTACTTTTCTGCACTGTGTTTATCGTTCAAATTGATTATTGTGTGCAAGTTCGGTAAAAGGTGTCTCGACATCTTTTAGGACATCTTTGATCTGAATACCTGAATTTCAAGTATGAATGGCTCTTGGCCTAGCATTATTCCCCTTGAACAAAAATCTCCAATACACTCTACCAGGATCATCAATCATGGCCTCATACATTTGTTTCTTGCTAAATCTATTCTTGTTGAGCATATTATCCTAGATTGACTGAACACAACCGAGGGCCTCTCTTTGACTCATCACAGTCTTCATCATTCAAGAACTGGTCATATTAATCACAGTTTCCATGACAGATTTGCCTTTCATATAGGATATGAACCCATTTCACCCATAAGTTATCATTTTTTTGCATAAATTCCACAAACACTTAGCAGAACAAGTTTATTCCAAACTACCAAATTGAAAATGTTTAAGCTTCTTGTCTTTTAGGTTTTCACACAGTATGCCAAGCCACAAAACTTTTCCTACTATAGCTCCAGCCCTTCCAATTCATATGAATCTCTTACGCATACTATCAATTTTCTTGATGACACCTTTGGGGATAGGCAGACAATGTATCCAATACTGCACAATAGCAGTAACAGTGCTTTTTACCAGTTGGACCCTACCAATGGTGCTAAGGAGCTTTGAAGTCCAATGTCTAATTCTGGCCATTATCCTGTCAATGAGAGGGAGGTAATGATTGATGTTAAAAAAAAAATTTGTTAGGGGGCACCCCAAGGTATTTGACAGGAAGTTGTCCTTCCACATAGCTATTCAACTCTAGAATCTTAATTTTAGTGTCTTTGTCCATTCCACCAAAGTAAATTTTGCATTTACTTGGGTTCACAACCTAACCTATAGTCAAAGAGAAATTATTGATCACATTAAGCATCATCTCTACAGAAATTATATCCCCTCTACAAAACATAAGAACATCATCTGCAAATGTGAGATGAGTGATTCCCATCTTCTGAAACTTAGCATGATGATTGGAATTAGGATCCAACTGCATTTTAACCAGAAGCCTGTTCAAATATTCCATCATTACCATAAAAAGCTAGGAGTAGATTGGATCCCATTTCCTCATTACCTCTCTTAGCCTGTATCACATCATAAATCTCACCATTTACATTGAAAGTATAAGTGACAGTAGTTACCACACTCATAATCCAATAAGTAAATCTACCAGGCATGTCAAGTTCTTTTAAAATAGTCTCCAGAGCATACCAGTCCACTATATCATATGCCCTTTGCAAATCGAGTTGTATCATGCTGTTGTACCCCAAAAATTTTCCTCTCATTTTCAAATAAAATTATTTCAAGAGGTCTCCTCATCTTCCTAGGGTTCTCAATTGCTCAAGATTACTCAAGGAATTGATCAGACAAGTCTTCTCCTAAGCAATTAGCCTACAACTAGGGTTTTGCTTTTCTCAAAGGAAATTTTACTTCTAATGCCTCAAATAGTTCTCATGACTCTTCATATGTCCCTAAGAATGCTCATGTCAAGTTTCAAGCCTTGCACCACAAGTTTGCTCAATCAATTGCTCAGATGATGGAAAATCAACTGTATAGGGTAAAAAATCAATTATGGTCAACATGCAGTCAAACTTCAAGATTTTTGGCCAAATTAACATTTTGAAGTGATATCCATCATTTGATCAAGGGTTGATCATGATTCCTCAAGAAAATCCCTCAAATCATCAAAAGTCAAAAGTTGTCAAATTAGGGTTTCCTTAGAAGAAGTCAGCTGAACTTTGACCAAGCATAACTTTCACATGCTTCATCAGTTTTTCCCCATTCAAACCTTATTTTTAAGGAAATTCAATTATCTATAACTTTGTCTCTCTAAGCTCAAATTCAAAAGTGCATCATTTGAGAGATATGAGCCAATATATTACAGGTCATTTCAAAAGTCAACAAAAATACACTTTTTGTCAAGGCAACTTACATCAAGATAAATTCTTCAAATGAAACAATGATCAACATAGAGATTGTAGAGGACATCTTGAGATTTCCAAAAAGTCCAAGATCACCTTAAAATGATAAAATTTGAGAGAGTTATGATTGGTGCAAGTTTGGAAATTTTTGAGAAAATGCATGAAACTTCATTTGAGCAATCTTGAACTTTTGGACTAATGGGCCTAACTTTTAAGGTTTAAACATGTTTATAACATGTTAGAGAACCTCTAAATCCATTTATACATTACTGTGATTTTTTATTTTATTTATTTTGATTTTTATTCAAATTAATTCAAAATAAATCATGTAAAATATGAGTTGATGGATCAAAGGGCGTGTGGGCTTCATTTGAATATCTTCTAGAAGGCTCGAGACATCTTAAGAGCTTGCCAAAAACGTGAAAACATGTTGGAAACAAGAATCTTCAAGTTTGGAATATTTTTAAAAACAATTTTAGAAAGATTTCAATGTGTTTTCTTTACAATGAATTGTGACATAATGATACAAGATTCTTGCCTTGTTTTGATCCATTTTCATTCCTCTATAAATACACGCAACACTCAAGTGCAAAAGATAAAGTGGCTGCCATAGAAGTAAGGTTTCAAAATCACAAATTTTCAAAGAAAGGTGCAAACTCGTATCAAAATTTCCAACCAATCTCAATCAAAACCAAGCCTCAAATCGTGTTCCTAAAGTTCCTAAGAATCTCAACAAGTCCAGAAACAAATCTATCCATATCTGAAATAGCTTACACAAGTCCACCAGTTTTGGTAATTTTCTTGAATTCGAATCTTTTAATCTATGAATATTTAACTAATTTTGTGTGCACAGATGAGTTCATCATGGTGTTTAAAACAATTTTGAATAAGAAAATGCAAGCTTTAACGCAAGGATGATGAGTTACCATGGCTAGGGCTCGATCACATTCTCTCTTTGAAACTCCATTTCCACTAATTTATTTCTTTTTTACAATTAAAATCAAAACATATAAATATCAGAATATTACATAAAATAAAATAAAATAGTCTTTTAGGTTTTCTTAATTAACTTTTTTCATTTAATTAGATTTTAGGTCTTATTTTTTGATTTGTAAAATTAATTAGAATAATTAGGTTTTTATTAATTATTAACTTAAATTATTTTCTACAAAAATACACAAAAAAAATTAATTTCTAACGTTTTAGATTTTAGGACTTTAAAACATTTTTTCTAACATTTATTTTTCTTTGTCATTTAAATTTCTAGAAATGAATGTATAGATCGCATGGATATTTTTGTAATAGTCATAGTTTACTTTCTCGCATTTTTTCCTATTATGTAATTTCTTATGGAATATAATAGCTTAGGATTTATTTCCCGCACTTTTACTTTCTACACCTATATTATGCTTGCTTGTCTGTATATATTTAATTGTTAGTAATAGGCTTGTGTAATGTGGTGGGAGAACTGACTTAGGTGTTTTGTGTTTTATCGTAATTGTTGCGGATAACAAGAGTCACCACTGACTTTTCTTTTATCCAATAAAGGAAAAGGTGAAAAGAACAGGAAAGACCTTTTGAGAATTTTCTTGAGTTCGGGGGGTAGGTTATGAAAAGGGAAGGTGTTAGCACTCTTTTCATCCGTAGTCATCTACGGGCTCTTAATTTCTAGCTCACTTTGAAATACTTTTGTGAATGTGTTTGTTTGAAAGTATTTTTGAAAAGTGTCTTCGTTTAGGAAAACTTTGTAATGATTCTCGTCTCTATAAGAATGTATACAAAGTGTTGACTTTGAAAATATTTCATAAAAGTGTTAGTGTATTTGAAAGATGTTTTATTTTGAAATGTTTGTGAGCAAGTAACTACGAGCATTCTACCTACACAAATGAAGCATTTGTTCTTTTCCTGCTCCTTTAGACAATGTTATCTTACCATTAGTTAGTAAAAAACCTTATCATTGAATGCGAAGGGACATGCGTGGATCATCGCACAGTCATAGAAGGCAACATTATAGGATACTTTAGCAATTTGTTATAAGGGACTAAGATCGTTTATCAAAGGCAAAATTGAAGGGTCATCGAGGGACTACGATCTTATAATCGAGGGTCTTTGTTAAAGTATCCCACCTTCGAGGGACATGATTGTTTTTATCCGAGGCAATAAGTGTGGGTTACCCTAGAGGTGCATGTGTGCAAAGTGTATTATTTTCATTTAATCTGTCTTGAATTAGGATTGTCTACTTGTTTGATTTTAAGTCTTTCCATACAAACCCTAATTACTATCTATTCTGGACTGGGCCCGGCTGGCCCAATAGCATTGATAAGGCCCAATCCAAACGGAATTGCTGGGGGTCACGCGGACCAAAGGATCACAGTCGTGCCCGACGTACTCCCTGGGGCTACTTGCTCGACCTCCTACTGCCCAGCTCGACGTCACCTCGAGCACCCCTCCTAGGGCAGACTCAGTCCACTGCACTCTCAACGGGACTCCGAAAAGACCGCGTCTCTGTCCGCCCGCACTTCACGCAGAACATCCAGGGAGGAGACCACGTGCAGGTCCCCACTACGCACGTAGAACCTGGCAGTTCCTCCATTGGTCCAAACCTGCCCGGCCCAATGAAGGAACCTTGGCCCAGCGCTGGGGGCTATAAATACCCTCTGTTTCCAGAGGGTCAGGTAATAATCATTCTACCCATACTCTTGCTATTGCCTGCTCGTGCTCTTACTCACTTCAGCATCAGAGTTTCTTGCAGGTACCCCCCCCCCCCACCCACTTCGTTCAAAACTTCAGCTCGGAGCCAGCCATGACGGTCCAAGTCTGATCAGGTTAGATCACTATCAATAATAAGGAAAGCGATAAATTATGGAATTTAAAAGTCAAATGCTATTACAATACTTTTGGGGATGGGGATACAAATTTACAAATGAGGAATATAAAGCAATAAAGTCCTAATTACTATTACAACCCAATTGAACAAAGCATAATAATAAAATGTGCAAGGATATACAGATAGTATAAAAGAAAAATGTTTTTATGGGTTTTTGATAGAAGGGGTTTTAATTAACCTAATTAAACTAATGAATTTTGTAAGAGAAACTAATTAATTTACAAAAAAGTTAGTTAATTATTAAAACAAAAAAGTCTAAGTTAAAATAAAATTAAACCAAACCTAAGTCTAGTTAGTTTTATTTAATTAAGAAAGAAATGTTTTTTTAGAATTTTTATCATTTGTAAGATAAAATAAAAATAAAAGTTTTAAGTCTATTTATTTATGAAAATATATTTTTTATATTTTTTGATTAAAAATAAATAACAATAAAAAAAAATAAATAAAAATTGAAAAATATAATAAAAGGTCAGGGGGTTTGAAAAGAAGTTAGGGAAGTTAGGAAGTAAAAAAGAGGTTTAGGCCCAAAAAGTTTTTTTGAAATCAGAAAATAAAATAAAATAAAAAGGATGTTGGGCCAGTGTTGTTAAGCAAAATAGGGGGTGAGAGATAATAAAAATGATAGGCCCAAAGCATGTAGGCCCAGGTGCACTGAAAAGAGAAAAGGAGAAGAAAATCACAAAAAACATCAAAAGGGTACCACTTAGGCTCGAACCTAGGTCCCTATAGTTCTAAGCCTTACGCGCGTGCTCTCTATCACTGGGGTGGCTATACATCCGGTATTTAAAACACAAACCAATAAATATATTATAAACCTTGTCTTGAACATGTCATCTTCTTCTTCCTCGTGCCAGGATGTTCTTCACTGTTTTTGAAATCTGTAACTTCCTCATTTCTCAACCAAAATTGAAAATGTAAATATGAAAGTTGCTTGCAATTTAACCACGATTTCAAATATGTAAATAACTTAAGTTATGGATTAAAGATGAACACAAATTTTACTGGGTACCAAATCTGACCTAACTTTTTCAGAAAGTTCAAACTAAACATTCTCCATGCTCAGGCAATATAAATGAAATCTAAAAGTATGATTAGCTTAAGGGCAATGATGTCTATATTTTATCTTTTAAAATCAAAGCCAAATGATGCTTGTATGAAATGTTGAAAGTTCAGAAAACTTATCTTGCAAATGGAGATCGTGTTTTGAGTTTGAGCACTTTTCAAGGTGTTGTGATGATCTGGATAGCTTCAATGGACCTCTAGGAAGCTAATCTAAGGGAGGCCTAAGGCACACTATTTCAAACAATAAAAAGAAGCGAAAAAAATAGAAAAAAATGCAAAGCGGACACTAGGGCTCAAACTCAGGTCAAGGAGGTAACATGCGTGCACTTTAACCACTGGGGTAGTGATACATCCTGTTGTACCCAAAAATTTGCCCTCCCATTTTCTCATTATTTTCTCAAGATCCAGTTAGGGTTTCCTCTGCTCAAGACTTCTCCTAATACTGTTGACCCAAATTAGGGTTTGTGTTTGCACAAAGATATTTTGACCTAAAATGCCTAAGATGACTTTCATGCTTCATGTTGGACTCCCAAGTTTATCCATACCAAGTTTTAAGTCTTGATTCCAAATTTTGCCCAGTCAATTGGACAATTGACCTAGAAATCAACTGTATTGGGGGAAAAGTCTACTGTGGCCAATTGACAGTAAAACCTCATGGAAATTGACCCACATCAACATTATGAACTCATATGAACCATTTGATCAAGTTTGGATCACAATTCCACAAGAAATTTGATCAGATCACCAAAAGGGCAAAATGGTCATTTTTAGGGTTTTGACTGCACAAAGGCAATTTTTGACTGTTTGACCAAGCCAATGGCAAAACAAACTCACATATGGACTCAAGGACCCCATGGAACTGTCCTGACATACTCAACAAATTCAAAAGATCCCAAATGCACAAGGTTGACAGTTGAATTTCCCAGTCAATTGATCAATTTTGACTGTATACTGAAAAGTCAAACCTTGACTTTTTGGTCAAAATCAAGTGTCAAGATTCATTTTTCATCAAAACATGCCAAATCATGAAACTTGTTCATCAAGAAATCAAGAATTGCAAATTAGGGTTTGAAATGAAGATTTTTCATAACTTAGAATTTTTCTAAGTTATGAAAAACCCTAATTTTTTCCTAACTTTGTCCCACTTTCTCATCAAGATGCATTTGGATTCAAGGAAAAGTCAAAACATGAAAGTTGTAGACCATTTCAAAATCTAAAACTTTGATTCACAAAGTTTACTCAAAAGAAGCTTGTAGCTCAATTTACAATTTTTGGAACAAGAGTACCAAACCATTCTTAACTTAGAAAAATTTTGACCTACTTTAGGCAGGATTTGTGCCTAACTTCAAGACCATTTTTCACATACTTCCACTTGGAATTTAAATTTGCATTTCAAATATGGATTGTATTACACATTCCAAGCTTTCCAAAATGTCCAAGAACTCATTAAACAACCTCATGGTTAGGGAGAATCGAATTTGGCAAGTTGGGAAAAATTCACTTTGTTTATGGCCAATTTACATGTTCATACACTTGTGCCATTTTGAAATCAGCTTGCATTACTTGATTACAGGTCCTATATCCCATTTGCACTCAATAATTTAATGCTAACTCATTGTGCCAAGGCCTTGTTTTATGTGTTTAAGCATTACATGGAAGATTAAGCCATTTTTAGATAAAGCATTTTTGCCATTTTTGAAAAGAAGTGCTTTATGTCAATTTGTAAATCAAGAAGGTACAAAGAAAATCTCTGAGGCACAAGTTATTAGACTAATCCCACTGATCAAGGAGAGATTATGCAGCATGCTAGAGGGGCCTGTACAAGCCTAAAACACCAACTTGCCATTTCTTGCTTAAGTGTGAAGAAACATTGCATAACAACACACAACTCTCATTCCTGTAAACCAGAGCTTAAGAAAAGTTATCAAACACTTTCCAATCATCAAACCTAAGCTAAAACACAAGCCAACCAAGTTCTATACCTTCTCAAACACAGAATCACCCTAAAACTGCCAAAACAGGGGACCTGCTGCAGATTGAGTTCCATAACTCAATCCATTTGTGCATTCTTGCCAAAACCACTTCAAACACATCCCACATCATCCCTTGAAACTATTCCAAGACCTAAACACGTCCTGTAACATCCCTAGCTAACATCACCATTTTCATTTTTCTGTTTTTCAGTTGAAGTTCCATAACACGATTCACTTGGTTTCAAAGCAAACTAAAGCTTGGAATAGCATCCCTGGACATCAAGGAAGATGTACCAATCATAACCTTGCATTGAAAACACCTCCATCACCAGATACGATTCCAACTGAACAGGTAAGTTCATGAACTCGTATCTCTCTATCCAGGCATTGTTAGCTTTAGGTTTGTGAAGAAATTATGTCACATTCATGGCCCTGAATCTGCCCATATCATTAGTTTTCATTTATGTTATGTGTGCTATGAGAATTTGAGGTCTGAAATTGGAACAAAAACTAGGTCAGGAATTGGGGGAGAAGAAATTCTCTCTCATTTCTGAGAGTTAGATCATGTTCTTTATATGTATGAAATCGTGAGATGATGCTTTACATTTTTTGTGTTGTAAGTTTTCATTAAAAAACAAAGAATCAGGATCTTGATGTTGAAGCAAGAAGGCGCGCGTTTTCAAACAGAGATGGCTGGAGGTTGAAGAAGCTGCCTTTGGGCTGGGCCTGTTTCACTTTTCTTATTTGCACCATAGTTTTACTTTTAAACCCCCTTGGCCCATTATGCTTATTTTTATGATTTTTTGACCTTTTCTTTTTTGTTCTGACTTATTTATTTTTCTCATAATATTAAAAATATAAAAATTATTTTTTAAACCATTTTTGTATTTATTAGGCATTTATTTGTTTAAATGGGTATTTGTACATAAATAAATATATAGATATACTTTTATTCAAAATACTAAAAAATAATGCAAACATGTTTATTTTCTGATTTTATTTTATATTACCTCTTGAAAACATTTTACATAAAATATACTTTTTTTTAATAAATATTAAATAGTTTATTTTTGTATATATAATATATATTTAGTAAATAATACAAATACATATATATTTATTAGAATATTTAGGACAAAAATACAAAATATATACATTTTTTATTTTTATTAATATTTAATATTAAAAATACCTTTTATACAAATATACTTCATTTTTATTTTATTTTTGTACATAACTAATAAATATTGTACATATTAAATAATTAATACCTTTTATTTAATAAATTAGGGTTTTGCCCTAAATACATAAAAACTCCAAAAATTAATACTTTTTATTTGGTTTATTTGACATATAAAAAACACTTTTTTTTCATACATATAAAAAACATTTTTTGCATCTTGCATATCTATTCCATTTTTATTTAATTATTGTATATTAAATAATTTGTATAATTCAATTTTGATGTAATAGTTAGGTTTAAATTCCTTGTCAAAATATCCCCATTTGAACATTTGTACCCCCCTTCCCATATATTGTGTTGTAATAACTTAGGAACTTTATTTTTCGCACTTTAAAGCTTTCTAATTATGCCATGTTAGAATTAGGGTTTGTATGCAAATCAATTAACCAAAATAGTTTGACCTAACTTCAAGATAATCAAGCATGAAAATGGACAACACTAATCACACTTGCACCCCTAGGATATTCCACTTGTTGCCTTCAATAATGGGCCATATTGCATGTTAGGTCTCTTTGGGCAAAACAAAACAATCAAATGATCATAGTCCCTCGTTGACGCTTTCGAAAGTTGCCTAAAAATGATCAAGTCCCTTAAAGAAAAAACTGCCCAAAGATACTTGGCACCATTGCAATTATGGTCTAAACGATGACCCGCGCCCGTCCCGTTCACATCCTAACACAAGATTGTCCACCAAATGCAATGGTGGAACAAAATTGTTAAAAGGGTTAAAACATAGCAAAAATCTTTGAGAACTTTAGGGTAGATAGCTCTTGAGTACTTGTCAACTTGCAAAACAAAAACACTTGCCTATTTTTTTCAAACCACACATCACTACACTTTCAAAACAACTTTCAAAAAACCTTGAAACATCTTTTCAAAAAGACAAACACCTTTTGTAAAACATTCGAGTAAAGAATTGTTACAAGGGTAGCCTAGACAAGGCATCTTTTTCAAAACATTTTCAAAACCACGCACAAAGCACCATTTCAAACAATTGAAAATCTAGGCAAGTTGATCTAAGCAAGTACCTAAGAGCCCATGGATAACCATGGATAGAAAGGGTGCTAATACCTTCCCTTTCTACAATCTACTCCCCGAACCCAAGAAAACATCTCAAAGGTTTTTGCTGTGCTTTTTAACCTTTCCTTGGGATAAAATAAAAAGTCGGTGGCGACTCTTGCTCAACCGAAACATTTGCGAAAACAAACGTAAAACCCTAGTCAGTTCTCCCACCGTATCACAGAACTGGCGACTCTGCTGGGGACAAAATTTAAAAGTGGAGTAACCTTAGGGCTTAGATCACCCCATTGCATGACTAATTGTTTGATTTGATTGCTTTATATCTTGGCTCTCTTGTTTGGGTTTGCAATCCTACACCCGGATTTGGGGAAACATTCATAGATAGCAATACGTTGTGGAAACTGTGTGGGGTATAGCGACACGGTTGAAGCAATAGTTATATTAGTGCGACATATTTGTGAGTACCGGTAACCCTTGAGTTCAATCAAGGAGAGTACGGGGCCGCTGAGTGATGTCACTAAGCACTAATGACCTAGAACCTTACTTTACCATCTTGGCCTTTTATTAGGGGTAGTGAGATGACCGGCTTTGGTGCAGTCCGAAGTTGGTAGATACTCGATACTACATTCATTGAGGGTTGTTTTCTTGGAATATTTTGGTCGCTAGTTAAGTGGCTAAACCAAAACCATGAACGATGAAAACAATCCCGTGATATTGAGCTCCTTAGAACCCGGTTACTATTTATAGGACAGGTTTTTAAGCCAACTACACTCAAGAGGGTACTTACCTATGAAACCCCATGCAAGCCTGAAACTAGGGTTTGGTGTGATTTGCTCGTACATATGTTTGTGCATACATCATGAACATCATAAGGCATCATATGCATTCACTAACCATTTCAAGGGTTTAGATCTTCATCTTTGTTCTTGTTTTCTAGGTCATGGAAATTCTTCGAAGAAAAACCATCCAAGTCAACCTTGTGAGAATCCCTCCTCAACTCAAGGAACTCACATCAAGGATTCCGGAAAGCTCATCCTTCAGTGAAAGACATGGTAGACTGCTCGGCTTAGTCAACACCAACATTGAAGAGGATATGATGAAAGTGCTATTCCAGTTCTTTGACCCTCTTCACCACTGTTTCACTTTCCCCGACTACCAGTTGGTGCCCACTTTGGAGGAGTTTTCTCAACTCCAGAGAATTCCTATCCTTAATCAACTACCTTTCAACGGTACGGAAAAGGAACCAAAGCCGGAAGATGTTGCTCGAGCATTACATCTACAGCCTTCTGACATCAAGGGGCATTGGGAAACTAGAAGCGGCGTCAAAGGTTTCCTAGCAAAATTCTTGTTTGAGAAGGCACAAGAATGCTGGAATTAATTGGACCTACAAGCCTTTGAAGAAATTGTGGCACTCCTTGTCCATGGGTTGGTCTTGTTCCCAAATCCTGACCAGCTGATAGATGTCAATGCCGTCAAAATCTTCTTATCCAGAAATCCAATACCAACATTGCTTGGGGACATTCTTCACTCATTTTACACACGAACAATGAGAAAGAGGGGTGTTCTCATGTGCTATACTCCTCTCCTTGCAAGGTGGTTTATTTCGCACCTTCCACAATCTGTCTTGAAGAATGACCAAGGCTCAAGGTGGTCCCAACGGTTGATGACTCTTACTCACTCTGATGTACATTGGTGTTCTCGGTCCAGAGAAAATGTCATCATCATCGATCGTTGTGGAGAGTTCCCTAATGTTCCATTGCTTGGCATTAGAGGGGGAATTACCTACAACCCTTGCCTAGCTTTGAGGCAATTTGGATATGCACGGAGGGATGGCCCTCACGACATGTTAATTCCTGACCTAGTTTTTGACTTCGACAACGATGAGCAAGGACTTCGCCAAAGATTCATCAGAGCTTGGAGGATGCCCAACAAGGTTGATAGCAAGACACTAGGGCACAAGAACTCCATCCCTCTTGAGCCTTATCTCAAGTGGGTACGAGCCCGAGCTCAGAGTCTAATGATGTCTTATCCTCATGTTCTCCCTCTGATTAAAGAGCCCGTACAGGAAGGAGAGGTTCCCTACACCATCCTATATCCTGACATGCCTACATCGTGGGAGGAAATGCAGAAGAGTTGGATTCAGCTCAAGGAGGAACGAAACACTTTTGAAGCCAGCTTCTACGCTAGTGAGAAGAAGGTTTTAGAGCTTACCCGCCGACTCCATGAGGAGGAGACTCTCAACACCTACATCGCACCAAAGAGGATGCGCAACGTCTTTTTACCTTGAGAAGTTTTGTAATATTTGGCCCATGGGGCATTTATGTACTGACAAATTTCTTCTTATTAATATGACGTGCGTTCTCTTTTGTTTGCAACAATTTTGAATATTCTAAATCCTTGAATGCATTGCATACATAAGCATACCATTCATCATGTGCATAAGCAGGTCTCACGCCAGATTTCCTTATCTGTCTGCTGTTTATTTCAGTAGGATGGATCTCGAGCAAACAGTCAAAGACTTGCAGGCTCAAAACGCACAGTTTCAGCAACTCCTGATGACCTTGGCTAAGGGTCAGGAGGATCTAAAGACCCTACTGGGGAATAAGGACCCAGTGAAAAAGAAGAAAAAGAGACTCGGGGTGAATCTCTCCACTATCAAAGAGGCACCAAAAAATGTGAATATGTCCTCTCCGCATTACCATCCTAATGCTAAATGCGCCTACCATTCTGACAGTGTCGGGCACGACACCAACGATTGTTGGGCACTCAAGCATAAAATCCAAGACCTGATAGAGGCGAAGGAGGTGGAGTTCGACGCTCCAGAGAAGCCGAACGTGATATCTGCTCCAATGCCGAAGCACGGTCGAAATGTCAATGCTATTGAAGAAGATTTGTATGTTGCTGATGTCAATGATCTGATGACTCCGTTGTTAACCGTCAAGTTGAATCTGTTAAAGGCCGAGATTTTCCCGGGATGTAAAGAAGATTGCTACTGCTGTTACTCTCTGCCGTTTGATTGTCCGTTACTGAAGAAAGGCATCCAAGGCCTAATGGACAGTCGACAAATTTTGTTTGAAAAAGTTTCTGCTATTCCAACCCATACTGAAGATGTCTCAATTATAACCATTCACGCCAATCTTTCCAAGGCCGTCAGAAAGCCTGTTAAGATTACACCAGCTACGAAATCTGTTCCTTTGAAGATAACAATGCCAGGGCCTGTCCCCTACGTTTCTGAGAAGTCAATACCATGGAACTACGGCGGTGACGTCTACTACCATTGTATTAAACAAATTGAAATAACTGAAGGAAGCTCGGATGAGGAAGAAGCCAGCATTGGAAACATTGCGGGCACAAGCAAAATCACCCGGAGCGGGAGAATATTTTCTCCAGAGGTTGCCCCTCCAAGAGCAATCTTTGGACCCTCATCTGCTACCAAGGTTATTCCTGCACCAATAAAACTCTCCGCTAGAACCCCATTGATTGAAGATGTTGTTGTTCCTAGTGTTGTCCCTCCTACCGCTGCTGATAAAGGTAAGGGAACCCAAGATGAGCTCGTCAGGACGAGGGCTCAACCCTTGGTCATCCCGGAAACCTCCAAGAAAGAAATGGAAGAAATATTGAAGATAATCAAAAGGAGTGATTACGACGTGGTAGAACAACTGGGGCAAACCCCCTCGAAGATCTCCATGTTGGCACTGCTACTTTGCTCAGAAGCGCACGCCAAAGCTTTGATAAAATTCCTGAAGGCAGCCCAGGAAACCTCTGCGGACCAATTCTAAAATTGCGTGGCCAGCCTTACTGCGGACAATGGATTAGGTTTCTCTGATGCCGACCTAACTCCTAAAGGTAGAAACCACAATGATGCTTTGCACATTTCAGTCGAGTGCCGAGGAACTACTCTCGCACATGTCTTGGTCGACACGGGTTCTTCGCTGAATGTACTGCCTAAAAAAGCTTTGGACCGACTAGATTGTGAAGGTTTAGAGCTGAAGCCGAGTGATATTGTTGTCAGAGCTTTCGATGGTTCGAAGAGGATGGTCCATGGGGAGGTTGATATTCCCATCAAGGTAGGCACTGAGGTGTTTAAATCTACTTTCTATGTGATGGACATCCGTCCGTCATACTCTTGCTTATTGGGAAGGCCGTGGATACACAATGCCGGGGCAGTCACCTCCTCCTTACATCAGATGTTGAAGTATCCTGTCAAGGGAAAGATCATAACCGTCCATGGTGAAGAGGAGTACATGATCAGCCACCTGAACTCCTTTCGGTATGTGGAGGTAGAGGGTGAGTTCATTGAGACACCTTTCCAGCATTTCGAAGAAGTCCTTCCTGAAATAACAGTAGCAAAGTTGGTAGCTGAAGTACCAAAGCAGATGGCCAGGATGGCATCTCTGGAAGACGCGAAGGCCGCAATAAAGGAGGGAAATAGTTCAGCATGGGGGCAGTTGCCTGATATTCCACATAAAACAGACAAATTTGGATTAGGGTTCACTGCCGCGGGCCAGAAAGCTATGCGTCGTTCGAAGATTGAAAGAGCGCCAATCAAAATTTCTCCCTACGGAATCAACGCTTTGGAGGGTGGAGACGAAGAGGACAACATTGAAGAGTGGATCTACCCAACTATCAAAGGAGGATTATGCAACTGGGAGGCAAAGGACTTTGTCCCCATCACTTTTATTAATCAGTAATTTATCTGTCAAACATTTCCTATGGTCTGTAATAATTACTTTTGAACAATCCGCACACTACTTTTTTACCTCATGCCTTGCCCGGGGCATGTAGGTCCATTTGTAAGGGTTTTAATTATCTTCATATCCATATGCCATGTTTAATGATTCATTGGACGTTTCTCATTTGATAAACTGCTGTGTTCATTTTCTTTCCTTTTGCATTTTTTGTTTAAGGATGGCTATCCCTTACACACACCCACACTCACAAATGCAGGTACCCATCCACTCTGGATTCCATGGGTGACTATTCTGCTATATCCTTCAATAACTCTGAAGATCTGGTCAATCAAGCCGAGTATGAAGATGACGAGGGTTGTGAAGTACCAGGGGAACTAGCCAGACTTCTACAGCAAGAGGAAAGGGCCATCTTACCTCACGAAGAGTCATTGGAAACTGTCAACTTAGGAACCGAGGAAGACCGAAAGGAGGTGCAAGTGGGTGCCAATCTGGAACTGAGTGTCAAGGAGCGCCTGATACAGTTGTTAAATGAGTATGTTGAAATCTTCGCTTGGTCTTATGAAGACATGTCGGGTTTAGACACAGACATCGTGGTTCACCGTCTCCCCACAAGAGAGGATTGTCCACCGATCAAACAAAAAGTCCGCCGAATGAGGCCCGACATGTCTGAAAAGATCAAAGCAGAAGTGATGAAGCAATTCGACGCTGGCTTTCTGGCTGTTACATCCTATCCTCAATGGGTCGCTAACATCGTGCCAGTACCTAAAAAAGATGGCAAAGTCAGGATGTGTGTGGACTACCGGGATTTGAATAGGGCCAGCCCCAAAGATGATTTTCCGCTACCACACATTGACATTTTAATCGACAATACAGCTCAGCATAAGGTGTTTTCCTTCATGGATGGTTTCTCGGGCTACAATCAAATCAAAATGGCCCCCGAGGATATGGAGAAAACAACCTTTGTCACACAATGGGGTACTTTCTGTTACAAGGTGATGTCGTTCGGGCTAAAGAACGCAGGGGCAACTTATCAACGCGCCATGGTAGCTTTGTTTCATGATATGATACATCATGAGATTGAAGTTTACGTAGACGATATGATAGCTCGGTCACAAACAGAGGAGGAGCACCTTAAACATCTAGAAAAGCTGTTTGCAAGGTTGAAAGAATACAAACTTAGGCTGAATCCAAGTAAGTGCACTTTTGGAGTTAGGTCTGGTAAACTTCTAGGATTCATTGTAAGTAACAAAGGCATTAAAGTCGATCCAGCAAAAGTGAAAGCAATACAAGAGATGCCTGCTCCCCGTACTGAAAAGGAGGTTAGAGGGTTCTTGGGGCGCTTGAACTATATTGTCAGATTCATTTCTCATCTGACTTCTACCTGTGAGCCAATTTTCAAACTATTGAAGAAAGATCAGGTAGTCAAATGGAACGACGATTGCCAAGATGCTTTTGATAAGATCAAGGAGTATTTGCTAGAATCTCCTATTCTGATGCCACCCGTCGAAGGAAGACCATTGATCATGTATCTGACCGTCTTGGATAACTCAATGGGGTGTGTTTTGGGCCAGCATGACGAGTCTGGTCGAAAAGAGCATGTTATTTATTACCTTAGCAAAAAGTTTACCGACTGTGAGACTCACTACTCACTGCTCGAGAAAACTTGCTGCGCTTTGGTATGGGATGCTCGCCGACTAAGGCAGTATATGTTGACTCATACTACCCTGTTGATTTCCAAAATGGATCCTATCAAGTATATCTTCGAAAAGCCTGCTTTATCTGGAAGGATAGCTAGATGGAAAATGATCCTAACTGAGTATGACATCCAGTACACCACTCAAAAAGCTATAAAGGGGAGTGTACTAGCTGACCATCTGGCTCATCAAGCTATCGAAGATTATCAGCCCATGAGATTTGACTTCCCAGACGAGGACATCATGAATTTGGACAACATTGAAGGTAACGGACCGTATGACGGACCCGAAAAGGGATCCCGATGGACCCTGTACTTTGATGGTGCTTCAAATGCGCTTGGAAACGGTATCAGTGCGGTACTCATCTCCCCGGAAGGTTGTCACACACCTTTCACGGCCCGGCTTTGCTTCAGCTGCACAAACAACATGGCCGAATATGAAGCTTGCATCTTTGGTCTCAAGGCTGCTATAGACTTGGAGATCAAATCTTTGATTGTATTCGGGGACTCGGCTTTGGTTATCAGTCAAATCAAAGGAGAGTGGGATACCAAGCATCCTAATCTTATCCCATACAAAGAACATGTCTTGACATTGTTGCCTCATTTCGAGCAAATTACCTTCGAGCATTTCCCGCGAGAAGAGAATCAGCTAGCAGATGCTCTAGCTACAATGTCTTCCATGTTTAAACTCAACTGGGATAACGAGGCTCCCCAAATCACCATCAAGCGAATGGATGAACCCGCACATTGTCACGAGATTAATACCGAAGAAGTAGTGGAACAACCCTGGTTCCATGAAATCAAAAGGTATCTCCAGACTAGAGATTATCTCGAAGGAGCTTCCGTAAATGACAAGAAGTTCTTAAGGAAATTCGCTGCCAAATTCTTCCTGAGCAACGACATCCTTTACAAACGAAGCCATGATTGTGTTTTACTCTGATGCGTAGACAAAGCTGAAGCAGAATTGATCATGACTGAGATACACAGCGGCACATTTGGCACTCACTTGAGCGGGCATACAATGGCTAAGAAGATCCTAAGGGCAGGCTATTACTGGTCTACCATGGAAGCTGACTGTCATCAACATTCCCGTACTTGCCACAAATGTCAAGTCTACGCTGACAAAGTTCATATCCCTCCGGTTCCTCTCAATGTTCTGACTGCTCCTTGGCCATTTGCAATGTGGGGCATCGACATGATTGGAGAGATCAAGCCCACAGAATCCAACAGACATCGTTTCATCCTGGTTGCCATTGACTATTTCACCAAATGGGTCGAAGCAGCTTCCTTCTCCTCTGTTACTAAAAATGTGGTTGCCCGCTTCATCAAGCAAAATCTCATATGCCGGTATGGTGTTCCAGACAGGATCATCACAGACAACGGTACAAATCTGAATAACACGATGATCACCGCTTTATGCAAACAGTTCAAGATTTATCATCACAATTCATCTCCCTATCGGCCGAAGATGAACGGTGTTGTTGAAGCTGCGAACAAAAACATTAAGAAGATCATTCAGAAAATGACAGTCACTTACAAAGACTGGCATGAGATGTTACCGTTTGCTCTGCATGGATACCGTACGACGGCACGTACTTCAACTGGGGCAACCCCGTTTTCTTTGGTATATGGCATGGAAGTTGTCCTGCCTATGGAGGTTCAGATCCCTTCTCTAAGGATTATGAAGGACGCATGTTTGAATGAAGATGATTGGATTCAGACCCGACTTGATCAAGTCAATTTAATCGACGAGAAGCGACTCGCTGCTGTATGCCATGGTCAGACGTATCAAAAGCGGATGATCAAGGCCTTCAATAAGAAAGTCATACGTCAAGTGTATCAAGTCGGAGATCTCATAATCAAGCGGATTATCTTGCCGCAAAGTGATCCCAGGGGCAAATGGACTCCTACTTATGAAGGACCATTTATGATCAAGAGCATATTTTCTGGTGGTGCAATGATTCTAACCACCATGGACGGCGATGATTTACCGCACCCTGCGAACGCAGACATAGTCAAAAGATACTACGCATAAAATAACCCGACAAGTCGAAAACCCGAAAGGGCGGCTTGGGCAAAAATGGGCATCCCGGTGAACCGAAAACCTGAAAGGGCGGTTCAGGCAAAAATTAGGGATAAAAAAAAAAAATCTGTACACCCGGCAAGTTGAAAACCCGAAAGGGCGGCTTGGGCAAAAAGGGGTTTCCCGGTGGATCGAAAACCCGAAAGGGCGATTCAGGCAAAAGTTAGGGAATTAAAGCATATGACTATGTCTCGTCGGATCACTTTAAAGACGATCTCTTCATCAACCAGTTCCAAGCTTCTGATCAATCCAGCCATCGGCAGACGAAGCATTGAATGGACAGATATTCAGAGTTGTGAAGGCTATAGCGGAATGGAATCCCATGGAATTATTTCACATAGCCATCTTTTCTTTTGTATAAATTTTTCAATATTTACAACGACATCTTCTTACTAGGATGATTGTCTCCTTTGTACAAATATACTCATAGAAAGTTAATGCAAATACTGTTCCAGAAATTTGCGTCATTTCCTTTTCTCTTTTCTTTTGCACTAATTGTTTTATTTGAGAAACGTCCAATGTTTTGTTAAATAGGCATATGCATTTGAACATAATCATTTCCTTATGAATCAAGGAAGGTGATCACTAAAAAGTTGAAGGTGCAGTCAGATATCTTGATACCCTTTCAAAGGAAGTCCCGAGCAGATTTGAAATCCCCATTCCTCTGCCAAAACTTAATTCCCTAAACAGAGTTAGACTTCAGGATCCTCATCAATAAAAGCTTTCTCAAAACTGATTTCCCCAGCCAGAGAACCCTCAAGAACTCAATTCCCCTCAGAGTTAAGTTTCAGTATCCCCAGCGGAGCTAAAACTTCAAACTATCAATCCCGAGCGGAACCGGACTAGTGAACCTTCTCCCCACAGAGATACTTCTCACTATACTGAAGATTCTCAATTTTACGTCCCCAACATGAGTCTACCAGGTTTTAAAATCCCCAGTAGAAATCATCAGAAATTCTCTTACCCTGCAAGTCACCAAGGAAATTCCAATTCCCCGCAATGGCTCTAAGGCCCCTCAACGATTGAAGGTCTGGTATTCCCCAAGCAAATCTGAAGACTTTCAGTTTTCAGTTCCTCGTTGTATATTCGGAAATTCTCCAGTGAAGATCTCCTCAAGACAGGAATTCCCCAGAAGATTGGTATACAACCCAAGCTCCTTATTCCCCAGCAACAGCCAAGGAATTTTTCTTCCCGGCAGCAGTCAAGATGCTTTTATCTTCAGCCATCTCGGATTCATCTATCCTCCGTAAGACAGCTCTCCAGCTTACATGCGCATTCATTTACATTCATACCATATAACATACATTGCATCATGCATCATGACATTGCATACAACTAACTCTTTACCTTTTCAGGTAAGATCAGTCAACAGACAAAAATCATTATCTTCCGAGTTCCTTTCTAGAAATAGTTCAGATGTAACCCAGACATGGCAACATTCTGATGCTTATTCCATATTCATCCAGATGCAGTTTTACACGAACTCATCATCAGGAAACCCTACACCGGTTCCTCCTCCACCTTCAAGACTTCTGAAAACAGTTTACGGATTCTTCCCAACAACAGATGTTAATCTATCGCTTGTTCAGATGCAACTTTTGAAAACAGTTTACGGACGCTTCCCAACAACGGATGCTACTCTATTGCTTATTCAACTTCAAGATTTCTGAAAATAGTTCACGGGTTCTCCAAGTAACGGATGTTAACCTATCGCTTGTTCAGATTCTTCTTCAAGACTTCTGAAAACAGTTTATGGATTCTTCCCAACAACGGATGTTAATCTATCACTTGTTCAGATGCAACCTTTTGAAAACAGTTTACGGACGCTTCCCAACAACAGATGCTGCTCTATTGCTTATTCAACTTCAAGACTTCTGAAAACAGTTCACGGGTTCTCCAGTAACGGATGTTAACCTATCACTTGTTCAGATTCTTGTCAAGACTTCTGAAAACAGTTTATGGATTCTTCCCAACAACGGATGTTAATCTATCACTTGTTCAGATGCAATTTTTGAAAACAGTTTACGGACGCTTCCCAACAACGGATGCTGCTCTATTGCTTATTCAACTTCAAGACTTCTGAAAACAGTTTATGGATTCCTCCCAACAACGGATGTTAATCTATCGCTTGTTCAGACTCTTCTCAACTTTTGAAAACAGTTTACGGATGCCTCCAGATACGGATGTCAATCTATTGCTTATTCAGACCCCCAATTCAGAGATGGTCCTAAACATGGACACCTTTCCGATACTCATTCCGAATAACATCTTTAAGCCCATCCCCGACAAGGTTCTGTCACTCCCCCAGATGGCATCTTTAAGCCCATCCCCAAATGGCATCTCTAAGCCCATTCCCACATCCAGTGTTTCGACGAGTGCAAATTTAAGGGCACTCTAGTGTCCAATCTCCTTTTACCCTCGAGTCACGAAAGGCAAACTTGCCAATCTAACTCTTCGGATTCAAGAAGATTGAACAGGGGCAACTTTTGTACCCCAAAATTTTCCCTCCCATTTTCTCATTATTTTCTCATCACAAGGCCCTTGGAGCTCAAGATCCAGTTAGGGTTTCCTCTGCTCAAGACTTCTCCTAATACTGTTGACCCAAATTAGGGTTTGTGTTTGCACAAAGATATTTTGACCTAAAATTCCTAAGATGACTTTCATGCTTCATGTTGGACTCCCAAGTTTATCCATACCAAGTTTTAAGTCTTGATTCCAAATTTTGCCCAATCAATTGGACAGTTGACCTAGAAATCAATTGTATTGGGGAAAAAGTCAACTGTGGCCAATTGACAGTCAAACCTCATGGAAATTGACCCACATCAACATTATGAACTCATATGAACCATTTGATCAAGTTTGGATCACAATTCCACAAGAAATTTGATCAGATCACCAAAAGGGTAGAATGGTCATTTTTAGGGTTTTGACTGCACAAAGGCAATTTTTGACTGTTTGACCAAGCCGATGGCAAACCAAGCTCACATATGGACTCAAGGACCCCATGGAATTGTCTTGACATACTCAACAAATTCAAAAGATCCCAAATGCACAAGGTTGACAGTTGAATTTCCCAGTCAATTGATCAATTTTGACTGTATACTGAAAAGTCAAACCTTGACTTTTTGGTCAAAATCAAGTGTCAAGATTCATTTTTCATCAAAACATTCCAAATCATGAAACTTGTTCATCAAGAAATCAAGAATTGCAAATTAGGGTTTGAAATGAAGATTTTTCATAACTTAGAATTTTTCTAAGTTATGAAAAACCCTAATTTTTTCCTAACTTTGTCCCACTTTCTCATCATGATGCATTTGGATTCAAGGAAAAGTCAAAACATGAAAGTTGTAGACCATTTCAAAATCTACAACTTTGATTCACAAAGTTTCCTCAAAAGAAGCTTGTAGCTCAAGTTACAATTTTTGGAACAAGGGTACCAAACCATTCTTAACTTAGAAAAATTTTGACCTACTTTAGGCAGGATTTTTGCCTAACTTCAAGACCATTTTTCACATAATTCCACTTGGAATTTCAATTTGCATTTCAAATATGGATTGTAGTACACATTCCAAGCTTTCCAAAATGTCCAAGAACTCATTAAACAACCTCATGGTTAGGGAGAATCGAATTTGGCAAGTTGGGAAAAATTCACTTTGTTTATGGCCAATTTACATGTTCATACACTTGTGCCATTTTGAAATCAGCTTGCATTCCTTGATTACAGGTCCTATATCCCATTTGAACTCAATAATTTAATGCTAACTCATTGTGCCAAGGCCTTGTTTTATGTGTTTAAGCATTACATGGAAGATTAAGCCATTTTTAGATAAAGCATTTTTGCCATTTTTGAAAAGAAGTGCTTTATGTCAATTTGTAAATCAAGAAGGTACAAAGAAAATCTCTGAGGCACAAGTTATTAGACTAATCCCACTGATCAAGGAGAGATTATGCAGCATTCTAGAGGGGCCTGTACAAGCCTAAAACACCAACTTGCCATTTCTTGCTTAAGTGTGAAGAAACATTGCATAACAACACACAACTCTCATTCCTGTAAACCAGAGCTTAAGCAAAGTTATCAAACACTTTCCAATAATCAAACCTAAGCTAAAACACAAGCCAACCAAGTTCTATACCTTCTCAAACACAGAATCACCCTAAAACTGCCAAAACAGGGGACCTGCTGCAGATTGAGTTCCATAACTCAATCCATTCGTGCATTCTTGCCAAAACCACTTCAAACACATCCCACATCATCCCTTGAAACTATTCCAAGCCATAAACACGACCTGTAACATCCCTAGCTAACATCACCATTTTCATTTTTCTGTTTTTCAGTTGAAGTTCCATAACACGATTCACTTGGTTTCAAAGCAAACTAAAGCTTGGAATAGCATCCCTGGACATCAAGGAAGCTGTACCAATCATCACCTTGCATTGAAAACACCTCCATCACCAGATACGATTCCAACTGAACAGGTAAGTTCATGAACTCGTATCTCTCTATCCAGGCATTGTTAGCTTTAGGTTTGTGAAGAAATTATGTCACATTCATGGCCCTGAATCTGCCCATATCATTAGTTTTCATTTATGTTATGTGTGCTATGAGAATTTGAGGTCTGAACTTGGAACAAAAACTAGGTCAGGAATTGGGGGAGAAGAAATTCTCTCTCATTTCTGAGAGTTAGATCATGTTCTTTATATGTATGAAATCGTGAGATGATGCTTTACATTTTTTGTGTTGTAAGTTTTCATTAAAAATCAAAGAATCAGGATCTTGATGTTGAAGCAAGAAGGCGCGCGTTTTCAAACATTGATGGTTGGAGGTTGAAGAAGCTGCCTTTGGGCTGGGCCTGTTTCACTTTTCTTATTTGCACCATAGTTTTACTTTTAAACCCCCTTGGCCCATTATGCTTATTTTTATGATTTTTTGACCTTTTTTTTTTTCTGACTTATTTATTTTTTCTCATAATATTAAAAATATAAAAATTATTTTTTAAATCATTTTTGTATTTATTAGGCATTTATTTGTTTAAATGGGTATTTGTACATAAATAAATATATAGATATACTTTTATTCAAAATACTAAAAAATAATACAAACATGTTTATTTTCTGATTTTATTTTATATTACCTCTTGAAAACATTTTACATAAAATATACTTTTTTTTTTAATAAATATTAAATAGTTTATTTTTGTATATATAATATATATTTAGTAAATAATACAAATACATATATATTTATTAGAATATTTAGGACAAAAATACAAAATATATACATTTTTTATTTTTATTAATATTTAATATTAAAAATACCTTTTATACAAATATACTTCATTTTTATTTTATTTTTGTACATAACTAATAAATATTGTACATATTAAATAATTAATACCTTTTATTTAATAAATTAGGGTTTTGCCCTAAATACATAAAAACTCCAAAAATTAATACTTTTTATTTGGTTTATTTGACATATAAAAAACACTTTTTTTTCATACATATAAAAAACATTTTTTGCATCTTGCATATCTATTCCATTTTTATTTAATTATTGTATATTAAATAATTTGTATAATTCAATTTTGATGTAATAGTTATGTTTAAATTCCTTGTCAAAATATCCCCATTTGAACATTTGTACCCCCCTTCCCATATATTGTGTTGTAATAACTTAGGAACTTTATTTTTCGCACTTTAAAGCTTTCTAATTATGCCATGTTAGAATTAGGGTTTGTATGCAAATCAATTAACCAAAATAGTTTGACCTAACTTCAAGATAATCAAGCATGAAAATGGATAACACTAATCACACTTGCACCCCTAGGGTATTTCACTTGTTGCCTTCAATAATGGGCCATATTGCATGTTAGGTCTCTTTGGGCAAAACAAAACAATCAAATGATCATAGTCCCTCGTTGACGCTTTCGAAAGTTGCCTAAAAATGATCAAGTCCCTTAAAGAAAAAACTGCCCAAAGATACTTGGCACCATTGCAATTATGGTCTAAACGATGACCCGCGCCCGTCCCGTTCACATCCTAACACAAGATTGTCCACCAAATGCAATGGTGGAACAAAATTGTTAAAAGGTTTAAAACATAGCAAAAATCTTTGAGAACTTTAGGGTAGATAGCTCTTGAGTACTTGTCAACTTGCAAAACAAAAACACTTGCCTATTTTTTTCAAACCACACATCACTACACTTTCAAAACAACTTTCAAAAAACCTTGAAACATCTTTTCAAAAAGACAAACACCTTTTGTAAAACATTCGAGTAAAGAATTGTTACAAGGGTAGCCTATACAAGGCATCTTTTTCAAAACATTTTCAAAACCACGCACAAAGCACCATTTCAAACAATTGAAAATCAAGGCAAGTTGATCTAAGCAAGTACCTAAGAGCCCATGGATAACCATGGATAGAAAGGGTGCTAATACCTTCCCTTTCTATAATCTACTCCCCGAACCCAAGAAAACATCTCAAAGGTTTTTGCTGTGCTTTTTAACCTTTCCTTAGGATAAAATAAAAAGTCGGTGGCGACTCTTGCTCAACCGAAACATTTGCGAAAACAAACGCAAAACCCTAGTCAGTTCTCCCACCGTATCACACATCCGTTCATTAAAACAAAACCATAAATATATATTTGAAAACCCTTCCTAGGCATGTGTCATCTTCTTCCTCGCGCCAGCTTCCATGAACAACATTTTTGAATTCTGTATCTTGCTCATTTTTCAACCATTCTTAAAAGTGAAAACATCAAACTTGTTAGAAATTTTACCATGATTCCAAATATGTAAACTAATTAGCCTAACTCTCAAAGATGAACACAAATTTTATTGGCACCAAATTTTTACCTAAATATTTCAGAAAGTTCAAGATTAAAATTCACACTACTCAGGCAAAATAAATGAATTCCAAGGACATGGTCAGTTTCAGGGTTATGATATCTATATTTTATCTTCACATATCAGAATCAAATGATGCTTGTATAAAGAGATAGAAGTTCAGAAAAATCACCTTGCAGATGGAGATCGTGTTTTGAGTTTGAGCAGCTTTCAAGGTGTTGCAATGATCTGGTTAGCTTCCTTGAACCTCTAGGAAGCTAAAGCAATGCTTAGCTTGAGTTGTGGATGGCTGAATCATGTTGTAGAAGTCAAAGTGCAACACTCTATTTTTGGTTATGGAGGATGGTGATGGAGGTGTTACAGTTCTAAAACAGGGATAGGGATGAACTATATTTGATATATGGAAGCTTTGAAAATAGTTTTGAGGGGAAATACACGATGGAAATGAAAGATACAAGTTTTTTGGGCGGAACTGTGTATAAGGGGGGTTTTCTATGCAATTTCTGGCTAGAGGGAGTTTTAGGGAGTTCTAAGGCTTGTAATCTCGTGTGTCAAGTTGCATAAGAGTGTCTTAACATATAAGAAAAGGTTTGGAAACTTGAAGAAGTCAAAAGTACAAAATCACATGTTTGTGGATTTTGACTTGTTTTTGAAGCAACATGGACAAACATGGTTTCAAGGCAAGGTAGGGTGGTTGAGCACTTTAAACATACTTCTTCTGAACTTATATACTTAGTGTGTGCAGAAGGAACAACTACAAATCTCAAGGAGAGTGGACTTTGTGATTAAAACCATTTTTCCAAAATGGAAGTATATACTTTCTTCCATTAACGGAAATTTGGTTTGGATAATGATTGAATCAATTGGATAATGGATCAATAAGTTGTGTGGACCATCAATTATGGAGTGAAACACAGTTTTGAGTCCTACAAAGCAAAGATTATACAGCATGGTTTGAGATTTGATTATGTGTTCATCACAAAATTGACTTGTAATTTCAAGTTTGAAACCCTAACTTCATCTCTTCGATTCTCTTAGATAAAGAATGATCTTAATGAGTTCTTGGAAATTTTGGAAAGCTTTTAATATCCTATACAACCTCTATGTTGGCCATTTTTGAACAATAAATTTGGAACTATATGAAAAATTGCCATGAAGTTAGGTCAAAAATCTGCCTAAACTAGGTCAAATTTTCATTGTGTTTTAAGAAAAGGTGCATGACTTTGTGAATTCATACTCAAAGTCTAAGCATTTCTAGGACTTGATCAACAAAGAAAATTTGTAAATCACATCAAGATCTACAACTTTTATGTTGAAAATTTTATTTGAATCATCTTGCATCTTTGTGAAAATTTGGCATGAAGACATAAAAAAATAAGGCTTAAAACACAGAAAATTTTCTAAGTCTTAAAAACTTTAACTTTTTTCAAAGACTCTTGACTTTCTTGATTTCTTGATGATCAAGTTTAATATTTTTCAATGTCTTTATGAATTGTGATCTTTGAAACTCAATCTTGACCAAAAAAAATCAAAGTTTGACTTTTTGGTGTACAATTGACTTTTTCATCAGTTGACCAAATTTCAACTATCAATCAATTGATCTTGAGAAGTGAGTTGAGATATGAAATTAGGTCAAAATGATGTATTTTAATCCTTGAGATCATGTTTCAAACCAATAAGTCATGTATTAGGTCAAAAGTCAAAGATTAACCACTCTCAGTCAAAACCCTAATTTTGACCATTTTGCCCTTTTGGTGATTTGAACAATTTTCTTAGGGAATTGTGATCCAAACTTGATCAATTGATACTTATGAATTCAAAATGTTGATATTGGTCCAAAATATTGAAGTTCGACTGTAGGTTGACCATAATTGACTTTTTACCCAATACAACTGATTTTAGGTCATCTGATCAATTGATTGAGCAATTTTGAGATGCAAGACTTGAAACTTGACATGAACATTCTTGAAGGTCCATAATGGTCCATGAAAGTCATTTGAGGCATTGAAAGTCCAATTTTCCTTGTGAAAACTCAAACCCTAATTTGAGGCATCAGTGTTGAGGAGATGGCTTGACTAACCAATCCTTGTGCAAGCTTGAGTTATTTGAAGATCTTGTGAGAAATGTCTTAAGAAAAGATAGGGAAAATTTTGGGGTACAACAATTACCAACAAATATACACCATCCAACACACTTCCATCACTCAACCAAAACAACGAAGATACTGATCCAAAAGCACCCAACCCAAATCCCAAGACCAACACATGCCACATACGCAAACTCAACACCAAGAACATATACCACACAACCAACAACCTCATTTGGGTCCATCCACTTCTCACGTTAGCCTCGACCTTGGCCAACATGAGAAATATACCCCAACCGACCCAACATTCATGTAACCATCACATAATCGCAGCACCCAACACACCCAACACATATATGACTACCAAACTCCACAAGATTTATTTCCTTTTTACCCTCCTTATTCAAACGACCAGTGCTACCGACCACCCATCCAACCCAATCCCCCACCAACACAACCAAAATTTGAGAATATTGGTAACCGACTTTTTGGCACCGGGTCTTCAGGATTTTATGACTTGATAGATTTCATGGACCCTGATCGCATTGACCTCGTAGGGCCCTCGACCCAACCACAACAGAAACTTCGTAGAGGACGAACTAGGAGAGGACAGGTGTTGGCTGAAGATTTCAATAATATTATTTAGAAGCCAAGAGAGTTGAACGTTCTGATCGAAATGGAATTAAACGCCATATTTCGAAGTAACAGAAGCAGTGTTTCGAATAAGGGTGTCAAAGCGTGAAGCTTCGAACGGCAATTATGGGAACATAGTTAAAGGAGTCTCGGAACAACAGCGAGGCTGTGTTTGGGAAGAACGCTCGAAATAGAGAGACACCAAAAGCATTTAAAATTCAAATGGAAGCGGGACTTTCAAAGTTTGAAAGTTATGTGTTGGAGCATTTGGGGACACGTGGAAAGATGAAAGAAGCATTGTCTTGCATGTTCGAAACGTGGCATAATCCTGTAGCGAGACCGTTAGGGTCGAATTAGTATAAATAGAAGTCTTAGTATTAGGATTTCGGTGTGTCATATCTGTTATACAAAATACTCAATAACATTCAAACTACCACATGGAAAGGGAAACGAATGCAAGAGAAATGTATGTATGATAGCACCATGTATTTCTAACTTAATGAAAGCCTTTTACCATTTCCAGTACTTTCCTCTTTTCTTTTTGTCAAATAACATTTACAAGGTTTCTTATTTACAGTCTTTTCACTTCGAAGTATTTTCCTCAAAGTTTTACGTTTTACTGTTTTCTTTATATTTCGAGCACTTTATATTTCAGAGAACTGTCACATTTTCAATACCTTTACTTTCAAGTATTGTTCTCCAAGCGCATACTTTTACTTAAAATCATTTACAGATTTCTTGCATTAAACGCTTTCTTCACATTTTAAACTTCTACATTCCAGAAACCTTTTATGTTAAACGTTTTGTAAGTCGAAACCATTTACTTCATTTTCATGCAGTTTTATATGTCTCTACAATCAGCATTACAATTAGCATTTATTCGTATAGCTTAGTTTTCATATACATTTTGACCACATTTTTAGACTCTTAGAGAGAGGGATCGAAATAAGCCAAACACTTATACAATATCAACCATGAATAATTGTTCGATTGTGAGAGTAACCTTAATATCCAAGGAGTCCTAGGATCAATCTAGTTGATCCTGTGAGTTACCAGAGAGATTGAATAACAATAAGAAAGATTATTCGATAGTTTGGAAGACTAGCGGTTGTTTCCCAGAAATCACTGGAAACAAATTGGCACACCCGATGGGACCAATAATTGGATATCAGAATTAAGGATTGTCGAGACGTAGCCATTACAAAAACGTAGGAACCTAAGAAGTTTGCTGTTTTATGAACCTGAGAAGTGGTAAGATAACCAACAGCAACCAACCTTTATCCAGAAGAAAACGTTTGGACAAAATGTCTAATTCAGACAATCAACAAGGAGACCAAGGTGGCCCACATGCAACAGGCACTAACGCGTCCATTTCGAGCGGAACATCTAATGTAATCCCTTCGAATGCACAGTTTGTTGCATCTTCAACCAGTAACATAGCCACCAATGGAGTAAGTGGCATATCAACTAATAGTTCGATCTTAGGAAATACTGGAACTATGGGCTACCCCGGGGGATTCGTTCCACCATCAGGGACACAATCCCATTTCGCCACACCATTAACTAGACCACCCGGTTTCGATGGGAATAGAATTAGAAGTTCTTCTTACGGAATGCCAACATCTTTTATGGCAGGTTTACACAATTCCACATCGAATTCATCTCCACAACTAGGATCTGGGTCTGGGGCGAATCAGTTTATGACAAATAACCAAGGGTCAGTGGGTTATAGCACGTTGCCTATCCTAACCACAGATAACCAGTTGGCTTTTAGGCAATTGATGGATGACAGCAACCACAATATGATAGGGGTGTTAGCGCAAACCATGCAGGAAATATTTGCCCCAATAGTTCAGAATGTGACTGTGACGAACAGGGAAAACGCTGACAATATGAGTCGAATAGCAGATTTCTTTGCTCCCACAGAAAGGCGTAGGCAGAACCAGGCGGGATTTCGAACAAACATGCCTGTTATAGAACAAATTGCTAACGACCCAATTCATAGACCACCCAGAGAAGAAGTTAACTTGGGGGCCAGAGCACCAAGGTTAGAAGCCCCAATAATCCCGGGTCCACAAAGGGAAGTTATGGAACCAGGGGCAAGGATCGAAAGGCCAGAAGCCCCAGAATTTCGAGAAGAACAACCTAGGGGAGTTGTTTTGGTTGGTCGAAATCAAGATGCCGATGTCGTCGTTCATAGGATTCGAAACGATAACATCTTGGAAGAAAATAACCTAACCACCATGATAGAGAGGATCATGGCCCAGAATGGCCTCAACACAGGAATGAGGAGGCCAAATTACGTTTCTCCTATACTGGATTGTATAATGCATACTGATTTACCAAGGGGATATAAAGTCCCTAAATTTACAAAGTTCGCTGGGGATACCAATGAGTCAACAGTCGAACACATAGCGAGATATCTAACCGAAGCGGGAGATATAGCCAATAATGAAGATCTCAGGATCAAATACTTCCCAAGTTCCTTGACAAAAAACGCCTTCACTTGGTTTACCACGTTGCCTCCTGGGTCTATTGACACTTGGACTCTTTTAGAGAGATTATTCCATGAACAATTTTACATGGGACAATCGAAAATAAGTTTGAAGGAATTGGCCAGTGTTAAGAGAAAGTTCACCGAACCCATAGATGATTATTTGAATAGATTTAGGCTGTTGAAATCCAGATGTTACACAGTAGTGCCTGAACATTAGTTAGTCGAAATGGCCGCTGGGGGCTTGGATTATTCTATTCGAAAGAAACTAGACACTCAGTATTTGAGGGATACGGCTCAGTTAGCCGATAGGGTTCGACAGGTCGAAAGACTAAAGGCCGAAAAAGCCAGAGTTTTTAAGAATAGTAAGAAAGAAAGGATTTCCTATGTTGGGACTGAGGAAGTAGAAGAATATCCTGAATTCGAATTCGAAGAGGTCGAAATCGACCTCGCTGAATTAAAACAGGCCCCGCCTTACTCCTGCAAAATGTTAGTTCCCACAAAAGGGAAAGATATTGTTGAAAATGAGAAAAGTGACAAGTTTCCAAAGAAGGTTTATACCTTCGACGTCACTAAGTGTGACGAAATTTTTGACTTGCTTGTTAAGGATGGCCAACTAATTGTGCCATCAAATGTCAAAATACCTCCTTTGGATCAGAGGAAGAAGAGGGGATTTTGCAAATATCATAGTTTCCTAGGCCACAAGACCTCACAATGTTTTCTTTTCAGGGACTTGATTCAAAACGCGATTAAAGATGGAAGACTAAAGTTTGCTGATAAGGTGAAGATGAAAGTGGACGAAGATCCTTTGGACGTCGCAGACACCAACTACTCCGAGCCTGCATGCATTGGAGAGGTCAACATGGTGGAAACTGATCGAAGCGACGCCCTAACAGAAGAAAAGGACACTGGAGTCGAAAACTGGGTGATGGTCGAAGTCAGCGAGGAAGTCACTGAAGACATCCAGAATACGCCAGACACTTCGATTGCTGCACCTGTGGCTGTTGCAGGAGAAACCCAGGCTACTGAAGGCCAAGGGAATCAAAACGAAGGATTAACACAGGTCACTGAGGGCTTGAGGCTGGAATTGGAGAAAGTCCAAATTACGCAGCCAATTCCCCCTCAGAAGGAAATATGGGACACTTTAGGGGAACCCAGTGGAAAATTTGACTATCTGGTCAAATATTCTGCCCCAGAGAGTTCGAAGGTCCAGATTGAAGATATAAAGCCCACAGGATGGGGCGATGACGAAACTAAAGAGGGGGATGTGGAAATAAATATGGTGGATATGGAAAGACCCCGCTCTGAGATGGAGGAAGTGGAAAAATACTTAGAAAAAGAAAAGTACAGAATGGGGGATAATCACACTGGAGATGCTAGTCTCAAAGACTATCTCATGACATGCCACAAAGGAGATCCAGGCATGATATTGTGCCCTAGGTGCAGCATCCTCTGCAACCAAAGAATTGCTGCAAATTTCGAAAGGGTACAGAGGGCTCGAACTGGCAACAATTGGCGCCAAGATAACCAGCTTTTTAGGTGCTATCCCAAGGCTGGAGAGAGTTTACTGGAGTTTGTTTTTCGCTGCTACAAAGGGGCAACCAAGTGTTTGATTTGCCCAAGGTGTTCTGCTGTGTATGACCAAAGCATGGCCAGGGCCTTCGAAACGATTCCCTTCGCCCCTTGCTGGAACCATCAAGAAACTGCCCAGATGGGCCCACATTTCGACAGCAGACACAAACAGCGAAGGCCTGATAGCCCTCACCCCAAAGCTGCTCGAAGAGTAACTTTCAAACTCCCTGCTGAAGTGCCAACCGATAGATGGTTACAAGTCAGAAATGACAAAGGCAAAGATAGATGGAGGAATGCTGAACGAAATGCACGCCATGCTGTGACATACAGGAGGAAATTCAACACACAAAAAAGGGAGGAAGTGAGATTAGAGAATTACAAAGGAAGGAACCCCATGTCAAGATCCCAGTGGCGCAGACAGCAAAGGATTCGAAAGGCTGAGAGAGAAGCTGTGGCAAACAAAGGGGATACTTCAACGAAAATACAAGGCGAATCTAGCACCAACAAACCAAAAAATCAAACTGAAGATAAACCTCCAGTCAATAGGAGGCTTTTCTCTGAAGATCAACGAGATGAACCAAAGGAATACACTCCAGGCCCAGAAGAGGACGAAGATATGATAACAGATAACTTCGAATCGGAGGGGGAGTCTTCATTCAACTTGAACTGTAACGTGGTGTCCGTGCTTCCCTGCGAATTTGGGCAGGAAACCGAAATCAACGAATGTGAGGAGGAAGACACCACAGATTTGATGAAACACAGGCCCGTGTGCTACTACGTGATGGACAATGGGGCTGTTGAGGAACAAAATGCGTTCTTTGAACGTCCAGAACCTGCAATGAAGAACCATCTCAAACCACTTTTCATTCGGGCGAAAGTGGGTGTCCATGGTGTGAACAAAGTTTTAGTGGATGGGGGTGCTGCAGTCAATTTGATACCCCATTTCATGCTAAAAAGATTAGAGATCCGCGAAGGAGATATAAAGCCCCATAATATGGTTCTGTCCAATTATGAGGGAAAAGTGGGCAAGACACTGGGGGTGGTCCAGTTGGAATTGACAATAGGCTCAAGTTGCAGGCCCACCATGTTTATGGTGATCGAAGCCAAGGCCAACTATAACCTGCTGCTGGGAAGAGAGTGGATCCATGGCGTGGGGGAAGTTCCTTCGTCTATGCATCAACGACTAGTTCTGTGGAGAGATGATGGAATCGTGGAAAACATCGAAGCAGACCAGAGTTACTTTATGTCAACTGTCAATTTAGTTGACAAAAGGGATTATGATAAAAATCTGGCAAAGATTGCTCCATGTGTTCCAAATGATGAGATGAATGAAACTAGAAACGCCCACTACTACATGACACTTCGTCATGATGGCCTTTACTGGGATAGAACAATAATCAATGAAGAAGAGGAAGTTGAAGGTGCTATACAAAAACGGCCAGCAGGCTGGGACTTCGACAACCTTAACCATGACTGAGTCTACCTTTTTCGAAAGGATTTCGGCCTATATGGCTGAGAATGAATCAAAAGCGGCCTTAGAGGCTGAAATAAATAAATCAACTATAAAGATGAACGAAGTTAGTGGGGAGGGTTCGAAATGCTCACCCATCAAGGAATATGAGATGGATCAAAGGTTGGATTCCATCTATGATAAAGAACCCTTAGGCTTCGAAAGGGACCCCATAAACTCAGGTGTCAAAATGTTGGCACAGGACCCGCTCGAAGAAGTCAACTTAGGGGATGAAAAAACGAAAAGAGTAACCTACATAAGTGCTAAACTTAACCCAGGCCTCAAGAAGAAAGTGATCGAAGTCCTTAAGGAAAACAAAGATTGCTTCGCTTGGGATTATGATGAGATGCCTGGTTTAAAGAGGGAATTGGTCGAACACAGACTGCCAATCAAAGATGGCAAGAGGCCCATCAAACAAACTCCCAGAAGATTCGCACCAGCAGTTCTCACAAAAATTAAAGCTGAGATCGAAAGGTTGATGCGCTGCAAATTCATCAGAACAACAAGGTACGTTGAATGGTTAGCAAACATAGTACCCGTTATTAAGAAAAATGGTTCTTTAAGAATTTGCATAGATTTTAGGGATTTAAACACTGCAACCCCTAAGGATGAATATTCCATGCCCGTGGCAGAAATGCTAGTAGATTCTGCTGCAGGATTCGAATACCTGAGTATGTTAGATGGATACTCTGGATATAACCAGATTTTCATTGCTGAAGAAGATGTTGCAAAAACAGCATTTCGTTGCCCAGGAGCCTTAGGCACCTACGAATGGGTGGTGATGCCTTTTGGTTTAAAAAATGCTGGGGCAACTTATCAAAGGGCGATGAATTCAATTTTTCATGACTTCATCGAAACCTTCATGCAGGTGTATATTGATGATATAGTCATCAAATCTATATCTGCAGAAGCGCATTTGCATCATTTAAGCCAATCATTCGAACGAATGAGAAAACATGGCTTAAAGATGAATCCCCTTAAATGTTCATTTTTTGTGCAGGCTGGAGATTTTCTTGGTTTTGTGGTCCACAAGAAAGGAATCGAAATCAACCAGAACAAAACCAAAGCCATAATGGAGACGAAAGCACCTGCGTCAAAAAGGGAGTTGCAATCTCTACTAGGGAAAATTAACTTCCTCGGAAGATTCATCTCGAACCTGAGTGGAAGGACCCAAGCTTTCTCTCCGTTACTTCGTCTGAAGCAAGGTCAGGCCTTCGAATGGAACGAAGCTCACCAGGAGGCGTTTGACAAAATAAAAGAATATCTTTCTCAACCTCCTATTTTGTCTCCACCATCATGGGGGAAACCCATGAGATTGTACATATCTGCCTCTGAAGTTAGTATAGGTAGTATGTTAGCACAAGAGGATAACAATGGCGTCGAAAAGCCATATACTATTTAAGTAGAGTACTAAATGATGCAGAGACCAGATATAGCAATTTAGAAAAGCTATGTCTCTGTTTGTATTTCTCTTGTATGAAACTCAAATATTATATAAAACCTGTTGATGTTTATGTTTCATCTCACTTCGATGTCATTAAACATATGCTTTCAAAGCCCATAATGCATAGTAGGGTTGGCAAGTGGGCTTTAGCCTTAACAGAATATTCATTGACTTTCATGCCTTTAAAAGCTATGAAAGGTCAAGTGATTTCTGACTTCATTGTGGATCATTCTTTGGTTGAACAGACAAGCATGAGTTACGTCGAAATGCAACCATGGAAATTGTACTTTGATGGTTCAACTCACAGGAATGGAAGTGGTGTTGGAGTCCTTCTAATTTCTCCTGAAGGAATCCCAACAAAATTCAAGTATAAATTGGATGGTCCTCGTTGTTCGAACAACGAAGCTGAGTATGAAGCGCTCATTGTTGGACTCGAAGCTTTGTTGGAATTGGGGGCAACCAGAGTCGAAATCAAAGGAGACTCTGAGTTGGTGGTCAAACAAATCACAAAGGAATACAAGTGCATAAAGGAAAATTTAATGGTATACTTCGTCATAGTCAATAGGCTATTAAGGAAATTTGAATACATGGATATTCAACACATACCAAGATTGGAGAACCAAGAAGCAAATGACTTAGCACAGTTGGCTTCAGGTTATAAAGTGTCTACCAAGAACTTTAAAGATTTGGTCGAAATAAGGGGAAGAGTTATGGCCACTAGATTCACACCATCGGATCTGGAAAATATGAGATTGGGATATGCTGAGAAACAGGGGTTCGAAATACTAGCCATCAATACTTTGTCTGATGCAGATTGGCGAAGTCCATTGAAGAGTTATTTAGCAGACCCAACTCTAAAAGTGGACAGAAAAACAAAATATAGAGCATTGTCATATCTCCTCATGGGGAACGAATTGTTCAAAAAGACCCAAGAAGGTGTATTATTGAAATGCCTAGGAGAGAGTGAGGCATATTTAGCATTGTCTGAAGTCCATAATGGGGCATGTGGGGCACACCAAGCAGGCCATAAAATGAAATGGTTGCTATTTCGATATGGTTTGTATTGGCCTAGCATGCTCAAAGATTGCATAGACTTTGCTAAAGGATGTGAGGAATGTCAGAAACATGCAGGAATTCAACATGCCCCTGCAAGTGAGTTGCATTCGATCATCAAACCATGGCCATTTAGAGGATGGGCATTGGATTTGATAGGAGAAATAAATCCTGCTTCGTCTAAAGGGCAGAAATACATCTTGGTGGGAGTAGATTATTTTACCAAATGGATCGAAGCTATACCTCTGGTAGTTGCTGATCAAGAGGAAATTATTGAATTTATACAAAAGCACATTATCTATAGGTTTGGATTTCCAGAAAGCATAACTACAGACCAAGGTTCTGTATTTACTGGTAGAAAGATGCAAGGATTTGCCCAAGAAATGGGATTTAGATTGCTAACATCAACACCATATTATGCTCAAGCAAACGGACAAGTCGAAGCAGCAAATAAAGTAATAATAGGATTAATCAAGAAGCATATTGGCAAGAAGCCAAAAAAATTGGCACAAAACTCTGGACCAAGTGTTATGGGCTTGTAGAACATCACCTAAGGAAGCTACTAACACTACGCCTTTCCAACTTACATTTGGTCATGATGCAGTGTTACCAGTAGAAATTCATCTGCAATCAGTTCGAATTCAGAAACAAAACGAAATTCCAGCTGCATTATATTGGGAAATGATGATGAATGAATTAGTTGAGTTGGACGAAATTAGATTACATGCGTTGGAAATTTTGATGAGGCAAAAAGAAAGAGTGGCCAGAACATACAATAAAAGGGTGAAGAAAAAAGTATTCGTTATTAATGACTTGGTTTGGAGAGTCATATTGCCTATAGATAAGAAGAACAAAGCGTTAGGTAAATGGTCACCTCATTGGGAAGGACCTTTTCGAATATTAAAAGTATTCTCAAACAATGCATATGAAATCGAAGAACTCTTGGGTGATAAACGTGTCCTAAAGGTTAATGGTAAATATTTAAAGAAATATAAGCCAAGCCTACGGGAGATTCGAATAGTAACAACATAAACAAAATATTATAAAAAGCCAAGATGGCAAGATAGAATGCCAAAATGGCGTTGTTCGAATATTACATGTAAAAAACCAAATAGTCAGATAAACGTCAAAATCTAGAAATAAGCATTATTTTTCAATCGATTAAAGGTGCTTCGAAATGTTTCAAGTTTCTGCTGAGCGAACCGCCTGGCTCCTTCCAAGGTTGCCACTTCTCCTTTAAGTTGTTCTGCAGTCTCCATTTCTGCAAGCCCCTGGTTGAGAAGCTCTTCGAATTGGTTACCTGCAGGATTAGTTTCGAAGGCTAGTTGTTGTTCCTTAGCCTCCTTAACTTTCTGTTGAAGTTCCAGAATCTGCCTTTCCCAAATAAGAATGGACTCAGCTCGAGCCTCATATTCAGTTTTCGCCTGCTTCAGATGCATAGCTTGATCCTCAGCTTCTTGAGAAAGTTTCGAAGCTTGTTCATAGGCGGCATCCATGGCAATGCGTTTCTCTTGAACCTTCTTGGCAGCAGATTCGTCTTGGAGAAGGTAGCCAGTTATGTTGTCCAGCAAATTCTGAAGGTCGAACAAGAGAGTACTAACTGGCAAGGAGCAGGTGGAAAGATTGACCTTTGTGAGCAGCTCCTTCATAGTATAGCAAGCAGTACTATCTTGCTTAAGCACTTCGAATATATCCACATTGAGAACAGTTCTCCTAATTTTGTTGAGAAGAACAACTCTTTCATCTGTGGGAAGAGGATAGCTGGTTGAACTTGTGCCAGCCCTAGCGAGTGGGACGTCCCTCTGAGCCAACTTTGCCTTCATGTACCCAATGGGGTCATTTTGCCTCAGAAGTGCCAGTTCCTCGTCAGTCATTCGAGACGGAGAGGATTGGGGGAATTCCACGCGTAGGGGAACCACATTTGTTTCAACCTCTGGGGTTTCGTTGATTGCATCACCATCCCCTTCATTTGCTTCGTGCTCTTGGTCTTCTTCATCCTCGTCCAAATCTACCACTTCGATACCATCCCTTTCGCCGCTATTTGCGTTAGACTCCGTCCCGGCAGTCGAACCGTCATTGACGTTTTCCTCGTCATTGGCGTTTTCCTCCTCAGATTCTTCGTCTGCAGTTTCTTCGGCTCCTCGCCCAGAATCAGCTTTTTCTTCTTCAGTCTGAGTATCCTTTGGGTCCTCTTGAAGAGTTTCAAGAGGGGACTTTTGAAGAACCCTTTGCGAATCCTCTGCAGACGTTTGAAGTATCGTTTCGTTCACCTCTTTCAGAGGAATGGAGGTACCTTGGTCATCCGGCTGTTCAGAAGTTCCAGCCAGAACCGCCATATTGGAAGAACCTTTGTTCTGGACCAAGTTGCTGGAATCTCCTTGAGGAGAGGAGTTAAGCGGAGCAGCAGCTCTGGATGGTGAGGTCGAAATGGTAGAAGTGGGATTCAAAATGTTCTGCAAAGAGCAGCAGAATGTTAAAGAAAAACATTCACCAAGGTAATAAGAAGTTAAACATTTTTTAGAAGAAGTTCGATTTACCTGTGGACCCTCAGAGGAGAGGTTACTAGCTATGCGTTCCAACGGTGGGTTGGAGGTCGAAAGTGGATTTTTGGATTTAGGTAAGGGAGCAGCATCCCTGGAATCGAGTCCAGAGACACTAGCCGGAACAATGCTTTTAGGGGTAGCTTTCTTTAGCTTCTTCTTCGAAGCAGTATTTGAGTTTCCTCCAGCCTTGGGGTCTTCCCCAATAGTGCTTGGTTTCCGCTTCTTGGGAGTAGTAGGAGGAAGCTTGTTGGTCTGAACGAATTTTAACGAAGTTAGATATAAACCACAAAGCTTGAGTGAATTCGAAACATCAAAAACTAAGTGATTACCGTTGGAATTGGGGCACTTGTTGTTGTTGGCGTTATTGTTGCTGTTGTAGTTGCAGCAGTGGTAGTTGTTTCGGGTGGAGTCGTTTTATCAGTGGTTTCAATGGAGGCTTGAGAGGCACTCCCTTCCTTCGACTTCGAGGCAGTCGTCTTTATCCTGATAGCTGAAAATCGAAACAATTAAAGCAAAGGTTAAAGATATGGGAAATAAAAGACATTTGGGATTTTCCCAAGCGTTCGCACCTGTGCCTTGATCAGATTTAATTGACATGGCAGAAAGGTCGTATCGAAGTTGTCCTGGGAAATCATGAAGCCAGTATCGAGCCCATGTCACAGTCTCAGATGGCTTTGGTTTCCTTTGAAGACGTTTGAACATCTCTTTGCAAGTAAGCCACCATGGATATGGGGGAAACCAAGCCAGAGCCAGTTCTGAGGTAGGTAATCTGGGAAATTTAGGTGGATGCATTTCGAATGCCAACCTATACCTATCCTCAGGTGACAGCCCTGAAGGAAGTTTTAGCTTAGAAACTTTTTGTTTAAATTTTTCCTTCAAGGTCTCAGCTGCTTGATGCACAGTGGAGTCCAAGCGCGTGGGGTCGTAAGTAGTTTCAAAATAATTTTGAAAAGCTTTTATCTCTTTGGCATGAGTAAACATACCTTTCTTTGCTGGTACCTGCACATCGAAGGCATCAATTAGTTTTTGTCGAATTGTAAGTGTATCGAACATACAAGTTTGATAAAACTTAATCCACCACTCCAGAAATCCTTTAGCCGCGAGATGGGTAGGTTCGAAGGCTATCAGCTCAAATTGGGCGAATCCTTGATATTGTTCTTGCTGGATCTTGGCTTCCCTTGCCTTGAAAGTTCGTCCAGAAGTGATGGCGCCCTCAGTTTGGAACAAAGGTTCAGGGATTAGTTGGCATAAGCCAAACTGCCTCGAAACAAAGTTTGGTTGGTAGGCAAAGAGAAGAATTTGGTTCTTGGCTGGGGTTATCCTTGAAGAGATGAGTCTAGGAAGCAAGAAAGCTCTCCATACATCCTGAATCTCCTTGCTCTTGATGGCTTCTGAGAGAGCCATGGTGAACCAAGAAGGTCCATGAGCCCTCGAAGTAAAAGGCGCCATGCTCTCTTCGAACTTGTGCCTTTTGGAGAATATCATGATGTACTTCGAGAATTGAACCTTGAAGTCATCCTTGTCATCATTAGGAGTTAGTCTTCGAAGCCTAGTGCCTTCGACTATCCTATCACTTATTTCAGAATCTTGCTCATCTATGGTGTTGGCGGTTGATAAGGAAGGTTCGAACATGGCATTTAGCCATAGTTGGAGTAACCAAAATGGGCCAGCTAATAGAATGTTTTTGGAGGTGTGGGATTTGAGGCTCGAAACAGCTGACCTCAGGCTCTCATAGAGGTCAACTAAGAGTAATTCACTTAGGCACACTTTGCGATTTTCGTGTAAATCCCTAGCTAGAGGAATGAACCTACTAGCTACCTGCAGGGATCTACTGCAGAAAACGTATCTAGACAGCCACAGGGTTAAGAAAGCAATGTGCTCTATGTCAGACACATTTTCCCCTTCAGCATGATAATGGCTGATAAATTTGGAAAAGCTGGCTAACTTGACTTCGAAGTCAATTATGCTTGAGTGCTCTTCGTTGTCAGGAACATAAGTTTCTCCCACTGGCGACAGCCCAGTAATGGCCGCTATATCGAAGAAGGTTGGGGTAATCATTCCACCTGGGAGATGGAAAGTGTTGTAGGTACTATCCCAGAAAAAAAGGGACGCAAACAGCAGAGGATGGCTATAGGTGAATCCAGGTTTCGATAGCTTAATGAGGTTATAAATGCCTAATTCTTCCCATTGCTGGGATTTCTTGGCTTCTACTTTCGTGAACCAATTTTGATAAGCAATATCAGAAGTAGGGCAAGATCGAAATGGCTTAAAATTGCTTTTTACATAATCCAAAACAAATGGGTCCTTGGGAGGAACAGTTGGGGTTTCTCCGGTATTTGAACTAAGAGATTCTACTGCCCTAGGGGCATCCATTTTGTTGAATAAGGGTTTGAAGCTATAACAGACGGGAAAAATTGTCCTGGTGTCCTTTAATATTTCAAAAACTGTAAGAGGGCCATTTAAGGCTAACCTCTTACCAGCAACATGGGTAGGGATGAGTACCTGTGATGCGTACATCATTTATTTTTCTTTGGAAATCATTTGAGGAGCAAGAGCAGATTGGCCTTGAATGGTGATGATTTTACTCTCCATGGTTGCTCCTGTAGTTTTTACTTTCTTCTTGGAGACTTTCTTGAGTTGGGATGAAGTGGAAGAAGACATTTTTGTTGTTTGAAAGCTTGGATTGTTTTATAAGATAAGAAGGGTAAAAATTCTGAGTATGAAAGGTTTAGAGTGTGAAAAGAAAAGAAGAAGATTAAGTTGATGTTTTATAATGAGAAGTTTAAACATCCACCGAATAAAGGTGTGATACGTGGAGATCATGGGTTGGTGTGATGAAGAGGTGGCGTGAAGTTGATATAGGTAATAGGCGTGATTTAAAAATAATCATTACTAATAACTGCACTACGCTGTGAAGTGACTCTGGGCGGTTAAGGAATCCAAAAGGTGCTATGATTGATGTGACTGGAGTCAAATGCATTAAATGTTACGATGATTCGAAAGTCCTATCGAAATCTTGTGTAGATGTTTAAAATAGGTATTTCTCAAAGGAATCGAAATACATATTTTAAAGGGGCAATTTGTTGGCTGAAGATTTCAATAATATTATTTAGAAGCCAAGAGAGTTGAACGTTCTGATCGAAATGGAATTAAACGCCATATTTCGAAGTAACAGAAGCAGTGTTTCGAATAAGGGTGTCAAAGCGTGAAGCTTCGAACGGCAATTATGGGAACATAGTTAAAGGAGTCTCGGAACAACAGCGAGGCTGTGTTTTGGAAGAACACTCGAAATAGAGAGACACCAAAAGCATTTAAAATTCAAATGGAAGCGGGACTTTCAAAGTTTGAAAGTTATGTGTTGGAGCATTTGGGGACACGTGGAAAGATGAAAGAAGCATTGTCTTGCATGTTCGAAACGTGGCATAATCCTGTAGCGAGACCGTTAGGGTCGAATTAGTATAAATAGAAGTCTTAGTATTAGGATTTCGGTGTGTCATATCTGTTATACAAAATACTCAATAACATTCAAACTACCACATGACAAGGGAAACGAATGCAAGAGAAATGTATGTATGATAGCACCATGTATTTCTAACTTAATGAAAGCCTTTTACCATTTCCAGTACTTTCCTCTTTTCTTTTTGTCAAATAACATTTACAAGGTTTCTTATTTACAGTCTTTTCACTTCGAAGTCTTTTCCTCAAAGTTTTAGGTTTTACTGTTTTCTTTATATTTCGAGCACTTTATATTTCAGAGAACTGTCACATTTTCAATACCTTTACTTTCAAGTATTGTTCTTCAAGCGCATACTTTTACTTAAAATCATTTACAGATTTCTTGCATTAAACGCTTTCTTCACATTTTAAACTTCTACATTCCAGAAACCTTTTATGTTAAACGTTTTGTAAGTCGAAACCATTTACTTCATTTTCATGCAGTTTTATATGTCTCTACAATCAGCATTACAATTAGCATTTATTCGTATAGCTTAGTTTTCATATACATTTTGACCACATTTTTAGACTCTTAGAGAGAGGGATCGAAATAAGCCAAACACTTATACAATATCAACCATGAATAATTGTTCGATTGTGAGAGTAACCTTAATATCCAAGGAGTCCTAGGATCAATCTAGTCGATCCTGTGAGTTACCAGAGAGATTGAATAACAATAAGAAAGATTATTCGATAGTTTGGAAGACTAGCGGTTGTTTCCCAGAAATCACTGGAAACAACAGGGCACTTAGATTATTTATAATTTTTATTCCCACAATTTAATCTTTTTATTAAAATAAAATTATTAGTTTTTTTAGTTTTATTTAGAAATTGTTTATTATTTTTTAAATACAAAATTTAAAATTAAAATTAAGATTGCACCTAGGAGCCATATGAGATGGCTTCCCAGGTCTCACATGAATCTAGGTGTCATCTCATATGGCACATACATTCAAAATTCAGGTGCATGCGCCATCTCATCTGGTGTATCCACTTAACTCATTTCTGAAACCTGATTATTTGCGCTTTTTTTTTTGAAAACCTGGTTATTGATGTATTTTTATTTTAAAACATGATTATTACTAAAAAAATTCAAAATTTCACACAGATTAAGATAAGTCATTGTTAAACATTAACTCTTATCCTTAGATTGCTTTCTTAACCAACTGATATAAAAAAGGATTTTTTTTTCATTATTAAATTTAGAGAAAGAAGCATACATGGATAACTCGCTGGGCTTTGAAGAAAAAATTGAATTTTTTTTATAGGCAAAAACAAAATTTAATAAAATGTGAGCAGATCTCTATATGTGAAAAAAATCCCTTAGCTTCAACCAGAGACGACTAGTATTTTAACAGTGGATGCTCTAGACATATGACAGGGGCTTAGAAGTTGCTGGTGGACATTAAATCTTAGCCCACAGGTTCTTCCAGATTTAGTTATGGGTTTAAAGGTGAAATTAAGGGAGTTGGAAAATTGGTGTGTATTGGCTCTCCTAGTCTAGAAGATGTTCTTCTTCAGAAAGAACTAACTGTGAATCTTATCACCATTAGTCGGTTGTGTGGCCAAGGATTGTTAGTCATTTTCTCAAAGTTAGAATGTTTGGTTAAAGATGAGAAAGATGTTATTTTGATGAAAGGTATAAGGTCTAAAGACAATTGTTATATGTGGGAACTTCAAGTAACTACTTATTCGTCCACATGTTTGATGACCAAGGAGAATGAGGTGGATCTATAGCACGAAAAGCTTGGACACCTTCATCTCAAGGGAATGAAGAAAATCATAACTGAAGAAGCTATATGTATGCCAAAAATCAAGATTAAGGAGGGTAAAGTCTATGGTGGGTGTGAAATCAGGAAGAAAACCAAGATGTCACATCTAATGTTGCAATATTAGACTTCTTCCAAAGTGTTAGAACTTCTTCATATGGATCTAATGAGACCAATTTAGGTAGAAAGCGTTGGTGGAAAAGGTATGTCTATGTGGTTATAGATGATTTTTCAGGGTTTACATGAGTGAACTTTCTTAGAGAAAAATCAAACACATTTGAAGTCTTCAAAGATCTGTGTCAAAGTATTCAAAAGGAGCATAATAGTGTGATTGTCAAGATGAAAATCAACTGTCAATCAATTGAACTTGAGGAATGTTTTGAGTCATGCCATTAGGTCAAAAATGAAGTGTTTGAATCCTTGAGATTATAACTTAAACCAATCAAACATTTGCTAGGTCAAAAATCAGAAATTGCACTTCCTCAGTCAAAACCCTAATTTTGACCATTTTGCCTTTTTGATGATCTGATCAAATTTCTTGAAGAATTGTGATCCAAACTTGATAAAATGACATATATGAGTTCATAATATTGATATGGGCAAAAAATTATGAAGTTTGACTGTAATTTGACCACAATTGACTTTTTTCCCAATACAGCTGATTTTAGGTCAACTGATCAATTGACTGGGCAAAAATGTGATCCAAGACTTGAAACTTGACATGAGCAATCTTGAGAGTTCAAAAAGATCCATGAAAGTCATATGGGGCATTAAAAGTTCATTTGTCCTTGTGCAAACTCAAACCCTAATTTTCAGTCATCAGTGCTTGAGGAGGTGTCTTGAGCTGATCAACCCTTGTGCAGTTTTGAACCAAAGGAGATCTTGTGAGAGATTACTTGAGAAATGAGAGGATAAATTTTGGGGTACAACACATATTTATATAGCTCTTCTAACATAGATACCATTTCCCCTTCTAGATCATAATTCTTCAAAACTTGGCAGACTAAATAGTTTGTTTTGGCCATTATGCAATGGCCTTAGAAATATGCCATCAACTTCCTTAATGTTGTGACTAATTCTAAGGTCAAAATCTCTATATTTGGATACATTAACTCAATCCCATTGAAGACATTGCTTACGAAGTAGAGCGTTATTTCACAGTCGTCTATCTCTTGGACAAACATTAAGCTCATGGTGTTCTCAAATACTAAAAAAATATAAATACAACAATACATCTTCCTTCGTGCATTTTAGAATTAGAGGTTTTGCCAAAAAAACTTTTAACTTTGCGAAAGACTCATCGCATTCCTCTGTCCATTCAAACTTCCCCTTCTTCTTCATTACGGTGAAGAAGTTGAAGGTTTTCTCGCCTGCACATGATAGGAAGCGAGATCTGGTGACTATCTGCCTCGTTAATTATTGAACTTCTTTTACTGTTGTTGGGCTTTTCATCTTAATTATAGCCTAGAATTTGTCTAAATTGCTTTTGATTCCTTTCATGTTCAACATGAAACCTAGGAACTTCCTACTTAGACCTCAAAAGATCATTTGGGCGAGTTCGCCCGCAAGCTATACCTCCCAACAAATCTCAATATTTCCTCTAAATCATCAAAGTGTTTCGTCTAGTCCAATGAATTTACTATCATATCATATATGTATACCTCTAAGTTCTACAAACACCACATCTGTTAGTCTTTGGTAGGTGGTAACGGAAATCTTGAGGCTAAATGGAATCACATTGTAATATTAATTACAAGTGTTTGTCATGAAGGAATTCAATTGGGGGCGTCTAGGGGGTTCATCTTGATTTGGTTGTACTCTAAGTACGCTCCATAAATTTGTGTACTGTGTACTATAACGCTTTTTTAATCAACTTGTTTATATCGGGCTGGGGATATGGGTTCCTTAGACACGTCAAATTAAGATAAGTGAAGTCTACACACATTTTCCATTTTCCCGATGACTTTTTGACCATCACGACGTTGGTCATGTATACGGGATACTTAAACTCATTTATGAACCTTGTCTCTTTCATCTTTTACACTTTCGCATCAACAACTAATCTCATTTCCTCTCCCATTTTCTCATTTCTTTTGTATAGCGGGTTTTATGGCGGTGTTTAGGGTGAGGTGGTGATGATAATATCTGCATCTATTACCGGCATATCAGAATGACTTCATGTGAATTGATCAACATTTCTCGGGAGCAGACATTTTAAATTTTCTTCGTCCTTTGTTAAGGAGGTGTCCAGTTTCGTAGTCTGGAAATTTTGAGGGTCAATTTGAACTTCTTTGAGATCTTTAGTAGGGGCCATTCTATTTTTCAAGTATTCTTTCTTCACTTGGGTCTAGGTCCACAAATTTAACATTGTGAACGTTTGTTCTAGGCGTGGTTGTCAGCCCATGCCTACATCATGGTTATGTTGTATGAAGAATGAGCAAATCTTAGTGTTTTCACCTACTCTGAAAGTTGTTATAATGGAGATGTATTATCATACTTGTATCTATTTGTGTGAGAAACCTACTATGGAACTTTTAAAGGGTTACAAATATTCAAGATCTAGTTGGAAGCATTCAAAGGTGTCCCAATAAAGGACGTCAGTAGAAATGTAGGGGTCTGGGAGGACTTTTTTTACGTTCCATCTGTATAGTATAAAGTGTTGAGAATCATACTTTCTTTCCTAAAAATCTAACTCCTTTCAAAACTTTGTTAAATAAATTATTTTCTGGGTATTGAAATAATCATTTAAGTAGGAACTAGGAAAATGTTAGTAACATAATGATTTTAATATAATAACTACGAATATGAGTATTGTCTAAAATAATCTTCATGTTAACACAAAGTATCAACAATAACATGATTTGAATACAATAGTTTTCCTCACTGTCTGTCTTAGCAAAGAAGTATCAGAAAAATCAATAAAAAAAGCACTACTATAAACAACCAATTCACTTAAAAATCAATGTGCAGCTGGGAAAAATCTTACTTAATATGGAAATTCCACTCTTGGATGCTGCAATGTGTCTTCATTCAAGAAAAGGGTAGTCAGTATAACCAAGAACAGGATCAGGAGTATAGAATGTTTCTCTGTTATACTTGTTGAGAGGAGCATCAAGTGCAAATCTCTTTGGTAAATCTGGATTAGCCAAGAACAAACGACCATAAGCAACAAGATCTGCCCTGTTTTCAGCTATAGCATTGATCCCATCTTGTCTGTTATAGCCTCCTGCAACCATGAAAGTTCCATTGAAAGCCTTTCTCATTGGCACCAAGCTGTGAGGGGTTTCAACTGGATCAAAGGTATGTACTATTCTTGGTTCCACCATGTGGCAGTACAAAATGTTATATTTATTGAGGGCATTAGCCATATAAAGTCCCAATGCATTGGGATTGGAGTCCTGGCTTTCTACATATTCTGTAAAAGGTGATAATCTAATTCCAACTCTTTCAGCTCCTATCTCATTCACAACAGCTTCAACAACTTCCAAAGCAAATCGACAACGATTCTCAAGGGATCCACCATATTCATCTGTTCTGTCATTCACTTTATCTTTCATGAATTGTTCAAGTAGGTAGCCATGAGCACCATGGAGTTCAACCCCATCAAATCCTATAAAGCAATAAATAGTAAAATATTATTGTACTATAATCGGAGTATTTTTTAAATTTGGATGACTTTGAAAATATCAATTAGCTTACCCGCTTCAATAGCATTTCTTGCAGCAATTTTGAAATCATTGACAATATGAGGAATTTCATCTGCCTTTAGCCGTCTTGGAGGCGTGTATTGTTGTACTTCATTGCTTGTGAGTGACTTGTCCGTGGGCGATATTGGGGCTTGTCCATTGGGCTGATAAACTGTTAGATTAACAAGAAGGAGCACGGAGATACATTGAGTGAGTATTCTATTTGCATAAATGTGTTTATAGGTTTTTTCTTTGTTTAGTCCTGCGAGTGGGTTGGATCTATAGATCACCTTGTATTTGAATTGTTTTTTGAGTTAATATATTTGCTTTTGATTCCAAAAAAAAAGTGTGTATATATTACTTAATAGACTCCAACTCAAATCATCTTTAATTTATTGTCAGTTATGAGAGACTCAAATTATTTGATCTATGTCAAAAAAACATGTTACCTACAGAAATAGATACATACTTGAATTAGAAACCCTTCCAGCATGCCAAATTTGACAGAAAAAAATACCGCCTTTGGCATGAACAGCATCTACAATAGGTTTCCATGCTTCCACTTGCTCCTTTGTCCAAATACCTGGCGTGTTTGGATATCCTTGAGCAGTTTCTGAGACACCAGCAGCTTCGGATATGAGAAGACCACCTTTAGATGTTCTCTGGGAGTAATACAGGATAGCATGAGGTTGAGGAATGTTGTTGTAGGATCTCCGTCTAGTGAGTGGTGCCAAAACAAGTCTGAAATATAAAAAAATTTGGTAATAATAGGTTAGCAAGAACACTGTATTAAAATTGAATAGAAAGTAAAGTAAGATTGAATTAGAAATGGTAGTTTAACCACCTGTGAGAGAGGTTGAAATTTCCCATCTTGTATGGTGTAAGAAGAGGAATTGGTTCACTCATTATTGATTAACAATTGATAAGACAAAATATCGAATTGAATTTCAAGAGGATCAAGTACGAAAGTAAGAAAACCCTCAAGGTTCAGGTACTATCATCCTTATACCCCACCCCACCTACTTACCAACTTCAAAATACTATTCATTGTCCAATTAGTAACTTCTAGGCTCAGTTACCCGTGCGGGAGAAACCAAAGTAAATCTCTAAACATTGAATACAACTAAAATAAAATAATCTCACAATCAAAAATATATTACTAACTTGTAAGTTTTGGACGTAAAAATTGCAAGCCTTCTCAACAATAAGTTTTGGGCGGAAACCCTCTCAACAACTATTATTGGACTGATAAATAAATAGAAAATTCTCTCAACTACAATTTTTGTACGGAGAAATTGTAAACTCTCTATAGACACATAACTACCAAAATCTTCAATACACTAAAAATACTATAATATAAACTCGATGTGAGATTTGGATGAATATCCATTTTAATACAATAGTTAGTTGTCATGTGGATTTCGAAATAGTTAACTGTCCGGTTGCTTTGTCTTTATATTTTCTATGTGAGCTAATTGCTTGAGGACAAACAATGAATTAATCATGAGGGAGTTTGATAAGTCATATTTTTTTAATCATTTTTGATCGTTTAAATCTATCGTTTATAATCTATTTTGTTTCATTTTGTTGTCATTTTACTTACATTTTTTTATTTTTGTATATTTAAGGAGTTTGAAGAGGAGTTGAGGATCAAAGCCTCATACAACTGAAACAATGGCTAAATAATCAAGATATCGGAACATTCCGAGAAAAATGAGGGAGAAAGAAGAGATTTTGACATGAAATAGAGGACATTGCAGTCAGCCCGTAATAAACATTAGGGCTGTAATGACCCCAAAAATAAATGTGCATTAAAGTTCAAAACGATTATGTTCACCAAATAACTTTGTCGTCAAATCAAACAATATTACAACAAATTCAATTGACAATAGTTCTAATTAAAAATTTCTAATCAACAATCCACATTTTATGAAAATGCCAAATTAAAGTCATTACTTGACTGTTGAGTCTGTCAAATAAAGACTTAGAGGCAAGTATTTCAGACTATACTTTTTGTTAATGCAAACTTTATATTGAAATCATTTTTCTCTTAGCAATAAAGTTTTACTCAACTTTATTTACTCAAGAAAATAAGTGTTTTTCTTCTTTTAATATATATATATATATATAAACATCAAACATGTTTCCATATGAACACATTTGTGTGTATGAACATAATCACTTCCTCATAAAAATAGTGGGGCATTTCTAACTTTATAAAAAGACTAATCACATATGTGCGGTCGTACCGATAAATTTATTTAATATGATATAAAATATGTTTAGATAAGTATTTAAATTTGAAATTAGCTATTAATTTTAAAATGAATAATGATTATATAAATTTAATTGTATTAAAATAGAAAGAGAAAATAAAGAACATGTTATATAAGAAAAAAAAGAATATTCAACATTTCAGGTAACTTTCATAACAACCTCAATGCTAATATTATAATTCTTATTCTGAAAACTGTATACCCTCCAGACACATTTATAAATAACAAAAATGATTTTCACAACTATTAAGAAATCTGGCTTGAGTTGCTACTAAAATCATTTCTCCTCACCATCAAGGCTTTATCCTGGACAGTGTCATATCTAATTGTGTTATTATAACGCCAGAAGCCATTAATGTTCTCTCTAAGAAGTGGTTTGCTGGTAGTTTTGCATGGAAAATTGATACTAAGAAGGTTTTGCAGCAATTTAGTTTTAACACTATTTTTTTGTGATTGTATCTTAGAAATCATGCACCCAGCCAAGTTGTCAATCCTTGTGATCTTTATCGAATATTAATCCTCTTTTGTTACTTCATCTGTGTTGGAAATTCCTTTCAAGTAATGAATGATCAATGGGCAGTAATGTGTTGTGCTAGAATCTTAAAACATAGTGGTAGAGTTGTTCCTCACCTTGTTCCTCCGTTTGGCATGGGATCCAAACTTATTATGACATTGTGGTGCAAAACTCAATATGGATTGTTGGCAGAAGTGATCAAACTTAGTATTGGAAATACAATTGGCATAGAGTACCACTGCTTGAAGCTCTCAATATTTTATCATTTGACTTGCAAACTTCTAAAGACATGAGCATCAGAATTGATTTAACCATTTTACATAGATCATTGCAAATGATATAGTTGAGTTTGACCCTACATTGGTTGAAAAAAATCAATAATTTTTTATCCCAAAATAAATTATGAAGATAGGTTGGTGTGGAAAGATTCTAACGATGGGTACTTAACTTCAAAGCAAGCCTATCAAAATCTTTTTCCTCCTACTACTATTCCAGTTTGGTCCATGCATCTATGGCATGATTTTATCCCACCATCTGATTCTTTTGTAGTTTGCAAATGCTTCCATGATAAAATGCCAACTGGTGAGAATTTAACCAAGCGTGCATATGTGATGGCTTCAGTTTGTGTACTCTGCGTGATTGAACTTGAGATTACATCCCATCTTCTACTCTATTGCACATTTGTTATTGCGCTTTGGAGATGGCTGGGAGAACATGAATTTTGACCACACAAGCTTATATATCTATCTTTGAGATTTGTGTTCAAACTTGGAGCACGTAAGTACATCATATAGCGCCGACATCACTTATTCATACGTTCCATGCGATATGGATGACAAGCAATGTTATTCATTTTAAAAATGAATAAATTACATTACATACATTAAATATGAAAATTTGAATTGCATTTATCATTAATACCACTTCTACCATAGTATTCTTTGACAGGAGATACAATTAAATATTTTAATTAATAATATAATATTTGTTGTTATTTTATTTTGAATGCTTTATTGAATTAGATTTTTAATAATGTTTGAACCTTTAAGTTTATTATCATTAGAAGTACTATATATTGTAATCTCATATTCTCATTGAGACATTAAGAAGAATCATGACAATATTATTGTTTGATAGAGAATAAGATATCTATTGGTGGATTCTTTACTTTAAGAAACTTTTCAAAGAGCATGGAACAACATTGTCATTAAAGGTGTTGAAAGTTGTTGGAACTTTGAGAGGTTGTACTCTCAAATGGTGGATATTGTGGTCTAACGTTCATCCCCATTCAAGTTGGGATACATTCACTACCTATCTTTTATGGCACTTCAAGTCGGAATAAAGGCACATTTTACCAATATTAGATGAAGATATAGAGTCAACATGTGCATCCACGAGATCTTTCGAGGTAGAATTTTCCTTTCCCGAAGATTTTGTTGTCGATCCGGTACTTAGTGTTTCTGACCGAAGAGTTTTTAACCCGTCACCAAGTATGAAGAAAACACAAATTTTCACCTTCTTTCTCCTGTGGCATCTCCAACATGTGCGGAAATCGCATTAACTATTCCTATCATCAATCCTCATTGCAACGGTAGCGATTTTCACAACAACGTTGATTTCATGACTCCTCCAAAGCCACCAGATCTTAATTTTGTTATCGACGACAATATTACTTGGAATCTCGAAATTAACGTGCCTCTTCCACTTTTGTGCACAGATGACGAAACACAGTCATCATTGAAGCCACACTCGGTGATGCTTTCCGATCAACCTCCAGTGCCGCCGCCACCCTTGCAACCACCCGACATCACCTTATCTCAATCACCACAACCAAGCCCTGTTAACAAAAACCCTAATTTAATCCCAAATTTCAAACCTTCTTTACTCTTCCACTCTTCTACCTCCTTCATTTCTGCGGAACCAGAGAATCTCCAAACAAACAAACAGATGGACGTTCGTGGAATAACCATCTGCGGAAATAGCGACATAGCAACCTCATTCAGGGACAAAACCAATTGTTAATAATGAACACAATAGAAAATTGCACAAATGCAATTATATTTGTTATTCTGAAAGTAATCAACTCAAGCTATTAAATAGCTTTACAAAGAAACTGAAAATCTAAATTAAAACCACTTCTCCCCTAAACTTAGGAAACCGTGAACTGAAAATAAGAATGAGTCAAATGTAAAACTAATTCTATCATGTCCTATTTTATAGAAACTTATTGGAATAAATTACTAATGAGAAAATACTAACAAAAACTCTCCCCTAAACTAAACATGTCAGCTACATGTTAGTTTATGCCAAGACTGCTTCTAACGCCCATTGCTTCTCTAAGTTTTTCAAACTGATCAATCTTCAAAGGTTTGGTCATGATGTCAGCTACTTGCTCATTGCTACCAATGTATTCCATATTGATTGATCCATCATTTGTAAGATTTCTTAGAAAATGAAATCGTACGTCAATGTGCTTACTCCTTCCATGGAAGACTGGATTTTTCGCAAGTTTAATAGTAGAAGAGTTATCACAAAATTTTAACATAGTCATTTTGAGTTCCTTTGATCTGTTTTAAAATCTGCTTTATCCAAATACTTTGGCAAGCGCAAGAGGCAGCAGCGACATATTCTGCTTCTGTTGTTGACAAAGTTACCACAGGTTGCTTCTTAGATGCCCAAGCTACAGCTCCACCACTCAACATAAATACATATCCGGACGTGCTCTTTCGGTCATCCAAGTCGTCGGCATAATCACTATTTGTATACGCCATCATTTCAGTTGTACAATCCCTTTTATAAAAAATACCAAAATCTATAGTGGACTGAATGTATCTCAATACTCTTTTGGCTGCTAACATGTGTGTTTCCTTTGGACTTGACATGAATATGCTTAGGAGACAAACATTGTACATTAAATCAGGTCTCGTCACTGTCACATACATGAGACTTCCAATAATTTGTTTGAACATTGTTGCATCAGCTTTTGCTCCTCCTCCTTCCTTTGTCAATTTGCATCCTGGCACTATTGGATTTCTGACTCCATTGCAGCCTCCCATTCCAAATCTCTCAAGTACTTCATTTACATATTTCTTTTGAATGATGTAAATGCCATTGCTGCCCTGGTTAACTTCTACACCAAAAAAATACCTCATTTCTCCAAGATCCGACATTTCAAACTCATTTTTCATTAAGGTCTTGAAACCTTGCACCATCGACAAATCATTACTAGTAAAAATAAGGTCATCGACATAGAGACTTACAATCAAAATTTTGTTGTCCTCAAGCTTCTTGACAAATAGAGTGTGGTCACAACAACTTCTTTCAAATTCTTCTTTGATGAAGTATCCCTCAATTCTACTGAACCACGCCCTCGGAGCTTGCTTCAAGCCATAAAGGGATTTCTCAAGCTTTTACACCTTGTTCTCATCCCCTTTTACTTCATAGCCTTGTGGTTGAGCGACATACACATCTTCACTGAGTTTGCCGTGTAAAAAGACGCTTTTGACGTCAAGCTGGAAAACTTTCCAATGATTTCTTGCTGCTACAGCCAACACACTTCGAATGGTGTCCCATCTTGCTACTGGAGCGAAGACTTCATTGTAGTCTATCCCCTTTTCTTGAGCATAACCTTTTGCCACCAGTCTTGCTTTGCATTTGTCAACTTCTCCATTCTCGTTTAATTTGGTTCGATAAACCCATTTGACTCCTATCACCTTTACTCCGGGAGGAGCTTTTACCAGCTTCCATGTATTGTTCTTCTCTATCGCTTTGATCTCAAGATTCATTGCCTCCCTCCATTTCTTTGATTTTACTGCTTGTTCATAAGACAACGGATCAGATTCAGAAATGAAGAGAGCAAATTTTTGTACCTCATTATCCGAGAGCCCTTCTCCGCTGGTATAATCTTCTAAGTAAGTCGGAGTTCTTCTTCTTCGAGTTGGTAAGGCCGCGACATCACTAATAACATCATCACTGGAATTGGTGTCGTCATCTGTCTGATCTTGTGAGGTTGCTGCATCATTTGAGATGGTTTCGTCATTTTCTTGATTTCCTTCATCTTCATTTAGGGCAACTTCATCTTCACTTTCCTCCCCTTGATTGTATGTATGTTCATAGGCTTCTCCCCAGTCCAAAATGTCATGTTTTGTCTCTTCTACTGTGCTTTTCCAATCCCATTTTTCACCTTCTTCAAACACTATATCCCTGCTGATTGTTACTTTCATTGTGCAAGGATCAATCATCTTGTACCCTTTTGATTCTTCACTGTAACCGATCAACACTTGCTTTTTGCTTCTTGCATCCAATTTTTGTCTCCTAGCATCAAGTATATGAACATTGCCAATGCATCCAAAGACCCTGAAATATTCAACATTAGGTATAAAACCACTCCAGCATTCTTCTGGAGTTTTGTTTTTCAAAGAGGCAGTGGGACTTCTATTTAAAATATGACAGGTCCATTTCACAGCATCTGGCCAAAGCTTTTTAGGCATCTTCTTCTCTTCGAGTAAACATCTCACCATGTTGAGAATTTTTCGGTTTTTACGCTCGGCAACTCCGTTTTGCTGAGGCGTATATACCGTAGTCAGCTGTCTCTTGATCCCTTGTGATTTGCAAAAATCTGTGAATTATTTTGAGTTGAATTCTCCTCCTCTATCTGTTCTCAAACTACATAAGGATAAGCCAGACTCCTTTTCCACCATTATTTTGAACATTTTGAAAGTAAAAAATGTTTCACTCTTCTCATTCAGAAAATACACCCATAATTTCCGACTAAAATCATCAATGAATGTTAGCAAATACATTTTTTTGTTGTAAGATGCAGGTGAGATAGGACCGCAAATATCGGAGTGAATGAGTTGTAGTTGCTTTGTGGCTCTCCACTTGCTCTTCTTTGGTATAACTTTTCTGTGTTGTTTCCCTTGCATACAAATTGTGCACTTCTTTGTTAGTGATTTGATGTTTGGAAGCCCCTTAACCATCTTCTTATTATGCAGCAAGGCAAGACTTTTATAGCTCAAGTGCCCATATCGTTTGTGCCAAATTTCACTTGCCTCTTCATCATATGTATTAAAGCATGCTGAATTTGTAATGAGAATATTTGTGATGACTACAAACATTCTATTTGCCGTCATTATGCTTTCCATTATAAGTCCCCGAGTTGGATGGTACAACTTGCATGCTCCATCCTTTATCAGTATAGTAATGCCTTTGTCTTGCAATTGACCTACACTGAGCAAATTGTTACGCAACTCAGGTATGAAATACACATTACTTACAATTTGAACTTGACCTCCAAACTCTAGCTTTATGCTTCCTTTCCCCATCACCATCAATTTTGAGTCATTCCCCAGTTTTACCGAATGCTTGAACCCTTCATCAAGATGCATGAACCACTCCTTGTTTCCAGACATGTGATTTGAGCATCTGGAGTCAAGAAACCATATTCCTTCCTTTTTGTTCTGCTTGAGATCTACATGTGCCATTAGAAGCATTTCATCTTCATCATTGATTTCAGCATAGTGAGCTCTCTTCTCCCAATTTTTACATTCGTATTGATAATGCCCCAAATTGTGGCACCTATAGCATTCCACAGTAGACTTATCAAAAAACTGTCTTCCTCTTCCTCTTCCTCTTCCTCTAGTTACGCCTCTGCCTCTTCCACCTCTAGCTTCATATGTCACTTTTAAGGCTTTTTCTTCTTCAACTGGGCCTCTCATTCTCTGCTCATGGATTAAGAGACTACTTTGGAGTTCATACACAGTTAGTGTATCAACATTATTTGATTCTTCAATAGAACACACAACATAATTAAATTTGGAAACTAAAGAACGTAGGATCTTTCCTGTGATGTCTGCTTCTTTCATATTTTCTCCACATGCCTTCATCTTCTTGGCAATGGAGAGTGTTCTTCCGAAGTAAGCATTGACGGTCTCCCCTTCCTTCATTCTTAAGGTTTCGAACTCAGTCTTAAGAGCTTGAAGTTGTGCTCTCTTGACTCTAGTTGATCCCTTGAATTTCTGCTTCATTGAATCCCATATTTGCTTGGATGTGTCATCGTTAAGAATGGTCTCCAAGATTTCTCTATCTATAGCTTGATAGAGATAGTTCTTCACTTTCTTATCCTTCAATTCCTGTTCTCCTATGAGTTTCTCCTCTGCTTCTGATGGCTCTTTCCCCTCTGGAATCACAGTAATTCCATCTTCTACAAGACTCCAGAATTCCTTTGCTCGAAGGAAGTTCTCCATCAATTTGGCCCAATGCTCATAATAGCCATAAAATTTAGGGATGGCTGGCTGCACAAACGTACTGTTGGTGGTGCTGCTCTCTGCCATTCTTTCTCCCTCTTCTCACGTGTTTCACTCAAAGAACACCTCTACTTTCTCTCTCAATCAGGCCTGTCTGACAAGCTCTGATGCCAATTGTTAATAATGAACACAATAGAAAATTGCACAAATGCAATTATATTTGTTATTCTGAAAGTAACCAACTGAAGCTATTAAATAGTTTACAAAGAAACTGAAAATCTAAACTAAAGCCACTTCTCCCATAAACTTAGGAAATGTGAACTGAAAACAAGAATGAGTTAAATGTAAAACTAATTCTATCATGTCTTATTTTATAGGAACTTATTGGAATAAACTACTAATGAGAAAATACTAAAAAACCATTAGGTTATGGTCTCAGGACTATCCCAAATTCACCTCTTCCAAACTGCTGGTAGGTCACACCAGCTTTGTCGGTCCATTGACATGGATTTAGCCAAATTCTGATTTGCCTCACGATGGTGTCGCTTCTGGCAGCATGGATACTCTTGTCTTGGTTTGGGACTTGAACACAGGTTGGAAGTTTCATACACTCACAGGTCATCAAAATCAGGTCACCGACATTGTGTTTGACAATGGAGATCTTGTTTCGTCTTCCATTGATTGTACTTTGAAACAGTGGAGGAATGGGCAATGCGTTGAGACATGGCAGGCTCATAAGTCAGCGATTCAAGTTGTTATAAAGCTACCCACAGGAGAGCTTGTTACAGGTTCAAGTGACACTACTTTAAAGACTTGGAAGGGAAAAACTTATTTACATATTTTTGAAGGGAATTCAGATACAGTTCGTGGCTTGGCTATGATGTCTGATCTAGGAATCCTATTTGCATCCCATGATGGTTTTCTCAGATTATGGGCAGTAAGTGAAGTTTTATTGGAGATGGTTGGTCATACTTCAACTGTTTATTCAGTTGATTCACATGCATCAGGACTTGTTATCAGTGGTAGCGAAGACCGTTTTGCAAAAATATGGAAAGATGGAGTCTGTGTTTAGAGCATAGAGCATCCTGGTTGTGTTTGGGATACAAAATTTATGGAAAAGGGGGATATTGTGACATGAATCAAGATTATTATGTTCGGATGGAGTAGTACGCATTTGGACCATGAATCAAGATTATTTTGCTGACTAGCTTGAGCTTGATTTATACACTTCACAACTTTCTCAATACAAGTCTAGCAGAAAGAGGGTTGGTGGATTAAAATTGGAGTTACCTGACTTGGATGCACTGAAGGTCCTATGAACTTCTGATGGCCATACAAAAGTAGTTAGAGAGGGAGATAATGGCGTGACTTATGCTTGGAACATGGCAGAACAGAAATGGGATAAAATTGGTAAAGTTGTTGATGGACCAGAAGGATCAAGTCACATTCTCTTCGATGGTGCTCAATATGATTTTGTGTTTGATGTGGATATTGGAGATGGTATGCCTATCAGGAAGTTTCCATACAATCGATTAGATAATGTATATTATGTTGCTGATAAATGGCTACTCAAGGATGGTCTTCCTCTTTCCTTTCATGAACAAGTCGTACAGTTCATACTTCAAAATAGTAAACAAAAGGATATTAATTTTGATGCTTCATTTCGTGATCCATACACCGGCTCCAATGCAGACATACCAGGTCAACATTCACGCACATCTGATGTCTCTGCGAAGCCACATTCAAGCATATTCCTAAGAAACTGATGCTTATTTTTGATATTTTTTAGTTTGATGGTGTTCTACCTCAAAATTTGTCCTTTCATTTCTCAAGAAATCTCTCATAAGATCTCCATTGATTCAAGACTACACAAGGTTTGATCAGTTCAAGACACCTCCTCAAGCACTGATGACTCAAATTAGAGCTTGAGTTTGCACAAGGATAATTGAACTTTCAAGACCTCAATTGACTTACATGGATCATTAGGAGCCCTCAAGATTGCTCATGTCAAGTTTCAAGCTTTTGATAACATTTTTGCTCAGTCAGTTGATCAGATGACCTAAAATCAGTTGTATTGGATAAAAAGTCAACCTACAGTGAAATTTCATAATTTTTATCCATATCAACATGGTGAACTCATATATGTCAATTGATCAAGTTTGGATCACAATTCCTCAAGAAATTTGATCAGATCATCAAAAAGGCAAAATGGTCAAAATTAGGTTTTTGACTGAGGAGGTTCAATTTTTGAATTTTGACCTAACAAATGACCTATTGGGTTAAGACATGATCTCAAGAATTCAAATACATCATTTTGACCTAATGACATGGTTCAAATCACCTCTCAAGATCATTGGATTGACAGATGAATTTCAATCAACTGATGAAAAGTCAATTATATACTGAAAAGTCAAACTTTGACTTTTTGATCAAAATCAAGTTTCAAAAATCATATTTCATCAAGACATGTCAAAATATGAAGTTTGTTCATCAAGAAATTGAAAAGTCAAAGTTATCTTTGAAAAGTCAAAATTTTAGGACTTAGAAAATTTTTCTAAGTGTTGGAAAGTTAACATTTTTTCATAACTTTGTGTCAGATTTCCACCATGATGCAAGATGATTCAAGTAAAACTTCCAACATGAAAGTTGTAGATCTCAATGAGATTTAAAATATTGTAGGGCAGAACTTTTTCTAGAAATGCTTGGATTTCAAGTTATGAATTTATGAAGACATGTCCATGATACTAAAAATACTTAGTGAAATTTTGAGTATTTTAGTCAGGATTTTGACCTAACTTCATGACAATTTTTCACCTAGTTACAAATTGATTCTTCAAAAATGTCCAACATAAAAGTTGTAGAGGATGTTCCATGCTTTTCAAAATGTCCAAGAACTTGAAGATATCATTTTTGAGCTAGGAGATTCAAAGACTTGAAGTTGGCATGATAAACTTGAATTATAAGTCATTTTTGTGATGAACTCATAATCAAATCTCATAACCTTAACATTCAATCTCACTTTTCAAGCCATTTTGCTTCTAAATCTCTCCATAATTAAGTAATTACACAGACCCTAAGTGTATTACACAAGGATTTGATGTTTTGTCCAAGTATTGATACCTTTTATGGTTGAAATTGCAAAAAGTAACATATCCATTCTTGTAAAGAAAGTTTTTCACAATGTCAACCCTTCTTGAGCCTCTCAATGGCTCCATATGCACACACTCAACCTAACAACTCATAATAAGCATGTTTAAAGTGATTCAACCATTCTACATAGCTTGTACCACACATTGGGAATTTGGTTTTCCACTTTGCTTCAAAAACAAGCAAAAATGCCATAACATGTGATCTTGGTAATCTGACCATCTCAAGTCTCTAAACCTTTTCCTATATATCAAGACACTCTTATGCAACTAAGGACACGATTTTACAAGTCCTTAAACCCTCTCATACACTCTCAAACCCGAATTGGCCAAAAATCACTATTTTTAAGCTTTTGAAACCTTAACTTTGAAACTCATCACTCTTGCAACTATTGTCCAAACAAATCATCTAAACACTTCATATATATCATAGAAACTATCCATACCCCTGTTTCCTCACTGTAACATCATTTTCATCATCCACCATTTTCAAAATCCATCATTGCAACTTGACTTGAGTAGACCAATCCAGACACTTTCAAGGCAAAGTAAAAGTTGCAACATACTCACCAAGGTTCCAAGAAGCTAAAGCAATCATCATATTGCTTCTGGAAGTCGTGAAGAGGCCATTGAACTTTTGTATCAAGAGGCAAGTTTTTCCAACTTTTAAATCTTGATACAAGCATCATTTGCACTTACTTTCAAAAGATAAAATGTAGATATCATGTCTATGAAGCTAACCATATCCTTAAATTTCATTTTAATTGACTGTGAGATGAGAATTTTGAAACTGAATTTTTTGGACATTTAGGTTTTCAGTTTGGTACAGGTAGAAATTCGTGAGTTATAGTGGGAATAAATAAAAATTAATTACATATTTGAAATCCTTGCGAAATTCTAAGCAAGTTTCATTTTTACATTTTTGAATTTTGTTGAGAAATGAGGAAGTTAGAGTTTTTTTTGAAAAAAAATGAAAAATATTATTATTACAGTAACAGTTAGCGTGCAGGAGGAAGAAGGAGGAGGGCTTGGCCATTTTCAAAATTTTACATCTAAGTTTATTTTATATTTAATGATTGTTATTTCACTAACGGATGTAACAGTCACCCTAGTGGCAAGCAGCACGCATTTCATGTCACTTCTTATCCTAAGGGCGCGGGTTCAAACCATAATGAACCCCCCTTTTGTATATTTTGTGTTATTTTTGTGATTTTTGTGATTTCATGAAGCAATCTTCTCATATAATATCATGCAAGCACATGGTTGATAAGAAAACACACCTATCCTAATGGTATTCTTTTCAACCAGCAACCTGAATATCTTGAGTTCAAGCCTTGGCAGGACCAAAACCTTATTTTTATCATCACTTGACTCATTTTACATTTTTAACAAACTTCAACAATTTATTTAACCCATCAAGTTAACTCATTTTGAACTAATTTTTTGCACACTACTAGTTTATTAGGTCTATTTTATTAATATATAAAAATCTCACCAAAAATATTTTTATTTTCATTTTCGTGATTTATTCAAAGTAACATCTTTTAGGTTTTTTTCTTTATTAAAAACTAAAAAAAAAACATTTTTCTTAACAAATTTCTTTTTAACTTAGTTTTTGCTTTGGATTTCTTTTCTAATTAAATCAAATTAGAATTTAGGGATTTTTAATTAATTAAATTCTTTCCTTTTATTAGTTTAATTAAATCAAGACTTTTCATAAACAAAAAAATAATTTTCTTTTCCTTTCACATTGCTTTTATATTCTTGCACATTTTATCTTGCAGTATTCAATATGGTTGTAATAGTATAATTAGAACTTTATTGCTTTCATCCCCCATTTATAAATTGTGTCCCCATTCTCAAATGATGTAATAGCGTAGAATTTTACATTTTCATAATTTATCGCTTTCAATATAAATGTTAGTAATTAGGGTTTGTATGACAAGACTAAAATCAACAATTAGATAACTCTAATCAAAGATTAAATGCATGCAAATAAAACACACTATTCACACATGCACCCTTAAGGTTAACTCCACTTGTTGCCTAAAAAATAGTCATGTTATGCATGTGGGATGTCTTAGCAAAAACAATAAAAAATACAAGATCATAGTCCCTCGATGACGCTTCAAAAGTTTCCTTTCAAATGATCTTAGTCCCTCAAAGAGAAATGTTAAGATATCTCACAACATTGATATCATGACTATATGATGACCCACGCTCGTCCCTTTACATCCAAAGATAAGGCTTCTTACCAATCAATGGTAAGATAACAATATCAAAGGAAGAGAGAAACAATCAAAAAAGACTTTTGAGTAGGTAGAAACGTTCCTAGTTGCTTGCTCACTTTAAAAACAAACACCCCTGCAAACACACACAAAACACTTTCAAAACATGAAATATTTTCAAAAGTCCAACAATTTGTATACTGTTGTACCCCAAAATTTTCCCTCTCATTTCATCAATATTTTCTCATCACAAGACTCTTGGAACTCAAGATCAAGTTAGGGTTTGCTCTGCTCAAGACTCCTCCTTGCACTGTTGACCCAAATTAGGGTTTGAGTTTGCACAGAGATGTTTTGACCTAAAATGCCCAAAGTGACTTTCATGCTTCATGTTGGACTCACAAGTTTATCCATACCAAGTTTCTAGCCTTGATTCCAATCTTTGCCCAGTCAATTGGACAGTTGACCTAGAAATCAGTTGTATTGAGGAAAAAGTCAACTGTGGCCAATTGACAGTCAAACTTCATGATTTTTACCCACATCAACATATTGAGCTCACATGAACCATTTTGTCAAGTTTGGATCACAATTCCACAAGAAATTTGATCAGATCACCAAAAGGGCAAAATGGTCATTTTTAGGGTTTTGACTGCACAAAGGCAATTTTTGACTATTTAACCTAACCAATGGCAAACCAAGCTCATATATGGACTCAAGAACTCAATGGAATTGTCTTGACACATTCAACAAGTTCAAAAGATCTCAAATGCATAAGATTGACAGATGGATTTTCCAGTCAACTGATCAAAATTTGACTGTATACTGAAAATTCAAACTTTGACTTTTTGGTCAAAATCAAGTGCCAAGATTCATTCTTCATCAAGACATGTCAAATTTTGAAACTTGTTCATCAAGAAACCCAAAATTGCAAATTAGGGTTTAAAATGAGAAAATTTCATAACTTAGAATTTTTCTAAGTTATGAAACTTCCTTATTTTTTCCTAACTTTGTCCCATTTTTTCACCAAGATGCAAATGGATTCAAACAAAACTTGAAACATTAAAGTTGTATTCCATTGCAAAATCTACAACTTTGATTCACAAAGTTTTCTCAAAGGAATCTTGTATCTCAAGTTATGATTTTTGGAATAAGGGTGCAAAACATTTTTAACTTAGAGAAATTTTGCCTTATTCTAGGCAGGATTTTTGTCCAACTTCTTGGCCATTTTTCACATGGTTCCACTTGGATTTTCAATTTTCATTACAAATATGGATTGTAGTACACATTCCAAGCTTTCCAAATTGTCCAAGAACTCATCAAACACCCTTGTGGTTAGAGAGAATCGAATTTGCAAAGTTGGCCAAAACTCACTTTTGTTCATGGCCAAAGCTTGCTCATAACAACTTGCATTTTCAAATCAGAAGGGTTTGTGATAGCTTTCAGGCCTCTAAACCTCTTCACACACAATAATTAAATGCCTAACCATTGTATTAAGGTGTTATTTCTTCCCTTTGGGCATTGCACATAGAATTAACCCTTAATTGGAAAAAGCAAAATTGCCATTTTTGATAAAGTGTTACTTTATGTCAATACATGATATTTGAAGTACAAGCCAGATCTTTGAGGAAAAGTTTGGTAGACAAATCCCACTGATCAAGATAAAATGCTGCAGCATGCTTGAGAGTATTGTACAAGCCTATATCACAACTTCCACTTTCTTGCTTCAAGTGGAAGAAACATTGCAAAAACTCTCCATCTTTCATTCCTGAAAACACCAGCCAAAACAAACTTTGTACACAGCTTTCATACATCAAAACTGACCTAAGGCACGACCCTTCCATCCCTCATACCTCCTCATATACCAAATCACAGTTTTGCTGCAAAACAGGGCACCCCCTGCAGATTGAAGTCCATAGCTCAATCCACTCGTGCACTTTGGCTAAAACCAGTTCAAATACATTCCATTCCATCCACACAAACTATCCCAAGCCCTAAACACAAGTTGTAACACCCCTAACCACGTTTGCCATTTTTACTTTCAAGCTGCGCAGGTGGACTTCCATAGCACGATACAGTTGGTTTCAAAGCAAGCTAGGCATTTGGGAAGCATCCTTGGACTTCAGGCAAGCTCAACCAAAGCTCAAATTCCATTGAAGGTTGCTACATTGCTCTGTTCAAGTCAAGCTGAAACAGGTAAAACCATGGACTTCTATCTCTTAATCTAGGAAGAGTTAAGCTTAGGTTTGTGAATGAAACATGTTCTACTCATAGCCCTGAAGCCATACATGTGTTTACTTTTCATTTATATTAAGCATGCTGTGAGAATTTTAGCCATGAACATTGAAGAAAAATTAGGTCAGAAATTGGGGATGAAGAAATTCTCCCTGGTTTCTTAGAGTTAGGTCAAGTTTTTTACATATTTGGAATCGTGATTTGATGCTCTACATTGTTTATGTTATGAGTTTTGGCTAAAAATCAAGGAATCAGGAGTTTGAATGAAGCAAGGAAACGCGCGTTTTTTGTTGTTCAAAGGTTGCTGGAGGTTGAAGACAAAGTTGACTTGGGCTGGGCCTGAGTCAACTTATTTTTTGCACCCCTTTTTTCATTTGCACCCCACTGGCCCATTGTGTGAAATATTTGTCATTTTTGCATTTTTCTTTTTGATTCTGATTTTATATTTTTTGTTCAAACAAAAAAAACATTAAAAATATTTTTCCACACTTTTTTACATTTATTTGGCATTTATTTGTTTTATTAAATATGTATATGTAAATAAATAGATTTCCTTTTCTTTTTAAAACCCTAGAAAATAATACAAAAAATATTTATTTTTAGTTATTATTTTTTATTTACATTTTGAAAACATTTTCTAAAAATATACATTTTTGTAAATAATTAATATTATATTGTTGTGCATATTTAGCATTATTAAATATATATAATATATACTTATACCTATTTTATTAAATATTTAGGGCAAAAATACAAAAATAATACATTTTATTTTTATTTAATATTTGACATCAAAAATACTTTTTTCACCATATACTTTTTATTTTGTGCATAAATTAACATATATTGTACATAATTAATAAATATTACTATTTATTAAAAACTAGGGTTTTGCCCTAAATGACAAAAATATTCAAATTTGACCCTTTTTATTTTTGTTTATATTTCACATTGAAAAATACTTTTACATACATGAAAAATCCCTTTTTAGCATAATGCATTTTTTATTTGATATTTATTTATTTGTACTTATTTAAATATTGGATATTTGTCTTGTATATTCAATATGGATGTAATAGCTTAGAATTTAATTTCTTGTCAAATATCCCCAAATTCAAACTTGTATCCCCATCCCCATAATCATTGTTGTAATAGCTTAGCATTTAAATTTCCGCATTTAAAAGTTTTCAATTATGCCATGTTTAGACTTAGGGTTTTGTATGCAAAAATCAATCAACAAATAGCTTGACCTAATTCAAGATAAATGCATGAAAAAACAAACAATGCACACTTGCACCCTTAGGGTTATTCCACTTGTTGCCTTCAAAAATGGGCCATGTTTGCATGTCAAGTGCTTTGGAAAAACAAAACAAAACAAAAAAACAAACAAAATTATCATAGTCCCTCGATGACGCTATCTTGTTGCCTAAGCAAAATGATCATAGTCCCTCAAGAAAATTGCCAAATACACTTGACACTATTGCATTCATGGTCTAAACGATGACCCGCGCCCGTCCCGTTAACATCCTAACACAAGGTTGTTCACCAAATACAATGGTGAAACAACACTGTTAAAAGGGTTAAAACATGAGAAAGATCTTTGAGAAATTTTGGGTAGATAACTCTTGGTTACTTGACCAAACTTGCAAAACAATCCTTGCCATTTTTCAAAACACACATCACAACACAACTTCAAAAACAAACTTTCAAAAACATTGAAACATCTTTTCAAAAAGACAAACACCATTGTAAAACATTCAAACAAGAATTGTTACAATGGTTGCCTAGACAAGGCATCTTTTTCAAAACATTTTCAAAACCACACACACAAAGCACCATTTCAAACAATTGAAAAGCAAAGGCAAGTGATCTAAGCAAGTAACTAAGAGCCCATGGATAACCATGGATAGAAAGGGTGCTAATACCTTCTGTTGTACCCCAAAATTTTCCCTCCCATTTCATCAACATTTTCTCACCACAAGACCCTTGGAGCTCAAGATCAAGTTAGGGTTTGCTCTGCTCAAGACTCCTTCTTGCACTGTTGGCCCAAATAAGGGTTTGAGTTTGCACAAATATGTTTTGACCTAAAATTCCCAAAGTGACTTTCATGCTTCATGTTGGACCTACAGGTTTATCCATACCAAGTTTCAAGCCTTGATTCCAATCTTTGCCCAGTCAATTGGATAGTTGACCTAGAAATCAGCTGTATTGGGGAAATAGTCAACTGTGGCCAATTGACAGTCAAACTTCATAATTTTTAACCCACATTAACATAATGAACTCATATGAACCATTTGGTCAAGTTTGGATCACAATTCCACAAGAAATTTGATCAGATCACCAAAAGGGCAAAATGGTCATTTTTAGGGTTTTGACTGCACAAAGGCAATTTTTGACTGTTTAACCTAACCAATGGCAAACCAAGCTCACATATGGACTCAAGGACTCAATGGAATTGTCTTGACACATTCAACAAGTTCAAAAGATCTCAAATGCATAAGATTGACAGATGAATTTTCCAGTCAACTGATCATAATTTGACTGTATACTGAAAAGTCAAACTTTGACTTTTTGGTCAAAATCAAGTGTCAAGATTCATTTTTCATCAAAACATGTCAAATTATGAAACTTGTTCATCAAGAAATTCAAATTTGCAAATAAGGGTTTAAAATGAGAAAATTTCATAACTTAGAATTTTTCTAAGTTATGAAACTTCCTTATTTTTTCCTAACTTTGTCCCATTTTTTAACCAAGATGCAAATGGATTCAAACAAAACTTGAAACATTAAAGTTGTAGTCCATTGCAAAATCTACAACTTTGATTCACAAAGTTTTCTCAAAGGAGACTTGAATCTCAAGTTGTGATTTTTGGAACAAGGGTGCAAAACACTTTTAACTTAGAGAAATTTTGACCTATTCTAGGCAGGATTTTTGACCAACTTCATGATCATTTTTCACATGCTTCCACTTGGAGTTTCAATTTGCATTACGAAGATGGATTGTAGTACACATTCCAAGCTTTCCAAATTGTCCAAGAACTTCTCAAACACCCTTGTGGTTAGGGAGAATCGAATTTGCAAAGTTTGGCAAAATTCACTTTTGTTCATGGCCAAAGCTTGTTCATAACATTGGCATTTTCAAGTCAGCAGGGTTTGTGATAGTTTGCAGGCCTCTAAACCTATTCACACTCAATAATTAAATGCCTAACCATTGTACTAAGGTGTTATTTTGTTCATTTGGTCATTACATGCAAGATTAACCCTTAATTGGAAAAAGCATATTTGCCATTTTGATAAAGTAATGCTTTATGTCAAATAACAAATCCAAGAGGCATGGGCCAGATCTTTGAAGCTAGCATTTGTACACAAATCCCTCTGATCAAGAACAAGAGAGGTAGCATACTTTAGGGCATTGTACAGGCCTGTGTTGAAACTTGCATTTTCTTGCTTCAAGTAGAAGAAACTTGGCAAAACACATACGATCTTTCATTCCTGCAAGCATAAGCCTAAGCAAACTTTGTTCTCATCTTTCACACTCCCTAACTGAACTAAAACACGATTCCTTCATCCTCAATCCATCCTCATATCCAAAATCATAGTTTTTATGCAAAACAAAGTGCCTGCTGCAAATTGACTTCCACCATCCATTCCACTCGTGCATTTTGACCAAAACCAGTTCAAACACATTCTATATTATCCACACAAACTATCCCAAGCATTAAATCCAAGCTGTAACATCCTTAACATCGTTTTCCATTTTTGCTTTCAAGCTGTGCAGGTGGACTTCCATAGCACGATACAGGCAGTTTCAGAGCAAGCCAAGCATATGAGAAGCATCCCTGGACTTCAGGCAAGCTGTACCAAAGCTCAAACTCCATTGAAGATACCTCCATTGCTGTACACGACTCAAACTGAAACAGGTAAAAACATGAACTTCTATCTCTCAATATAGGAAGAGTTAGGCTTAGGTTTATGAATGAAACATGTTCTTCTCATAGCCCTGAAGCCATCCATATATTTACTTTTCATTTATATTGAGTGTGTTGTGAGAATTTTGGCCATGAACATTGAAGAAAAATTAGGTCAGAAATTGGGGATGAAGAAATTCTCTCAGGTTTCTTAGAGTTAGGTTAAGTTTTTTACATATTTGAACTCGTGATTTGATGCTCTACAATGTTTGTGTTATGAGTTTTGTGTAAAAGTCAAAGAATCAGGAGTTTGTTGTTTGAGCAAGGAGGCGCACGAAATTCATACAGAATGGCTGGAGGTTGAAGAAGGTGGTGACTTGGGCTGGGCCTGAGTCACCCTTACTGTTTACACCCCTTTTTTCCATTTGCACCCCCCTGACCCATTGTGTGATATATTTATCATTTTTGATTTTTTTCTTTTTGATTCTGATTTTATATTTTTATTCAAACATGAAAAAACACTAAAAATATTTTTCCACCCTTTTCTGCATTTATTTGGCATTTATTTGTTTTATTTAAACATATACATATAAATAAATGTAGAAACTTTTATTTAAAACAATAAAAAAATAATACAAACATATTTATTTTCAGTTATCATTTTTCATTTACATTTTGAAAACATTTTCTAAAAATACACATTTTTGTAAATAATTAATATTTTATTTTTTGTACATATTTAGCTTATTAAATATATATAAATATACTTATACATATTTAGGACAAAAATATGAAAATAATACATTTTTATTTTTATTAATATTTGACATCAAAAATACTTTTTTTTTCACAATATACTTCTTTTTTTTTTTATTTTTGTATAAATTAAAATATAATATTGTATATAATAAATAAATAAATACTATTTATTTAACAAACTAGGGTTTTGCCCTAAACCATAAAAATATTCAAAATTTGACCTTTTCATTTTTGTTTATATTTCACATTGAAAAATACTTTCTCATATATTAAAAATCCTTTTTGTGCATAATACATTTTGCATATTTATTATATTCATTTAAATATTGTACAATTAAATATTTGTATATTCAATATGGATGTAATAGTTTTAGATTTAATTTCTTGCTAAACATCCCCCCATTCAAACATTTGTACCCCCATCCCCATAATTATGTTGTAATAATTTAGGACTTTAAATTTCCGCATTTAAAAGCTTTTAAATTATGCCATGATAGACTTAGGGTTTGTATGCAAATCAAATAACAAATAGCTTGACTAATACAAAGACAAAAAATGCATGAAAATGGACAACACCAAGCACACTTGCACCCCTAGGGTTCCTCCACTTGTTGCCTTCAAAAATGGGCCATGTTTGCATGTTGAGTATCTTTGGCAAAACAAAAACAAATCAAATGATCATAGTCCCTCGATGACGCTTTCTCAAGTTGCCTAAAAATGATCAAGTCCCTTAAAGAAAAATTGCCAATGACACTTGGCACTATTGCATTCATGGTCTAAACAGTGACCCGCGCCCGTCCCGTTAACATCCTAACACAAGATTGTCCACCAAATACAATGGTGGAACAATACTGTTAAAAGGGTTAAAACATAAGAAAGATCTTTGAGAAATTTAGGGTAGATAGCTCTTAGTTACTTGACCAACTTGCAAAACAAATCCTTGCCATTTTTCAAAACACACTCCACAATACAACTTTCGAAAACAACTTTCAAAAACCTTGAAACATCTTTTCAAAAAGACAAACACCTTTTGTAAAACATTCGAGTAAAGAATTGTTACAAGGGTTGCTTAGACAAGGCATCTTTTTCAAAACATTTTCAAAACCACACACACAAAGCACCATTTCAAACAATTGAAAATGCAAGGCAAGTGATCTAAGCAAGTAACTAAGAGCCCATGGATAACCATGGATAGAAAGGGTACTAATACCTTCCCTTTCTATAATCTACTCCCCGAACCCAAGAAAGCATCTCAAAGGTTTTTCCTGTGCTTTTTAAACTTTCCTTAGGATAAAATAAAAAGTCGGTGGAGACTCTTGCTAAACCGAAACATTTGCGAATACAAACGCAAAACCTCAAGTCAGTTCTCCCACCGTATCACAGAACTGGAGACTCTGCTGGGGAATTAACTTTAAAGTGGAGTAACCTTAGGGCTTAGATCACCCTTTTGCATGACTAATTGTTTGCTTTGATTGCTTTACATTTTGGTTCTCTTGTTTGGGCTTGAAATCCTACACCCGAATTTGGGAAACATTCATAGATAGCAATACGTTGTGGAAACTGTGCGGTGTATACCGACACGGTTGAAGCAATAACTATATTAGTGCGACATATTTGTGAGTACCGGTAACCCTTAAGTTCAATCAAGGAGAGTACGGGGCCGCTGAGTGATGTCACTAAGCACTAATGACCTAGAACCTTACTTGACCATCTTGGCCTTTTATTAGGGGTAGTGAGATGACCGACTTTGGTGCAGTCCGAAGTTGGTAGATACTCGATACTACACTCATTGAGGGTTGTTTTCTTGGAATATTTTGGTCGCTAGTTAAGTGGCTAAACCAAAACAATGAACATGGAAAACAATCCAATGATATTGAGATCCTTAGAACACGGTTACTATTTATAGGACAGGTTTTTAAGCCAACTTCACTTAAGAGGGTACTTACCTATGAAACCTCATGAAAGCCTGAAACTAGGGTTTTGCGTGACTTGCTTGTACATATGTTTGTGCATACATCATGAACATCATAAAGCATCATATGCATCCACTAACCATTTCAAGGGTTTGGATCTTCATCTTTGTTCTTGTTTTGTAGGTCATGGAAATTCTTCGCAGGAAAACCATCCAAGTCAACCTTGTGAGAATCCCTCCTCAACTCAAGGAGCTTACATCCAGAATTCCAGAAAGCTCTCTCTTCAGTGAAAGACATGGTAGACTGCTCAGCCTAGTCAACACCAGCATTGAAGAAGACATGGTGAAAGTGCTGTTCCAGTTCTTTGACCCCCTTCACCACTGTTTCACATTCCCCGACTACTAATTAGTGCCTACTTTGGAGGAATTTTCTCAACTCCTGAGAATTCCTATTCTTAATCAACTACCCTACAACGGTACGGAAAAAGAACCAAAGCCTGAAGATGTTGCTCAAGCACTACACTTGCAACCATCTGACATCAAGGGTCATTGGGAGACTAGAAGTGGTGTCAAGGGCTTCTTGGCAAAATTCTTGTTTGAGAAGGCACAAGAGTGTTGGAATTCTTTGGATCTACAAGCCTTTGAAGAGATTGTGGCACTCCTCATTTATGGGTTGGTCTTGTTCCCAAATCCTGACCAACTTATAGATGTCAATGCTGTCAAGATTTTCCTATCCAGGAATCCCATACCTACATTACTTGGGGACATCCTCCACTCATTTTACACACGAACAATGAGAAAGAGAGGTGTTCTCATGTGTTGTACTCCTCTCCTTGCAAGGTGGTTTATTTCTCACCTTCCACAATCTGTTTTGAAGAATGAACAAGGCTTAAGGTGGTCACAATGGTTGATGACCCTCGTGCATTCAGATGTACATTGGTGTTCTCGGTCCAGAGAAAATGTCATCATCGTCGATCGTTGTGGAGAATTCCCTAATGTTCCATTACTTGGCATTAGAGGGGGCATTACCTACAACCCTTGTCTAGCTTTGAGACGATTTGGATATGCACGGAGGGATGGCCCTCATGACATGCTGATTCCTGACCTAGTTTTTGACTTCGACAACGATGCGCAAGGACTTCGCCAAAGATTCATCAGAGCTTGGAGGATGCCTAACAAGGTAGATAGTAAGACACTGGGGCACAAGAACTCCATCCCTCTTGAGCCTTATCTCAAGTGGGTACGAACCCGCGCCCAGAGTCTTATGATGCCTTACCCTCACATTATCCCTTTGATTAAAGAGCCTGTTAAGGAAGGAGAAGTTCCCTACACCATCCTACATCCTGACATGCCAACATCATGGGAGAAAATGCAGAAGAGTTGGATCCAACTCAAGGAAGAAAGGGATACTTTTTAAGCCAGCTTCTACGCCAGTGAGAAGAAGGTTTTGGAGCTTACCCGCCGACTTCATGAGGAGGAGACCCTCAACACTTACATCACACCAAAGAGGATGCGCAACGTCTTTTTGCCTTAAGAAGTTTTTGTAATATTTGGCCCATGGGGCCTTCATGTACTGACACAATTTCTTCTTATTAATATGACGTGTGTTCTTTTTGTTTGCAACAATTTTGAATTTCTAAATCCTTGAATGCATTGCATGAATAAACATATCATTCATCATATGCATAAACAGGTCTCCACACCAGGTTTCCTTATCTTTCTGCTGTTTATTTCAGTAAGATGGATCTCGAACAGACGGTCAAAGATCTACAGTCACAAAACTCACAGTTTCAATAGCTCCTAATGACCTTAGCAAAGGGTCAGGAGGATCTTAAAGCACTGCTGGGGAATAAGGAACAAGAAAAAGGAAAAAAGAAGAAGAAAAGAGTCGGGGTGGCTACACTAGGAAGAAGATTTGAGAATGAAGCTAGGAGAGTTCTTGAATTTCCCTCCACATATGATGAGGGAACCAGTAAAGGAAAAGGAGTTGCATTACCTTCTGATTCCGAGGCTGAAGAAGAAGAGGTTGAGGAAGATGAAGACTACTCAGAGCAACAATACCCGCCAGTGAACGACAAATACAAAAACCTGGAGGATAGACTTGCAGCTATGGAGCTGCAAAGGGTTCCTGGGCTAGATTTTGAAGAATTGGGATTGATTGCTGGGATTGTGATCCCTCCAAAGTTTAAGGTGCCAATTTTTGCAAAATATGATTGGCTGTCTTGCCCGAAGATGCACCTAAGGTCATATGTCAGAAGAATTCAACCTCATACATCCGACATAAATCTTTGGGTACACTTCTTTCAGGACAGTTTGTCCGGTACACAGCTAGACTGGTTTTACCAGCTTGAGAGGTCAGAAGTGCATAACTGGGAAGACTTGGCAGCTGCCTTTTATCGCCAGTACCAATATAACGTTGACTTGGCGCCAACCCGTACTCAGCTACAGAGTATGGGGATGGCCTCAAATGAGGGATTCAAAGAATACGCCCAAAAATGGCGCGACTTGGCCGAAAGAGTGCAGCCACCTCTTTCTGATAGGGAACTAGTTGATATGTTCTTGGGGACCCTATCTGGCCCGTTCTTCAACCATTTGATCGGGAGCTCTTTCGTAGGGTTTACTGAATTGATTCTAACTGGCGAACGGGTGGAAGCTGGTATTAAGAGTGGGAAGATTCAAAGGGATGCCTCTGCATCCACAACTGCCAAGAAACCATTCCCGGCAAAGAAGGAAGCAACTGTTATATACTCTCAGAAAAGATCGGGAAGAACTGAGCGCCGGCCGACTGTGGGGGTTGTGATGATTCAAAATTCATCAAATTATCAGCCTCGTAACAATCATTCCAGACCTAAACAGCAATGGGGAGAACGGCCACAACGGCAGTTCACCCGCATCAATATGACGCCCGCACAAGTTCTTCCCCATTTGTTGAAGCTAAATCTCACCACTATCAAAGAGGCACCAAAAAATGTGAATACAACTTCCCCGCATTATCATCCCAATGCTAAATGTGCCTATCATTCTGACAGCGTCGGGCATGACACCAACGATTGTTGGGCGCTTAAGCATAAAATTCAAGACTTGATAGATGCAAAAGAGGTTGAGTTTGATGCTCCAGAGAAGCCGAATGTAATATCCACTCCGATGCCAAAGCATGGTCGCAATGTCCATGCTATTGAAGAAGATCTGTATGTTGCTGCTGTTGATGATCTGGTAACTCCACTACTAACAATCAAGTTGAATCTGTTAAAGGCTGGGATTTTTCCAGGATGTAAAGAAGACTGCTACTGTTGTTCCTCCCTACCAATCGACTGTCCATTGCTGAAGATAGGCATCCAAGGCCTAATGGACAGCCAACAAATTCTTTTCGAAAAGATTCCTGCTACTCCAACCCCTATCGGAGATGTTTCAATAATGACCATTTCCACCAATCTTTCCAAGGTCCCTAAAAAGCCTGTTAAGATTACATCCGCTACGAAGATTGTTCCTCTGAAAATAACCATGCCTAGACCTGTCCCCTACAAATCTGAAAAATTGATACCGTGGAATTATGGTGGAGAAATCTACTACCACGGTGTTAAACAAATTGAGATAACTGAAGAGAGCTCTGACGAAGAGACTACCGACATTGGAAACATTGCCGGTACGAGCAAGATTACCCGAAATGGGAGAATTTTCTCTCCAGAGATTGCCCCTCCAAAGGCAACCTTTGGACCCTTAGTTGTTCCCAAGGTTACTCCTGCACCGATAAAACTTTCTGCAAGAACCCCGTTGATTGAAGAAGCTGTTACTTCTGTGGTTGTCCCTCATAGTTCTGCTGATAAGGGGAAAGGGATCCAAGATGAGCTCGTCAGGACGAGGGCAAAATCATTGGTCATCCCCGAAACCTCTAAGAAAGAAATGGAGGAGATTCTGAGAATAATTAAGAAGAGTGATTATGACGTGGTGGAGCAACTGGGGAAAACTCCCTCGAAGATCTCCATGTTAGCATTGCTGCTTTGTTCGGAGGCTCACGCCAAGGCTTTGATAAGGTTTTTGAAGACAGCCCATGTTCCCCAGGAAACCTCAACTGATCAATTCCAGGATTGTGTAGCCAGCCTTACCGCAGACAACGGTCTGGGTTTCTCTGATGCTGACCTGACTCCGAAAGGAAGAAAGCATAATGACGCATTGCATGTGTCAGTTGAATGCCGAGGAACTAATCTTGCCCATGTTTTGGTCGACACTGATTCTTCTCTGAACGTGCTGCCTAAGAAGGCTCTCGACCGGTTGGATTGTGAAGGCTTGGAGCTGAAACCAAGTAATATCATTGTCAGGGCCTTTGACGGGTCTAAAAGAATGGTACATGGGGAGGTCGACATTCCCATCAAGGTGGGCACTGAGGTATTCCACTCAACTTTCTATGTGATGGACATCCGTCCGTCATACTCTTGCTTGCTAGGAAGACCATGGATACATAATGTTGGGGCAGTCACTTCCTCCCTACATCAGATGCTGAAATACCCTGTCAAAGGAAAAATCATAACTGTACACGGTGAATAGGAATATATGATCAGTCACCTGAACTCCTTTCGGTATGTGGAAGTGGAGGGCGAATTCATTGAAACACCGTTCCAACACTTTGAGGAAATTGCTCCCGAAGTGGCAGTAGCAAAGGCAGTAGCTGAGGTACCCAAGCAGATGGCCAGGATGGCATCTCTGAAAGACGCAAAGGCTGCAATGAAGGAGGGGAAGAGCTCAACATGGGGACAGTTTCCTGACATTCCTCACAAAACAGACAAGTTTGGGTTGGGATTTACCGTTGCGGGGCAAAAAGCTATGCGTCACTCAAAAATTGAAAGGACACCCATCAAGATTTCTCCTCATAGAATCAATGCTTTGGAAAACGAAGATGAAGAGGCCAACATTGAAGATTGGATCTTCCCAACCATCAAAGGGGGACTGCACAACTGGGAGGCGAAAGACTTCGTCCCCATTACTTTCATTAATCAGTAACTTATCCTTCGAACATTTCCTGTTGGTCTGTAATAATTACTTTTAAAAAATCTGCACACTATTTTTCACCTCATGCCTTGCCCGGGGCATGTAGGTCCATTTGTAAGGGTTTTGATTCTCTTCATATTCATATGCCATGTTTAATGAATCATTGGACGTTTTTCATTTATAAACTGCTGTGTTCATTTTCTTTCCTTTTGCATTTTTGTTTGTTTAAGGATGGCTATCCCTTACACACACCCACACTCACGAATGCAGGTACCCATCCACTCTGGATTCTATGGGTGACTATTCTGCTGTATCCTTCAATAACTCTGAAGATTTGGTCAATCAGGCTGAGTGCGAAGACGACGAAGATTGTGAAGTGCCAGGGGAGTTAGCCAGACTTCTACAGCAAGAAGAAAGGGCCATCTTGCCTCATGAAGAGTTGTTGGAAACTGTCAACTTAGGAACAGAGGAAGACCGGAAGGAAGTACAAGTGGGTGCCAATCTGGAACCAAGTGTCAAGGAGCGCTTGATACAGCAGTTGAATGAGTACGTTGAAATCTTCGCCTGGTCTTATGAAGACATGTCGGGTTTAGACACAGATATAGTGGTTCACCGTCTCCCTACAAGAGAGGATTGCCCACCGATCAAGCAAAAAGTCCGCCGAATGAGGCCCGACATGTCTGAGAAGATTAAAGCTGAAGTAATGAAGCAATTCAACGTTGGCTTTCTGGCTGTTACATCCTATCCCCAATGGGTTGCTAACATTGTGCCAGTACCTAAAAAAGACGGCAAGGTCAGGATGTGTGTGGACTACCGGGGTTTGAATAGGGCCAGCCCTAAAGATGATTTTCCGCTACCGCATATTGACATTTTGATTGACAACACGGCTCAGCACAAAGTTTTTTCCTTCATGGATGGATTCTCGGGCTACAACCAGATCAAAATGGCCCCCGAGGACATGGAGAAAACAACCTTTGTTACATAATGGGGTACCTTCTGCTACAAGGTGATGCCGTTCGGACTGAAGAACGTAGGGGCAACTTATCAACGCGTCATGGTAGCTTTGTTTCATGATATGATACATCATTAGATAGAAGTTTACGTGGACGACATGATAGCTCGGTCACAAACAGAGGAGGAACACCTTGAACATTTGCAGAAGCTGTTTTCCAGATTGAAGGAGTACAAACTCAGGTTGAATCCAAGTAAGTGCACTTTTGGAGTTAGGTCTGGTAAACTTCTAGGATTTATTGTCAGCAACAAAGGCATTGAGGTCGATCCAGCAAAAGTGAAAGCTATACAAGAAATGCCTGCTCCCCGTACTGAAAAGGAGGTTAGAGGGTTCTTGGGCGTTTGAACTATATTGCCAGATTCATCTCTCATCTGACGTCTACCTGTGAGCCAATTTTCAAACTATTAAAGAAAGATCAGGTAGTCGAATGGAACGACGATTGCCAAGCTGCTTTTGATAAGATCAAGGAGTATTTGCTAGAACCTCCTATTCTGATGCCACCCGTCGAAGGAAGGCCGCTGATCATGTATCTGACCGTTTTGGATAACTCAATGGGGTGCGTATTGGGCCAGCATGACGAGTCTGGTCGAAAAGAGCATGCCATTTATTACCTTAGAAAAAAGTTTACCGACTGTGAGACTCGCTACTCACTGCTTGAGAAAACTTGCTGCGCTTTGGTATGGGCTGCTCGCCGACTAAGACAGTATATGTTGACTCATACCACTTTGTTGATTTCCAAAATGGATCCTATCAAGTATATCTTCGAGAAGCCTGCTTTATCTGGAAGAATCGCTATATGGCAAATGATCCTGACTGAGTATGACATCCAATACACTACCCAAAAAGCTATAAAGGGGAGTGTACTAGCTGACCATCTAGCTCATCAAGCTATCGAAGATTATCAATCCATGAGATTCGACTTCCCAGACGAGGACATCATGACTTTGGACAACATTGAAAGTAACGAACCGTATGACGGACCTGAAAATGGCTCCCGATGGACCCTGTACTTTGATGTTGCTTCAAATGCACTTGGAAACGGTATCGGTGCGGTACTCATTTCCCCGGAAGGTTGCCATACACCTTTCACGGCCCGACTTTGTTTCAGTTGTACCAAAAACATGGCTGAATATGAAGCCTGCATTTTTGGTCTCAAGGCTGCTTTAGACCTGGGGATCAAATCTTTGATCGTATTTGGGGACTCGGCTTTGGTTATCAGTCAAATAAAAGGAGAGTGGGATACCAAACATCCTAATCTTATCCCATACAAAGAACATGTCTTGACATTATTGCCTCATTTCGAGCAAATCACCTTCGAGCATTTCCCGCGAGAAGAGAATCAGCTAGCAGATGCTCTGGCAACAATGTCCTCCATGTTTAAACTCAACTGGGATAATGAGGCTCCCCAAATCACCATCGAGCAAATGGATGAACCTGTGCATTGTCATGAGATTAATATCGAAGAAGTAGTGGAACAACCTTGGTTTCACGAAATCAAAAGGTATCTCCAGACTAGAGAATATCCCGAAGGAGCTTCCGTAAATGACAAAAAGTTCCTAAGGAAATTTGCTGCCAAGTTCTTCCTGAGCAACGACATCCTCTATAAATGCAGCCATGATTGTGTTTTACTCTGATGCATAGACAAAGATGAAGCAGAGTTGATCATGACTGAGATACACAACGGCACATTTGGCACCCACTTGAGTGGGCATACGATGGCTAAGAAGATTCTAAGGGCAGGCTATTACTGGTCTACCATGGAAGCTGATTGCCATCAACATTCTCGTACTTGCCACAAATGTCAAGTCTACGCTGAAAAGATTCATATTCCTCCTGTTCCTCTCAATGTTCTGACAGCTCCTTGGCCATTCGCAATGTGGGGCATTGACATGATTGGAGAGATCAAGCCCACGGCATCCAATGGACATCGCTTTATCCTGGTTGCTATTGACTATTTTACCAAATGGGTCGAAGCAGCTTCCTTCGCCTCTGTTACAAAAAATGTGGTTGCCCGCTTCATCAAACAAAATCTCATATGCCGGTATGGTGTCCCAGACAGGATCATTACAGACAACGGTACTAATCTGAACAATACTATGATCACCGCTCTATGCGAACAGTTCAAGATTTATCATCACAATTCATCTCCCTATCGGCCGAAGATGAACGGTGCTGTTGAAGCTGCGAACAAAAACATCAAGAAGATCATTCAGAAAATGACAGTTACCTACAAAGACTGGCATGAGATGTTACCGTTTGCTCTGCATGGATACCGTACGACGGCACGTACTTCAACCGGGGCAACCCCATTTTCTTTGGTATATGGCATGGAAGCTGTCCTGCCCATGGAGGTTCAGATTCCTTCTTTAAGGATTATGAAGGACTCTGGTTTGAGTGAAGACGATTGGATTCAGACCTGACTTGATCAACTCAATTTGATCGATGAGAAGCGACTCACTACTGTTTGCCATGGTCAGACGTACCAAAAACGAATGATCAAGGCTTTCAACAAGAAAGTCAGACGTCAAGTATATCAAGTCGAAGATCTCGTAATCAAGCGGATCATCTTTCCGCAAAGTGATCCCAGGGGAAAATGGACTCCTACTTACAAAGGACCGTTTGTGATCAAGAGCATATTTTCTGGTGGTGCAGTGATTTTGACCACCATGGACGATGACGATTTGCCGCACCCTACGAATGCAGACATAGTCAAAAAATACTACGCATGAAATAACCCGACAAGTCAAAAACCCGAAAGGGCGGCTTGGGCAAAAATGGGCATCCCGGTGGACTGAAAACCCAAAAGGGCGGTTCAGGCAAAAACTAGGGATAAAACAAAAAAATTTGTACACCCGGCAAGTCGAAAACCCGAAAGGGCGGCTTGGGCAAAAAGGGGTTTCCCGGTGGATTGAAAACCCAAAAGGGCGATCCAGGCAAAAGTTAGGGAATTAAAGCGTATGACTATGTCTCGTCGGATCACTTTAAAGAACAATCTCTTCACCAACAAGCTCCGAGCTTCTGATCAATCCAATCATCGGCGAACGAAGCATTGAATGGACAGGATATTCAGAGTTGTGAAGGCTATAGCAGAATGGGGATCCCATGGAATTGTTTCACATAGCCATCTTTCTTTTGTATAAATTTTTCAATTTTTACGACAACATCCTCTTACTAGGATGCCTGTCTCATTTGTACAAAGATACTCATAAAAAGTTAATACAAATACTTTTCCAACCACAAAAATTTGCTTTGTCTTCCTTTTTGCTTTTCTACACTTATGTTTTATTTGAGAAACGTCCAATGTTTTGTTAAATAGGCATATGCATTTGAACATAATCATTTCCTTACAAATCAAGAAAGATGATTACTGATAGGTTGAAGGTACGGATAGATGTCTTGACTCCCTTTCAGAAGGAATCCCTAGCAGAATTAAACTCTAAATTCCTCAACAAAGTCAAAATCTAGAACTTAAATTCCCCAAACAGAGTTAAACTTCTGGATCCTCAGCAGAACAAAAGCTTTCTCAAAACTGATTTCCCCAGCCAGAGAGCCTTCCAGAACTTAATTCCCCTCAGAGTTAGGCATCCCCAGTGGAGCCCTAAAATCTGGAAATCCTATCCCCAGCGGAGCTAAAACTTCCAACTATCAATCCCCAACAGAACCAGACTAGTGAACCTTCTCCCCACAGAGATACTTCCCACCAGACTGAAGATTCTCAGTCTTACTTCTCCAACATAAGTCTACCAGGTTCTGGACTCCCCAGTAGAGATCATCAGAATTCTCTTGCCCCGCAAGTCACCGAGGAGTTTCAATCCCCAGCAGTGGTCCTAAGATCCCTCAACAATTGAAGATCTTGTTCCTCCAGCAGTCAACAAGGATGTCTCATCTTCAGCAATCAAAAGATTCTTGCAATCCCCTGCAGCAGTCGAGGATTCACTTTCCCCGACAACAGTCAAGATTCTATTATCTCCGGCTATCCAGGATTCATCTATCCCCAGCAAGACAGCTCATCAACTTACATACGCATTCATTACACTCATATCATAAACATTGATATACACATATTGCATCATACATTTCATGCAACATAACTTTGTGTTTAGCTAATATTTTGTCCTTTTCAGGATAAGAATAAAAGGCTATCATTAACAATTATCCAAGATGCAGTTTTACACGGACTCATCATCAGGAAACCCTACACCGGTTCCTTCTCCATTCCAAGACTACTGAAAACAGTTTACGGGTTCTCCAGACACGGATGTTAACCTATCGCTTGTTCAGATCCAAGACTTCTGAAAACAGTTCACGGATTCTCCAAACACGGATGTTAATCTATCGCTTGTTCAGATGCAACTACTGAAAACAGTTTACGGGTTCTCCAGACACGGATGTCAACCTATCGTTTGTTCAGATCCAAGACTTCTGAAAATAGTTTACGGGTTCTCCAGACACGGATGTTAACCTATCGCTTGTTCAGATTCTTCCACTTTTGAAAATAGTTTACGGATTCTCCAAACACGGATGTTAATCTATCGCTTGTTCAGACTCAACTTTTGAAAACAGTTTACGGACGCTTCCCAACATGGATGCTGCTCTATTGCTTATTCAACTTCAAGACTTCTGAAAACAGTTTATGGGTTCTCCAGACACGGATGTTAACCTATCGCTTGTTCAGATTCTTCAACTTCTGAAAACAGTTTATGGATTCTCCAAACACAGAGGTTAATCTATCGCTTGTTCAGACTCAAATTTTGAAAACAGTTTACGGACGCTTCCCAACAAGGATGCTGATCTATTGCTTATTCATCTCCAAGACCTCTGAAAACAGTTTACGGGTTCTCCAGACACGAATGTTAACCTATCGCTTGTTCAGATCCAAGACTTCTGAAAACAGTTCACAGATTCTCCAAACACGGATGTTAATCTATCGCTTGTTCAGATGCAACTACTGAAAATAGTTTACGGGTTCTCCAGACACGGATGTCAACCTATCGCTTGTTCAGATCCAAGACTTATGAAAATAGTTTACGGGTTCTCCAGACACGGATGTTAACCTATCGCTTGTTCAGATTCTTCCACTTCTGAAAACAGTTTACGGGTTCTCCAGACACGGATGCCAACCTATCGCTTGTTCAGATCCAAGACTTCTGAAAACAGTTTACGGGTTCTCCAGACACGGATGTTAACCTATCGCTTGTTCAGATTCAAGACTTCTGAAAACAGTTTACGGATTCTCCAAACACGGATGTTAATTTATCGCTTGTTCAGACTCAACTTTTGAAAACAGTTTACGGATGCTTCCCAACATGGATGCTGCTCTATTGCTTATTCAACTTCAAGACTTCTGAAAACAGTTTACGGGTTCTTCAGACACGGATGTTAACCTATCGCTTGTTCAGATTCTTTAACTTCTGAAAACAGTTTACGGATTCTCTAAACACGGAGGTTAATCTATCGCTTGTTCAGACTCAACTTTTGAAAATAATTTACGGACGCTTCCCAACAGGGATGCTGATCTATTGCTTATTTATCTCCAATACCTCTGAAAACAGTTTACGGGTTCTCCAGACACGGATGTTAACCTATCGCTTTTTCAGATTCAAGACTTCTGAAAACAGTTTACGGATTCTCCAGACACGGATGTTAATCTATCGCTTGTTCAGATTCAACTTTTGAAGACAGCTTACGGATGCTTCCAGATACGGATGTCAATCTATTGCTTATTCAGACCCCCAGTTCAGAGATGTTCTAAAACATGGATACCTTTTTGACACTCGCTCACTCATCAACGACATACAGTTCAACAAGCATTCCAGATGGCATCTTTAAGCCCATCCCCCGACAAGATTATGTCACATCTCCAGATGGCATCTCTAAGCTCATCTCCAAATGGCATCTTTAAGCCCATTCCCGCATCCATGTTCTGACGAGTGCAAATTTAAGGGCACTCTAGTGTCCAATCTCCTTTTACCTTCGAGACGCGAAAGGAAAACCTGCCAATCTAACTCTTCAGGTGCAAGAAGATTGAACAGGGAAAACTGTTGTACCCCAAAATTTTCCCTCCCATTTCATCAACATTTTCTCACCACAAGACCTTTGGAGCTCAAGATCAAGTTAGGGTTTGCTCTGCTCAAGACTCCTCCTTGCACTGTTGACCCAAATTAGGGTTTGAGTTTGCACAAAGATGTTTTGACCTAAAATGCCCAAAGTGACTTTCATGCTTCATGTTGGACCTACAGGTTTATCCATACCAAGTTTCAAGCCTTGATTCCAATCTTTGCCCAGTCAATTGGACAGTTGACCTAGAAATCAACTGTATTGGAGAAAAAGTCAACTGTGGCCAATTGACAGTCAAACTTCATAATTTTTGACCCACATTAACATAATGAACTCATACAAACCATTTGGTCAAGTTTGGATCACAATTCCACAAGAAATTTGATCAGATCACCAAAAGGGCAAAATGGTCATTTTTAGGGTTTTGACTGCACAAAGGCAATTTTTGACTGTTTAACCTAATCAATGGTGTGATCGGTGGATCTGGAACTGACTGTTTAACACTGGTTCACGAAATGTCGCGGAAGCAAGAGTCGCCACCGTCTTTTATTTTCTCCAAATGGAAAGGACAAAAGCACAGAAAAATTCCTTATAGAGATTGCTCTCGGTTCGGGAGGTAGATTTATAGAAAGGGAAGGTGTTAGCACCCTTTCTATCCATGGTTATCCATGGGCTCTTAGATACTTGCTCATTTGTGTTTTCAAAATTGTTTGTTTGCTTTTCAACTGTGGGTTTAAAAAAGTTTCTTTGAAAATTTCAGTTCGACTCTTGTATCAGTCCTCAAGAGTGTTTGAAAAATTGCTTTTCGAAAGCTTTTTGAAAGGTGTCGGTGTGAAAAGAAGTTTTTGATTTGATTTGAAATTAGAGCAAGTATCTACGAGTCGTCTACCTACCCTAAGGAATTCGTCTGTGTAAATGTCCTTAAAGTAGTGCCATCCCACCATTGAGAGGTAGGTAGCACCACCATTGGAGGTGTTCGGGTCAATTCGAGGGTTCGGGACAGTGTGGTCACCAGAGCAATAGGAAGACACCTTAGAAGCTACCCTCATGCCATGTTCATGGACATGAGGACTTACTAAAACATCCTCTACTCGACGACCACGTTTCGAGGGGCAAGGCAACAGTGAGACGTACCCTAGGGGTGGTGTGTGATTTGTGTGTCATTTTCAGTTATATTTGTCTTGTTCATGCATTGTGATCTACGTTTTGTTTTTATTTTGGAATTCATTCTTTCATGCAAGTTATTAACAGTTAAAAGATGCGAGAAGGTAAGAGTCCTACGCTATTACAAAGGCGCGGGTCTACATCGCCAAATTAATCCAAGACCCGATTTGAATAAAAAAAATAAAATGCGGAAAGATAAATGTCCTAATTAATCTATTACAAGGCTTTGGGGTAATTACATGAAATTTATAAAAAAGGAAATAAAATAAGCGCGCGAAACGAAATTATAATTGAAAGCGAGGGCGTTGGACCCTTTTAAAGAAATTAAATTACAATTAATAAATTAATTAAGTTTAAATAAAAAGAAAGAATTTTTTTTGGAGTTTTTGTATTTATGGAGTTTAATGAGAAAATTAAATTGGAACTAAAAAAGTTAATTAACCCTAGTTCTAAATTGTTTTTTAATTTATTAAAAAAAATATTTTTAGTTTGACCTAATTTGCATTAATTATTTACATGGCGTATTTATTTACAAAAAATAATTAATTATTAAATATGGTGAAAGAAAAGAAAAAGAATAAAGTATTTAAAACCCTAATTCTACATTTTTTAGTTTATTAAGAAAACATTAAAATTAAACCTAGAATTAAAACTAAATTAATTGTTAAATTTATTTACAAAAATGTTAGTGAATTAAACATTAAAACATATTTTTATTTTTATAGTTTCTGATTTTTTTTGGTGTTTTTATATTAAAGAAAAAAATTAATTTAAGGAATTAAAATAAAACAAATAATGTAATTAAAATAAATAAGAGAAAAAAATAAAAAGAGAGAAAAATGCAAACATGGGGGGTTTGTTGGCCCTTTTGGAGGTAAATTGAGTAATTTGGCCCACCATATTCAGGCCCTTGGTTGACTTTCTCAGCGCGCGTGTGGCATGGTCAACGGAGGTGTATGATGGACCTCTCATCCTGACCTTCAGATTCGTCTCCTGGGCCATGTGGCAAGCTTTGCTAGTGGATGCGTGGTGGACCACTGGAAGGCACGCTGCGTAGTAACATATTAGGCAAAATAATATTGAGAAGGGAGGGGACCTGGGAATCGAACCCAGGTCCCAATGCTTGTGTGACAACGCAGCCACCAACATGCCAAGTGTGTTACTATGTTTATTTGATGAGCGATGATCAATAAAAGAGAAAAAAAACGCGTTAGTGGAATAAAAAAAGGGCGCCAATGTTTGAATCAGCCAACCATCAACTAACAAATCATCTTCTTCTTCGTTCGTTTGCTTTGGCCTGAAAAAAAAAGAAAGGATAGCGGGGGTTTTAAACCCCCACTAAATGGTGCATGTGAAAATAGCGAATAGAACACCGTTGCTCATAAATTGAGCGCGATATATGGAATCAGTTCGTATGAAGGTCACAAGTCTAATGGTCCAGGTCCCGTGGTTCAATTTTTCCATATGAATGAAGCCCTCTTTTTGAGCTCCTGAAACCCTAATGCGTGTTCATGGTGGATTCTCATACAAGTCTTAAAAACTCAATTGAATAGCACTGTTAGCTTCAGAATGATCAAATTAATACAAATCAAGCATTAGAAATTAAAAACAACGCATGAATCATGAGACACGAATATGCAAAAAGTTTGAGAAAGTTTGATTTCTATATACCAATTCCTGAGGTTAGAAGCGTGGAAAGGGATTGAGAAAGCTTCCTAGTTATCCCAGCAAGCCTTTGGAATGGTTATCTTGCCTTGAAACGCACTGAAACTGTGTTTTCAGTTTTGACTTTTTTCACAAAAAATGCAAGGTGTGTATGTTCTTCTGAGCGCAACTTCAAGGTCTCTAGCATTAGGGTTGTGTTTGAGTATGTATATGGAACGAATTAGGGTAAGAATTTGAGTCCATAAACCTTTGCATTGATGAATCAAATATTTGATTTCCATGGGATCTTTTCCAATCTTTTCCTCATGAAGAACATGCCAATTTGCACAAAATATTTCCTTTTTTGATGTGCACGAGATCTTGAGTGAATAATGAGGGCATATGCTGCATAAAAGGATTCAAAAACATTTGTTTAGTATTTTTGTCATATTTTATTTAATTAAATGAATTAATGGTGATAAAAATTCAAATAAATAATAAAAAATGATGAAATAAATCCCCTTTGGGTCAAATGGTCGTGCATAGCCTTTGGATAATGATTCTTGGAAGAAAATGTGGCCCATTAGCAATTTTGAGGCATTTGAAGCAAAGTTGACTTTTCAAAATTCCCAAAAATTTCCCAACTTCCACAAGGCATATCTTGCTCAATGTTTAAGCTTTTATCATGTTCTTGGACATTTTAGAAAGGTCTTGAAGTCCTCTAACCAATGCCTTTGGTCCCATGTCATTTTGATTTACCAATCTCAAGTTATGGTCTTTGACTTAAAGTGCCTTTTTGTTGACTTTTGAAAATGACCTATAATGTTGAGGTTGATAACTTTTTGTGAGAGCATTTCTTGGACTTGAAGTGTGAAGAGGAGTTGTAGGAAATGTCTTTCTCTTCAAAATGAGCTTTGGATGGAATTTTTCTGATAAACCATGTGGAAGTTATGCCTTGGTCAAGTTACAGTTGACTTTTTCAACTGTCCAAATATGGAAACTTTTGCATCTTGAGACTTTTTGAGCCATACCTTGAAAATCATGATCAAGAATTGATCAAATGATGTTTGTGGCTTCAAAATAAGATGTTGACCAAAAATTTGATCTTTTGACTGTCAAATGACCATTTTACCCCTACAGTTGACTGCTGAGCAATTGGGGCATTTGACTGTGCAATTTTGTGCTGTGAGTCTTGACACTTGACATATGGATACTTGACCATGTTTGTAGGCATGTGGGACTTGATTGGACCCTTGGAAACTTCAATTTCTTTGACAGAACCAAAACCCTAGTTTTTGACTGTTAGGAGGCCCTTGAAGTGTGCAACCCTTGGGGAGATTTTGAAGCATGTTCTTTGCAAATCTTGAAGAATATGGGGAGGGAAAATTTTGGGGTACAATAGTTGCCCCTGTTCAATCTTCTTAGACCTGAGGATGCAGATTGGCTGACGTGCCTTTCGTAATCCGAAGGTGGAAGATGATTGAACACTAGAGTGCCCAGAAATTTGCGCTCACATAATAGTGTGATGGTGGGAATGGGCTTATAGATGCCATTTGGAGATTGATGGATAGGATGATGGGCTTATAGATGCCATGCTGAGAGGTGATGGATAGGTGGATGGGCTTATAGATGCCATCTGGATGTCGATCGCGCAAGAGATTCCTTAGCGAGAACTTGCGTACCTGAAAAAGAAAATGAGTACCTGGCTTGTTACAGGAGTTGGTCTTCAAGCTCTTATGTAGATGCGCCCTGACTGGTTACAAGAATTGGGTCTGGAGCTTCAAAAGGTTATGAATGAACCATGGATGGTTACTACCTCAACGGGACGGTGAGAGAACCTTGGGTGATTACTACCTCAACAGGAACGCAGAGAGAATCTTGGATGATTACTACCTCAACAAGAACGCTGAGAGAATCTGGGGGCGATTACTACCTCAACAGGAACGCTGAGAGAACCTTGGATGTCTTCTACTAGTATAAGAATCAGGGAGATCTTAGGGTCGATCTGACTGAACCGGAGAAGGCCTTGAACTGGATAAGAATCAGGAAAATCTTAGGGTCGATTTAACTGAACCGGACAAGGTCTTGGAATATCTTCAACTGGATAAGAATCAAGGAGATCTTAGGGTCGATCTGACTGAACCAGAGAAGGCCTTTGACTGGATAAGAATCAGGAAAATCTTAGCGTCGATTTAACTGAACCGGACAAGGTCTTGAAATCTTCAACTGGATAAGAATCAGGGAGATCTTAGGGTCGATCTGACTGAACCAGAGAAGGCCTTTGACTGGATAAGAATCAGGAAAATCTTAGGGTCGATTTAACTGAACCGGACAAGGTCTTGAAATCTTCAACTGGATAAGAATCAGGGAGATCTTAGGGTCGATCTGACTGAACCAGAGAAGGCCTTTGATTGGATAAGAATCAGGAAAATCTTAGGGTCGATTTAACTGAACCAGACTAAAGTCTTGAAATATAGCTGAGAACTTAACTGGATCTTTCCTGAAAGGTAAAGGTCAGTCATATGCAAGGCATGATATGAATCAAGCGATGATATTCTCAACATAAATGAGATTTGTAAGATGTGATGCGTATATGCATGCTATAATGTATGAAAATATGATGTGTATCTTTTCGTCTTAGGAAAATAAATCCTTGATGGGTGCCGGGAAGTCACTCCTGGGATGATGTTGAAGAATAGATCTTTGCTTCCGCTGGGGATGATAGTTGCAAGAATACCGGTAGGAGGAGATAACTCCGTTGGGGAATAAACTTGGCGAATGGATTACTCTACAGGGAGAAAATTAATCTAGCGATCTTGCCGGGGAGCAATACTCTGTGGGGAGAGAGGTACTTTGCTAGGATACTGATGGTAACTTCGCTGGGGATACCATTGTTATGTTGGAAGTGTTAATAGACTTCGCTGGGGATAAGAAGACTTTGCCGAGGACGATCTTCTCATGGCTTTTGGCTGAGGATAACCCAGTTATATCCTGGTAGGGAAATAACCTTTGAATAAAGCCGGGGGACGCGTTCGTGCTCTGCGGGGGAGAAGCTTCCAGAATCTACTGGGGATAAGCTTACTGTTTAGGGAGATGGATTCCAACTTTCCTGGGGAAACTGGGTTGGACTCTCCTGGGGAAATTTTGAACTTCATTGGGAAGTGACTCCGTTGAATGTTTGATATGCCGCCGGGGAACAATCTTAGATCAAGACTGCCGGGGATGCTTGTTAAGAATGCCTGTATATTGCTGGGGAATGTTGAGATCTGCTGGAGGATACCCAACTTCCTTAAGGTTGACTGTAACTTTGCTTGGGGAGAGTGCACTGACTTGCTGGCTCACTCTCTGCGGAATTAAAATATCTGGTTATGTTCTTCAGCCGAACTTACCTTGGTACCTTGGTGGACAGAACAATTAGATCGCTTAGACCGCTCATTATTGCCCCTGTTTCTAATGTTACCTGTAATTAATCCTTTGTTTCGTATGCAAATATTTATGAATTTAGCAATTAGTGTCAAATGCATATATCACAAATTGAACCTTGGACGTTCTTCGCAAGACAAAACAGAAAAGGAAAAAAACAATTGGCAATTTTAACTGAAAAGTGATTTTATATTGATTTTTGAATTGCCTGTAAATAGGCGTTTATGTACAAGAGGCTGACGTCCTAGTAAGAGAGCGTCGCCGAACAAAAGAGTTTATATAGATTTGTACAAAAGAAAATAAAACAGCTGTGTGAAATGAATGATCCCACTGGGTTCCAACTCTGCTATCACCTTTATATCTTCGAGCGTCTTATCACTTGATGACCTAGTTGACGATGAAGCTGATTGATCGATGCCGTCTGAACTCGCTGTAGATACCGGATTCTAGATGCGAAGTGATCCAATGAGACATAGTATTACGCTTTATCCCTAACTTTTGCCTGGACCGCCCTTTCGGGTTTTCAGTCCACCAGGATACCCATTTTTTCCCAAGCCGCCTTTTCAGGTTTTCGACTTGCCGGGTGTACAGATTTTTTCATTTCATCCCTTCATTTTGCCCGAACCCTTTTGGTTCGCCGGGAAGCCCTAATTTTTGCCTAGGTATGTCAACCTAGCGGGTCTTTTTTCATGCGTAGTATCTTTTAACTATGTCTGCATTGGCGGGGTGAGGAAGGTCGTCACCATCCATGTTGGTTAGAATCATGGCTCCTCCTGAGAACACATGTTTAAACACAAATGACCCTTCGTACGTAGGGGTCCATTTGCCCCTTGGATCACTCTGAGGTAGGATGATACGCTTGATTACCAGATCCCCAACTTGATATTCTTGTGGTCTGACCTTTTTGTTAAATGCCCTGATCATCCGTTTTTGGTACGTTTGACCATGACAAATAGCAGCAAGTCTCTTTTTGTCAATTAAGTTTAGCTGATCAAGTCGTGTCTGGATCCAATCATCTTCACTCAGATCTGCATCCTTCATTATCCGGAGAGAGGGTATCTGCACTTCGATCGGTAAGACTGCCTCCATACCGTAGACCAAGGAGAAGGGAGTTGCCCCGGTTGACGTTCTGGCTGAGGTACAATACCCATGTAGAGCGAACGGTAACATCTCGTGCCAATCTTTATAAGTCACTGTCATCTTCTGCACGATTTTCTTGATATTCTTATTCGCTGCTTCTACAGCCCCATTCATCTTCGGCCGGTAAGGAGAAGAGTTGTGGTGCTGTATCTTAAACTGCTCGCAGAGCTCAGTGATCATATTGTTATTGAGATTGGTACCGTTGTCTGTAATGATTCTTTCTGGGACGCCGTATCGACAGATCAGGTTATGCCGAATGAACCGTGCCACAACAGTCTTGGTTACCGTAGCGTAAGAAGCTGCTTCAACCCACTTCGTGAAGTAATCGATCGCCACCAGGATGAAGCGATGCCCGTTGGATGCCGTAGGTTTAATCTCACCGATCATATCTATGCCCCACATTGCAAACGGCCAAGGTGCAGTCAGGACATTTAGAGGAACTGGACGAACATGCACCTTGTCTGCATATATCTGGCATTTATGGCATGTCCGAGAGTGTTGGTAACAGTCGGCTTCCATTGTGGACCAGAAATACCCTGCCCGAAGGATTTTCTTTTCCATAGTGTGTCCACTGGAATGTGTTCCGAAGGTCCCTTCATGTAGCTCTTCCATGATCCTTTCTGCTTCTGTCTTGTCCACACAACACAGTAAGGTCGAATCATGGTTTCGCTTGTACAGAATGCCGTTGCTAAGGAAGAACTTCGTTGCGAATCTTCTCAGAAACTTCTTATCATTGACAGATGCACCTTCAGGGTATTCTTGAGCTTCCAAGTATCTCTTCACCTCATGGTACCAAGGCTTCTCAGTCACCAATTCAGTTTCGAGATCACAACAGTATGCCGGTTCGTCCAGTTTCCAGATAGTGACCTGGGGAGCCTCATTGTCCCATTTGACCTTGAACATAGAAGACATCGTAGCTAACGCGTCCGCCAACTGATTCTCCTCTCTCGGGAAGTGTTCAAAGGTTATCTCTGTGAAGTGGGGTATCAATGTCAACACACATTCTCTGTAAGGAATAAGATTCGGATGTTTCGTATCCCACTCTCCTTTGATCTGATTGATCACGAGAGCGGAATCTCCGAAGACACTCAGAAACTTGATCCTTAAGTCGATCGCAGCTTGGAGACCCATGATGCATGCCTCATACTCCGCCATGTTGTTCGTGCAATTGAAACATAGTCGGGCAGTAAATGGAGTATGAGTGCCTTGAGGGGATATGATCACAGCGCCGATACCGTTACCCAAAGCATTGGAGGCTCCGTCAAAGTGCATAGAACATCGGGATCCTTCCTCAGGTCCTTCATCCGGTCCAGGTACTTCACAATCAGTCACTATCATGATACTCTCGTCTGGAAACTCGAAGTTCATTGACTGATAGTCGTCTACTGCCTGATGTGCCAAGTGGTCTGCCAATACACTTCCTTTGATAGCTTTCTGAGTTGTGTACTGGATGTCGTATTCTATCAAGATCATCTGCCATCTTGCTATTCTCCCAGACAGAGCAGGCTTTTCAAATATGTACTTTATAGGATCCATCTTTGAGATCAACAAGGTAGTGTGAGTCAGCATATACTGTCTCAGCCGGCGAGCAGCCCATACCAGAGCACAGCAAGTTTTCTCAAGCAGTGAGTATCGGGTCTCACAGTCGGTAAACTTTTTGCTAAGGTAATAAATGGCATGCTCTTTTCGGCCAGACTCGTCATGCTGCCCCAGCACACACCCCATTGAATTGTCAAGTACTATCAGGTATAATATCAGAGGTCTCCCTTCAACCGGTGGCATAAGAATGGGTGGTTCTTGGAGATACTCTTTGATTCTGTCAAAAGCGGCCTGACATTCATCGTTCCAACGTACTACCTGATCTTTCTTCAGCAGCTTGAAGATTGATTCACAAGTAGCGGTTAGATGCGAGATGAATCGAGCAATGTAATTCAGGCGTCCTAAAAAGCCTCTGACCTCTTTCTCTGTCTTAGGAACTGGCATCTCTTGAATAGCTTTAACCTTGGCAGGGTCCACTTGAATACCCTTATCACTTACAACAAAGCCTAGCAGCTTTCCAGATCTAACCCCGAAGGTGCACTTGTTCGGGTTCAACCTCAGCTTGTACAGTTTCAGACGGTCAAACAGTTTCTGCAGATGATCAAGGTGTTCTTCCTCAGTTTGGGACCTTGCGATCATGTCGTCAACATACACTTCAATCTCATGATGGATCATGTCATGAAATAAAGCAACCATGGCACGTTGGTAGGTTGCCCCAGCGTTTTTCAACCCGAACGGCATGACCTTGTAGCAGAAGGTTCCCCACTGAGTAACAAAGGTAGTCTTTTCCATGTCTTCCGGAGCCATCTTGATCTGATTATACCCTGAAAAACCATCCATGAAAGAGAACACCTTATGCTGAGCAGTATTGTCAACAAGGACATCAATGTGAGGTAGAGGGAAGTCATCCTTGGGGCTGGCCCTATTCAGATCCCTGTAATCGACACACATTCTTACCTTTCCATCCTTTTTCGGTACTGGCACCACGTTAGCAACCCACTGAGGGTAAGAAGTCACTGCAAGGAACCCGACATCAAACTGTTTCATAACCTCGGCTTTGATCTTCTCAGACATCTCTGGACGCATACGGCGGACCTTTTGCTTAACCGGAGGGCAGTCTTCCTTGGTAGGCAGATGATGGACCACAATGTCGGTATCCAACCCGGGCATGTCTTCGTAGGACCAGGCAAAGATTTCCATGTAGTCATGCAACATCTGAGTCAACCGTTGCTTCACGCTGAGCTCTAGGTTGGCACCAATCTTAACTTCCTTTCTGTCCGTCTTAGTACCCAGATTTATTGTTTCCACCGGCTCTTCGTGTGGTTGAATTGCCCTCTCTTCCTGGAGTAACAGTCTTGCAAGCTCGCCAGGCACTTCGCAATCATCTTCACCTTCGTCTTCGGCTAAGTTTATCGGATTTTCGAAGTCATAACTGGCAGTAGCAGAGTCGTTACCAGTGAGATCCAGAATGGATTGAAACCTGTATGAGTGAGTGTGTGTAAATACAGCTGCTTTGCAATATATAAAGAAGGAAAGAAAGAAAAGGAGCATAAGATTTGAAATGCGAGAAAACGTCCAAGGTCTTTATTCATGATATATGAAATGACAATTAATATACCCTCACAAATGAAGCCACGGTGCGCCGGGTAAGACACCGGGCCATAGAGTTTTAATTGTTTATTACAAATAACAAAACAAAGGAGTTTATTACTGCGTAACAAAAGTAACAGGAGTATGATCTTTAGCAATCCAATTGGTCAATCCACCATCAGTCGTCGGGTAAATCCAGCTATCGAACTCTGACTCTTCTACTTCATCTTCATCCCCAATGGCATTCACTCCTGGATTGGTGATGAGCACAGGAGGTCTTCTGGTTCTAGCTTTGCGCACAGCCTTCTGACCCTCTGCAGTAAAACCCAGTCCAAACTTGTCAGTTTTAGGTGTAAAATCAGAGAGCCTACCCCAGTTAGCACATTCACCTTTCTTGATTACAGCCCGGGCATCCTTCAAGGAAGCCATCTTCAATGGAAAGTCCTCTTCAACCACTGTTTCCGCGGCTGCCAATGTTGGAGGTACCTCTTCGAAATGCTGAAAGGGGGTTTCAATAAACTCCCCGTCCATCTCAATATATCGGAAGGAATTCAAGTGACTCACCATATACTCCTCCTCTCCCTGCACAGTGACAATCTTCCCTCTGACAGGGTATTTTAGCTTCTGGTGTAGGGTAGAGGTCACTGCCCCAGCTTTGTGGATCCAAGGTCGACCCAGTAGACAAGAATACGATGGACGGATATCCATCACATAGAAAGTAGAGTCAAATACCTGAGAACCCACACGAATAGGAATGTCTACCTCTCCGTGAACCATCCTCTTAGAACCGTCAAAGGCTCTGACAATGATGTTGCTAGGTTTCAGCTCCAGGCCCTCACAATCCAACCGGTCTAAGGCCTTTTTGGGTAGCACATTCAGGGAAGAACCAATGTCCACCAATACGTGCGCAAGAGTAGTGCCCCTGCATTCAATAGAGACATGCAGGGCATTATTGTGGTCCTTTCCCTTAGCAGTAAGGTCAGCATCCGAGAAACCCAAACCATTGTCAGCTGTCAAATTGGCTACGCAATCAGTAAACTGGACTGCAGATGTCTCCTGTGGCACATGGGCCGTCTTGAGAAATGAAATCAGGGCCTTAGCATGGGCCTCTGAGCACAGTAGTAAGGAGAGCATAGAGATTTTGGAGGGTGTATGCCCCAGCTGCTCGACAACATTAAAGTCACTCTTCTTGATTATTTTCAGAATTTCCTCCATCTCTTGTTGGGAGGCCTCAACATTCACAGATTTTGGTGCCTCCATCCGGGCAGGCTCATCTTCAATCCCTTTGCCCCGAGCATTAGATGACTCGGCAGCAGGGGAAACAACTTGATCAGAAACGGGAACAGGTACACTTGTAGGTGTTATAGTGAGGGGTCTTCGAATAGCGGGTGGCGCAATGTCAGGCGAGAAGAGCCTGCCACTGCGGGTAACTTTGGCTGGACCAGTGATATTGCTGACGCTGGTACCAGTGTTGAACTCTTGCTTTATTCCATGTACATACATATCTGCCCCATAGTGCCATGGGACAGCCTTATCAGATTCATAGGGGAGAGGCCCCAGAACAGTAATCACAATGGGTGCGATAGTCATGATTTTAACCGGCTTCCTTGGGAGAGCCTTGATCGGATTATTAAAAATGGTAACAACAGATACTTCTTCCACCGGAACAAACTGAACAGCAGTCTTCTTGAAGAGAATCTCTTTGCTGTCCATCAGGCTTTGGATGCCCAACTTCAGCAAAGGACAACCAGAAAGGGAAACAACACAGAAAAGGCAACCTTCACTACAACCCGGAAATAAACCGGCCAGCAGTAGGTTCCTCTTAACAGTCATCAGAGGAGTAGCTACATCATTCACAGAAACGGCATACACATCTTCATCAACGACATTCACTCCATGCTGGGGCATAGGAGCAGTCACCACATTTGGCCTCTCAGGAGCCTCAAATTGTATCTCTTTTGCATCAATAAGGTCTTGCACCTTATTCCTCAAGGCCCAACAGTCATCAGTGGAATGCCCTGGGCTATCGGAGTGATAAGCACAACGAGCATTTGGATTGTACTTCGGAGAGGCAGTATTCACAACCTTCGGGGCCTCTCTAACAGTCACCAAATTGGTGGATAGCAACTGCGGCAAGATTTGCGACAAGGTCATGCTTAGACGGGTAAACTCTCTTCTGGGTCTTTCAGCCCTTTGTGGATTGGTTTTCCGAGGAGCGGCAGCAGGTTTAGCAATCATTACCGTGTTGACAGATTGGCGGCGTTCAGGTTTCTCTTGCCTCCTAGGCCCATATACAACACTGGCCTCCTTCTTAAAGGGTTTCTTCTCAGTACTTGCAGATTCACCCTTCTGAATTTTACCGGACTTCATTCCAGCCTCTATTCTCTCCCCAGTCAGAATAAGATCAGTGAACCCTGCAGACGAATTCCCGATAAGATGATTGAAAAATGGCCCAGATAGGGTCCCCAAGAACATATCTACCAGCTCGCGGTCAGTCAACGGAGGCTGCACCCTGCCAGCCAGATCCCTCCACTTCTGTGCATACTCTTTAAAACCTTCGCTTGATCCTAGCGACATACCCTGGAGTTGGGTACGTGTAGGAGCAAGGTCGGCATTATATTAATACTGCTTATAAAAAGCAGTAGCCAACTCCTCCCAGTTACGAACCTTGGTCCCATCCAGCTGATAGAACCATTCGAGATGAGTCCCTGAAAGACTCTCCTGGAAGAAGTGGATCCACAAATTCTTATCCACTGTGTACGGTTGAATCTTCCGCACATAAGATCTGAGGTGTAGCTTGGGACAAGACGCCCCGTCATATTTGGTGAAAGATGGTGCTTTAAACTTGTGAGGAATAATCACACCAGTAGATAAGCCCAAGTCTCCGAAATCCAGCCCAGGCACTTGTTGGATCTCCATTGCATTCAGTCTGTCCTCCAACTGCTTATACCGGTCTTCAGCAAGAGGATACTGTTCCTCATTAAAGTCAGTCTCGTTGTCAGAGACTACTGGACTTGAAGCCTTTCCCCCTTGGGGACTGCCTTTGCCTACAGAAGAACCAGCTTCTTCATTCTGCAGAGTGTTGCCAAACCTTCGGCCCAAGTTGAAAAGAACATTTCTCTTCTTCTTCTTCTTTTCCTTCTTTAGGAGTAAAGCCTTCAGCTCTTCTTGGCCTTGAGCCAAACCCATGATCAGCTCCTGAAATTGCGCGTTCTGCGCCTGAAGGGCCTTGATAGACATCTCGGTTGATGATGAGTCAGGGTTCATGATGCTGAAATAAACAGTGAAGAACGGTAAGCAACCTGAAAAGAAGAATACCTGCTATGCACATGATGAATGGAATGCGTATGATTTATGTTTTCAAAGACAATCGGGAATCAACTTTGTAAACAAAAAGGAACACACTTCATTAGATTCAACTTTGAAACTTAAATTATTCAACAGGTTGCCCTTTAGGCGTTACATAAAATGGAAATACTGAAAAGGGAAATAAAACTGTAAAAGAACATCCAGAGCTCCTTATTGATCCCATGGTCTCCTCTTCTCAGTACGGATGTAGTCATTCAGAGCTCGCTCATTCTCCAACTGCTTTGTCAGCTTCTGGATCTTCAATTCCTGCTCGTTGAAATTTTCCCGATAAGAATCCCGTTCTTCTCGCAGTTGCGACCAAGACCTCTTTAATGTCTCATAATCAGTAGGTATCTGAGGAGGGAGGACAGTTGGAGGAGCCCCCTCTTTGTCAGGATACTCAAGAATGATGGGTCTGACAACTTCATATGGCATACCTAACTTCTGAGCACGGATGCGAACCCATTTGTAGTAGGCTTCCATAGGTAGAGAAGTCTTTGGTCCTAACTCTTATGGGTCAGCTTTGTGAACTCTGTCCCAAGCCTTGATGAACCTACGACGCAGCTCGTCACTACCCACCTGAAACTCAAAACTGATGTGAGGCACCAGCATCTCATGAGGCCCTGCTCTTCTGGCCCTTCCAAACTGAAGGAGCGCTAGACATGGATTGTAAGAGATTCCTCCTTGAGTACCAATCAAAGGAACATTAGGATATTCCCCGCAACGATCAATAACAGCTATCTCATCCAAACCTCTGAAAGTCCAAATGATGTCCTTATCAGTGAGAGACATTAACCTGTGAGCCCAACCTCTTCCTTCTTGGTTCTTCAGCACGAACTTAGGGAGGTGCGAAATAAACCACCTCACCAACAAAGGGATACAACACCATAGAGTTCCTCGTCTTCGGGCAGTACGGGCATAAAGTTGTTGCAGGATGTCACCCAAGAGAGTGGGCACAGGATTCTGAGACATGAAGATCCTTATGGCAGTGGCATTGATGAAATTGTCAGGATTAGGAAACAAGACTAGCCCATAGATTAAGAGAGCCAAGATGTCCTCATATGCCCTAAAGTACAAGTCATTCCAGAAACTGTTAGCTTTACCAATCAGAAACTTGGCCAAGAAACCCTTAACCCCGCTTCTAGTCACCCAGTTGTCCATTACTTCTTGATGGGTCAAAGGAAGAGCTGCAACAACCTCCTCAAGCCTGGGGGTCTTTTCCCAACCAGTGAAGGGAGTCTGATCCAAGATAGGGATACCAAGAAAATCAGAGAACTCTTCCAGGGTAGGGACCAGCTGGAAGTCTTGAAAGGTGAAGCACTGGTATAGAGGGTCATAGAACTGGGTCAGGACACTCATCAACTGTTGATCCCGCTTTGCAGTGACTAAACTGAGAAGAGAACCATGCCTCTGGATGAAGGAAGTGGTGTTTGGAATCCTGCTAACCAACTCTTCAAGCAACTCAGGTGGGTGAACAAAGTTGAACCGGATAGTATTCCTTCGCACAGGCATCATGATGTCCTACAAAACAGAGCAAAGGTGAAACCCTTTTGTCTTTGAAATGGTCAGTCCTTATGCAGGATGCATGCAATGCTCATGATGTTATGATGTTATGATAAAGCACACCACAAATATTTACAAAGGCACACATGTAAGGCACACAAGTCACACAAGGCAAGCCCTTAAAGTTTAGGCCAACATGAGGTCTAGGTATTACCCTCTTTCAGTTTGTTGATACCTGTCCTATCAAAAGTAACCGGGTTCTTAGAGGATCCCAATATCATTGACTACCCTCAATCGGTCATAACTCCAGCATCGCAATCTTTTCTTGCGGCCAGAACCATCACGAGAGTTTAGCCTCAATGGGCGTAGCATACTGCTACTGTTCTAATGGCCAAGTTGTGTCATTTAAGGTTCTAAGGTCTGTTGGTGCTTAATGACTCCTCAGAAGACCCATATTCTCCTCGTTGCGACACAAGGGATATCGGTACAGACCAAGGTGCCACACCAACGTAGCCACTGCTTCACCCATGTCGGTCTACGCCGGACAGGTCCCTCACAGCTTATGCTACCTAAACAGGGTATCCCCAGATCCGGGTTAGGATCTATGTAACTCCCATGCAACCCACAATTTAAAGCAAGCAAGTCAATACAATTGAAAACACAGTTATGAACTATCCTAAGGTACACCTCACTTTAAAAGTTTGTCCCCAGCAGAGTCGCCAGTTCTGTGATCGGTGGATCTGGAACTGACTGTTTAACGCTAGTTCGCGAAATGTCGCGGAAGCAAGAGTCGCCACCGTCTTTTATTTTCTCCAAATGGAAAGGACAAAAGCACAGAAAAATTCCTTATAGAGATTGCTCTCGGTTAGGGAGGTAGATTTATAGAAAGGGAAGGTGTTAGCACCCTTTCTATCCATGGTTATCCATGGGCTCTTAGATACTTGCTCATTTGTGTTTTCAAAACTGTTTGTTTGCTTTTCAACTGTGGGTTTAAAAAAGTTTCTTTGAAAATTTCAGTTCGACTCTTGTATCAGTCCTCATGAGTGTTTGAAAAATTGCTTTTCGAAAGCTTTTTGAAAGGTGTCGGTGTGAAAAGAAGTTTTTGATTTGTTTTGAAATTAGAGCAAGTATCTACGATTCGTCTACCTACCCTAAGGAATTCGTCTGTGTAAATGTCCTTAAAGTAGTGCCATCCCACCATTGAGAGGTAGGTAGCACCACCATTGGAGGTGTTCGGGTCAATTCGAGGGTTCGGGACAGTGTGGTCACCAGAGCAATAGGAAGACACCTTAGAAGCTACCCTCATGCCATGTTCATGGACATGAGGACTTACTAAAACATCCTCTACTCGACGACCACGTTTCGAGGGGCAAGGCAACAGTGAGACGTACCCTAGGGGTGGTGTGTGATTTGTGTGTCATTTTCAGTTATATTTGTCTTGTTCATGCATTGTGATCTACGTTTTGTTTTTATTTTGGCATTCATTCTTTCATGCAAGTTATTAACAGTTAAAATATGCGAGAAGGTAAAAGTCCTACGCTATTACAAAGTCGCGGGTCTACATCGCCAAATTAATCCAAGACCCGATTTGAATAAAAAAAATAAAATGCGGAAAGATAAATGTCCTAATTAATCTATTACAAGGCTTTGGGGTAATTACATGAAATTTATAAAAAAGGAAATAAAATAAGCGCGCGAAACGAAATTATAATCGAAAGCGAGGGCGTTGGACCCTTTTAAAGAAATTAAATTACAATTAATAAATTAATTAAGTTTAAATAAAAAGAAAGAATTTTTTTTGGAGTTTTTGTATTTATGGAGTTTAATGAGAAAATTAAATTGGAACTAAAAAAGTTAATTAACCCTAGTTCTAAATTGTTTTTTAATTTATTAAAAAAAATATTTTTAGTTTGACCTAATTTGCATTAATTATTTACATGGCGTATTTATTTACAAAAAATAATTAATTATTAAATATGGTGAAAGAAAAGAAAAAGAATAAAGTATTTAAAACCCTAATTCTACATTTTTTAGTTTATTAAGAAAACATTAAAATTAAACCTAGAATTAAAACTAAATTAATTGTTAAATTTATTTACAAAAATGTTAGTGAATTAAACATTAAAACATGTTTTTATTTTTATAGTTTCTGATTTTTTTTGGTGTTTTTATATTAAAGAAAAAATTAATTTAAGGAATTAAAATAAAACAAATAATGTAATTAAAATAAATAAGAGAAAAAATAAAAAGAGAGAAAAATGCAAACATGGGGGGCTTGTTGGCCCTTTTGGAGGTAAATTGAGTAATTTGGCCCACCATATTCAGGCCCTTGGTTGACTTTCTCAGCGCGCGTGTGGCATGGTCAACAGAGGTGTATGATGGACCTCTCATCCTGACCTTCAGATTCGTCTCCTGGGCCATGTGGCAAGCTTTGCTAGTGGATGCATGGTGGACCACTGGAAGGCACGCTGCGTAGGAACATATTAGGCAAAATAATATTGAGAAGGGAGGGGACCTGGGAATCGAACCCAGATCCCAATGCTTGTGTGACAACGCAACCACCAACAGGCCAAGTGTGTTACTTTGTTTATTTGATGAGCGATGATCAATAAAAGAGAAAAAAACGCGTTAGTGGAATAAAAAAAGGGCGCCAATGTTTGAATCAGCCAACCATCAACTAACAACTCATCTTCTTCTTCGTTCGTTTGCTTTGGCCTGAAAAAAAAAAGAAAGGATAGCGGGGGTTTTAAACCCCCACTAAATAGTGCATGTGAAAATAGCGAATAGAACACCGTTGCTCATAAATTGAGCGCGATATATGGAATCAGTTCGTATGAAGGTCACGAGTCTAATGGTCCAGGTCCTGTGGTTCAATTTTTCCATATGAATGAAGCCCTCTTTTTGAGCTCCTGAAACCCTAATGCGTGTTCATGGTGGATTCTCATACAAGTCTTAAAAACTCAATTGAATAGCACTGTTAGCTTCAGAATGATCAAATTAATACAAATCAAGCATTAGAAATTAAAAACAACGCATGAATCATGAGACACGAATATGCAAAAAGTTTGAGAAAGTTTAATTTCTATATACCAATTCCTGAGGTTAGAAGCGTGGAAAGGGATTGAGAAAGCTTCCTAGTTATCCCAGCAAGCCTTTGGAATGGTTATCTTGCCTTGAAACGCACTGAAACTGTGTTTTCATTTTTGACTTTTTTCACAAAAAATGCAAGGTGTGTATGTTCTTCTGAGCGCAGCTTCAAGGTCTCTAGCATTAGGGTTGTGTTTGAGTATGTATATGGAACGAATTAGGGTAAGAATTTGAGTCCATAAACCTTTGCATTGATGAATCAAATATTTGATTTCCATGGGATCTTTTCCAATCTTTTCCTCATGAAGAACATGCCAATTTGCACAAAATTTTTCCTTTTTTGATGTGCACGAGATCTTGAGTGAATAATGAGGGCATATGCTGCATAAAAGGATTCAAAAACACTTGTTTAGTATTTTTGTCATATTTTATTTAATTAAATGAATTAATGGTGATAAAAATTCAAATAAATAATAAAAAATGATGAAATAAATCCCCTTTGGGTCAAATGGTCGTGCATAGCCTTTGGATAATGATTCTTGGAAGAAAATGTGGCCCATTAGCAATTTTGAGGCATTTGAAGCAAAGTTGATTTTTCAAAATTCCCAAAAATTTCCCAACTTACACAAGGCATATCTTGCTCAATTTTTAAGCTTTGATCATGTTCTTGGACATTTTGGAAAGGTCTTGAAGTCCTCTAACCAATGCCTTTGGTCCCATGTCATTTGGATGTACCAATCTAAAGTTATGGTCTTTGACTTAAAGTGCCTTTTTGTTGACTTTTGAAAATGACCTATAATGTTGAGGTTGATAACTTTTTGTGAGAGCATTTCTTGGACTTGAAGTGTGAAGAGGAGTTGTAAGAAATGTCTTTCTCTTCAATATGAGCTTTGGATGGAATTTTTCTGATAAACCATGTGGAAGTTATGCCTTGGTCAAGTTACAATTGACTTTTTCAACTGTCCAAATATGGAAACTTTTGCATCTTGAGACTTTTTGAGCCATACCTTGAAAATCATGATCAAGAATTGATCAAATGATGTTTGTGGCTTCAAAATAAGATGTTGACCAAAAATTTGATCTTTTGACTGTCAAATGACCATTTTACCCCTACAGTTGACTGCTGAGCAATTGGGGCATTTGACTGTGCAATTTTGTGCTGTGAGTCTTGACACTTGACATATGAATAATTGACCATGTTTGTAGGCATGTGGGACTTGATTGGACCCTTGGAAACTTCAATTTCTTTGACAGAACCAAAACCCTAGTTTTTGACTGTTAGGAGGCCCTTGAACTGTGCAACCCTTGGGGAGATTTTGAAGCATGTTCTTTGCAAATCTTGAAGAATATGGGAGGGCAAATTTTGGGGTACAACAAATGGAAAACCAAGCTCACATATGGACTCAAGGACTCAATGGCATTTTCTTGACACATTCAACAAGTTCAAAAGATCTCAAATGCATAAGATTGACAGATGAATTTTCCAGTCAATTGATCAAAATTTGACTGCATACTGAAAAGTCAAACTTTGACTTTTTGGTCAAAATCAAGTGCCAAGATTCATTTTTCATCAAAACATGTCAAATTATGAAACTTGTTCATCAAGAAATTCAAATTTGCAAATTAGGGTTTAAAATGAGAAAATTTGATAACTTAGAATTTTTCTAAGTTATGAAACTTCCTTATTTTTTCCTAACTTTGTCCTATTTTTTCACCAAGATGCAAATGGATTCAAACAAAACTTGAAACATGAAAGTTGTAGTCCATTGCAAAATCTACAACTTTCATTCACAAAGTTTTCTCAAAGGAGACTTGAATCTCAAGTTATGATTTTTGGAACAAGGGTGCAAAACACTTTTAACTTATGGAAATTTTGACCTATTCTAGGCAGGATTTTTGACCAAATTCATGATCATTTTTCACATGCTTCCACTTGGAGTTTCAATTTGCATTACAAAGATGGATTGTAGTACAAATTCCAAGCTTTCCAAATTGTCCAAGAACTTCTCAAACACCCTTGTGGTTAGGGAGAATCGAATTTGCAAAGTTGGGCAAAATTCACTTTTGTTCATGGCCAAAGCTTGTTCATAACATTGGCATTTTCAAGTCAGCAGGGTTTGTGATAGTTTTCAGGCCTCTAAACCTCTTCACACTCAATAATTAAATGCCTAACCATTGTGCTAAGGTGTTGTTTTGTTCATTTGGTCATTACATGCAAGATTAACCCTTAATTGGAAAAAGCATATTTGCCATTTTGATAAAGTAGTGCTTTATGTCAAATAACAAATCCAAGAGGCATGGGCCAGATCTTTGAAGCTAGCATTTGTACACAAATCCCTCTGATCAAGAACAAGAGAGGCATCATACTTTAGGGCATTGTACATGCCTGTATTGAAACTTGCATTTTCTTGCTTCAAGTAGAAGAAACTTGGCAAAACACATACGATCTTTCATTCCTGCAAGCATAAGCCTAAGCAAACTTTGTTCTCATCTTTCACACTCCCTAACTGACCTAAAACACGATTCCTTCATCCTAAATCCATCCTCATATCCAAAATCATAGTTTTTCTGCAAAACAGAGTGCCTGCTGCAGATTGACTTCCACCATCCATTCCACTCGTGCATTTTGACCAAAACCAGTTCAAACATATTCTATATTATCCACACAAACTATCCCAAGCATTAAATCCAAGATGTAACATCCTTAACATCGTTTTCCATTTTTTCTTTCAAGCTGTGCAGGTGGACTTCCATAGCACGATACAGGCAGTTTCAGAGCAAGCCAAGCATAGGAGAAGCATCCTTGGACTTCAGGCAAGCTGTACCAAAGCTCAAACTCCATTGAAGATACCTCCATTGCTGTACACGACTCAAACTGAAACAGGTAAAGACATGAACTTCTATCTCTCAATATAGGAAGAGTTAGGCTTAGGTTTGTGAATGAAACATGTTCTCCTCATAGCCCTGAAGCCATCCATGTATTTACTTTTCATTTATATTGAGTGTGCTGTGAGAATTTTGGCCATGAACATTGAAGAAAAATTAGGTCAGAAATTGGGGATGAAGAAATTCTCCCTGGTTTCTTAGAGTTAGGTTAAGTTTTTTACATATTTGAACTCGTGATTTGATGCTCTAGAATGTTTGTGTTATGAGTTTTGTGTAAAAGTCAAAGAATCAGGAGTTTGTTGTTTGAGCAAGGAGGCGCGCGAAATTCAAACAGAATGGCTGGAGGTTGAAGAAGGTGGTGACTTGGGCTGGGCCTGAGTCACCCTTACTGTTTACACCCCTTTTTTCCATTTGCACCCCCCTGGCCCATTGTGTGATATATTTATCATTTTTTATTTTTTCTTTTTGATTCTGATTTTATATTTTTATTCAAACATGAAAAAACACTAAAAATATTTTTCCACCCTTTTTTGCATTTATTTGGCATTTATTTGTTTTATTTAAACATATACATATAAATAAATGTAGAAACTTTTATTTAAAACGCTAAAAAAATAATACAAACATATTTACTTTCGGTTATTATTTTTCATTTACATTTTGAAAACATTTTCTAAAAATACACATTTTTGTAAATAATTAATATTTTATTTTTTGTACATATTTAGCTTATTAAATATATATAAATATACTTATACATATTTAGGACAAAAATATGAAAATAATACATTTTTTTTTATTAATATTTGACATCAAAAATACTTTTTTTTCACAATATACTTCTTTTTTTATTTTTGTATAAATTAAAATATAATATTGTATATAATAAATAAATAAATACTATTTATTTAACAAACTAGGGTTTTGCCCTAAACCATAAAAATATTCAAAATTTAACCTTTTCATTTTTGTTTATATTTCACATTGAAAAATACTTTCTCATATATAAAAAATCCTTTTTGTGCATAATACATTTTGCATATTTATTATATTCATTTAAATATTGTACAATTAAATATTTGTATATTCGATATGGATGTAATAGTTTTAGATTTAATTTCTTGCTAAATATCCCCCCATTCAAACATTTGTACCCCCATCCCCATAATTATGTTGTAATAATTTAGGACTTTAAATTTCCGCATTTTTTAAATTATGCCATGATAGACGTAGAGTTTGTATGCAAATCAAATAACAAATAGCTTGACTAATACAAAGACAAAAAATGCATGAAAATGGACAACACCAAGCACACTTGCACCCCTAGGGTTCCTCCACTTGTTGCCTTCAAAAATGGGCCATGTTTGCATGTTGAGTATCTTTGGCAAAACAAAAACAAATCAAATGATCATAGTCCCTCAATGATGCTTTCTCAAGTTGTCTAAAAATGATCAAGTCTCTTAAAGAAAAATTGCCAAAGACACTTGACACTATTGCATTCATGGTCTAAACGATGACCCGCGCCCGTCCCGTTAACATCCTAACACAAGATTGTCCACCAAATACAATGGTGGAACAATACTGTTAAAAGGGTTAAAACATAAGAAAGATCTTTGAGAAATTTAGGGTAGATAGCTCTTGGTTACTTGACCAACTTGGAAAACAAATCCTTGCTATTTTTCAAAACACACTCCACAACACAACTTTCAAAAACAACTTTCAAAAACCTTGAAACATCTTTTCAAAAAGACAAACACCTTTTGTAAAACATTCGAGTAAAGAATTGTTACAAGGGTTGCCTAGACAAGGCATCTTTTTCAAAACATTTTCAAAACCACACACACAAAGCACCATTTCAAACAATTGAAAATGCAAGGCAAGTGATCTAAGCAAGTAACTAAGAGCCCATGGATAACCATGGATATAAAGGGTGCTAATACCTTCCCTTTCTATAATCTACTCCCCGAACCCAAGAAAGCATCTCAAAGGTTTTTCCTGTGCTTTTTAACCTTTCCTTAGGATAAAATAAAAAGTCGGTGGCGACTCTTGCTAAACCGAAACATTTGCGAATACAAACGCAAAACCTCAAGTCAGTTCTCCCACCGTATCACACCTTCCCTTTCTATAATCTACTCCCCGAACCCAAGAAAACATCTCAAAGGTTTTTTCCTGTGCTTTTTAACCTTTCCTTAGGATAAAATAAAAAGTCGGTGGCGACTCTTGCTCAACCGAAACATTTGCGAAAACAAACGCAAAACCTCAAGTCAGTTCTCCCACCGTATCACAGAACTGGCGACTATGTTGGGGATTATTCTAAAAGGGGGTTACCTTAGGGTTTTAGATCACCTTTACATGCTTGCTTTGTTTGCTTTGATTGCTTTACTTTTTGGGTTTCTTGTTTGGGTTTTGTTGTAAATCCTACACCCGGATTTGGGGGCACCTTTTTAGGTAAATAGCAATAAACTGTGAGGGAACTGTGCGGGGTATACCGACATGGTTGAAGCAGTAGCTATGTTAGTGTGACATATTTGTGAGTACCAGTAACCCTTGAGTAGTCAAGGAGAATACAGGGCCGCTGAGCGATGTCATGAAGCACTAACGAACTCTAGAACCTTACTTGACCATCTTGGCCTTTTTAGGGGTAGTGAGATGACCGACTTTGGTACAGTCCGAAGTTGGTAGATACTCGATACTACACTCATTTAGGGTTGTTTTCTTGGAATATTTTGGTCTCCAGTTAAGTGGCTAAACCAAAACAATGAACACAGAAAATAATCCAGTGATATTGAGCTCCTTAGAACCCGGTTTCTATTTTAGGACAGGATGAGCCAACCAACTTCAAGAGGGTACTTACCTATGAACCCCATGCAAGCCTAAACCTAAGGACTTGTTTGCTTTGTGTGAATATGATCACCTGTATATACACCTGCTTACTCTTGCATACATGTATATAACATCATAACATCATACCATAGCATTTTCAATAACCATTTCAAGGATCTCGGGGGTTCTTTTGATGCAGGGTCACGTTGAACCAGACGTCTACCAAGGGGCAAGAGGTTTTCTCCTCTAAACAAATGCCATCAAAGATCAAGTACAACAACTTGAATCAGGGGCTATGACCCACTTGACATGGTGAGCTTGATTCTCGTGGAAAGACATCCACTGATACGAAGTTCTCCAATCAAAGATGTTGATCAAAGTTCAAACTCTAACATTTTTCTTGTGTTTACCCCAAGAGATTCTTGAAAACATACATCATGCATTGCATCATAACAGTTCTTTCCTTTTCAGGTTTCCTTATTCTCCTACTGTTTATTTCAGTAGAGATGGCTCTAGAGAGGACTGCCAAGGATATCCAGGATCAAAATGCTCAACTTCAAGAAATGTTCTTGAACCTATCCCAGGGGCAAGAAGAAGTGAAAGCTCTCCTCACAAGGGGCATGATCCAAGGGAATTCAAGCAATGCCAGGAGTGATCAGTTGGAAGAACTTCAGTTTGAGCTGACTACAATGAGGATCCAGATGATGGGACAACTGGTGGGCCAGATGGCTCTCATCCAGGACTTGGCTCAAAGACAAGAGGAGCTCAGGGTTCTCGTCAACAAACTGCTTCGGGACAACCAAGTGGGGCAAACATCTGAGGTTGAAGAGCAAGTCATCATTCAACCCCCTTTGAGACAAGAAGACAAGGGAAAGGCTCCTCTACTTGCTTCAGGGTCACAAGCCCATCAACAACCGCGTCAGCGTCAACGGGGTAATCGGCGTAAGAAAAATACGTCTGGAAGACAGTTCACTGAGACCGACATACCATTATCTCTAATACTGAAACGCTTGTTGGAGGTCAATCTGACTGCTTTAAGAGATCCTATTCGGAAGCCCAATACCTCTGTTCCCAGCTATCACCCTGACGCATTTTGTGTATACCACTCCTATAGTCCTGGACATGACACCGACGACTGTTGGGCCTTGAAGAACAAGATCCAAGACTTGATTGACAATGGAGTGCTGAAATTCATGCCAGATGGCGAGATGAAAATCTTCCGTTAAGGGTTTCTCCACCTGAAATGACAAAACTTGAACTGAGAGACTTTTGTTCCTTTTGAATTTTCAAGTTGTAATTTCTTTCGTTATTCAAACAATTATCTGTTGATGTCAAACTCTGTTTCATTAATGCATTGCATATGTTTGTCTTGAATTCATCCATTCGTTTTCACTATTCTTATGCTTTCTTTATGATATTTAACTCTTGATAAAAAGCTGCAAGCCTTTAGAGGGAGGATGACGAAACAATGCCATAATCTCATACAATATGCTTTTGAACAGACCTTGCTGACGATGTACAGGCATTTCTTTCAAATCCTAAACACTGGAGTTATAAGGAAGATAATCCCTAGTCAACCCCTTCGAGCCAAAGAAGTAGGAGTTTTTTGTTCTAAACAAATTGAAACCTTTGATTTAAACCCGGGGCAGGGTAGTCTCTCAGTTAATCTAAAAAAGGATGCGCATTGAAGTCGCAAACTCTCAGTTCGTAATACAACGAACGACATAAAAAAACATTCCTTTGGAACCAAAAGACAGTGATGGTTCCTTATCTCATAGGCAGTCATTATCTCTCAAAAGAGAAAATCCCACTAAGCCAAAACCTACAAAGGAGGCTTAAGCAAGCAGGGGCATCCCGCTGACTGTAATCTCGAAAACAGGAACAGTCAGGCAAAAGTTAGGGATAACAAATCAAAAGAAAGAGGTCATTACAAATCCTCGATAACATGAAAAATGTTGTAAAAAAAATGATGATTGCCTTCCGACAAACTTAACTTGTCTGAACCATCACCAAAAAAGTCGTTCCAAATTCGAATAGAGTTCGACGCACAATTAACTGAGTTTAGAATCGAAGAACATCATGAAGAGCGGGTGGGTACAAATATACTTTGAGCCTTTATCATTTGTTTCTTAAACCGTGAACCAGGCCATGTTACAACCCTTCAAAAGTCCTAATTGAAGCATGGGTTAGTTCGAAAGCATACTGTTACAAAAGGTATCCTGACTCCTGTAAGGCTTTGCCCTCAATCTTGTGTTGAATTTGTCTTATAAAAAGTTTTCTGCTAAAAAACGCATTTTTCAAAACTTCGAGACAGACATAGACTTTGCATTATTTGAATATCATTGTTTGCACATGGTTTACTTGTTTAACAGCGAAGAAATTCATACAGTGAATGTTCGGAGGAACGAAAGCTCTCTCAGTGAGTAAAATCATTTCAAGTGGGACGATACTCCCATTACAAAAATCTCCCGTCAACAAAAAGAGACTTGGTTTGGTATTGTCCAACAAATCTGGGGCAGTCCAGTCAAGATTTCAATAAATCTTTCAAAGTCCATCTAACCTGGGGCAGTCCAGTCAAGATTTCAACAAATCTCTCAAAAGTTCAGTGAACTTGGGGCAAGTCTCCTTCATCATCACTTGGGGCATTCGAATGTCAATCTCAAGGTCGTTCAAAATTTCTTTCATCACCTGCTGGAAGTTACGATCAACATCACAAATTCCTTCATCACCTGTTGGAAGATACAGTTTCAGATACGCTCCAGACACGATTGCCATTCTGTCACTCATTCAGATCCCAGTTACAGTTTCAGATACACTCCAGATACGGAAGTCATTTTTCTACTCATACATATCTCAACTCCATGATACAGTTTCAGATACGCTCCAGACACGGTAGACATTCTGTCACTCATTCAGATCCCAGTTACAGTTTCAGATAGACTCCAGATACGGAAGTCATTCTTCTACTCATACAGATCTCAACTCCAAGATACAGTTTCAGATACGCTCCAGACACGGTAGCCATTATGTCACTCATTCAGATCCCAGTTACAGTTTCAGATACACTCCAGATACGGAAGTCATTCTTCTACTCGTACAGATCTCAACTCCCAGTTACAGTTTCAGATACGCTCTAGACACAGTTGCCATTTTGTCACTCATTCAGATCCCAGTTACATTATCAGACTACCGTGAAGCCTGGATTACGACCAGATAATGGTATCTCCTAAGAGCAAGCTATGAAGCCCGGATTCGACCAGATAATAGTTTAATCCCCAACAAGTTATTGTGAAGCCTGGATTACGACCAGATAGCAATACAAATTATTGTGAAGCCTGGATTACGACCAGATAGCAATACAAGTTTCTGTGAAGCCTGGATTACGACCAGACAGCAGCCAAGAATACTACGAAGCCTGGAGTCGACCAGATAGTGGTATATCTTTAACACAAGCCGTGAAGCCCGGATTCGACCGGATAGCAGCTCAACAAGTTATTGTGAAGCCTAGATTACGACCAGATAGCAATACCAGTTTCTGTGAAGCCTGAATTACGACCAGATAGCAGCCAAGAATACTACGAAGCCTGGAGTCGACCAGATAGTGGTATATCTTTAACACAAGCCGTGAAGCCCGGATTTGACAGGATAGAAGATCAACAAGTTATTGTGAAGCCTGGATTACGACCAGATAGCAATACAAGTTTCTGTGAAGCCTGGAGATCAACCAGATAACAGTTAACCGTTAACAGAATGAAGACTCTCATCCTTGAAACCTCAGAAGATTGGTATACTCCCAATTTCTGACCCTTAACAGAATGAAGACTCTCATCCTTAAAACCTCAGAATATTGGTATACTCCCAGTTTTTGACCGTTAACAGAATGAAGATTCTCATCCTTGAAACCTCAGAAGATTGGTATACTCCCAATTTCTGACCCTTAATAGAATGAAGACTCTCATCCTTAAAACCCCAGTAGATTGGCATACACCCAAGCTCCTGATATCCCCAACATAATAAAGATTCTCATTCTCAAAGTGGCATACAACCTAAACCTGAACTTCTTCCAGACAAGAATAAGTTTTTTCCAGAATCCCGAGTTTTACTCTCCGACAGGATAGCTACTTTTCAACAGTATGGCTATTCCCCACAGAATTCTTAATTCCCCAAGCAGAATGAAGACTCTCATTCTCAGTTCCCCAGTGAAGATCTTCTCAAGACAGGAATCCCCAGTAGATTGGCATACAACCCAAGCTCCTGATTCCCCAACAGTGGTCCCAGGACTTCTCATTTTCAATGATCAAAGGATCTTCATTCCCCTACAGCAGTCGAGGATTTACTTTCCCCGACAGCAGTCAAAGATTTCATTATCCAGGATTCGTCTTCCTCAGCAAGACAGCTATTCAGCTTGCATACATAACCATGACATTCATATATCATAAACATTGGTGAAATACAGTTCATTGCATCATACATTTCATGCAACATAACTTTGTGTTTCAACTAACAATTTACCTTTTTCAGCCAAAGGATTAACACCTGTAACAAACCAGGCTAGCTATCTACTTGATCATCATGAAGCAACCCTACACAGGTTCCTTCTTTCCAAGATGCAATTTTACACTGACTCATCATGAAGTAACCCTACACCAGTTCCTTCTCAAATCCAGATGCAGTTTTACACAGACTCATCATCGGGAAACCCTACACCTGTTCCTTCTCTATTCCAGACTTCTGAAAACAGTTTACGGGTTCTCCAGATACAGATGTTAACCTATCGCTTGTTCAGATCCAAGACCTCTGAAAACAGTTTACGGATTCTCCCAATACGGATGTTAATCTATCGCTTGTTCAGACTCAACTTTTGAAAACAGTTCACGGACGCTTCCCAACATGGATGCTGATCTATTGCTTATTCAATTCCTCGACTACTGAAAACAGTTTACGGATGATTCCAAACATGGATGTCAATTCATTGCTTATTCAGATCCCCAATTCAGAGATGTTCCAAACATGGATACCTTTCTGATACTCACTCACTCATCAACGATATACAATTCAACAAGATTTCTTGGATGGCATCTACAAGCCCATCTCCAAAAAGATACAATCACCTTCAGATGGCATCTATAAGCCCATCCTCCTACCAATAATTTCCAGATGGCATCTCTAAGCCCATCCCCCGACAAGATTCTGTCACATCTCCAGATGGCATCTTTAAGCCCATCTCCAAATGGCATCTTTAAGCCCATTCCCTCAAACTACGCTTTGATGAGTGCAAATTTTTTTTGGGCACTCTAGTGTCCAATCTCCTTTTACCTTCGAGTCGCGAACGACAAACTTGCCAATCTAACTCTTCAGGTTCAAGAAGATTGAACAGGGGCAACTGTTGTACCCCAAAATTTTCCCTCCCTTTTCCACAAGAAATCACAACTTCGGGCTTTTCCTGATTTTTCAGATTGGCTTAAGAATCGGTCAAACAGACTTTTCTCATCAGTCAGACAAAATTAGGGTTTCCATTGACTCTTGAATCAGTCAAACAGATTATTAGGGTTTTTATTAATTTGGTTGAGTTTGGCTCAGGGTTTTGATCAGGCGGACGTTTCTTTGACAGTAAATCCAACATTAGGGTTTGCACGCACATTTTCAAAAGAATTTGAATCCACAGTGTCTTAACTGGCTGTCACCCTGCTTTGACGCCTGTTCAAGATTTCAGTTTGTTTCTCAAAACCTGAACCTCTGTGTGATACGGTGGGAGAACTGACTTGGGTTTTGCGTTTGTTTTCGCAAATGTTTCGGTTGAGCAAAAGTCGCCACCGACTTTTTATTTTATCCTAAGGAAAGGTTAAAAAGCACAGCAAAAATTACTTACTTGTTTAGATCACTAGCCTTGATTTTCGATTGCTTGAAATGGTGTGTGTGTGTGTGTGTGTGTGTGTTTGAAAATGTTTTGAAAAAAGAGGCCTTGTCTAGGCAACCATTGTAATGACTCGTGTTTGAGTATATACAAAGGTGTGTATCTTTTTGAAAAGATGTTTCAAATGTTTTTGGAAGTTTGTTTTGATAGTGTTTGTGAAGTGGGTTTTGAAAAGTAGGCAAGTGTGTTTTTTGCAAGTTGATCAAGTAACTAAGAGTTGTCTACCCCTAAATTTACTCAAAGGTTTTTTCTATGTTTTAACCCTTTTAACAATTTTGTTCCACCATTGTATTTGGTGGACAATCTTGTGTTAGGATGTTAACGGGACGGGCGCGGGTCATCGTTTAGACCATGAATGCAATAGTGCCAAGTGTCTTTGGCAACTTTTCCTTTAAGGGACTATGATCATTTTGTTTAGGCAACTTTCGAAAGCGTCATCGAGGGACTATGATCATTTGATTTGTTTTGTTTTGCCAAAGACACCTAACATGCAACATGGCCCATTATTGAAGGCAACAAGTGGAGTAACCCTAGGGGTGCAAGTGTGATTGGTGTTGTCCATTTTGATGCTTTATTGTCTTTGAATTAGGTCAAGCTATTTGTTATTTGATTTTTGCATACAAACCCTAAGTCTATCATGGCATATTTAGAAAGCTTTAAAATGCGGAATTTAAAGTCCTAAATTATTACAAAATAATCATGGGGATGGGGGTACAAATGTTCAAATGGGGATGAGACTTAATAGGAGAGTAGTGTCCAAATAAATTTACAACCAAATTGAATCAATCGCAAATGTAAAATGTATCAAATGTACAAGAATAAACAAATGTAAATGTATCAATGTATTTGTGTATGTGATTTATTTACAAGTGATAATGATGTTAACTTAATAAAAAAATTAAGTATTTATTTGTTTTTTTGGCTATTTTCATGGTTTAGGGCAAAACCCTAATTTTGTAAATAAATGGTATTTATTATTTATATTATATACAATATTTATTAAATATACAAAAAATAAATAAAAGAGGAGTATATTGTAAAAAAGTAATTTTTGAGGTCAAATATTAATAAAAATAAAAAATGTATTATTTTTTGTATTTTTACCCTAAATATTCTAATAAATATATAAGTATTTATATTATATATTAAACATATTAAATATATACAAAAATAAAATATTTATTATTTATAAAAAAAAAGTGTATTTTAAGAAAATGTTTTCAAAAGATAACAATAAAATAAAATCAGAAAATAAGAGGTATTTGTATTATTTTTTAGTATTTTAAATAAAAAAGTATTATGTTTATTTATATGTACAAGTTTAATAAAGAAAATAAATTCAAAATAAATGCAAAAATGAGTGGAAAAATATTTTTAATGTTTTTTATATTTTGACAAAAAATAATAAGTCAGAAACAAAAAGAAAAAAATCAAAAATGATAAAAATAACACACAATGGGCCAAGGGGGTGTAAGTGGAAAAATGAGATGCAAATAGAAAAAACAAGTCAGGCCCAGCCCAAGGAGGCTTGTCTTCAACCTCCAGCCATTTTCAAACACAAAAACGCGCGCTTCCTTCCATCCCTGTTATCTCTTGATTCTTTGACTTTCAACAAAAACTTACAACATCAATGTTATAGAGCATCATGTCACGATTCTAAACATATAAAGAAGTTGTTCTAACTCTCAGAAATGAGAGAGAATTTCTTCTCCCCCAATTCCTGACCTAACTTTTTTCTAACGTTCAGGTCCCAAATTCTCTTAACACACACAATATAAATGAAAAGTGAGAATATAGGTAGCTTCAGGGCCATGAGTAGGACATAACTTCTTCACAAACCTAAGCCTAGATATGCTTGGATAGAGAGATAGAAGTTCAAACTCTTACCTGTTCAGCTTGAATCGTGTACAACAATGGAGGCACTTTCAATGGAATTTGAGGATTTGTACAGCTTGCCTGAGGTCCAAGGATGCTTTTCCAACCTCTAGCTTGCTTTAAAACTAACTGAATCGAGCTATGTAACTCAACCTGCACAACTGAAAAAATGAAAATGGTAAACCTGGTTAGAGGTGTTACAGTCTGTTTCCAAGGCTTGGGATAGTTTGTATGGATGGTATGGAATGTGTTTGAACTGGTTTGGATGAAAACGCACGAGGGAAATGAACTGTGGAGGTCAATTTGCAACAGGGACTCTGTTTTGCAGAAAAAAGGTGCTTTGATGGATGAGGAGGTATTGAGGGTCAAGGGCTCGTGTTCTAGGTCAGTTATGGAGTGTCAAATGTGTTCACAAGGTTTGCTTGAGTTGGTTCTTGCAGGAATGTGAGTTGTTGTCCAAAATGCAAGTTTTCTTCCTCTTTAAGACAAAGTTGTCAACTTAGATTGTAGGCTCATACAGGCCCCTCAAACATGCTGCAAAGTTTTGTTCTTGATCAGTGGGATATGCCCACACATTTGTGCCTCAGAGATTTCCTTGTACCTCTTTGATTTGCTTTTTGACATAAAGTGCTTCTCTACAAGAATGGCTAAAATGCTTTTTCCATTTAAAGGTTAATCTTCCATGTAATGACCAAATGAGCAAAATAACATCTTGGCACAAAGGTTTAGCATTGAATTATTGAGTGTAAATGGGATTAGAGGCCTGTAACCTAGCTTGTGCAAGTTGACTTGAAAAATGCAAAGTGTTATGAACGTGTATTTGGCCATGAACAAAGTGACTTTTGCCTATCTTTACAAACTCGATTCTCCCTAACCACAAGGGTGTTTGAGGAGTTCTTGGACAATTTGGAAAGCTTGGAATGTGTACTACAATCCATCTTTGTAATGCAAATTGAAATTCCAAGTGGAAGCATGTGAAAAGTGGCCATGAAGTTGGGCAAAAATCCTGCCTAAAATAGGTCAAAAAGTTTCTAAGTTAAGAATGTTTTGCACCCCTATTCCATAAATCATAACTTGAGCTACAAGCTTCTTTTGAGGAAACTTTGTGAATCAAAGTTGTAGATTTTGCAATGGACTATAACTTTCATGTTTTGAGTTTTGATTGAATCCAAATATATCTTGATGAAAAGGTGGGACAAATTTAGGAAAAAATTAGGAAATTTCATAACTTAGAAAATTTCTAAGTTATGAAATTTCTTCATTTCAAACCCTAATTTGTAATTTTTGATTTCTTGATGAACAAGTTTCATAATTTGACATGTTTTGATGAAAAATGAATCTTGGCACTTGATTTTGACCAAAAAGTCAAAGTTTGACTTTTCAGTATACAGTCAAATTTTGATCAGTTGATTGGAAAATTCATCTGTCAATCTTGTGCATTTGGGATCTTTTGAACTTGTTGAATGTGTCAAGACCATGTCATTGAGTCCTTGAGTCCATATGTGAGCTTGGTTTGCCATTGGCTAGGTCAAACAGTCAAAAATTGCCTTTGTGCAGTCAAAACCCTAAAAATGACCATTTTGCCCTTTTGGTGATCTGATCAAATTTCTTGTGGAATTGTGATCCAAACTTGACCAAGTGGTTCATATGAGTACATAATGTTGATGTGGGTCAAAAATCATGAGGTTTGATTGTCAATTGACCACAGTTGACTTTTCCCCCAATACAACTGATTTCTAGGTCAACTGTCCAATTGACTGGGCAAAGATTGGAATCAAGGCTTGAAACTTGGTATGGATAAACTTGTGAGTCCAACATGAAGCATGAAAGTTATCTTGGGCATTTTAGGTCAAAACATCTTTGTGCAAAATCAAACCCTAATTTGGGTCAACAGTGCAAGGAGGAGTCTTGAGCAGAGCAAACCCTAGCTTGATCTTGAGCTCCAAGGGTCTTGTGGTGAGAAAATATTGATGAAATGGGAGGGAAAATTTTGGGGTACAACAGTTTCCCCTGTTCAATCTTCTTAGACCTGAGGATGTAGATTGGCTTGCGTGCCTTTCGTGATCCGAAGGTGGAAGATGATTGAACACTAAAGTGCCCAGAAATTTGCACTCGCATAGTGGAGTAACAGCAATGTGATGTCGGGAATGGGCTTATAGATGCCATTTGGAAGTGTAATGGATAGTGGTGGAGATGGGCTTAAAGATGCCATCGGGGGTGTCGATCGCGTAAGAGATTCCTTAGCGAGAACTTGCGTACCTGAGAAAGAAATGGTTTCCTGGCTTGCTACAGGTGTTGATCTTCAGTCTCTTCATGCAGATATGCCCTGGCTAGATACAGGAGTCGAATCCACAATCAAATACTCACAGATATGACCTGGATAGATACAGGAATCGAATATGGAGTTTATCGTCTACAGATATGCCCTGGCTGGATACAGGTATCGAATATGGAATTGGTCGTCTACAGGTATGCCCTGGCTGGATACAGGTATCGAATCTCTAAACTCTTCATGCAGATATGCCCTGGCTGGATACAGGTATCAAATATGGAATTTGTCGTCTACAGATATGCCCTGGCTGGATACAGGTATCGAATCTGGAATTTGTCGTCTGCAGATACGCCATGGCTGGATACAGGTATCGAATCTGGAATTTGTCGTCTACAGATATGCCCTGGATGGATACAGGTATCGAATATGGAATTTGTCGTCTACAAATATGCCCTGGCTGGATACAGGTATCGAATCTGGAATTTGTCGTCTACAGATATGCCCTGGCTAGATACAAGTATCGAATCTGGAATTTGTCGTCTACAGATATGCCTTGGCTGGATACAGGTATCGAATCTCTAAACTCTTCATGCAGATATGCCCTGGATGGATACAGGTATCGAATCTACAATTAATCGCTCACAGATATGCCCTGGCTGGATACAAGAATCGAATCTGGAACTGCGATAGTTGATAGTAATCATATTTGGATTGACCTTTTCCTGAAAAGGCAAAACATTAGTTGTATGCAATGTCATGATGTATGAGATGCATGATGTCATGATGTTCTCAAAAATAAATGAGATCGTGTGATATGATGCGTATATGTATGTATTAGGATGTATAAAATGTGAAATGTCTATGAATGTGTTTTCGACTAGGAAAATAAATCCTTGACGAAAGGCCGGGAAATCAAATCCTGGGCTGATGTTGAAGAGTAGAGTTCTTCGCTTCCGCTGGGGATGATGGTTGTAAGAATAAACCGGTAGGAGAAGATGACTCCGTCGGGGAATAAACTTGTTGGAGAGATTACTCTGCGGGGAATTACTCTGTGGGAAGAGATACTTCGCTGAGGTTTTGATGAGAGCTCCGCTGGGGATAGGAAGAACTTCGCCGAGGACGATCCTTCCGTGGTAATTAGCTGAGGATAACCCAGTTATAAGCTCTGGTGGGAAATAACCTTTGAATGAAGCCGGGGAGATGCGTTCGTACTCTGCAGGGGATAAGCTTCCAGAATCTACTGGGGATAAGCTTCAGAATCTACTGGGGAGGATGATTCAACTTTCCTGGGGAAACTTTTCAGACTGTACTGGGGAATGGTTCCACTGGGGTGTCTGGTATTTCGCCGGGGAACAATCTTATATTAAGACTGCTGGGGATGCTTGCTGAGGAATGTCTATACTCCGCTGGGGAATGTTGAGATCTTCTGGGGATACCCAACTTCCTTAAGGCTGACAGTAGACTAACTCGGCTTGGGGAGAGTATCGCTGACTTGCTGGAGATACTGCGCCTTTTTAGGGCTGATGGGAGACCAACTCTGCCTGGGGAGAGTATTGTTGAATCTTGTCTTACTCAACGGGGAGAGAAGGTGTCCTGATTACGTTCTTCAGCCGAAACTACCTTGGTACCTTGGTGGACAGAGCAACTAGATTGCTTAGACAATTCTTTATTGCCCCTGTTTCTGATGTCATCTGTAATTAGTCATTTGTTTCGCATGCAAATAGTCATGATTAGCAATTAATGTCAAATGCATATATCAAAAATTAACATTGGACGTTGTTTGCAAAACAAAACAGAAAAAGGAAAAACAATGGGTAATTTGTCTGAAAATTTGAACTTGTATTGATTTTGAAGTTTGCCTGTAAATAGGCGTTTTATGTACAGGAGGCTGACGTCCTAGTAAGAGAACGTCGCTGAGAAAAATAGAGTTTACACAATTTTGTGAAAAGGAATCAAAACAGCTATGTGAAAAATAATCCCACTGGGTTCCAACTCTGCTATCGCCTTTATGTCTTCAAGCGTCTCATCACTTTGCTGCTTAGTTGAAGATGAAGCTGATTGATTTGTGCCATCTGAGCCCGATAGTTGATGCCGAATTCTGGATGCAAGGTGATCCAATGAGACATAGTATTACGCTTTATCCCTAACTTTTGCCTGGACCGCCCTTTCGGGTTTTCAGTCCACCGGGACACCCATTTTTGCCCAAGACGCCTTTTCAGGTTTTCGACTTGCCGGGTGTACATATTTTTTTCATTTCATCCCTTGTTTTTGCCCGAACCCTTTTGGTTCGCCGGGAAGCCCTAATTTTTACCTAGGTGTGTCAACCTAGCGGGTCTTTAATTCATGTGTAGTATCTTTTTACTATGTCTGCATTGGCGGGGTGAGAAAGGTCGTCACCATCCATGATGGTTAGAATCATAGCTCCTCCTGAGAAGATATGTTTAACCACAAATGGCCCTTCGTACGTAGGGGTCCATTTGCCCCTGGGATCACTTTGAGGAAGAATGATGCGCTTGATTACCAGGTCTCCGACTTGATACTCTTGTCATATGAACTTCTTGTTAAATGCCCTGATCATCCGTTTTTGGTACGTCTGACCATGACAAATAGCAGTGAGTCTCTTTTCGTCAATTAGGTTTAATTGATCAAGCCGAGTCTGGATCCAGTCATCTTCGCTCAAACCTGCATCCTTCATTATCCGGAGAGAGGGTATCTGTACTTCAATAGGAAAGACTGCCTCCATGCCATAGACCAAGGAAAAAGGAGTTGCCCCTGTTGACGTCCGTGCTGAGGTACGGTACCCATGAAGAGCAAACGGTAACATTTCATGCCAATCTTTGTAGGTCACTGTCATCTTCTGCACAATCTTCTTGATGTTCTTATTCGCTGCTTCTACAACCCCATTCATCTTCGGTCGATAGGGAGAAGAGTTGTGGTGCTGTATCTTGAATTGCTCGCAGAGCTCAGTGATCATCTTGTTGTTAAGATTGGTACCATTGTCCGTAATGATCCTCTCAGGTACGCCGTATCGACAGATCAGGTTGTGCCGAATGAACCGTGCCACGACGTTCTTGGTTACGGTAGCGAAGGAAGCTGCTTCGACCCACTTTGTGAAGTAATCAATCGCTACCAAGATGAAGCGATGCCCGTTGGATGTCGTAGGTCTGATTTTGCCGATCATATCAATGCCCCACATTGCAAAAGGCCAAGGTGCTGTCAAGATGTTCAGAGGAACCGGAGGAATGTGCACCTTATCAGCATAGATCTGGCATTTATGACAAGTTCGAGAATGCTGATAACAGTCGGCTTCCATTGTGGACCAGAAATATCCTGCCCGAAGGATTTTATTTTCCATGGTATGTCCACTGGAATGTGTTCCGAAGGTACCTTCATGTAGCTCTGCCATGATCCTTTCTGCTTCAGTCTTATCCACACAACGTAGTAAGGTTGAATCATGGTTTCGCTTGTAGAGAATGCCATTGCTGAGGAAGAACTTTGCCGCACACCTTCTCAGGAACTTCTTGTCATTAACAGATGCGCCTTCGGGATATTCTTGAGCTTCAAGGTACCTCTTCACTTCATGATACCAGGGTTTTTCTGTTACTTCTTCGGTCTCGAGATCGCAGCAATGTGCAGGTTCATCCAACTTCCAAATAATGATCCGGGGCGCCTCGTTGTCCCATTTGACTTTGAACATAGAAGACATTGTAGCCAACGCGTCCGCTAACTGATTCTCCTCTCTTGGGAAGTGTTCAAAAGTTATCTCCTCGAAGTGGGGAATCAACGTTAGCACATACTCCTTGTAAGGGATAAGATTTGGGTGTTTCGTATCCCACTCGCCTTTGATCTGATTGATCACGAGAGCGGAATCTCCGAAGACACTCAGAAACTTGATCCTTAAGTCAATTGCAGCTTGAAGACCCATGATACATGCCTCATACTCTGCCATGTTGTTGGTGCAGTTGAAACATAGCCGGACGGTGAGTGGAGTATGAGTGCCTTTAGGGGATATGATCACAGCGCCGATACCATTACCCAAAGCGTTCGAGGCTCCGTCAAAGTGCATAGACCATCGGGATCTTTCCTCAGGTCCTTCATTCGATCCAGGTACTTCACAATCAGTCACTACCATGATATCCTCGTCTGGAAATTCAAAGTTCATCGACTGGTAATCGTCCACCGCCTGGTGTGCCAAATGGTCTGCCAATACACTTCCCTTGATTGCTTTCTGAGTCGTGTACTGGATGTCATATTCCGTCAAGATCATCTGCCATCTTGCTATTCTTCCGGACAAGGCAGGCTTTTCGAATATGTACTTGATGGGATCCATTTTTGAAATCAACAGAGTAGTGTGAGTTAACATATACTGTCTCAGCCGGCGAGCAGCCCATACCAAAGCGCAGCAAGTTTTCTCGAGCAGTGAGTATCGGGTCTCACAGTCGGTAAACTTTTTGCTAAGGTAATAAATGGCGTGTTCTTTTCGGCCAGACTCGTCATGCTGCCCCAACACACACCCCATTGAGTTGTCTAGTACTGTCAAGTATAAGATTAGAGGTCTCCCTTCAACCGGCGGCATAAGAATGGGTGGTTCTTGGAGATACTCTTTGATTCTTTCGAAAGCGGCCTGACATTCATCGTTCCAACGTACCACTTGATCTTTCTTCAGTAGCTTGAAGATTGGTTCACAGGTAGCAGTTAGATGCGAGATGAATCGGGCAATGTAGTTCAACCTCCTAGAAAGCCTCTGACTTCTTTCTCTGTATTGGGAGTTGGCATCTCTTGTATGGCTTTCACTTTGGCAGGGTCCACTTGAATACCTTTGTCGCTTACGACGAAGCCTAGCAATTTTCCAGATCTCACCCCAAAGGTGCACTTGTTTGGGTTCAACCTCAGCTTGTACAACTTCAGACGGTCAAACAGCTTCTGTAGATGGTCAAGGTGTTCCTCCTCAGTTTGGGACCTTGAAATCATATCGTCGACGTATACTTCTATCTCGTGATGGATCATGTCATAGAGCAAAGAAACCATGGCACGTTGGTAGGTTGCCCCAGCATTTTTCAACCCAAAAGGCATGACCTTGTAGCAAAAGGTGCCCCACTGAGTAACAAAAGTAGTCTTCTCCATGTCTTTAGGAGCCATCTTGATCTGATTATAACCGGAGAAGCCGTCCATGAAGGAGAATACTTTATGCTGAGCAGTGTTGTCAACCAGAACATCGATATGCGGCAGAGGGAAATCATCCTTAGGGCTCGCCCTGTTCAAATCCCTGTAATCAACACACATTCAGACCTTACCATCCTTCTTCGGCACTGGAACCACGTTGGCAACCCACTGAGGGTAAGAAGTCACTGCTAGAAATCCGGCATCAAATTGTTTCATAACCTCAGCTTTGATTTTCTCGGACATTTCTGGACGCATACGGCGGACCTTCTGTTTTACCGGAGGATATTCTTCATTGGTAGGCAGGTGATGAACCACAATGTCGGTATCCAACCCAGGCATGTCTTCGTAAGACCAGGCAAAGATTTCCACATAGTCATGCAGCATCTGAATCAATCATTGTTTCATGCTGAGCTCTAGATTGGCACCAATCTTGACTTCCTTTCTGTCTGTCTCAGTACCCAGATTTACCGTTTCCACTGGCTCTTCATGTGGCTGAATGGCCCTCTCTTCCTGGAGTAACAGTCTTGCGAGCTCACCAGGCACTTCGCAATCATCTTCACCTTCGTCTTCGGCTAAGTTGATCGGATTTTCGAAGTCATAACTGGCAGTAGCAGAGTCGTTACCAGTGAGATCCAGAGTGGATTGGAACCTGTATAGGTGAGTGTGTGTAAATATAGTTGTTTTGCAATATATAATAAAGAAAGAAAAGGAGCACAAGATTTTGAAATGCAACAAACGTCCAATGTTTTTATTGATGATATATGAAAATGACACACAAAAGCCCTCACAAATGAAGCCACGGTGCCCCGGGTAAGACACCGAGCCATAAAAGTTTCAAAATATTATCTGTTACAAATTCAAAATAAAAGAGTTCATTACTGAGTGACAAAATTAATAGGTGTGAAGTCTTTGGCAGTCCAGTTACTTGGTACACCGTCGGTTGTTGGGTAGATCCAGCTGTCGAATTCAGATTCCTCCACGTCGTCTTCAATAGCATTTACTCCTGGATTGGTGATGAACACAGGAGGTCTTCCAATCCTTGCCTTACGAACAGCCCTCTGAGCTTCTGCAGTGAAACCCAAACCAAACTTGTCGGTCTTTGGAGTGAAATCAGAAAGTCGGCCCCAGTTTGCACACTCACCCTTCTCAATAACAGCCCAGGCATCCTTTAAGGAAGCCATCTTCAAAGGAGAGTCTTCTTCAGTCACAGTCTCTGCTGATGCCAGTGTCTGAGGCACCTCTTCAAAGTGTTGAAAGGGGGTTTCAATGAACTCCCCATCCATCTCTATGTACCCGAACGAGTTGAGGTAGCTGACCATATACTCTTCCTCCCCCTGAACTGTAACAATCTTCCCTCTGACCGGGTACTTAAGCTTCTGATGTAGTGTGGAGGTCACAGCTCCAACCTTGTGGGTCCATGGACGACCCAACAAACAAGAATAGGATGGTCGGATGTCCATCACATAGGAAGTAGAATCAAAAACTTGAGAACCAACCCTGATTGGAATATCAACTTCCCCATGTACCATCCTTTTCGAACCGTCAAAGGCCCGGACAACAATGTTACTAGGCTTGAGCTCCAAACCCTCACAATCCAACCTGTCTAGGGCCTTCTTGGGTAATACGTTCAATGAAGAACCGGTTGTTGTACCCTAAATTTTGACCTAAGATACCATCTCCCATCTGCATCATTACATTGCAAGCGTTTTGATCTATTGATTTTAAAATTCATAACTTTTTCAAGTCGAGAGCTGTTTATTTTTTGAACGCTAAGTTTATTAACTGATCAGACAATGTTTATTAATTATTTATTATCTTAAATTTAAATAATTGGAATTTATTTTCAGTTATTATATAATTTAAATATTTATAAATAATAAAGTAAATATTTGAAAAGAGGTATATTAATTGATCAAACGATGTTATTTAATTATTTATTATTCTAGGTTTAAATAATTGAAATTTTATTTTCAGTTATTATAATTTAGAAGAATTATAAATAATGAAATAATTAATTGAAGAGAAGTTAATTGGTCATTGATGTTTATTTAATTGTTTATTATTCTGAATTTAAGTAATTGAAATTTATTTTCAGTTATTATATAATTTAAAGAATTATAAACGGTAAAATAAACAATTGGAAAGGAAAAGAATTAATTGGTAAATAATAGAATTTTTTATTCATCTTTATTCTAATTATTACAATTGTTGTTTAAATACTATTGTACAAAGTATTTATAATGACAATTACATAAAAAAGTTTAAAATGAAATAAAAACTATCCTATTTTTTTCCTAAGTTCTAAAATCTTCATTTTTCATCCAATACTTCTTTGATTGATCATTTGATTTTACCTGCAAAGATTAAAAGAAAAAAGTCAGAAATAAATAAATAATTAAAAGCAAAAAAAATTAATTTTAAGCGTTCATCATTAAAAGCAAGCGGCTGGAATCAGTTTTTACCCTTTTTGCAAATCACGGGATTTCTCCCGGTTCATAAAAAGGGATGAATTTTTATTGATAAAAATGAATGCACAATTTAAAAATATGCACAAATTCATTCTTTTGTCAAAACTGCATTTTTAAAATAAACTGCATAATTAAAAATCAATTACACATTTTTAAAGCCAATTGCATATTTCAAAAGCATAGTTCAACAGTAACCAAGTCAAGTTACATTTTCAAACAGCATATGCATTTTTCAAAGAAAGTATGTAACGTAAACTAACTGTCAAGTATGGAAGAGGCCAAAAACATAAGGCTCCAATGCAAGAGACAAAGAGAAAATATGCAGTTTAAACAAATGTGCAAGCATAGTTTATTTTCCATTCTCATCATTTTCCAGCATATTGCTTTTTCAGAACAGTCAGTACATATCACATTTTAATGTATCAAATTGTACTTGAGAGAGAGAAGAGAGGAAGAGTGTTTTACAGGTTTTTGGCTTAGGCAGGAATTGGATAGCAAACAAATCAGCAGCAATACAGTAGAGAAGATAAGCATGAAAAAGGGATAGAAAACAAACTGATAAAATAGTATGGTATGCAGAGGTCAAAGAAAAGAAAATATTAAAAATATTCAGAACCTGATACCATAAGCCTCAAGGAAAGAAACTGTTATAACATCATCAAAGCCCCTTCAAAAAATTAAGAGAGTTTAACCTGCCTTCAAGCTTTGAAAAACAAAAACTATCAAAACAAAACCATTTTCTCCAAGTCTCAAAACAAAACCAGTAGAACCTACTGCATAAACCAGTAGAACCTACTGCAAAACCATAAAACATAACCTGCATAGAACCAATATAGCCTAAACCATAGAACCGGCTATCTTGAAACATCACCAAAACCAAAAACCTCAAACCAATGTCAAGCATCAAGGCCTCAAATATGTTCATCATTGGCCATTAGAAAGCAGTAGCAAGGCGAGAAGAAGAAGAAAAGAAGCTAGTCAAACGAAAACATTTCAACAGTAGCAATGTCAAGCATCAAAGCTTCAGAAATTCCATCATAGACAAACGCAAAAGGCAACAAAATCACAGCAAAAGAAGAAGAAAGAAAAGTATTCGAAGGCCACAGTTCAGCAAAGCAAGGCAAAGTCAGGAGAAGAAGAAAATATCACAATGGTCAACATCATCATCAACCACAAATCAAAGAAGTAAGAAACACAAACCAAGATACCAAGCAAAGCGCGTCGTCACTGTCTTCCCCGCCTTTGGCCTCCTACGCGTACCCCAACCTCCCTCCTCCGTCTCCAAAGGTAACCTTCCTCTTTCTCTCAAAGTACCTCAAATAACCATTGCAATAGAGAATCAAAAATCAGAATCAATGGATGTAAATCATAACATGCGATTGTATTGAAAACCCTAACGAAATAGAACATAAGTTTACCGTAACTCCGTCGTCCCCTAACGCTTTGCTGGAGGGAAGAAGAAAGTGAAGGACACCGGTGGCCGTGGCAAGGAACTCAGGAAAGGTGGAAGAAGATGAATCAAAAGCATGAAGAAGACGAACGCGTGAACGATGAAGATGAGTGCCGCTGTACCTATTTTCCTTAACCCTTTTTTCCCTAAACTAAACAACTTTGTTTAACCCTAAAAACAATTATGATGTATGGACCTAAACCTCATCTGCCTAAGCCCAACGATTTGCTTATCCACCCCCCTTTCTATTCTTGTTTTGGGCCCCTTTAAAACCTTTAGCCCATATAATTATTTATCATCCATCCTTTCTTATATACCTTTTTCTATTTTATTTAGTTTTTCTTTAGAATTTTATTAGTTTAGATAATTAGTAAGTTTAATCAAGAATAAGAGGTATAATTTAATCAAAACTTTTTTTAAATAATGGGATCATTTTATTAGTTTGACTTTAGGTTTAATCTAGTAATTTTAGTATTTTTTATTAGGTTTAGAATTAATAACTTTAAGTTTTAATTTAGTTTAATTATTTAATAACTCTTAAAATAATATTCTATATTAATATTAAAAAAACATATAAAAATAGGAACATATGAAATAATAAAAACTCTAAAAAATATATAAAAATAAAAACTTAAAAACATGTTATTTTATTTAATTAATTTCCTCGCTTTAATTAATATTAGATAAAAACAAAAAATGCATGTTCACACCATTTAGTCTATTATTTAATTGTTGCTATTTAATCATTATCCGCATAATTTTCTGTTTAATTATTTCATATTTACATGATTATTCTGTTTACGTCTAAATCCGAGGGAAAATGATTAAACTGGTCGATTTCATGTCCTCGAGTCTAATCACGCGAATATTTTCATCTCATTAAAACTTAAGACAATTTTTCCCCGAATATTCAATCTTTTCAAAACTTATACCTTTTAAGCCAAAACTTCGACATTAGGTCGTCGTACCTTCAAAAACCCGTCCGTACTCCTTTTCGGCCAAAACAATTTATTTTTAATCAAACGGACAATTTTAATAAACAGATATTTCAAAAGGTTCCTATAGAGTACTATAGATACATTGGGTGCTAATACCTTCCCACTGTATAACCAACCCTCGAACCATAGATCTCTTTTCAAAAACGCCTTGTATTTTTATTACTTTAAAAAGTATTATTTACATTGCATATTTAGGGTTTTATTTCGCTCTTTTCCCTTTTCCCTTGGAAATAATAAAGCGCGGTGGCGACTCTTGCTTTTGTGAGACGAATTAATCAATAATTCGATCTCCGATTTACCCTGCTACATTTTTTATCGCTACAGAATTGGCGACTCTGCTGGGGAAAGATTAACCTCTTGCTGGTCCATCCCTAAGTGGGTTAAGCCTAGTTTGTTTCATCTGTTTTATTATTATTTGATTTGTTTGATTATGTGTTTAAATTGGGGTTTGTTTGGGTTTTTGCAAAGGACGAATCCTATACCCGGATTAAGTTACACTTAAGAATAGGACGAGCGGTACAGTCATGTTAACTTTGAGGGAGTAATCCCGAAGAAGGAGGCATGAGATCCCCCACTCAATGGAAGACCCTCTTGAACTTAATATTTGTTTACCGAGTAATCGGGAAGACATTATTATTTTCGACCTAGGAGCCAGAGAAATTGAGAACCGTAGAACCCTAACCCATCTTGGCCTTTTTAGGTGTAGCGCGGAGACTATAACGGAGTAATTCGGAAGTAGTTGTTACGTGATGCTACGCTCGGATGAGTTTCTCTTGAGAATATTGCTAATTATTGAGTAATCAAGACGTTGGTAATATCCGAAGGAGGAATGTAGACTCTGGGAACTTTTAGAACCTTGTCTTACAGGTGTGATTGAACCGTTAGTACATACCTTCGGGTGGGCTTTACCTTTGACTCCATGCTGAAACGTTGAACCTTTGAACCCCATGTTTTTGAATTTGTGTGTAACTGTTGCATTATCATTCATTCATGCATTCATCAACATTTTTGTAAAAAATTTGTTTTTCAAGGAACTTAAGAATGATTTTGCAGACATCTAAGGTACTATGGAATTTGGAAGGAGAAACACTCGGAAGTTTTAGTTTTAAGGAGCCCGAGATTGAAGAGCTGAAGAGTTTAATTCCTGAGATCGTGAACCCGACGGATTTTCAGAAGAAGTATGGGTCCATTATACCTCTCATGAAGCGCAAGATGAAAGAAGGCATCCTTAATACGTTGGTCCAATTCTACGATCCTTTGTACCGATGTTTCACCTTTCCGGATTACCAGTTGATGCCCACCTTAGAAGAGTACTCCTACATACTTGGTTTGCTGATCACCGACTGTGTTCCTTTTTCCAGATTAGAAAAAGAGCCCAAATCTCACGAGATAGCGACCATCACCCACTTGAAGAAGTCAGAGATAGAGGAGAACATGACTATAAAAGGGGGAATCCGAGGTTTGTCTGCGCAGTTTTTGTTGAGGAAAGCTCGTCATTTCGCTGAGATAAAAGATATTATTGCCTTTGAAGACGTCTTTGCTTTACTCGCTTATGGTCTATTCTTGTTCCCTAATGTTGACAAGTTTGTGGATATCAACGCCATCAGAATTTTCTTGATTGGAAATCCGGTCCCTACGCTGCTAGGAGATACCTACTACTCCATCCATCTTCGAAACTCTTATCAAGGAGGAATGATTATTTGTTGCGCACCGTTGCTGTATCAGTGGTATGTTTCTCATCTACCTAGGTCTGATGTTTTCTGGGATCTCGAGAAGGAGCCGCGATGGGCGCCAAAGATTATGGCTCTCACTCATTTCAACATTGATTGGTATAATCGAGTTTACTATGACGTGAAGATCATCGATAGCTGTGGTGCTTTTCCTAACGTGCCTCTTCTTGGTACGAAAGGTGGAATTAACTATAACCCTGTTCTCGCGCGCCGTCAGTTTGGATACCCGATGAGAGATAAGCCAAACAACATCCATGTGAGTGGTTTCTTTCTACAAGAGGGACAAGATCATCAGGCAGCTAAGAGGGAGATCGAAGGATCTTGGCACCACATCCATAGGAAAGGGAGAGATATGTTAGGACATAGGGGTGCCGTTTCTTTGGAGCCTTACCTACGATGGGTCCGCGCTAGGGCTTGTGCTCTCAAGATGCCCTATAAACCTGAGAAACCTTTATTCCCCACCGTTGCATCATCATCTGTTGATATCCCTATCGAGAATGTGGGAGAATACCAAGGAAACCTGGCTAGGATGAAGTCCGAGAGAGATGCGTGGAAAGAAAAGTATAATATGTCTGAATATGAGAATCGAGTCCTGACTCGACAGCTAAAGGAAAAGGAGGATTTGCTCTTTATTCAAGACGGCTGTTTCATTGATCATGATGAGAAACTTCGTCAAAAGGATGCTTTACTGAAGAAGTATGCTAGTGAAAGGAGGAGAAAGAAGGAAGGTTCGGTAAGCGTTGCTCCTGTTCGTAATCCACAAAAGGAAATCGTTGATCGACTGGTAGCTGAGAAGAAAAAGATGGAAGACTTTTATGAAGAGAAGATCAGGAAGCTCCGGTTACAGTTGGCATTTGGTCCTTCATCTGATGATTCTGAGTGATCTTTAGCTTTTAGTTTTATTTTTCTGTTGTTATTTTGTAAAACTTTGTAAAAGGGCTTCATGTTCCGAAGTTGTAATTTATTTCTTTATTATGGACTTCATGTTCCAAAGTTGTAATTTATTGCTTTGTTATGGGCTTCATGTTCCAAAGTTGTAGTTTACTACTTTTATTATTGGGTTGTTATCCCAAAGTTGTAATTTATTGTTTTATTGTTCCAAAGTTGTAAGTTGTAATTTACCGCTTTTGATTAATGGACTGAGTTTTTGTTGTTCCAAATTCCTTTACCATTGATGTGTGCAAAATTATCGAAGTTCCTTGAAAAACTATTAAAATGAATTATCATTTGCATCACACATCATGCATCATCCAACATTCCACTTCACATGTTTTCTAGAGTCTTATCCTTGTTTCTTTTTCCACTCCAAAGGTTGTCAAGCTGTCTCATCGATACGATACTCGAGCCAATCGTCAGAGAAAGATGGAAGATCTGGAACAGGAAAACCATGAGCTTCGTGAGGAGGTCGCTACCCTTCGTGTCGGTATGGAAAAGTTAACTGCGCTAGTGGAAAGTTTGATGGCTGTTCAGAATCAGCCATCGACTACGGCTGCTAAGATTCAGACTTCAACTACTGTGGTTTCCGAGATTGTCACTGTTCCAACATTTGTGACTCAAATCAACTCTCCGCTTCAGCATCAGATGCCGAAAGGTTTTCCGTGGGGAATGCCTTACAACTTTGTGCCAGAGGGGTATCAGCCTGTCGTACAACCTTTGTTTCAACCTGCTTTGTCTCTTCCTCAACCAGAGACAACTGCCATGCCGCCAGTAATCCCGTCTGTAACACCTTTTCCGCAACCGGTAATGACAACTGTCGCTCCTGTGGTTCACTCCGTGCCATACTTGAATGAACCTACTTATCCTGCCGAGCCTGCTGAAAGTTTGGGTCTTTTTGATAGAATGGAAGAATTTCAAGACCAATTCCAAGAAATGCAGAAGGAGCTCAGAGCGTTAAAGGGGAAGGATTTGTTTGGGAAAAACACTCATGACCTTTGTTTAGTTCCGAATGTCAAGATTCCAGCAAAATTCACAGTGCCAGACTTTGAGAGGTATAAGGGTGATTCGTGTCCTCGAAGTCACTTGACTATGTACGTGAGGAAGATGTCTACATATTCCGATGATCATGACTTATTGATTCATTATTTTCAAGACAGTTTGACGGGTGCTGCTCTAAAGTGGTATATGGGTTTAGACAGTATTCGGATCCGCAACTTCAACGATCTTAGCGAAGCCTTTGTTCACCAGTATAAGTATAACGTTGACATGGCGCCGGACAGGGATCAACTCCGGGCGATGTCGCATAGAGACAGAGAATCTTTTAAGGAATACGCCCAGAGGTGGCGTGAAATTGCTGCTCAAATCTATCCACCTCTTGAGGAGAAAGATATGACGAAGATATTTTTGAAGACTTTAGGTTCCTTTTACTATGAAAGAATGATCGCCAGCGCACCCAGTGACTTCACCGAAATGGTAAGCATGGGCATGCGGTTAGAGGAAGGGATTCGTCAAGGGCGTTTGGTTAAAGAAGGAAGTCCGTCTAGCAGTACTAAGAAGTTTGGAAGTGTTTTCCCGAAAAGAAAAGAGCAGGATGTTAGCGCATTGTTCCCAGGGAGACCGAGGAGAGGTTACTCACACGTTGCAGCAGTCACTCCGGCTGTCCGCCCAGCTTTGATGACCCCAGTTCATCAAACCCCACCAACTCAACAACGGCCATTTCAGCAGCAGCCTCGACAACAGGCTTATTCATTCAACAATCAGAACCGTTCACCTAGAAAGCCGCAATTCGATGCCATTCCTATGACTTATACTGAATTGTTCCCTGCTCTTATTAGAAAGAACCTCATAACGACAAAGCCTCCTCCTGTCGCACCAAATAGTACTTCTCCGTGGTACAAGGCGGATCAGTTTTGTGAATATCATCAAGGGTCGCTGAGGCACAACCTTGAAAACTGTTTTGCTTTGAAGGCGGACGTGCAGAGATTGATTAAGAATGGTATCTTGTCTTTCAAGGATGTTAACCCGAATGTTAGAGATAATCCTTTGCCTTGACATGGGGCAGCTTCAGTGAATATGGTGGAAGGTTGTCCGGGAAAGTTTCGAGTTTTTCAAGTTGAACACATAAGAGAGTCGTTGATCAGGTTACATCAGAGTTTGAGAAGACTTGCCTTTGTTAGACATCAACATGATTATGATGTTTGTGAATTTTGTTCAAGAGAGGTTGATTGTCCCATTGTGAAGGAGGATATTCAAAAGTTGTTAGACCAGAGAGTTATCACTATTACATATGACAGAGATCCGGAGGATGAAGTGAATGTTATAATACCGCAATTCAATTTGCCTGAATTAGTAGAGATCGTTTACGACAGTCAGACTGCACATGTTGCTCCTTTGACCATTTACCCACCTGGTCTTGTGCCTTACAACTCAGACCAAGCTGTACCGTACAAGTATAATGCCACAATGATTGAGAATGGGGTAGAAGTCCCTATACCAACAAGACCGTCTTTTGTAAACATTGCTGATGTGAGTAGAGTTACAAGAAGTGGACGTGTCTTTGCAGCAGTACCTTTGAAGAGACCAGAAGTTCAAGTCAGGAGGCCCATACCGGCAGAAGTTCCAGTGAGAAATGTTGAACCAAGGGTTGAGATAGGCCGATCCAATGAACCTATCCCTCGCCCTGAGGATGATGAGATTTTGAAGCTTATCAAGAGAAGTGAATATAAGATTGTGGACCAACTTTTGCAAACTCCTTCCAAGATTTCTTTGCTTGCTTTACTGAGAGATTCTGGTGCCCATAGAGAAGCTTTGATGAAGGTCTTGGACCAGGCGTTCGTGGATCATGATGTGACCGTTGATCAATTTGATGGAATTGTGGGAAATATTACTTCGTGTAATAATCTTGGTTTCAGTGATGAAGAGCTTCCGGAGGAGGGAAGAAACCATAATATGGCTTTGCATATCTCAATAAGTTGCGGAAATGATACCTTATCAAGTGTGTTGGTAGATACAGGTTCGTCGTTAAATGTAATGCCCAAGACTACATTATCTCGACTCTCATATCAAGGTGCTCCCATGAGACCTAGTGGAGTAATTGTTAAAGCGTTTGATGGTTCTAGGAAGACCGTCATTGGTGAAGTGGATCTTCCTATAGTAATTGGTCCTCATACTTTTCAGATCACTTTTCAAGTAATGGATATTCGTGCTGCCTACATTTGCCTATTGGGCCGTCCATGGATCCATGATGCAGGGGCAGTCACTTCCACGCTCCATCAGAGATTGAAGTTTGTGAGGCATGGAAAGCTGGTAATGATTGGTGGAGAGCAGGCTATGGTGGTAAGCCATTTGTCATCCTTCTCTTTTATTGACGCTGATGAGGATGTTGGAACTCAATTCCAAGCTCTATCTGTTGCTAAGAATGAAGTGAAGAAGCAAGGGGCATCTATTTCTTCTTTTGAGGATGCGCGACGAGTGGTTGAAAGTGGTTTGGCTGAAGGTTGGGGCCAGGTGTTGACTTCGCCCGAGAACAAGTCTGGAGAAGGTCTTGGTTTTTGTCCCGTGTCTGCATGAGTCAAGCAAGAAGTGGTTACTCGTCCGATTCAAGAGGTTTTCCAAAGTGCAGGTTTTATCCATCCGACTCCTCCTGAGGTTGATGCTATCATAGGGGACGATTCTGAAGAGGATTTACCCGATTTTGTGACGCATGGAGTGGTTTGCAAAAACTGGATAGCTGTTGATGTTCCTGTTGTGATGCACATTTCCGAGTAATGTTTTGTTTTGTTTTTTGAAAATTTCGCTATGCCCAAGGCGAAAAGTATTTTGTGTCGGGCTATGATAAAAATAAATCCTTTTGCTCTGCCCAAGGCAAAAGAGAAATGTCTGGGCCCTTTGTTTCAAGTATTTCCCTTCAATGAATAAAAATGTTATTTTGTCCACTACTGTTTTATTTTTCACTTTTTCTGGGAAACAGTAATGAAAATTAATTGGTAGTAATAGGAAAATATAATAATATTTTGTTTCATTTATACAACATTCATATTAATCGATTTCTAAAATAAAGCATAATCATATGTGCAGATTAATCCATGACTTAACCATTGAAAACAATGATCCTATGCCCTCTCCCAACTTTGAATTCCCTGTGTTCAGAGCCGAAGAAGAGGATAGTGAAGAGATTCCTGATGAGACTTCCCGTTTGCTTGAGCATGATGAAAAGATTATTCAACCGTTTTAAGAACCTGTAGAGTTGATCAATTTGGGTGATGAAGAAGATAAAAAGGAGGTCAAGGTCGGAGCATTGCTCATCCCAGAGGTCAAAGAGAAAATGTTGGAGCTTCTCAAAGAGTATGTTGATGTGTTTGCTTGGTCCTACCAAGATATGCCAGGTTTGGACAACAGTATTGTGGAGCATCGTTTACCGTTGAGACCTGAATGTCCGCCGATTAAGCAGAAGTTGAGAAGGACTCGTCCCGATATGGCTGACAAGATCAAAGAGGAAGTTCAAAAACAGATTAATGCAGGTTTCCTTGTTACATCGGTCTATCCTCAATGGTTGGCCAATATAGTGCCTGTTGCTAAGAAAGATGGCAAAGTTCGAATGTGTGTAGACTATAGAGATCTGAATAGAGCTAGCCCAAAGGATGACTTCCCATTACCGCACATTGACGTATTGGTCGACAGTACCGCAAAGTTCAAAGTCTTTTCTTTCATGGATGGTTTCTCTGGTTACAATCAAATCAAGATGGCACCAGAAGATATGGAGAAGACATCTTTCATTACACCTTGGGGAACATTTTGTTATCGGGTTATGCCGTTTGGTTTGAGGAATGCTGGTGCAACATACCAAAGGGCCATGACTGCTTTGTTCCATGACATGATGCATAAAGAGATAGAAGTGTATGTAGATGACATGATTGCCAAATCGCAGACCGAAGAAGATCATTTGGAACATTTATTGAAGTTATTCCAGCGCTTGAGAAAGTATAAACTCCGTCTAAATCCCAACAAGTGCACTTTTGGCGTTCGTTCTGGAAGACTTCTGGGTTTCATTGTCAGTCAGAAAGGTATTGAGGTAGATCCTGATAAAGTCAAAGCTATTCGGGAAATGCCCGCACCCAAGACGGAAAAACAAGTAAGAGGATTCCTTGGGAGACTGAACTATATTTCTAGATTTATATCTCATATGACTGCTACCTGTGGGCCGATTTTCAAGCTTCTCCGAAAGAACCAAGGATGTGTGTGGACAGAAGATTGTCAGAGAGCTTTTGATAGCATCAAAGAATATTTGCTTGAACCTCCCATTTTGATTCCTCCGGTGGAAGGAAGACCTTTGATTATGTACCTGACTATATTGGAAGATTCCATGGGATGTGTGCTTGGTCAACAAGATGAGACTGGAAGAAAGGAACATGTTGTATATTATTTGAGTAAGAAATTCACAGACTGTGAGTCTCGATACTCATTGCTTGAGAAAACCTATTGTGCTTTAGCTTGGGCTGCTCGCCGTCTGCGCCAGTATATGATTAACCACACCACTTGGTTGATCTCCAAAATGGATCCGATCAAGTATATCTTTGAGAAGCCCGCCTTATCTGGAAGAATAGCCCGTTGGCAGATGTTGTTATCCGAATATGACATTGAGTATCACACTCAGAAAGCAATCAAAGGGAGTATTTTAGCCGATCATTTGGCTCACCAACCAATTGACGATTATCAATCCATCAAGTTTGATTTCCCAGATGAAGATGTTATGTACTTGAAAGCTAAAGATTGTGAAGAGCCGCTACCTAAAGAAGGACCTGATCCCGAATCCCATTGGGGTTTGATTTTTGACGGAGCTGTGAATTCTTATGGAAATGGAATTGGGGCAATCATCGTCACTCCCCGAGGTACTCATATCCCGTTCACGGCGAGATTGAAGTTTGACTGCACGAACAACATGGCTGAATATGAGGCATGTATTATGGGTCTCGAAGAAGCAGTGGATCTAACGATTAAGATTCTTGATATTTACGGAGATTCGGCATTGGTAATTAATCAAATCAAAGGAGAATGGGAGACTCGTCATCCTGGTTTGATCCCTTACAGAGACTATGCTAGAAGATTGTTAACTTTCTTTAACAAAGTGGAATTACATCATATCCCTAGAGATGAGAATCAAATGGCTGATGCTTTAGCTACTTTGTCTTCAATGTTTCAAGTGAATGGTTGGAACGATGTGCCTACAATCAGAGTTATGCGCCTTGACAGACCTGCTCATGTGTTCTCAGTAGAAGAGGTCACTGACGACAAACCGTGGTTCTATGACATTAAACGTGTTCTTCAAACTCAAGAGTACCCGCCTGGGGCATCCAATAAGGATAGGAAGACGTTGAGAAGATTAGCAATCAGTTTCTTCCTCAATGAAGAAGTATTGTATAAGAGGAATTACGACATGGTCTTGCTCAGATGTGTAGACAGACGTGAAGCATACATGCTGATGCAAGAAGTACATGAAGGATCTTTTGGCACTCATGCCAACGGACATGCGATGGCTATAAAGATGTTGAGAGCTGGTTACTATTGGATGACAATGGAATCTGATTGCTGCAAATATGTGAAGAAATGTCATAAATGCCAGATTTATGCGGACAAGATGCATGTGCCACCGACCCTCCTCAATGTTATCTCTTCACCTTGGCCTTTCTCTATGTGGGGCATTGATATGATTGGAATGATTGAACCCAAAGCTTCAAATGGTCATCGTTTCATCTTGGTAGCGATCGATTATTTTACTAAATGGGTGGAAGCAGCATCTTATGCTAATGTAACCAGACAGGTGGTAGTCAGATTTATCAAGAATCAGATCATTTATCGATACAGTATCCCGAGCAAGATCATCACTGATAATGGTTCAAATTTGAGTAACAAGATGATGAGAGAGCTTTGTGAAGAGTTCAAGATCGAACATCATAATTCTTCTCCTTACAGACCGAAGATGAATGGGGCTGTTGAAGCTGCTAACAAGAACATCAAGAAGATTGTCCAGAAGATGGTGGTAACTTATAAAGATTGGCATGAAATGCTTCCGTTTGCTCTACATGGATACCGTACTTCAGTTCGAACTTCAACAGGTGTAACCCCATTTTCCCTAGTTTATGGTATGGAAGTCGTACTCCCCGTGGAGGTTGAGATTCTGTCTCTGAGAGTGTTGATGGAAGCTAAACTCTCTGAGGCCGAATGGTGTCAAAGTAGATATGATCAGTTGAATTTAATTGAAGAAAAGAGATTAACAGCATTGTGTCACGGTCAATTGTATCAGCAGAGAATGAAGAAGGCTTTTGATAAGAAGGTTCGACCTCGCGAGTTCAGAGAAGGTGACCTTGTGCTCAAGAAGATATTATCTTTCCAACCTGATTCTAGGGTCAAGTGGGCTCCAAATTATGAAGGACCGTATGTCGTTAAGAAAGTTTTCTCTGGAGGTTCCTTGATTCTCACCAATATGGACGGTGAAGAGCTCCCGCGTCCCATTAACGCCGATGCAGTCAAGAAGTATTTCGCTTAGGTTTGAGTTGACCGTTTGCTAAGTTGAAAACCCGGAGGGGCGGCTTAGGCAGGCTTTTGGTCATCCCGGCTGTGGCATTTGAACACATTTTGGAATTCAAAGTTGTTAGGGAGAATAGTGATCATGGTTTTTGTGTAACCCTTTTCTTTCATGTACTGTTCCCCAAACTTTTGTAAACCGTTGGAGTCGCGTTGTTAGCGAACTACCATATTATTAATGAAATTTGAGCATTTACCTTTTGTGGGCAAAATTTTAATTTTTACGGAAATATTTGAAACAAAGTTATTTAAAGTATTTTTATTTTAAAAATGCGTCATAAATAATGAAAGGAATATTAACAGTTATTCCGAGGATGGTCAAGCCATGAAATGCAAAACAATATAGTAATTTATCCTTGCATGATGAACATGTTTTATTTCAAAATCGTCATGAGGCGTTGGTTGTGTTAAGCTTGCGTTTCTCGTGGTACTATGTTTGTTGACTCCCCGGTTGTTCCAGTTAAGCGTTGTTTTGGCTACCTTTATTTGGGCAGATTTCTGAAGTGTGGTATGCTTTGTCTCGTGCCAGTGGTCTATTGGTATTAGAAGTTTGGATTTGAATACTTTTCTCCTCAGAAGATTTGAGCCGTGTAGCGTGGTACGCTCCGACGTTGCTGTGGGGTTCCAGTTCCAGTTATTTTCCGTCTTTTTCAAGATTGGCCAAGTATCTATTATGCTGTGACATCTTATTGTCTTCAAGTTATTCCATCTGTTTATTTTGTCAGCATAACAGTCATTTACTCATTTACACTCATATCGCGCATGCATATTCACATTTGCCGTTGATTCTGGGTTGTATACTTTGTTTTAATACAAGGTACAGTTTCTTTCCAAGTAGAAGGTTAACTTAGGTAGAAAATGTGATTCCTTTCTAAATTCCCCAACTGAGCTAATCCTCGTGGATGATTTTTTATTTAGCTTACCTTGTCCATTTCTGGATAGGATGAATTCCCCAATCGAGTTATTTTCTCATTGGTTGGAGTCTTGTTTGACTGTTTTCTCTCTAGTTTATCCCTGGATGAAGTTGTTGTCTCTTGCATAGGTTATCTCATGATTTTCCCTAGTGAAGTCGCGACCTAGACGAATGGTGCATTTATTTTGCACATTTAAGTATGTGATCTCCTCGGGAAGGATTGATTCATGATTCTCTTTGACAAAGATTTTATTCTCTGTCAGTATCATCGCAATTTCCTTCTAAGTTATTTTTGGAAAACGAAAAGCGGCAGCTCTTCACGAGCAACTTGTGCGTTATTATTATTTTTGGAAAACGACAAGCGGAAGCTCTTCACGAGCAACTTGTACGTTATTATTCTTCGGAAAACGACAAGCGGCAGCTCTTCACGAGCAAATTGTGCGTTATTATTTTTGGAAAACGACAAGCGGAGGTCTCTTCATGAGCAACTTGTACGTTATAGACATCGTTGGAAAACGACAAGCGGCAGCTCTTCACGAGCAACTTGTACGTTATTATTATTTTGGGAAACGACAAGCGGCGGTCTCTTCATGAGCAACTTGTACGTTATAGACATCGTTGGAAAACGACAAGCGGCAGCTCTTCACGAGCAACTTGTACGTTATTATTATTTTGGGAAACGGCAAGCGGAAGTCTCTTTATTTGAGCAACTTGTACGTTATTATTTTTCTGGAATACAGCAAGTGGCAACTTCTTTATTTGAGCAGCTTGTATGTTATTGGTATTTTTTGGAAAACAGCAAGTGGCGGCTTCTTTATTTGAGCAGCTTGTATGTTATCGACATCCCTGGACGACAGCAAGTGGTAGCCTCTTTATTTGAGCAACTTGTATGTCATAATATTTTTTTGGAAGACATCAAGTGGCAGCTTCTTTATTTGAGGCAACTTGTGTATCTACAATCTTATTATATCTCAGTATTAATCGGTATATCTCCGGAAATCTCGCAGAGAAGCTTGTCATGAATCATTACCTTCCGAAGTCGGTAATCCATTATCAGCAAAATTGATACATCTTTTGCCTATCTTTGGCCTCGAGTTGCGAACTCACTGTTATTTTGGGTCAATAATCTATTTTATGGCCTATGCAAGATGCATTCTTTGTTAGGTTCAGAGGTCGTATTCCTTCAATTTTATTCGCTGTCAAGAGTCTGTCATTTGAAGTCGATGGCTCGTTTCCCCAGTAGTGTATAATCCATGTCTCTGTGTTTTGTTGGTGTTTGATTCCTCCAGCATTGTCTTGTCTCATACAAATATTTCTCTGTGAATTCAATCACTACATTCATATCAAACATAATGGCGGTATCTTACGGTAAAAATTTGCGTATTATGTATTTAAGTACCTTCAATCTCGTCGAAACGAAGATTTTAATTTTCATATCTCCGGATAGAAGAAACTTAAATAGGGGCAGCTGTTGTACCCCAAATTTTAACCTAAGATACCATCTCCCATCTGCATCATTACATTGCAAGCGTTTTGATCTATTGATTTTAAAATTCATAACTTTTTCAAGTCGAGAGCTGTTTATTTTTTGAACGCTAAGTTTATTAACTGATCAGACAATGTTTATTAATTATTTATTATCTTAAATTTAAATAATTGGAATTTATTTTCAGTTATTATATAATTTAAAGATTTATAAATAATAAAGTAAATATTTGAAAAGAGGTATATTAATTGATCAAACGATGTTATTTAATTATTTATTGTTCTAGGTTTAAATAATTGAAATTTTATTTTCAGTTATTATAATTTAGAAGAATTATAAATAATGAAATAATTAATTGAAGAGAAGTTAATTGGTCATTGATGTTTATTTAATTGTTTATTATTCTGAATTTAAGTAATTGAAATTTATTTTCAGTTATTATATAATTTAAAGAATTATAAACGGTAAAATAAACAATTGGAAAGGAAAAGAATTAATTGGTAAATAATAGAATTTTTTATTCATCTTTATTCTAATTATTACAATTGTTGTTTAAATACTATTGTACAAAGTATTTATAATGACAATTACATAAAAAAGTTTAAAATGAAATAAAAACTATCCTATTTTTTTCCTAAGTTCTAAAATCTTCATTTTTCATCCAATACTTCTTTGATTGATCATTTGATTTTACCTGCAAAGATTAAAAGAAAAAAGTCAGAAATAAATAAATAATTAAAAGCAAAAAAATTAATTTTAAGCGTTCATCATTAAAAGCAAGCGGCTGAAATCAGTTTTTACCCTTTTTGCAAATCACGGGATTTCTCCCGGTTCATAAAAAGGGATGAATTTTTATATATAAAAATGAATGCACAATTTAAAAATATGCACAAATTCATTCTTTTGTCAAAACTGCATTTTTAAAATAAACTGCATAATTAAAAATCAATTACACATTTTTAAAGCCAATTGCATATTTCAAAAGCATAGTTCAACAGTAACCAAGTCAAGTTACATTTTCAAACAGCATATGCATTTTTCAAAGCAAGTATGTAACGTAAACTAACTGTCAAGTATGGAAGAGGCCAAAAACATAAGGCTCCAATGCAAGAGACAAAGAGAAAATATGCAGTTTAAACAAATGTGCAAGCATAGTTTATTTTCCATTCTCATCATTTTCCAGCATATTGCTTTTTCAGAACAGTCAGTACATATCACATTTTAATGTATCAAATTGTACTTGAGAGAGAGAAGAGAGGAAAAGTGTTTTACATGTTTTTGGCTTAGGTAGGAATTGGATAGCAAACAAATCAGCAGCAATACAGTAGAGAAGATAAGCATGAAAAAGGGATAGAAAACAAACTGATAAAACAGTATGGTATGCAGAGGTCAAAGAAAAGAAAATATTAAAAATATTCAGAACCTGATACCATAAGCCTCAAGGAAAGAAACTGTTATAACATCATCAAAGCCCCTTCAAAAAATTAAGAGAGTTTAACCTGCCTTCAAGCTTTGAAAAACAAAAACTATCAAAACAAAACCATTTTCTCCAAGTCTCAAAACAAAACCAGTAGAACCTACTGCATAAACCAGTAGAACCTACTGCAAAACCATAAAACATAACCTGCATAGAACCAATATAGCCTAAACCATAGAACCGGCTATCTTGAAACATCACCGAAACCAAAAACCTCAAACCAATGTCAAGCATCAAGGCCTCAGATATGTTCATCATTGGCCATTAGAAAGCAGTAGCAAGGCGAGAAGAAGAAGAAAAGAAGCTAGTCAAACGAAAACATTTCAACAGTAGCAATGTCAAGCATCAAAGCTTCAGAAATTCCATCATAGACAAACGCAAAAGGCAACAAAATCACAGCAAAAGAAGAAGAAAGAAAAGTATTCGAAGGCCACAGTTCAGCAAAGCAAGGCAAAGTCAGGAGAAGAAGAAAATATCACAATGGTCAACATCATCATCAACCACAAATCAAAGAAGTAAGAAACACAAACCAAGATACCAAGCAAAGCGCGCCGTCACTGTCTTCCCCGCCTTTGGCCTCCTACGCGTACCCCAACCTCCCTCCTCCGTCTCCAAAGGTAACCTTCCTCTTTCTCTCAAAGTACCTCAAATAACCATTGCAATAGAGAATCAAAAATCAGAATCAATGGATGTAAATCATAACATGCGATTGTATTGAAAACCCTAACGAAATAGAACATAAGTTTATCGTAACTCCATCGTCCCCTAACGCTTTGCTGGAGGGAAGAAGAAAGTGAAGGACACTGGTGGCCGTGGCAAGGAACTCAGGAAAGGTGGAAGAAGATGAGTCAAAAGCATGAAGAAGACGAACGCGTGAACGATGAAGATGAGCGCCTCTGTACCTATTTGCCTTAACCCTTTTTTCCCTAAACTAAACAACTTTGTTTTGAAGTGGTGAAAAACACAAGAAGGGGGGGTTGAATTGTAAAACTGAAATCTAATGCAATGAACAAGATATTTTTATCCTGATTCGTTTGATCTCAAACTACTCCAGTCCACCCGTCAAGGTGATTTCGCCTCTCTCCAACGAGGTCTTAATCCACTATATTCAACTGAATATTACAGACTGCTTTAACAACTGCTAAAGCCTTCTTGATCCAAACCACAACCCGGTTTGTCAAGGTAACACTTTCTTACAAAGAGATAAAACTAAGTGTGTGGATGTTTTCTACAAAACTGTATCACAACTGTGATGTATACACAAATTGAAGCTTAGAAACTAGATTGCTAAACAATGATAGAATATCAGAGTGTGTGGTTTAGCAAAACTGAGAGAAGGAAGATTATAATTAGCTTTTGTGCGTGTAGAGATTTTGAGAGCATTATCCATTTCAATCTTCAAAGCCTTGTTTATATAGCACTGAGATGATGAACGTTGGATGCAATATTCTTGATTCAATGCTAATAACAAGCTTTCCTTATTGAGCAGATCTTGTCTGGAATGAGGCCGTTGGAATTAATTTGCTTTCAATGCACAGTACCGTTGCTTACTTAATGCAAGTTCTGGCTTGGCTCATTCTGACTCTGCTTCGCTGCTGATGAACTGTTGTGTTTCTTTTATCAGAGTGTTGAGCGCAATCTTGTTCATCAGGCTTCAGCATGTACGAGTTGATCATCTGATTTTGACATTCTGATATGGCAACTTCTGATGCTGGTGTCTGAAATCAAGTTCTGATGCTGAATAGATGTGATCTTGCTTATATTAATCAGAGTATCTGCAAGTCAGAACATAATAATTTTAGGCAGCAGATAGTTCATACATGAAACTTATAAATACTATATCTTTTCACTTTGTTATCATCAAAACTCAAATATAGGGTAGTAGATTCAAACTTTGTTCTAACAATCTCCCCCTTTTTGATGATGACAAAAACTAGATATTTTTTACATGAAAATAACGTGAAAAGGTATCTGAGATATGTATCAGAGTAAGAAGTAAAAGGATAAGGAGTAAAGAGATATCAGAGTTGAGAGATACTCCCCCTGAGTTTGTTACTTCCCTTTGATTACACGTGTTCTTCAGGATCAGATCTTTTTGCCTTTCTTTGAACATCAGAGTATCAGAGTCTTTGACTTATCAGAAGCTTTATGTCAGAGCAGAGCTTCAGAGCTTTTCTTGTCAGAGCTTTGCTTTGGATCAGAGTATCAGAGCGGATCAGAACTTCATAGTGATCAGAGCTTCAGAGCTTCAGAGCTTCTAGTCTTCAGAGTGTCTAGGAGCTTCCTTGTACCTGTAGACTTTAAGCAAAACAGAAAAACATTTTCAAGTAAATAGAGTTAGAATGTTTGAGAATTTCTGTCTAGTTAGCCGTTATTGATTAAAATATCATTCTTGTTCTCCCCCTTTTTGTCAGCAATCAAAAAGTGTAGGTGATGTGCTAAAATAATTAGGATCAGAAAAACTAATCATATTAAGATAGTTCAGAATCAAAACAAGAAAATATTACAAAACATATTCAAACAGTACATCAGAAAATCAAGGAAAACATGAAAAAGGTCATGAATGAAAAAAAAGACTAAGGTTGAGGAGGCAAGCGTGTGAACAGGTTCTCCAGCATGGCTTGGATCTTTTCAGCAGTCTCATTCTGCTTGTGCACCATGCTGACAACAGTGTCAATCTTGCTATCCTGCACATCCATTCTCTCTTTCATCTTCTGATCACTTTCATCCATCCGCTGCTGCAGACGCATGTCATTCAGCCTTAGTTCTTCCAGAGTCTGCCTGTCCAAGGCAGCTTGAGAAGCATCAGAAGCAGGAGGCTTCTGAGAGCTTTCAGCAACATCCTCTGCTTGACTTTCTTCAGCTTGAATGGTCTTGTCTTCTTCTGATTGCACCTTTGCAGCTTGCTGTTTCTCAGACCAAGGTTCACTGTCCAGAGGGAGCACGTCCTCTTTCAGAAGCTGACTTCCAACTTCATTCAGAAGCTTGCTGAAATTTTGTTGTGCCTGCTCATAGTTGATATCCTGCAACTTGAGGGCTTCAGCACGTACCCAAAGTCTGAATTGTGACCAGAGCTGATCAGAAGAAGCTGGGTCAATCATTCCAGGACAAACTTGCTTCAAAGAAGCAATCCATTGCAGCACACCTGTTTCAAAATTCATAATACCAGAGCCAACATCTGGTTGTTTTGGTTTTGGGATGGCAATTTTGTGTTTCAGATCAGCAAGACGGTCAAGACTGGTTAAGTCTATGAAAGTCCTGCTGGGGTTTTCAGAGGTTTTCTGAGCAGCTGTTTGTTTTGGAGATAGAGTATCAGTATCAGAGATTATGATTGGACTGGGTGGTGTTTTGGGAGTATTTGGTGGTGTAGATTCTGGTGAGGATGGTAACTGGGGCATGATAACAGTTGTTCCACATGGCAGCTGGATTGCCAGAGGTGATGGTTGAGGTGAATGAGGTTCAGATGGTTGAGGAGAAGGAGTTTCAGAGTGATGAAACTCTGTTTGAGGTGATGGTGGATTAATTTCTGGTTGGGGAGAGGGAGACGAAATTTCTGATTGTTCAGGGATCAGGGGTTCTTCTGGAATTGATGAGAGTGGTTGTTGTTGTTCTGGTTCTTCAGCAGATTGCTGTTGTTCTGGTTGTGGAGGAGGAACAGTTTGTGGTTCAGAGTTTGGTTGATCAGAGGTGTGTTGATCAATGTCAGACAGCACTTGGTCAATTGCTGATGTTGTTGAGATTGTTGGTTGTTTGGGATGTTTGGTTCTGGGTCTTCTGAGTTTTAATGCCTCAGAAGGGTCCTCTTCTTGTACAGTTTCATCTATGGTAGGGATGGGGATTGAGATTCTATGAGAGGTTTGAGGAGGAATAGATGCTGGAATAGTAGAAGAATTTAAAACAGGAGCAGCAGATGAATTACCTCTTTTCCTGGGTGTCTGCTGGGATGATCCTTCTGATGGTGCCTTCCTCTTCTTCGTCTTCTTCAGAGTCACTTCTGGTTGAGGTTGATGCAGATCTTTGATATTCAGATTTGGATCTGTACCATCTGCCTTGCACGCATCCAAGTACCTGAGAATCACCTCTGGTTTGGATTCAATTTCAGAAAATAACGGAAAGTCACTCAGAGGCACTCTTCTGCTGGAGATATCAGCAATAGGAGTAGCTCTGGGTTCCTTCTGAATATTCTCTATCAGCTTCATCTTTTTCAAGTTCTTTGCATTCAGAGGTTTCCCAATTGTTGGTTCAATAGTGCTTAGCTCTTGAGCTTCTATCAGATGCTCAATCAGCCTATTCTCTGTCAGAATATCTGATATCAACCTTCCAAAAGGTATCCAATCCCTCTTGGTTCTTTCTTCTTCCCTTGTTTCCTTCACACTTGTTCTGAGGTGGTTGAACAGGAAGTGAGCCAAATTGATCTTTACCTTCTGATCAATAAAGTATATCAGAAACTGCTGATCCACATTTATGTAATCAAGAGAACTGGTTGGTTTCCTGTGGTTGAAGCACCCCAGAATTATCTTAGCCCACACTCTGTAGTGATCCTTCAGATCTTTACTCTTGCTGCTGGGCACCCCAAGAGTGAAAATCCTGTCAGCTATCACACCTACATCAGCACATCTTTCAGCCATGTCCACACAACGGACGCCACCGCCACTGTAACCGATTAGCCTTGCAATGTGATCCTCAGTGATCACAATCTTCTTCCCCATAACAAAGGAGGTGACTAGATGTGTTGAAGCCTTGGCGTGAATCCAGAATTCCTTGACTAGCATTGGGAATGTTGGTCCAACCAACCTATCGAAATACCTTTCCCACTTCTGAGCCCTAACTTCTTCAGTTAGGTCAAAACCGTTCTCCTTCAAGCTTTCAAAATCAATGATTAATTCAGAAAGCACTTCAAGATTCTTCACAGGAGTGAGGAGAGTTCTGAATGGCACTTGATATTGCTCAGATGATGCTTTCTTCTGAGGACCTGCAGAAGCGCTGCTGGAGGTTTCCATGTTCACACTAAAAGGGTTTTGAGAATAAACAGAGGAAAATAGGTTGCAAGAGATGAACACAGAAATATGCAGAAAATGCTTGAGTATTAGTGAGAAAGCGTAAAGAATGAGAATGAGAGATTAATGTGCTTAAATAGAGTTTTCAAAACTATTTTGAAAAGATAAACGTTTTTTAAGAGAGAGAAAAATCATGATTGCATTTTAAAAGCATGATTACTTTTCATTAAATGCTTGCTGATTTAGGGGGATTTGAGAAAGATACTTAAAAACGGTTACCAGACATGTGTCTCAATGCACTCAATCAGCGCTTTGCCTTCTCAGAAGCGTGCACGCGTTCTGCTTCAGAGATATGCTGATGATTGGATGACACTTGTTTGATGTAGTGATCAGCACGTCTGTCTATGAGCTTAGACTCTCAGATCTTTAGACTTGCATCTGATACAATCTGCATGTTCTATCTTTCTGAAAGGAGATTGATCAGAAGTTCACAGTAAAACAATTACATTCTGAAGGTAAATATATGGAATTAAAACATTTTCACTCTGGACACACTTTCATGCTGAGATGTTTCAGAATGAAATTAAACCTATCTTCTGAAAGGGGTTTAGTAAAGATATCAGCCCATTGATGGTCTGTATCTATAAATTTTAAGTTCAAAATACCTTTCTGAATATAGTCCCTAATGAAGTGATGTTTTATTTCTATATGCTTAGCTCTAGAATGTAAAATAGGATTCTTACTTAAGCAAATAGCAGAAGTATTATCACAAAGTATAGGAATGTTACTCTCAAAAATCTGGAAGTCTTCAAGCTGACTTTTCATCCAGAGCATTTGTGTGCTACATCCTGCTGCTGCTATGTACTCAGCTTCTGCTGTTGACAGAGCAATTGTTGATTGCCTTTTGCTGGACCAAGAGATCAGATTTTCTCCCAGAAACTGGCAGCTTCCAGAAGTACTTTTACGTTCCACTCTGTCTCCAGCAAAATCAGCATCACAGTAGCCTACTAAGCTGTAATCACTAGATTTTCTATAAAACAAACCCAGATTAGTAGTACCTTTCAGATACTTGAAAATTTGCTTAACAGCTGTTAAGTGAGATTCTCTAGGATCTGATTGGAATCTAGCACATATACAAACACTGAATAATATGTCAGGTCTTGAAGCAGTCAGATAGAGGAGAGAACCAATCATACCTCTGTAGACTTTCTGTTCTACATTTTTGCTCACCTCTTCTCTTTCCAGAATGCACGTGGGATGCATTGGAATCTTTGATGACTTACATTCTGAGAGGTCAAATTTCTTCAGAAGATCTCTGATGTATTTGCTCTGATGAATGTAAGTTCCTTCTGGAGTTTGATTGATCTGAATTCCTAGAAAGAATTTCAGTTCCCCCATGAGGCTCATCTCAAATTCTGCCTGCACACACTTAGCAAATTTTCTTCCAAGAGAAGGATTAGTGGAACCAAAAATAATATCATCAACATAAATTTGACAGACTAAGATGTCACTCTTAACTGATTTACAGAATAGAGTAGTGTCCACTTTCCCTCTGGTGAATTCATTTTCTAGCAGAAAGTTACTTAGCCTTTCATACCAAGCTCTGGGAGCTTGTTTCAGACCATACAGTGACTTCTTTAGTTTGAAAACATGTTATGGATGTTTTGTATTTTCAAAACCTGGGGGTTGGTGTACATAAACTTCTTCTTCTATATAACCATTTAAGAATGCACTTTTGACATCCATCTGATACAGAGTGATGCCTCTATTAACAGCAAATGAAATTAAAAGTCTGATAGATTCTAACCTGGCGACTGGGGCAAAGGTTTCTGTATAGTCTATCCCCTCTTGCTGACTATAACCTTGTGCAACCAGTCGTGCCTTGTTTCTGATGACTTCACCTTGTTCATTTAGCTTGTTTCTGAACACCCATCTTGTTCCAATGATGTTGAATCCTTTTGGTCTGGGAACAAGATCCCATACGTCGTTTCTGGTGAATTGATTCAGCTCTTCTTGCATTGCCAGAATCCAGTCATTATCCAGAAGTGCTTCATCAATAGAAGAAGGTTCAATCAGAGACATAAGTCCCATAAGTGTTTCTTCAGAGTTTCTGAAGCTTGCTCTTGTTCTGATTGGTTCTTCCTTTCTTCCTAGGATAGTCTCTTCTGGGTGATCCAAGCTGCTTCTAGGTAATCTCTTCTGAGGTTGATCAGCAGCTGTTGTAGGATTGCTAGCAGTGCTCCTTTCAGACGTTGAAGGAATGTCTGTGTTGAGAGTTTCTGATGACTTGTCTTCAGAACCTGCAAATTCAATTTCTATACCTGCAAAAACTTCATTCTGCTTTGACTTTTCAGAGTCAAGCTTATCATCAAAACGAACACTGATTGATTCTTCCACAATCTGTGTTTCTGTATTGTATACTCTGTACCCTCTTGAGCGTTTCAGAGTATCCTAACATAATACACTTCTGTGCTTTAGAGTCAAACTTGTTCAAATAATTCTTTGTATTTAATATAAAGCAAGTACATCCAAATGGATGAAAATATGAAATGTTGGGCTTTCTGTTCTTCCACAATTCATATGGAGTCTTTTCCAGAATAGGTCTTATTGAGATTCTATTCTGAATGTAGCACGCTGTGTTTATTGCCTCTGCCCAGAAGGTCTTAGCAACGTTTCTCTCATTGATCATGGTTCTGGCCATTTCTTGCAATGTTCTGTTCTTTCGTTCTACAACTCCATTTTGTTGGGGAGTTCTAGGACAAGAGAAATCATGCAGAATGCCTCTGTCATTAAAGAATGACTCAAAATCTTTGTTTTCAAATTCTCCACCATGATCACTTCTGACTTTAACGATTCTAAGATCCTTTTCATTCTGAACTTGGTTACAGAAGGTAACAAACACAGAGTGTGACTCGTCCTTGTGTCTTAAGAACTTTACCCATGTCCATCTGCTATAGTCATCTACGATTACTAACCCATACTTCTTGCCACTGACTGAAGCAGTTTTAACTGGTCCAAATAAGTCAATGTGTAGAAGTTCTAATGGCTTAGAGGTAGAAACAACATTTTTGGATTTAAAAGAAGGTTTTGAAAATTTGCCTTTCTGACATGCTTCACACAGAGCATCTGAATTGAACTTCAAATTAGGAAGTCCTCTGACCAGATTGAGTTTGTTAATCTGAGATATTCTTCTCATACTAACATGTCCCAATCTTCTGTGCCAGATCCACTGCTCGTTGTTAACAGACAGAAGACATTTTACATTCTGACTCTTTAGTTCAGAAAGTTTGATTTTGTAAATGTTGTTTTTCCTCTTACCATTAAACAGGATAGTCCCATCTTTCTGACTAACAGCTTTACATGATTTTTGATTAAAGATTATATCATAACCGTTATCACTTAATTGACTTATGGATAACAGATTATGCATCAATCCATCTACTAGCAGAACATTATTAATAGAGGGAAGATTTCCATTACCTACAGTTCCAGAGCCAATTATCTTTCCCCTCTGATTGCCTCCAAAGCCAATGTGGCCTCCAGGCTTAAGTTCCAGGCTTTGGAACATATGCCTTCTTCCCGTCATGTGTCGTGAGCAGCCAGAGTCCAGGTACCATGACTGGTGTTTCTGACTTGCTGCTAAAGATATCTGCAACATGTATTATTTTATCCTTAGGTACCTAGATTTTCTTGGGTCCTGATTTGTTAGTTTTACCAAAACTCTGGTTGAATTTTGGTTTCACAGAGTGCTTACTGCTAGTGTATTTGATATCATGTGTGTGACCATATACAAAATGTGAATTTAGAGGAGTGTGTTTAATGGTTAAGTCCATGACATTCTTTGGTGTAGGAACCTTACCTTGGTATCCTATTCCTTTCCTGCCGTTTCTGCTAACTCCATAGATCATTGAAGCCATTCTGCTTCTATCTATGCTTTTAGCTAGGAACTTCTGGAAACTGTGATCATACTCCTTGATGATCTCATCAGCGTTGCTGGGAGTTTCAGAAATTGGTTCCTTTTGAGAGTTTTGTAAAGTGTTTTCTAATTTTGAAATTTTATTTCTCAGCTCAGAATTTTCCAATTTGAGACTCTCAGTCTTATTAGAGTCAGATTCAAGATTCCTTTTCAGGTCTCTGAATTTAGCTCTAATTTGCTGATAGCGTTCCAGAATCTCATTAAGGCTTTCAGCAAGTTCATCCTTTATAAAGTTAACAGCAAAGTTAGGAAATACCTCTTCAGTGTCTGATTCTGAGTCTGATTCAGAAGCTTCACTATCTTCTGAAATGTTAGCCATGAGAGCTATGGTTGCCCTTTCATCATCTGATTCTGAGTCAGCTTCAGATGAGTCAGAGTCATCCCATGTAGCCATGAGACTTTTCTTCTTCTCTCTTCCAAACTTCTTTTTGGGCTTTTCCCTCTGAAGCTTTGGGCAGTCACTCTTATAGTGTCCTTGCTCATTGCACTCATAGCAGATGATGTCTTTGGTGTTTGGCTTTTTGCTACTGGAGGAGCCTTCAGATCTTCTGTATCCAGAGGAAGAATCTGTCCTTCTGTATCTGGAAGAAGACTCGTTCTGATCAGATCTTCTGGGATTCCTGAACTTCCTTTGTCTTTGCTTCCACAGTTGATTTACTCTTCTGGAGAGAAGGGAGAGTTCGTCTTCTTCTGATGAGGATCCATCAGATGTTTCTTCAACTGCCTGCAAAACTTTAGACTCAAATTTTCTGTTAGATTTTAATGCTAAAGGCTTACCTTGCTTCTGAGGCTCATCAGCTTCTAGCTCTATCTCATGACTTCTGAGGGAGCTGATAAGTTCCTCCAGAGTGATTTTGTTGAGATCTTTAGCTAGCTTCAGAGCTGTAACCATAGGCCTCCACTGCTTGGGTAAACTTCTGATGATTTTCTTGACATGGTCAGCAGTAGAGTATCCTTTGTCCAGAACTTTGAGACCAGCTACCAGAATCTGGAATCTAGAGAACATGGTTTCAATGGATTCAGATTCTTCCATTTTGAACGCCTCATACTTCTGAATGAGCGCCAGAGCTTTTGTTTCTTTGACCTGAACGTTGCCCTCATGCGTCATTCTGAGTGAGTCAAAAATATTCTTTGTTGTGTCTCTGTTGGAGATCTTTTCATACTCAGTATAGGAGATGGCGCTGAGGAGGATGGTTCTGGCCTTGTGGTGATTCTTGAAGTCACGCTTTTGTTTCTCAGACATTGTTTTTCTATCAATCTTCTGACCACTTGCATTCACAGGGTGCGTGTATCCATCTGTCACCATATCCCACAGATCAGCATCATGTGCCAGAAAGAAGCTTTCAATTCTGTCTTTCCAGTAATCAAAGTTTTCTCCATCAAAGACTGGAGGTTTGCCACTGAATCTGTCTTTGTCCTCATTGTTGTCATTGCTGATGTGAGAATTGTTTCCTGCCATTGTGTTTTTCTGACGCTGGATCTTGTACTGACACGGTTAAGTGTTTTAGCTCAGAACCAGGCGCTCTGATGCCAATTGAAGTGGTGAAAAACACAAGAAGGGGGGGGGTTGAATTGTAAAACTGAAATCTAATGCAATGAACAAGATATTTTTATCCTTGTTCGTTTGATCTCAAACTACTCCAGTCCACCCGTCAAGGTGATTTCGCCTCTCTCCAACGAGGTCTTAATCCACTATATTCAACTGAATATTACAGACTGCTTTAACAACTGCTAAAGCCTTCTTGATCCAAACCACAACCCGGTTTGTCAAGGTAACACTTTCTTACAAAGAGATAAAACTAAGTGTGTGGATGTTTTCTACAAAACTGTATCACAACTGTGATGTATACACAAATTGAAGCTTAGAAACTAGATTGCTAAACAATGATAGAATATCAGAGTGTGTGGTTTAGCAAAACTGAGAGAAGGAAGATTATAATTAGCTTTTGTGCGTGTAGAGATTTTGAGAGCATTAGCCATTTCAATCTTCAAAGCCTTGTTTATATAGCACTGAGATGATGAACGTTGGATGCAATATTCTTGATTCAATGCAAGCTTTCCTTATTGAGCAGATCTTGTCTGGAATGAGGCCGTTGGAATTAATTTGCTTTCAATGCACAGTACCGTTGCTTACTTAATGCAAGTTCTGGCTTGGCTCATTCTGACTCTGCTTCGCTGCTGATGAATTGTTGTGTTTCTTTTATCAGAGTGTTGAGCGCAGTCTTGTTCATCAGGCTTCAGCATGTACGAGTTGATCATCTGATTTTGACATTCTGATATGGCAACTTCTGATGCTGGTGTCTGAAATCAAGTTCTGATGCTGAATAGATGTGATCTTGCTTATATTAATCAGAGTATCTGCAAGTCAGAACATAATAATTTTAGGCAGCAGATAGTTCATACATGAAACTTATAAATACTATATCTTTTCACTTTGTTATCATCAAAACTCAAATATAGGGTAGTAGATTCAAACTTTGTTCTAACATGTTTAACCCTAAAAACAATTATGATGTATGGTCCTAAACCTCATCTGCCTAAGCCCAACGATTTGCTTATCCACCCCCCTTTCTATTCTTGTTTTGGGCCCCTTTAAAACCTTTAGCCCATATAATTAGTTATCATCCATCCTTTCTTATATACCTTTTTCTATTTTATTTAGTTTTTCTTTAGAATTTTATTAGTTTAGATAATTAGTAAGTTTAATCAAGAATAAGAGGTATAATTTAATCAAAACTTTTTTTAAATAATGGGATCATTTTATTAGTTTGACTTTAGGTTTAATCTAGTAATTTTAGTATTTTTTTATTAGGTTTAGAATTAATAACTTTAAGTTTTAATTTAGTTTAATTATTTAATAACTCTTAAAATAATATTCTATATTAATATTAAAAAAACATATAAAAATAGGAACATATGAAATAATAAAAACTCTAAAAAATATATAAAAATAAAAACTTAAAAACATGTTATTTTATTTAATTAATTTCCTCGCTTTAATTAATATTAGATAAAAACAAAAAATGCATGTTCACACCATTTAGTCTATTATTTAATTGTTGCTTTTAATCATTATCCGCATAATTTTCTGTTTAATTATTTCATATTTACATGATTATTCTGTTTACGTCTAAATCTGAGGGAAAATGATTAAACTGGTCGATTTCATGTCCTCGAGTCTAATCACGCGAATATTTTCATCTCATTAAAACTTAAGACAATTTTCCCCCGAATATTCAATCTTTTCAAAACTTATACCTTTTAAGCCAAAACTTCGACATTAGGTCGTCGTACCTTCAAAAACCCGTCCGTACTCCTTTTCAGCCAAAATAATTTATTTTTAATCAAACGAACAATTTTAATAAACAGATATTTCAAAAGGTTCCTATAGAGTACTATAGATACATTGGGTGCTAATACCTTCCCACTGTATAACCAACCCCCGAACCATAGATCTCTTTTCAAAAACGCCTTGTATTTTTATTACTTTAAAAAGTATTATTTACATTGCATATTTAGGGTTTTATTTCGCTCTTTTCCCTTTTCCCTTGGAAATGATAAAGCGCGGTGGCGGCTCTTGCTTTTGTGAGACGAATTAATCAATAATTCGATCTTCGATTTACCTCGCTACATTTTTTATCGCTACACCGGTGTCTACCAACAGATGGGCAAGAGTAGTTCCCCTACATTCAATGGAGACATGCAGGGGGTCGTTATGGTTCTTTCCTTTGGAAGTCAGATCGGCGTCAGAGAAGCCCAACCCATTATCGGCAGTCAAGTTGGCCACACAATCGGTAAATTGATCAACAGACGTTTCTTGTGGCACATGGGTCGTCTTCAGGAAGGAAATCAGGGCCTTGGCATGGGCCTCTGAACACAACAACAGTGATAGCATTGAAATTTTAGAGGGGGTGTGCCCCAGCTGCTCAACTACATTGAAATCACTCTTCTTAATGATCTTGAGAATCTCTTCCATCTCTTGCTGGGAAGCTTCAACATTGGTTGTCTTTGGTGCCTCCGTCCGGGCAGGCATATCAGTAGCAATCCCTTTGCCCCGAGCGTCAGATGACTCGGCAGCAGGGGTAGAAACAGGAATTTGGTCAAGCAGGGAAGCAGGCACACTTGTAGGTGTGATGACAAGAGGTCTCTGAATAGCTGGAGGTGCAATATCTGGTGAAAAGAGCCTGCCACTGCGAGTGACTTTAGCAGGTCCGGTGATATTGGTGACGTCGGTACTGGTATCAAACTCTTGTTTTACTCCAAGAACATAAACATCTGCCCCATAGTGCCAAGGGACAGCTTTGTCAGATGTATAGGGGAGGGGCCATGGAACAGTGATGATGATAGGAGCAATCTTCTGAGTAGGCATGATTTTGACAGGCTTCTTTGAGGGAGCCTTATGAGGGTTGTTGAAAATAGTAACAATGGACACTTCTTCAGCAGGGACAGCAGGAACAACAATCTTCTCGAACAAGATCTCTTTGCTATCCATCAGGTTTTGGACGCCTGACTTCAGCAAAGGACAACCAGCAGGTGAAACAGAACATAGAAGGCAACTTTTACTACATCCCGGAAATAAACCGGCTAGAAACAGGTTCCTTTTGACAGTCAACAACGGAGTAACAATATCTTCCACAGAGGCCACATACAAGTCTTCCTCCACAGCATTCACTCCATGCTGGGGCATGGGAGCAGTCACAACATTGGGCCTTTCGGGCGCCTAGAACTGTATTTCTTTAGCATCAATAAGGTCCTGAACCTTATTCCTCAGAGCCCAGCAATCATCCGTAGTATGCCACGGGCTATCAGAGTGATAAGCGCAACGGGCGTTGGGGTTGTACTTTGGAGAAGCTGTGTTCACTACCTTTGGAGCTTCTTTGACAGTTACCAGATTGGTTGACAGTAGTTGCGGCAAAATCTGAGACAGGGTCATGCTGAGTCGAGTGTACTGTCTTTTAGGTCTCTCACCCCTTGGCTGGTTATACTGTTGAGGAGCAGCAGCAGGCTTTGAAATTAACACCGCGTTGACAGCTTGGCAGCGTTCCAGTTTGTTCTGTCTCCTTGGACCATAAACAACACTAGCTTCCTTCTTGAAGGGCTTCTTTTCAGTACTCGAGGAGGCACCTTTCTGTATCTTCCCCGACTTGATACCAGCTTCTATCTTCTCACCAGTCAGAATGACGTCTGTAAACCCTGCAGAAGAATTACCAATCAGATGGTTGAAGAATGGACCAGACAGGGTCCCCAAGAACATGTCCACGAGTTCACAGTCAGTCAACGGTGGCTGCACCCTTCCAGCTAGGTCCCTCCACCTTTGCGCATACTCCTTGAATCCTTCACCCGTCCCCAGTGACATACCCTGGAGTTGGGTACGCGTGGGAGCAAGGTCGGAATTGTACTGATACTGCTTATAAAATGCAGTAGCCAAGTCCTCCCAGTTTCGGATACTGGCTCCATCCAGCTGATAGAACCAATCGAGTAGAGCCCCTGAAAGGCTATCCTGGAAGAAATGGATCCATAGGTTCTTGTCTGCAGTGTAAGGTTGGATCTTTCTTACATATGATCTGAGATGCAGCTTAGGGCAGGAAGCCCCGTCGTACTTCGCAAAGGCAGGTGCCTTGAACTTGTGTGGGATCACCACCCCAGAAGATAAACCTAGATCTCCAAAATCCAGCCATGGCACATGTTGAACCTCCATGGCACTTAAACGGTCCTCTAGTTGCTTGTACCTGTCTTCAGCAGGAGGGTACTGTTCATCATTGTAATCTGTCTCGTTGTCGGAGACTGCAGGACTAGGAACCCTTCCCCCTTGGGGACTATCCTTCCCTACAGAGGAAGTAGCCTGATCAACCTCATTCTGCAGTGTATTCCCAAACCTCCGTCCAGTGTTAAACAACACAGTCCTCTTCTTCTTCTTCTTCTTCAAGAGCAAAGTCTTCAACTCCTGTTGACCCTGGGCTAAGCTCATGACCAGCTCCTGAAACTGGGTATTCTGGGCCTTGAGGGCCTTGATTGCTTGTTCGGTAGTAGGCTCGGAAGACATGATGATTGAGTGCTGAAATAAACAGCGAAGAAGATTAAGCAACCTGTAGAAGAAGGGTACCTGTTATGCATATGATGCAATGAGATGCGTATGATTTATGTTTTCAAAGACAATCGGGATTCAACTTTGTAGACAAAAAGGAAACACACTTTATTAGATTCAAACTTTAAATTGTTCAACAATTTGCTCTTAGGCATTACAAGAATGAAAATACTGAAAAGGAAATAAAAGCTGTAAAAGAAACATCCAAAGCCCATCAGTGCTCCCATGGCCTCCTCTTCTCAGTACGAATATAGTCGTTCAGGATCCGCTCATTCTCCAATTGCTTAGTCAGCTTCTGGATCTTTTGTTCCTGTTCGTTGAACTTTTCCCGATAAGAATCTCGTTCTTCCTGTAGCTGCGCCCAAGATCTATTTAGTGTATCAACATCAGTGGGTATCTGAGGAGGGAGGACAGTTGGAGGAACCCCGTCTTCATCAGGAAATTCAAGAATGATAGGCCTGACAGCTTCGTATGGCATACCTAACTTCTGAGCGCGGATGCGGACCCATCTGCAATAGGGTTCCATTGGTAGAGAAGTCTTCGATCCTAACTCGTGTGGGTCAGCTTTGTGAATTCTGTCCCAAGCCTTGATGAATCTACGACGCAGCTCGTCACTGTCTACCTAAAACTCAAAACTGATGTGAGGCACCAACATCTCATGAGGCCCTGCTCTTCTGGCTCTTCCAAACTGACTGAGAGCTAAACATGGATTATATGAGATTCCTCCCCGGGTACCGATCAATGGAACATTAGGATATTCTCCACAACGATCAATAATGGCTACCTCATCCCAACCTCTGAGAGTCCAAATGATGTCATTATCAGTGAGAGACATTAACCTATGAGCCCAGCCCATTCCTTCTTTGTTCTTCAGCACGAACTTAGGGAGGTGCGAAATAAACCACCTCACTAACAAAGAAGCACAACACCATAGAGTTCCCCGTCTTTGGGCAGTACGAGCATAGAGTTGTTGCAGGATATCACCCAAGAGAGTGGGTACAGGGTTCCGAGAGATGAAGATCCTTATGGAGTTGACATTAATAAAGGTATCAGGATTTGGAAACAATACTAGACCATAGATTAAGAGAGCCAGAATGTCTTCGTACGCCTTGAAGTCTAAGTCATTCCAGAAATTATTAGCTTTGCCAACCAGAAACTTAGCCAAAAAGCCCTTAACTCCACTTCTAGTCTCCCAGTTAGCCATTACCTCTTCTTTGGTCAAGGGAAGGGCTGCAGCAATTTCTTCAGGCCTAAGAGTCTTCTCCCAACCAGTGAATGGAGTCTGCTCCAAAACAGGGATACCAAGTAACTCAGAGAATTCTTCCAGGGTAGGGACCAGCTGGAAGTCTTGAAAAGTGAAGCAATGGTAAATGGGATCATAAAACTGGACCAGGACACTCATCAGTTGTTGGTCCCACTTTGAAGTGACTAAACCGAGGAGAGAACCATGCCTCTTGATGAAGGAAGTAGTGTTTGGAATCCTATCAACCAATTCCTTGAGCAAAGTAGGTGGTCGAACAAAGTTGAGCCGGATAGTATTCTTACGCATGGGCATCATGATGTCCTACAAAACAGAGCAAAGATGAAACCCTCTTGTCTTTGAAATGGGTCAGTCCTTATGCAGGGTGCATGCAATGGTATGATGGTATGATGTTATGATAAATCACACCACAAGTATTCACAAAGGCAAGCATGATAAGGCACACAAGTCACACAAGACAACCCTTAGAGTTTAGGCCAGCATGAAGTTTGGGTATTACCCTCTTTCAGTTTCGTTGGTTAAGACATGTCCTACCAAAAGTAACCGGGTTCTAGAGGATCTCAATATCACTGACTACCCTCAGTCGGTCATAACCCCAGCATCGCAATCTTTTCTTACGACCATAACCATCACGAGAGTTTAGCCTCAATGAGTGTAGCATACTGCTACTATTCTATGGCCAAGTTGGGTCAATTTAGGGTTCTAAGGTCGGTTGGTGCTTAATGACTCCTTAGAAGACCCATATTATCCTCGTTGCAACACAAGGGATATCGGTATAGACCAAGGTGTCACACCAACGTAGCCACTGCTTCACCCATGTCGGTCTACGCCGGACAGGTCCCTCACAGCTTATGCTACCTAAAGGGTATTCCCCAGATCCGGGTTAGGATCTATGAAACTACGATGCAAAGCCCACAAATATAAAAGCAAACAAAGCAAGCAATTGAAAACAAGAGTGGTCTAATCCTAAGGTAACCCCACTTTTAAGTTAATTCCCCAGCAGAGTCGCCAGTTCTGTGATACGGTGGGAGAACTGACTTGGGTTTTGCGTTTGTTTTTGCAAATGTTTTGGTTGAGCAAGAGTCGCCACCGACTTTTTATTTTATCCTAAGGAAAGGTTAAAAAGCACAACAAAAAACCTTTGAGATGTTTTCTTGGGTTCGGGGGGTAGATTATAGAAAGGGAAGGTATTAGCACCCTTTCTATCCATGGTTACCCATGGGCTCTTAGTTACTTGTTTAGATCACTTGCCTTGATTTTTGATTGCTTGAAATGGTGTGTGTGTGTGTGTGTTTGAAAATGTTTTGAAAAAAGAGGCCTTGTCTAGGCAACCATTGTAATGACTCGTGTTTGAGTATATACAAAGGTGTGTATCTTTTCGAAAAGATGTTTCAAATGTTTTTGGAAGTTTGTTTTGATAGTGTTTGTGAAGTGGGTTTTGAAAAGTAGGCAAGTGTGTTTTTTGCAAGTTGATCAAGTAACTAAGAGTTATCTACCCCTAAATTTACTCAAAGGTTTTTTCTATTTTTTAACCCTTTTAACAATTTTGTTCCACCATTGTATTTGGTGGACAATCTTGTGTTAGGATGTTAACGGGACGGGCGCGGGTCATCGTTTAGACCATGAATGCAATATTGCCAAGTGTCTTTGGCAACTTTTCCTTTAAGGGACTATGATCATTTTGTTTAGGCAACTTTTGAAAGCGTCATCGAGGGACTATGATCATTTGATTTGTTTTGTTTTGCCAATGACACCCAACATGCAACATGGCCCATTATTGAAGGCAACAAGTGGAGTAATCCTAGGGGTGCAAGTGTGATTGGTGTTATCCATTTTCATGCTTTATTGTCTTTGAATTAGGTCAAGCTATTTGTTATTTGATTTTTGCATACAAACCCTAAGTCTATCATGGCATATTTAGAAAGCTTTAAAATGCGGAATTTAAAGTCCTAAATTATTACAAAATAATCATAGGGATGGGGGTACAAATGTTCAAATGGGGATGAGACTTAATAGGAGAGTAGTGTTCAAATAAATTTACAACCAAATCGAATCAATCGCAAATATAAAATGTATCAAATGTACAAGAATAAACAAATGTAAATGTATCAATGTATTTGTGTATGTGATTTATTTACAAGTGATAATGATGTTAACTTAATAAAAAAATTAAGTATTTATTTGTTTTTTTGGCTATTTTCATGGTTTAGGGAAAAACCCTAATTTTGTAAATAAATGGTATTTATTATTTATATTATATACAACATTTATTAAATATACAAAAAATAAATAAAAGAGGAGTATATTGTAAAAAAGTAATTTTTGAGGTCAAATATTAATAAAAATAAAAAATTTATTAATTTTTGTATTTTTACCCTAAATATTCTAATAAATATATAAGTATTTATATTATATATTAAACATATTAAATATATACAAAAATAAAATATTTATTATTTATCAAAAAAAAGTGTATTTTAAGAAAATGTTTTCAAAAGATAACAATAAAATAAAATCAGAAAATAAGAGGTATTTGTATTATTTTTTAGTATTTTAAATAAAATAAGTATTATGTTTATTTATATGTACAAGTTTAATAAAGCAAATAAATTCAAAATAAATGCAAAAATGAGTGGAAAAATATTTTTAATGTTTTTTATATTTTGACAAAAAATAATAAGTCAGAAACAAAAAGAAAAAATCAAAAATGATAAAAATAACACACAATGGGCCAAGGAGGTGTAAGTGGAAAAATGAGATGCAAATAGAAAAAACAAGTCAGGCCCAGCCCAAGGAGGCTTGTCTTCAACCTCCAGCCATTTTCAAACACAAAAACGCGCGCTTCCTTCCATCCCTGTTATCTCTTGATTCTTTGACTTTCAACAAAAACTTACAACATCAATGTTATAGAGCATCATGTCACGATTCTAAACATATAAAGAAGTTGTTCTAACTCTCAGAAATGAGAGAGAATTTCTTCTCCCCCAATTCCTGACCTAACTTTTTTCTAATGTTCAGGTCCCAAATTCTCTTAACACACACAATATAAATGAAAAGTGAGAATATAGGTAGCTTCAGGGCCATGGGTAGGACATAACTTCTTCACAAACCTAAGCCTAGATATGCTTGGATAGAGAGATAGAAGTTCAAACTCTTACCTGTTCAGCTTGAATCGTGTACAACAATGGAGGCACTTTCAATGGAATTTGAGGATTTGTACAGCTTGCCTGAGGTCCAAGGATGCTTTTCCAACCTCTAGCTTGCTTTGAAACTAACTGAATCGAGCTATGTAACTCAACCTGCACAACTGAAAAAATGAAAATGGTAAACCTGGTTAGAGGTGTTACAGTCTGTTTCCAAGGCTTGGGATAGTTTGTATGGATGGTAGGGAATGTGTTTGAACTGGTTTGGATGAAAACGCACGAGGGAAATGAACTGTGGAGGTCAATCTTCAATAGGGACTCTATTTTGCAGAAAAAAGGTGCTTTGATGGATGAGGAGGTATTGAGGGTCAAGGGCTCGTGTTCTAGGTCAGTTATGGAGTGTCAAATGTGTTCACAAGGTTTGCTTGAGTTGGTTCTTGCAGGAATGTGAGTTGTTGTCCAAAATGCAAGTTTTCTTCCTCTTTAAGCCAAAGTTGTCAACTTAGATTGTAGGCTCATACAGGCCCCTCAAACATGCTGCAAAGTTTTGTTCTTGATCAGTGGGATATGCCCACACATTTGTGCCTCATAGATTTCCTTGTACCTCTTTGATTTGCTTTTTGACATAAAGTGCTTCTTTACAAGAATGGCTAAAATGCTTTTTCCATTTAAAGGTTAATCTTCCATGTAATGACCAAATGATAAAAATAACATCTTGGCACAAAGGTTTAGCATTGAATTATTGAGTGTAAATGAGATTAGAGGCCTGTAACCTAGATTGTGCAAGTTGACTTGAAAAATGCAAAGTGTTATGAACATGTATTTGGCCATGAACAAAGTGACTTTTGCCTATCTTTACAAATTCGATTCTCCCTAACCACAAGGGTGTTTGAGGAGTTCTTGGACAATTTGGAAAGATTGGAATGTGTACTACAATCCATCTTCGTAATTCAAATTGAAATTCCAAGTGGAAGCATGTGAAAAGTGGCCATGAAGTTGGGCAAAAATCCTGCCTAAAATAGGTCAAAATTTTTCTAAGTTAAGAATGTTTTGCACCCCTATTCCAAAAATCATAACTTGAGCTACAAGCTTCTTTTGAGGAAACTTTGTGAATAAAAGTTGTATATTTTGCAATGGACTATAACTTTCATGTTTTGAGTTTTGTTTGAATCCAAATATATCTTGATGAAAAGGTGGGACAAAGTTAGGAAAAAATTAGGAAATTTCATAACTTAGAAAATTTCTAAGTTATGAAATTTCTTCATTTCAAACCCTAATTTGTAATTTTTGATTTCTTGATGAAAAAGTTTCATAATTTGACATGTTTTGATGAAAAATGAATCTTGGCACTTGATTTTGACCAAAAAGTCAAAGTTTGACTTTTCAGTATACAGTCAAATTTTGATCAGTTGACTGGAAAATTCATTTGTCAATCTTGTGCATTTGGGATCTTTTGAACTTGTTGAATGTGTCAAGACCATGTCATTGAGTCCTTGAGTCCATATGTGAGCTTGGTTTGCCATTGGCTAGGTCAAACAGTCAAAAATTGCCTTTGTGCAGTCAAAACCCTAAAAATGACCATTTTGCCCTTTTGGTGATCTGATCAAATTTCTTGTGGAATTGTGATCCAAACTTGACCAAATGGTTCATATGAGTACATAATGTTGACGTGGGTCAAAAATCATGAGGTTTGACTGTCAATTGACCACAATTGACTTTTTCCCCAATACAACTGATTTCTAGGTCAACTGTCCAATTGACTGGGCAAAGATTGGAATCAAGGCTTGAAACTTGGTATGGATAAACTTGTGAGTCCAACATGAAGCATGAAAGTTATCTTGGGAATTTTAGGTCAAAACATCTTTGTGCAAACTCAAACCCTAATTTGGGTCAATAGTGCAAGGAGGAGTCTTGAGCAGAGCAAACCCTAGCTTGATCTTGAGCTCCAATGGTCTTGTGGTGAGAAAATATTGATGAAATGGGAGGGAAAATTTTGGGGTACAACACTCTGGGATAGAAGCTGAGGCTTCTGATTGAAAATTTGCAGTGTTGGGTTAATCAGTGAAGTGAAAGACGTATGGACGTTTGTTTGTTTGACTGTGCAATGCTATTGGTCATTTGGAATGTCGGGCGTATTGTTGGTTAATGCGAAGTTGCAAGACTACAGTGTTTATTAATTATTTATTTTATCTAAGTTAAAATAATTGGAATGCATTTTCATTCGTTTTAATTCAAGAGATTTAAATAAATAAATAAATAGTGTGTTGTACCCCAAAATTTGCCCTCCCATATTCTTCAAGAAATTGCCAAGCCAAGCTGCAAAATTCCCCAAGGGTTGCACAGTGCAAGAGCCTCCTAAACAGTCAAAATTAGGGTTTTGGTCCTGATCAAGAAAATGAAGTTTCAAAGGGCCCAATCAAGTCTCACATGCCTATAAACATGGTCAAGCATCCTCATACCAAGTTTCAAGACTTTCAGCACAAAATTGCACAGTCAAAAACCCTAATTGCACTACAGTCAACTGTAGGGGCAAAATGGTCATTTGGCAGTCAAAAGTCCAAATTTTTGGTCAACATCTCATTTTGAAGTCACAAACATCATTTGATCAATGCTTGATCATGATTCTCAAAACTTGGCTCAAAAATCATCAAGATGCAAAAGTTTCCTTATTTGGACAGCTGAAAAAGTCAACTGTAAATTGACCAGGGCATAACTTTCACATGGATTATCAGAAAAATTCCATCCAAAGCTCATTTTGAAGAGAAAGACATTTCCTACAACTCATCTTCATACTTCAAGTCAAAGAAATGCTCTCACAAAAAGTTATCAATTTCAACATTATAGGTCATTTTCAAAAGTCAACAAAAAGGGACTTTAAGTCAAAGGCCATAACTTGAGATTGGTAAATCAAAATGACATGGGACCAAAGGCATTGGTTAGAGGACTCAAAGTCCTTTCCAAAATGTCCAAGCACATGAGCAAATCTTAAAAATTGAGCAAGTTATGCCTTGTGGAAGTTGGGAAATTTTTGGATATTTTGAAAAGTCAACATTGATTCAAATGACCTAAAATTGCTAATGGGCCCATTTTTCTTCCATAATTCATCATCCAAGGCATGTGCACGACCATTTGGCCCAAAGGGAAGTTTTTCTCCATTTTTATTTATTTATTTGAATTTTTTATTATTAACAATTCATTTAATCAAATAAAATACATGAAAAATATAAAACCAATGAAATAAAATCTTTTTGTGCATGAAATATACTCAATAATTCGTGCATGATCAGATATGGAAGAATTGGAATTGATTGGATATGATTTGTACAAAAATAGCATGAAAAAAGATTTGAAAATCATGGTGAAAAAATCAAATATTGCATTCATTAATTCATGGATTCTAATCAAGTTTTTCAACCCTAATTGGTTCCATACATAAGCACAAGCAAGACCTAATGCCTCATGACCAAGAAGCTGCGCAGAAAAAGCATATGAACCTTTGAAATTTTTCTTGAAAACTCAAAATCTGAAAACCTATTTGCAGGTCGTTTCAAGCCATAAAACTCCTTCCATTGCATTCCTAGGACATTAAGCAACCTTCCTGGATCAAAAGCATCAATCCTAACCCTTTGAATCACTGTACAGAAGCCAACTTTTCTCACTTTTTTTTCATAATCGTGCATCTCAATTCATGTGCATTTAGCACTTTTTAATGATTGATTCGTATTCCTTGTTTGATTCTAATGCTAACCATGTAATTTGATTGTGTTTTTGAGCATTGTATACGATTCTATCATTATCACGTTTTAGGGTTTATGAAGCTCTGAATTGGGGGTTTGTGAATAAGGCAAAATTGGGACACCACAGTGCCATGAACATGCTCAGCATACTTGGACGAAGAGTTTGAGACCCTCGCGCTTAATTTATGAGCATCACAGGGCTATTCGTTATTTTCCCAAAACACGCCTAAAAGAACGCTTAAAAAACCGTGGCCATTGTTTTTATGTTTCAGGAACGAAGAAGAAGACGACTAGGTGGCAAGACGCGAATGGCTGATTCAAATTTCGCGCGGAAAAGGGGGGCACTAACGCGTTTTGTCTTATTATGTTTATTAACTATATTCCTTACAGACGAACACAATAGCTCCACTGGCGAAGCGTTTGGCTGGTAACATCTAGGACCTGGGTTCGAGCCCCAGGTCCACACTCCTTTCATTATATTTTTCCCTTAAACATATTCGTGTGCAATTTCAATACAAGGAACACCGTGCATCCTCCAAATCAAGCTTGCCACGTCCATCTCAAGATCAATCAGAAGGCTAGAATCTGGAGAACACCATAAACCCTAGTCAACGCGTGTACACGCGTCATGGAAAGGTCAACAAGGCCTCCAAGTGGGCCAGATTGCTAGAGGCCTCACCTCCATTTGGGGACAACACCCCCCTCCAGTTTGCTTCTTTTTACTTTTATATTTTTTTTCTTTTCTTTGTTTTAATTAATCTTTTTTTAATGCTTTAATTTAATGTTTTCATAAAATATAAAAAACACATAAAAAAATCAGAAAGGAGAAAAAATGATAAATATTTTATTTTAAGTATTTTTGGTAATTAAATTGTATATAATTAAATTTAGTTTTAAATTAGGTTTTAATTTTAATTCTTTTAATAAAAATCTAAAAAACATAGAGCTAAGGTTCATATTAATTTTTTATCCTGTTTTTTTTTTTTCTTCCATAATAATTAAATAATTAAATATTTATTTTTGTGATTTAAATTGCATGTAAATTAATTAGGGTTAATTTTAGGGTAAAACTTTAATCTTCTTTTTTTAATAAATTAAAATAACTAGAATTAGGGTTAGCATTTATCTTAATTAATTCTTTTTTTCATTAAAATCCTAAAAATCATAAAATACCAAAAAACAATTTCCTTTTTTTTTAATTAATTAATGTCACCATTTAATTTAATTTTTGCAAAAAGGGTCCAACGCCCTCGTTTTTAATTCCCATTTAATTCGCATATTTATTTTATTTCGTTTAAATATTTATGTATCTCTCCCGAAGCCTTGTAATTAACTCCTCGCACTTTTAATTTCTTTACTTTTAATTCTTTATTCTTCCGTCAAATCGGGTCCTGGTTTAATTTTGGCGATGTGGACCCGCGCCTTTTGTAATAGCTTAGAATTTTTACTTTCCCGCAATATTTTTAACTGTTAAATCAAGGCATGAAAGAATGTATGGACAAAAATAAAAACAAGCGCTAGATCACAATAACATGACAAAAGACAAAAATAAATGAAAACGACACACGAATCGCACACACCACCCCTAGGGTACGCCTCACTGTTGCCTTGCCTCGAAAGGTGATCGTCGAGTAGAGGATGTCTTAGTAAGTCCTCATGATCCGGGAACCTGGCATGAGGGTAGCTTCTAAGGTGTCTTCCTATTGCTCTGGTGATCACCATGTCCCGAACCTCGAATTGACCCGAACACCTCCAACGGTGGTGCTACCTACCTCTCAATGGTGGGATGGCACTACTTTAAAGGACATCTACACAGACGAATTCCTTAGGGTAGGTAGACGACTCTAGATACTTGCTCTAATTTCAAAAACAAATCAAAAAATACTTTTCACACTGACACCTTTTCAAAAAGCTTTCGAAAGCAATTTTTCAAACACTCTTGAGGACCGATACAAGAGTCGAACTGAAATTTTCAAAGAAACTTTTTAAAACCCACATTGAAAAGCAAACAAACCATTTTTGAAAACACAAATGAGCAAGTATCTAAGAGCCCATGGATAACCATGGATAGAAAGGGTGCTAACACCTTCCCTTTCTATAACCTACCTCCCGAACCGAGAGCAATCTCTTTAAGGAATTTTTATGTGCTTTTGTCCTTTCCATTTGGAGAAAATAAAAGACGGTGGCGACTCTTGCTTCCGCGACATTTCGCGAACCAGCGTTAAACAGTCAGTTCCAGATCCACCGATCACAGAACTGGCGACTCTGCTGGGGACCCTTTTTAAAGTGAGGTGTACCTTAGGGCTAGTTCATAACTGTGTTTTCAATTGTTTTCCTAGTGTGCTTTATTATTGTGGGATTGTCTTGGGAGTTCTATAGATCCTAACCCGGATCTGGGGATACCTTCTTAGAAAGTAGCAACAAGGCTGTGAGGGAACTGTGCGGGGTATACCGACATGGTTGAAATAGTCTTCTACGTTGATGTGGCACTTTGGTGTGTACCGGTAACCCTTGAGTTCAGTCAAGGAGAGTATGGGGCCTCCGCGTGGTGTCATGAAGCATCAACAGACCTTAGGAACCTTAATTGAACTATCTTGGCCTCTTTAGGGTAGTGAGATAACTGACTTTGGTGCAGTCCGAGGTTGGTTGATACTCGATACTACACTCAAGATGGCACCTGAAGACATGGAAAAGACTACATTTGTTACTCAGTGGGGCACCTTCTGTTACAAGGTCATGCCTTTCGGGTTGAAGAACGTTGGGGCAACCTACCAACGTGCCATGGTTGCTTTATTTCATGACATGATCCATCATGAGATAGAAGTGTATGTTGACGACATGATCGCAAGGTCCCAAACTGAGGAAGAACATCTAGATCATCTGCAGAAATTGTTTGACCAGTTGAAACTGTACAAGCTGAGATTGAACCCGAACAAGTGCACCTTCGGGGTAAGATCTGGGAAGTTGCTAGGCTTCGTTGTAAGTGACAAGGGCATTCAAGTGGACCCTGCCAAGGTTAAAGCTATTCAAGAGATGCCAGTTCCTAGGACAGAGAAGGAAGTCAGAGGCTTTTTAGGACGCCTGAATTACATCGCTCGCTTCATCTCACACCTGACTGCTACCTGTGAACCAATCTTCAAGCTGCTGAAGAAAGATCAGGTAGTACGTTGGAACGATGAATTTCAGGCTGCTTTCGACAGAATCAAAGAGTATCTCCAAGAACCACCTATCCTTATGCCACTGGTTGAAGGGAGACCTCTGATACTATATCTAACAGTACTTGACAACTCAATGGGGTGTGTGCTGGGGCAGCATGACGTGTCTGGCCGAAAAGAGCATGCCATTTATTACCTTAGCAAAAAGTTTACCGACTGTGAGACCCGATACTCACTGCTCGAGAAAACTTGCTGCGCTTTGGTATGGGCTGCTCGCCGGCTGAGACAGTATATGCTGACTCACACTACTTTGTTGATCTCAAAGATGGATCCTATAAAGTACATATTCGAAAAGCCTGCTCTGTCTGGGAGAATAGCAAGATGGCAAATGATCTTGACAGAATACGACATTCAGTACACGACCCAGAAAGCCATCAAGGGAAGTGTATTGGCAGACCACTTGGCACATCAGGCCGTCGACGACTATCAGTCAATGAACTTCGAGTTTCCGGATGAAAGCATCATGATTGTGACTGATTGTGAAGTACCTGGACCGAATGAAGGACCTGAACCAGGATCCCGATGGTCTATGCACTTTGACGGAGCCTCTAATGCTTTGGGTAACGGTATCGGCGCCATAATCATATCACCTCAAGACACTCATACTCCGCTCACTGCCCGACTATGTTTCAACTGTACCAACAACATGGCGGAGTATGAGGCGTGCATCATGGGTCTTCAAGCTGCGATCGATCTAAGGATCAAGCTTCTGAGTGTCTTCGAAGATTCCGCTCTTGTGATCAATCAGATCAAAGGAGAGTGAGATACGAAACATCCGAATCTTATCCCTTATAGAGAATATGTGTTGACCCTGATCCCCCACTTCACAGAGATAACCTTTGAGCACTTTCCAAGAGAAGAGAATCAGTTGGCGGACGCGTTAGCTACAATGTCTTCTATGTTCAAGGTCAAATGGGATAATGAGGCTCCCCGGATCATCATTTGGAAACTGGACGAACCGGCATACTGTTGCGATCTCGAGACTGAATTGGTGACTGAGAAGCCTTGGTACCATGAGGTGAAGAGATATCTGGAAACTCAGGAATACCCTGAAGGTGCATCTGTCAATGATAAGAAATTCCTGAGAAGATTCGCAGCAAAGTTCTTCCTTAGCAACGGCGTCTTGTATAAGTGAAACCATGATTCAACCTTACTGCGTTGTGTGGATAAGACTGAAGCAGAAAGGATCATGGAAGAGCTATATGAAGGAACCTTTGGTACACATTCCAGTGGACATACTATGGCTAAAAAGATCCTGCGGGCAGGATATTACTGGTCCACAATGGAAGCTGACTGCTACCAACATTCCAGGACATGCCATAAGTGCCAGATTTATGCAGACAAGATGCATGTTCCTCCAGTTCCCCTGAATGTTCTGACTGCGCCTTGGCCGTTTGCAATGTGGGGTATAGACATGATCGGCGAGATTAAACCTACGGCATCCAATGGGCATCGCTTCATCCTGGTAGCAATTGATTATTTCACAAAGTGGGTTGAGGCAGCATCCTATGCTACGGTAACCAAGACTGTTGTGGCACGGTTCATTCGGCATAATCTGATCTGTCGGTACGGCGTCCCAGAGAGGATCATTACAGACAACGGTACCAATCTGAATAACAAGATGATCGCTGAGCTCTGCGAACAGTTCAAGATACAGCACCACAATTCTTCTCCTTACAGACCGAAGATGAATGGGGTTGTAGAAGCAGCAAATAAGAACATTAAGAAAATCGTGCAGAAGATGACAGTGACTTATAAATATTGGCACGAGATGTTACCGTTCGCTCTACATGGGTACCGTACCTCAGCTAGGACGTCAACCGGGGCAACTCCTTTCTCTCTGGTTTATGGTATGGAGGCAGTCTTACCGATCGAAGTGCAAATACCCTCTCTCCGGATAATGAAGGATGCAAATCTGAACGAAGATGATTGGATCCAGACACGACTTGATCAGCTCAATCTTATTGATGAAAAGAGACTTGCTGCTATCTGTCATGGTCAGACGTATCAGAAACGGATGATCAGGGCATTTAACAAAAAGGTCAGACCACAAGAATATCAAGTTAGGGATCTGGTAATCAAGCCAATCATCCTTCCTCAGAGTTATCCAAGGGGAAAATGGACCCCTACGTACGAAGGGCCATTTGTGGTTAAGCATGTGTTCTCAGGAGGAGCCATGATTCTAACCAACATGGATGGTGACGACCTTCCTCACCCCGCCAATGCAGACATAGTAAAAAGATACTACGCATAAAAAAGACCCGCTAGGCTGATATGCCTAGGCAAAAATTAGGGCTTCCCGGCGAACCAAAAGGGTTCGGGCAAAATGAAGGGATGAAATGAAAAAAATCTGTACACCCAGCAAGTCGAAAACCTGAAAAGGCGGCTTGGGCAAAAATGGGTATCCCGGTGGACTGAAAACCCGAAAGGGCGGTCCAAGCAAAAATTAGGGATAAAAGCGTAATACTATGTCTCATCGGACCACTTTGCATCCAGAATCCGGTATCTGCATCAAGTTCAGACGGCATCAATCAGTCAGCTTCATCTTCGTTTAGGTCATCAAGTGATGAGACGCTCGGAGTTATAAAGGCAATAGCAGAGTTGAAACCCAGTGGGATCATTCACTTCACAACAGCTGTTTTATTTCCTTTTGTACAAAATTTGTATAAACTCTTTTGTTCGGCGGCGTTCTCTTACTAGGACGTCAGCCTCTTGTACACAAAACGCCTATTTTCAGGCCATTCAAAAATCAATACAAGTATACTTTTCAGTTAAAAGTGCCAATTGTTTTTCTTTTTCTGTTTTGTTTTGCGAAGAACGTCCAAGGTTCAATTTGTGATATATGCATTGACAATAATTTGCTAACTCGTAAATATTTGCATACGAAACAAAGGATCAATTACCGGTAACATTAGAAACAAGGGGCAATAAAAGAGTTGTCTAAGCAATCTAATTGTTCCGTCCTCCAAGGTACCAAGGCAGGTTCAGCTAAAGAACATAACCAGCATATCTTAATTCCCCAGAGAGTGAGTCAGCAAGTCAGTGCACTCTTCCGCAAGCAAAGTTATCAAATCTTAAGGAAGTTGGGTATCCTCCAGCAGATATCAACATTCCCCAGCAGTAATACATATATTCTTAACAAGCATCCCCGGAAATCTTGGTCTAAAGATTGTTCCCCGGTGGTACATCAAATATTCAAAGGAATCATTTCCCCCGCAGTTCAATCTTCCCCAAGAGAGTCCGATCCAGGAAAGTTGGAATTCATCCCCCCAAGTGGTAAGCTTATCCCCAGTAGATTCTGGAAGCTTATCCTCGCAGAGCACGAACGCGTCGTCCGGCTTTATTCAAAGAGTTATTTCCCTACCAGGATATAACTGGGTTATCCTCAGCCAAAAGCCATGGAAAGAGCGTCCTCGACGAAATTCTCTTACCCCCAGCGAAGTCTATCAGCACTTCCAACGCAACAAGAGTATCCCCAGCAAGGTATTATCAACACTCAACAAAGTATCTCTCTCCCCACAGAGTGTTGCTTCCAGCAAGATCGTCAGAGTACTTTTATCCCCGCAGAATATTCCATTCGCCAAGTTTATTCCCCAACGGAGTTATCTTCTCCTACCGGTATTCTTGCAGCTATCATCCCTAGCGGAAGCGAAATCTATTCTTCAACAACAGCCCAGGATATGACTTCCCGGCACCCGTCAAGGATTTACTTTCCTAGACGAAAACATACATAAACATCACATACATCATTATAGCATGCATATACGCATCATATCTTACAAATCTCATTTATGTTGAGAACATCATTGCTTGATCCATATCATGCATTGCATATGACTGACCTTTACCTTTCAGGAAAGATGCAGTTAATATTTCAAGACCTAGACCGGTTCAGTTAATCAACTCCAAAGATTTCTTATCCAGTCCAAGGCCTTCTCTAGTCCAGCTAAATCGACTCCCAACAGATTTGTCTGATGAAGACTCAGTAGAAGTTATCAGGTTTTTCTCAAACGTCCGCTTTTGAGATTATAATTTCCTATGGTTCTCTCCCCAGCGGTGCGGAGATGATAATTCCATCCCATTCTCAAACGTCCGCTTTTGAGATTATAATTTCCTATGGTTCTCTCCCCAGCGGTGCGGAGATGATAATTCCATCCCAGGTTTTTCTCAAACGTCCGCTTTTGAGATTATAATTTCCTATGGTTCTCTCCCCAGCGGTGCGGAGATGATAATTCCAACCCAGGTTTTTCTCAAACGTTCGCTTTTGAGATTATAATTTCCTATGGTTCTCTCCCCAGCGGTGCGGAGATGATAATTCCATCCCAGGTTTTTCTCAAACGTCTGCTTTTGAGATTATAATTTCCTATGGTTCTCTCCCCAGCGGTGCGGAGATGATAATTCCATCCCAGGTTTTTCTCAAACGTCCGCTTTTGAGATTATAATTTCCTATAGGTTCTCTCCCCAGCGGTGCGGAGACGATAATGCCAATCCAGGTTTTTCTCAAACGTCCGCTTTTGAGATTATAATTGCCTATGGTTCTCTTCCCGATCCTGCGGAGGCGGTAATCCCAAGACTTTCTCAACGATTGCTGTTAAGGTTAAAGTCACCCAAGGTTCTCTTACCGTTCATGCTAAGGTAGTAACCATCCTTGGTTCATTCATCATCTTGTGAAGCTCCAGACTCAGCTCCTGTAACCAGTCAGGACACATCTATACCAAGCATCTGAAAATCAGCTCCTGCAACATGTCAGGTATTCATTTTTTTCTTTTGCAGGTACGCAAGTTCTCGCTAAGGAATCTCTTATGCGATCAACATCCAGATGGTATCTATAAGCCCATCATCCTATTCACCAATCTCTAAATGGCATCTATAAGCCCATTTCCACTATGTGAGCGCAAATTTCTGGGCACTCTAGTGTTCAATCATCTTCTATCCTCGGATTACGAAAGGCACGTCAGCCAATCTGCATCCTCAGGTCTAAGAAAATTGAACAGGGGCAACTGTGTACCCCAAAATTTTCCCTCCCATATTCTTCAAGAAATTGCCAAGTCAAGCTGCAAAATTCCCCAAGGGTTGCACAGTGCAAGAGCCTCCTAAACAGTCAAAATTAGGGTTTTGGTCCTGATCAAGAAAATAAAGTTTCAAAGGGCCCAATCAAGTCTCACATGCCTATAAACATGGTCAAGCATCCTCATACCAAGTTTCAAGACTTTCAGCACAAAATTGCACAGTCAAAAACCCTAATTGCACTACAGTCAACTGTAGGGGCAAAATGGTCATTTGGCAGTCAAAAGTCCAAATTTTTGGTCAACATCTCATTTTGAAGTCACAAACATCATTTGATCAATGCTTGATCATGATTCTCAAAACTTGGCTCAAAAATCATCAAGATGCAAAAGTTTCCTTATTTGGACAGTTGAAAAAGTCAACTGTAAATTAACCAAGGCATAACTTTCACATGGATTATCAGAAAAATTCCATCCAAAGCTCATTTTGAATAGAAAGACATTTCCTACAACTCATCTTCATACTTCAAGTCCAAGAAATGCTCTCACAAAAAGTTATCAATTTCAACATTATAGGTCATTTTCAAAAGTCAACAAAAAGGGACTTTAAGTCAAAGGCCATAACTTGAGATTGGTAAATCAAAATGACATGGGACCAAAGGCATTGGTTAGAGGACTCAAAGTCCTTTCCAAAATGTCCAAGAACATGAGCAAAGCTTAAAAATTGAGCAAGTTATGCCTTGTGGAAGTTGGGAAATTTTTGGATATTTTGAAAAGTCAACATTGATTCAAATGACCTAAAATTGCTAATGGGCCCATTTTTCTTCCATAATTCATCATCCAAGGCATGTGCACGACCATTTGGCCCAAAGGGAAGTTTTTCTCCATTTTTATTTATTTATTTGAATTTTTTATTATTAACAATTCATTTAATCAAATAAAATACATGAAAAATATAAAACCAATGAAATAAAATCTTTTTGTGCATGAAATATACTCAATAATTCGTGCATGATCAGATATGGAAGAATTGGAATTGATTGGATATGATTTGTACAAAAATAGCATGAAAAAAGATTTGAAAATCATGGTGAAAAAATCAAATATTGCATTCATTAATTCATGGATTCTAATCAAGTTTTTCAACCCTAATTGGTTCCATACATAAGCACAAGCAAGACCTAATGCCTCATGACCAAGAAGCTGCGCAGAAAAAGCATATGAACCTTTGAAATTTTTCTTGAAAACTCAAAATCTGAAAACCTATTTGCAGGTCGTTTCAAGCCATAAAACTCCTTCCATTGCATTCCTAGGACATTAAGCAACCTTCCTGGATCAAAAGCATCAATCCTAACCCTTTGAATCACTGTACAGAAGCCAACTTTTCTCACTTTTTTTCATAATCGTGCATCTCAATTCATGCGCATTTAGCACTTTTTAATGATTGATTCGTATTCCTTGTTTGATTCTAATGCTAACCATGTAATTTTATTGTGTTTTTGAGCATTGTATACGATTCTACCATTATCACGTTTTAGGGTTTATGAAGCTCTGAATTGGGGGTTTGTGAATAAGGAAAAATTGGGACACCACAGTGCCATGAACATGCTCAGCATACTTGGACGAAGAGTTTGAGACCCTCGCGCTCAATTTATGAGCATCACAGGGCTATTCGTTATTTTCCCAAAACACGCCTAAAAGAACGCTTAAAAAACCGTGGCCATTGTTTTTATGTTTCAGGAACGAAGAAGAAGACGACTAGGTGGCAAGACGCGAATGGCTGATTCAAATTTCGCGCGGAAAAGGGAGGCACTAACGCGTTTTGTCTTATTATGTTTATTAACTATATTCCTTACAGATGAACACAATAGCTCCACTGGCGAAGCGTTTGGCTGGTAACATCTAGGACCTGGGTTCTAGCCCCAGGTCCACACTCCTTTCATTATATTTTTCCCTTAAACATATTCGTGTGCAATTTCAATACAAGGAACACCGTGCATCCTCCAAATCAAGCTTGCCACGTCCATCTCAAGATCAATCAGAAGGCTAGAATCTGGAGAACACCATAAACCCTAGTCAACGCGTGTACACGCGTCATGGAAAGGTCAACAAGGCCTCCAAGTGGGCCAGATTGCTAGAGGCCTCACCTCCATTTGGGGACAACACCCCCCTCCAGTTTGCTTCTTTTTACTTTTATATTTTTTTTCTTTTCTTTGTTTTAATTAATCTTTTTTTAATGCTTTAATTTAATGTTTTCATAAAATATAAAAAACACATAAAAAAATCAGAAAGGAGAAAAAATGATAAATATTTTATTTTAAGTATTTTTGGTAATTAAATTGTATATAATTAAATTTAGTTTTAAATTAGGTTTTAATTTTAATTCTTTTAATAAAAATCTAAAAAACATAGAACTAGGGTTCATATTAATTTTTTATCCTGTTTTATTTTTTTCTTCCATAATAATTAAATAATTAAATATTTATTTTTGTGATTTAAATTGCATGTAAATTAATTAGGGTTAATTTTAGGGTAAAACTTTAATCTTCTTTTTTTAATAAATTAAAATAACTAGAATTAGGGTTAGCATTTATCTTAATTAATTCTTTTTTTCATTAAAATCCTAAAAATCATAAAATACCAAAAAACAATTTCCTTTTTTTTTAATTAATTAATGTCACCATTTAATTTAATTTTTGCAAAAAGGGTCCAACGCCCTCGTTTTTAATTCCCATTTAATTCGCATATTTATTTTATTTCGTTTAAATATTTATGTATCTCTCCCGAAGCCTTGTAATTAACTCCTCGCACTTTTAATTTCTTTACTTTTAATTCTTTATTCTTCCGTCAAATCGGGTCCTGGTTTAATTTTGGCGATGTGGACCCGCGCCTTTTGTAATAGCTTAGAATTTTTACTTTCCCGCAATATTTTTAACTGTTAAATCAAGGCATGAAAGAATGTATGGACAAAAATAAAAACAAGCGCTAGATCACAATAACATGACAAAAGACAAAAATAAATGAAAACGACACACGAATCGCACACATCACCCCTAGGGTACGCCTCACTGTTGCCTTGCCTCGAAAGGTGATCGTCGAGTAGAGGATATCTTAGTAAGTCCTCATGATCCGGGAACCTGGCATGAGGGTAGCTTCTAAGGTGTCTTCCTATTGCTCCGGTGATCACCATGTCCCGAACCTCGAATTGACCCGAACACCTCCAACGGTGGTGCTACCTACCTCTCAATGGTGGGATGGCACTACTTTAAAGGACATCTACACAGACGAATTCCTTAGGGTAGGTAGACGACTCTAGATACTTGCTCTAATTTCAAAAACAAATCAAAAAATACTTTTCACACCGACACCTTTTCAAAAAGCTTTCGAAAGCAAATTTTCAAACACTCTTGAGGACCGATACAAGAGTCGAACTGAAATTTTCAAAGAAACTTTTTAAAACCCACATTGAAAAGCAAACAAACCATTTTTGAAAACACAAATGAGCAATTATCTAAGAGCCCATGGATAACCATGGATAGAAAGGGTGCTAACACCTTCCCTTTCTATAACCTACCTCCCGAACCGAGAGCAATCTCTTTAAGGAATTTTTCTGTGCTTTTGTCCTTTCCATTTGGAGAAAATAAAAGACGGTGGCGACTCTTGCTTCCGCGACATTTCGCGAACCAGCGTTAAACAGTCAGTTCCAGATCCACCGATCACAGAACTGGCGACTCTGCTGGGGACCCTTTTTAAAGTGAGGTGTACCTTAGGGCTAGTTCATAACTGTGTTTTCAATTGTTTTCCTTGTGTGCTTTATTATTGTGGGATTGTCTTGGGAGTTCTATAGATCCTAACCCGGATCTGGGGATACCTTCTTAGAAAGTAGCAACAAGGCTGTGAGGGAACTGTGCGGGGTATACCGACATGGTTGAAACAATCTGCTACGTTGATGTGGCACTTTGGTGTGTACCGGTAACCCTTGAGTTCAGTCAAGGAGAGTACGGGGCCTCCGTGTGGTGTCATGAAGCATCAACAGACCTTAGGAACCTTAATTGAACTATCTTGGCCTCTTTAGGGTAGTGAGATAACTGACTTTGGTGCAGTCCGAGGTTGGTTGATACTCGATACTACACTCAATTGAGGGTTGCTTTCCTGGAATATTTCGGTCGCCAGTTCAGTGGCTAAATCGAAACGATGAACAATGAAAGCAATCCCGTGATATTGGGACCCTTAGAACCCGGTTACTTTGATAGGACAGGTTGAACCCACCAACTTCAAGAGGGTGCTACCCAGACCCCATGCTGGCCTTAAACCTTAAGGGCTTATCTTGTGTGCCTTGTGTGCCTTACATGTTTGTCTTTGCAAATATCTGTGGTGTGTTTAATCATAGAATCATGATATCATCCAGCATCATATGCATTGACTAACCATTTCAGGGGTTCGAATATTCATCTTTGTTCTTTGTTTTGTAGGACATGGAAACTGTTCGTAGAAAGACAATTCAAGTCAGTCTTGTAAGGATCCCTCCTCAACTTAAGGAACTTATATCCAGGATTCCCGAGAACTCATCATTCAGTGAAAGACATGGAAGCCTCATCAACTTGGTCAATACCAACATTGAGGAAGATATGATAAAGGTCCTGTTCCAGTTCTTTGACCCTCTGCATCACTGTTTCACCTTCTTTGACTATCAGCTGGTACCTACATTGGAGGAGTTCTCCCGGCTCCTGAAGATCCCTATCCTTGATCAGCTACCCTTCAACGGTACAGAAAAGGAACCTAAGCTTGAAGAGATTGCTAAAGCCTTGCACCTACAGTCATCTGACCTCAAGGGACATTGGGAAGTTAGAAGTGGTATCAAAGGGTTCTTAGCCAGGTTTCTGTTTGAAAAGGCCCATGAATGTTGGAATTCCCTTGACTTGCAAGCTTTTGAAGAGGTGGTGGCCCTCCTTGTCTATGGTTTGGTGTTGTTCCCTAACCCAGATCAGCTTATTGATATCAGTGCTGTCCAGATCTTTATGTCCAGGAATCCTATACCTACGTTGCTGGGGGACATCCTTCACTCATGTTACACTCGAACCATGAGAAAAAGAGGTGTCCTTATGTGTTGCACTCCTCTCCTGGGAAGGTGGTTTATTTCGCACCTTCCACAATCAGTCCTGAAGAATGAGCAGGGTTTGAGATGGTCACAGCGGTTGATGACTCTTACACATGCAGATATACATTGGTGCCCTCGGTCCAGAGAAGATGTCATTATCATTGATCGTTGCGGAGAGTACCCTAATGTTCCTTTACTGGGAATCAGAGGAGGTATTACCTACAACCCATGCCTGGCTTGGAGACAGTTTGGTTATGCTCGGAGGGATGGCCCTCATGACATGCTAATCCCTGACATAGTTTTTGACTTCGACAACGATACTCAAGGACTTCGCCAGAGATTTATCAGAGCTTGGAGGATGCCAAGTAGGATAGACAGCAAGACACTGGGGCACAGGAACTCCATACCATTGGAACCTTATCTCAAGTGGGTACGCGCCCGCTCCCAGAAGTTAGTGATGCCTTATCCCCATATGCTCCCTGTAATCAAAGAGCCAGTCTTGGAAGGGGAAGTGTCCTACACTATTCAGCACCCTGATATGCCCACATCCTGGGAAGAGATGCAGAAGAGCTGGATCCAGCTTAAGGAAGAACAGAATTCTCTTGAGACTAGTCTACATGCCAGTGAAAAGAAGGTCTTGGAGCTCACCCGCCTGTTGCATGAGGAGAGGAATCTCAACACTTACATAGCTCCAAAGAGGATGCGTAGTATATTCTGGGATTGATTTGCTTTTGTATTATTTTGCCCATGAGGCTTTGATGTACTAAACAGTTATTTCCTTAATGATAACGTGTGTTCCTTTTTGTCTACAACAAATTTGAACTTTCGAACCCTTGAATGCATTGCATAAACATATATCATTCATCATGTGCATAGCAGGTTTTTCCCCTTTTCAGGTTGCTTACAGTTCTTCGCTGTTTATTTCAGCATCATGAATCCCGACTCGTCATCAACTGAGACCTCCATCAAAGCTCTTCAGGCGCAGAATGCGCAGTTTCAGGAATTAATCAAGGGTTTGGCTCAAGGCCAAGAAGAGTTGAAGGCTCTGCTCCTGAAGAAGGAGAAGAAGAAGAAAAGAAGAACTGTTCTGTTTAACTCGGGCCGAAGGTTCGGCAACACTCTGCAAAATGAAGAGGCTGGTTCTTCTGTGGGCAAGAGTACTCCTCAAACAGAAAAGGGTCCTAGTCCAGTAGTCTCCGACAACGAGACTGATTTTGATGAAGAGCAGTATCCTCCGGCAGAAGACCGTTACAAGCAGCTGGAAGATAGGCTGAATGCCATGGAAATACAACAGGTACCTGGGTTGGATTTTGGAGATCTGGGTTTGTCAACTGGTGTAATCATTCCTCGGAAGTTCAAAGCACCATCTTTCACTAAATATGACGGGGCGTCTTGTCCCAAGCTACATCTCAGGTCCTATGTTCGGAAGATCCAACCGTACTCAGCGGATAAGAATTTGTGGATCCACTTCTTCCAGGAGAGTCTTTCAGGGACTCATCTCGAATGGTTCTATCAGCTGGATGGGACCAAGGTTCGTAACTGGGAGGAGTTGGCTACTGCTTTCTATAGGCAGTATCAATATAATGCCAACCTTGCCCCTACACGTACCCAACTCCAGGGTATGTCGTTAGGTTCAAGCGAAGGTTTTAAGGAGTACGCTCAAAAGTGGAGAGATCTGGCTGACAGGGTGCAGCCACCGCTGACTGATCGGGAGTTGGTAGACATGTTCTTGGGGACCCTATCTGGGCCGTTTTTCAACCATCTTATCGGGAATTCGTCTGCAGGGTTCACTGATTTGATTCTGACTGGAGAAATAATTGAGGCTGGGTTGAAGTCTGGAAAGATTCTGAAGGGTGCATCGTCTAGTTCTGAAAAGAAACCCTTCAAAAAGGAGGCTAGTGCTGTATATGGCTCCCGGAGATCAGAAAGATTTGAGCGCCGCCAATCTGTCAGTGCGGTAACGATTGCCAAGCCTGCTGCCGCTCCTCGGCCGACCAATCCTCAAAGGGCCGAAAGACCCCGGAGAGAGTTCACCCGCTTGAGTATGACCTTGTCGCAGATCTTGCCACAGTTGCTCTCAACCAACTTAGTGACTGTCAGAGAAGCGCCGAAGTTTCCAAATACTGCATCTCCTAAGTACAACCCGAATGCTCGTTGTGCTTACCATTCTGATAGCCCGGGGCATTCCACTGATGACTGTTGGGCATTAAGGAGTAAAGTGCAGGACCTTATCGATGCGAAGGAGATACAGTTCGAAGCGCCTGAGAGGCCGAATGTGGTTACTGCTCCTATGCCTCAGCATGGGGTAAATGCTGTTGACAAAGATGTTTACGCTATTTCTGTGGATGATCTAGCCACTCCTCTGAAGACTGTCAAGAAGAACCTATTGCTGGCCGGTTTATTTCCGGGTTGCAGTGAGGGTTGCCTGTTCTGTGCTGTTTCCCTATCTGGTTGTCCCTTGCTGAAGTTAGGCATCCAAAGCTTAATGGATAGCAAGGAGATCCTGTTTAAGAAGTTTGTTGTTCAGTTGATTCCGGTGGAAGAAGTTTCTGTGGTTACCATCTTCAATAATCCAATCCAGGTTCCCCCGAAGAAGCCTGTCTCAATCATGATTGTTGCACCTGTTGTCATCACTGTTCCGGGGCCTCTTCCCTATGTATCGGATAAAGCTGTCCCCTGGCATTATGGGGCAGATGTGTATGTAAATGGGATTAAACAAGAGTTCAATGCTGGCGCCAGCATCTGTGACATCACCGGCCCGGCCAAGGTTACCCGCAGTGGCAGGCTCTTCTCGCCTGATATTGCACCGCCTGCTGCTCGAAGACCACTCCTTATAACTCCTACAAGTGTACCTGTTCCTATTGCTGATCAAGTTGTTTCTCCTGCTGCCGAGTCATCCAATGCTCGGGGCAAAGGAATTGAAGTTGAGCCTGCCCAGATGGAGGCACCTATACCTGTAACTGCTGAAGCCTCCCAACAAGAAATGGAGGAGATTCTAAAGATAATAAAGAAGAGTGATTTCAATGTTGTGGAACAGCTGGGGCACACGCCCTCCAAAATCTCCATGCTCTCTTTATTGCTGTGCTCCGAGGCCCATGCTAAGGCCTTAATCTCATTCCTCAAGACGGCCCATGTGCCACATGAGACATCTGCAGTCCAGTTCACTGATTGTGTAGAAAATCTGACAGCAAACAATGGCTTGGGTTTCTCAGATGCTGACCTGACTGCGAAGGGAAGAGACCACAATGATGCCCTGCATGTCTCTATCGAATGCAGGGGCACTACTTTGGCACATGTATTGGTGGATACTGGTTCGTCCTTGAATGTGCTACCCAAGAAGGCTTTAGACCGTTTAGATTGTGAAGGCCTGGAATTGAAACCCAGCAATATCATCGTCAGGGCCTTTGACGGTTCAAAAAGGATGGTTCATGGAGAGGTCGACATTCCGATTCGTGTGGGCTCTCAGGTGTTTGACTCTACTTTTTATGTGATGGATATCCGTCCATCGTACTCTTGTCTACTGGGTCGACCTTGGATACATAAGGCTGGGGCAGTGACCTCTACCTTGCACCAGAAGCTGAAGTACCCTGTCAGAGGGAAGATCATCACTGTGCAAGGAGAGGAGGAGTATATGGTAAGCCACCTGAATTCCTTCAGATACATTGAGATGGACGGGGAGTTTATTGAAACCCCCTTTCAGCATTTCGAGGAGGTGCTTCCAATTACAGCAGCAGCAGAGACAGCAGCAGAAGGAAAAGTTCCTTTGAAGATGGCTTCCCTGAAGGATGCCCGGGCTGTGGTTCAGAAAGGCGAATGTGCTAACTGGGGCAGGCTTCCAGACTTCACACAGAAGACTGACAAATTCGGGCTGGGTTTTACCGCAGAGGGTCAGAAAGCTATGCGGAAAGCGAAGACCGGAAGACCTCCTGTGTTCATTACAAATCCAGGAGTGAATGCTGTTGGGGACGACAACGAAGTGGATGAAGCAGAATTCAATAGCTGGATCTACCCGACGACCGAAGACGGATTGAACAATTGGATTGCCAAAGACCATACTCATGTTACCTTTGTGACGCAGTAATAAATTTCTTTGTTTTGCTATTTGTAATAAACAATAAATAAACTCTATGGCCCGGTGTCTTACCCGAGGCACCGTGGTTTCATTTGTGAGGGCATATAAATTGTTATTTCATATATCATGAATGAAAATCTTGGACGTTTTCTCGCATTGCAAATCTTATGCTCCTTTTCTGTCTTTCTTTCTTTTACATATATTTCAAAACAACTGTATTTACACACACACTCACTCATACAGGTTTCAATCCACTCTGGATCTCACTGGTAACGATCCTGCTACTGCCAGTTTTGACTTCGAAAATCCGATCAACTTAGCCGAAGACGAAGGTGAAGATGATTGCGAAGTGCCTGGCGAGCTTGCAAGACTGTTGCTTTAGGAAGAGAGGGCAATTCAACCCCATGAAGAGCCAGTGGAAACAATAAACTTGGGTACTGAGGCAGACAGGAAAGAGGTAAAGATTGGTGCCAACCTAGAGCTCAGCGTGAAGCAACGGTTGACTCAGATGCTGTATGATTATATGGAGATCTTTGCCAGGTCCTACGAAGACATGCCCGGGTTGGATACCGATATTGTGGTCCATCATTTGCCAACTAAGGAAGACTGCCCTCCAGTTAAGCAAAAGGTCCGCCGCATGCGTCCAGAGATGTCTGAAAAGATTAAAGCTGAGGTTATGAAACAGTTTGATGCTGGGTTCCTTGCAGTGACTTCTTACCCTCAGTGGGTTGCTAATGTGGTGCCGGTACCTAAGAAGGACGGTAAGGTCAGAATGTGTGTTGACTACAGGGATCTGAACAGGGCCAGCCCCAAGGATGACTTCCCTCTACCTCACATTGACGTCCTTGTTGACAATACAGCTCAGCACAAGGTGTTCTCTTTCATGGATGGCTTTTCAGGCTACAATCAGATCAAGATGGCACCTGAAGACATGGAAAAGACTACATTTGTTACTCAGTGGGGCACCTTCTGTTACAAGGTCATGCCTTTCGGGTTGAAGAACGCTGGGGCAACCTACCAACGTGCCATGGTTGCTTTATTTCATGACATGATCCATCATGAGATAGAAGTGTATGTTGACGACATGATCGCAAGGTCCCAAACTGAGGAAGAACATCTAGATCATCTGCAGAAATTGTTTGACCGGTTGAAATTGTACAAGCTGAGATTGAACCCGAACAAGTGCACCTTCGGGGTAAGATCTGGGAAGTTTCTAGGCTTCGTTGTAAGTGACAAGGGCATTCAAGTGGACCCTGCCAAGGTTAAAGCTATTCAAGAGATGCCAGTTCCTAGGACAGAGAAGGAAGTCAGAGGCTTTTTAGGACGCCTGAATTACATCGCTCGCTTCATCTCACACCTGACTGCTACCTGTGAACCAATCTTCAAGCTGCTGAAGAAAGATCAGGTAGTACGTTGGAACGATGAATGTCAGGCTGCTTTCGACAGAATCAAAGAGTATCTCCAAGAACCACCTATCCTTATGCCACCGGTTGAAGGGAGACCTCTGATACTATATCTAACAGTACTTGACAACTCAATGGGGTGTGTGCTGGGGTAGCATGACGAGTCTGGCCGAAAAGAGCATGCCATTTATTACCTTAGCAAAAAGTTTACCGACTGTGAGACCCGATACTCACTGCTCGAGAAAACTTGCTGCGCTTTGGTATGGGCTGCTCGCCGGCTGAGACAGTACATGCTGACTCACACTACTTTGTTGATCTCAAAGATGGATCCTATAAAGTACATATTCGAAAAGCCTGCTCTGTCTGGGAGAATAGCAAGATGGCAAATGATCTTGACAGAATACGACATTCAGTACACGACCCAGAAAACCATCAAGGGAAGTGTATTGGCAGACCACTTGGCACATCAGGCCGTCGACGACTATCAGTCAATGAACTTCGAGTTTCCGGATGAAAGCATCATGATTGTGACTGATTGTGAAGTACCTGGACCGAATGAAGGACCTGAACCAGGATCCCGATGGTCTATGCACTTTGACGGAGCCTCCAATGCTTTGGGTAACGGTATCGGCGCCATAATCATATCACCTCAAGGCACTCATACTCCGCTCACTGCCCGACTATGTTTCAACTATACCAACAACATGGCGGAGTATGAGGCGTGCATCATGGGTCTTCAAGCTGCGATCGATCTAAGGATCAAGCTTCTGAGTGTCTTCGGAGATTCCGCTCTTGTGATCAATCAGATCAAAGGAGAGTGAGATACGAAACATCCGAATCTTATCCCTTACAAAGAATGTGTGTTGACCCTGATCCCCCACTTCACAGAGATAACCTTTGAGCACTTTCCAAGAGAAGAGAATCAGTTGGCGGACGCGTTAGCTACAATGTCTTCTATGTTCAAGGTCAAATGGGATAATGAGGCTCCCCGGATCATCATTTGGAAACTGGACGAACCGGCATACTGTTGCGATCTCGAGACTGAATTGGTGACTGAGAAGCCTTGGTACCATGAGGTGAAGAGATATCTGGAAACTCAGGAATACCCTGAAGGTGCATCTGTCAATGATAAGAAATTCCTGAGAAGATTCACAGCAAAGTTCTTCCTTAGCAACGGCGTCTTGTATAAGCGAAACCATGATTCAACCTTACTGCGTTGTGTGGATAAGACTGAAGCAGAAAGGATCATGGAAGAGCTACATGAAGGAACCTTTGGTACACATTCCAGTGGACATACTATGGCTAAAAAGATCCTGCGGGCAGGATATTACTGGTCCACAATGGAAGCTGACTGCTACCAACATTCCAGGACATGCCATAAGTGCCAGATTTATGCAGACAAGATGCATGTTCCTCCAGTTCCCCTGAATGTTCTGACTGCGCCTTGGCCGTTTGCAATGTGGGGTATAGACATGATCGGCGAGATTAAACCTACGGCATCCAATGGGCATCGCTTCATCCTGGTAGCAATTGATTATTTCACAAAGTGGGTTGAGGCAGCATCCTATGCTACGGTAACCAAGACTGTTGTGGCACGGTTCATTCGGCATAATCTGATCTGTCGGTACGGCGTCCCAGAGAGGATCATTACAGACAACGGTACCAATCTGAATAACAAGATGATCGCTGAGCTCTGCGAACAGTTCAAGATACAGCACCACAATTCTTCTCCTTACAGACCGAAGATGAATGAGGCTGTAGAAGCAGCAAATAAGAACATCAAGAAAATCGTGCAGAAGATGACAGTGACTTATAAAGATTGGCACGAGATGTTACCGTTCGCTCTACATGGGTACCGTACCTCAGCTAGGACGTCAACCGGGGCAACTCCTTTCTCTCTGGTTTATGGTATGGAGGCAGTCTTACCGATCGAAGTGCAAATACCCTCTCTCCGGATAATGAAGGATGCAAATCTGAACGAAGATGATTGGATCCAGACACGACTTGATCAGCTCAATCTTATTGATGAAAAGAGACTTGCTGCTATCTGTCATGGTCAGACGTATCAGAAACGGATGATCAGGGCATTTAACAAAAAGGTCAGACCACAAGAATATCAAGTTGGGGATCTGGTAATCAAGCGAATCATCCTTCCTCAGAGTGATCCAAGGGGAAATGGACCCCTACGTACGAAGGGCCATTTGTGGTTAAGCATGTGTTCTCAGGAGGAGCCATGATTCTAACCAACATGGATGGTGACGACCTTCCTCACCCCGCCAATGCATACATAGTAAAAAGATACTACGCATAAAAAAGACCCGCTAGGCTGACATGCCTAGGCAAAAATTAGGGCTTCCCGGCGAACCAAAAGGGTTCGGGCAAAATGAAGGGATGAAATGAAAAAAATCTGTACACCCGGCAAGTCGAAAACCTGAAAAGGCGGCTTGGGCAAAAATGGGTATCCCGGTGGACTGAAAACCCGAAAGGGCGGTCCAGGCAAAAATTAGGGATCAAAGCGTAATACTATGTCTCATCGGACCACTTTGCATCCAGAATCCGGTATCTGCATCAAGTTCAGACGGCATCAATCAGTCAGCTTCATCTTCGTTTAGGTCATCAAGTGATGAGACGCTCGGAGTTATAAAGGCAATAGCAGAGTTGAAACCCAGTGGGATCATTCACTTCACAACAGCTGTTTTATTTCCTTTTGTACAAAATTTGTATAAACTCTTTTGTTCGGCGGCGTTCTCTTACTAGGACGTCAGCCTCTTGTACACAAAACGCCTATTTTCAGGCCATTCAAAAATCAATACAAGTATACTTTTCAGTTAAAAGTGCCAATTGTTTTTCTTTTTCTGTTTTGTTTTGCGAAGAACGTCCAAGGTTCAATTTGTGATATATGCATTGACAATAATTTGCTAACTCGTAAATATTTGCATACGAAACAAAGGATCAATTACCGGTAACATTAGAAACAAGGGGCAATAAAAGAGTTGTCTAAGCAATCTAATTGTTCCGTCCTCCAAGGTACCAAGGCAGGTTCAGCTAAAGAACATAACCAGCATATCTTAATTCCCCAGAGAGTGAGTCAGCAAGTCAGTGCACTCTTCCGCAAGCAAAGTTATCAAATCTTAAGGAAGTTGGGTATCCTCCAGCAGATATCAACATTCCCCAGCAGCAATACATATATTCTTAACAAGCATCCCCGGCAGTCTTGGTCTAAAGATTGTTCCCCGGCGGTACATCAAATATTCAAAGGAATCATTTCCCCCGCAGTTCAATCTTCCCCAAGAGAGTCCGATCCAGGAAAGTTGGAATTCATCCCCCCAAGCGGTAAGCTTATCCCCAGTAGATTCAGGAAGCTTATCCTTGCAGAGCACGAACGCGTCGTCCGGCTTTATTCAAAGAGTTATTTCCCTACCAGGATATAACTGGGTTATCCTCAGCCAAAAGCCATGGAAAGAGCGTCCTCGACGAAATTATCTTACCCCTAGCGAAGTCTATCAGCACTTCCAACGCAACAAGAGTATCCACAGCAAGGTATTATCAACACTCAACAAAGTATCTCTCTCCCCACAGAGTGTTGCTTCCAGCAAGATCGTCAGAGTACTTTTATCCCCGCAGAATATTCCATTCGCCAAGTTTATTCCCCAACGGAGTTATCTTCTCCTACCGGTATTCTTGCAGCTATCATCCCTAGCGGAAGCGAAATCTATTCTTCAACAACAGCCCAGGATATGACTTCCCGGCACCCGTCAAGGATTAACTTTCCTAGACGAAAACATACATAAACATCACATACATCATTATAGCATGCATATACGCATCATATCTTACAAATCTCATTTATGTTGAGAACATCATTGCTTGATCCATATCATGCATTGCATATGACTGACCTTTACCTTTCAGGAAAGATGCAGTTAAACTCTCAATCATATTTCAAGACCTAGACCGGTTCAGTTAATCAACTCCAAAGATTTCTTATCCAGTCCAAGGCCTTCTCTAGTCCAGCTAAATCGACTCCCAACAGATTTGTCTGATGAAGACTCAGTAGAAGTTATCAGGTTTTTCTCAAACGTCCGCTTTTGAGATTATAATTTCCTATGGTTCTCTCCCCAGCGGTGCGGAGATGATAATTCCATCCCAGGTTTTTCTCAAACGTCCGCTTTTGAGATTATAATTTCCTATGGTTCTCTCCCCAGCGGTGCGGAGATGATAATTCCATCCCAGGTTTTTCTCAAATGTCCGCTTTTGAGATTATAATTTCCTATGGTTCTCTCCCCAGCGGTGCGGAGATGATAATTCCATCCCAGGTTTTTCTCAAACGTCCGCTTTTGAGATTATAATTTCCTATGGTTCTCTCCCCAGCGGTGCGGAGATGATAATTCCAACCCAGGTTTTTCTCAAACGTCCGCTTTTGAGATTATAATTTCCTATGGTTCTCTCCCCAGCGGTGCGGAGATGATAATTCCATCCCAGGTTTTTCTCAAACGTCCGCTTTTGAGATTATAATTTCCTATGGTTCTCTCTCCAGCGGTGCGGAGATGATAATTCCATCCCAGGTTTTTCTCAAACGTCCGCTTTTGAGATTATAATTTCCTATAGGTTCTCTCCCCAGCGGTGCGGAGACGATAATGCCAATCCAGGTTTTTCTCAAACATCTGCTTTTGAGATTATAATTGCCTATGGTTCTCTTCCCGATCCTGCGGAGGCGGTAATCCCAAGACTTTCTCAACGATTGCTGTTAAGGTTAAAGTCACCCAAGGTTCTCTTACCGTTCATGCTAAGGTAGTAACCATCCCTGGTTCATTCATCATCTTGTGAACTCCAGACTCAGCTCCTGTAACCAGTCAGGACACATCTATACCAAGCATCTGAAAATCAGCTCCTGCAACATGTCAGGTATTCATTTTTTTCTTTTGCAGGTACGCAAGTTCTCGCTAAGGAATCTCTTATGCGATCAACATCCAGATGGTATCTATAAGCCCATCATCCTATTCACCAATCTCTAAATGGCATCTATAAGCCCATTTCCACTATGTGAGCGCAAATTTCTGGGCACTCTAGTGTTCAATCATCTTCTATCCTCGGATTACGAAAGGCACGTCAGCCAATCTGCATCCTCAGGTCTAAGAAAATTGAACAGGGGCAACTGTTGTACCCCAAAATTTTCCCTCCCATATTCTTCAAGAAATTGCCAAGTCAAGCTGCAAAATTCCCCAAGGGTTGCACAGTGCAAGAGCCTCCTAAACAGTCAAAATTAGGGTTTTGGTCCTGATCAAGAAAATGAAGTTTCAAAGGGCCCAATCAAGTCTCACATGCCTATAAACATGGTCAAGCATCCTCATACCAAGTTTCAATACTTTCAGCACAAAATTGCACAGTCAAAAACCCTAATTGCACTACAGTCACCTGTAGGGGCAAAATGGTCATTTGGCAGTCAAAAGTCCAAATTTTTGGTCAACATCTCATTTTGAAGTCACAAACATAATTTGATCAATGCTTGATCATGATTCTCAAAACTTGGCTCAAAAATCATCAAGATGCAAAAGTTTCCTTATTTGGACAGCTGAAAAAGTCAACTGTAAATTGACCAGGGCATAACTTTCACATGGATTATCAGAAAAATTCCATCCAAAGCTCATTTTGAAGAGAAAGACATTTCCTACAACTAATCTTCATACTTCAAGTCCAAGAAATGCTCTCACAAAAAGTTATCAATTTCAACATTATAGGTCATTTTCAAAAGTCAACAAAAAGGGACTTTAAGTCAAAGGCCATAACTTGAGATTGGTAAATCAAAATGACATGGGACCAAAGGCATTGGTTAGAGGACTCAAAGTCCTTTCCAAAATGTCCAAGAACATGAGCAAAGCTTAAAAATTGAGCAAGTTATGCCTTGTGGAAGTTGGGAAATTTTTGGATATTTTGAAAAGTCAACATTGATTCAAATGACCTAAAATTGCTAATGGGCCCATTTTTCTTCCATAATTCATCATCCAAGGCATGTGCACGACCATTTGGCCCAAAGGGAAGTTTTTCTCCATTTTTATTTATTTATTTGAATTTTTTATTATTAACAATTCATTTAATCAAATAAAATACATGAAAAATATAAAACCAATGAAATAAAATCTTTTTGTGCATGAAATATACTCAATAATTCGTGCATGATCAGATATGGAAGAATTGGAATTGATTGGATATGATTTGTACAAAAATAGCATGAAAAAAGATTTGAAAATCATGGTGAAAAAATCAAATATTGCATTCATTAATTCATGGATTCTAATCAAGTTTTTCAACCCTAATTGGTTCCATACATAAGCACAAGCAAGACCTAATGCCTCATGACCAAGAAGCTGCGCAGAAAAAGCATATGAACCTTTGAAATTTTTCTTGAAAACTCAAAATCTGAAAACCTATTTGCAGGTCGTTTCAAGCCATAAAACTCCTTCCATTGCATTCCTAGGACATTAAGCAACCTTCCTGGATCAAAAGCATCAATCCTAACCCTTTGAATCACTGTACAGAAGCCAACTTTTCTCACTTTTTTTTTCATAATCGTGCATCTCAATTCATGCGCATTTAGCACTTTTTAATGATTGATTCGTATTCCTTGTTTGATTCTAATGCTAACCATGTAATTTGATTGTGTTTTTGAGCATTGTATACGATTCTACCATTATCACGTTTTAGGGTTTATGAAGCTCTGAATTGGGGGTTTGTGAATAAGGCAAAATTGGGACACCACAGTGCCATGAACATGCTCAGCATACTTGGACGAAGAGTTTGAGACCCTCGCGCTCAATTTATGAGCATCACAGGGCTATTCGTTATTTTCCCAAAACACGCCTAAAAGAACGCTTAAAAAACCGTGGCCATTGTTTTTATGTTTCAGGAACGAAGAAGAAGACGACTAGGTGGCAAGACGCGAATGGCTGATTCAAATTTCGCGCGGAAAAGGGAGGCACTAACGCGTTTTGTCTTATTATGTTTATTAACTATATTCCTTACAGATGAACACAATAGCTCCACTGGCGAAGCGTTTGGCTGGTAACATCTAGGACCTGGGTTCGAGCCCCAGGTCCACACTCCTTTCATTATATTTTTCCCTTAAACATATTCGTGTGCAATTTCAATACAAGGAACACCGTGCATCCTCCAAATCAAGCTTGCCACGTCCATCTCAAGATCAATCAGAAGGCTAGAATCTGGAGAACACCATAAACCCTAGTCAACGCGTGTACACGCGTCATGGAAAGGTCAACAAGGCCTCCAAGTGGGCCAGATTGCTAGAGGCCTCACCTCCATTTGGGGACAACACCCCCCTCCAGTTTGCTTCTTTTTACTTTTATATTTTTTTTCTTTTCTTTGTTTTAATTAATCTTTTTTTAATGCTTTAATTTAATGTTTTCATAAAATATAAAAAACACATAAAAAAATCAGAAAGGAGAAAAAATGATAAATATTTTATTTTAAGTATTTTTGGTAATTAAATTGTATATAATTAAATTTAGTTTTAAATTAGGTTTTAATTTTAATTCTTTTAATAAAAATCTAAAAAACATAGAACTAGGGTTCATATTAATTTTTTATCCTGTTTTATTTTTTTCTTCCATAATAATTAAATAATTAAATATTTATTTTTGTGATTTAAATTGCATGTAAATTAATTAGGGTTAATTTTAGGGTAAAACTTTAATCTTCTTTTTTTAATAAATTAAAATAACTAGAATTAGGGTTAGCATTTATCTTAATTAATTCTTTTTTTCATTAAAATCCTAAAAATCATAAAATACCAAAAAACAATTTCCTTTTTTTTTTAATTAATTAATGTCACCATTTAATTTAATTTTTGCAAAAAGGGTCCAACGCCCTCGTTTTTAATTCCCATTTAATTCGCATATTTATTTTATTTCGTTTAAATATTTATGTATCTCTCCCGAAGCCTTGTAATTAACTCCTCGCACTTTTAATTTCTTTACTTTTAATTCTTTATTCTTCCGTCAAATCGGGTCCTGGTTTAATTTTGGCGATGTGGACCTGCGCCTTTTGTAATAGCTTAGAATTTTTACTTTCCAGCAATATTTTTAACTGTTAAATCAAGGCATGAAAGAATGTATGGACAAAAATAAAAACAAGCGCTAGATCACAATAACATGACAAAAGACAAAAATAAATGAAAACAACACACGAATCGCACACACCACCCCTAGGGTACGCCTCACTGTTGCCTTGCCTCGAAAGGTGATCGTCGAGTAGAGGATGTCTTAGTAAGTCCTCATGATCCGGGAACCTGGCATGAGGGTAGCTTCTAAGGTGTCTTCCTATTGCTCCGGTGATCACCATGTCCCGAACCTCGAATTGACCCGAACACCTCCAACGGTGGTGCTACCTACCTCTCAATGGTGGGATGGCACTACTTTAAAGGACATCTACACAGACGAATTCCTTAGGGTAGGTAGACGACTCTAGATACTTGCTCTAATTTCAAAAACAAATCAAAAAATACTTTTCACACCGACACCTTTTCAAAAAGCTTTCGAAAGCAATTTTTCAAACACTCTTGAGGACCGATACAAGAGTCGAACTGAAATTTTCAAAGAAACTTTTTAAAACCCATATTGAAAAGCAAACAAACCATTTTTGAAAACACAAATGAGCAAGTATCTAAGAGCCCGTGGATAACCATGGATAGAAAGGGTGCTAACACCTTCCCTTTCTATAACCTACCTCCCGAACCGAGAGCAATCTCTTTAAGGAATTTTTCTGTGCTTTTGTCCTTTCCATTTGGAGAAAATAAAAGACGGTGGCGACTCTTGCTTCCGCGACATTTCGCGAACCAGCGTTAAACAGTCAGTTCCAGATCCACCGATCACAGAACTGGCGACTCTGCTGGAGACCCTTTTTAAAGTGAGGTGTACCTTAGGGCTAGTTCATAACTGTGTTTTCAATTGTTTTCCTTGTGTGCTTTATTATTGTGGGATTGTCTTGGGAGTTCTATAGATCCTAACTCGGATCTGGGGATACCTTCTTAGAAAGTAGCAACAAGGCTGTGAGGGAACTGTGCGGGGTATACCGACATGGTTGAAACAGTCTGCTACGTTGATGTGGCACTTTGGTGTGTACCGGTAACCCTTGAGTTCAGTCAAGGAGAGTACGGGGCCTCCGCGTGGTGTCATGAAGCATCAACAGACCTTAGGAACCTTAATTGAACTATCTTGGCCTCTTTAGGGTAGTGAGATAACTGACTTTGGTGCAGTCCGAGGTTGGTTGATACTCGATACTACACTCAATTGAGGGTTGCTTTCCTGGAATATTTCGGTCGCCAGTTCAGTGGCTAAATCGAAACGATGAACAATGAAAGCAATCCCGTGATATTGGGACCCTTAGAACCCGGTTACTTTGATAGGACAGGTTGAACCCACCAACTTCAAGAGGGTGCTACCCAGACCCCATGCTGGCCTTAAACCTTAAGGGCTTATCTTGTGTGCCTTGTGTGCCTTACATGTTTGTCTTTGCAAATATCTGTGGTGTGTTTAATCATAGCATCATGACATCATCCAGCATCATATGCATTGACTAACCATTTCAGGGGTTCGAATATTCATCTTTGTTCTTTGTTTTGTAGGACATGGAAATTGTTCGTAGAAAGACAATTCAAGTCAGTCTTATAAGGATCCCTCCTCAGCTTAAGGAACTTATATCCAGGATTCCCGAGAACTCATCATTCAGTGAAAGACATGGAAGCCTCATCAGCTTGGTCAATACCAACATTGAGGAAGATATGATAAAGGTCCTGTTCCAGTTCTTTGACCCTCTGCATCACTGTTTCACCTTCTTTGACTATCAGCTGGTACCTACATTGGAGGAGTTCTCCCGGCTCCTGAAGATCCCTATCCTTGATCAGCTACCCTTCAACGGTACAGAAAAGGAACCTAAGCTTGAAGAGATTGCTAAAGCCTTGCACCTACAGTCATTTGACCTCAAGGGACATTGGGAAGTTAGAAGTGGTATCAAAGGGTTCTTAGCCAGGTTTCTGTTTGAAAAGGCCCATGAATGTTGGAATTCCCTTGACTTGCAAGCTTTTGAAGAGGTGGTGGCCCTCCTTGTCTATGGTTTGGTGTTGTTCCCTAACCCAGATCAGCTTATTGATATCAGTGCTGTCCAAATCTTTATGTCCAGGAATCCTATACCTACGTTGCTGGGGGACATCCTTCACTCATGTTACACTCGAACCATGAGAAAAAGAGGTGTCCTTATGTGTTGCACTCCTCTCCTGGGAAGGTGGTTTATTTCGCACCTTCCACAATCAGTCCTGAAGAATGAGCAGGGTTTGAGATGGTCATAGCGGTTGATGACTCTTACACATGCAGATATACATTGGTGCCCTCGGTCCAGAGAAGATGTCACTATCATTTATCGTTGCGGAGAGTACCCTAATGTTCCTTTACTGGGAATCAGAGGAGGTATTACCTACAACCCATGCCTGGCTTGGAGACAGTTTGGTTATGCTCGGAGGGATGGCCCTCGTGACGTGCTAATCCCTGACATAGTTTTTGACTTCGACAACGATACTCAAGGACTTCGCCAGAGATTTATCAGAGCTTGGAGGATGCTAAGTAGGATAGACAGCAAGACATTGGGGCACAGGAACTCCATACCATTGGAACCTTATCTCAAGTGGGTACGCGCCCGCTCCCAGAAGTTAGTGATGCCTTAACCCCATATGCTCCCTGTAATCAAAGAGCCAGTCTTGGAAGGGGAAGTGTCCTACACTATTCAGCACCCTGATATGCCCACATCCTGGGAAGAGATGCAGAAGAGCTGGATCCAGCTTAAGGAAGAACGGAATTCTCTTGAGACTAGTCTACATGCCAGTGAAAAGAAGGTCTTGGAGCTCACCCGCCTGTTGCATGAGGAGAGGAATCTCAACACTTACATAGCTCCAAAGAGGATGCGTAGTATATTCTGGGATTGATTTGCTTTTGTATTATTTTTCCCATGAGGCTTTGATGTACTAAACAGTTATTTCCTTAATGATAATGTGTGTTCCTTTTTGTCTACAACAAATTTGAACTTTCGAACCCTTGAATGCATTGCATAAACATATATCATTCATCATGTGCATAGCAGGTTTTTCCCCTTTTCAGGTTGCTTACAGTTCTTCGCTGTTTATTTCAGCATCATGAATCCCGACTCGTCATCAACTGAGACCTCCATCAAAGCTCTTCAGGCGCAGAATGCGCAGTTTCAGGAATTAATCAAGGGTTTGGCTCAAGGCCAAGAAGAGTTGAAGGCTCTGCTCCTGAAGAAGGAGAAGAAGAAGAAAAGAAGAACTGTTCTGTTTAACTCGGGCCGAAGGTTCGGCAACACTCTGCAAAATGAAGAGGCTGGTTCTTCTGTGGGCAAGAGTACTCCTCAAACAGAAAAGGGTCCTAGTCCAGTAGTCTCCGACAACGAGACTGATTTTGATGAAGAGCAGTATCCTCCGGCAGAAGACCGTTACAAGCAGCTGGAAGATAGGCTGAATGCCATGGAAATACAACAGGTACCTGGGTTGGATTTTGGAGATCTGGGTTTGTCAACTGGTGTGATCATTCCTCGGAAGTTCAAAGCACCATCTTTCACTAAATATGACGGGGCGTCTTGTCCCAAGCTACATCTCAGGTCCTATGTTCGGAAGAAATGAAAATGGTAAACCTGGTTAGAGGTGTTACAGTCTGTTTCCAAGGCTTGGGATAGTTTGTATGGATGGTAGGGAATGTGTTTGAATTGGTTTGGATGAAAATGCACGAGGGAAATGAACTGTGGAGGTCAATCTGCAACAGGGACTCTGTTTTGCAGAAAAAAGGTGCTTTGATGGATGAGGAGGTATTGAGGGTCAAGGGCTCGTGTTCTAGGTCAGTTATGGAGTGTCAAATGTGTTCACAAGGTTTGCTTGAGTTGGTTCTTGCAGGAATGTGAGTTGTTGTCCAAAATGCAAGTTTTCTTCCTCTTTAAGCCAAAGTTGTCAACTTAGATTGTAGGCTCATACAGGCCCCTCAAACATGCTGCAAAGTTTTGTTCTTGATCAGTGGGATATGCCCACACATTTGTGCCTCATAGATTTCCTTGCACCTCTTTGATTTGCTTTTTGACATAAAGTGCTTCTTTACAAGAATGGCTAAAATGCTTTTTCCATTTAAAGGTTAATCTTCCATGTAATGACCAAATGAGAAAAATAACATCTTGGCACAAAGGTTTAGCATTGAATTATTGAGTGTAAATGGGATTAGAGGCCTGTAACCTAGATTGTGCAAGTTGACTTGAAAAATGCAAAGTGTTATGAACATGTATTTGGCCATGAACAAAGTGACTTTTGCCTATCTTTACAAATTCGATTCTCCCTAACCACAAGGGTGTTTGAGGAGTTCTTGGACAATTTGGAAAGATTGGAATGTGTACTACAATCCATCTTTGTAATGCAAATTGAAATTCCAAGTGGAAGCATGTGAAAAGTGGCCATGAAGTTGGGCAAAAATCCTGCCTAAAATAGGTCAAAAATTTTCTAAGTTAAGAATGTTTTGCACCCCTATTCCAAAAATCATAACTTGAGCTACAAGCTTCTTTTGAGGAAACTTTGTGAATCAAAGTTGTAGATTTTGCAATGGACTATAACTTTCATGTTTTGAGTTTTGTTTGAATCCAAATATATCTTGATGAAAAGGTGGGACAAAGTTAGGAAAAAATTAGGAAATTTCATAACTTAGAAAATTTCTAAGTTATGAAATTTCTTCATTTCAAACCCTAATTTGTAATTTTTGATTTCTTGATGAACAAGTTTCATAATTTGACATGTTTTGATGAAAAATGAATCTTGGCACTTGATTTTGACCAAAAAGTCAAAGTTTGACTTTTCAGTATACAGTCAAATTTTGATCAGTTGACTGGAAAATTCATCTGTCAATCTTGTGCATTTGGGATCTTTTGAACTTGTTGAATGTGTCAAGACCATGTCATTGAGTCCTTGAGTCCATATGTGAGCTTGGTTTGCCATTGGCTAGGTCAAACAGTCAAAAATTGCCTTTGTGCAGTCAAAACCCTAAAAATGACCATTTTGCCCTTTTGGTGATCTGATCAAATTTCTTGTGGAATTGTGATCCAAACTTGACCAAATGGTTCATATGAGTACATAATGTTGATGTGGGTCAAAAATCATGAGGTTTGACTGTCAATTGACCACAATTGACTTTTTCCCCAATACAACTGATTTCTAGGTCAACTGTCCAATTGACTGGGCAAAGATTGGAATCAAGGCTTGAAACTTGGTATGGATAAACTTGTGAGTCCAACATGAAGCATGAAAGTTATCTTGGGAATTTTAGGTCAAAACATCTTTGTGCAAACTCAAACCCTAATTTGGGTCAATAGTGCAAGGAGGAGTCTTGAGCAGAGCAAACCCTAGCTTGATCTTGAGCTCCAAGGGTCTTGTGGTGAGAAAATATTGATGAAATGGGAGGGAAAATTTTGGGGTACAACACTCTGGGATAGAAGCTGAGGCTTCTGATTGAAAATTTGCAGTGTTGGGTTAATCAGTGAAGTGAAAGACGTATGGACGTTTGTTTGTTTGATTGTGCAATGCTATTGGTCATTTGGAATGTCAGGCGTATTGTTGGTTAATGCGAAGTTGCAAGACTACAGTGTTTATTAATTATTTATTTTATCTAAGTTAAAATAATTGGAATGCATTTTCATTCGTTTTAATTCAAGAGATTTAAATAAATAAATAAACAGTGTAAGTTAAAGAATTATCTGACAAAAAGGTTTTTATTTATTTTTAATTATTGTTACAAATGTTATTGGGATATTGTAAATTTATTTACAATATTTACAATGATGTTTATTACATATAATTGAATATAAAATAAAACTATATCCTAAATCTCTTGAAGTCTTCATCTTCTACTGTTGCATCATTTGCTCAACTGATATTCACGTGCAAAAAGAGAAGAAAGAAGTCAATACAGTATGGATTAAAAAGGCATTCTCAGACAGTTAATCAAAAACTCATCATTAAAGGTGTTGGCCGGAATCAGTTTGTTCGTCCTCTCTGCAAATCGCAAGAAGATGTCTCTTCTTGGTTCACAAAGAGCGAATTTAAATGTTTGCAAGCATGGAATTAATTAAATACAAGGCTGCATAAAAAAATTCAAACAAACTGCACATGGACAAACTGAATATGCCAAACAAAGCTGCACAAGAGCAAAACTGCCTTCAAACCAAACAGCCAGGTTACAGTTTCAAACTAAGCAAACTAAATCACAAATTCAAAAATGTCCAAAGAAGCTGTCAAAAACTGTCAAAGAAGCTATCAAACTAGCAATGCATAAAATCTGGAAAAGAAGAAAGTACAAGAGGCAGAGCAAAGCTAACATTGCAAGCAATATTTCAAATCTTCATCATTTTCCAACCAACACCTTTTCAGAAAAAAGGACAGTTAAGCAATAAAAAATGCTTTTGCTGTGGAGAGAGAAAGAGAGAGAGAGAAGTAGAGGCTTACAGTTTTTCAGGCAGGCTAAGAAGAATAGATAAATATAACAAGTCAGAACAGTTCAAAGGGGGAAGAACACACATAGAAAAAGATAACACAAAAGCTGTAAACAGATCCTGCATCAAAGCCTCTAAAAAAACAAACAAGCTTCAAACTGCCTCAAACTTAGAAACCAGTCTCACCCAAACCTGCTTCAGGCCTGTCCCCTAAACAAGCATATCAACCTGCATAAACTCAAAACATAGTAACCTGCTCAAGCCTAAGCAAACTAAAGCTTGCTTCAAGCCAAAGCCTAAAAACCTGTCAAACTGCTCAAGCTTGTAACCAAGCCAAGCATTCAAGCCAAAGCCCTGAAACCTGAATAAACACAAGCCTGCTCTGAACTACCTTAAGCCTGCATAAAACTAGAAGCCTGCCTGTACAACAAACAATCAAAAGCCAGCCTGTATCAAACAACCAGAGGCAAGCCTAAGGACCAAGTCTGTCAAAGCGTAAACCCCAAACAAGCCTCAAAACTGCCCTCAATCCAAACTAAATAAAAACAAATCCAAATACCCTCAGAATCAAATTCATCACAGGGTTAAACACAACCAAGTCCACGACAACAATAACAAACAGTTTTCAGAATGGAGTGCTAGCCTGAGCTAGTTTCAACAATAATTATAGCAAGCATTCAGAGAGGAAGAGAGTCAAGAGCAAACAAGCAAACAACCTCATAACATGTTCATCATAGGCTGAACAGAAGCAAGTATTCAGAAGAAGAAAAGGAGATGCAGAAGTGAAGTGCCCTAGGGTTTTCAGAAGCATAGAATTCATCATAAAACAAAGCAAAGATACAAGTACCAGGAAGGCCAGCAAGCACATCACCGCGTCCCTCCGCCTCCGGCCACCGGAGAACGCCTCCTGTCCAAATCCTCCGTCTCCAAAACCCTAAAGGTAGTAATTCCTCCTTCCTTTTTACACACCTCACTTAAACAAATAACACAGAGGGTCAATAACATGTAAAAAATAAAACATGCAAGACTAAAATTTGAAGAACCCTAAAAGATGTTCAGAAAGCAAATCGTTACCTTTTCTTTTCCATCGCCCTGAGCAACTGTGGAGAGAAGAGATGGAGGCATGGTGTTGTACCCCAAAATTTGCCCTCCCTTTCTTCAGGAAACCATCTTAGATTTTTCAAAGTCCCCTGAAACAAATCCAAGCCCTGGGTTATCCTTTTGCCCAAGCAAGCCACTTACAAGAGCAAGGTGATCTCCCGAACTCCAGAAACAACGCTTTCATCTTGAGGAAAATCAAATTCTAAGTGCTTAGAATGTTTCTTTAAATAAGTGTTTTTAGAAAAAATCAGCGCTTCAGAACTTCTGGACCCATTCCAGATGAAGACGGTCAGAAGTTGCAAGCTTGGCTCAGCGTGGTCAGAAGTTGTCTCTTCAGCAGCTACATCAGTTCAATCAGAAGTTGTAAACATGGTTCAGAGTGTAAGCCTCAAACAGAACATACCCCTTCAGCAGTTACACAAGCTCAGTCAGAACTTGCTAAAGGAATGCAAAAGAAATATGAAAGTATAAAGGCACCTTCAGAACAGGTTGAAGTCAGAAGATGAAAGGTCAGAGGGATAGGTGTCACATTGATATAGAATCTCTAAGCCCAGATTATCCAGAAGTAGATCCAAGGAACGTACCAGAAAACCAGGAGAATCTCCAGAGTTTGCTAAAACAACAGGTAGCCAAGGCCAGAGCATGGTTTACGCTGCTGATTCAACAACCAGAATGTTGGTATTGACATGTCTTGTCACCATTTAATGCCCATTAATGCTTCCAACCACTCCTAAGCGTTCACGTGTGGCTTGAAAAATGCTTTTGCACAGATTCTGGCATGGGTCTTCACGCCACCGCCCATTTCAGAGGTCACTTCCCCCAATCCACGCCTGCTGCTGCTACCTAGGCTGAAAAAATAGCTGTTATCACAACTTCCCAGGAATTTCTGTCAAAGAACAACTTCAAATTCTGTTGGCGCCTTAAATGTTCAAGGTATCCACAAGAACTTTACCTATAAATAGAGAGCTTTCCCCACTGCAAAAGACGTTCAAGAAGTTCAAGAAAAACAGAAAAATTGCTAAGAGAGAAACAAAACTCCTAGCAACATAACATTCTGAAACTCTGCCAAAATTTCCAGTTTTGTTTCATAACTTTAAGTTTCTCACCTTCAACTTCATCAAACACCCAGCTCTTTTCCGTAAACCAAAAACGTTCTTTCCAAACTTCTGACCCTATACACGTTTACACCTTCACTTCCCCTTTTCCAAATCTGTCCAGAACACCACCAGAACCAAAAGCTAACTTTCATCCACCATTTTCCAGAAAGTCAGGTAAGCACCTACTGACCCTCACCACACTGTTAAACATCATCAGCTGTGCATATTCAAATAACATAATGTAAATATTCATGTTATCGCTGTTTATGTTCTGAGGACTCTCATACCTCAGAACGTTCTGAGCCAGTTTAGGACTTGCCTGTGACCTTGGTGATTCTGACCTCTGGGACATTTTGCTATTTTGCTGGATCTGTTCCAAATATGTTTTCTGTTTTGTGGAGTAACAACAGGATTGCAGATGTTCTGATTAGTGCAGGAAAAAGCCCAGTGCTGACTTTGACGTTAGCACATCTGAAGCCTGTTTTGCTGTCAATGACCTCAGAACCTCTGAGAGTTATTGCCCTTTCAGCAGAATCTGAACTTCTGGGTTCTCCACTAACAAACTTCTGTCTTGCAGCGCAGGGAAATCAGAACCTCTGGTTTCCCCACTAACCAGATTCTGTTTTGCAGGTTCCAGAGTCAGAAGTTCTGACTCATCCAGTTTCACCAACAGGTTGATCATCTGACAGCGGGTCTGGGTCAGAACTTCTGATGACCTCCCAACAGCGCGCGGCCTCCCTCTCTCTCTCTATATATCTTGTTTTCCGCTATTTTCTTTTTTGTCTATTTTTCTCGTTGAACCCCCCATGTACAAATGTGTATCCCCCTCCCCCATTATTGTAATAGCGTAGGATTTTACATTCCCGCTTCTTATTGCTAGTAATTAGGACGTGTATGGCAAGATAAAACTCAATGAAATAGAAAAACCTAATTCAAAGAAAAAACTCTTGTATGCAATAAAACACACTTGCACACTAACACCCCTAGGGTTACATCCACTTGTTGCCTTTCAAAATTGGGCCATATTGCATGTTAGGTCTCTTTGGGCAAAACAAACAATTTAAATGATCATAGTCCCTCGATAATATTTTTTCAAAAAAAACAAAATGATCAAGTCCCTTAAGGAAAATGCCCAAAGATACTTGGCACCATTGCAATTATGGTCTAAACGATGACCCGCGCCCGTCCCTTTCACATCCTAACACAAGATTGTCCACCCAATACAATGGTGGAACAAACTTGTTAAAAGGGTTAAAACATAGCAATAATCTTTTGAGAAATTTAGGAGTAGACGACCTCTTAGTTACTTGAATCAAACTTGCAAAACAAAACACTTGCCTAATTTCAAAATCACACATCACTACACTTTCAAAACAACTTTCAAAAAACATTGAAAAAAACTTTTTCAAAAGACATACACCTTTGTATACATCCCAACATGGATCATTACAAAGGTTGCCACCACATTGGCCTCTTTTCAAAACATTTTTCAAACACACACCCACACAAGCACCATTTACAACAATTGAAAACACAAGGCAAGTGATCTAAACAAGTAACTAAGAGCCCATGGATAACCATGGATAGAAGGGGTGCTAATACCTTCCCTTTCTATAATCTACTCCCCGAACCCAAGAAAAGATCTCAAAAGGTTTTTGCTGTGCTTTTTAACCTTTCCTTAGGATAAAATAAAAAGTCGGTGGCGACTCTTGCTCAACCGAAACATTTGCGAAAACAAACGCAAAACCTCAAGTCAGTTCTCCCACCGTATCACAGAACTGGCGACTCTGCTGGGGAGATTCTTTTAAAGTGGAGTAACCTTAGGGTTTAGATCACCTTTGTTTTCAATTGCTTGCTTTGTTTGCTTTTACATCTTGTGGGCTTTGTATCGGAATTTTATAGATCCTAACCCGGATCTGGGAAACCCTTTTAGGTAGCAACAAGGCTGTGAGGGAACTGTGCGGGGTATACCGACATGGTTGAAGCAGTCTGCTACGTTGATGTGGCACTTTGGTGTGTACCGGTAACCCTTGAGTTCAGTCAAGGAGAGTACGGGGCCGCCGCGTGGTGTCATGAAGCATCAACTGACCTTAGGAACCTTAATTGAACCATCTTGGCCTTTTTAGGGTAGTGAGATAACTGACTTTGGTGCAGTCCGAGGTTGGTTGATACTCGATACTACACTCAATTGAGGGTTGCTTTCCTGGAATATTTCGGTCGCCAGTTCAGTGGCTAAATCGAAACGATGAACAATGAAAGCAATCCCGTGATATTGGGACCTTTAGAATCCGGTTACTTTTGATAGGACAGGTTGAGCCCACCAAACTTCAAGAGGGTAATACCCAGACTCCATGCAGGCCTAAACTCTAAGGGTTTGTGTGACTTGTGTGCCTTACCATGTTTGCCTTTGTGAATATTGTATTTAATCATCACATCATTACATCATACAAACATCATGAGCATTGACTAACCATTTCAAGGGTTTCGAATCTTCATCTTTGTTCTTGTTTTATAGGACATGGAAACTGCTCGCAGAAAGACAATTCAGATTAGCCTTGTAAAGATCCCTCCTCAGCTTAAGGAACTTCTGTCCAGGATTCCCGAGGGCTCTTCATTCAGTGAGAGACATGGAAGACTCATCAGCTTGGTTAACACCAACATTGAGGAGGATTTGATAAAGGTCCTGTTCCAATTCTTTGACCCTCTGCATCACTGCTTCACCTTCCCGGATTATCAGTTGGTGCCTACATTGGAAGAGTTCTCCCGACTTCTGAAGGTCCCTATCCTTGATCAACTACCCTACAACGGTACGGAAGAGGAACCCAAGCTTGAGGAGATTGCTAAAGCCTTGCACCTACAGACATCTGACCTCAAGGGACATTGGGAAGTTAGAAGTGGTATCAAAGGATTCTTAGCTAGATTTCTGTTTGAGAAGGCTCAAGAATGTTGGAACTCTCTTGACCTACGAGCTTTTGAAGAAGTCATGGCCCTCCTTGTCTATGGTTTGGTGTTGTTCCCTAATCCAGATCAGCTTATTGATATCAGTGCTGTCCAGATCTTCATGACCAAGAATCCTATACCTACATTGCTGGGGGACATCCTTCACTCATGTTACACTCGAACCATGAGAAGAAGGGGTGTCCTTATGTGTTGCACTCCTCTCTTGGGAAGGTGGTTTATTTCGCACCTTCCACAATCAGTTTTGAAGAACGAGCGGGGTTTGAGATGGTCACAACGGTTAATGACTCTCACGCATGCAGATATACATTGGTGTCCTAGGTCCAGGGAAGACGTCACTATCATTGATCGTTGTGGGGAGTACCCTAATGTTCCTTTATTTGGAATCAAAGGAGGTATTACCTACAACCCATGCCTGGCTTGGAGACAGTTTGGTTATGCTCGGAAGGATGGCCCTCATGACATGTTAATTCCCGACATAGTTTTTGACTTCGACAATGATACTCAAGGACTTCGTCAGAGATTTATCAGAGCTTGGAGGATGCCAAGTAGGATAGACAGCAAGACATTGGGACACCGGAACTCCATCCCGTTGGAACCTTATCTCAAGTGGGTACGAGCCCGCTCCCAGAAATTAGTGATGCCTTATCCTCATATGCTTCCTGTGATCAAAGAACCAGTCTTGGAAGGAGAGGCGTCCTACACCATTCAACATCCTGACATGCCCACCTCCTGGGAAGAGATGCAGAAGAGCTGGATTCAACTTAAGGAAGAACGGAATTCTCTTGAGACCAATCTACATGCTAGTGAAAAGAAGGTCCTGGAACTCACCCGCCTGCTGCACGAGGAAAGGAATCTCAACACCTACATCGCACCAAAAAGGATGCGCAATGTTTTTTTATCTTAAGGAGTTATTTTGTAATATTTGGCCCGTGAGGCATTTATGTACTAACGAATTTCTCCTTGTTAATATAATGTGCGTTCCTTTTTGTCTACAACAAATTTTGAATATTCTAAATCCTTTAATGCATTGCATACATACGCATTCCATTGCACCATACGCATAGCAGGTACCCTATTTCACAGGTTGCTTAATCTCCTTCGCTGTTTATTTTGCACAGTCATCATGAATCCAGACTCATCCAGTGAGCAAGCAATCAAGGCCCTTCAGGCCCAAAGTGCGCAGTTTCAAGAGATGGTCCTAAGCCTAGCCCAAGGTCAGCAAGAGTTGAAGACTCTACTCCTGAAGAAGAAGAAGAAAAAGAGGACTGCATTGTTCAACACCGGACGCAGATTTGGGAACACACTCCACAATGAAGCTGATCCAACTACTTCTTCTGCTGAGAAAAACAGTCCCCAAGGGGGAGGAGCTCCTAGTCCCGCAGTCTCCGACAACGAGACGGACTATAACGATGAACAATACCCACCTGCTGCTGACAGATACAAGCAATTGGAGGACCGCTTGAGCGCTATGGAAATTCAGAATGTGCCAGGACTGGATTTCGGAGATTTGGGGTTATCTTCTGGGGTAGTCATTCCACACAAGTTTAAGGCGCCTGCCTTTGCCAAGTATGATGGGGTCTCCTGCCCAAAGCTGCATCTGAGGTCGTATGTAAGGAAAATCCAACCTTACACGGCGGATAAGAACCTCTGGATTCACTTCTTCCAAGATAGCCTCTCAGGGTCACAACTTGAATGGTTCTACCAATTAGATGGAACTAGCATCCGACACTGGGAAGATTTGGCAACCGCATTCTACAGACAATACCAATACAATTCTGATCTCGCTCCTACGCGTACCCAACTTCAGGGTATGTCTCTAGGGACGGGTGAAGGGTTCAAAGAGTACGCTCAAAAATGGAGAGATTTGGCTGGCAGGGTGCAGCCTCCATTAACTGACCGAGAGCTAGTTGATATGTTCCTTGGGACTTTGTCTGGTCCGTTTTTCAATCATTTGGTTGGTAACTCCTCCGCTGGGTTCACAGATTTGATATTAACGGGAGAAAGAATTGAAGCTGGCATCAGGTCAGGCAAGATACAGAAGGCTGCCTCTACAAGTGCTGAGAAGAGGCCGTTTAAGAAAGAAGCAAGCGCCGTCTATGGTCCTAGAAGACAAGTCAAGCCCGAAAGTCGCCAAGCCGTCAATGCTTTGGTCATCTCCAAACCTGTTGCTGCTCCTCAGCAGTACAATCAACAAAGAAGTGAAAGGCCCAAGAGGCAGTATACCCGACTGAGTATGACATTATCTCAAATTTTACCCCAACTGTTATCCACCAACCTGGTGACCCTCAAAGAAGCTCCTAAGGTCGTCAACACTGCGTCTCCTAAATACAACCCAAATGCCTGGTGTGCTTATCATTCTGATAGTCCCGGGCACACTACTGATGATTGCTGGGCCTTAAGAAACAAAGTGCAAGATCTGATCGACGCAAAAGAAATTCAGTTTGAAGCACCAGAAAGACCAAATGTTGTAACGGCTCCTATGCCCCAGCATAGGGTGAATGCCATTGAGGAAGAAGTGTACGCTGTTTCGGTAGATGAAGTTGTTACCCCTCTGAAGACTGTTAAGAAGAACCTACTGCGGGCCAGTTTATTTCCGGGTTGCGGTGAAGGTTGTCTGTTCTGCGCTATTTCCCTATCTGATTGTCCCTTGCTGAGGTTAGGCATCCAAGGCCTAATGGATAGCAAGGAGATTCTATTCAAAAAGACTGCTGTTCATTTGGTTCTGATGAAAGAAGTTTCCGTGATTACCATCTTCAAAAATCCAATCAAGGCTCCCCCGAAGAAGCCTATTCAAATCATGACAGTTGCGCCTGTAATCATTACTGTTCCAGGGCCCCTCTCCTACGTGTCTGATAAAGCTGTCCCCTGGCATTATGGGGCTGACGTGTATGTAAATGGAATCAAGCAAGAATTCGACGCTAGTGCCAGTATCTGCGATATCACTGGTCCAGCCAAGGTCACCCGCAGTGGCAGGCTCTTCTCGCCTGACATTGCGCCACCCGCTATTCGAAAACCCCTCCTCATAAAACCTACAAGTTTACCTAGTCCTGTTGCCGATCAAGTTGTTTCCCCTGCTACCGAGTCATCAAATGCTCGGGGCAAAGGGATTGAAGAAGAGCCTGCCCGGATGGAGGCACCAATACCCATAAATGCTGAGGCCTCCCGACAAGAAATGGAGGAGATTCTGAAAATCATAAAGAAGAGCGATTTTAATGTTGTCGAGCAGTTGGGGCATACGCCCTCCAAAATCTCCCTGCTCTCCTTATTGCTATGCTCCGAGGCCCATGCTAAGGCCTTGATCTCATTTCTCAAGACGGCCCATGTGCCGCAGGAAACGTCTGCAGTCCAGTTCACTGATTGCATAGCGAATCTAACGGCGGACAACGGCTTGGGTTTTTCAGATGCTGACCTGACCACGAAAGGGAGAGACCACAATGATGCCCTGCATGTCTCTATTGAATGCAGGGGCACTACTCTGGCACATGTATTGGTAGACACTGGTTCTTCCTTGAACGTTCTTCCGAAAAAGGCTTTAGATCGTCTGGATTATGAGGGCCTGGAGTTGAAACCCAGCAATATCATCGTCAGGGCTTTCGATGGTTCAAAGAGGATGGTTCATGGAGAGGTTAACATCCCTATCCGTGTGGGCTCTCAAGTGTTTGACTCTACCTTTTACGTGATGGATATACGTCCATCGTACTCTTGTCTGTTGGGTCGACCTTGGATCCATAAAGCAGGGGCAGTGACCTCCACCTTACACCAGAAGCTGAAATATCCCGTCGGGGGGAAGATCGTCACTGTACAAGGAGAAGAGGAGTATATGGTGAGCCATTTGAATTCCTTCAGGTACATCGAGGTGGACGGAGAGTTTATTGAAACCCCCTTCCAGCATTTCGAGGAGGTGCATCCAATTTCAGCAGCAGCAGAAACAGCAGTCGAAGAGATTGTTTCCTTGAAGATGGCTTCCCTAAGGGATGCCCGGGCTGTGGTTCAGAAAGGCAATTGTGCAAACTGGGGTCAGCTTCCTGACTTCACTCAGAAGAACGACAAGTTTGGGCTAGGCTTTACTGCGGAGGCTCAGAAGGCGGCGCGCAAAGGGAAGATCGGAAAGGCTCCGGTGTTTATTTCCAGCTCAAGGGTGAACGCTATTGAGGAAGATGTGGAGGAAGCAGAGTTTGATAGTTGGATCTACCCGACTGCCAGCGACGGACCGAGCAACTGGACGGCAAAGGATTTTACCCCTATCACATTTGTCACGCAGTAATTAATTTCTTTTGATTTCCGAATTTGTAACAAACAATATGTTAAAACTTTGTTAGCTCGGTGTCCTACCCGGGGCATCGTAGCTCCATTTGTGAGGGCTTTTTGTATGACATTTTCATATATCATCAATCAAAACATTGGACGTTTGTTGCATTTCAAATCTTGTGCTCTTTTCCTTTCTGTGTTATATATATTGCAAGACAGCTGTATTTACACACACTCACTTATACAGGTTTCAATCCACTCTGGATCTCACTGGTAACAGCTCTGCTACCGCCAGTTATGACTTCGAAAATCCGATCAACTTGGCCGAAAACGAAGGTGAAGATGATTGCGAAGTGCCTGGTGAACTCGCAAGACTGCTACTCCAGGAAGAGAGGGCTATTCAACCACATGAAGAGCCTGTGGAGATAATTAACTTGGGTACTGAGACAGATAGGAAAGAGGTCAAGATTGGTGCCAATCTAGGGCTCAGCGTGAAGCAACGATTGATCCAGATGCTACAAGACTATATGGAGATTTTTGCCTGGTCCTATGAAGATATGCCTGGTTTGGATGCCGACATTGTAGTTCACCACCTGCCAACCAAGGAAGATTGCCCTCCGGTAAAGCAAAAAGTCCGACGGATGCGTCCAGAGATGTCTGAAAAGATCAAGGCCGAGGTTATGAAACAGTTTGATGCCGGGTTCCTTGCAGTGACTTCTTACCCTCAGTGGGTTGCCAATGTGGTGCCAGTGCCAAAAAAGGACGGTAAGGTCAGAATGTGTGTTGACTACAGGGATCTGAACAGGGCCAGCCCCAAGGATGACTTCCCCCTACCTCACATTGATGTCCTTGTTGACAATACAGCTCAACACAAGGTGTTCTCCTTCATGGATGGCTTCTCAGGGTATAATCAGATCAAGATGGCTCCTGAAGATATGGAGAAGACTACATTTGTGACTCAGTGGGGGACCTTCTGTTATAAGGTCATGCCATTCGGATTAAAAAATGCTGGGGCAACCTATCAACGTGCCATGGTTGCTTTGTTCCATGATATGATCCATCATGAAATTGAGGTATACGTTGATGACATGATTGCAAGGTCTCAAACTGAGGAGGAGCACCTTGACCATCTGAGGAAGTTGTTTGATCGACTCAAGGTATACAAGCTGAGATTGAATCCCAACAAATGCACCTTTGGGGTAAGATCCGGAAAATTGCTAGGTTTCATTGTAAGTGATAAAGGTATTCAGGTGGACCCTGCCAAGGTAAAAGCCATACAAGAGATGCCGACTCCAAAAACAGAGAAAGAAGTCAGAGGCTTCCTGGGACGACTAAATTACATTGCCCGATTCATCTCACATCTGACTGCTACTTGTGAGCCAATCTTCAAATTGCTAAAGAAAGATCAAGTGGTACGTTGGAATGATGAATGTCAGGCCGCCTTTGAAAAGATAAAGGAATATCTCCAAGAGCCACCCATTCTTATGCCACCGGTTGAAGGGAGACCTCTGATACTATACTTGACAGTACTTGACAAATCAATGGGGTGTGTGCTGGGGCAGCATGACGAGTCTGGCCGAAAAGAGCACGCTATTTATTACCTGAGCAAAAAGTTTACCGACTGTGAGTCTCGTTACTCACTGCTTGAGAAAACTTGCTGCGCTCTTGTATGGGCTGCTCGCCGGCTAAGACAGTATATGCTGACTCACACTACTTTATTGATTTCAAAGATGGATCCCATCAAGTACATATTTGAAAAGCCCGCTCTGTCTGGAAGGATAGCGAGATGGCAAATGATCTTAACAGAATATGATATCCAATATACAACTCAGAAAGCAATTAAGGGAAGTGTACTGGCCGATCATTTGGCACACCAACCTGTGGACGATTACCAATCATTGAACTTTGATTTTCCGGATGAAGATATCATGGTGGTAACTGACTGTGAAAAACCTGGATTGGATGAAGGACCTGAGGAAGGATCCCGATGGTCCATGCATTTTGATGGAGCCTCCAATGCTTTGGGTAACGGCGTCGGCGCTGTAATCATATCTCCCAAGGGAACTCATACTCCCCTCACCGCCCGATTATGTTTCAACTGCACCAACAACATGGCAGAATATGAGGCATGTATCATGGGTTTACAAGCTGCAATCGACTTGAGGATCAAATTTCTAAGTGTCTTCGGAGATTCCGCTCTTGTGATCAATCAGATCAAAGGCGAGTGGGATACGAAACACCCGAATCTTATTCCTTACAAGGAGTATGTGTCAACCTTGCTCCCTCACTTTGAAGAGATAACTTTTGAGCATTTCCCCAGAGAGGAGAATCAGCTAGCGGACGCACTAGCCACGATGTCTTCAATGTTCAAAGTTAAATGGGACAATGAGGCTCCCCGGATCATCATCAGGAAGTTGGATGAACCAGCATACTGCTGCGAGCTCGGAGTTGAGAAGGTTACTGAAAAAACCTGGTATCACGAGGTAAAAAGGTACTTGGAAGCTCAGGAATACCCTGAAGGTGCATCCGTCAATGATAAGAAGTTCATGAGAAGGTTTGCTGCAAAATTCTTCCTCAGCAACGGCATTCTCTACAAGCGGAATCATGATTCAACGCTGCTACGTTGTGTAGATAAAACTGAAGCAGAGAAAATCATGATGGAACTACATGAAGGTACATTTGGAACGCATTCCAGTGGACACACCATGGCTAAGAAAATCCTTCGGGCGGGATATTTCTGGTCCACAATGGAAGCTGATTGTTACCAACACTCCCGAACTTGTCATAAATGCCAGATCTATGCCGACAAGGTGCACATTCCTCCAGTTCCTCTGAACGTCCTAACGGCACCTTGGCCTTTCGCAATGTGGGGCATCGATATGATCAGTGAGATCCGACCAACGGCATCCAATGGGCATCGCTTCATCTTGGTGGCAATCGATTATTTCACGAAATGGGTTGAGGCAGCTTCCTATGCCACAGTAACCAAGAGTGTCGTGGCGCGTTTCATCCGGCATAATCTGATCTGTCGGTACGGCGTCCCAGAAAGAATCATTACGGACAACGGTACCAATCTCAATAACAAAATGATCACTGAACTCTGTGAACAATTCAAGATACAACACCACAATTCTTCTCCCTACCGGCCGAAGATGAATGGGGCTGTAGAGGCAGCCAATAAAAATATCAAGAAAATTGTGCAGAAGATGACAGTAACCTATAAAGATTGGCACGAGATGCTACCGTTCGCTCTTCATGGGTACCGCACCTCAGCAAGGACATCAACCGGGGCAACTCCCTTCTCCTTGGTGTATGGCATGGAGCCAGTCTTGCCAATCGAGATCCAGATACCCTCTCTCCGGATAATGAAGGATGCAGAACTGAATGAAGATGATTGGATCCAGACTCGACTTGATCAATTAAATCTGATTGACGAAAAGAGGCTCACTGCTATCTGTCATGGTCAAACGTATCAGAAACGGATGATCAGACCGTTTAACAAGAAAGTCAGACCGCAAGAGTATCAAGTTGGGGACCTGGTAATCAAACGCATCATCCTTCCTCAAAGTGATCCCCGGGGCAAATGGACCCCTACTTACGAAGGGCCATTTATGGTTAAACGTGTGTTCTCAGGAGGAGCCATGATCCTAACCACCATGGATGGTGACGACCTTCCTCACCCCGCCAACGCAGACATAGTGAAAAAATACTACGCATAAATAAGAGACCCGCTAGGTTGACATACCTAGGCAAAATAAGGGATTCCCGGCGAACCAAAAGGGTTCGGGCAAAAGTAAGGGATGAAATTTAAAAAAAAAAAAAAAAAAAAAAATCCGTACACCCGGCAAGTCGAAAACCTGAAAGGGCGGCTTGGGCAAAAATGGGTATCCCGGTGGACTGAAAACCCGAAAGGGCGGTCCAGGCAAAAGTTAGGGATAAAAGCGTAACACTATGTCTCATTGGATCACTTCACATCCGAAATTCGGCATCAACTATCTGGCTCAGGTTTCGGCATCGACCAATCAGCTTCATCTTCAACTAGGCAGCAAAGCAATGAGACTTTCGAAGACATAAAGGCGATAGCAGAATTGGAACCCAGTGGGATTATTCACATAGCTGTTTTATTTCCTTTTTCAAAACTGTAAACTCTATACTATTTGGCGATATCCTCTTACTAGGATGTCAGCCTCTTGTACAAGAACGCCTATTCACAGGCAAAGTTTAAATCAATACAAATTCACTTGTCCATACAAATTACCATTGTTTTCCTTTTTGTGTTTTGTCTTGCGAAGAACGTCCAATGTTCATTTTTGATATATGCATTTGACATTAAATTGCTGATTCATAAAATGTTTGCATATGAAACAAGAGATTAATTACAGGTGACATCAAAGACAGGGGCAATGTGGAGTTGTCTATTACAGTCTGGTTGTTTTGTCCGCCAAGGCACCAAGGTAGGTTCAACTGAAGATTGGGGCCAAATCATCTCAATTCCTCACAAGGAAAAACAGAACACGACAATACTTTCCCCAAGCAAAGTTGGCGCCCCGTCGATCCTAAAAGGACCCAACATTCCCCGGCAGGTCTTAAAGTTCAGTCAATCTCTCCAGTAAATTCTGCAAGCTTATCCCCTGCGAGGCACGGACGTCTCACCCGAGTTTATTTAGAATTATTCCCTCACGAGGACTTATAACTGGGTTGTCCTCAGCTAAAAGTCACGGAAGACCGCTCTCGACAAAGTTCCTTCATTCCCCAGCAGGGTCTATCTTTGGTATTCCCAAGCATAGTCTATCTTTGGAGTTCCCCAGCGGAGTTTATCATCATTATCCTCAGCGGAATCCGTCGTTAAAGTCCTCAGCAGGCCTCTCATCAAAACTTTGGCCAAGGATCTCTTCCACAGAGTAGCTTCCCGGCCGTTCGTCAAGGATTTATTTTCCTAAGATGAAATTACACTCATAAACATTTCCCATTTTCATACATCTTGCTTACATACATGATGAAACGCATACAACATCTCATGTTGAACATCATAACATCATGCCTATCATACATCATGACATTGCATACAACTTATGTTTTTCAGGAAAAAGACAATCCCGAAAGCAACTACCTTCAACTGTCACAATTCCAGATCCGATACCTGTATCTAGCCAGGGCACATCTGAGAGTGATCAGTTTCCAGACTCGATTCCTGTATCTAGCCAGGGCACGTCTGAAGAGTTCAAAGATTCGATTCCTGTATCCAGCCAGGGCACATCTATCAACTACAACGTTTCCAGACTCGATTCCTGTATCTAGCCAGGGCACGTCTGAAGAGTTCAAAGATTCGATTCCTGTATCCAGCCAGGGCACATCTATCAACTACAACGTTTCTAGACTCGATTCCTGTATCTAGCCAGGGCACGTCTGAAGAGTTCAAAGATTCGATTCCTGTATCCAGCCAGGGCACATCTATCAACTACAACGTTTCCAGACTCGATTCCTGTATCTAGCTAGGGCACGTCTGAAGAGTTCAAAGATTCGATTCCTGTATCCAGCCAGGGCACATCTATCAACTGTCACGTTTCCAGACTCGATTCCTGTATCTAGCCAGGGCACGTCTGAAGAGTCCGAAGATTCGATTCCTGTATCCAGCCAGGGCACATCTATTAACGACTATTTCCAGATTCGACTCCTGTATCCAGCCAGGGCACATCTGTGAACAACCGATTGTAGATTCGATTCCTGTATCCAGCCAGGGCACATCTGCATAAGGAGATTGAAGATTAAACACCTGTAACAAGCCAGGAAAACATCTGTCTTTCTCAAATGTACAAGTTTCTCGCTAAGGAATCTCTTAGGCGATCGACACTTCCAAATGGCATCTATAAGCCCATTCCCGACAAGGTTCTGTCACGTCTCCGGATGGCATCTGTAAGCCCATCTCCCTATCTGTCACCTCTCCAAATGACATCTGTAAGCCCATTCCTAACATCACATTGCTGATACTTCAACATGCGAGTGCAAATTTCAGGGCACTCTGGTGTCCAATCTTCTTTTACCTTCGAGTCGCGAAAGGCAAACTCGCCAATCTAACTCTTCAGGTTCAAGAAGATTGAACAGGGGCAACTGTTGTACCCCAAAATTTGCCCTCCCTTTCTTCAGGAAACCATCTTAGATTTTTCAAAGTCCCCTGAAACAAATCCAAGCCCTGGGTTATCCTTTTGCCCAAGCAAGCCACTTACAAGAGCAAGGTGATCTCCCGAACTCCAGAAACAACGCTTTCATCTTGAGGAAAATCAAATTCTAAGTGCTTAGAATGTTTCTTTAAATAAGTGTTTTTAGAAAAAATCAGCGCTTCAGAACTTCTGGACCCATTCCAGATGAAGACGGTCAGAAGTTGCAAGCTTGGCTCAGCGTGGTCAGAAGTTGTCTCTTCAGCAGCTACATCAGTTCAATCAGAAGTTGTAAACATGGTTCAGAGTGTAAGCCTCAAACAGAACATACCCCTTCAGCAGTTACACAAGCTCAGTCAGAACTTGCTAAAGGAATGCAAAAGAAATATGAAAGTATAAAGGCACCTTCAGAACAGGTTGAAGTCAGAAGATGAAAGGTCAGAGGGATAGGTGTCACATTGATATAGAATCTCTAAGCCCAGATTATCCAGAAGTAGATCCAAGGAACGTACCAGAAAACCAGGAGAATCTCCAGAGTTTGCTAAAACAACAGGTAGCCAAGGCCAGAGCATGGTTTACGCTGCTGATTCAACAACCAGAATGTTGGTATTGACAGGTCTTGTCACCATTTAATGCCCATTAATGCTTCCAACCACTCCTGAGCGTTCACGTGTGGCTTGAAAAATGCTTTTGCACAGATTCTGGCATGGGTCTTCACGCCACCGCCCATTTCAGAGGTCACTTCCCCCAATCCACGCCTGCTGCTGCTACCTAGGCTGAAAAAATAGCTGTTATCACAACTTCCCAGGAATTTCTGTCAAAGAACAACTTCAAATTTTGTTGGCGCCTTAAATGTTCAAGGTATCCACAAGAACTTTGCCTATAAATAGAGAGCTTTCCCCACTGCAAAAGACGTTCAAGAAGTTCAAGAAAAACAGAAAAATTGCTAAGAGAGAAACAAAACTCCTAGCAACATAACATTCTGAAACTCTGCCAAAATTTCCAGTTTTGTTTCATAACTTTAAGTTTCTCACCTTCAACTTCATCAAACACCCAGCTCTTTTCTGTAAACCAAAAACGTTCTTTCCAAACTTCTGACCCTATACACGTTTACACCTTCACTTCCCCTTTTCCAAATCTGTCCAGAACACCACCAGAACCAAAAGCTAACTTTCATCCACCATTTTCCAGAAAGTCAGGTAAGCACCTGCTGACCCTCACCACACTGTTAAACATCATCAGCTGTGCATATTCAAATAACATAATGTAAATATTCATGTTATCGCTGTTTATGTTCTGAGGACTCTCATACCTCAGAACGTTCTGAGCCAGTTTAGGACTTGCCTGTGACCTTGGTGATTCTGACCTCTGGGACATTTTGCTATTTTGCTGGATCTGTTCCAAATATGTTTTCTGTTTTGTGGAGTAACAACAGGATTGCAGATGTTCTGATTAGTGCAGGAAAAAGCCCAGTGCTGACTTTGACGTTAGAATATCTGAAGCCTGTTTTGCTGTCAATGACCCAGAACCTCTGAGAGTTATTGCCCTTTCAGCAGAATCTGAACTTCTGGGTTCTCCACTAACAAACTTCTGTCTTGTAGCGCAGGGAAATCAGAACCTTTGGTTTCCCCACTAACCAGATTCTGTTTTGCAGGTTCCAGAGTCAGAAGTTCTGACTCATCCAGTTTCACCAACAGGTTGATCATCTGACAGCGGATCTGGGTCAGAACTTCTGATGACCTCCCAACAGCGCGCGGCCTCCCTCTCTCTCTCTATATATCTTGTTTTCCGCTATTTTCTTTTTTGTCTATTTTTCTCGTTGAACCCCCCATGTACAAATGTGTATCCCCCTCCCCCATTATTGTAATAGCGTAGGATTTTACATTCCCGCTTCTTATTGCTAGTAATTAGGACGTGTATGGCAAGATAAAACTCAATGAAATAGAAAAACCTAATTCAAAGAAAAAACTCTTGTATGCAATAAAACACACTTGCACACTAACACCCCTAGGGTTACATCCACTTGTTGCCTTTCAAAATTGGGCCATATTGCATGTTAGGTCTCTTTGGGCAAAACAAACAATTTAAATGATCATAGTCCCTCGATAATATTTTTTCAAAAAAAACAAAATGATCAAGTCCCTTAAGGAAAATGCCCAAAGATACTTGGCACCATTGCAATTATGGTCTAAACGATGACCCGCGCCCGTCCCTTTCACATCCTAACACAAGATTGTCCACCCAATACAATGGTGGAACAAACTTGTTAAAAGGGTTAAAACATAGCAATAATCTTTTGAGAAATTTAGGAGTAGACGACCTCTTAGTTACTTGAATCAAACTTGCAAAACAAAACACTTGCCTAATTTCAAAATCACACATCACTACACTTTCAAAACAACTTTCAAAAAACATTGAAAAAAACTTTTTCAAAAGACATACACCTTTGTATACATCCCAACATGGATCATTACAAAGGTTGCCACCACATTGGCCTCTTTTCAAAACATTTTTCAAACACACACCCACACAAGCACCATTTACAACAATTGAAAACACAAGGCAAGTGATCTAAACAAGTAACTAAGAGCCCATGGATAACCATGGATAGAAGGGGTGCTAATACCTTCCCTTTCTATAATCTACTCCCCGAACCCAAGAAAAGATCTCAAAAGGTTTTTGCTGTGCTTTTTAACCTTTCCTTAGGATAAAATAAAAAGTCGGTGGCGACTCTTGCTCAACCGAAACATTTGCGAAAACAAACGCAAAACCTCAAGTCAGTTCTCCCACCGTATCACACATGGCGTCTGGTAGCCTGAGGCGGTTGGATGAGACATCAGTTAGCCATGTTTGAGAAAGGATTAAGAGGCGAAGAAGAAGGTGGAGAGCGGCGCCGTTCGTCAAAGTGTAAACCCTAAGTTCTGAAACAAAACAAAGTGAACTCTAAACAAAATTATCAAAACGCGTTTTGGGCCTCTGCCCCACTAAACTGCCAAGCCCAACGATTCAGGCGTGTGCACCTCCCTTTTTTGGTTTTAATCCATTTTTTATTTTGCATTTTGGGCCATACATCCCCTTAGAGCCCATTTATCCCATTTTTATTTTCTTAACCCTTTATATATAAATCAATATTTTTACCACCTTATTTTCTTTGTTAAAAAACTTAAATTCCTAATTCTTTTTTTTGGTAAATAAAATAATACATTTTGTTTTAAAACTTTTGTTTAGTTATACTTGTTATATAAGCTTTTTTTTAAAACATTAACTAAAATACATGAATAACAGTTTTCTTTAACTTAAACATGTTTCCTTTCTTTTCTTCAAAACTTTTGTTTATATATAATTAACAAAAACACAAAAAATAATAATAAGATACTTAATAATAACTTAGGTTAATATCTTTAATCACTTGTAAATAATCATGTGCATCATACTTTGCTTTTGATTCCTTTTTATTCTTACATTTTACATTGAGAATGCGATGATTCGATTTGGTTGTAAATAATATTTGGACACTACTATTCTGATGAGACTCATCCCCATTTGTAAACATTTGTACCCCCATCCCCGGATACTTATTTGTAATAGCTTAGACTTTAAATTCCCGCAATTTATCGCTTTCCATATACTGTATAGTAATTAGGGTTTGTATGCGAAGATTCAAAATCAACCGCTAGATAACCTAACACAAGACAAATGCATGAAAATCAATACACAATTCACACTTGCACCTCTAGGGTAACCTCGCCTGTTGCCTCGGAAAAATACAATCATGTCCCTCGAGTATGAGACACTCTAGCAAATGTCCCTTCAATAAACAAAGATCGTAGTCCTTCGATGACCCTCGATGTTGCCTTCGATAAAACGATCTCGTCCCTTACAAAAAATTGCTAGAGCGTCTCACAAGTTGCCTTCAATGATTGTATACGATGACCCGCGCCCGTCCCGTTAACATCCTAACGCAAGGTTGTTCACCAAACACAATGGTGAAACAATACTGTTAAAAGGGTTAAAAAACATGAGAAAGATCTTTGAGAAATTTAGGGTAGATAGCTCTTGGTTACTCGATCAATCTTGCAAAACACACTTGCCATTTTCAAACACACTTCACAAACATAATTTCCAAAACAACTTTCAAAACATTGAAACATCTTTTCAAAAAGAAAAACACCTTTGTAAAACATTCGAGTAAAGAATTGTTACAATGGTTACCTAGACAAGGCATCTTTTTCAAAACATTTTCAAAACCACACACAAAGCACCATTTCACACAATTGAAAACCAAAGGCAAGTGATCTAAAACAAGTAACTAAGAGCCCATGGATAACCATGGATGAAAAGGGTGCTAGCACCTTCCCTTTTCATAATCTACCCCCCGAACCCACGAAAACATCTCAAAGGTCTTTCCTGTGCTTTTTGACCTTTCCTTAGGATAAAATAAAAAGTCGGTGGCGACTCTTGCTAAACCAAACAAGTGCGAAAACAAACGCAAAACCTCAAGTCAGTTCTCCCACTGTATCACATATACGTTCTTACGAAACGAGAACCATTACAAAGTTTTCCTAAACGAAGGCGCCTTTTCAAAAATACTTTCAAAAACCACCACAAAGCACATTTTCAAACAAAGAAAGTGATCTAGCAAGTAACTAAGAGCCCATAGATAACTATGGATGAAAAAGGTACTAACACCTTCCATTTTCATAATCTATCCTCCGAACTCAAGAAAATATCTCAAAGGTATTTCCTGTTCTTTTCACCCTTTCCTTTATTTGGATAAAAGAAAAGTCGGCGGCGACTCTTTCTAACCGCAACAATTGTGATAAAACGCAAAATATCCCAAGTCAGTTCTCCCACTGTATTACAGATGGGATCCTTAAAAAGGCTATCGAGTTCAATTATTATCTGACCAGGAAAAGTAGAAGTTATAAATGGCCGAGTTGGATGTTTCCAAACTGGATGCCATTGTTAAAACACAAAAAGATACTTCAGATTATCATTCCAGTAAATTTGTAGAAATAGCTTTTCTACAGAAAATGCTACCTTCATGGCCAATCACAATGATGTTTCCTGAGAGAGAACACCTTGCTTCTGTTGTTAGTTCTGCTGTCAATGTGAGATCTCGTGATGATATTACTACTTTAACTGCTGCTGCTGCCACAACTCTAAGGAGGGAAGCAACATTGAAAGCAAAAGCGTTAAAGAGATGTGAAATATTAGTTCCGCGATGCCGCTAGAGAAATACACGAGAATTGGAATATGTCGTGGTAAAGCCAATACTAACAGTAGTTCCAATACTAGTGATAGTGGAGAGATTATCAATGTAGATAATTTTCTAAGTGCTTGCAGCCAAGAACTTCTTGCTAGAGGAACTGAATTACTCAAACACACTCGCAAAGGTGATCTTCACTGGAAAATGGTTTCGGTTTACGCTACAAGAACAATAGACAGAACTTTTGGTACTCTTGTTTTGGGAAATGGAAATAACATTATTGGTTGGACTTTGTTTGTTACGATTGTTCCATTTAAGCAATGAGATCCAGGAGTAACTTTAGATCCTTGAGGACAAGGTTCAATGTGAACTGGGCAGCAATGATAGGAGGTGCAATTAGATATTTTAATTAGTAATATAATGTTAGTTGTTATTTTATTTTGAATGTTTAATTGAATTGGGCTTTTAGTAGTGTTTGGACCTTTAAGTTTAATACCATTAGGAGTACTCATTGAGACATTAAGGGGAATCAATCAAATGAAAAAGTTATTTTATCTTTCTTTATTTTATCTAGTCAATTTAGTGTTATTGCCCTTTTAGTGTAGAAACCCTAGTTCAAAGTTTTGATAGAAAAACTTCCAATCACACTTCATATGCACATGTTGATCTTTTGATTCTTAATAACCTTTAGATTGCTCAACGTAGGATGAATGCCCCTAAAATTGTCATGGTTCTATGGAAATATCCTCTTATCATTTGGGTCAAAGCCAACACTGATGGGTCTCTCGTTGATAATTCCTCTTCTTATGGTGTCATATTTCGTCATCATATGCTCGATTTCTTGGGAGATTTTGCTGAAATACTCTCACTTTCATCAGTTTTCCATGTTGAACTTATGCTGGTAATCTTGGCACTAGAGATGGTGGCTACTAAAGGGTGGATGTATATTTGGATTGATAGTGACTCTCATGTGGTCTGTGAAGCATTTCATGTGAAATTCTGATATGACAGAACTCATATGTCCTATGACATGTTGAGACACCAGATCCGACATAAACAAACAAGCAATGCATATAATAGTTAAAGCAGTACTGAAAAGTAATAAACAACACACATAATTGTTAACCCACTTCAGAACAACCTTCCTACTTTGAAGGCATACCAAGTCAGGGGCAAATCCATTCAAATAGTATCAATTCATAGACCCTACAGCAAACCTCCAGTTTACAGCCTAATCACTTAATCACTATCCTTGCTAGATTTCTATCTAAGATTTACCTAAATATGATGCCCTCCTCAATCCCTCTTCAATCATAGACATCGACTGGATCAACATAGACAATTCTGATCAAACAGGAAGACACACTTCCATTACAATTCTCTAGCCAAGACTCTTGACTAAGAACACAACTTGAAGTTTCTTACAAGCTTCCTCCAAGAACAATACTCACTCTTGCTTCACAGCTTTGAGGAGAACACAATGACCATCTCACAACCCGAGTGGTTCACTTACACCAACTCTCCTAGAGAGTGACTACAGACTCGGTCATAATGATCACATCTTTTCAAAACACGGCTGATACCAAAACTAAGTTACAAACACTTCTATTTATAACCATTTCCCAACTGGATTTGGGCCTTCAATCATAGCTCACCGGTTGTTACAATTCTGCAGAAGATTCTGCATAGCAATAGGTCTTCAATCAAATCTTCCTAATTTATCTCCATAATTAGAAAATGCATATTCTTAAATATTCTTCTTGATTTGTCTTGACCTATAAAATAGCGCCACATAGGATAATATAGTATCCTTAAAATATATTTTGTTTTTGTGACTTAACAAAATATAACAGTCAGTTCAACTCAGGCGTGATGCCGTATGCTCCTTCATAGGACATCTGATTCAACATGTTGCTCTAGATGATGAGAACTTCTCATCTCAACATGTCTCAGCCGGCGAGAAGCCCATACCAAAGCGCAGCAAGTTTTCTCGAGCAGTGAGTATCGGGTCTCACAGTCGGTAAACTTTTTGCTAAGGTAATAAATGGCGTGTTCTTTTCGGCCAGACTCGTCATGCTGCCCCAGCACACACCCCCATTGAGTTGTCTAGTACTGTCAAGTATAAGATTAGAGGTCTCCCTTCAACCGGCGGCATAAGAATCGGTGGTTCTTGGAGATACTCTTTGATTCTTTCGAAAGCGACCTGACATTTATCGTTCCAACGTACCACTTGATCTTTCTTCAGTAGCTTGAAGATTGGTTCACAGGTAGCAGTTAGATGCGAGATGAATCGGGCAATGTAGTTCAACCGTCCTAGAAAGCCTCTGACTTCTTTCTCTGTATTGGGAGTTGGCATCTCTTGTATGGCTTTCACTTTGGCAGGGTCCACTTGAATACCTTTGTCGCTTACGACGAAGCCAAGCAATTTTCCAGATCTCACCCCAAAGGTGCACTTGTTTGGGTTCAACCTCAGCTTGTACAACTTCAGACGGTCAAACAGCTTCTGTAGATGGTCAAGGTGTTCCTCCTTAGTTTGGGACCTTGCAATCATATCGTCGACGTATACTTCTATCTCGTGATGGATCATGTCATGGAACAAAGCAACCATGGCACGTTGGTAGGTTGCCCCAGCATTTTTCAACCCAAAAGGCATGACCTTGTAGCAAAAGGTGCCCCACTGAGTAACAAAAGTAGTCTTCTCCATGTCTTCAGGAGCCATCTTGATCTGATTATAACCGGAGAAGCCGTCCATGAAGGAGAATACTTTATGCTGAGCAGTGTTGTCAACCAGAACGTCGATATGTGGCAGAGGGAAATCATCCTTAGGGCTCGCCCTGTTCAAATCCCTGTAATCAACACACATTCGGACCTTACCATCCTTCTTCGACACTGGAACCACGTTGGCAACCCACTGAGGGTAAGAAGTCACTGCTAGAAATCCGGCATCAAATTGTTTCATAACCTCAGCTTTGATTTTCTCGGACATTTCTAGACGCATACGGCGGACCTTCTGTTTTACCGGAGGACATTCTTCATTGGTAGGCAGGTGATGAACCACAATGTCGGTATCCAACCAAGGCATGTCTTCGTAAGACCAGGCAAAGATTTCCACATAGTCATGCAGCATCTGAATCAACCGTTGTTTCATGCTGAGCTCTAGATTGGCACCAATCTTGACTTCCTTTCTGTCTGTCTCAGTACCCAGATTTACCATTTCCACTGGCTCTTCATGTGGCTGAATGGCCCTCTCTTCCTGGAGTATCAGTCTTGCGAGCTCACCAGGCACTTCGCAATCATCTTCACCTTCGTCTTCGGCTAAGTTGATCGGATTTTCGAAGTCATAATTGGCAGTAGCAGAGTCGTTACCAGTGAGATCCAGAGTGGATTGGAACCTGTATAGGTGAGTGTGTGTAAATATAGCTATTTTGCAATATATAATAAAGAAAGAAAAGGAGCAAGATTTTGAAATGCAACAAACGTCCAATGTTTTTATTGATGATATATGAAAATGACACACAAAAGCCCTCACAAATGAAGCCACGGTGCCCCGGGTAAGACACCGAGCCATAAAAGTTTCAAAATATTGTCTGTTACAAATTCAAAACAAAAGAGTTCATTACTGAGTGACAAAATTAATAGGTGTGAAGTCTTTGGCAGTCCAGTTGCTTGGTCCACCGTCGGTTGTTGGGTAGATCCAGCTGTCGAATTCAGATTCCTCCACGTCGTCTTCAATAGCATTTTCTCCCGGATTGGTGATGAACACAGGAGGTCTTCCAATCCTTGCCTTACGAACAACCCTCTGAGCTTCTGCAGTGAAACCCAAACCAAACTTGTCGGTCTTTGGAGTGAAATCAGGAAGTCGGCCCCAGTTTGCACACTTACCCTTCTCAATAACAGCCCGGGCATCCTTTAAGGAAGCCATCTTCAAAGGAGAGTCTTCTTCAGTCACAGTCTCTGCTGATGCCAGTGTCTGAGGCACCTCTTCAAAGTGTTGAAAGGGGGTTTCAATGAACTCCCCATCCATCTCTATGTACCGGAACGAGTTGAGGTGGCTGACCATATACTCTTCCTCCCCCTGAACTGTAACAATCTTCCCTCTGACCGGGTACTTAAGCTTCTGATGTAGTGTGGAGGTCACAGCTCCAACCTTGTGGATCCATGGACGACCCAACAAACAAGAATAGGATGGTCGGATGTCCATCACATAGAAAGTAGAATCAAAAACTTGAGAACCAACCCTGATTGGAATGTCAACTTCCCCATGTACCATACTTTTTGAACCGTCAAAGGCCCGGACAATAATGTTACTAGGCTTGAGCTCCAAACCCTCACAATCCAACCTGTCTAGGGCCTTCTTGGGTAATACGTTCAATGAAGAACCGGTGTCTACCAACACATGGGCAAGAGTAGTGCCCCTGCATTCAATGGAGACATGCAGGGCATCGTTATGGTTCTTTCCTTTGGCAGTCAGATCGGCGTCAGAGAAGCCCAACCCATTATCGGCAGTCAAGTTGGCCACACAATCGGTAAATTGATCAGCAGACGTTTCTTGTGGCATATGGGCCGTCTTCAGGAAGGAAATCAGGGCCTTGGCATGGGCCTCTGAACACAACAACAGTGATAGCATTGAAATTTTAGAGGGGGTGTGCCCCAGCTGCTCAACTACATTGAAATCACTCTTCTTAATGATCTTGAGAATCTCTTCCATCTCTTGCTGGGAAGCTTCAACATTGGTTGTCTTTGGTGCCTCTGTCCGGGCAGGCATATCAGTAGCAATCCCTTTGCCCCGAGCGTCAGATGACTCGGCAGCAGAGGTAGAAACAGGAATTTGGTCAAGCAGGGAAGCAGGCACACTTGTAGGTGTGATGACAAGAGGTCTCTGAATAGCTGGAGGTGCAATATCTGGTGAAAAGAGCCTGCCACTGCGAGTGACTTTAGTAGGTCCGGTGATATTGTTGACGTCGGTACTGGTATCAAACTCTTGTTTTACTCCAAGAACATAAACATCTTCCCCATAATGCCAAGGGACAGCTTTGTCAGATGTATATGGGAGGGGCCATGGAACAGTGATGATGATAGGAGCAATCTTCTGAGTAGGCATGATTTTGACAGGCTTCTTTGAGGGAGCCTTAGGAGGATTGTTGAAAATAGTAACAATGGACACTTCTTCAGCAGGGACAGCAGGAACAACAATCTTCTCGAACAAGATCTCTTTGTTATCCATCAGGTTTTGGACGCCTGACTTCAACAAAGGACAACCAGCAGGTGAAACAGAACATAGAAGGCAACTTTTACTACATCCCAGAAATAAACCGGCTAGAAACAGGTTCCTTTTGACAGTCAACAACGGAGTAACAATATCTTCCACAGAGGCCACATACAAGTCTTCCTCCACAGCATTCACTCCATGCTGGGACATGGGAGCAGTCACAATATTGGGCCTTTCGGGCGCCTCGAACTGTATTTCTTTAGCATCAATAAGGTCCTGAACCTTATTCCTCAGAGCCCAGCAATCATCCGTAGTATGCCACGGGCTATCAGAGTGATAAGCGCAACGGGCGTTGGGGTTGTACTTTGGAGAAGCTGTGTTCACTACCTTCGGAGCTTCTTTGACAGTTACCAGATTGGTTGACAATAGTTGCGGCAAAATCTGAGACAGGGTCATGCTGAGTCGAGTGTACTGTCTTTTAGGTCTCTCACCCCTTGGCTGGTTATACTGCTGAGGAGCAGCAGCAGGCTTTGAAATTAACACCGCGTTGACAGCTTGGCAGCGTTCCAGTTTGTTCTGTCTCCTTGGACCATAAATAACACTAGCTTCCTTCTTGAAGGGCTTCTTTTCAGTACTCGAGGAGGCACCTTTCTGTATCTTCCCCGACTTGATACCAGCTTCTATCCTCTCACCAGTCAGAATGACGTCTGTAAACCCTGCAGAAGAATTACCAATCAGATGGTTGAAGAATGGACCAGACAGGGTCCCCAAGAACATGTCCACGAGTTCACGGTCAGTCAACGGTGGCTGCACCCTTCCAGCCAGGTCCCTCCACCTTTGCGCATACTCCTTGAATCCTTCGCCCGTCCCCAGTGACATACCCTGGAGTTGGGTACGCGTGGGAGCAAGGTCGGAATTATACTGATACTGCTTATAAAATGCAGTAGCCAAGTCCTCCCAGTTTCGGATACTGGCTCCATCCAGCTGATAGAACCAATCGAGTTGAGCCCCTGAAAGGCTATCCTGGAAGAAATGGATCCATAGGTTCTTGTATGCAGTGTAAGGTTGGATCTTTCTTACATATGATCTGAGATGCAGCTTAGGGCAGGAAGCCCCGTCGTACTTCGCAAAGGCAGGTGCCTTGAACTTGTGTGGGATCACCACCCCAGAAGATAAACCTAGATCTCCAAAATCCAGCCCTGGCACATGTTGAACCTCCATGGCACTTAAACGGTCCTCTAGTTGCTTGTACCTGTCTTCAGCAGGAGGGTACTGTTCATCATTGTAATCTGTCTCGTTGTCGGAGACCGCAGGACTAGGAACCCTTCCCCCTTGGGGACTATCCTTCCCTACAGAGGAAGTAGCCTGATCAGCCTCATTCTGCAGTGTATTCCTAAACCTCCGTCCAGTGTTAAACAGCGCAATCCTCTTCTTCTTCTTCTTCTTCAAGAGCAAAGTCTTCAACTCCTGTTGACCCTGGGCTAAGCTCATGACCAACTCCTGAAACTGGGCGTTCTGGGCCTGGAGGGCCTCGATAGCTTGTTCGGTAGTAGGCTCGGAAGACATGATGATTGAGTGCTGAAATAAACAGTGAAGAAGATTAAGCAACCTGTAGAAGAAGGGTACCTGTTATGCATATGATGCAATGAGATGCGTATGATTTATGTTTTCAAAGACAATCGGGATTCAACTTTGTAGACAAAAAGGAAACACACTTTATTAGATTCAAACTTTAAATTGTTCAACAATTTGTCCTTAGGCATTACAAGAATGAAAATACTGAAAAGGAAATAAAAGTTGTAAAAGAAACATCCAAAGCCCATCAGTTCTCCCATGGCCTCCTCTTCTCAGTACGAATATAGTCGTTCAGGATCCGCTCATTCTCCAATTGCTTAGTCAGCTTCTGGATCTTTTGTTCCTGTTCGTTGAACTTTTCCCGATAAGAATCTCGTTCTTCCTGTAGCTGCGCCCAAGATCTATTTAGTGTATCAACATCAGTGGGTATCTGAGGAGGGAGGACAGTTGGAGGAACCCCGTCTTCATCAGGAAATTCAAGAATGATAGGCCTGACAGCTTCGTATGGCATACCTAACTTCTGAGCACGGATGCGGACCCATCTGCAGTAGGGTTCCATTGGTAGAGAAGTCTTCGATCCTAACTCGTGTGGGTCAGCTTTGTGAATTCTGTCCCAAGCCTTGATGAATCTACGACGCAGCTCGTCACTGTCTACCTGAAACTCAAAACTGATGTGAGGCACCAACATCTCATGAGGCCCTGCTCTTCTGGCTCTTCCAAACTGACGGAGAGATAAACATGGATTATATGAGATTCCTCCCCGGGTACCGATCAATGGAACATTAGGATATTCTCCGCAACGATCAATAATGGCTACCTCATCCCAACCTCTGAGAGTCCAAATGATGTCATTATCAGTGAGAGACATTAACCTATGAGCCCAGCCCATTCCTTCTTTGTTCTTCAGCACGAACTTAGGGAGGTGCGAAATAAACCACCTCACTAACAAAGAAGCACAACACCATAGAGTTCCCCGTCTTCAGGCAGTACGAGCATAGAGTTGTTGCAGGATATCACCCAAGAGAGTGGGTACAGGGTTCCGAGAGATGAAGATCCTTATGGAGTTGACATTAATAAAGGTATCAGGATTTGGAAACAATACTAGACCATAGATTAAGAGAGCCAGAATGTCTTCGTACGCCTTGAAGTCTAAGTCATTCCAGAAATTATTAGCTTTGCCAACCAGAAACTTAGCCAAAAAGCCCTTAACTCCACTTCTAGTCTCCCAGTTAGCCATTACCTCTTCTTTGGTCAAGGGAAGGGCTGCAGCAATTTCTTCAGGCCTAAGAGTCTTCTCCCAACCAGTGAATGGAGTCTGCTCCAAAACAGGGATACCAAGTAACTCAAAGAATTCTTCCAGGGTAGGGACCAGCTGGAAGTCTTGAAAAGTGAAGCAATGGTAAAGGGGATCATAAAACTGGACCAGGACACTCATCAGTTGTTGGTCCCACTTTGAAGTGACTAAACCGAGGAGAGAACCATGCCTCTTGATGAAGGAAGTAGTGTTTGGAATCCTATCAACCAATTCCTTGAGCAAAGTAGGTGGTTGAACAAAGTTGAGCCGGATAGTATTCCTACGCATGGGCATCATGATATCCTACAAAACAGAGCAAAGATGAAACCCTCTTGTCTTTGAAATGGGTCAGTCCTTATGCAGGGTGCATGCAATGGTATGATGGTATGATGTTATGATAAAGCACACCACAAGTATTCACAAAGGCAAGCATGATAAGGCACACAAGTCACACAAGACAACCCTTAGAGTTTAGGCCAGCATGAAGTTTGGGTATTACCCTCTTTCAGTTTCGTTGGTTAAGACCTGTCCTACCAAAAGTAAACGGGTTCTAGAGGATCTCAATATCACTGACTACCCTCAATCGGTCATAACTCCAGCATCGCAATCTTTTCTTGCAGCCAGAACCATCGCGAGAGTTTAGCCTCAATGAGTGTAGCATACTGCTACTATTCTATGGCCAAGTTGGGTCAATTTAGGGTTCTAAGGTCAGTTGGTGCTTAATGACTCCTTAGAAGACCCATATTCTCCTCGTTGCAACACAAGGGATATCGGTATAGACCAAGGTGTCACACCAACGTAGCCACTGCTTCAACCATGTCGGTCTACGCCGGACAGGTCCCTCACAGCTTATGCTACCTAAAGGGTATTCCCCAGATCCGGGTTAGGATCTATGAAACTCCGATGCAAAGCCCACAAATATAAAAGCAAACAAAGCAAGCAATTGAAAACAAGAGTGGTCTAATCCTAAGGTAACCCCACTCTTAAGTTAATTCCCCAGCAGAGTCGCCAGTTCTGTGATACAGTGGGAGAACTGACTTGGGTTTTGCGTTTGTTTTCGCAAATGTTTCGGTTGAGCAAGAGTCGCCACCGACTTTTTATTTTATCCTAAGGAAAGGTTAAAAAGCACAACAAAAAACCTTTGAGATGTTTTCTTGGGTTCGGGGGGTAGATTATAGAAAGGGAAGGTATTAGCACCCTTTCTATCCATGGTTACCCATGGGCTCTTAGTTACTTGTTTAGATCACTTTCCTTGATTTTCGATTGCTTGAAATGGTGTGTGTGTGTTTGAAAATGTTTTGAAAAAAGAGGCCTTGTCTAGGCAACCATTGTAATGACTCGTGTTTGAGTATATACAAAGGTGTGTATCTTTTCGAAAAGATGTTTCAAATGTTTTTGGAAGTTTGTTTTGATAGTGTTTGTGAAGTGGGTTTTGAAAAGTAGGCAAGTGTGTTTTTTGCAAGTTGATCAAGTAACTAAGAGTTGTCTACCCCTAAATTTACTCAAAGGTTTTTTCTATGTTTTAACCCTTTTAACAATTTTGTTCCACCATTGTATTTGGTGGACAATCTTGTGTTAGGATGTTAGCGGGACGGGCGCGGGTCATCGTTTAGACCATGAATGCAATAGTGCCAAGTGTCTTTGGCAACTTTTCCTTTAAGGGACTATGATCATTTTGTTTAGGCAACTTTCGAAAGCGTCATCGAGGGACTATGATCATTTGATTTGTTTTGTTTTGCCAAAGACACCCAACATGCAACATGGCCCATTATTGAAGGCAACAAGTGGAGTAACCCTAGGGGTGCAAGTGTGATTGGTGTTATCCATTTTCATGCTTTATTGTCTTTGAATTAGGTCAAGCTATTTGTTATTTGATTTTTGCATACAAACCCTAAGTCTATCATGGCATATTTAGAAAGCTTTAAAATGCGGAATTTAAAGTCCTAAATTATTACAAAATAATCATGGGGATGGGGGTACAAATGTTCAAATGGGGATGAGACTTAATAGGAGAGTAGTGTCCAAATAAATTTACAACCAAATCGAATCAATCGCAAATGTAAAATGTATCAAATGTACAAGAATAAACAAATGTAAATGTATCAATGTATTTGTGTATGTGATTTATTTACAAGTGATAATGATGTTAACTTAATAAAAAAATTAAGTATTTATTTGTTTTTTGGCTATTTTCATGGTTTAGGGAAAAACCCTAATTTTGTAAATAAATAGTATTTATTATTTATATTATATACAATATTTATTAAATATACAAAAAATAAATAAAAGAGGAGTATATTGTAAAAAAGTAATTTTTGAGGTCAAATATTAATAAAAATAAAAAATGTATTATTTTTTGTATTTTTACCCTAAATATTCTAATAAATATATAAGTATTTATATTATATATTAAAAATATTAAATATATACAAAAATAAAATATTTATTATTTATCAAAAAAAAGTGTATTTTAAGAAAATGTTTTCAAAAGATAACAATAAAATAAAATCAGAAAATAAGAGGTATTTGTATTATTTTTTAGTATTTTAAATAAAAAAAGTATTATGTTTATTTATATGTACAAGTTTAATAAAGCAAATAAATTTAAAATAAATGCAAAAATGAGTGGAAAAATATTTTTAATGTTTTTTATATTTTGACAAAAAATAATAAGTCAGAAACAAAAAGAAAAAATCAAAAATGGTAAAAATAACACACAATGGGCCAAAGGGGTGTAAGTGGAAAAATGAGATGCAAATAGAAAAAACAAGTCAGGCCCAGCCCAAGGAGGCTTGTCTTCAACCTCCAGCCATTTTCAAACACAAAAATGCGCGCTTCCTTCCATCTCTGTTATCTCTTGATTCTTTGACTTTCAACAAAAACTTACAACATAAATGTTATAGAGCATCATGTCACGATTCTAAACATATAAAGAAGTTGTTCTAACTCTCAGAAATGAGAGAGAATTTCTTCTCCCCCAATTCCTGACCTAACTTTTTTCTAATGTTCAGGTCCCAAATTCTCTTAACACACACAATATAAATGAAAAGTGAGAATATAGGTAGCTTCAGGGCCATGAGTAGGACATAACTTCTTCACAAACCTAAGCCTAGATATGCTTGGATAGAGAGATAGAAGTTCAAACTCTTACCTGTTCAGCTTGAATCGTGTACAACAATGGAGGCACTTTCAATGGAATTTGAGGATTTGTACAGCTTACCTGAGGTCCAAGGATGATTTTCCAACCTCTAGCTTGCTTTGAAACTAACTGAATCGAGCTATGTAACTCAACCTGCACAACTGAAAAAATGAAAATGGTAAACCTGGTTAGAGGTGTTACAGTCTGTTTCCAACGCTTGGGATAGTTTGTATGGATGGTAGGGAATGTGTTTGAATTGGTTTGGATGAAAACGCACGAGGGAAATGAACTGTGGAGGTCAATCTGCAACAAGGACTCTGTTTTGCAGAAAAAAGGTGCTTTGATGGATGAGGAGGTATTGAGGGTCAAGGGCTCGTGTTCTAGGTCAGTTATGGAGTGTCAAATGTGTTCACAAGGTTTGCTTGAGTTGGTTCTTGCAGGAATGTGAGTTGTTGTCCAAAATGCAAGTTTTCTTCCTCTTTAAGCCAAAGTTGTCAACTTAGATTGTAGGCTCATACAGGCCCCTCAAACATGCTGCAAAGTTTTGTTCTTGATCAGTGGGATATGCCCACACATTTGTGCCTCATAGATTTCCTTGCACCTCTTTGATTTGCTTTTTGACATAAAGTGCTTCTTTACAAGAATGGCTAAAATGCTTTTTCCATTTAAAGGTTAATCTTCCATGTAATGACCAAATGAGAAAAATAACATCTTGGCACAAAGGTTTAGCATTGAATTATTGAGTGTAAATGGGATTAGAGGCCTGTAACCTAGATTGTGCAAGTTGACTTGAAAAATGCAAAGTGTTATGAACATGTATTTGGCCATGAACAAAGTGACTTTTGCCTATCTTTACAAATTCGATTCTCCCTAACCACAAGGGTGTTTGAGGAGTTCTTGGACAATTTGGAAAGATTGGAATGTGTACTACAATCCATCTTTGTAATGCAAATTGAAATTCCAAGTGGAAGCATGTGAAAAGTGGCCATGAAGTTGGGCAAAAATCCTGCCTAAAATAGGTCAAAAATTTTCTAAGTTAAGAATGTTTTGCACCCCTATTCCAAAAATCATAACTTGAGCTACAAGCTTCTTTTGAGGAAACTTTGTGAATCAAAGTTGTAGATTTTGCAATGGACTATAACTTTCATGTTTTGAGTTTTGTTTGAATCCAAATATATCTTGATGAAAAGGTGGGACAAAGTTAGGAAAAAATTAGGAAATTTCATAACTTAGAAAATTTCTAAGTTATGAAATTTCTTCATTTCAAACCCTAATTTGTAATTTTTGATTTCTTGATGAACAAGTTTCATAATTTGACATGTTTTGATGAAAAATGAATCTTGGCACTTGATTTTGACCAAAAAGTCAAAGTTTGACTTTTCAGTATACAGTCAAATTTTGATCAGTTGACTGGAAAATTCATCTGTCAATCTTGTGCATTTGGGATCTTTTGAACTTGTTGAATGTGTCAAGACCATGTCATTGAGTCCTTGAGTCCATATGTGAGCTTGGTTTGCCATTGGCTAGGTCAAACAGTCAAAAATTGCCTTTGTGCAGTCAAAACCCTAAAAATGACCATTTTGCCCTTTTGGTGATCTGATCAAATTTCTTGTGGAATTGTGATCCAAACTTGACCAAATGGTTCATATGAGTACATAATGTTGATGTGGGTCAAAAATCATGAGGTTTGACTGTCAATTGACCACAATTGACTTTTTCCCCAATACAACTGATTTCTAGGTCAACTGTCCAATTGACTGGGCAAAGATTGGAATCAAGGCTTGAAACTTGGTATGGATAAACTTGTGAGTCCAACATGAAGCATGAAAGTTATCTTGGGAATTTTAGGTCAAAACATCTTTGTGCAAACTCAAACCCTAATTTGGGTCAATAGTGCAAGGAGGAGTCTTGAGCAGAGCAAACCCTAGCTTGATCTTGAGCTCCAAGGGTCTTATGGTGAGAAAATATTGATGAAATGGGAGGGAAAATTTTGGGGTACAACACTCTGGGATAGAAGCTGAGGCTTCTGATTGAAAATTTGCAGTGTTGGGTTAATCAGTGAAGTGAAAGAGGTATGGGCGTTTGTTTGTTTGACTGTGCAATGCTATTGGTCATTTGGAATGTCGGGCGTATTGTTGGTTAATGCGAAGTTGCAAGACTACAGTGTTTATTAATTATTTATTTTATCTAAGTTAAAATAATTGGAATGCATTTTCATTCGTTTTAATTCAAGAGATTTAAATAAATAAATAAACAGTGTAAGTTAAAGAATTATCTGACAAAAAGGTTTTTATTTATTTTTAATTATTGTTACAAATGTTATTGGGATATTGTAAATTTATTTACAATATTTACAATGATGTTTATTACATATAATTGAATATAAAATAAAACTATATCCTAAATCTCTTGAAGTCTTCATCTTCTACTGTTGCATCATTTGCTCAACTGATATTCACGTGCAAAAAGAGAAGAAAGAAGTCAATACAGTATGGATTAAAAAGGCATTCTCAGACAGTTAATCAAAAACTCATCATTAAAGGTGTTGGCCGGAATCAGTTTGTTCGTCCTCTCTGCAAATCGCAAGAAGATGTCTCTTCTTGGTTCACAAAGAGCGAATTTAAATGTTTGCAAGCATGGAATTAATTAAATACAAGGCTGCATAAAAAAATTCAAACAAACTGCACATGGACAAACTGAATATGCCAAACAAAGCTGCACAAGAGCAAAACTGCCTTCAAACCAAACAGCCAGGTTACAGTTTCAAACTAAGCAAACTAAATCACAAATTCAAAAATGTCCAAAGAAGCTGTCAAAAACTGTCAAAGAAGCTATCAAACTAGCAATGCATAAAATCTGGAAAAGAAGAAAGTACAAGAGGCAGAGCAAAGCTAACATTGCAAGCAATATTTCAAATCTTCATCATTTTCCAACCAACACCTTTTCAGAAAAAAGGACAGTTAAGCAATAAAAAATGCTTTTGCTGTGGAGAGAGAAAGAGAGAGAGAGAAGTAGAGGCTTACAGTTTTTCAGGCAGGCTAAGAAGAATAGATAAATATAACAAGTCAGAACAGTTCAAAGGGGGAAGAACACACATAGAAAAAGATAACACAAAAGCTGTAAACAGATCCTGCATCAAAGCCTCTAAAAAAACAAACAAGCTTCAAACTGCCTCAAACTTAGAAACCAGTCTCACCCAAACCTGCTTCAGGCCTGTCCCCTAAACAAGCATATCAACCTGCATAAACTCAAAACATAGTAACCTGCTCAAGCCTAAGCAAACTAAAGCTTGCTTCAAGCCAAAGCCTAAAAACCTGTCAAACTGCTCAAGCTTGTAACCAAGCCAAGCATTCAAGCCAAAGCCCTGAAACCTGAATAAACACAAGCCTGCTCTGAACTACCTTAAGCCTGCATAAAACTAGAAGCCTGCCTGTACAACAAACAATCAAAAGCCAGCCTGTATCAAACAACCAGAGGCAAGCCTAAGGACCAAGTCTGTCAAAGCGTAAACCCCAAACAAGCCTCAAAACTGCCCTCAATCCAAACTAAATAAAAACAAATCCAAATACCCTCAGAATCAAATTCATCACAGGGTTAAACACAACCAAGTCCACGACAACAATAACAAACAGTTTTCAGAATGGAGTGCTAGCCTGAGCTAGTTTCAACAATAATTATAGCAAGCATTCAGAGAGGAAGAGAGTCAAGAGCAAACAAGCAAACAACCTCATAACATGTTCATCATAGGCTGAACAGAAGCAAGTATTCAGAAGAAGAAAAGGAGATGCAGAAGTGAAGTGCCCTAGGGTTTTCAGAAGCATAGAATTCATCATAAAACAAAGCAAAGATACAAGTACCAGGAAGGCCAGCAAGCACATCACCGCGTCCCTCCGCCTCCGGCCACCGGAGAACGCCTCCTGTCCAAATCCTCCGTCTCCAAAACCCTAAAGGTAGTAATTCCTCCTTCCTTTTTACACACCTCACATAAACAAATAACACAGAGGGTCAATAACATGTAAAAAATAAAACATGCAAGACTAAAATTTGAAGAACCCTAAAAGATGTTCAGAAAGCAAATCGTTACCTTTTCTTTTCCATCGCCCTGAGCAACTGTGGAGAGAAGAGATGGAGGCATGGCGTCTGGTAGCCTGAGGCGGTTGGATGAGACATTAGTTAGCCATGTTTGAGAAAGGATTAAGAGGCAAAGAAGAAGGTGGAGAGCGGCGCCGTTCGTCAAAGTGTAAACCCTAAGTTCTGAAACAAAACAAAGTGAACCCTAAACAAAATTGTCAAAACGCGTTTTGGGCCTCTGCCCCACTAAACTGCCAAGCCCAACGATTCAGGCGTGTGCACCTCCCTTTTTTGGTTTTAATCCATTTTTTATTTTGCATTTTGGGCCATACATCCCCTTAGAGCCCATTTATCCCATTTTTATTTTCTTAACCCTTTATATATAAATCAATATTTTTACCACCTTATTTTCTTTGTTAAAAAACTTAAATTCCTAATTCTTTTTTTTGGTAAATAAAATAATACATTTTGTTTTAAAACTTTTGTTTAGTTATACTTGTTATATAAGCTTTTTTTTAAAACATTAACTAAAATACATGAATAACAGTTTTCTTTAACTTAAACATTTTTCCTTTCTTTTCTTCAAAACTTTTGTTTATATATAATTAACAAAAACACAAAAAATAATAATAAGATACTTAATAATTACTTAGGTTAATATCTTTAATCACTTGTAAATAATCTTGTGCATCATACTTTGCTTTTGATTCCTTTTTATTCTTACATTTTACATTGAGAATGCGATGATTCGATTTGGTTGTAAATAATATTTGGACACTACTATTCTGATGAGACTCATCCCCATTTGTAAACATTTGTACCCCCATCCCCGGATACTTATTTGTAATAGCTTAGACTTTAAATTCCCGCAATTTATCGCTTTCCATATACTGTATAGTAATTAGGGTTTGTATGCGAAGATTCAAAATCAACCGCTAGATAACCTAACACAAGACAAATGCATGAAAATCAATACACAATTCACACTTGCACCTCTAGGGTAACCTCGCCTGTTGCCTCGGAAAAATACAATCATGTCCCTCGAGTATGAGACACTCTAGCAAATGTCCCTTCAATAAACAAAGATCGTAGTCCCTCGATGACCCTCGATGTTGCCTTCGATAAAACGATCTCGTCCCTTACAAAAAATTGCTAGAGTGTCTCACAAGTTGCCTTCAATGATTGTATACGATGACCCGCGCCCGTCCCGTTAACATCCTATCGCAAGGTTGTTCACCAAACACAATGGTGAAACAATACTGTTAAAAGGGTTAAAAAACATGAGAAAGATCTTTGAGAAATTTAGGGTAGATAGCTCTTGGTTACTCGATCAATCTTGCAAAACACACTTGCCATTTTCAAACACACTTCACAAACATAATTTCCAAAACAACTTTCAAAACATTGAAACATCTTTTCAAAAAGACAAACACCTTTGTAAAACATTCGAGTAAAGAATTGTTACAATGGTTGCCTAGACAAGGCATCTTTTTCAAAACATTTTCAAAACCACACACAAAGCACCATTTCACACAATTGAAAAGCAAAGGCAAGTGATCTAAAACAAGTAACTAAGAGCCCATGGATAACCATGGATGAAAAGGGTGCTAGCACCTTCCCTTTTCATAATCTACCCCCCGAACCCACGAAAACATCTCAAAGGTCTTTCCTGTGCTTTTTGACCTTTCCTTAGGATAAAATAAAAAGTCGGTGGCGACTCTTGCTAAACCAAACAAGTGCGAAAACAAACGCAAAACCTCAAGTCAGTTCTCCCACCGTATCACATATACGTTCTTACGAAACGAGAACCATTACAAAGTTTTCCTAAACGAAGGCGCCTTTTCAAAAATACTTTCAAAAACCACCACAAAGCACATTTTCAAACAAAGAAAGTGATCTAGCAACTAACTAAGAGCCCATAGATAACTATGGATGAAAAAGGTGCTAACACCTTCCATTTTCATAATCTACCCTCCGAACTCAAGAAAATATCTCAAAGGTATTTCCTGTTCTTTTCACCCTTTCCTTTATTTGGATAAAAGAAAAGTCGGTGGCGACTCTTTCTAACCGCAACAATTGCGATAAAACGCAAAATATCCCAAGTCAGTTCTCCCACTGTATTACAGATGGGATCCTTAAAAAGGCTATTGAGTTCAATTATTATCTGACCAAGAAAAGTAGAAGTTATAAATGGACGAGTTGGATGTTTCCAAACTGGATGCCATTGTTAAAACACAAAAAGATACTTCAGATTATCATTCCAGTAAATTTGCAGAAATAGCTTTTCTACTGAAAATGCTACCTTCATGGCCAATCACAATGATGTTTCCTGAGAGAGAACACCTTGCTTCTGTTGTTATTTTTGTTGTCAATGTGAGATCTCATGATGATATTACTACTTTAACTGCTGCTGTTGCCACAACTCTAAGGAGGGAAGCAACATTGAAAGCAAAAGCGTTAAAGAGATGTGAAATATTAGTTCCGCGATGCCGCTAGAGAAAAACACGGGAATTGGAATATGCGGTGGTAAAGCCAATACTAACAGTAGTTCCAGTACTAGTGATAGTGGAGAGATTATCAATGTAGATAATTTTCTAAGTGCTTGCAGCCAAGAACTTCTTGCTAGAGGAACTGAATTACTCAAACACACTCGCAAAGGTGATCTTCACTGGAAAATGGTTTCGGTTTACGCTACAAGAACAATAGACAGAACTTTTGGTACTCTTGTTTTGGGAAATAGAAATAACATTATTGGTTGGACTTTGTTTGTTACGATTGTTCCGTTTAAGCAATGAGATACAGGAGTAACTTTAGATCCTTGAGGACAAGGTTCAATGTGAACTGGGCAGCAATGATAGGAGGTGCAATTAGATATTTTAATTAGTAATATAATGTTAGTTGTTATTTTATTTTGAATGTTTAATTGAATTGGGCTTTTAGTAGTGTTTGGACCTTTAAGTTTATTACCATTAGGAGTACTCATTGAGACATTAAGGGGAATCAATCAAATGAAAAAGTTATTTTATCTTTCTTTATTTTATCTAGTCAATTTAGTGTTATTGCCCTTTTAGTGTAGAAACCCTAGTTCAAAGTTTTGATAGAAAAACTTCCAATCACACTTCATATGCACATGTTGATCTTTTGATTCTTAATAACCTTTAGATTTCTCAACGTAGGATGAATGCCCCTAAAATTGTCATGGTTCTATGGAAATATCCTCTTATCATTTGGGTCAAAGCCAACACTGATGGGTCTCTCGTTGATAATTCCTCTTCTTATGGTGTCATATTTCGTCATCATATGCTCGATTTCTTGGGAGATTTTGCTGAAATACTCTCACTTTCATCAGTTTTCCATGTTGAACTTATGCCGGTAACCTTGGCACTAGAGATGGCGGATACTAAAGGGTGGATGTATATTTGGATTGATAGTGACTCTCATGTGGTCTGTGAAGCATTTCATGTGAAATTCTGATATGACAGAACTCATATGTCCTATGACATGTTGAGACACCAGATCCGACATAAACAAACAAGCAATGCATATAACAGTTAAAGCAGTACTGAAAAGTAATAAACAACACACATAATTGTTAACCCACTTCAGAACAACCTTCCTACTTTGGAGGCATACCAAGTCAGGGGCAAATCCATTCAAATAGTATCAATTCATAGACCCTACAGCAAACCTCCAGTTTACAGCCTAATCACTTAATCACTATCCTTGCTAGATTTCTATCTAAGATTTACCTAAAGATGATGCCCTCCACAATCCCTCTTCAATCATAGACATCGACTGGATCAACACAGACAATTCTGATCAAACAGGAAGACACACTTCCATTACAATTCTCTAGCCAAGACTCTTGACTAAGAACACAACTTGAAGTTTCTTACAAGCTTCCTCCAAGAACAATACTCACTCTTGCTTCACAGCTTTGAGGAGAACACAATGACCATCTCACAACCCGAGTGGTTCACTTACACCAACTCTCCTAGAGAGTGGCTACAGACTCGGTCATAATGATCACATCTTTTCAAAACACGGCTGATACCAAAACTAAGTTACAAACACTTCTATTTATAACCATTTCCCAACTGGATTTGGGCCTTCAATCATAGCTCACCGGTTGTTACAATTCTGCAGAAGATTCTGCATAGCAATAGGTCTTCAATCAAATCTTCCTAATTTATCTCCATAATTAGAAAATGCATATTCTTCAATATTCTTCTTGATTTGTCTTGACCTATAAAATAGCGCCACATAGGATAATATAGTATCCTTAAAATATATTTGTTTTTGTGACTTAACAAAATATAACAGTCAGTTCAACTCAGGTGTGATGCTGTATGCTCCTTCATAGGACATCTGATTCAACATGTTGCTCTAGATGATGAGAACTTCTCATCTCAACATGTCTCAACATAAGATAGGACTTCTTGCACAACTTATTTCTATTAGCAAGTTAGCACACCCTATCTAACATATTACTGTTATATTAGTTTTACCAAACATAATGTCAATCACATAATTCTGAAAATTAACACCATGATCCTAACATAGTTCTATGGAACCTTCGTAATGGGGAAACTACTTGTGGCTTGGTGTGGATATTTTCACTCACATATTTACGGTGAAGGTAATTTTTGTGTTGGTAGACTTGTGAACTATGGTCATTCAATTGCTTCCTTCACGTGGCAGGATGATGTTCATTCTTGTAAGAAATATGAGTTCTTGATGAAAAAGTTAGGTCTTCCCCGTTATCGATTTACGTAGTATTTTCGTTCTATCTTTATTTTTGAGGTAAGGTTTAGTCCCTTCCTTATACATACATTTTTTTACTATAAGGTGTGTGTCTAGTTTCTACTTGATTTCATAATGCTCTTATTTCAGTTAAAAAAAATGTACAGTAAAAATAAAATTTTCACCAAAAGCAAAACCTAATGTTAGAAAAATTTGATTTAGTCATTTGTTCTTATTTAGGGAGTGTTTGGATTGGCCGTAAACATAATTGATTCTTATAGAATTGAGTTTGATAGAATTGATTTTATCATAATTGAGTTTAGGAGAATTAATTTATGTTTGGATACATTTATGTAAAAGTGAGTTGAACAATAAATTTCAATATAAAAATCATTCAGAATCAATTTTAGAGGCAAAAGCTACAAATTCTAACAGTAGAATCAATTTTGGAGACATAATTAATTCTATTTTTGTCTAACCAAACATCTCAAAATCACCGGAATCAATTCTACACCTCTAGAATTGTTTTTAGCCCTTCCAAAAATCAAACCAAATATGCACTCAAAGAATTAATATCTTTCTATTATATTTTGTTTTTACCAAAACTTGACCTGTAACCTCCATTTTTATCAATTTTCTGATTGAAACATGAATTGTGTAGCTTGACATTATAAAATTATATTTTTGTTGTTTATCTGATTTTGTGTGTTCTATCTTGTGTCGAAAAATGAAAAAAAAATATATAAACAGTAAAAGACAAATGAACTTACTAAGTAAGATAACTCTCACTCTGTTATTCAACCCAAAAGTTAGTTGATCCCCAATATTTGTAAAAGAAAATTAATAAAGGAAGATCAAGCCCATGGCGAAAACTTGATCTTTGAGTAAGAAATTAGTATAATGTTTTCGTAAGAACCTTTGAGTAAAGTGAGTCCTAAAAGACATAAAACTTAAGTTAGATGCCCTATGAATTTTGAAATAGCCTCTATACATGCATGTATCTGAACATTTTGAAAAATTAATTTGTCCTTATATTTCTTAAGTGAGCTAATTGCTTGAGAATAAACAATGATTCAACCATGAGAGAGTGTGATAAGTCAAGTTTTATGGGTTTTAGCTATTTAAACCTATTATTTATTATTTATTTTGTTTCATTTTGTTTTCATTTTACCTGTAATTTCTTTTTTCTGTATATTTCAAGAGTTTGAAGAGGAATGGACGATTAAAGCCTTATAGAGTTGAAAAAAGAACTAAACCATAAAGATATCTGAACGTTCCAAGAAGAATGAAGAAGAAATTTTGGCACGAGACAAAGGGCATTGTGTCAGCCCATAATGATCCTGGAATTTTCAAACTTCTAAAAATACAAATTTGCTGCAAAGTTGTGGTTATTACCGTCAACGCGTAATGGACATTACAGTTGTAATGGCCCTAATAACTCTTGGATTTTTGCTTTTCTATTGTTTTGCTTTCAGTCTTTTCTGCTTTCCATTACAAACTAATGAGTCAAGGTTTATCTGTGAATTATTATCCACCATAATGGGTTTAAGGCTGTATAAACGTGTTATAAACACCAGTTTAAGGCTCTCCTACACATTCTGCACTTCACATATTTTAAGAATTCTAAGTTCATTTTCCGCACTTTGATGATCAAAGCATAACTTTAAAGAATCATGCATCCTCCAAGATACCGATATAGATGTGAAGGCGAATTAAAGGCCAAAACAATTGTGGTTATATGCCAATTGTTTCGTCAGACCAATCAATATTATAATTGATTCCACCTTTGGGAAAGGGACAATAACATTTACATTTTGGCCGATGACTTGTTCTAAGATACATTGGCATGTCAATAACACCACCAAACACAAAAGTTATGATCAAAGTGCAACTTTAAAGAATCATTCATTCTCCGAGATACCCATACAAATGTAAAAGTGCATTAAAAGCAAAAACGGTTATGTTTAGAGGTCAACTCTATCGTAAGACCAATCAATATTGCAACAAATTTAATTGACAATAATCCTAACTAGGAATCTCTAATCAACAATTCACGCCCCTAAGGAAATGATGGAGTCATGCTATCACTCGACTCTATCAAACAAAAACTTAGGAACAACTATTTGAGATTGAACTTTTTATTGACGTAAATTCATTACCACATTTTCAAAGTTATATAAGACTAATATAAACTTCAAAGTGTTTACGGATATAATAGTCCATTTGCGCTTGAGTTCTATATGGAAACAATTTTTATCTTAGAAATAAATTTTTACTCAACTTTATATCCTCATGAAAATAAGTGTTCGTGTTCTTATAGATAGAAACATGTTTCTATATGAACACGTTCGTGTGTATGAATGTTCATACATAGACCTATTGTTCAGGTTAGCAGAGATAAAAAGGTAAGATATGGACAAAAGGTTAAGGAGAACAGATAAATGTTTAGTCGGGCAGTATTCCGGTTTGAGATCTTTATGCCTGAGCCAGGTTGTATAGTCGAAGGTATATGTGGTCGGCCATAGAGAAAGATGAAGAGGCGCCAATCGGACTTATACACAGACATTATCCCTGGATTCAGATGTTACATAGAGCCCGACCTTGATGAGGCTGTTACAGAGTAACCAACCCATTAAGGGCGTAATCGCTCATCAATACATGACGGTGCACGTTATGGTAATAGCCATCATTGGCAACGACCGATATTTCTTGCCTTAATGACAGCTCAGTTACGTATGATGAAGAGTCGCAGCAGTTATATGCAGTGATCAATGAGGTCTATGCACCTCTATATATAGGGCTCCCGACTGAAGGGTAAGCAAGACACGTGACTTGGAGCTCACACATACTTGTGTAAACCTTCGAATCCCTTAATATCATAAATAATACACTCCCACTTGCTTGGGGCTCTCCCCGATATCCTTCAACTAGCGGGGAAGTAACCCATTTAGTGTTTAGCAAGAACATTTAGCGTCCACTATGGAGTCTGGTAAAACTTTTCCAAGCCGCATAATCCAAAAACCTTTGAGCAATGTCTTCTGATGAGGATCCCCCTTCAGGCATGGCGTAATTATTGGCCATGATCGAGGATCTTCGCCAACAGAACGATACATTGTAGGACATCGTCTAGGTCTTGCAGATGAAGAACCAGGACGATGGGGACCAGAGGCTTGAGCTTTTGGAGCCTTAACTATTATTCCAGGCTATTTGGGAAGATCAGGTTCTAGAGAATTTCAAACCTACGACATTTACAATATACGACGGCAAATCTGATCTCCATGAGCACATCATTGCTGTTAATAATATGATGACAATAATCGGGGCTAACGATTCGCTGAAGTGCAAGCTTATGGCCGACACCTTCAAGGAATCGGCCATGAGGTGGTACATGAGCCTTCACATGCAATCTGTTATCAGTTACCAGGACTTCACCAAGAAGATGGTTCAGCAGTTCTCGGTAAGCCGACACCGAAAGGTATCGACAACGATGTTGTTTAATGTTCGTCAGCTCCAGTCAGAATCACTGATGGATTACATGGCTCGGTTCAACGAGGAAACCATAAAGGTCTCTCATCCTAATTAAGAGATATTTGTGGCAGCTTTCCAACATAGTCTCTGGGCTGGCCAATTCAATGAGTCACTGGCCCAAAAACCGACTGCCAGCATGGACGAGATAATCACTCGAGCCGAGTACTATGTAAAAGGAGAAGAAAGTAACATGTAAAAGAGAACTAGAGAAACTAGAGAAAAAGGAAGAGCCCGGGAAGAAGCTTTCAGGCAGAAGAATGAGCAGACCAGGTCCCATGATCGACCACCACCTAGGGAGAGGCCTCCTCACCAGCCATCCTGACGACCTTTAGTTTTGGACGAACACCTCACTCCTCTAAATTCCAAAAGAGAGGACACCTGGAGAGATGTAAATCAACTCAACTTGATGCCTAGACCTTGGCGTCCTCATGCAGTAAACATAATCTTAGGGAATGACGCTGAGCCTTGGTGTGCGTATCACCGAATCCGGGGACACCACACTGAGGACTGCCATCAGCTAAAAAAGGAAATTGAGAAACTGATCCAAAGGGGCAAGTTGTTATCTTATGTCAAAGGTAATGCTGAGCAGGCAAAAAAACGAAGCCCTTTCAGAGGGGATGATAACTCGGAATGTCCTTCCAAGAAGAAAGGAAAGGCAACAGATGAAGTCTGAGAAGAACGACTGACCCAACACACGCTCAATACCATCTCTGGAGGATCTGGAGGAGGCTCCACTAGCTCAACATGAAAGAGGTGTGCCTGAAATGTGATGCATGTGGCTCAGGTGGAATGGACAGACAAAATTGGAGATCCTGGGGTTGTCACTTTCTTCCGGGAGGATGCAGAAGAAGTCCTACAACACGAGAACAACCCCATGGTCATTAAAGTTTAGATTATGGATTAGAGTGTTAAGCGGATGCTAGTCGATCCCATAAGCTCAGTCGATGTGATGTACCGGGAAGCCTTCAAAGGAATGGACTTTGACTCAAAAGAGTTGCTACCATTCAATGAGACCTTAGTCAGGTTTCTGGAGAGCAGGTGCATGTACTTGGCCACCTTCCGGTTCTAACTGTATTCAGAACGAAGGAGAATGCCAAAGTAGATAGAGTACGGTACTTGATTGTCAATGTAGCATCTGCCTACAACATCATGATCGGGAGACCATCATTCAATGCACTAGAGGCGGTGTTGCCAACCCTGTACCTCACTATAAAGTACCATCTCAGCAAGGGCCGGGTAGGAATGGTACATGGAGAGCAAGGTCTGGCACGTAAATGTTATAAGGACAGTCTGAAACTGAAAAGGAAGACTACAATTATAGAAGAAGTAGACAACCACAAAGTCAATGTGGTTGATATTGATCCTCGGGGAGATCCAAGAGAGAATAACCGAGCTCCTCGAGAAGAAACTAAAGAGGTTCAGATTGGTCCTCAATCCTCGGAGATTACTCACTTGGGAACCAATCTATCACGGGAGGAGAAGGCTGAAATTGTTGATATTATGAAGAGAAACATTGATATGTTTGTGTGGAAGCCATCCAACATGCCCGGTATTGACCTTAACGTCACGTGTCATCACTTGGAACTTGACCCAAGAGTGAAACTAGTGTCTCAACGAAAAAGAAAGGGCGGCGAAGAAAAGAGAAAGGCGATAGTTAAAGAGGTGGATAAATTGATGAAGGCCAGATTCATTGAAGAGATCAAGTATTCTACCTGGCTATCCAATGTGGTAATGGTCAAAAAGAAAACTGGGAAGTGGAAAATATGCGTAGACTTCACCGACCTCAATAAGGCATATCCATAGGATCCTTATCCGCTGCCTTATATTGATCGGCCGATCGATAGAGCTTTTGGGTTCAGGTTACTAAGCTTTATGGATGCTTATCCCGGGTATAATCAAATCTGTATGAACCTGTTGGATGCATCAAAGACATCATTCATGACAGGTCGGAGTAGCTATTACTACGAGGTTATGTCGTTGGTCTGAAGAACGTCGAGGTTACTTACGAGAGATTAATGGACATGGTTTTCGCTCCACATATTGGATGAAACATGGAGGTATATGTTGATGACATGGTGATCAAGACTGTTGAAGAATGGAGGCATATTCAGGATCTGGAAGAGACTTTCACGGTAGTGCAAAGTTATAGCATGCGCTTGAACCCGAACAAGTGTACGTTTGGGGTTCAGGCCGGGAAGTTCCCAGGGTTTATGCTCACAAACCGAGGAATAGAAGCCAATCCAGACAAAAGTCAGATGATCATTAACATGAGGAGCCCCGCATCTATTCGTGAAGTCCAACTACTAACCGGTTGGTTGGCTGCCTCATCTCGTTTTCTATCTTGTGCATGTGACAAATCGATTCACTTCTTCACATCGGTTAAAAAGAAGGCTGAATTTGAGTAAAACGACGACCGAGAAAGAGCTTTCTAGGAAGTCAAACAGTTCTTGTCTGCTCCCCCTATACTGGTCCGACCTAAGGAAAATACACCTCTAGTGCTTTATCTAGTAGTATCGGATAAATCCATAAGCTTGGTTCTGGTCCAAGACGGGGAGTCAGGTGAAAGGCTGGTTTATTTTGTCAGCAAGGTACTGCGAGGGGAAAAGCTTAGATACCAGAAGATTGAGCGACTAGATTTTGCGTTGGTGGTAACATTAAGAAAACTGAGGCACTATTTCCAGGGTCATCCTATCTTAGTGAAAACAAATTTCCTAATAAAGCAAACTTTGAAGAAGCCAGACCTAGCAAGACGGATGGTGGCATGGGCTGTGGAACTATAAGAATATGACATAGAGTTCACCCCGCGCACTAGTATAAAGTATTAGGTGTTGACCGACTTTATGGTTGAACTGAGTGCTCCGATGAAGGAAGATGCATCTACAAAATGGGTTATGTCAGTGGATGGATCATCCAATTTGAGGGGCAGTGGGGTTGGTATTATGTTAGAAGAACTAGGCGACTTGGTCCTGGAATATTCATTGTGCTTTAATTTCCAAACTAGCAAAAACCAAGTTAAATATGAAGCCTTGATTGGTGGAATGAAACTAGCTATAGAGGTCGGGATTATCCACCTACCTGTCCCGACCGATTCACAGTTAGTGGTCGAGCAGGTTAGAGGAGAGTTCCAGACCAAAGATCCCATTTTGCTGAAATATCTACAACAGGCTATGCAATTGTTGAAGAAGTTCCAGGAGTTTACAATATGCCACGTACCTAGAGAAGAAAATACATGAGCCGATCTGTTAGCCCGACTAGCTAGCACAAGAGGTTCAGGTCTGAACAAAATGGTGATTCAGGAGACATTGGAATTACCGAGTATAGAGAAATGATAAGTACTCGTTGTAGAGGAGAAGGTGGGGTGGATGACCCCCCTAATCAGATATTTGCTACTGGGGAAACTACCATCTGAAAGAGAAGAAGAAAAGCGTGTGAAGAAGATCTCAACAAGATATCTTATGGTGGAAGATAAGCTATACAAAATAGGTAGAGCATCACCTATGTTGCGATGTGTCTCAGAAGATGGCATGAACTTGGTAATTAAAGAAGTGCACAAAGGCATATGTGGGATCCACATCAGGGGTTGGTCCTTATCCGGAAAAATATTGAGGGCCTGGTACTATTGGCGACTATGCTCAAAGATTACGTTTGGTTTGTAAGCTGGTGTGAAAAATGTTATATATACTCACCATTCATCCATACCTCAGCCGAGTTGCTCCATTCTGTAGTATCTTCATGGCCTTTTCATCAATGGGGAATGGACATACTAGGACCTTTCCCAGTGGCACCAGGACAACTCAAGTTCTTAATCATGGAAGTTGATTACTTCACCAAGTGGGTGGAGGCAGAGGCCGTAGCCCGGATCACCGTTGAAAAGGTGAGACAGTTTTACTAGAGGAACATCATTTGTATATTTGGGTTACCCTGGATTATCGTTTCAGATAACAGAAACCAGTTTGCTAGCACATCCATAATAGAGTTCTATAGAGAGCTCAGAATCACTAACTGTTTCATTTCAGTGGAACACCCTCAGAGATTCAGCTAATAAAGTAATCCTAACCGGGATGAAAAATAAGTTACATGAAGCAAAAGGATTATGGGCCGAGTACCTCCATCATATCTTATGCTCTTATCACACCATTGCTCACTCCACGACCAAGGAAATGCTGTTCGGAATGGTATATGGGGCTGACGCCATGATCCCGGTGGAAGTCAATAGTCCGTCCTGGAGGAGAATAAGCTTTGGAGAAAATGTCAATAATGAGCATCTCGAATTTCCGTCGTAATAATAATTTCATTGATCAGAGCAGAAGACTAGAAAATAGTTTTAGAAGGGTGGATGACCAAGACAAGGGGGTGGGCTTATCAAATATTACACTTAAGCTACTATGGTATTGGTAGATTTGAGCAGAAGCCAAAATTTTCTCATTTACAATACAACATTGAAGATGCTAAAGATTTAAGAAAGCTTTTATTGGGATTGTTGAGAATGTGGGAGCAACATACAACATCTAGGACGCGCTGAAAGCAGAAGGATATTTTAGTATCAAAGTCATGCCGCTTGGAGCTAATTTATGTCTTCTTGAGGAGGAAAAAGAAGGGGGAATAAAAGCCTTGGTGTCTGATGCTACGGACTGGATAGCAAAATGGTTCTCGAAAATTCGTCCATGGGTGTCGGGTGATGTAGATAACGAAAGACTCACTTGGCTAAGATGATATGGTGTTCCTTGCCATGCATGATCATTTGAGTTTTTTTGACTTTATAACTTGTTGTGTGGGTAAACTTGTTTGCTTAGATGAAGAGACAAGGGATCAGTCTAATATAGATGTGGCCAGAATACTCATGAAGACAAAATATTCTATGGTTTTGAATGAAGTTTTCAATATTGGGATAAATGATAATATATTCAAGATTAAATTGGAAGAGGATATGCAGGGTCCTAAGAGACTTGTGGAACCAAAATTTAATATTAATGGTGGTGTCATGGATGAAGAAATTAGTTCAGATGAAGAAGAAGGAAAATGGAAGTCGGATGAAGGTGAAAAAGTTGGCGAGCGCTGTTGTACGCTAAAATTTGCCCTCTCATTTTCACACAAGACATACTCCTAGAGGTCCTCAATTGTTCAAGGTTGACCAAGAATTGATCAGACAAATTCTCCTCCTAAGCATTGGCCTTCCAACTAGAGTTTCATTTTTCACCAAGATTTGTGAGCTCCAAAGCTCTCAAATATCTTCCATGGTCCTAATATGTCTTCAAGATTATCCATGACAAGTTTCATACCTTGCACTACAAGTTTGTTCAGACAATTGCTCAAATGCTTGAAAATCCACTATACTAGGTCAAAAGTCAACTATGGTCTATATACAGTCAAAATTTAAGATTTTTGATCAACATCAACATTTTGAAGTGATATCCATAATTTGATCAACGGTTGATCATGATACCTCAAGAAATGCTCCTAATTCATCAAAATTCAAGAATTGCTAATTATGGTTTCTATAGGAAAACTCAACCAAACTTTCTTAAATCAAAAAATAAATAAAAAGATTTTCTTACTAGGTTGTTAGACGTATTTTCAACTTCCGCGCGCATTATTTATTTTTGAAATTTCTATTCATTATTGTACCTGTATACTGGATGTAATAAACTAATTAGAATTTTTACCTCTTTCTTTATTTTTTTTTCTTCCCCCAATTTTTGTACATTTTAAACCCCCTCCCTGAAGCCATGTAATAGCATAGGGTTTTTATCTTCGCACATTACATTTTTCTTTACAATATAACTGCTAGTAACTAGGATTGCATGGCAAAGCTGAAAACAAAAAACGTTAACAAAACTAAATGCGTAAGATAAATATTTGAACTAAACACAATTGCACATGCGCACCTCTAGGGTATCCCACTTCAGTTGCCTTCGGAAAACGGTCACAATTCTCGAAACGTGAAAAGTTTTAGTGGCTTTCCTCTAGTTTGAAAGATCACAAGTCCCTCGATGACCCTTTTGACGTTGCCTCAGTTAAAAGTGATCTTAGAAACTTTAGGACAGTTACTAAAATTTCCTGCCAAGTTGCCTTCGTGACCATAATGTCCCTTCGATGTCCCTCATACATCCAACAATAGGGCTACCTACTCACTAATAGTAGGATAACACTGTCTAAAGGATAAGGAGGAAAAGAACAAAGCTTTTTTCGAGTATAAGTAGACAGTTCTTAAATGCTTGCTCAAAAACAAACTTTTTGCACTTACACAAAACATTCCAAAACACTTTCAAAAAACATTCGCTTTGTCAATACTCTTGAGGACTGATACAAGAGTTATCATAAATCGAATCGCCGCACTAAGGCATTTTCAAAACATTTTCAAACACACAAAGCACAAAGGTATTTCAAAACGAGCAAACCTCTAAGAGCCCGTAGAAAACTATGGATGGAAAGGGTGCTAACACCTTCCCTTTCCATAATCTACCCCCCTTACTCAGAAAATTCTCGAAAAGGACTTTTTCTGTTCTTTTCACCCTTTCCTTTGTTGGATAAAAGAAAAGTCGGTGGCGACTCTTGCTTACCACAATATTTGCGAACACAAATGCAAAAACAGTATTAAATAGTCGGTTCTGCCACCGTATCACAGAACTGGCGACTCTGTTAGGGAATACAAAAAGTGGGGTTACCTTAGAGTTAGTTCATTATTTAAATGCTTTGTGTGCTTTAATTGTTTTACTTTTGAGGGCTTTGTTTGGGTTACTATAGATCCTACACCCGAATCTGGGGTACCTTTTAGGTAATTAGTAATAGATCGTGGGGGCTGTGCGGGGTATATCGACACAGTTGAAGCGATAACTACGTTGATGTGATGCTTTGGTTGGTACCGGTAGCCCTTGAGTAATCAAGGAGAATACGAGGCCGTTGCGTGGTGTCATAAAGCATCAACTGACCTTAGAACCTTTAATTGACCAACTTGGCCATTAGGAATTAGTGAGATAGCCATCTTTGTTGTAGTCCTAAGTCGGTTGATACTCGATACTACACTCATTGAGATTTGACCCCGAGTTTTGTTTGGTGGCAAGTCAGTTATCGATCAGAACAAAACTTGTGGGAAAGATCAGTGATATTGAGATCCCTTAGAACCTGGTAACTATTACTAGGACAGGTTGAACCAACTAAATTTCAAGAGGGTACTTACCTACAAACCCCATGCAAGCATAAACCTAAGGTTGCTTGTGTGATTTGTTTGCTTTCAACTTGAGCTACTTGCAGGGTTTTTATCTAACAACATGATCTCCTTGCACGATTTGTTTACAGTCATTATCCAGTAACTTGGACTTCTTAGACTCATTTTTCTCCATCATCTTACACTTTTACTTGATGCATAGCATACACATCATAACATCATACCATAGCATTTCCTTAACCATTTCAAGGATCTCAAGGGTATGTGATGCAGGCTATGATGAACCAGACGTCCAACAAAGGGCAAGGGGATTTTTTTCCTCTAGCCAATGTCGTCAAAAGAACCATAACACAACAACTTGAGTCAGGGGCTATAACCCACTTGATATGGTGAGCTTGATTCTTGTAGAAGGACCTTCAACGATACGAAAGTTCTTTAACCAAAGCTGCAAATTTCAACTTCTGACATTTTCTTATTTACCCCACGAGATCCTTGAAAACATTGCATGCATGCCATTTCATAACAGGATTTCCAGTACAGGTTTCTTATCCCTTCGCTGTTTATTTCAGCAAGAAGAAATGTCTCTTGAACAAACAGTAAAGAATCTTCAAGCTTAAAACACTCAGTTCCAACAAATGTTTATGGCTTCGGCCCAGGGGTAGGAAGAACTGAAAGCTCTCGTCATCAAAGAGAAGAAGAAGAAGGCAAAGAAACCGTCTGGCATCTTGAATATGGGAAAAAGACTCAGAGGACCGGTTAAATGAGCTCTAGATCTCATAACTCTATCAAACGAAGGGGAAAATCATGAAGAAGTCAACAACCCCGAGGCTGATGAAGAAGAAGCTGATTACTCTGAGGGACAATATCCTCCTGCTAACGATAAATACAAACAGCTGGAGGATCGTCTCAATGCTATGGAGATTCAGCAGGTACCTGGCTTGGACTTTGAAGAGTTAGGGCTTGTTCCTGGAGTGGTCATCCCACCAAATTTCAAGGTTCCCACATTTTCTAAGTATGCTGGTGTCTCTGCCCTAAGTTGCACTTAAGGTCCTATGTCAGGAAGATCCAGCCTCACACTGCTGACCGGAAGTTATGGGTCTATTTCTTCCAAGAAAGTTTAGCTGGCACGCAACTGGAGTGGTTCTATCAGCTAGAAAGAACAGACATTCATACCTGGGAAGACTTGGCTGCTGCTTTCTACAAGTAGTACCAATACAATGCTGACCTTGCTCCAACTCGTACACAACTTCAAAGCATGTTTATGGATTCTAGCGAAGGCTTCAAGGAATATGCCCAGAAATGGAGGGATCTATGTAACTCCCTGTTTTATTTAATATGATATTATATTAATATTTTCGAGTTACCGTTTGACGTTTATTTTTGCGACGAGAATATTTAAATTAATCGTTATATCTGTTAATATATTCGGCGATGTTTTATTCGAACCGGTAATTATTTTGTTCGGTCCGGTTTTTATTCCGTTCGATTCGGTAAAATATTATTCAGACCGATATTTAATTATTCGGAGTTATTTTAATTATTTGGAGTTATTTTAATTATTTTGGGTTAGTAAGACTAGTGGAGGATAGTATGGTAATTTCATGTTGTCTTAAGACCAAAATCCAAACAAAGACATTAGTTGTTGTTTTATGAGAGATAGAAGTATCATAACATTAAAACACATAAAGAGAGAGAGCAAGAGAAAGAGGTCTTAGAAGAGAAGAGGAAACAAGAACACAAGAGCAAGCTTGGATTTTGGGTTGGTTGGAACATCAAGAATCATTCAAATATCTAAGGTAAGAGGTTTGATTTTTCAATGCTTATAGTTAGGGTTTGATTTGATATATTTTGATTTGGGATAAAATTGATGTTAGGATTCTTGAGATTTGTTGAGATGATTTAGGACCCAATGTAATTAGATGTACATATATGTAGGCACTTTAGTATTATCTTTGCAAAGCCCCTTATTTTTCTACTGTAGCGTAACATGAACCCATGCTTAATGGCATCCGTATAGCTTTGCAGTACAATAGCGGTATTAAGAAGTTTTATTGAAAGGCACTTAAGTTAGCTTAATACTACCTTTTCCTAAAAACTATTAGTATATTAACTTTTCCAAAAAAAAAAAACTAACAATATAGTATGTTCCTAAAGCAAACTAATTATGCAGTATAGAAATAACAATTAACTTATAAAACTAAAAGCTTAGCCGACTAAAATTCTAGTAGTATGTTTCCTAAAGCATAATAGTAGTTTATTCATTGAAAGTTAAATTTAGAAAAAAAATGAAACTGGCAGCATGTTAAGCAAAAGAAAAAAAAAACGAAGTACCTGTATAGTTTAGAAACAAACAAAAAATGTAATAGCAGTAAGTTTAGTAAACTTAAAACTAGCAGTATTTCATTAAAGTAAGTTTAGAAAATTCTTTAATTTATGTTTTGTTTTTTTTATTATCTTAAATTAATATATTAAGTATTTATATTAATTAAATATAAATATGATATAAGTTAGTCGATTTAATTTGGAACTCGATTATGTTTCGATTTTCCGATTTCGGCAATTTCGACGACGAAGCAAGTTGCTCCGAATTTAATGAAAATTGACGTGCTAGCTAATTTTGACGTGTAGAACGTCGTGGTGAGGTTAGTTTTTAGAGATTACGAATTTTTAATGGAGCGACCCAAAATAAGTCAATTTACAGTTAAGTTAAATCGGGTTGCATTTTAGTCGGTTTAAGTCACGTATGGACAGTCCGATTGCGACATTAATGATTATGATTGGTGCCGATTATTATGAATGACTTTCGCGACGATTATTGATGTTTGACTATATTTCCGTGTTTGAAATTTAGTGAATTATTTGATAATGATGTGGTGTGATTAAATATGATGTTTGCGACGGTTTATTTATAATGAATACTTGATGATATGCGATGCGATGATATGTTTATCTTGATGTGGATAAATATGGAGACATGGGTTTTATACCAATTTTGATATGCGATGATGAAGTTTTGTTGTGTCGTGTTTGTGATGTCGTGTTGTCGAGTCACATACATTGCATTGGCGACGAGGGTTTTTATGCCAAGCGACGAGGGCTTTTATGCCAAAGCGACGATGGGCTTTTATGCCGAATGTCCCTAATTATGGACAAAGCGACGGGTACCACATGCATAACATAGTCGTGTATCATGGACTCGGTTATGTTTATGTTTGAGTCTTTTGGCATTGAGTTTTATTTGACGGCTTATGATGAATTGCGATGTTATATGATACTTTGTTTGTGATGATTTTTGTGTTGAACATAAAGTGAATATATGTAATGATCTCATGATGAGTAAGCGATGAATATAACATGACGGTAAAGCGACGATATGAGTTATGGCGATGGAGTTTATGTTTTGTTTTGATATGATTATGGTGATTATGTGATGAAATTAAAGTGTTGATTTTATACACTAAATGATGATTTTAAAGTATGTGAGATTTTGATATTTGTTGACATATTCTTATTAATCCTATATCATTTATGATTCCAAAACTATTTATATATTTTATCATGCCTTTAATTATATGTTTTTGAGTATCTCAACCTTTACTTGTTTCGCTGTTGCCTTTATATTGGTAACGTGCAGGTGATCCACGAGGATGATGAGGATTAGCTCGAGTCCCTTTATTTTGAGTCGCTCTGCTCTGATAGTATTAACACTCGAGATTTGGGCGACGTTATTATTTTGATAGGATAGTTTATGTATACTATCTTATGACTATATGTATTGATGATAACATGATGATATGTACATTTTGTGAACACATCCATTATGCTATGAATATTCATATGTTTATATGATGATTGGTGATATGAATCGGTATATCCGACTTTTGATTTTTGTGATGTGCATTATAATACAAAGTGATGGAAACACGAATATGTGATACCTCAATTTATGTTTGGATGAAATTTTGAAACTCTGATTTTATTATTAATTACGAGGGGTAGAATTGGGGTGTTACATTAGTGGTATCAGAGCAAGTCGGTCTATCCGGCCAAGTTGTTGAGTTTGTTGTCGTCTATCAATCAAGTATTGTTATTTTTTGATTCTAATCCTTGTTTTGTTGTGAGCAGAAGTTGTTATGGCTGGAAGGAACACTGGTAGGAATGATGAGGCTCTTGTTGCTGCTATGCAGGCAATGGCTAAGGCTTTCCAAAACCCGCCGAATGCTGACGAGAACACTGGGTCTCGTAGTTTGGCAACCTTCCAAAGAGATAATCCTCTTACTTTCCAAGGAAAGTATGATCCCGAAGGTGCTCTGGCGTGGCTGAAGGAGATTGAAAGAATCTTCCGTGTGATGGATTGCACTCTTGTGCAAAGGATCCGTTATGGTACTCATAAACTAAGTGTTGAAGCGGATGACTGGTGGGTTGAAACCCGTCAGAGGCTTGAGATTGCTGGTGAGGACGTGACCTGGGAAGTTTTCCAAAGGGAATTCATGAGGAAGTATTACCCGGAAGATGTTCGGGGAAAGAAGGAGATAGAGTTCCTTGAATTAAAGCAAGGAAGCATGTCTATCACTGATTATGCTGCAAGGTTCACTATGTTGGTCAAGTTCTATCCGCATTCTGATGGGCCGAATGACGAGTTCTCTAAATGCATCAAGTTTTAAAATGGTTTACGTCCTGAGATTAAGAAAGCTGATGGTTATTAGAAAATTCGTGTCTTTTCGGATTTGATTGATAGTTGTAGGATCTTTAAGGAGGACAATAATGCTCATTATAAGATTATGTCTGATAAGAGAAACAAAGGTCAGCAAAGCTGTGGAAAATCGTATGATGCTCCAGCTGGTAAAGGGAAACAGAAAGCGTTTCAAGGGCGAAGAACTAGTGGGGGTGTTTACCTTGGTTATTGGTAAACAACCGCTGATCCTCCAAATGGTTACTTATTTGGTTACTCGTAGGATCGATCAGATTGATCCTAGGACATAGGTTGATTTTGAAGTTTTGATTAAATTGGATATTGGTTAAATGACAATAAAATAAGAGGCTTTAAGTAAATTGCATGAAGAAAGGACTTGGTAAAATAAATAAGGCTTTAAATGAAAGGGTTCGACAGGAAAGTAAAGAAGAAAGCAAGTAAATTTCTGGAAAAGTAAATGACTTTGATTAATAAAGTTGGTGTTTCACACATACATTTCTCAACAATTCTTTCTCACACGCTGGGTACTCGAATCTATATGAGTGACTTTGTATAGAATTGTGAACACACGCGAGAAAATACATGACTACTACTATTTATACTAAAACATCCCAAGTAACCGTCGGGCAGTTACACTTCTTCGAGATGAGTCCACTTGGCACGTTCTCAACGTTCGACGCCCCAGATCTTTGCACGTTGCACTTGGTAACCGCTGGAAACCGTTTTCCCTCCAAACACTTGAATTTCAAATCGTTCCACTCTGAACCGTCAAACACTTTCGTCGAGAAGCATCTTCGACGAGAAACACCTTCGACATCGAAGGCAACCAACTTCTCCCTTGGAAGAAATCTTCTAAGTACTTTGCCATCTTTCGATGGGCATTTCGACGAACCTAGCTGGTCGAAAACATCCTTCAGCTTTAATGGCTGACATTAATGAAACAAGGGTGTCGAATTTAGGAGCCAACAAATTGCCCCCCAAGAATGCCTTATTTCGACTCTGAAAGAAAAAGGCATTCTTTGAAACGCCATTCGACACCTGTCTTTTCAAGCTTAGTCACAGATTAAATTGTGCACTTTTTGTTGTCTTCTACCAACCACTGGCAATCCCAATAAAAACCATCATTTATCCGTACCTAAGACGTCACCTCAGTACGGCGTGCAGTGCCAAACGTCATTTCAGAATTTGTCATTATGACAATTCCCAAAAACGAGGACGCACGCTGCGCCCCTCCATTTCTGCAGAACGGCTAAAACAACAGGGGGACGCCACGTGTCCCACTATCTCCTGCAACATTAAATGGCATTTAATGTCCTCGGTTTTGGGGATTTTCCCCCACTACTATAAATAGCAGTAAGTACCCACTGTGGGACTTTTTACGCTATCTAGCTTTCAGACTTCTCCATTTGCACACAAACTTGTCATCTTTGCAAAAACCCTTTTTCCTTCACTTCGTCTTCATCCTCACCATTAACAATGGCATCTGGTCCCTCCACTGCTCCTAGCGCCACCGCACCATCTGGAAATGTCAAACCTAAGGTTTTCGTCACTGCTCCAGTAGTAACTTCCACGGGCCAACGAAGGGTCCCTGAACCCTTGGACATCGCTGTACGTGATGCTTAATCACACCACCTTATGATCCCGGTTGGATATTCCAACCAAATCTTTGCTATGTCTGGCCCCTTGTATCCAAGTATTGCTGAGGCCATGAAGATCAAGAGTTATTTTCCGGTAGTTGAGAGAATCAAACCGGTTGCATGCGCCAAGAAAGATGCAGAGGATAATGAAGACCCTGCTAAAGAGAAAATCGACCTTCGTTTCTTCAACAAAGGTGTTAGGGCTTTCAGGTCTGGCCCTAGCCTTACTCCTGATTACGTTGCTTGGCTAGAAAAAATGGAGAAACGCCAAGCTTCGATCTGGAAAGATATGGGGATTTTCGACCTGGTGATGCTGTCGAAGACAGGTCTGAACTATTCTCCGGAGATGTTGATAGCTTCTCTACTTTTCTGGGACTACTCCCACTTCACTTTCCATCTTCCCTGTGGGATGCTGACTCCTACACTCTTCGATGTGGCCGCTATCACTGGCCTTCGACCCACCGGGGACTACTTCGATCCGGAGGAGATGTCGGAGGATCAAATTGGATTCTCTGCCACCAAACCAACCTATACCACCTTCATCAATCACTACCACGACAGGTCGACAGATGCTGTGTCGGATGTCGAACACATTGTGTTTCTAGCCTTATGGCTGACACGCTTTGTGTTTTGCTCGAAGTCCTTACAGGTGACCAAGAAGATGGTCACTCTCGCCACTCAACTCCATCATGGCCAAAATATCTGTTTGGCAGAATTGATTTTGGCTAGCCTGTATGATTCGATTAGTAATGGAGCGACTCTCCTGAAGATTATCGAGAACAGGGCCAGCTTGCTGCTTGCTGGACCTTTTTGGCTGCTTCAACTGTGGCTCAACGCCACCTTTGAATCTTTCTTGCCTAAGAAGGTTCAAATAAACGAGCAGGCTCCAGAGATAGCAAACAGACGTGTCGAAGGAACTAGACTGGCTCTGTTGACTCCGATGGAAGATGGACTGGAGCTTCAGCAAACTTTCACAAACTTCGTTCTGATGTTTGCTCGAAGGAAAGAGTTTGCTTCGACTATGGCTTCGTTTGCTCGACGGAAGGTAGGCCCAGCGTGGTTCACAAGGCCACATCCAAGGACGTCGAGTGGTCCTCAAGTTGACGAACATACAATAATGTGGGAGGCGTTCCTCACACCAAGGATCATGCCTCTTCGATTCAGGAGCTCTAAGACTCACTTGAGTCTGATTGCATATCAACCAAACCTGGTGTCTCGCCAGTTTGGTATTATTCAAACCCTACCTTCTCCAATTTTTCCAAGAGAGAAGTCTATGTTGTACTTCTGCAATGACTACACCGAAGAAGCTGCCACTAAACATATCGGAAGATATGTTGGTCGAACAGTTCTCTCGTTGTTTGACTACCAGCTCAAATTTCTTTGCTCACCATCCTTCGAGGAGTGGTGGAAAAGTTATTACGCTGAGGAGTTTTTCGATGAGAAGGACTTAGTGGATGAGCTTCAGAAATCTTTTGTCCTTGTTTTGGACAAAATAAAGAAATGTAAGTTCATCCTTTCGAATTACTTTGTCTTTCTCTTTCGACTGCTAGCCTGTTAACTATTTTATTTGCTTTCAGTTGTTCGAAAGCCTGCAGCCAAGAAGGCTGCAGAAGGCCAACAGGGAGGAGGCCCCTCAACAAAACCTCCACCGCCGGCGAAGACTATAGCGCCGGCGAAGACCACAACAAACCAACAGGGGGAAGGCCCTTCGAAAAAGCCTTCTGTATCGGTAACCAGACTTTCATTATTTTCTTCTGGCTTTTAATTTTTGACTTTCGATGTGATTGTTAAATCGAATTCCCATTGGTTTTTTAGGCACCTTCGCCCAAGAAACGGCCAGCACTGGTGGTCGAATCTGGGAGCGACGAAGAGGATGATTCTCCCCCTGCTCCTCTAAAAAGACGAAAGCTGACGAAGGACGCTCCTGCTCCTGCTCCTGAGGGTCGAACAATTAGAATAAAGGTTGCTGGGAGAAAGCCCAGGCCACTTCCAGTGATCATTGAGGAGCCAACGGAGGAGGAATTAAACGTTCTTCTCAATAAGCCTGTCGAAAGCGACAATTCCAGCCCTGGGGCTGAAGCTAATTTACAGGTAATCTCTTAAACCTCTTTGTAACTTAGGTGTAGATACCTGCATTCGATTATGTCTCTTTCGATTTCTGAAGATTCCTCTTCTTTTCTTTTCAGGACACCACTGAAAGCTCACCGCCGAGGACCTCTGAAACACTGGAGTCTGCTGAACTCAGCAGGCCACAAGAAAAGGGCTTGGAGAATGACGAAGCCCATACCGAAATAAATGAGGCCAATGCTGAGACGGTAGAAAAACCAGCAGAAGATCCTCAAACGGAAGAACAACAGCCAAAAGAGGTTCAGGTGGTGGATCTGTCGGAAGAGAATCGTGACGAAGGGGACCGTGGCAATGCTGGCGAAGAGGATCAAGGTGCCGCTGGCAAAGAGAACCAAGGTGACGCTGGCGAAGGGCACCAAGATGACACTGGCGAAGGGCACCAAGATGACGCTGGTACTGCCCCAGTCCGAGTCGAAGGGAATCAAGTCGAGGCACCTATCGCTCAACAGCCTCAAACCCAAGACAATGCTGTTGCAAGGGCTGTTACCTCAACAAAGCACAGGTCAAAAGAGGACTTAGAACTCTTGAAGCAAACTGACCCTGTTAGCTATCTCAACGCCATCATCGAGAGTAAGAGTTCGTCTGATGCTAGTCAGGAGGTTCCTACCCTGTCGGGGAAGTCCACTGAAACTTCTCCTCTCGATGAAGCTTTGGCGAAGGTTAAGGCTCAGTTTTTCAAGAAGGACTTGATGAAAGCTTTGGAGGGGGACCCTACTGCTCCATCATTCTTGAGGGATGTTTTGAATGCTGTCGACTTGTTAGCTGTAGCTCCAGAAGTTTCAGGCTTGATCATGGAGTTACACTCCATTATCGATCAAGTCTCAGCAGATTATAGGCGCCAAAGGGGCTTTAATAGTCAGCTTGAGGTGTTATATGGCAAAAGCTCTTCTGCATGGACTGCTGTTTCGGAGACAACTTCTCGAATTACGGAGTTGTCGAAGCAAAAAGCATCTACACAGGAAGAAGTTGATGCCATCGATCGAGAGAATGCTTCCTTCAGGGCACAAATCGAAGAAATAGAGGCTAAGATAAATGCCAACACTAAGCGCAAGGAGGAACTTCTTTCGACCGTCCCAGACACCGAGAGTCAAACTGAAATCAAACAAGGCCTTGAATTTGCTGAGAAAGCCCAAGGCTTCGACGATCAAATTGCCAAGCTTGTGCAGGCGAATGCCTGGTGCAAGAAAAGATTGGAGCTGCAGCAAATCAAATACCTTCGACTCAAGGACTCTATTTCCTTTTGATTGATTCTGCTTCTTAACCATATTTTGTAATCTGTATTCGACAACATTGCCATCTTGGCTAAAAACTATAAAAATTTTCCATTTTGGCTTTTTTATGGTTAATTTAGTCTTGTTATTTTATTTTTATCTCTTGGAGTGTAGGTCTGTATTTTTTCAAATATTTACCATTTACTCTCAAGAGCCTTTTATCTTTACCTAACTCTTCGACTTCATAGGCTCCACCAGAAAAAGTTTGGATAACTCTGAATGGTCCTTCCCATTTGGGTGACCATTTCCCCATGCTTCGATCCCTTCGATCCATGGGAAGAATCACCTTCCAAACTAGTTCTTCAGGCGAAAATACCTTAGGTTTCACCTTTTTATTATAAGAGTCTTCTACTCTTTTCTTCTGAAGCCTGAGTAGGTCAAGAGCACGCAATCTTTCTTCGTCTAAATCCACTAGTTCGTCCAACATCATATTCCAATAGATTTCAGAGGGAATATCATAATGTTTCTGAACCCTTACAGATTGAAGACAAATTTCTGCTGGCAACACTGCATCATGGCCAAAAGTTAGCCTATATGGTGTTGTACCTGTGGCTTCTTTTGGGGACGTTCGACAAGCCCACAAAATCTGGTCTAACGTCTTATGCCAATTCTTTGGTTTCTTCCCAACATGCTTTTTTATCAAGCCAATCACTACTTTGTTCGCTGCTTCGACTTGACCATTTGCATGTGCATAATAAGGCGTTGATGTTAGGAGTTTGAAACCTGTTTCCTGAGCAAATTCCTGCATCTTTCGACCAGTGAAAACTGATCCTTGATCAGTTGTTATCGTCTCAGGGATTCCATACCTAAAGATAATGTTCTTTTGAATAAATTCAATGACATTTTCTTGGTCTACATTGACTAAAGGGATAGCTTCGATCCACTTAGTAAAATAATCAATACCTACCAGTATGTATTTCTGACTCTTTGATGATGCTGGTCGAATCTCTCCAATGAGGTCCAACGCCCATCCTCTAAAGGGCCAAGGCTTCACTATCGAGTGAAGTTCGCTTGCTGGTACATGTTGGATGCCTGTATGGACTTGACACTCTTGACAACCTTTGGCGAACTCAACACAATCTTTCAGCATAGTGGGCCAATATAGCCCTTGTCGAAACAACAACCACTTCATCTTATGGCCTGCTTGGTGAGCCCCACATGCTCCAGCATGCGTAGTCGAAAGGGCTATGTATGCTTCAGTTTCACTTAAACATTTTAGCAATACCCCTTCAGGCGTTTTCTTGAATAACTCATTACCCATGAGTACATAACTCAACGCCCTGTACTTTGTTTTTCGTTCTGTCGAAGCTCCTGGATTTTGAAGATACTCCACAATGGGTTTCCTCCAATCTTGGTCTGACAAATTATCTATGAACGAAATTTCGAAGTTACTTTGATCAGCATATCCTAGTCTCGTCGATTCGAAGTCTGTTGGTGATAGACAAGTTGCTTTTATCTTTTCTCGAACTTCGATTGATCTTTGTAATCTCGTTTTTGAAATCTTATACCCAGATGCAATTTGTGCCAAGTCGTTGGCTATTTGATTTTCCACTCTGGGTATGTGTCGAATATTGACCGTTTCAAATTTTTTCAATAAACGATTTGCCATCACAAAGTACATAATGAGATTCTCTCTTATGCATTTATATTCCTTTGTGACTTGCTTAATGACTAACTCTGAGTCTCCCATTATTTCGACTCGAGTTGCCCCCAATTCCAACAATATTTCAAGGCCAGTAATTAGAGCTTCATACTCAGCCTCATTGTTCGAACAAGAACCTGATATCTTGTACTTGAATGTTGTTGGAATTTTTTCAGGAGAAATGATCAAGACCCCTACTCCTGTTCCATCTTTATGGCTGGAACCATCGAAGTAGAATTTCCAAGGTTCTATCTCCACATAATTAATATCCTCAACTTGAATTGAGTGGTCGACTATAAAGTCTGCAACCACTTGTCCTTTTAATGCCTTAAGAGGCATAAAGGTCAAGGAGTATTCAGTTAATGCTAATGCCCACTTGCCAATTCGACTATGCAAGATAGGTTTCGACAACATATACTTGAAAACATCAAAATGAGACGAAACATACACATCAACTGGTTTTATATATTGCTTGAGTTTTGTACAAGAGAAATACAGACATAGACACAATTTTTCAACTTCGTTATATCTAGTTTCTGCATCGTTCAAAACTCTACTGAGATAGTAAATGGGTCTTTCGACTCCATTCTCATCTTCTTGGGCTAACATGCTTCCCAAAGTTTTGTCGGATGCAGCTATGTACAATCTCATACTCCTATTGCTACAAGGAGGCACCAAAATAGGTGGCTTAGTGAGGTACCCTTTGATTTTGTCGAAGGCTTCTTGTTGCTCTTGCCCCCATTCGAACCCCTCCTTATTCAGTCGAAGTAAGGGTGAAAAGGCTTGAGCTTTCCCACTTAGGTTAGATATGAATCTCCTTAAGAAATTTATCTTGCCTAATAGAGATTGCAGTTCCTTCTTATTCGATGGCGCTTTCGCTTCCAAAATTGCCTTCGTCTTGTTCTGGTTGATTTCGATTCCTTTCTTGTGGACAACGAAGCCCAAGAAATCTCCAGCTTTCACACAGAATGCACACTTCAAAGGGTTCATCTTCAGACCATGTTCTCTCATTCTTTCGAATGATTGTCGAAGGTGGTCAATATGATTCTTCCTGGAAACAGATTTTATAACAATGTCATCAATATATACTTGCATAAAAGTGTTAATAAAATCATGGAAGATAGTATTCATTGCTCACTGGTATGTTGCCCCAGCGTTCTTTAGGCCAAAAGGCATCACTACCCATTCGTAAGTGCCTAGGGCCCCAGGGCATCGAAAAGCTGTTTTCGACACATCCTCTTCAGCAATGAATATTTGATTATATCCTGAATAACCATCGAGCATACTCAGGTATTCATAGCCAGCGGCAGAATCAACTAGCATTTCCGCCACAGGCATAGGATATTCGTCTTTGGGTGTAGCAGCATTCAAATCTCTGAAATCTATGCACACCCTTAATGTACCATTTTTCTTAATTACTGGCACAATGTTTGCAATCCATTCGACATACCTTGTAACGCGTATGAATTTGCATTTCAGCAGTCTTTCGACTTCCGTTTTGATCTTCGACAGTATTTCTGGAGCGAAGCGTCTTGGATTTTGCTTGATTGGCTTCTTCCCAGGTTTGATTGGCAACTGAAGTTCTACCAATCCTCTGTCGAGACCAGGAATTTCGTCGTAATCCCATGCAAAACAGTCCTTGAACTCTTTCAACAATTGGATTACTTCCAACCTAAGTTCTGGGTCAATTTTGGCGCTGATGTAGGTTGGCCTTTTCTCTGACCCTTCGCCTAAGTTGATTTCTTCTAAAGGATCCTGCGCTAACATTTTTATGTTGTTCGCCAAGGAGTCCTTTTCGAAGCCCAAAGGCTCATCGTCATAGATGGCGTCGAGCCTCTGTTCCTGCATTTCCTCTTGCATGATATCAGGGGGTTTTGGATCGAAATCCTTTCCTGGACCTGCAGCAGATAACTGTCGATCATTGGCCTGTGTGGCCATGTACTTTACTTCGGCTTCGAGAGCCGTTATCATCTTAGTTTCGGCTACAAAAGCCGAAATTCGCTTCAAAGATTGTGACTCAGTCATTATCACTGAATTCACTTCCCCAACCAGTTGGTTGGATATCAGTTAAACCACTGAAGTCTATGTGGGACAAGTCTTCTCTGTCCCATTGGAAACCATGCTCAGGATGCAGGTATAGGGAACAAAAAGTGTTTGGCGCTGGCGCCATGTCAAAGTCAGGTGTTGGACATGGCCCTATGTGAGCCAAGTTTTTGTCGAAATCTGCCAACCCCAGGTGATTCACTTCGCCCAGGTAGTAGCTTTGATCTGCCTCTATGTTTTCGACCATCCTATCTAGACGCCATAGGAGCAGCCTCTGATGCATTGATGATGGCACAGCTCCAACACCATGAATCCATTCACGGCCCAACAAAAGATTATAGTTAGGTTTGGCCGATATGACCATAAACATCGTTGGTCGAAGGATAGACCCTACTTTGATATCTAGCTGGATCACTCCCATAGTGGTCCCTATGCCGCCCTCATAGTTCGACAGGACCATGTTGTGAGGCTTAATGTCCTCATCCCTTTTGCCAATTTTCCTTAGCATAGAGTGAGGAATAATGTTGATGGTTGCCCCACAATCCACCAATATTTTATTCACAGTAGTTTCTTCGAGTTTAGCCCTTATGAATAAGGGCTTGAGGTGATTTTTCATCGCCTCTGTAGGTGGCTCGAAGAACCCATTTTGTTCCTCAGTGGTGCCATTGTCCATGACGAAATAGCACACTGGCCTATGTTTGGCCATTTCTTGCTCCACTTCCCAGTCACTGGCTTCGACCTCCACTTGTCAGTTGAATTCTCTGGGCAACATTGAGACTATATTCACCATTATGTCCAAAGTATCATCAGACTCAGGATCGTCTTCGTCTTCGACTTCACTTTGGTTAGGCCAAACTAGCCTGTTGGTTACTGGCTCTCTTTCTAGAGGTTTCCTTTGCTTCCTTTGAGGAACATTCGAACTGGTTTCTGCCTTTGGTTCGTTGGCAGCCTCCCTTTCAGCTTTTCGTCTCCTTTGGTATCTCCTCCATTGAGATCGAGACATGGGATTTTTCCCTTTGTAGTTGCTTGACACTTGTGCAACTTTAGGTGCAGCAACTTGAGGCTCTTTCTTTTGAGCCAAAGAGGAACCCCTTGGCACGTCGAAAGAGTGCCATCTCTCCTCACTTGGCCTTTTTCGACCAGAGGTTTTGTACCAAGTATCTACTGGCACATTTGTTGGAGGCCTAAACGTCAATGGCCTCTTTTCTTGGTTTGAACCTCTTTGGGAGGCTCTTCTGGGGTCATGTCGAAGATCAACATTCTCCCTTCTCTTATTCGCTGCTCTTACGCCTTGAATGTGCTCAGCAGCTTTTTTGTCAAAGATTGAACTGCATCTTGGACACAGCATCACCTCTGATTTCTTTTTCTGGCATCTTTGTAGAAAATCTGCCAAATTTTCATTTTCCCGAGGGAAGGCAGTCTTATTAGCTTGTTCTTGCCTCATGGCCTCTTCTGCTGCTTTTGGGTCAGAGAGTTCGACCATGTTGATATTCATTGTATCTTTGTTGGCAAGAGTTAACTGCTTCATTTGTATCTCCAGATTCTCCGTCTGGCCTTGAACTGTGGCCAAGTGGGAACTGGGTTTTGGTCCAGTTTTTTGTGCTTCAACGGTCTCCAACTTTGGGCTTTCGACCGCTTTCTGAACTGCTTCAATTGTCTTCCTGGATAAATTTCCAGAAAAACTGCCAAAGATTGGCATGTTGATATGGTCCTTTGAGACTTCGACCATTGTGATTCCTGGCCTCTTCGACTGGCTCCTGGTTGCCTCTATCACGTTCACCTCAGAGGGCTCAGCATAGTGGGCTTCAGCCTGCAACGGATTTGAGTCGACAGCCATGGGGGTTTTGTCAGCGAACTTCAACCTCCCTTCTTCGATAGCGTCTTGCACAAGATTCCTGAAAAGAAAACATTGAGAAGTTTTATGGCCCAAAAAATTATGATATTTGCAAAAACCTCTCTTCTTTCTTTGATCAAGAGGAGGCACTTTTACCCCTGGGGGTACTATCATTTGGCCATCTTTAACAAGCAAGTCAAATATTTCATCACATTTTGTGATGTCAAAACTATAAGTCTTTTTGGGGAATCTATCGTTGGTCCTTTCTGGACCAATGGGATTTTTCCCACTTGAGGGGACTAACAGTTTACAAGAGTATGGTGGCCCTTGTTTCAGTTCCGCTAAATCGACTTCTCCTTCTTCGACAGCTAAAGTATCGTCGAAGGATTCCGGATCTTCGTCATCCATCTCAACGTACGCTATCCTCTCTCTCTTGTGAGTTTTCGTTGCCTTTGCTTTTTCAGCTTTAAGGCGTTCTACCTGTCGAACTCTATCGGCCAGTTGGGCCATGTCTCTCAGGTATTGGGTGTCTAGCTTCTTCCTAATGGAATAATCTAAACCGCCTGCGGCTATTTCGACCAACTCATGTTCTGGCACTTGTGTAAAACATCTCGCCTTGAGCAACCTAAACCTATTTAGATATTCGTCTATAGGTTCAGTGAAACGTCTCTTCACACTGGCCAATTCTTTCAGGCTTATCTTGGTTTGCCCCATGTAGAATTGTTCATGGAACAGTCTTTCCAACTGGGTCCAATGATGGATCGAATTGGGGGGGAGAGTTGTAAACCAAGTAAAAGCGTTCTTTGTTAAAGAACTTAGGAAGTACTTGATCCTCAGGTTTTCGTTGTTCGAAATATCTCCTGCTTCGATCAAGTATCTCGCCACATGTTCGACAGTAGATTCTGTCGTGTCCCCAGAGAACTTAGTAAATTTGGGGACTTTACATCTAGGAGGTAAGTCCGTTTGTAACACGTATTCTGACAATGGGGATGTAAAGTTGGGCCTTCGAAAGCCCATGTTCATCCCATTCTGAGTCATGATCCTTTCGATCATGGTTGCCAGATTATTTTCCAAACCCGTATTTTGGTATTGGATATGCTGAACTACTTCGTCAGCATTTTGGTTTCTGTTAACTAACCTTACCTCTGGGGTTATTACCCTAGGTTCCTCGACGGGTTGCTCCAATCGTGCCCTAAGGTTTTCTTCGACAGGCTGTTGAACCTGGTTGATGGTGGTTTCTTCCTCTAAGAATATCCCCTGGTTTCCCCTTATTTGCGCCCTTTGGGGCTGTCGAATAGGTTGGGGTACTCCAAAGAAATCAGCCAAACGCGTCATTTGTGCTGTCACTTGCTGATTCGATTGAGTAGTGTTTTGTATTAGAGGGTTTAGCACTGTACTCAAAGTTTGTGCCAACATTTGCACCATATCATGGTTGCTTTCGTCCATTTGTTGCCTCAAGACTGCTGTCGAGGCATTTGTAAGGCCATGGGCTACTTGGGACGTTCCTCCTAAGAGTTGGGTCCTATTTCTATTCGCCATGCCTACTCCAGAGCCTTGGAGTGGCGAAGAGGCACTCACTAAAGGGTCTGAAAAAGTGGACGCAGCATTCGTCAGGCTAGCCAAGTCAGAAGTTGGCATGCCATAGAGTGGCATAAATCCTGGGGGAACAAAAGGCCTTGTGCCTAAATTTCCCCTTGGTGGGGGAGTTCCCAAAGGCATCCTGGGGCCCGTGAACGAGAGTAATGGCCCCGTTGCTGTGACCGTTACTGCTGGTGTCGAACCAACAGTTGTCGCTTCACTTACGGTCGTGCTAACCGTTGCTCCCACATTCGTTTGTGGGATTTCGTTATTGTTTGGCGGATTCGCCATCTCTTCCCTTCTTCTGGCAGTATTGTTATCGTTAGTGTATATCCTACCACTTCTCAATAACATACAACACTCCTTGAAAAGGATGAGATTATTTTCAACAATCAACACACAGTCCCACCAGGTGTGCCAATTTGTTTACCTTGGTTATTGGTAAACAACCGCTGATCCTCCAAATGGTTACTTATTTGGTTACTCGCAGGATCGATCAGATTGATCCTAGGACATAGGTTGATTTTGAAGTTTTGATTAAATTGGATATTGGTTAAATGACAATAAAATAAGAGGCTTTAAGTAAATTGCATGAAGAAAGGACTTGGTAAAATAAATAAGGCTTTAAATGAAAGGGTTCGACAGGAAAGTAAAGAAGAAAGCAAGTAAATTTCTGGAAAAGTAAATGACTTTGATTAATAAAGTTGGTGTTTCACACATACATTTCTCAACAATTCTTTCTCACACGCTGGGTACTCGAATCTATATGAGTGACTTTGTATAGAATTGTGAACACACGCGAGAAACTACATGACTACTACTATTTATACTAAAACATCCCAAGTAACCGTCGGGCAGTTACACTGCTTCGAGATGAGTCCACTTGGCACGTTCTCAACGTTCGACGCCCCAGATCTTTGCACGTTGCACTTGGTAACCGCTGGAAACCGTTTTCCCTCCAAACACTTGAATTTCAAACCGTTCCACTCTGAACCGTCGAACACTTTTGTCGAGAAGCATCTTCGACGAGAAACACCTTCGACGTCGAAGGCAACCAACTTCTCCCTTGGAAGAAATCTTCTAAGTACTTTGCCATCTTTTGATGGGCATTTCGACGGACCTAGCTGGTCGAAAACATCCTTCAGCTTTAATGGCTGACATTAATGAAACAAGGGTGTCGAATTTAGGAGCCGACAGGGGGAGATGCTCCTGCTAGTATTGTTTGTTACAAGTGTGGGAAACCTGGCCACAAAAGTAATGTTTGTCGAAGCGATGTTAAAGCTAAGGAGAATGAGGTGAGATGTTTCCGATGTGGAGAAGTGGGCCATATGATTCGCGATTGTAGACATAAGGATGTGGTCTGTTTTAATTGTGGCGAGGGAGGTCACATTAGTGCTCAATGTAAGAAGCCTAAGAGGAATCAAGGAGCAGGAAAGGTGTTTGCTTTGTCGGGTGCTCCGACGGCAAACGAGGATGGTCTTGTTTGAGGTACTAGTTTCATTAATAGCTTTCCTCTTATTACTATTATTGATACTGGTGCTACTCACTGTTTTATTGCTGTTTATTGTGTAAAGAGATTGGGTCTCACTTTATCGTCTCTGGATAGAGATATGGTGGTAGAAGTCCCGGCTAAGGGAACGGTTACTACTTATTTTGTGTGTGCAAGTTGCCCTTTATCAATCTTTGATAGATACTTTGTGGTGGATCTTGTTTGTTTACCGCTTGTCGGATTGGACGTGGTTTTAGGTATGGACTGGTTGAAAGCTAATTATGTCCATATCAATTGCTATGACAACACTATGAGGTTTAAAAAATTGCCTTAGTAATGATTACACCTAAAAAACTAGTTGAATGTTGGGAAACTAGGGCGTGAGCGTCACACACATCGGGAATGAACTCGACAACCATCCAGTTATAAGAGCCTGGCCCGAAGCAAAAGATCAATATTTAAGTTGAACGAACATAGGGATTCAAATAAAGCAATGTGCTCGTAGGGCTTATGTTCATACATAGATCCATTGTTCAGGCTAAGAGAGATAAAAAGGCAAGATATGGATAAAAGGCCAAGGAGGAAAAATAAATGCTTATCCGGGTAGTACCCCGATTTGAGATCTTCATGCTTGAGTCGGGTTGTATAGCGGGAGGCATATGTGGTCGGCCATAGAGAAAGATGAAGAGGCGTCATCCGAGCTTATACCCGAACATTATCCCTGGATCCAGATGTTACATAGAGCCCGACCTTGATGAGGCTGTTAGAGAGTGACCGGACCATTAAAGGTGTAACCACTCATCAATACATGATAACACATGTTATGATAATAACCATCATTGAAAATGACATACGTTTATTGCCTTAACGACAACTCAATTACGTATAATGAAGAGTCATAACAGTTATATGCAGTGATCAATGAGGTCTATGCACTTCTATATATAGGTCTCCCGACTGAGGGGTAAGGAAGACACATGACTTGGAGCTTACACATACTTGTGTAAACCTCTGAATCCCTTAATATTATAAACAATTCACTTCCACTTAATTGAGGCTCTCCCCGATATCCTTCAACCAGCAGGGAAGTCACCCATTTAGTGTTTAGCAAAAAGAATGAACATAAACATTTCTTTATAATAAAGACATATGGATCAAACCTACTAACTTTATAAACTAATATTACCCTTCTTCAATGATAAAATGTGGTACCGATAAGCCACATAGCAACAAGTTAAATATAACAGAACTCCAAGGCTTATTTTGTACAATTATCTTTCTAAACCGTATCAACAGATATAATTTCATTTAAGGCCGAATACAGGTTATAATAACATAAAAACACATAAGAATAGGGTTAACATTTCCCCAATAGGTTTAAGGTTGATGATGCTCAAGCGGATCTCCATATACCTCCGAAGTGGATGTAAGAAAAATCCTTCCAATAAAATAAGAACTCAGACTCAACCAAGAAAAACAGAACAAATATTTGCTGATGGTGTAAGCTGAAGACATTTCACCATCACAATCACCATCTCCATCCCAGAACCAACTCACTCACCTTCTTCTACATTCACCTTCCTCAACTCACACCACCCTCTCTGAAAATATTCCTCTCGATCTCCTCACATATCCACAGAACAATAACTACCACTCAGTGATATCACACAACAACACGAAGTCATCACAACTGATAAACACGATACACACCAACAACAACGTTCATACCTGATAACCAAACAACATAGAATTTCAGAAAAGAAAAAAGGTAAGAGGTGAAGAAGAAGAAGAAACAAACAATTAATACAAAAAATAAAAGCAAGAAGGCTAAGAGAGAAGCAAGAAGAGTTTCTTGATGGAAGGTATCTTCCTCGTCAAAGGTCTTTGTCATCGTCGCCATCGCCACCGGTAGGTTGCTCTTCCCTATCGTTTCTCCAATTTTTTACATGCTTCAACATAGATATCCTCCTATGGAGTTTTCCCCTAAGATAATTACGCAAATACGTTCCTAATCACTATGTAATCGCGTTTCGAAGTATCTAGGTTTTGTATTTCTGGGTTTCCGATTTAGGAGTAAGGACAGAAATTAGGGAAGTTTAGTCTTGGATTCATGATCAGGGTAAAGAGTTGGCCACTGTTCATGTTAGGAGTGTGTTGATTAGAGGATGGTGTTGCGACGATGGCAATCTCACAACCGTGAAGGACAAAGAAGCAAGCGATAGAGAGAAAGACGAAGACAATCACATTTGTTATGAGGAAGTAACCGTTGTAGAACATGGTGAAAATAGGAAAAAATGGTAGTTTTAGAATTGTGAGAAGAGGAAAAAACGGTTGTTTTGGATATTTGGATGGGCAACGAAAAAAAGAGGTATGGACAGAAAATTTAGTCATCCCACAACAAGCCACATGTCGTCTTCAAATCAATTGAAGAAAAAAAAAGTTATTTTTCTTATATATATATATATATATATATATATATATATATATATATATATATATATATATATATATATATATAATTTCTTCTCAGTTATACTAAGTAATGCATTTTATAAAAAACAAATAAATTGTTGCTGGAGATTGAATCCACTATACGTTCAACCTTTTTCTTTGGTGGAATTTCAACTAAGAGATAAAACATACACTTCTCATGACACTTCTTCTTTCTTCGCCTTTGAAACCGAAATAACACCTCATATCCAATCAAAATATAGAAATAACTTGAGCATGAAAAAATTTACAAATACTTTACGGGTCACCTTCACTAGAACTGACGGGAAGAAGTCCGATCAAATATCTTTATCAATCCATAATCCCTCGGGGTGACGCTGTTGTGAACTTGAATCAACAATTTTTACTCAACTTTATATACTCATGAAAATAAGTGTTTTTGTTGTTATAAATAGAGAAACATGTTTCTGAAAAACTAGGTGACTGTTGGGAAACTAAGGCGTGAGCATCACACACGCCGGGAATGAACTCGACAACCGTCCGGTTATAGGAGCCCAACCCGGAGCAAAAGATTAATATTTACGCTAAACGAACATATGGCTTAAAATAAATCCATGTTCTCGTAGGGCTTATGTTCATACATAGATCTATTGTCCGGGCTAAGAGAGATAAAAAGGCAAGATGTGGATAAAATGCCAAGGAGGAAAAATAAATGCTTAGCCTGGTAGTACCCCGGTTTGAGATCTTCATGCCTGAGCCGGGTTGTATAGCCGAAGGCATATGTGGTCGGCCATAGAGAAAGATAAAGAGGCGTCAGCCGGGCTTATACCCGGACATTATCCCTGGATCCAGATGTTAAATAGAGCCCGACCTTGATGAGGCTGTTAGAGAGTGACCAGACCATTAAGGGCGTAACTGCTCACCAATACATGACGGCGCATGTTATGATAATAACCATCATTGGCAACGACGAATGTTTCTTGCCTTAACGACAACTCAGTTACGTATAATGAAGAGTCACAACAGTTATATGCAGTGATCAATGAGGTTTATACACCTCTATATAAGCAAAATCCTGCCAATAAAATAAGAACTCAGACTCAACCAAGAAAAATAGTACAAAGACCAGCTGATGGTGTAAGCTAAAGCCATTTCACCATCACAATCACCACCTCCATCCCAGAACCAGCTCACTCACCTTCTTCTACATTCACCTTCCTCAACTCACATCACCCTCTCTGAAAATCTTCCTCTCGATCTCCTCACATATCCACAGAATAACAACTACCACTCAGTGATATCACACAACAACACGGAGTCATCATAACTGATAAACACGATACACACCAGCATTAACATTCATACCTCATAACCAAACAACATAGAATTTCAGAAAAGAAAAAAGGGAAGAGGTGAAAAAGAAGAAGAAACAAACAATTAATACAGAAAAGAAAAGAAAGAAGGCGATGAGAGAAGCAAGAAGAGTTACCTGATGGAAGGAATCTTCCCCGTCAAAGGTCTTCGTCATCGTCGCCATCGCCACTGGTAGGTTGCTCTTCCCTATCGTTTCTCCAGTTCTCTTCATGCTTCAACGTAGATGAGCCTCCTATGGAGTTTTCCCCTAAGCTAATTACGTAAATACGTTCCTAATCACTATGTAATCGCGTTTTGAAGTCTCTGGGTTTTGTCTTTATGGGTTTCTGATTTAAGAGTAGGGACATGAATTAGGGAAGTTTAGTCTTGGATTCGTGATCAGGGTAAAGAGTTGGCCACAGTTCATGTTAGGAGTGTGTTGATTAGAGGATGGTGGTGGCGACGATGGCAATCTCACCACCGTGAAGGACAAAGAAGCAAGCGATAGAGAGAAAGACGAAGACAATCACATTTGTTATGAGGAAGTAACCGTTGTAGAACATGGTGAAAATAAGAAAAAATGGTATTTTTAGAATTGTGAGAAGAGGAAAAATTGATTGTTTTGGATATTTGGATGGGCAACGAAAAAAAGAGGTTTGGACAGAAAATTTGGTCATCCCACAAAAAACCACATGTCGTCTTCAGATCAATTGAAGAAAAAAGAGTTCTTTTTCTTATATATATATATATATATATATATATATATATATATATATATATATATATATATATATATATATATATATATATATATATATATATATATATATATATATATATATATATATATATATAATTTCTTCTCAGTTATACTAAGTAATGCATTTTATAAAAAAACAAATAAATTGTTGCTGGAAATTGAATCCACTATACGTTCAACCTTTTTCTTTGGTGGAATTTCAACTAAGAGATAAAATATACACTTCTCATGACACTTCTTCTTTCTTCGCCTTTGAAACTGAAATAACACCTCATATCCGATCAAAATATAGAAATAATTTGAGCATGAAAATATTTACAAATACTTTACGGGTCACCTTCACTAGAACTGACGGAAAGAAGTCGGATCAAATATCTTTATCAATCCATAATCCCTCGGGATGACGCTGTTGTGAACTTGAATCAACAATTTTTATCTTAAAAATAAATTTTTACTCAACTTTATATACTCATGAAAATAAGTGTTTTTGTTCTTATAGATAGAAACATGTTTCTATATGAACACGTTTCTGTGTACGAGCATAACCATAGACATATGGATCACAGCTTCTAAATCACATATTTTTTATATTAGGAAAAATAAAAGTTTGATGTAAAATCTTTTGATAAATTTTTTTACATCATTTATTTTTATACATGATGTAAGAATTTTTCTCAAATATCATATTTTTAATAGTGATGTTGTTGTGAACTTAAATCAACAATTTTTATCGTTCCTCGACTTCATATACTCATGAAAATAAGTGTTTTTGTTCTTATATATAGAAACATGTTTGTGTATGAACACGTTTGTGTGTACGAACATAACCATTTTTTTATAATAAAGACATATGGATCACAGCTTCTAACTTTATAAGCAAATAGTAGCCTTCTTGAATGAGAAAATGTGGTGCCGATAAGCCATGTTACGCAATTGCACACGTCACAAAGAAGCGTAAAGGTGGGAGAATTTGACTTTGAACCACTTAAGTTTTGTCAATAAGAAAAGAACTTTCTAGTACTTTAGCACAACACATGCACATAGTATAAATATAGATACACCCAACCAACTCTCTTCATATTTTGCTTTCTCATCAATTCTTATTAATCACTCATTTCATCGGTAATCAATAAATACTTCAATTCAATGGGTGCTACCACTGTTGATCCAATTCCTCTTGTTACACCATACAAGATGGGAAAATTCAATCTCTCCCACAGGTTGGTAATCGTAACTACAATTTCAATTTCCATCTTATTAGAATGTTTTGCTCTTCTTGAATAACTTGTTCTATCATTTTTTTTAGAGTTGTTATGGCACCACTGACTAGAACAAGATCATACAACAACGTTCCACAACCTCATGCTATTCTCTATTACTCTCAGAGAGCATCTAAAGGTGGTCTTCTCATAGCAGAAGCTACTGGTGTTTCTGACACTGCTCAAGGCTATCCAGATACACCAGGTGTTTGGACCAAACAACAAGTGGAGGCATGGAAACCAATTGTAGATGCTGTTCATGCAAAAGGCGGTGTCTTTTTCTGTCAGCTTTGGCATGTTGGAAGAGTTTCAAATTCAAGTATGTATCTATTTGCTTAGCTTTTAAGTAGTCCATTTTTCTTTGCATTAATATATAGACCAGGATTGTTATTTTCTTCCAATTGTTCATGTTCCTTTCTTGTTAATCTAACAGTTTATCAGCCGAATGGACAAGCCCCGATATCTTCGACTGATAAGTCACTCACAAACAATGATGTACAAAAATTCACACCTCCCAGACGATTGAGGACAGATGAAATTCCTAATATTGTTAATGACTTCAAACTTGCTGCAAGAAATGCTATTGATGCTGGTAACTTAACTCATCCAGAATAGGACTATTTGTTGCTTTAAAAGGCACTTTGACATTTTTTCAGATAACCTAAAATGCTCATTGTGATGCAAATTGCAGGTTTTGATGGAGTTGAAATCCATGGAGCTCATGGCTATCTACTGGATCAATTCATGAAAGATAAAGTGAATGATAGAACCGATGAATATGGTGGCTCACTTGAAAATCGCTGTCGGTTTACATTACAAGTTGTCGAAGCTGTGGCAAATGAGATAGGAGCAGAAAAAGTTGGAATAAGATTATCACCATTTGCTGAATATGGAGAAAGTGGAGACTCCAATCCCAATGCTTTGGGACTTTATATGGCTAATGCCCTCAATAAATATGCTATTCAATACTGCCACATGGTGGAACCTAGACTAATACATTCTTTTGATCCAGTTGAAACCCCTCACAGTTTGGAGCCAATGAGAAAGGCTTTCAATGGCACTTTTATGGTTGCAGGAGGTTATAACAGACAAGATGGGATCAACGCTATAGCTGAAAATAGAGCAGATCTTGTTGTTTATGGTCGATTGTTCATATCTAATCCAGATTTACCAAAGAGATTTGCACTTGATGCTCCTCTAAACAAGTATAATAGAGAGACATTCTACTCTTCAGATCCAGTTGTTGGTTATACTGACTACCCTTCTCTTGAATGAAGAAGGATTCTAGCATCCAAGGGTGGAATCTCCATATTAAATAAGCTTTTTTCCTCTAACACATTGGTTTTTGTAGTGAATTTTGTCATTTACATAATCATTTTGTTTCCTATACTAGTATTTTTTATTGATTCCTCTCAATCTTCTCTGCTAGGACAGGAAGAGTGTAAAACAATAATGTACCTGAAATTTTAATGCCATATGAAATTTGTTTTAATATGAGGATTATTTGTGTTTTTTATTATTAAAGTGATCAACATCTATTTTGAATAAAAAATTCTAAATTTTTTTCAAATGTTAGAGAGAGAGGGAAGAGAGAGAACAGAGAAAGGTGAGGGTGGTCATAGTGAGGTGGGGAATGAACGGTGAAAAAAGGTGGTTAACAAAAATAGAAGATCTGGGGAGAATAATGTTGTTGTTTGGGATTCAAAGAAAGGAAAGGGGAGGAGCTATGATGAACCAATGTCCAACTTCTTTTTCACGGAATTTCCGAAAGATTTTGAAGCAAGAGACATGTTCGAAGTATTCAAAGAATATGGATTGGTGGTGGAGGTGGTTATTCCACCAAGGAGAGACAAGCAGGGTAAGCGATATGGGTTTGTGAGATTTAGAAAAGTGGTGGATGAAAATCTCCTAGCGGTGAAGTTAGATAACATTTTCATCAAATCAAAAAAGTTGCATGCTAATGTTCCTAGGTTTCAACGAGTAAGGCAACCAAACACGAAGACTTCGAATTTCCGTCGTAATAATAATTTCATTGATCAGAGCAGAAGACTAGAAAATAGTTTTGGAAGGGTGGATGACCAAGACAAGGGGGTGGGCTTATCAAATATTACACTTAAGCTACTATGGTATTGGTAGATTTGAGCAGAAGCCAAAATTTTCTCATTTACAATACAACATTGAAGATGCTAAAGATTTAAGAAAGCTTTTATTGGGATTGTTGAGAATGTGGGAGCAACATACAACATCCAGGACGCGCTGAAAGCAGAAGGATATTTTAGTATCAAAGTCATGCCGCTTGGAGCTAATTTATGTCTTCTTGAGGAGGAAAAAGAAGGGGGAATAAAAGCCTTGGTGTCTGATGCTACGGACTGGATAGCAAAATGGTTCTCGAAAATTCGTCCATGGGTGTCGGGTGATGTAGATAACGAAAGACTCACTTGGCTAAGATGATATGGTGTTCCTTTCCATGCATGATCATTTGAGTTTTTTTGACTTTATAACTTGTTGTGTGGGTAAACTTGTTTGCTTAGATGAAGAGACAAGGGATCAGTCTAATATAGATGTGGCCAGAATACTCATGAAGACAAAATATTCTATGGTTTTGAATGAAGTTTTCAATATTGGGATAAATGATAATATATTCAAGATTAAATTGGAAGAGGATATGCAGGGTCCTAAGAGACTTGTGGAACCAAAATTTAATATTAATGGTGGTGTCATGGATGAAGAAATTAGTTCAAATGAAGAAGAAGGAAAATGGAAGTCGGATGAAGGTGAAAAAGTTGGTGAGCGCTGTTGTACGCTAAAATTTTCCCTCTCATTTTCACACAAGACATACTCCTAGAGGTCCTCAATTGTTCAAGGTTGACCAAGAATTGATCAGACAAATTCTCCTCCTAAGCATTGGCCTTCCAACTAGAGTTTCATTTTTCACCAAGATTTGTGAGCTCCAAAGCTCTCAAATATCTTCCATGGTCCTAATATGTCTTCAAGATTATCCATGACAAGTTTCATACCTTGCACTACAAGTTTGTTCAGACAATTGCTCAAATGCTTGAAAATCCACTATACTAGGTCAAAAGTCAACTATGGTCTATATACAGTCAAAATTTAAGATTTTTGATCAACATCAACATTTTGAAGTGATATCCATAATTTGATCAACGGTTGATCATGATACCTCAAGAAATGCTCCTAATTCATCAAAAGTCAAGAATTGCTAATTATGGTTTCTATAGGAAAACTCAACCAAACTTTGACCAGGCATAACTTTCTCATACTTCATCCATTTTTCCCAACCAAAGCTCATTTTGAAGAGAATCCAATTCCCTACAACTTCTCTGAATCCCTCAAGTCCAAGAAATTCACCATTTGAAAGATACAAGCTTATACATTACAGGTCATTTTCAGAAAGTCAACAAAAAGCACTTTTTGTCAAGACCATTTACATCAAGATAACATCTTCAAATGCAAAATTGATTAAAATAGGGATTGAAGTAGACATCTTTGGATTTCCAAAAAGTCATAGATCATCATCATGAGAAAATAATTGAGTAAGTTATGTCTTTCCCAAGTTGGGAAAATTTGGGAATTTTCAAGAATTATGCATTGAGCAAACTTGAAGTTTTAGGTCAATGACTTAATTTCTTGGACTTCAAACATCTTACTAAGACTATAGAGGACCTCTAAAATTATTCTTGCCTTGCCTTGAATTTGCTAACTATTTTATTCATATTTATTTTAATTTATTTCAAATAAATATAAAATAAAATGTATAAAATAATTGGAAATGGGCTTTGAGCTTTGGGTTAATGTTTTCGACATCCTAGGCCCATAAAATTTTGTGCAAGTAAAGTCCACATTCATTCAAATTTAAAAAGGATAAAATTCCATGTCTTTGACAAAGTTACAAAATATCATTCATGGCTTTAAAAACACATGTTTATGGTTGTTATTACCTTTGTTCTCTTGTCTCCTCCCTCCTCTCTATATAAAGGACACATTAGAAAGCTTCAAGACACGTGATATACAGCCTGGAAAAGCTCTACAAATTTTGCAAAAATTATCAAAGTTGCAAAATTCGCATTTTAGGTTCCAGCCTTCCTCAGTCCAAACAAAAGATCTAAATACATTCCTGGAGGCTCCCTGAAGCTTTTGCAATCATTACCAAGCCCTGAAACATCACAAAATACCTCAGTAAGCTCCATTTTTATATTTTCTAACTTATTTTTTCATGCAGATTCGATGCATTACATGGCCAGAAGTGTACCAAACACCATCAGATCTAGCCTTCAAATCATAAGGGGTCTAGATCTAAAGGCTTCAATTTGAGATCCACCATGCACCCTCAAGGCCTTATCTCACCTGATCCAGCGTGGTTTGGCCTTAACATTCACTTGGGTCTAGCAAAATTCAATTTCAGCACCACTCAATTTCTAATTATCCTGACCCATTTCGCATTGTTTTTCTCACTTTGCTTTATATATATATATATATATATATATATATATATATATATATATATATATATATATATATATATATATATATATATATATATATATATATATATATATATATATATATATATATATATATATATATATATATATATATATATATATATATATATATAAATTTGTTTTCTTCATTTATTTAATTAATATAATGTAATAATAAAATCACAAAAAATATAGTTTTAGTTTTTTAATTAAATTAATTTTGTGAATTAATTAATAACTATTTTAATTATTTTTCTTTAATTAAAAATAAATTAGAACTTAGGACTTAATTTATGTTTAATTATTTTCTTTAAATAATAAAAAAAACTAAAAAAGAATTTAGACTATTTTTCTTGATTAATTTTATTTTCTAAATAGATTTTTAGGTTATTTACTTTCTTAAATCAAAAAATAAGCAAAAAGATTTTCTTACTAGGTTGTTAGACGTATTTTCAACTTCCGCGCGCATTATTTATTTTTGAAATTTCTATTCATTATTGTACCTGTATACTGGATGTAATAAACTAATTAGAATTTTTACCGCTTTCTTTATTTATTTTTCTTCCCCCAATTTTTGTACATTTTAAACCCCCTCCCTGAAGCCATGTAATAGCATAGGGTTTTTATCTTCGCACATTACATTTTTCTGTACAATATAACTGCTAGTAACTAGGATTGCATGGCAAAGCTGAAAACAAAAAACGTTAACAAAACTAAATGCGCAAGATAAATATTTGAACTAAACACAATTGCACATGCGCACCTCTAGGGTATCCCACTTCAGTTGCCTTCAGAAAACGGTCACAATTCTCGAAACGTGAAAAGTTTTAGTGGCTGTCCTCTAGTTTGAAAGACCACAAGTCCCTCGATGACCCTTTTAACGTTGCCTCGGTAAAAAGTGATCTTAGAAACTTTAGGACAGTTACTAAAATTTCCTGCCAAGTTGCCTTTGTGACCGTAATGTCCATTCGATGTCCCTCATACATCCAATGATAGGGCTACCTACTCACTAATAGTAGGATAACACTGTCTAAAGGATAAAGAGGAAAAGAACAAACCTTTTTTCGAGTATAAGTAGACAGTTCTTAAATGCTTGCTCAAAAACAAACTTTTTGCACTTACACAAAACACTTTCAAAAAACATTCGCTTTGTCAATACTCTTGAGGACTGATACAAGAGTTATCATAAAGCGAATCGCCGCACTAAGGCATTTTCAAAACATTTTCAAACACACAAAGCACAAAGGTATTTCAAAACGAGCAAACCTCTAAGAGCCCGTAGAAAACTACGGATGGAAAGGGTGTTAACACCTTCCCTTTCCATAATCTACCCCCCTTACTCAGAAAATTCTCGAAAAGGACTTTTTCTGTTCTTTTCACCCTTTCCTTTGTTGGATAAAAGAAAAGTCGGTGGCGACTCTTGCTTACCATAAAATTTATGAACACAAATGCAAAAACAGTATTAAATAGTTGGTTCTACCACCGTATCACAGAACTGGCGACTCTGATGGGGAATACAAAAAGTGGGGTTACCTTAGAGTTAGTTCATTATTTAACTGCTTTGTGTGCTTTGATTGCTTTACTTTTGAGGGATTTGTTTGGGTTACTATAGATCCTACACCCAGATCTGGGGTACCATTTAGGTAATTAGTAATAGATCGTGGGGGTTGCGCGGGGTATATCGACACAGTTGAAGCGATAGCTACGTTGATGTGATGCTTTGGTTGGTACCGGTAGCCCTTGAGTAATCAAGGAGAATACGGGGCCGCTGCGTGGTGTCATAAAGCATCAGCTGACCTTAGAACCTTTAATTGACCAACTTGGCCATTAGGAAGTAGTGAGATAGCCGTCTTTGTTGTAGTCTTAAGTTGGTTGATACTCGATACTACACTCATTGAGATTTGACCCCGAGTTTTGTTTGGTGGCAAGTCAGTTATCGATCGGAATAAAACTTGTGGGAAAGATCAATGATATTGAGATCCCTTAGAACCTGGTAACTATTACTAGGACAGGTTGAGCCAACTAAATTTCAAGAGGGTACTTACCTACAAACCCCATGCAAGCCTAAACCTAAGGCTGCTTGTGTGATTTGTTTGCTTTCAACTTGAGCTACTTGCAGGGGTTTTATCTAACAACATGATCTCCTTGCACGATTTGTTTACAGTCATTATCCAGTAACCTGGACTTCTTAGACTCATTTGTCTCCATCATCTTACACTTTTACTTGATGCATAACATACACATCATAACATCATACCATAGCATTTCCTTAACCATTTCAAGGATCTCAAGGGTCTGCGATGCAGGCTATGATAAACCAGACGTCCAACAAGGGGCAAGGGGATTTATTTTCCTCTAGCCAATGCCGTCAAAAGAACCATAACACAACAACTTGAGTCAGGGGTGTGATCGGTGGAAATAGAACTGACAGTTTTTTAAGCTGGTTTCGCGAAATGTCGCGGTAAGCAAGAGTCACCACCGTCTTTTATGTTCTCCAACATGGAAAGGACAAAAGCACAGAAAATTCCTTCTTTGAGAATGTTTCTCGGTTCGGGAGGTAGATTTATAGAAAGGGAAGGTATTAGCACCCTTTCTATCCATGGTTATCCATGGGCTCTTAGGTACTTGCTCTTATGTTTTCAAAATTTGTTTGCTTTTCAAGTGTGTGTGGGTTTTGAAAAAGTTCGTTTGAAAACTTCTAGGTAACTCTTGTATCAGTCCTCAAGAGTGTATGAAGTATTGTTTGAAAACTTTTTGAAAGTGTAAGGAGTGAAAAGTATTTTGTTTGTTTTTGAAAAGAGCAAGTACCCATGAGTCATCTACCTACCCTAAGGAATTAAGCTGTGTAAGTGTCCTTTAGATAGTGTTATCCCACCATTGAGAGGTAGGTAGCACCATCGTTGGAGGTGTTCGGGTCAATTCGATTATCGGGACAGTGTGGCCACCGAAGCAATGGTAGGACATCTTAGAAGTAACCCTAAGGTCCTAGATCCTTTTATCCGAGGCAACCGTTTCGAGGCAACTGTTTCGAGGCAACTGGATCTTTAGACAAAGGGTGACCTCTAAGACGTCCTATACTTGATGACCACGTTTCGAGGAAACGAGTGAAGCGTACCCTAGGAGTGGCATGTGCTTTGTGTGTTATTTTTCAGTTAATGTTTTTGTACATGTTATTTGTGAGCTACGAGTTATTTTTATTTACATACATTCTTTCATGCATTGTTAATAGTTAGGAGTGCGGAAAATAAATTGCGGAAAGATAAATTCTACGCTATTACAAGGCGCGGGTCTATACATCGCCAAAAATACAAAGACCCGTTTTGGTAAATAAGTACGAGAAATTAAATAAAGCGGTAAACCTAATTACTATTACATTCTTGGAAGCAATTGCATAATAATCAAAATAAAATAAATGCGCGCGAATAGAAATTAATCGGGAACGTTCTAAGGGTTTTGACCCTTTTAAGAAAAGAAATTGAATTTTTTGTCTTTTTTGAATTAAATGCAATTAATAACTAATAATTAAACTAATTAATTAATTTATTAAAAGAAAATATTTTTTGTGTTTTTTATGTTTTTATGAAATAAAATAAAAGAATTAAAAATCTAATTTAACCTAATTCTAAATTATTTTTATTTATTGTGAAGAAAAAGAAATTAAAGTTGTCCTAATTAAACTATTTTATTTGTTAATATTTTATTTACAAAATAATTACTTAAATTAATAAAGTATTTTTTTGGTTTTATTGAATTTTATTGTGAAAAATTAGTTATGAGTTAATTAAATAATAACAGTTAATAAATATAATTAGTAAATAAAAAAAAGAAAAGAAAAGAAAAAATGCAAGAACCATGGGGGTATTGGGCCAGAATGGGGGGTGTTTTGATTGGAATTATGGCCCAACAAAGCTTTTAGCCACGTTGACTTCTTGGATTGCCTGCAGCATGCTTTGACTGAGCACATGGTATTCATCACTTTTTTATCCTTTGGATCTATGATCATGGCCACCTGGCGCTTGGATCTGTGAGGTTTATGGTGAGTCTTCTTTGGAATGCTGCACAGGAAAGCGTTAGAAAAAACAATATGGAATTATGGGGGGACCTGGGAATCGAACCCAGGTCCCAAGGGTCTATACACGTCCATCCAAACCACTGAGCCAAGCGCGTTTGTTTGTAAACATAATAAGAAAAAAGGAATATATGAAATAAGCGCACTATATGCTGAATCAAGTGGAAACGCGCGCGCCAATTTGAACCTGCCAATCATGTATTGCCACGCCCTTCGTCTTCAACCTTTCTTGTAAAATATAAAAACACATAGCGGGGGTTTTAAACTCCCACAAAATGCAAGCATTTAAAAAATAGCGATTAGGCGCTCGTGCAATATAAATTGGGCGCGAGGTATGTTTCATGTTCGTCTCATCATGCTGAGTTTGACCATGTATGTCTTGAGGCTTAATTTTGCAGTATGAGAAAAACCCCAATTCCAAAGCTTTGAAAACCTAGAACTTAACAATGGCAACTTTCATGTTAGAGCATCATAATCAAATTAATTTATATAGAAAGCTTTGTATGAATGTCAGCAATGCAAAACAATGATCAAAATGTATTAATGATGTGTAAAAATGGAGTTTCGATTATGGAAGAGTTTGCTCAAACCGTGGTTCTGTTTGGCCGTTTCTTTGAGTGTTGGGATTGGTTTATGACTGCAAATCGTTCCTGGGAGGGTTGGGAGTGTGTTTGGATCAAAGAAAATGCCTGAATTGCACTGTAAATTTGATTTCAGATTGTGACTTTTCTTTTGAAATTTTGAAATTGGTTATGCGGCCTCTGTGTTTTCTAGGTCGTGTATCAAGTGTGGGAGGCTTGCATATATGTCCTTGAATGAGAATCAATCCAAATCATGAGCCTTAAACCAATGTAATTATGTTTTGGATTTTGCCATAACCTCCATTGAAGAAAACTTGCCTTTCTTGCTCCAAATTTGAATTTCATGCTTGAAATAGACTGTACACGAAATTGGCATGTGAATTATGGTGTATCAAAGTTATTCAAACTCAAAGATATCCCTTAATTAATTTTCTTGATTTTTATTTGAATTTAAAAGATTTAAAATGAATTAAATCAAATAAAATTAAATAAAAATAGAAAAATTAATTTTTAATCTTGAAATAAATCATGGGACACGTGGGAGGCATGGCAAAGCTGAACCAAGTGGAAAAAGTGGGTCCTTTTTGTCAAAAATGAAGTTTCAAGGATAGTTGACTTTGGCCATTTCAAAAAATTTCCCAACTTCTCCAATGCATATCTTGCTCAATTTTGATCATATGAACATGTTCTTGGACATTTTGGAAAGTTCTTGAATTCCTTTAACCAATGCCTTTTGTCTCATGTCATTTTGATTTACCAATCTCAAGTTATGGTCTTTGACTTAAAGTGCCTTTTTGTTGACTTTTGAAAATGACCTATAATGTTGAAATTGATAACTTTTTGTGAGAGCATTTCTTGGACTTGGAATGTGAATATGAGTTGTAGGAAATGTCCTCCCCTTCAAAATGAGCATTGGATGGGATTTTTCTGATGAACCATGAAAAAGTTATGCCTTGGTCAAGTTACAGTTGACTTTTCAGCTGTCCAAAAATAGAAACTTTTGCATCTTGATGATTTTTGAGCCATTCTTGTGGAATCATGATCAAGACTTGATCAAATGATGATTGTGGCTTCAAAATAAGATTTTGACCAAAAATTTTGACTTTTGACTGCCAAATGACCATTTTGCCCCTACAGCTGACTGTGGAGCAATTAGGGTTTTTGACAGTGCAACTTGACCTTGTGAGCCTTGAAACTTGACATGTAGGTGCTTGACAATGTATATGAGCATATGAGATTTGATTGAGCCTTTGAAAACCTCAACTTCCTTGCAAGAACCAAAACCCTAATTTGACTGGCTTAGGAGGATGGTTTACTGTGTAGCCCTTGAGTAGACTTTGAACCATTTGAGGTGATGCTTGTCAAAACTTTGAAGAAAATGGGAGGGAAAATTTTGGGGTACAACAGTTGCCCCTGTTCAATCTTCTTAGACCTGAGGATTTAGATTGGCTTGTGTGCCTTTCGTGATTTGAGGGTGGAAGATGATTGAACACTAGAGTGCCCAGAAATTTGCACTCACATAATTGATTATCAGCAGTGTGATGGCGGGAATGGGCTTACAAATGCCATTTGGAGAGATGGTGGATAGGAGGATGGGCTTATAGATGCCATCTAGAGATGTGACAGAACCTTGTCAGGAATGGGCTTATAGATGCCATTTGGAACTGTAATGGGAGGATGGGCTTATAGATGCCATCTAGGTGTCGATCGCGTAAGAGATTCCTTAGCGAGAACTTGTGTATCTGAGAAAGAAAGATAATTACCTGGCCTGTTACAGGGGTTGATCTTCAAACTCTTTATGCAGATATGCCCTGGCTGGATACATGTGTCGAATCTACAAACTCTTCAGACGTGCCCTGGCTGGATACATGAATCAAATCTGGAATTAGTCGTTAACAAATATGCCCTGGCTGGATACAGGACTCGAATCTTCAAACTCTTCAGACGTGCCCTGGCTGGATACAGGAATCGAATCTGGAAATAGTCGTCAACAGATATGCCCTAGCTGGATACAGGAATCGAATCTTCAAACTCTTCAGACGTGCCCTGGCTGGATACAGGAATCGAATCTGGAAATAATCGTCAACAGATATGCCCTGGCTGGATACAGGAATCGAATCTTCAAACTCTTCAGACGTGCCCTGGCTGGATACAAGAAACGAATATGGAAATAGTCGTCAATAGATATGCCCTGGCTGGATACAGGAATCGAATCTTCAAACTCTTCAGACGTGCCCTGGCTGGATACAGGAATCGAATCTGGAAATAGTCGTCAACAGATATGCCCTGGCTGGATACAGGAATCGAATCTTCAAACTCTTCAGACGTGCCCTGGCTGGATACAGGAGTCGAATCTGGAAATAGTCGTCAACAGATATGCCCTGACTGGATACAGGAATCGAATCTTCAAACTCTTCAGACGTGCCCTGGCTGGATACAGGAATCGAATCTGGAATTTGTCATGCAGATATGCCCTGGCTAGATACAGGCGTCGAATCTACAATTAATCGCTCACAGATATGCCCTGGCTAGATACAGGTATCGAATCTGGAATTAGTCGTCAACAGATATGCCCTGGCTGGATACAGGAATCGAATCTTCAAACTCTTCAGACGTGCCCTGGCTGGATACAGGAATCGAATCTGGAAATAGTCGTCAACAGATATGCCCTGGCTGGATACAGGAATCGATTCTTCAAACGCTTCAGACGTGCCTTGGCTGGATACAGGAATCGAATCTGGAATTAGTCATCAACAGATATGCCCTGGCTGGATACAGGAATCAAATCTTCAAACTCTTCAGACGTGCCCTGGCTGGATACAGGAATCAAATCTGGAAATATTCGTCAACAGATATGCCCTGGCTGGATACAGGAATCGAATATTCAAACTCTTCAGACGTGCCCTGGCTGGATATAGGAATCGAATCTGGAATTAGTCGTCAACAGATATGCCCTGTCTGGATACAGGAATCGAATCTTCAAACTCTTCAGACGTGCCCTGGCTGGATACAGGAATCGAATATGGAAATAGTCGTCAACAGATATGCCCTGGCTGGATACAGGAATCGAATCTTCAAACTCTTCAGACGTGCCCTGGCTGGATACAGGAATCGAATCTGGAAATAGTCGTCAATAGATATACCCTGGCTGGATACAGGAATCGAATCTTCAAACTCTTCAGACGTGCCCTGGTTGGATACAGGAGTCGAATCTGGAAATAGTCGTCAACAGATATGCCCTGGCTAGATACAGGAATCAAATCTTCAAACTCTTCAGACGTGCCCTGGCTGGATACAGGAATCGAATCTGGAATTTGTCATGCAGATATGCCCTGGCTGGATACAGGAATCAAATCTTCAAACTCTTCAGACGTGCCCTGGCTGGATACAGGAATCGAATCTGGAAATAGTCGTCAACAGATATGCCCTGGCTGGATACAGGAATCGAATCTTCAAACTCTTCAGACGTGCCCTGGCTGGATACAGGAATCGAATCTGGAATTGCGACAGTTGATAGTAATTATCTTTGGATTGACTTTTTTCTGAAAAGGCAAAACATCAGTTGTATGCAATGTCATGATGTATGAAATGCATGATGTCATGATGTTCTCAAAATAAAGGAGATTGTGTGATATGATGCGTATGTGCATGCATTGTGGTGTATGATAATGTAATGTTTATGAATGTATTTTCGTCTAGGAAAATAAATCCTTGACGAATGCCGGGAAGCTGAATCCTGGGCTGATGTTGAAGAGTGAAGTTCTTCATTTCCGCTGGGGATGATGGTTGCAAGAATAACCTGGTAGGAGAAGATGACTCCGTTGGGGAATAAACTTGATGAAGAGGTTACTCTGCGGGGAATACTCTGTGGGAGAAGAGATACTTCGCTGAGGTTTGATGAGAACTCCGCTGGGGATACCGTTGACATGTTTTGTTGAGGAATTTGAAGAACTCCGCTGGGGATAGGAAGAACCTCGCCGAGGACGATCTTTCCGTGGTAATTGGCTGAGGATAACCCAGTTATAAGCTCTGGTGGAGAATAACCTTTGAATAAATCCGGGGAGACGCGTTCGTACTCTGCAAGTGATAAGCTTCCAGAATCTACTGGGGATAAGCTTCCTACTGGGGAGATTGATTCAACTTTCCTGGGGAATCTTTTGAACTGTATTGGGGAATGGCTCCACTGGAGTGTCTGGTATTCCGCCGGGGAACAATCTTAGATCAAGACTGCCGGGGATGCTTGTTAAGGAATATCTGCATACTCCGCCGGGGAATGTTGAGATCTTCTGGGGATACCCATCTTCCTTAGGGCTGACAATAGGCTAACTCTGCTTGGGGAGAGCGTTGACTTGCTAGAGATATTGTGCCTTTCGGGGCTGATGGGAGACCAACTCTGCTCGGGGAGAGTATTGCTGATTGGTCTTACTCTGGGGGGAGTGGAGGTATCCGGGTTACATTCTTCAGCTGAACTTACCTTAGTACCTTGGTGGACAGAGCGACTAGGTCGCTTAGACAACTCATATTGCCCCTGTTTCTGATATGGGAGAAGAAGATACCTTGTGGAGGTGCTTGATAACTGCCGATTGACAAATCTTCTTCTGGTAGGAAAGTGACGAGATGATGGAACATAGTTGTACGCTTTTGATCCCTAACTTTTGCCTGGACCGCCCTTTCGGGTTTTCAGTCCACCGGGATACCCATTTTTGCCCAAGCCGCCTTTTCAGGTTTTCGACTTGCCGGGTGTACAAATTTTTTCATTTTCATCCCTTATTTTTCCCGAACCCTTTTGGTTCGCCGGGAAGCCCTTATTTTTGCCTAGGTGTGTCAACCTAGAGGGTCTTTGATTATGCGCGGTATTTTTTCGACTATGTCCACGCTCTTAGGATACAGGAAGTTGTCACTGTGAGTAGTGCAGTGTTACCATACCACCAGAAGATCTTCGCTTGATCGTCCAATGCCCCAAGTGATCCAGATGGAGATTTTCCCCAAGCTGGTTGGCCTTTTGAGAGATTCTCCGAATCTTGACTTAACTGCCCCAGATAATGGACAATGATCATGCCATGCCCCTTGCTTGGAGGTGCTTTTGTTCATTAGACATTCGTCGTGCGAACTTCTATGCTGTTCAAACAAATAGTCATATGCAAGCAATGTTATATTAAAAATGCAAAGCTTTATGTCTGTCTTGAAGTTTTTTGAAAAATGAAGTTTTCAATAAAACAAGTAAATTTTGTAAAATATGATGTCAACTCGTTATTTTACCGCAAGCCTTAAGGAGTCAGGATACCTTTCGTAACAATATACTTTCGAACTAACTCATGCTTCAGCTAGGACTTTTAAGGGTTGTAACGTGGCCTGATTCACGGTTCAAGAAACAAAGGATAAAGGCTCAAAGTATTTGTACCCACCCGCTCTTCATGATGTTCTTCAAACCTAAACTCAGTTGATCGTGCATTAGACCTTGTTTGAGTCTTTGTCCTGATATTATGGTGATGGTTCGGATGTTGACAGTTTATTTTGAACAGGCAGTCAGTTTTTTTTTGTTGAGGGTTTGCAGGACCTCTTCCTTTTTTGATTTCTTTATCCCTGTTTTTTGCCTGAACTGTTTCTTTTGTGATTACAGTCCGCGGGATGCCTCAGTTTTGTAAGTCTCCTTCATAGGTTTTGAATTAATGGGCTTTTATTTTGAGATATAATGACTGCCTGTCTTTTATGATTATTCGGAACCATCATATATTTTGTTTTATAAGGACTCATTTGATGCCATTCGTTATGCACCTGGATCAACTGAGAGAACTACCCTGCCCCAGGTTATGATTAAGGGTTTTAATTTTCGAAAAGAAAAACTCCTACTTCTTTGGCTCAAAGGGGTTGACGAGGGATTATCTTCCTTATAACTCCAGTGTTTAGGAATTGAAACAATGTATGTACCTCATCAGCGGGGTTCGTTCAAAAGCATACTGTAAATGTCATGGTATCGTTTTCGTCATCCTCCCTCAAGAGGCTTAGAATTATTAATTGAGAGTTGAACATCACCAAAAATGAAAGTAGTTTGAATATAGTGAATGCGAATATATTGATTCAAAACAGACATATGCGATGCATTGATAAAGTAATAAAGTTTGCTATGACAATAATTGTTTGAACAATCAAAGAAAAAATACAACTTGAACATTCGAATGAACAAAAAGTCTTCTAGTCTTAGGACTTGTCACTTCAAATGGTGAATCTCGCAGGGATAGTAGAAGAACTCGACCTGACCATCTGGGGTGAATTCCACTGCTCCTTCATCAATCAGGCTTTGGATTTTGTACCTCAACTTCCAACAGTCGTCAGTATCATGCCCCGGACTATTAGAATGGTATGCGCATCTGGCCCCAGGATTATAGTTGGGTGAAGAAGTCTTAGGAATAGGGTGAGGTCCTATCAACATCACCAGATTCAACTTCAACAGGTGTTACAAAGCTTGGGACAGCAACGTGTTGAGCTGGGTGAATTTCCTCCTGGGCTTGTCTGGCTTACTCTGATCAACCTGTTGCTCTGGGCGAGGTTGTGGTTGGACCTGTGAAGTGGTAGCAATTTGGAGAGGTCTATTCTTCCCCATACGAGACTCTTGTCCTCTTGGAAGCTGATCAATGACCTGGTCCCTGACTTGGACTGGTTGCTTCATGTTGTATCTGTCTTGATGAAGCTGACTGATCATGGTCCTCAACTCTTCTTGCTCCCGAGCTAAGCCTTGGATGAGAGCCATTTGCCCCAGCATCTGGGTTCTCATTGTATCCACCTCATCTTGCAGACGTTTCAGCCGTTCGTCCTTATCATCTTCGGGACTTTTCTTGGCCAAATTCCCCATGAGGAGCGTTCTCAGCTCTTCTTGCCCCTTGGATAGATTTAGGAGGATTTCCCTGAACTGAGTCTCTTGAGTATGAAACTCCTGGTTGTCTTGTTGGTAAGCCATTGCTGAAATAAACAGCGAGGAAGGTAAGTGACCTGTAACAAGGGTACCTGTAATGCAATGATATGTATGTATGCAATGTTTTCAAGGATCTCGCGGGGTAACCAAGAAAGTTGTTAGAATTTGAATTTTGTGGCTTGATTGAAGGAACTTCATATTGTTAAGAGTCCTTCTTCAAGAGTCAAGGCTCACCATATCGAGTGGGTCATATCCCCTGACTCAAGTTATCAACCTTGGCTAGAGGAAAATAAATCCCATTTGCCCCTTGCTAGACATTTGATTCATCATGACCTGCATCACAAACCCTTGAGATCCTTGAAATGGATTAGTCCTTATGTAGGATGTATGCAATGGTATGATGTTATACTATGCATGGAGTGATGTAAGTAGGCCCTGTAATGAGTCCCAATTAAGGACTGTACACAAAACCTGCAAGAAAACTCATGTGTCAGATAACAAGTATGCAAGTAGTCAAGTATGAAGGCATACAAGTCACACCAGACAACCCTTAGAGTTCAGGCCAGCATGAAGTTTGGGTACTACCCTCTTGAAGTTGGTGGGCTCAAAAACCTGTCCTATCAAAAGTAACCGGGTTCTAAGGAACTCAATATCATTGGGTTGTTTTCTGTGTTCATTGTTTTGATTTAGCCACTGAACTGGCGATCAAAATATTCCAAGAAAACAACCCCCAATGAGTGTAGTATCGAGTATCAACCAACTTCGGACTGCACCAAAGTCAATTATCTCACTACCCCTAAAGAGGCCAGGATGGTTCAATTAAGGTTCCTAAGGTCAGTTGATGCTTCACGACACCACGCGGCGGCCCCGTACTCTCCTTGACTTGACTCAAGGGTTACCGGTACTCACCAAAGTGCCACATCAATGTAGCAAACTGCTTCAACCGTGTCGGTATACCCCGCACAGTTCCCTCACAGTTTGTTGCTACTTTCTAAAAGGTATCCTCCAGATCCGGGTTAGGATCTATGTAACTCCAAAACAGGCCCACAATATTAAATCAGGCAAAGCAAGCAATTGAAAACATAAGAGTGGTCTAATCCTAAGGTACACCTCACTTTTATTTCAAAATCCCCAGCAGAGTCGCCAGTTCTGTGATCGGTGGAAATAGAACAGACAGTTTTTTAAGCTGGTTTCGCGAAATGTCGCGGTAAGCAAGAGTCGCCACCGTATTTTATGTTCTCCAACATGGAAAGGACAAAAGCACATCAAAATTCCTTCTTTGAGAATGTTTCTCGGTTCGGGAGGTAGATTTATAGAAAGGGAAGGTATTAGCACCCTTTCTATCCATGGTTATCCATGGGCTCTTAGGTACTTGCTCTTATGTTTTCAAAATTTGTTTGCTTTTCAAGTGTGTGTGGGTTTTGAAAAAGTTCATTTGAAAACTTCTAGGTAACTCTTGTATCAGTGCTCAAGAGTGTATGAAGTATTGTTTGAAAACTTTTTGAAAGTGTAAGGTGTGAAAAGTATTTTGTTTGTTTTTGAAAAGAGCAAGTACCCATGAGTCATCTACCTACCCTAAGGAATTAAGCTGTGTAAGTGTCCTTTAGATAGTGCTATCCCACCATTGAGAGGTAGGTAGCACCATCGTTGGAGGTGTTCGGGTCAATTCGATTATCGGGACAGTGTGGTCACCGAAGCAATGGTAGGACATCTTAGAAGTAACCCTAATGTCCTAGATCCTTTTATCCGAGGCAACCGTTTCAAGGCAACTGTTTCGAGCAACTGGATCTTTAGACAAAGGGTGACCTCTAAGACGTCCTATACTTGATGACCACGTTTCGAGGCAACGAGTGAAGCGTACCCTAGGAATGGCATGTGCTTTGTGTGTTGTTTTTCAGTTAATGTTTTTGTACATGTTATTTGTGAGCTACGAGTTGTTTTTATTTACATACATTCTTTCATGCATTGTTAACAGTTAGGAGTGCGGAAAATAAATTGCGGAAAGATAAATTCTACGCTATTACAAGGCGCGGGTCTATACATCGCCAAAAATACAAAGACCCGTTTTGGTAAATAAGTACGAGAAATTAAATAAAGCGGTAAACCTAATTACTATTACATTCTTGGAAGCAATTACATAATAATCAAAATAAAATAAATGCGCGCGAATAGAAATCAATCGGAAACGTTCTAAGGGTTTTGACCCTTTTAAGAAAAGAAATTGAATTTTTTGTCTTTTTTGAATTAAATGCAATTAATAACTAATAATTAAACTAATTAATTAATTTATTAAAAGAAAATATTTTTTGTGTTTTTTATGTTTTTATGTAATAAAATAAAAGAATTAAAATTCTAAGTTAACCTAATTCTAAATTATTTTTATTTATTGTAAAGAAAAAGAAATTAAAGTTGTCCTAATTAAACTATTTTATTTGTTAATATTTTATTTACAAAATAATTACTTAAATTAATAAAGTATTTTTTTGGTTTTATTGAATTTTATTGTGAAAAATTAGTTATGAGTTAATTAAATAATAACAGTTAATAAATATAATTAGTAAATAAAAAAAAGAAAAGAAAAGAAAAAATGCAAGAACCATGGGGGTATTGGGCCAGAATGGGGGGTGTTTTGATTGGAATTATGGCCCAACAAAGCTTTCAGCCATGTTGACTTCTTGGATTGCCTGCAGCATGCTTTGACTGAGCACATGGTATTCATCACTTTTTTATCCTTTGGATCTATGATCATGGCCACCTGGCGCTTGGATCTGTGAGGTTTATGGTGAGTCTTCTTTGGAATGCTGCACAGGAAAGCGTTAGAAAAAACAATATGGAATTATGGGAGGACCTGGGAATCGAACCCAGGTCCCAAGGGTCTATACACGTCCATCCAAACCACTGAGCCAAGCGCGTTTGTTTGTAAACATAATAAGAAAAAAGGAATATATGAAATAAGCGCACTATATGCTGAATCAAGTGGAAACGCGCGCGCCAATTTGAACCTGCCAATCATGTATTGCCACGCCCTTCGTCTTCAACCTTTCCTATAAAATATAAAAACACATAGCGGGGGTTTTAAACCCCCACAAAATGCAAGCATTTAAAAAATAGCGATTAGGCGCTCGTGCAATATAAATTGGGTGTGAGGTATGTTTCATGTTCGTCTCATCATGCTGAGTTTGACCATGTATGTCTTGAGGCTTAATTTTGCAGTATGAGAAAAACCCCAATTCCAAAGCTTTGAAAACCTAGAACTTAACAATGGCAACTTTCATGTTAGAGCATCATAATCAAATTAAGTTATATAGAAAGCTTCGTATGAATGTCAGCAATGCAAAACAATGATCAAAATGTATTAATGATGTGTAAAAATGGAGTTTCGATTATGGAAGAGTTTGCTCAAACTGTGGTTCTGTTTGGCCGTTTCTTTGAGTGTTGGGATTGGTTTATGACTGCAAATCGTTCCTGGGAGGGTTGGGAGTGTGTTTGGATCAAAGAAAATGCCTGAATTGCACTGTAAATTTGATTTCAGATTGTGACTTTTCTTTTGAAATTTTGAAATTGGTTATGCGGCCTCTGAGTTTTCTAGGTCGTGAATCAAGTGTGGGAGGCTTGCATATATGTCCTTGAATGAGAATCAATCCAAATCATGAGCCTTAAACCAATGTAATTATGTTTTGGATTTTGCCATAACCTCCATTGAAGAAAACTTGCCTTTCTTGCTCCAAATTTGAATTTCATGCTTGAAATAGACTGTACACGAAATTGGCATGTGAATTATGGTGTATCAAAGTTATTCAAACTCAAAGATATCCCTTAATTAATTTTCTTGATTTTTATTTGAATTTTAAAGATTTAAAATGAATTAAATCAAATAAAATTAAATAAAAATAGAAAAATTAATTTTTAATCTTGAAATAAATCATGGGACACGTGGGAGGCATGGCAAAGCTGAACCAAGTGGAAAAAGTGGGTCCTTTTTGTCAAAAATGAAGTTTCAAGGATAGTTGACTTTGGCCATTTCAAAAAATTTCCCAACTTCTCCAATGCATATCTTGTTCAATTTTGATCATATGAACATGTTCTTGGACATTTTGGAAAGTTCTTGAATTCCTTTAACCAATGCCTTTTGTCTCATGTCATTTTGATTTACCAATCTCAAGTTATGGTCTTTGACTTAAAGTGCCTTTTTGTTGACTTTTGAAAATGACCTATAATGTTGAAATTGATAACTTTTTGTGAGAGCATTTCTTGGACTTGGAATGTGAATATGAGTTGTAGGAAATGTCCTCCCCTTCAAAATGAGCATTGGATGGGATTTTTCTGATGAACCATGAAAAAGTTATGCCTTGGTCAAGTTACAGTTGACTTTTCAGCTGTCCAAAAATAGAAACTTTTGCATCTTGATGATTTTTGAGCCATTCTTGTGGAATCATGATCAAGACTTGATCAAATGATGATTGTGGCTTCAAAATAAGATTTTGACCAAAAATTTTGATTTTTGACTGCCAAATGACCATTTTACCCCTACAGTTGACTGTGGAGCAATTAGGGTATTTGACAGTGCAACTTGACCTTGTGAGCCTTGAAACTTGACATGTAGGTGCTTGACAATGTATATGAGCATATGAGATTTGATTGAGCCTTTGAAAACCTCAAATTCCTTGCAAGAACCAAAACCCTAATTTGACTGGCTTAGGAGGATGGTTGACTGTGTAGCCCTTGAGTAGACTTTGAACCATTTGAGGTGATGCTTGTCAAAACTTTGAAGAATATGGGAGGGAAAATTTTGGGTTACAACAAGGGGCTATGACCCACTTGATATGGTGAGCTAGATTCTTGTAGAAGGACCTCCAACGATACGAAAGTTCTTCAACCAAAGCTGCAAATTTCAACTTCTGACATTTTTTTATTTACCCCGCGAGATCCTTGAAAACATTGCATGCATGCCATTTCATAACAGGATTTCCAGTACATGTTTCTTATCCCTTCGCTGTTTATTTCAGCAAGAAGAAATGGCTCTTGAACAAACAGTAAAGAATCTTCAAGCTTAAAACGCTCAGTTCCAACAAATGTTCATGGCTTCGGCCCAGTGGTAGGAAGAACTGAAAGCTCTCGTCATCAAAGAGAAGAAGAAGAAGGCAAAGAAACCGGATGGCATCTTGAATATGGGAAAAAGACTTAGAGGACCGGTTAAATGAGCTCTAGATCTCATAACTTTATCAAACGAAGGGGAAAATCATGAAGAAGTCAACAACCCCAAGGCTGATGAAGAAGAAGCTGATTACTCTGAGGGACAATATCCTCATGCTAATGATAAATACAAACAGCTGGAGGATCGTCTCAATGCTATGGAGATTCAGCAGGTACCTGGCTTGGACTTTGAAGAGTTAGGGCTGGTTCCTGGAGTGGTCATCCCACCAAAGTTCAAGGTTCCCACATTTGCTAAATATGATGGTGTCTCCTGCCCTAAGTTGCACTTAAGGTCCTATGTCAGGAAGATTCAGCCTCACATTACTGACCGAAAGTTATGGGTCCATTTCTTCCAAGAAAGTTTAACTGGCACGCAACTGGAGTGGTTCTATTAGCTAGAAAGAACATACATTCATACCTGGGAAGACTTGGCTGCTGCTTTCTACAAGCAGTACTAATACAATGCTGACCTTGCTCCAACTCGTACACAACTTCAAAGCATGTCTATGGGTTCTAGCGAAGGCTTCAAGGAATATGCCCAGAAATGAAGGGATATATGTAACGCCCCGTTTTATTTAATATTATATTATATTAATATTTTCGAGTTACCGTTTGACGTTTATTTTTGCGACGAGAATATTTAAATTAACCGTTATATCTGTTAATATATTCGGCGACATTTTATTCGGACCAATAATTATTTTGTTCGGTCCGGTTTTTATTCCGTTCGGTTTGGTAAAATATTATTCGGACCGATATTTAATAATTCGGAGTTATTTTAATTATTTGGAGTTATTTTAATTATTTTGGGTTAGTAAGACTAGTGGAGGGTAGTATGGTAATTTCATGTTGTCTTAAGACCAAAATCCAAACAAAGACATTAGTTGTTGTTTTATGAGAGATAGAAGTATCATAATATTAAAACACATAAAGAGAGAGAGCAAGAGAAAGAGGTCTTAGAAGAGAAGAGGAACAAGAACACAAGAGCAAGCTTGGATTTTGGGTTGGTTGGAACATCAAGAATCATTCAAACATCTAAGAAAAGAGGTTTGATTTTTCAATGCTTATAGTTAGGGTTTGATTTGGTATATTTTGATTTGGGATAAAATTGATGTTATGGTTCTTGAGATTTGTTGAGATGATTTAGGACCCAATGTAATTAGATGTACATATATGTAGACACTTTAGTATTATCTTTGCAAAGCCCCTTATTTTTCTACTATAGCGTAACATGAACCCATGCTTAATGGCATCCGTATAGCTTTGCAGTACAATAGCAGTATTAAGAAGTTTTATTGAAAGGCACTTAAGTTAGCTTAATACTATCTTTTCCTAAAAACTATCAGTATATTAACTTTTCCAACAAAAAAAAAACTAACAGTATAGTATGTTCCTAAAGCAAACTAATTATGTAGTATAGAAATAGCAATTAACTTATAAAACTAAAAGCTTAGTTGACTAAAATTCTAGTAGTATGTTTCCTAAAGCATAATAGTAGTTTATTCATTGAAAGTTAAATTTAGAAAAAAATGAAACTGGCAGCATGTTAAGCAAAAGAAGAAAAAAATGAAGTACCTGTATAGTTTAGAAACAAAAAAAAATGTAATAGCAGTAACTTTAGTAAACTTAAAACTAACAGTATTTCATTAAAGTAAGTTTAGAAAATTCTTTAATTTATGTTTTTTTTTCTTTTTCTTAAATTAATATATTAAGTATTTATATTAATTAAATACAAATATGACATAAGTTAGCCGATTTAATTTGGAACCCGATTATGTTTCGATTTCCCGATTTCAGTAATTTCGGCGACGAAGCAAGTTGCTTCGAATTTAATGAAAATTAACGTGCTAGTTAATTTTGACGTGTAGAATGTCGTGGTGAGGTTAGTTTTTCGAGATTACGAGTTTTTAACGGAGCGACCCGAAATAAGTCAATTTACGGTTAGGTTAAACCGGGTTGCATTTTAGTCGGTTTAAGTCACGTATGGACAGTCCGATTACGACATTAATGATTATGATTGGTGCCGGTTATTATGAATGACTTTCGCGACGATTATTGATGTTTGACTATTTTTCCGTGTTTGAAATTTAGTGAATTATTTGATAATGATGTGGTGTGATTAAATATGATGTTTGCGACGGTTTATTTATAATGAATACTTGATGATATGCGATGCGATGATATGTTTATCTTGATGTGGATAAATATGGCGACGTGGGCTTTATACCAATTTTGATATGCGATGATGAAGTTTTGTTGTGTCGTGTTTGTGATGTCGTGTTGTCGAGTCACATACATTGCATTGGCGACAAGGGTTTTTATGCCAAGCGACAAGGGCTTTTATGCCAAAGCGACGATGGGCTTTTATGCCGAATGTCCCTAATTATGGACAAAGCGACGGGTACCACATGCATAACATAGTCGTGTATCATGGACTCGGTTATGTTTATGTTTGAGTCTTTTGGCGTTGAATTTTATTTGATGGCTTATGACGAATTGCGATGTTATATGATACTTTGTTTGTGATGATTTTTATGTTGAACATAAAGTGAATATATGTAATGATCTCATGATGAGTAAGCGATGAATATAACATGACGGTAAAGCGACGATATGAGTTATGGCGATGGAGTTTATGTTTTGTTTTGATATGATTATGGTGATTATGTGATGAAATTAAAGTGTTGATTTTATACACTAAATGATGATTTTAAAGTATGTGAGATTTTGATATTTGTTGACATATTCTTATTAATCCTATATCATTTATGATTCCAAAACTATTTATATATTTTATCATGCCTTTAATTATATGTTTTGGAGTATCTCAACCTTTACTTGTTTCGCTGTTGCCTTTATATTGGTAACGTGCAGGTGATCCACGAGGATGATGAGGATTAGCTCGAGTCCCTTTATTTTGAGTCGCTCTGCTCTGATAGTATTAACACTCGGGATTTGGGCGACGTTATTATTTTGATAGGATAGTTTATGTATACTATCTTATGACTATATGTATTGATGATAACATGATTGTGATCGGTGGATCTGGAACTGACTGTTTAACGCTGGTTTCGTGAAATGTCGCGGAAGCAAGAGTCGCCACCGTCTTTTATTTTCTCCAACATGGAAAGGACAAAAGCACAGCAAAATTCCTTATGAGATAGTTTCTCGGTTCGGGAGGTAGATTTATAGAAAGGGAAGGTGTTAGCACCCTTTCTATCCATGGTTATCCATGGGCTCTTAGATACTTGCTCATTTGTGTTTTCAAAAGTGTTTGCTTTTCAAATGTGAGTGGGTTTGAAAAAAGTTTCGTTTAAAGATTTTAGATCGACTCTTGTATCAGTCCTCAAGAGTGTTTGAAAAATTGTTTTGAAAGCTTTTTGAAAAGTGTCGGTGTGAAAAGAAGTTTTGATTTGTTTTGAATTAGAGCAAGTATCTATGAGTCATCTACCTACCCTAAGGAATTAGGCTGTGTAAATGTCCTTTAGGTAGTGCCATCCCACCATTGAGAGGTAGGTAGCACCACCGTTGGAGGTGTTTGGGTCAATTCGAGTGTAGGGACAGTGTGGTCACCGAAGCAACAGTAGGACACCTTAGAAGCTACCCTTATTTCCTTGATCCTTTTTTAATCCGAGGCAACCGTTTCGAGGCAACTGTTCCGAGGTAACTGTTTCGAGGCAACTGTTTCGAGGCGACTGGATCATGTTATGGACATAAGGACTTACTAAGACGTCATATACTCGACGACCACATTTCGAGGGGCAAGGCAACAGTGTGGTCACCAGAGCAACAGTAGGACACCTTAGAAGCTACCCTTATGCCATGGGTCATGGACATAAGGACTTACTAAAACGTCCTATACTCGACGACCACGTTTCGAGGGGCAAGGCAACACTGAGGCGTACCTTAAGAGTGGTGTGTGAATTTGTGTGTTATTTTCAGTTATGTTTTATCTTGTCATGCATTATAATGATCTACGCTTTGATTTTATTTGGGCATGCATTCTTTCATACAAGTTAATAGTTAAAAGGGGTGCGAAAAGTAAATTGCGAAAAACGTAAATCCTACGCTATTACAAGGCGCGGGTCTATACATCGCCAAATCTTTACAAAGACCCGTTTTAAGTAAATAAGTACGGAAAAAAAAAAAAAACAGTAAAAGGTCCTATTTACTATTACATATCCGGAGCAATTACATGATAATCGAACAACTTAAATACGCGCGAATAAAGAAAAGGGAATTAGCTTTTTGTCTTTTTTGGTAATCAAATGAAATTGAAAATTAATTAATTATTTTAATTACAAGAAAATATTTTTTGATTCTTTATATTTTTTATGAAATAAAATAGAAATAAAAAGAAACAAAGTTAAAGATTAACCTAAATCTAAATCTATTTTAATTATTAAAAGGAATATTAAAATGGCCTAATTAACAACTAATTCAATTATGATTTATTTACAAAATAAAAATAATAATAAAAGTGTTAATTATATTTTTTTGTTTTTTTATGAAAATGTTAGTTAAATTAATTTAATGATAGAGTAATTATTTTTTGGTGTTTTTTGGATCAATTTTAATAACTAAAAGCAAATAAAAGTCAAATTAATGATTATTTAACAATTAATTAAAATATGCATGCAAAAATATTTTTTTTAATGTCAAAAATTAAATAAACATTTTTTCTGATTAAAATGCAAAAGGAAAATATTTTTTGTGAATTTTTAAATGCATGAGAAAATTATTTGAATATAAATTAAATTAAGATTAAAAATATAAAACAAGGAAAAACAAAGAAAACAAGTTAATTATGGAAAAGGTGGAAAAAGGCCAGAACCAGGATTTGAACTCGTGCCCTTTGGAGGAATCCACTGATGCGTTGCCAGCTGAGCTGCATGTTTTAATTGAAACAATAATAACACGTATATATTATATTAGTAAATCAAGTATTCCCTGGAAAAAAAAAGAAAAGTGCGCTGATATTCAAACGGACAAATGAGGAGGGGACGCGTCAGCGTCTTCTTCCTTGGACACTAGTTCTTTTACCTGCGGATTTCTATCCGCAGGAAAGTTCGCAGGCTGCTTCAAAAATGGTCCTCAGGCCATGAAAACACCACCTAAAGCCATGGATACATTCGTCTTGGTCCCCTGATCATATCCCTACTCATGGTTCGTCTTGATTTCTCCTAAAAACCAAACGCCTAAAAACAAAATACACAAACCCTAGGCACGGATTTGGTCATACAAGGCATAAAAATGGAATTGAATAATGCTATTAGATTCAGAATCAAACAAGCAACATGATTATACCAAAAAATTTGAGAAAAGATGCAAGAATGGAGAGTAGGGATTTCGTGCACAGGAGCGAGTTTGAGACAACTTACAGCGTCGTATAGGTGATCTCAGGCTGCGTTTTTGGTCTCTTCAGCTTCAGGGCGTGGCAATGAAGAAGGCTATGTGCTTCTTTTGATCTCAAAGTGCCTGTAACCTAGCTTTCAATCCCTCACTTTTTTGACAAATTTTTGTTTTGGTCCTGGCCGTTTTTAAGCTTTCTAGGGCGTGGAAAAACTTGTGTTAGCTTGCACATGTATTATGTAATGAGTTTTGATCAAAATTATGGCCAATAATGCAATGCATTCATGCTTGGGATTTTCCATAAACTCCATTGAAGCACTTTCCATACTTAAGCCAAAATTTGAATTCTTGCTTCATTTAGGCCCTTGCACGAATTTGGAATGATCATGATGATGTATCAAAGCAATTCAATACAAGAAATATCCCCTTAATTAAATTCTTTGATTTTATTTGATTTTAAATGATTTAAAATGAATTAAATCAAATAAAATTAAATAAAAATGAAAAAATTAATTTTAAATCTTGAAATAATTTGTGGGACACGTGGGAAGCATGGCCAAGCTGAAACAAGTGGAAAAAGTGGGCCCCTTTTGTCAAAAATGAAATTTCAAGGATAGTTGACTTTGGCCATTTCACAAAAATTTCCCAACTTCTCCAATGCATATCTTGATCACTTTTGAAGTTATGAACATGTTCTTGGATATTTTGGAAAGGTATTGAAGTCCTATAACCAATTTCTTTGGTCCCATGTCGTTTTGATTTACCAATCTCAAGTTATGGTCTTTGACTTAAAGTCCCTTTTTGTTGACTTTTGAAAATGACCTATAATGTTGAAATTGATAACTTTTTGTGAGAGCATTTCTTGGACTTGGAGTGTGAAGATGAGTTGTAGGAAATGTCTTCCCCTTCAAGATGAGAATTGGATGGGATTTTTCTGATTAACCATGAAAAAGTTATGCCTTGGTCAAGTTACAGTTGACTTTTCAGCTGTCCAAAAATAGAAACTTTTGCATCTTGAGACTTTTTGAGCCATGCTTTGAGAATCATGATCAAGAATTGATCAAATGATGTTTGTGGCTTCAAAATAAGATGTTGACCAAAATTTTTGACTTTTGACTGCCAAATGACCATTTTGCCCCTACAGTTGACTGTTGAGCAATTAGGATTTTTGACTGTGCAACTTGACCTTGTGAGCCTTGAAACTTGACATGTAGATGCTTGACAATGTGTATGAGCATATGGGACTTGATTGAGCCCTTGAAAACTTCAACTTCCTTGCAAGAATCAAAACCCTAGTTTGACTGGCTTAGGAGGATGGTTGACTGTGTAGCCCTTGAGTAGACCTTGAACCATTTGAGGTGATGCTTGGTAAAATTTTGAAGAATATGGGAGGGAAAATTTTGGGGTACAACAGTTTCCCCTGTTCAATCTTCTTAGACCTGAGGATGTAGATTGGCTTGTGTGCCTTTCGTGATCCGAAGGTGGAAGATGATTGAACACTAGAGTGCCCAGAAATTTGCACTCACATAGTTGAGTATCAACAGCGTGATAGCAGGAATGGGCTTACAGATGCCATTTGGAGAGATGGTGGATAGGAGGATGGGCTTATAGATGCCATCTGGAAGTGTGACAGAACCTTGTCGGGAATGGGCTTATAGATGCCATTTGGAGACTGTCGGATGACTGAATCTGAATAAGAAATAGAATAGCTTCCGTGCCTGGAGCATATCTAGCCTATATCTAGTTGTTGACGTCTGAATAAACAGTAGAATGACCGCCGTGTCTGGGGTATATCCATACTGTATCTTTATGAGCACAGAATGTCATCCGAATCTGGATCGTGTCTGGACTGAACAATAGAAGAGCATCCGGGATGGAGCATCTCTAAGTTGTTTTTTAGAAGTTTGAATCTGAATAAGCAATAGAACGGCATCCGGATCTGGAGCATCTCTAGGCTATATCTGAAAGGAAATCTGGAATGAGTGTCAGAACGTCGCCATGCCTGGGTCACATCTGAACCATATATAGAAGGAGTCTTGAATAAACAAAAGAACATCATCCATATCTGGAGCATTTCCAAGCTATCTCTGAGAGGAAATCTGGAATAAGTATCAGAACGTCGCCATTCCTGGGTCACATCTGAACCATATCTAGAAGGAGTCTTGAATAAGCAAAAGAGCAGCATCCATATCTGGAGCATTTCCAAGCTACCTCTGAGAGGAAATCTGGAATAAGTATTAGAACGTCGCCATGCCTGGGTCACATCTGAACCATATCTAGAAGGAGTCTTGAATAAGCAAAAGAACATCATCCATATACGGAGCATTTCCAAGCTATCTCTGAGAGGAAATCTGGAATAAGTATCAGAACGTCGCCATGCCTGGGTCACATCTGAACCATATCTATAAGGAGTCTTGAATAAGCAAAAGAACAGCATCCATATCTAGAGCATTTCCAAGCTATCTCTGAGAGGAAATATGGAATAAGTATCAGAACGTCGCCATGCCTGGGTCACATCTGAACCATATCTAGAAGGTGATCTCTGAATAAACAATAGAACAGCCTCCGTGTCCGGAGCATCTCTAAGTTATATCTGAGAAGAAATCTGGAATAAGTATCAGAACGTCGCCATGCCTGGGTCACATCTAAACCATATCTAGAAAGGTGATCTCTGAATAAACAACAGAACAGCCTCCGTGCCCGGAGCATCTCTAAGTTATATCTGAGAAGAAATCTGGAATAAGTATCAGAACGTCGCCATGCCTGGGTCACATCTGAACCATATCTAGAAAGGTGATCTCTGAATAAACAACAGAACAGCCTCCGTGCCCGGAGCATCTCTAAGTTATATCTGTGAAGAAATCTGGAATAAGTATCAGAACGTCGCCATGCCTGGGTCACATCTGAACCATATCTAGAAAGGAATTTTGAATAAGCAAAAGAACAACATCCATATCTGGAGCATTTCCAAGCTATCTCTTTAATCTTTTTAACGTAGACATGCCCTGGCCGGATACAGGTATCGAATCCATAATCAATCGCTCACAGACATGCCCTGGCTAGATACAGGAATCGAATCTGGGATTGCGATAGTTGATAGTAATCATCTTTGTATCGACCTTTCCTGAAAAAAGGAAAAACATTAGTTATATGCAATGTCATGGTGCATGGAATGCGCGGTGTCATGACGTTTATAACCAATGGGATTGTAGAATGTGATGTTTATATCATGTATGAAAATGTGATGTTTGCGAATGTATTTTTGTCTAGGAAAATAAATCCTTGACGAATGCCGGGAGCTTATCCTAGGCTGATGTTGCAAGAATACCGGTAGGAGAAGATAACTCCGTTCGGGAATAAACTTGGCGAATAGATTACTCTGCGGGAAAAATTACTCTAGCGATCTTGCTGGGGAAAATACTCTGTGGGAAGAGAGGTACTTCGCTGAGATGTTGTATGAGAACTCCGTTGGGGATACCATTGTTGAGTTACGTTTGGGAGGTTTGAGGAACTCTGCTGGGGATAGGAATACTTCGCCGAGGAAGATCTTTCCGTGGCAATTAGCTGAGGATAACCCAGTTATAAGCTCTGGCGAGGAATAAATTTCTGAATAAAGACGGGGAGAGATATGCTCTGCAAAGGATAAGCTTCCAGAATCTACTTGGGATATGCTTCCTACTGGGGAGATGATTTAACTCTCCTGGGGAGACTTTGGACTGTACTGGGAAGGGCTCCGCTGGATGTCTAGATTCCGCCGAGGAACAATCTTAGATCAAGACTGCCGGGGATGCTTGTTGAGGGTGTTTGTAGACTCCATTGAGGAATGTTGAGATCTGCTGGGGATACTCAACTTCCTTAAGGCTGGCAAGATGTTAACTCTTCTTGGGGAGAGTGTTGCCGACTCGCTTGAGGTATTGTGCCTTCTCTGCTCGGGGGGGGGGGGGGGGTATGGTTGAACCTTGTCTCATTCTCTGGGGAATTAAGGTATCTTGGTTACATTCTTCAGCCGAACTTACCTTGGTACCTTGATGGCAGAGCAACTAGATCGCTTAGACAACTCATTATTGCCCCTGTTTCTATGGAGGTCTTGATAACTGCCGATTTGACAACTCTTCTGGTAGGCAAGTGACGAGATGACGGGACATAGTCGTACGCTTTGATCCCTAATTTTTGCCTAGACCGCCCTTTCGGGTTTTCAGTCCACCGGGATACCCATTTTTGCCCAAGCCGCCTTTTCAGGTTTTCGACTTGCCGGGTGTACAAATTTTTATTTTCATCCCTTATTTTTGCCCAAACCCTTTTGGTTCGCCGGGAAGCCCTTATTTTTGCCTAGGTGTGTCAACCTAGCGGGTCTTTTGTTCATGCGTAGTATCTTTTTGACTATGTCCATATTCTCGGGACGAGGGAGTTGCCCCTGTCAGTAGGGTTGTGTTGTCATGCTACCAGAAGATCTTCGTTTGATCGTCCAATGCCCCAAGTGATCCAGGTGGAGATTTGCCCCAGGCTGTTTGGCATCTTGAGAGATTCTCCGAATCTTGACTGGACTGCCCCAGATGATGGACAATGATCATGCCCTTCCCCTTGATTGGAGGTGCTTTCGCTCATTAGACATTCGTCGTGCGAACTTCTATGCAGTTCAAACAAATAGTCATATGCAAGCAATGTTATATTAAAAATGCACAGCTTATGTCTGTCTTGAAGTTTTTTGAAAATGCATATTTTTTCATAAAAACAAGTGAATTTTGTGAACTGTGATGTCAACTCGTCATTTTACCGCAAGCCTTAAGGAGTCAGGATACCTTTCGTAATGGTATGCTTTCGAACTAACCCATGCTTCAGCTAGGACTTTTGAGGGTTATAACGTGGCCTGGTTCACGGTTTAAGAAACAAAGGATAAAGGCTCAAATTTATTTGTACCCACCCATTCTTCGTGATGTTCTTCCAACCTAAACTCAACTAATCGTGCGTTAGACCTTATTGAGTCTTTGCTTTGATATAGTGATGGTCCGGATACTGACAGTTTATTTTGACCAGGCAGTCATTTCTTTGTTGAGGGTTTGATGACCTCTTTCTTTTTTGATTTTATGATCCTTATTTTTTGCCTGTACTGTTTCTTTTTGTGATTACAGTCAGTGGGATGCCCCAGTTTTTGTAAGTCTCCTTCATAGGTTTTGACTTATTGGGCTTTTATTTTGAGATAATGACTGCCTGTCCTTATGATTGTTCGGAACCATCACTGTCTTTTTTTCCAGAAGGACTTCTTTTGATGCTATTCGTTGTGCACTTGGATCAACTGAGAGAACTACCCTGCCCCAGGTTATGATTAAGGGTTTTAATTTTCGAAAAGAAAAACTCCTACTTCTTCGGCTCGAAGGGGTTGACGAGGGATTATCTTCCTTATAACTCCAGTGTTTAGGAATTGAAACAATGCCTGTACCTCATCAGCGGGGTCTGTTCAAAAGCATATTGTAGATTATGGTATCGTTTTCGTCATCCTCCCTCAAGAGGCTTAGAATTATTAACCGAGAGTTGAACATCACAAAAAAATATGAAGGCAATGTGAATATAGTGAAAATAATTGGATTAATTCAAAAACACACATATGCCGTGCATTAATAAAATAAAAGAGTTCGCTATGACATTTAATTGTTCGTATAAGCACAAAATTACAACTCAGAAATTCAAATAAACAAAAGTCTTCAATGATTGGGAAAAGGAGCATTGATTATGTTTAGAGTCTCTGACGCTTCAAACTGAATCTCTCCGGCGTCGATCATGTCTTGAATCTTGTTCTTCAACGGCCAACAGTTGTCCGTAGTATGACCTGGGCTATCGGAGTGGTATGCGCACCTCTCATTAGGATGGTAGTTGGGAGCAGAGGTGTTTGGATTCCGGAGAGGAGCCCTCAAGGTAATCAACCCTGCCTTCAACATTTGCTGTAACGCTTGATCCAGTGACATGTTGATTTTAGTGAATTGTCTCTTGGGTGCGACCTCCTTACGTTGATGCCCCTGTCCTTGTTGAGCAGGCCTAGGATTAAAGATCTGGGTTGCCCCTACATGTTGATCATGGCGACCCTTTTGGCTGTACGCAGCATTGGCCTCTTTCTTCCCAGTGTAAGGCTTTTTGTGAGTATCAGAAGGTGCAGCTTCTTGAATCTTTCCAGCCTTGATGCCAGCTTCGATCCTCTCCCCGGTCAAGATCAAATCTGTAAACCCAGCAGAAGAAGTCCCAATCAGATGGTTGAAGAAGGGACCAGACAGGGTCCCCAAGAACATGTCAACGAGCTCACGGTCAGTCAAAGGCGGCTGCACCCTTCCAGCCAGATCTCTCCACCTTTGTGCATATTCTTTAAAACCTTCACCCGTCCCAAGTGACATACCCTGGAGTTGGGTACGCGTAGGAGCAAGGTCGGCATTATACTAATACTGCTTATAAAAAGCAGTTGCCAAGTCCTCCCAGTTACGAATAGTGGTTCCGTCTAGCTGATAGAACCATTCGAGTTGAGTCCCTGAAAGACTCTCCTGGAAGAAATGGATCCATAGATTCTTATCTGCCGTGTAGGGCTGGATCTTCCTTGCGTAGGAACGGAGGTGCAGCTTAGGACAGGAAACCCCGTCGTACTTTACAAAGGCAGGTGCCTTGAACTTGTGAGGGATCACCACCCCAAAAGATAAACCTAGGTCCCCAAAGTCCAACCCAGGCACACGTTGGATATCCATAGCATTTAACCGGTCCTCCAGCTGTTTGTACCTGTCTTCAGCAGGAGGGTACTGCTCATCATTGAAGTCTGTCTCAGTGTCAGAGACCACGGGACTAGGAACCCTTCCCTCTTGGTGACTGCCTTCCCCAACAGATGGAGTAGTCCGCTCAGCCTCATTCTGCAGTGTATTCCCAGATCTGCGTCTAGGGTTGAACAAAACAGTCCTCTTCTTCTTCTTCTTCAAGAGCAGAGTCTTCAATTCCTGTTGTCCTTGTGCTGAGCTCATGACCAGCTCCTGGAATTGGGCATTCTGGGCCTGGAGGGCCTTGATAGCTTGTGCATTGGATGACTCAGGATTCATGATGACTGCTGAAATAAACAGCGAAGAAGGTAAGCAACCTGTAGAGAAAGGGTACCTGTTATGCAATGATATGTATGATATGCATGCGATGTTTTCAAGGATCTCGCGGGGTAAACAGAGAAATTGGTTAGAATTTTGTAGCTTGATTGAAGGAACTTCATGTTGTTGAGAGTCCTTCTTCAAGAGTCAAAGGCTCACCATATCCAGTGGGTCATAGCCCCTGACAATCTTGGCTCGGGGAACCTTCTTCAGGTGTCAAAGCTCACCATATCAAGTGGGTCATAGCCCTTGACAACCTTGGCTAGAGGAAAATAAATCCCCTTTGCCCCTTGCTAGACATTGGATTCATCATGACCTGCATCACAAGCCCTTGAGATCCTTGAAATGGATTAGTCTTTATGCAGGATGCATGCAATTGTATGATGTTATGCTATGCGTGGGGTGATGTAAGTAACCCTGTTATAAGTCCAGATTAAGGACTATAAACAAAACCTGCAACGAACTCATGGGGTCAGATAACAAGCATGCAAGTAGTCAAGTTTTAAAGGCACACAAGTCACACAGAGAGCCCTTAGAGTTTAGGCCAGCATGAAGTTAAGGTACTACCCTCTTTCAGTTTGTTGGTTAAGACCTGTCCTATCAGAAGTAACCGGGTTCTAGAGGATCCCAATATCACTGACTACCCTCAATCGGTCATAACTCCAGCATCGCAACCTTTTCTTGCGGCCAGAACCATCACGAGAGTTTAGCCTCAATGGGCGTAGCATACTGCTACTGTTCTATTGGCCAAGTTGGGTCATTTAAGGTTCTAAGGTCGGTTGGTGCTTAATGACTCCTCAGAAGACCCATATTCTCCTCGTTGCGACACAAGGGATATCGGTACAGACCAAGGCGCCACACCAACGTAGCCACTGCTTCACCCATGTCGGTCTACGCCGGACAGGTCCCTCACAGCTTATTCTACCTAACAGGGTATCCCCAGATCCGGGTTAGGATCTATGTAACTCCGATAATAATAAATCAAACAAGCACAACAATTGAAAACACAAGTGATCTTAGTCCTAAGGTACACCTCACTTTATAAATCTCCCCAGTAGAGTCGCCAGTTCTGTGATCGGTGGATCTGGAACTGACTGTTTAACGCTGGTTTCGCGAAATGTCGCGGAAGCAAGAGTCGCCACCGTCTTTTATTTTCTCCAACATGGAAAGGACAAAAGCACAGCAAAATTCCTTATGAGATAGTTTCTCGGTTCGGGAGGTAGATTTATAGAAAGGGAAGGTGTTAGCACCCTTTCTATCCATGGTTATCCATGGGCTCTTAGATACTTGCTCATTTGTGTTTTCAAAAGTGTTTGCTTTTCAAATGTGAGTGGGTTTGAAAAAAGTTTCGTTTAAAGAGTTCAGATCGACTCTTGTATCAGTCCTCAAGAGTGTTTGAAAAATTGTTTTGAAAGCTTTTTGAAAAGTGTCGGTGTGAAAAGAAGTTTTGATTTGTTTTGAATTAGAGCAAGTATCTATGAGTCATCTACCTACCCTAAGGAATTAGGCTGTGTAAATGTCCTTTAGGTAGTGCCATCCCACCATTGAGAGGTAGGTAGCACCACCGTTGGAGGTGTTTGGGTCAATTCGAGTGTAGGGACAGTGTGGTCACCGAAGCAACAGTAGGACACCTTAGAAGCTACCCTTATGTCCTTGATCCTTTTTTAATCCGAGGCAACCGTTTCGAGGCAACTGTTCCGAGGCAACTATTTCGAGGCAACTGTTTCGAGGCGACTGGATCATGTTATGGACATAAGGACTTACTAAGACGTCCTATACTCGACGACCACGTTTCGAGGGGCAAGGCAACAGTGTGGTCACCAGAGCAACAATAGGACACCTTAGAAGCTACCCTTATGCCATGGGTCATGGACATAAGGACTTACTAAAACGTCCTATACTCGACGACCACGTTTCGAGGGGCAAGGCAACAGTGAGGCGTACCCTAAGAGTAATGTGTGAATTTGTGTGTTATTTTCAGTTATGTTTTATCTTGTCATGCATTATAATGATCTACGCTTTGATTTTATTTGGGCATGCATTCTTTCATACAAGTTAATAGTTAAAAGGGGTGCGAAAAGTAAATTGCGGAAAACGTAAATCCTACGCTATTACAAGGCGCGGGTCTATGCATCGCCAAATCTTTACAAAGACCCGTTTTAAGTAAATAAGTACGGAAAATAAAAAAAAACAGTAAAAGGTCCTATTTACTATTACATATCCGGAGCAATTACATGATAATCGAACAACTTAAATACGCGCGAATAAAGAAAAGGGAATTAATTTTTTGTCTTTTTTGGTAATCAAATGAAATTGAAAATTAATTAATTATTTTAATTACAAGAAAATATTTTTTGATTCTTTATATTTTTTATGAAATAAAATAGAAATAAAAAGAAACAAAGTTAAAGATTAACCTAAATCTAAATCTATTTTAATTATTAAAAGGAATATTAAAATGGCCTAATTAACAACTAATTCAATTATGATTTATTTACAAAATAAAAATAATAATAAAAGTGTTAATTATATTTTTTTGTTTTTTTATGAAAATGTTAGTTAAATTAATTTAATGATAGAGTAATTATTTTTTGGTGTTTTTTGGATCAATTTTAATAACTAAAAGCAAATAAAAGTCAAATTAATGATTATTTAACAATTAATTAAAATATGCATGCAAAAATATTATTTTTAATGTCAAAAATTAAATAAACATTTTTTCTGATTAAAGTGCAAAAGGAAAATATTTTTTGTGAATTTTTAAATGCATGAGAAAATTATTTGAATATAAATTAAATTAAGATTAAAAATATAAAACAAGGAAAAACAAAGAAAACAAGTTAATTATGGAAAAGGTGGAAAAAGGCCAGAACCAGGACTTGAACTCGTGCCCTTTGGAGGAATCCACTGATGCGTTTCCAGCTGAGCTGCATGTTTTAATTGAAACAATAATAACACGTATATATTATATTAGTAAATCAAGTATTCCCTGGAAAAAAAAAGAAAAGCGCGCTGATATTCAAACGGACAAATGAGGAAGGGACGCGTCAGCGTCTTCTTCCTTGGACACTGGTTCTTTTACCTGCGGATTTCTATCCGCAGGAAAGTTCGCAGGCTGATTCAAAAATGGTCCTCAGGCCATGAAAACACCACCTAAAGCCATGGATACATTCGTCTTGGTCCCCTGATCACATCCCTACTCATGGTTCGTCTTGATTTCTCCTGAAAACCAAACGCCTAAAAACAAAATACACAAACCCTAGGCACGGATTTGGTCATACAAGGCATAAAAATGGAATTGAATAATGCTATTAGATTCAGAATCAAACAAGCAACATGATTATACCAAAAAATTTGAGAAAAGATGCAAGAATGGAGAGTAGGGATTTCGTGCACAGGGGCGAGTTTGAGACAACTTACAGCGTCGTATAGGTGATCTCAGGCTGCGTTTTTGGTCTCTTCAGCTTCAGGGCGTGGCAATGAAGAAGGCTATGTGCTTCTTTTGATCTCAAAGTGCCTGTAACCTAGCTTTCAATCCCTCACTTTTTTGACAAATTTTTGTTTTGGTCCTGGCCGTTTTTTAGCTTTCTAGGGCGTGGAAAAACTTGTGTTAGCTTGCACATGTATTATGTAATGAGTTTTGATCAAAATTATGGCCAATAATGCAATGCATTCATGCTTGGGATTTTCCATAAACTCCATTGAAGCACTTTCCATACTTAAGCCAAAATTTGAATTCTTGCTTCATTTAGGCCCTTGCACGAATTTGGAATGATCATGATGATGTATCAAAGCAATTCAATACAAGAAATATCCCCTTAATTAAATTCTTTGATTTTATTTGATTTTAAATGATTTAAAATGAATTAAATCAAATAAAATTAAATAAAAATGAAAAAATTAATTTATAATTTTTGGGACACGTGGGAAGCATGGCCAAGCTGAAACAAGTGGAAAAAGTGGGCCCCTTTTGTCAAAAATGAAATTTCAAGGATAGTTGACTTTGGCCATTTCACAAAAATTTCCCAACTTCTCCAATGCATATCTTGCTCAATTTTGAAGTTATGAACATGTTCTTGGACATTTTGGAAAGGTATTGAAGTGATCTAACCAATGTCTTTGGTCCCATGTCGTTTTGATTTACCAATCTCAAGTTATGGTCTTTGACTTAAAGTCCCTTTTTGTTGACTTTTGAAAATGACCTATAATGTTGAAATTGATAACTTTTTGTGAGAGCATTTCTTGGACTTGGAGTGTGAAGATGAGTTGTAGGAAATGTCTTCCCCTTCAAGATGAGAATTGGATGGGATTTTTCTGATTAACCATGAAAACGTTATGCCTTGGTCAAGTTACAGTTGACTTTTCAACTGTCCAAAAATAGAAACTTTTGCATCTTGAGACTTTTTGAGCCATGCTTTGAGAATCATGATCAAGAATTGATCAAATGATGTTTGTGGCTTCAAAATAAGATGTTGACCAAAATTTTTGACTTTTGACTTCCAAATGACCATTTTGCCCCTACAGTTGACGGTTGAGCAATTAGGATTTTTGACTGTGCAACTTGACCTTGTGAGCCTTGAAACTTGACATGTAGATGCTTGACAATGTGTATGAGCATATGGGACTTGATTGAGCCCTTGAAAACTTCAACTTCCTTGCAAGAATCAAAACCCTAGTTTGACTGGCTTAGGAGGATGGTTGACTGTGTAGCCCTTGAGTAGACCTTGAACCATTTGAGGTGATGCTTGGTAAAATTTTGAAGAATATGGGAGGGAAAATTTTGGGGTACAACAATGATGATATGTACATTTTGTGAACACATCCACTATGCTATGAATATTCATATGTTTATATGATGATTGGTGATATGAATCGGTATATCTCACTTTTGATTTTTGTAATGTGCATTATAATGCAAAGTGATGGAAACACGAATATGTGATACCTCAATTTATGTTTGGATGAAATTTTGAAACTCTGATTTTATTATTAATTACGAGGGGTATAATTGGGGGGTTATATTAGTGGTATCAGAGCAAGTCGGTCTGTCCGGCCAAGTTGTTGAGTTTGTTGTCGTCTATCAATCAAGTATTGTTATTTGTTGATTCTAATCCTTGTTTTGTTGTGAGCAGAAGTTGCTATGCAGGTAATGGCTCAGGCTTTCCAAAACCCGCCGAATACTGACGAGAACGCTGGGTCTCGTAGTTTGGCAACCTTTCAAAGAGATAATCCTCTTACTTTCCAAGGAAAGTATGATCCCGAAGGTGATCTGGCGTGGCTGAAGGAGATTGAAAGAATCTTCCGTGTGATGGATTGCACTCCTGTGCAAAGGATCCGTTATGGTACTCATAAACTAAGTGCTGAAGCGGATGACTGGTGGGTTGAAACCCGTCAGAGGCTTGAGATTGCTGGTGAGGAAGTGACCTGGGAAGTTTTCCGAAGGGAATTCATGAGGAAGTATTACCCGGAAGATGTTCGGGGAAAGAAGGAGATAGAGTTCCTTGAATTAAAGCAAGGAAGCATGTCTATCACTGATTATGCTGCAAGGTTCACTATGTTGGTCAAGTTCTATCCGCATTATGATGGGCCGAATGGTGAGTTCTCTAAATGCATCAAGTTTTAAAATGGTTTACGTCCTAAGATTAAGAAAGCTGATGGTTATCAGAAAATCCGTGTCTTTTCGGATTTGATTGATAGTTGTAGAATCTTTAAGGAGGACAGTAATGCTCATTATAAGATTATGTCTGATAAGAGAAACAAAGGTCAGCAAAGTCGTGGAAAATCGTATGATTCTCCAGCTGGTAAAGGGAAACATAAAACGTTTCAAGGGCGAAGAACTAGTGGGGGAGATGCTCCTGCTAGTATTATTTGTTACAAGTGTGGGAAACCTTGCCACAAAAGTAATGTTTGTCGAAGCGATGTTAGAGCTAAGGAGAATGACGTGAGATGTTTCCGATGTGGAGAAGTGGGCCATATGAGTCGCGATTGTAGACATAAGGATGTGGTCTATTTTAATTGTGGAGAGGGAGGTCACATTAGTGCTCAATGTAAGAAGCCTAAGAGGACTCAAGGAGCAGGAGAGGTGTTTGCTTTGTCGGGTGCTCCGACGGCAAACGAGGATGGTCTTGTTCGAGGTACTAGTTTCATTAATAGCTTTCCTCTTATTACTATTATTGATACTGGTGCTACTCACTGTTTTATTGTTGTTTATTGTGTAAAGAGATTTGGTCTCACTTTGTCGTCTCTAGATAGAGATATGGTGGTAGAAGTCCCGACTAAAGGAACGGTTACTACTTCTTTTGTGTGTGCAAGTTGCCCTTTATCAATCTTTGATAGAGACTTTATGGTGGATCTTGTTTGTTTACCGCTTGTCGGATTAGACGTGGTTTTAGGTATGGACTGGTTGAAAGCTAATTATGTCCATATCAATTGCTATGACAACACTGTGAGGTTTCAAAAATTGCCTTAGTAATGATTACACCTAAAAAACTAGGTGAATGTTGGGAAACTAGGGCGTGAGCGTCACACACACCGGGAATGAACTCGACAACCATCCGATTATAGGAGCCTGGCCCGAAGCAAAAGATCAATATTTAAGTTGAACGAACATAGGGATTCAAATAAAGCAATGTGCTCGTAGGGCTTATGTTCATACATAGATCCATTGTTCGGGCTAAGAGAGATAAAAAGGCAAGATATGGATAAAAGGCCAAGGAGGAAAAATAAATGCTTATCCGGGTAGTACCCCGATTTGAGATCTTCATGCCTGAGTCGGGTTGTATAGCGGGAGGCATATGTGGTCGGACATAGAGAAAGATGAAGAGGCGTCATCTGAGCTTATACCCGAACATTATCCCCGGATCCAGATGTTACATAGAGCCCGATCTTGATGAGGCTGTTAGAGAGTGACCGAACCATTAAAGGTGTAACCACTCATCAATACATGATGGCACATGTTATGATAATAACCATCATTGAAAACGATAGACGTTTATTGCCTTAACGACAAATCAATTACGTATAATGAAGAGTCATAACAGTTATATGCAGTGATCAATGAGGTCTATGCACTTCTATATATAGGTCTCCCGACTGAGGGGTAAGGAAGACACATGACTTGGAGCTTACACATACTTGTGTAAACCTCCGAATCCCTTAATATTATAAACAATTCACTTCCACTTAATTGAGGCTCTCCCCGATATCCTTCAACCAGCGGGGAAGTCACCCATTTAGTGTTTAGCAAAAAGAATGAACATAAACATTTCTTTATAATAAAGACATATGGATCAAACCTACTAACTTTATAAACAAATAGTACCCTTCTTCAATGATAAAATGTGGTACCGATAAGCCACATAACAACAAGTTAAATATAACAGAACTCCAAGGCTTATTTTGTACAATTATCTTTCTAAACCGTATCAATAGATATAATTTCATTTAAGGCCGAATACAGGTTATAATGACATAAAAACACATACAAATAGGGTTAACATTTCCCCAATAGGTTTAAGGTTGATGGTGCTCAAGAGGATCTCCATATACCTCCGAAGTGGATGTAAGAAAAATCCTTCCAATAAATAAGAACTCAGACTCAACCAAGAAAAACAGAACAAATACTTGCTGATGGTGTAAGCTGAAGACATTTCACCATCACAATCACCATCTCCATCCCAGAACCAACTCACTCACCTTCTTCTACATTCACCTTCCTCAACTCACACCATCCTCTCTGAAAATATTCCCCTCGATCTCCTCACATATCCACAAAACAATAACTACCACTCAGTGATATCACACAACAACACGGAGTCATCACAACTGATAAACACGATACACACCAGCAATAACCAGCAACAACTCGTCAAAGGTCTTCGTCATCGTCGCCATCGCCACCGGTAGGTTGCTCTTCCCTATCGTTTCTCCAATTTTTTACATGCTTCAACATAGATAGCCTCCTATGAAGTTTTCCCCTAAGATAATTACGCAAATACGTTCCTAATCACTATCTTAAACGCGTTTCAAAGTCTCTAGGTTTTGTCTTTCTAGGTTTCCGATTTAGGAGTAAGGACAAAATTAGGGAAGTTTAGTCTTAGATTCGTGATCAGGGTAAAGAGTTGGCCACATTTCATGTTAGGAGTGTGTTTATTAGAGGATGGTGGTGGTGACGATGGCAATCTCACCACCGTGAAGGACAAAGAAGCAAGCGATAGAGAGAAAGACGAAGACAATCACATTTGTTATGAGGAAGTAACCGTTGTAGAACATGGTGAAAATAGGAAAAAATGGTAGTTTTAGAATTGTGTGAAGAGGGAAAAACGGTTGTTTTGGATATTTGGATGGGCAACAAAAAAAAAGAGGTATGGACAGAAAATTTGGTCATCCCACAGAAAGCCACATGTCGTCTTCAGATCAATTGAAGAAAAAAAAGTTATTTTTCTTATATTGTTAATTAATATATATATATATAATATATATATATATATAGTATATATATAATATATATATATATATATATATATATATATATATATATATATATATATATATAATATATATATATATATATTATATATATATATATATATATATATATATATATATTATATATATATATATATATATATATATATATATATATATATATAATTTCTTCTCAGTTATACTAAGTAATGCGTTTTATAAAAAAACAAATAAATTGTTGCTGGAGATTGAATCCACTATACGTTCAACCTTTTTCTTTGGTGGAATTTCAACTAAGAGATAAAACATACACTTCTCATGACACTTCTTCTTTCTTCGCCTTTGAAACTGAAATAACACCTCATATCCAATCAAAATATAGAAATAACTTGAGCATGAAAATATTTACAAATACTTTACGGGTCACCTTCACTAGAACTGACGGGAAGAAAGTCCGATCAAATATCTTTATCAATCCATAATCCCTCGGGGTGTACGCTGTTGTGAACTTGAATCAACAATTTTTACTCAACTTTATATACTCATGAAAATAAGTGTTTTTGTTCTTATAAATAGAGAAACATGTTTCTAAAAAACTAGGTGACTGTTGGGAAACTAGGAGCGTGAGCGTCACACACGCAGGGAATGAACTTGACAACCGTCCGGTTATAGGAGCCCAGCCCGGAGCAAAAGATTAATATTTACGCTAAACGAACATATGGCTTAAAATAAATCCATGTTCTCGTAGGGCTTATGTTCATGCATAGATCTATTGGTCCGGGCTAAGAGAGATAAAAAGGCAAGATGTGGATAAAATGCCAAGGAGGAAAAATAAATGCTTAGCCTGGTAGTACCACCGGTTTGAGATCTTCATGCCTGAGCCGGGTTGTATAGCCGAAGGCATATGTGGTCGGCCATAGAGAAAGATGAAGAGGCGTCAGCCGGGCTTATACCCGGACATTATCCCTGGATCCAGATGTTAAATAGAGCCCCGACCTTGATGAGGCTGTTAGAGAGTGACCAGACCATTAAGGGCGTAACTGACTCACCAATACATGACGGCGCATGTTATGATAATAACCATCATTGGCAACGACGAATGTTTCTTGCCTTAACGACAACTCAGTTACGTATAATGAAGAGTCACAACAGTTATATGCAGTGATCAATGAGGTTTATACACCTCTATATAAGCAAAATCCTGCCAATAAAATAAGAACTCAGACTCAACCAAGAAAAATAGTACAAAGACCAGCTGATGGTGTAAGCTAAAGCCATTTCACCATCACAATCACCACCTCCATCCCAGAACCAGCTCACTCACCTTCTTCTACATTCACCTTCCTCAACTCACATCACCCTCTCTGAAAATCTTCCTCTCGATCTCCTCACATATCCACAGAATAACAACTACCACTCAGTGATATCACACAACAACACGGAGTCATCATAACTGATAAACACGATACACACCAGCATTAACATTCATACCTCATAACCAAACAACATAGAATTTCAGAAAAGAAAAAAGGGAAGAGGTGAAAAAGAAGAAGAAACAAACAATTAATACAGAAAAGAAAAGAAAGAAGGCGAAGAGAGAAGCAAGAAGAGTTACCTGATGGAAGGAATCTTCCCCGTCAAAGGTCTTCGTCATCGTCGCCATCGCCACTGGTAGGTTGCTCTTCCCTATCGTTTCTCCAGTTCTCTTCATGCTTCAACGTAGATGAGCCTCCTATGGAGTTTTCCCCTAAGCTAATTACGTAAATACGTTCCTAATCACTATGTAATCGCGTTTTGAAGTCTCTGGGTTTTGTCTTTATGGGTTTCTGATTTAAGAGTAGGGACATGAATTAGGGAAGTTTAGTCTTGGATTCGTGATCAGGGTAAAGAGTTGGCCACAGTTCATGTTAGGAGTGTGTTGATTAGAGGATGGTGGTGGCGACGATGGCAATCTCACCACCGTGAAGGACAAAGAAGCAAGCGATAGAGAGAAAGACGAAGACAATCACATTTGTTATGAGGAAGTAACCGTTGTAGAACATGGTGAAAATAAGAAAAAATGGTAGTTTTAGAATTGTGAGAAGAGGAAAAATTGATTGTTTTGGATATTTGGATGGGCAACGAAAAAAAGAGGTTTGGACAGAAAATTTGGTCATCCCACAAAAAACCACATGTCGTCTTCAGATCAATTGAAGAAAAAAGAGTTCTTTTTCTTATATATATATATATATATATATATATATATATATATATATATATATATATATATATATATATATATATATATATATATATATATATATATATATATAATTTCTTCTCAGTTATACTAAGTAATGCATTTTATAAAAAAACAAATAAATTGTTGCTGGAAATTGAATCCACTATACGTTCAACCTTTTTCTTTGGTGGAATTTCAACTAAGAGATAAAATATACACTTCTCATGACACTTCTTCTTTCTTCGCCTTTGAAACTGAAATAACACCTCATATCCGATCAAAATATAGAAATAATTTGAGCATGAAAATATTTACAAATACTTTACGGGTCACCTTCACTAGAACTGACGGAAAGAAGTCGGATCAAATATCTTTATCAATCCATAATCCCTCGGGATGACGCTGTTGTGAACTTGAATCAACAATTTTTATCTTAAAAATAAATTTTTACTCAACTTTATATACTCATGAAAATAAGTGTTTTTGTTCTTATAGATAGAAACATGTTTCTATATGAACACGTTTCTGTGTACGAGCATAACCATAGACATATGGATCACAGCTTCTAAATCACATATTTTTTATATTAGGAAAAATAAAAGTTTGATGTAAAATCTTTTGATAAATTTTTTTACATCATTTATTTTTATACATGATGTAAGAATTTTTCTCAAATATCATATTTTTAATAGTGATGTTGTTGTGAACTTAAATCAACAATTTTTATCGTTCCTCGACTTCATATACTCATGAAAATAAGTGTTTTTGTTCTTATATATAGAAACATGTTTGTGTATGAACACGTTTGTGTGTACGAACATAACCATTTTTTTATAATAAAGACATATGGATCACAGCTTCTAACTTTATAAGCAAATAGTAGCCTTCTTGAATGAGAAAATGTGGTGCCGATAAGCCATGTTACGCAATTGCACACGTCACAAAGAAGCGTAAAGGTGGGAGAATTTGACTTTGAACCACTTAAGTTTTGTCAATAAGAAAAGAACTTTCTAGTACTTTAGCACAACACATGCACATAGTATAAATATAGATACACCCAACCAACTCTCTTCATATTTTGCTTTCTCATCAATTCTTATTAATCACTCATTTCATCGGTAATCAATAAATACTTCAATTCAATGGGTGCTACCACTGTTGATCCAATTCCTCTTGTTACACCATACAAGATGGGAAAATTCAATCTCTCCCACAGGTTGGTAATCGTAACTACAATTTCAATTTCCATCTTATTAGAATGTTTTGCTCTTCTTGAATAACTTGTTCTATCATTTTTTTTAGAGTTGTTATGGCACCACTGACTAGAACAAGATCATACAACAACGTTCCACAACCTCATGCTATTCTCTATTACTCTCAGAGAGCATCTAAAGGTGGTCTTCTCATAGCAGAAGCTACTGGTGTTTCTGACACTGCTCAAGGCTATCCAGATACACCAGGTGTTTGGACCAAACAACAAGTGGAGGCATGGAAACCAATTGTAGATGCTGTTCATGCAAAAGGCGGTGTCTTTTTCTGTCAGCTTTGGCATGTTGGAAGAGTTTCAAATTCAAGTATGTATCTATTTGCTTAGCTTTTAAGTAGTCCATTTTTCTTTGCATTAATATATAGACCAGGATTGTTATTTTCTTCCAATTGTTCATGTTCCTTTCTTGTTAATCTAACAGTTTATCAGCCGAATGGACAAGCCCCGATATCTTCGACTGATAAGTCACTCACAAACAATGATGTACAAAAATTCACACCTCCCAGACGATTGAGGACAGATGAAATTCCTAATATTGTTAATGACTTCAAACTTGCTGCAAGAAATGCTATTGATGCTGGTAACTTAACTCATCCAGAATAGGACTATTTGTTGCTTTAAAAGGCACTTTGACATTTTTTCAGATAACCTAAAATGCTCATTGTGATGCAAATTGCAGGTTTTGATGGAGTTGAAATCCATGGAGCTCATGGCTATCTACTGGATCAATTCATGAAAGATAAAGTGAATGATAGAACCGATGAATATGGTGGCTCACTTGAAAATCGCTGTCGGTTTACATTACAAGTTGTCGAAGCTGTGGCAAATGAGATAGGAGCAGAAAAAGTTGGAATAAGATTATCACCATTTGCTGAATATGGAGAAAGTGGAGACTCCAATCCCAATGCTTTGGGACTTTATATGGCTAATGCCCTCAATAAATATGCTATTCAATACTGCCACATGGTGGAACCTAGACTAATACATTCTTTTGATCCAGTTGAAACCCCTCACAGTTTGGAGCCAATGAGAAAGGCTTTCAATGGCACTTTTATGGTTGCAGGAGGTTATAACAGACAAGATGGGATCAACGCTATAGCTGAAAATAGAGCAGATCTTGTTGTTTATGGTCGATTGTTCATATCTAATCCAGATTTACCAAAGAGATTTGCACTTGATGCTCCTCTAAACAAGTATAATAGAGAGACATTCTACTCTTCAGATCCAGTTGTTGGTTATACTGACTACCCTTCTCTTGAATGAAGAAGGATTCTAGCATCCAAGGGTGGAATCTCCATATTAAATAAGCTTTTTTCCTCTAACACATTGGTTTTTGTAGTGAATTTTGTCATTTACATAATCATTTTGTTTCCTATACTAGTATTTTTTATTGATTCCTCTCAATCTTCTCTGCTAGGACAGGAAGAGTGTAAAACAATAATGTACCTGAAATTTTAATGCCATATGAAATTTGTTTTAATATGAGGATTATTTGTGTTTTTTATTATTAAAGTGATCAACATCTATTTTGAATAAAAAATTCTAAATTTTTTTCAAATGTTAGAGAGAGAGGGAAGAGAGAGAACAGAGAAAGGTGAGGGTGGTCATAGTGAGGTGGGGAATGAACGGTGGAAAAAGGTGGTTAACAAAAATAGAAGATCTGGGGAGAATAATGTTGTTGTTTGGGATTCAAAGAAAGGAAAGGGGAGGAGCTATGATGAACCAATGTCCAACTTCTTTTTCACGGAATTTCCGAAAGATTTTGAAGCAAGAGACATGTTCGAAGTATTCAAAGAATATGGATTGGTGGTGGAGGTGGTTATTCCACCAAGGAGAGACAAGCAGGGTAAGCGATATGGGTTTGTGAGATTTAGAAAAGTGGTGGATGAAAATCTCCTAGCGGTGAAGTTAGATAACATTTTCATCAAATCAAAAAAGCTGCATGCTAATGTTCCTAGGTTTCAACGAGTAAGGCAACCAAACACGAAGACTTCGAATTTCCGTCGTAATAATAATTTCATTGATCAGAGCAGAAGACTAGAAAATAGTTTTAGAAGGGTGGATGACCAAGACAAGGGGGTGGGCTTATCAAATATTACACTTAAGCTACTATGGTATTGGTAGATTTGAGCAGAAGCCAAAATTTTCTCATTTACAATACAACATTGAAGATGCTAAAGATTTAAGAAAGCTTTTATTGGGATTGTTGAGAATGTGGGAGCAACATACAACATCCAGGACGCGCTGAAAGCAGAAGGATATTTTAGTATCAAAGTCATGCCGCTTGGAGCTAATTTATGTCTTCTTGAGGAGGAAAAAGAAGGGGGAATAAAAGCCTTGGTGTCTGATGCTACGGACTGGATAGCAAAATGGTTCTCGAAAATTCGTCCATGGGTGTCGGGTGATGTAGATAACGAAAGACTCACTTGGCTAAGATGATATGGTGTTCCTTGCCATGCATGATCATTTGAGTTTTTTTGACTTTATAACTTGTTGTGTGGGTAAACTTGTTTGCTTAGATGAAGAGACAAGGGATCAGTCTAATATAGATGTGGCCAGAATACTCATGAAGACAAAATATTCTATGGTTTTGAATGAAGTTTTCAATATTGGGATAAATGATAATATATTCAAGATTAAATTGGAAGAGGATATGCAGGGTCCTAAGAGACTTGTGGAACCAAAATTTAATATTAATGGTGGTGTCATGGATGAAGAAATTAGTTCAGATGAAGAAGAAGGAAAATGGAAGTCGGATGAAGGTGAAAAAGTTGGTGAGCATTGTTGTACGCTAAAATTTGCCCTCTCATTTTCACACAAGACATACTCCTAGAGGTCCTCAATTGTTCAAGGTTGACCAAGAATTGATCAGACAAATTCTCCTCCTAAGCATTGGCCTTCCAACTAGAGTTTCATTTTTCACCAAGATTTGTGAGCTCCAAAGCTCTCAAATATCTTCCATGGTCCTAATATGTCTTCAAGATTATCCATGACAAGTTTCATACCTTGCACTACAAGTTTGTTCAGACAATTGCTCAAATGCTTGAAAATCCACTGTACTAGGTCAAAAGTCAACTATGGTCTATATACAGTCAAAATTTAAGATTTTTGATCAACATCAACATTTTGAAGTGATATCCATAATTTGATCAAGGGTTGATCATGATACCTCAAGAAATGCTCCTAATTCATCAAAAGTCAAGAATTGCTAATTATGGTTTCTATAGGAAAACTCAACCAAACTTTGACCAGGCATAACTTTCTCATACTTCATCCATTTTTCCCAACCAAAGCTCATTTTGAAGAGAATCCAATTCCCTACAACTTCTCTGAATCCCTCAAGTCCAAGAAATTCACCATTTGAAAGATACAAGCTTATACATTACAGGTCATTTTCAGAAAGTCAACAAAAGGCACTTTTTGTCAAGACCATTTACATCAAGATAACATCTTCAAATGCAAAATTGATTAAAATAGGGATTGAAGTAGACATCTTTGGATTTCCAAAAAGTCATAGATCATCATCATGAGAAAATAATTGAGTAAGTTATGTCTTTCCCAAGTTGGGAAAATTTGGGAATTTTCAAGAATTATGCATTGAGCAAACATGAAGTTTTAGGTCAATGGCTTAATTTCTTGGACTTCAAACATCTTACTAAGACTATAGAGGACCTCTAAAATTATTCTTGCCTTGCCTTGAATTTGCTAACTATTTTATTCATATTTATTTTAATTTATTTCAAATAAATATAAAATAAAATGTATAAAATAATTGGAAATGGGCTTTGAGCTTTGGGTTGATGTTTTCGACATCCTAGGCCCATAAAATTTTGTGCAAGTAAAGTCCACATTCATTCAAATTTAAAAAGGATAAAATTCCATGTCTTTGACAAAGTTACAAAACATCATTCATGGCTTTAAAAACACATGTTTATGGTTGTTATTACCTTTGTTCTCTTGTCTCCTCCCTCCTCTCTATATAAAGGACACATTAGAAAGCTTCAAGACACGTGATATACAGCCTGGAAAAGCTCTACAAATTTTGCAAAAATTATCAAAGTTGCAAAATTCGCATTTTAGGTTCCAGCCTTCCTCAGTCCAAACAAAAGATCTAAATACATTCCTGGAGGCTCCCTGAAGCTTTTGCAATCATTACCAAGCCCTGAAACATCACAAAATACCTCAGTAAGCTCCATTTTTATATTTTCTAACTTATTTTTTCATGCAGATTCGATGCATTACATGGCCAGAAGTGTACCAAACACCATCAGATCTAGCCTTCAAATCATAAGGGGTCTAGATCTAAAGGCTTCAATTTGAGATCCACCATGCACCCTCAAGGCCTTATCTCACCTGATCCAGCGTGGTTTGGGCTTAACATTCACTTGGGTCTAGCAAAATTCAATTTCAGCACCACTCAATTTCTAATTATCCTGACCCATTTCGCATTGTTTTTCTCACTTTGCTTTATATATATATATATATATATATATATATATATATATATATATATATATATATATATATATATATATATATATATATATATATATATATATATATATATATATATATATATATAAATTTGTTTTCTTCATTTATTTAATTAGTATAATGTAATAATAAAATCACAAAAAATATAGTTTTAGTTTTTTAATTAAATTAATTTTGTGAATTAATTAATAACTATTTTAATTATTTTTCTTTAATTAAAAATAAATTAGAACTTAGGACTTAATTTATGTTTAATTATTTTCTTTAAATAATAAAAAAAACTAAAAAAGAATTTAGACTATTTTTCTTGATTAATTTTATTTTCTAAATAGATTTTTAGGTTATTTACTTTCTTAAATCAAAAAATAAGCAAAAAGATTTTCTTACTAGGTTGTTAGACGTATTTTCAACTTCCGCGCGCATTATTTATTTTTGAAATTTCTATTCATTATTGTACCTGTATACTGGATGTAATAAACTAATTAGAATTTTTACCGCTTTCTTTATTTATTTTTCTTCCCCCAATTTTTGTACATTTTAAACCCCCTCCCCTGAAGCCATGTAATAGCATAGGGTTTTTATCTTCGCACATTACATTTTTCTGTACAATATAACTGCTAGTAACTAGGATTGCATGGCAAAGCTGAAAACAAAAAACGTTAACAAAACTAAATGCGCAAGATAAATATTTGAACTAAACACAATTGCACATGCGCACCTCTAGGGTATCCCACTTCAGTTGCCTTCGGAAAACGGTCACAATTCTCGAAACGTGAAAAGTTTTAGTGGCTGTCCTCTAGTTTGAAAGATCACAAGTCCCTCGATGACCCTTTTAACGTTGCCTCGGTAAAAAGTGATCTTAGAAACTTTAGGACAATTACTAAAATTTCCTGCCAAGTTTCCTTTGTGACCGTAATGTCCCTTCGATGTCCCTCATACATCCAATGATAGGGCTACCTACTCACTAATAGTAGGATAACACTGTCTAAAGGATAAGGAGGAAAAGAACAAACCTTTTTTCGAGTATAAGTAGACAGTTCTTAAATGCTTGCTCAAAAACAAACTTTTTGCACTTACACAAAACACTTTCAAAAAACATTCGCTTTGTCAATACTCTTGAGGATTGATACAAGAGTTATCATAAAGCGAATCGCCGCACTAAGGCATTTTCAAAACATTTTCAAACACACAAAGCACAAAGGTATTTCAAAACGAGCAAACCTCTAAGAGCCCGTAGAAAACTACGGATGGAAAGGGTGTTAACACCTTCCCTTTCCATAATCTACCCCCTTACTCAGAAAATTCTCGAAAAGGACTTTTTCTGTTCTTTTCACCCTTTTCTTTGTTGGATAAAAGAAAAGTCGGTGGCGACTCTTGCTTACCACAACATTTGCGAACACAAATGCAAAAACAGTATTAAATAGTCGGTTCTGCCACTGTATCACAGAACTGGCAACTCTGTTGGGGAATACAAAAAGTGGGGTTACCTTAGAGTTAATTCATTATTTAACTGCTTTGTGTGCTTTGATTGCTTTACTTTTGAGGGATTTGTTTGGGTTACTATAGATCCTACACCCGAATCTGGGGTACCTTTTAGGTAATTAGTAATAGATCGTGGGGGCTGTGCGGGGTATATCGACACAGTTGAAGCGATAGCTATGTTGATGTGATGCTTTGGTTGGTACCGATAGCCCTTGAGTAATCAAGGAGAATACGGGGCCGCTGCATGGTGTCATAAAGCATCAACTGACCTTAGAACCTTTAATTGACCAACTTGGCCACTAGGAATTAGTGAGATAGCCGTCTTTGTTGTGAAGATGTGAAAAACACAAGAAGGGGGGTTGAATTGTAAAACTTGAAATCAAATGCAGACAACACATTATTTTTATCCTGGTTCGTTTGATCTCAAACTACTCCAGTCCACCCGTCAAGGTGATTTCGCCTCTCTTCAACGAGGTCTTAATCCACTATATTCAACTGAATACACAACTGCTTTAACAACTGTTAAAGCCTTCTTGAGTCTAACCACATACCGGTTTATCTCAAGGAATTTCTCTTACAGATAATTGAACAAAAGTGTGTTTGATGTTTTCTAGAAAAACTATATATCACAACTGTGATAATACACAATATTAAGCTTAGATGAAACTAGATTGCTAGAGATATAGAGTAAGCGTGGTTGAAGGCTTTAGCAAAAATGAGAGCGTGCGTGAGGATGATTAGCTTAGGCGTGTATATGCGTGTAGAGTATTAGTCATTTCTTTTCTCACTGACTTGTTTAAGTAGCCTAGGAATAGATACGTTGTTGTCCATAAATCCATTTCAATGCTCATAACGTTCTTTCCTTTTTGAGAAGATCTTTGTCTTGGAATAAATCCGTTGGTAATTAATCTGTCTTAAATGCATAGTAATGTTGACACTTCAGAATGTTCTGCTAATGATAATCAGAGTGTTCTTGGCTTTAGCTTATTCTGACGCTTCTGAGTGCTGATGACATGGTTAGGATCTTGATCAGAGTCAGAGTATGTTATGCGCAGATTCTGTTCATCAGGCTTCAGCTTATAGCACATGTTATTTGATCTTCTGATGCTGACATATCTTCTGATGTTGATGGTGATACTGATATTCTGATGCTGATTCCATCAGAGTTTCTGTAAATACAAAACATAATTTTAAGTAGCATATATGTCTTATAAATCTTACAATTTATTTAATCTTGTATTTTGTTATCATCAAAACTCTAACTGAGGGTTGTAGAATCAAACTATGTTCTACCAATCTCCCCCTTTTTGATGATGACAAAAACCATATTTTTTTCAATTAAAATAAAATGATGAAAGGTATCAGAGTTTAAGGATAGAGAGGAACCGGTATCAGAGATAATCAAATAACGAATAAACGGTATCAGAGATAAGAGGATAAGGAATAAAAAGTATCAGAGTAATGAAGAGAAAAAATCCCCCTGAGTTGATTACTTCCCTTTAATTCCATGAGACCTTGAGCATCAGAACTTTACTTTATCAGAATTCATCAGATTCATCAGATTCTTGTACCTGTAAGCTTTTCAGAAGAAAAAAAAATTCAAATAGATCAGAATGTTTGAATGTTTGAGACTTATGTCTCGGTAATCCGTTATTGAAAAATATCATTCTTTCTCCCCCTTTTTGTCAGTTATCAAAAAGCATAAATAATCAGAGTTAAAATGATCAGAGCAAAAAGAGCGTTTATATAAGAAACAGAAACAATGATTAAGAACAGAGAAAACAGAAATATTGAGAGAAAACGAAAGTAAGGGTAAAAAGTGTGAATGGTGTGAAGTGTTTAAATAGATTTCTAAAAAGTTTTTGAAAACATAAACGTTTAAGAGAGAGAGAAATAAATAATGATTATTAGCATTTAATGATAGCTGATTTTAGGGGATTCAGAAAGATACTTGAACGGTTACTCATGACATGTGTCTTAATGCATCCAATCAGCGCTTTGCCTTTTCAGAAACGTGAACGCGTGTTCAGCCTCAGAAAATAGCCGATGACTAGTGACACTTGTTTGCTTGAGTGAACAGCACTTCTATCCTTGAACTGAAGCGCTTAGATCTTCATGGATAGATTCTGATACAATCTGCATTTCTAAAATTCTGAAAGAGGATTGATCAGAAGTTCACAGAGAAATAAACACAATTCTGAAGGTTAATATATAAAATTAAAACAGTTTTATTCTGGACAGAGCTTCATGCTGAGATGTTTCAGAATGAAGTTGAACCTATCTTCAGAAAGTGTTTTTGTGAAAATATCAGCCCATTGATGGTCTGTGTCAATAAATTTTAAATTTAAAATCCCTTTCTGAATATAGTCCCTAATAAAATGATGTTTTATTTCTATATGCTTAGCCCTAGAATGCAAAATTGGATTTTTACTTAAGCAAATAGCAGAAGTGTTGTCACAGAGGATAGGAATGTTACTCTCAAATATCTAGAAGTCCTCAAGTTGACTTTTCATCCAGAGCATTTGTGTGCTGCATCCAGCTGCTGCTATGTATTCAGCTTCTGCTGTTGATAGAGTAATTATGGATTGTCTTTTGCTGGACCATGAGATCAGATTTTCTCCTAGAAACTGGCAGCTTCCAAAAGTGCTTTTACGCTCTACTCTGTCTCCAGCAAAGTCAGCATCATAGTATCCTACTAAGCTGTAATCACTTGATTTTCTATAAAACAGACCCAGATTAGTAGTACCTTTCAGATACTTGAAAATTCGCTCAACAGCTGTTAAGTGAAATTCTCTAGGATCTGATTGGAATCTTGCACAAATGCATACACTGAATAAAATATCAGGCCTTGAAGCTGTCAGATAAAGAAGAGAACCAATCATACCTCTGTAGACCTTCTGTTCTACCTTTTTGCTTACCTCTTCTTTTTCCAGAATGCACATGGGATGCATTGGAATCTTTGATGGCTTACATTCTGAGAGATCAAATTTCTTCAGAAGTTCTCTGACATATTTGCTCTGATGAATGTAAGTTCCTTCTGGGGTTTGATTGATCTGAATGCCCAGAAAGAATTTTAGTTCCCCCATTAGGCTCATCTCAAATTCTGCCTGCATACACTTAGCAAACTTTCTTCCCAGAGAGGGTTTAGTAGATCCAAAAATGATATCATCAACATAAATCTGACATACCAAGATATCATTCTTAACTGTCTTACAGAATAAGGTTGTGTCCACTTTCCCTCTGGTGAATTCCTTTTCTAACAGGAAGTTACTCAGTCTTTCATACCAAGCTCTGGGAGCTTGTTTCAGACCATACAGTGACTTCTTTAGTTTGAAAACATATTCTAGATTTTTTGAACTTTCAAAACCATGGGGTTGGTGCACATATACCTCTTCTTCTATATAGCCATTTAAGAATGCACTCTTAACATCCATCTGATACAGAGTGATGCCTTTATTTACAGCAAATGAAATTAAAAGTCTGATAGATTCTAACATGGCGACTGGAGCAAAGGTTTCTGTATAGTCTATCCTCTCTTGCTGACTATAACCTTGTGCTACCAATCGTGCCTTATTTCTGATGACTTCACCTTGTTCATTCAGTTTGATTCTGAATACCCATTTTGTTCCAATGACGTTGAATCCTTTTGGTTTAGGAACTAGATCCCATACGTCATTCCCTGTGAATTGATTCAGCTCTTCTTGCATTGCTAGAATCCAGTCATTGTCCAGAAGTGCTTCATCAACTGAAGATGGTTCAATCAGAGAGACAAGTCCCATGAGGGATTCTTCAGAGTTTCTGAAGCTAGATCTTGTTCTGATTGGATCTTCCTTTCTTCCTAAGATTGTTTCTTCTGGGTGATCCATGCTGCTTCTGGATGGTCTTTTCTGAAGTTGATCAACAGAAGGTGCTGGATTGCTTGCAGTGCCTCTTTCTGATGTTGAGGGAGTGTCTTTGTTGAGAGCTTCTGATGACTTGTCTTCCGTACTTGTGAATTCAACTTCCATACCTGCAAGTAATTCATTTTGCTTTGACTTTTGAGAGTCAAGCTTATCATCAAAACGAACACTGATTGATTCTTCAACAATCTGTGTTTCTGTATTGTATACTCTATACCCTCTTGAGCGTTCAGAGTATCCTAATATAATACACTTTTATGCTTTAGAGTCAAACTTGTTCAAATAATTTTTAGTATTCAAAATAAAACAAGTACATCCAAATGGATGAAAATATGAAATGTTGGGCTTTCTGTTCTTCCACAATTCATATGGAGTCTTTTCCAGAATAGGTCTTATAGAGATTCTATTTTGAATGTAGCACGCTGTGTTTATTGCCTCTGCCCAGAAGATCTTAGCAACGTTAATCTCGTTGATCATGGTTCGGGCCATTTCTTGCAATGTTCTGTTCTTTCATTCTACAACTCCATTTTGCTGGGGAGTTCTAGGACAAGAGAAATCATGTAGAATGCCTTTGTCATTAAAAAATGATTCAAAATCTTTGTTTTCAAACTCTCCACCATGATCACTTCTGACTTTGACGATTCTAAGATCCTTTTCATTCTGAACTTGGTTGCAGAAGGTGACAAACACAGAGTGTGACTCGTCCTTGTGTCTTAAGAACTTTACCCATGTCCATCTGCTATAGTCATCTACGATTACTAACCCATACTTCTTACCACTGACTGAGGCAGTTTTAACTGGTCCAAATAAGTCAATGTGCAGAAGTTCTATTGGCTTAGAGGTGGAAACAACATTTTTAGATTTGAAAGCTGGTTTTGCAAACTTGCCTTTCTGACATGCTTCACACAGAGCATCTGAATTGAACTTCAGGTTAGGAAGTCCTCTGACCAGATTGAGTTTGTTAATCTGAGATATTCTTCTCATACTAATATGCCCCAATCTTCTGTGCCAGATCCATTGCTCGTTGTTAACAGACAGAAGACACTTTACATTCTGACTTTTCAGTTCAGAAAGTTTTATTTTATAAATGTTGTTTCTCCTCTTTCCATTAAATAGGATAGTCCCATCTTTCTGACTAACAGCTTTGCATGAATTTTGATTAAAGATTATATCATAACCGTTATCACTTAATTGACTTATGGATAACAGATTATGCATTAATCCATCTACTAATAAAACATTACTTATAGAGGGAAGATTTCCATTACCTACTGTTCCAGAGCCAATGATCTTTCCCCTCTGATTGCCTCCAAAGCCTACGTGGCCTCCAGGCTTAAGTTCCAGGCTTTGGAACATATGCTTTCTTCCCGTCATGTGTCGTGAGCAGCCAGAGTCCAGGTACCATGACTGGTGTTTCTGCTTTGCTGCTAAAGATATCTGCAACATGTATTATTTTATCCTTAGGTACCCATATTTTCTTGAGTCCTGATTTGTTAGTTTTACCAAAACTCTGGTTGAATTTTGGTTTGACAGAATTATTACTACTAGTATATTTGATGTCGTGTGTGTGCCCATATACAAAGTGTGAGTTAAGTGGAGTTCGTTTTATAACTAAATCCATGGCATTCTTTGGTGTAGGTACCTTACCTTGGTATCCTATTCCTTTTCTGCCATTTCTGCTAACTCCATAGATCATTGAAGCCCTTTTGCTTCTATCTATGTTTTTAGTTAGAAACTTCTGAAAGCTGTGATCATACTCCTTGATGATCTCATCAGCACTGCTGGGAGTTTCAGGAATTGTTTCATTCTGAGAGTTTTGCAATAGATTTTCTAATTTTGAAACTTTATCTTTCAACTCAGAATTCTCCAATTTGAGACTCTCAGTTTTATCAGAGTCAGAAGCAAGATTCCTTTTCAGGTTTCTGAATTTGACTGTGATCTGCTGATATTTTTTCAGAATTTCATTAAGGATTTCAGCTAGTTCAGCCTTAGTAAAGTTAATAGCAAAGTCATGGAATACCTCTTCTGTGTCTGATTCAGAGTCTGATTCAGAAGCTTCACTGTCTTCTGTTATGTTTGCCATGAGAGCTATGTTTGCTCTCTCATCATCTGATTCTGAGTCAGCTTCAGATGATTCAGAGTCATCCCATGTAGCCATGAGACTTTTCTTCTTTTCCTTGCCAAACTTCTTTTTGGGCTTTTCCCTCTGAAGCTTTGGGCAATCACTCTTGTAGTGTCCTTGCTCGTTACATTCATAGCAGATGATGTCTTTGTTGTTTGGCTTTCTGCTTCCTGAAGAGCCTTCAGATCTTCTGTGTCCAGAGGAGGATTCTGACCTTCTGTATCTGGAGGAAGATTCATTCTGATTTTCTGATCTTCTGGGATTCCTGAACTTTCTTTGCCTCTGCTTCCATAGTTGGTTCACCCTTCTGGAGAGGAGAGATGGTTCATCTTCTTCTGATGAGGACCCATCAGAGGTTTCTTCAACAACCTGCAAAACTTTGGAGTCAGATTTTCTGTTAGATTTTAAAGCTAATGGCTTACCTTGCTTTTGAGGTTCATCTGCTTCTAGCTCTATCTCGTGACTTCTGAGGGAGCTGACAAGTTCCTCCAGAGAGATTTTGTTGAGATCCTTTGCTAGCTTTAGCACTGTGGCCATTGACCTTCATTGTTTTGGCAAGCTTTTGATGATCTTCTTAACGTGATCAGCAATAGAATACCCTTTGTCAAGAAATTTTAGACCAACAACAAGAATTTGAAATCTTGAAAACATATTTTCTATTAATTCAATCTCTTCCATCTTGAATGCCTCATACTTCTGAATGAGTGCAAGGGCTTTGGTTTCTTTGACTTGAATGTTGCCTTCATGCGTCATTCTCAGAGAGTCAAACATATTCTTTGCACGGTCTCTGTTTGATATCTTCTCATATTTTGAATAAGAGATGGCGCTGAGAAGAATTGTTCTGGCCTTGTGATGATTTATGAACTCACGCTTTTGCTGATCAGACATTGTTTTCATGTCAATCTTCTGACCACTTCCGTCCACTGGGTGCGTGTATCCATCAGTCACCATGTCCCACAGATCAACATCATGGGCCAAAAAGAAACTCTCAATTCTGTCTTTCCAGTAGTCAAAGTTCTCTCCATCAAAGACTGGAGGTTTTCCACTGAATCTGTCTCTTTCTTCATTGTTGTCATTGCTGATGTTTTGAGTTGGTCCTGCCATTGTGTTTTTCTGACGCTGGATCTTGTACTAACACGGTTAAGTGTTATAAGCTCAGAACCAGGCGCTCTGATGCCAATTGAAGATGTGAAAAACACAAGAAGGGGGGTTGAATTGTAAAACTTAAATCAAATGCTTAGACAACACTGTATTTTTATCCTGGTTCGTTTAATCTCAAACTACTCCAGTCCACCCGTCAAGGTGATTTCGCCTCTCTCCAACGAGGTCTTAATCCACTATATTCAAAGGAATACAACAACTACTTTAACAACTGTTAAAGCCTTCTTGAGTATAACCACAAACCGGTTTATCTCAAGGAAATCTCTTACAAATAATTGAACAATAATGTGTTTAATGTTTTCTAATAAAACAGTATATCACAACTGTGATAATACACAAATTAAGCTTGGAGTAACACTGAATTGCTAATGCGTTTGAGTAAGCGTGGTTTGAAGGCTTAGCAAAATGTATGAGTGCATGCGAATGATTGGCGTGGTCTTTTCTCACACAGACTTGTTTAAATAGCCAAGGAAGAGATACGTTGTCCATAAAGCACTTTCAATGATAATAACGCACTTTCCTTTTTGAGAAGATCTTGTCTGAATGAAGCCGTTGATAATTAATTTTGTCTTGAATACTTAGTAACGCTTCAGAGTCTTCTTTGCTTGTGGTAACGCTCCAGAGTGCTGATGACTTGGTAGAGATCTTTGATCAGAGTCAGAGTGTTTATGTTTATGCGCAGATTCTGGTCATCAAGCTTCAGCGTATGATCTGGTAGCTTCAGCGTGTAGCACATGTTACTGATCTTCTGATGCTGACATATTACTGATCTTCTGATGCTGATGATGCTGATGCTGATTCCATCAGAACTTATGTATATACATAACATATTTTTAAGAAGCATATTTGTCTTATATATAAATCTTACTGTTGTACCCCAAAATTTGCCCTCCCATATTCTCCAAGAGTTGCCAAGAGCATGCTTCAAAATCTCCCAAGAGTTGCACAGTTCAATGGCCTCCTAACAGTCAAAAACTAGGGTTTTGGTTCTGGCAAAGAAATTGAAGTTTCCAAGGGTCCAAGCAAGTCCCACATGCCTACATACATGGTCAAGCATCCATATGCTAAGTTTCAAGACTCACAACACAAAATTGCATAGTCAAAAACCCTAATTGCTCAACAGTCAACTACAGGGGCAAAATGGTCATTTGACAGTCAAAAGTCCAAATTTTTGGTCAACATCTTATTTTGAAGCCACAAACATCATTTGATCAATTCTTGATCATGATTCTCAAGGCATGGCTCAAAAAGTCTCAAGATGCAAAAGTTTCCATATTTGGACAGTTGAAAAAGTCAACTGTAACTTGACCAAGGCATAACTTCCATATGGTTTATCAGAAAAATTCCATCCAAAGCTCATTTTGAAGAGAATGACATTTCCTATAACTCCTCTTCACACTTCAAGTCCAAGAAATGCTCTCACAAAAGTTATCAATCTCAACATTATAGGTCATTTTCAAAAGTCAACAAAAAGGCACTTTAAGTCAAAGACCATAACTTGAGATTGGTAAATCAAAATGACATGGTACCAAAGGCATTGGTTAGAGGACTTCAAGACCTTTCCAAAATGTCCAAGAATATGATCAAAGGTTAAAAATTGAGCAAGATATGCCTTGTGGAAGTTGGGAAATTTTTGGGAATTTTGAAAAGTCAACTTTGCTTCAAATGCCTCAAAATTGCTAATGGGCCACAATTTCTTCCAAGAATCATCACCCAAAGGCTATGCACGACCCATTGACTTTAAAGGGAGTTATTTTATCATTTTTTATTAATTATTTGAATTATTATTATTATTAGTTCATTTAATTAAAAATAAAATATGACAAAAATAGAAAATCATGTGTTTTAAATCTTTTGTGCAGCTAATTCACTCTTTATGGATCAAATATTTTGTGCATCACTAAAAAGGCAAGAATCTTCATTGATTGGCATGAGAAAGGTATGAAAAAGATTGAAAAAATCATGGAAGATCACAAAAATTCAAAGGCATTAAAACTTGGATGTTGGGCTTGTTTTGTTGACCTAAAACATTCACATACATATACATATTGCAACCCTAATGCACAGGAACTCCGAAGCTGCGCTCAGAATCAAAAACAAACTTTGCATTTTTCACCAAAAATTTCAAAACTGAAAACTGTATTGCAGGGTGATTCAAAGCCTACAAACGATTCCAAAAGCTTGCTGAGGCCTTCCTGAACATAACTCAATTCTTTTCCAGTCCCCACGCATCAAGAAGTGGTAGAATAAAGTCAAACTTTCTCAAACTTTTTGCATATTCGTGTCTCATGATTCATGCAGTGTTTTTGATTTCTAATGCTTGATTTGTACTAATTTAATCATTCTAAAGCTAACAGTGCCATTCAATTGAGTTTTTAAGGCATGTATGAGAATCCACCATGGGAGCTCGTTAGGGTTGCAGAAGCTTGAAATTGGGGACTTTTGCATATGGAAAAATTGAGTCATAAGACCAATGCCAATGCATTCGTGACATTCCAACGATTCAAAACCACACCTCGCGCTCAATTTATATAAGCCCAGGGCCTAATCACTATTTTTGTGTTCTTCACTTAGTGGGGGTTTAAAACCCCCGCTATCCATTCTATATTTTTTCAGGTGAAAACGAAGCCAGGGAGAAGAAGATGAGGTGTTGGACTATGGTTGGCCGGTTCAAAAAGCTGGCGCGTTTTTTTGTCTTCACATCACTAACCCTTATTTTTTATTATATTAATTGTTTTCCATCATAATAACAAAGTTGCTAAATAGCTCAGTTGGTGGAAAGTGATGTTTGCAAGCCTTGGGACCTGGGTTCGATTCCCAGGTCCCCCATATTTCCCTATATTTTTCTTTGTAACATGTTCAGGTGGTCATCACTCTCAAAGGTTCACCATATGCCTTCGCCAGCTTGTCTGCCACATGTCCAATAACGCCAATCCAAGGGCCATAATGGGAGGACTACCATACGCACCAGTCAACACCTCCACATGCAGCATTGAAAAGTCAAAAAGGGCCTCAATCTAATGGGCCAAATTGCTGTGAACAAACCTCCAATTTGGGTCAACACCCCCATCTGTTTGCATTTTCTTCTCTTCTTTTTTTTTCTTCTTTTCTTTCATTTATTTTAATTAGATTAATTGTTTATTTAATTCCATAAATTAATTTTTTATAACATAAAAATACAAAAAAAAATCAGAAACTATAAAAAATAAAAATATGTTCATTTATTTTTTTTAATCAATATTTTGTAAATAAAATTCTAATAACTAATTAGTTTAATTTTAGTTTTAATTTTAATATTTTTTAATAAACTAAAAAGGTAGAAATTAGGGTTTTTATACTTTTATTCTTTTTTTTCCATTTTCACCATATTTAATTATTAATTATTTTTGTAAATAAATTTATCATTAAATAATTAGGTTAAAATTAGGTCAAGATCAAACATTTTGTATATAAAATAAAAACAACTAGAATTAGGGTTTTATTTAATTTTTAATTTTAATCCATTTTTCTTTATTATTATTAAATACCAAAAAAAACCAAAAAAATAATTTCTTTTTCTTTAATCATTAATTCATTTTTAATTTCATATTTAATTTCATATTTAATTCCTTAAAAGGGTCCAACGCCCTCGCATTCTCGATTTTTATTTCTTTTCGCACATTTACTTTTATTTCCTTTTTTAAATTTCATGTAATTGCCCCAAAGCTTTGTAATAGATAATTAGGATATTTACTTTCCGCATTTTATTTATTTCAAATCGAGTCTTGGTTTAATTTGGCGATGTAGACCCGCGCCTTTGTAATAGCGTAGGACTTTTATATTTCCGCACCTTTTTAAACTGTTAAAACACATGGAAGAATGTATGCCAAAAATAAAATCAAAGCGTAGATCACTCAATGCATGATCAAGATAAATAATAACTGAAAATGACACACGAATTCACACACCACTCCTAGGGTACGTCTCACTGTTGCCTTGCCCCTCGAAACGTGGTCGTCGAGTAGAGGATGTTTTAGTAAGTCCTCATGTCCATGAACATGGCATGAGGGTAGCTTCTAAGGTGTATTCCTATTGCTCTGGTGACCACACTGTCCCTAACCCTCGAATTGACCCGAACACCTCCAAACAGTGGTGCTACCTACCTCTCAATGGTGGGATGGCACTATCTTAAGGACATTTACACAGACGAATTCCTTAGGGTAGGTAGATGACTCATAGATACTTGCTCTAATTCAAAACAAATCAAAAACTTCTTTTCACACCGACACTTTGCAAAAAGCTTTCAAAAAAACAACTTTTCAAACACTCTTGAGGACTGATACAAGAGTCGAACTAAAATTTTAAACGAAACTTTTTCAAACCCACTCACGATTGAAAAGCAAACAAACATTTCGAAAACACAAATGAGCAAGTATCTAAGAGCCCATGGATAACCATGGATAGAAAGGGTGCTAACACCTTCCCTTTTTATAAATCTACCTCCCGAACCGAGAACTAATCTCAATAAGGAATTTTTCTGTGCTTTTGTCCTTTCCATTTGGAGAAAATAAAAGACGGTGGCGACTCTTGCTTACCGCGACATTTCGCGAAACCAGCGTTAAACAGTCAGTTCCAGATCCACCGATCACAGAACTGGCGACTCTGCTGGGGACATTTTATAAAGTGAGGTGTATCTTAGGATTAGTTCATAACTGTGTTTTCAATTGTTTTGACTTGTTTGCTTTAAAATTGTGGGTTGCATGGGAGTTACATAGATCCTAACCCGGATCTGGGGATACCCTGTTTAGGTAGCATAAGTTGTGAGGGACCTGTCCGGCGTAGACCGACATGGGTGAAACAGTGGCTACGTTGGTGTGGCACCTTGGTCTGTACCGATATCCCTTGTGTTGCAACGAGGAGAATATGGGTCTTCTGAGGAGTCATTAAGCACCAACAGACCTTAGAACCTTAAATGACACAACTTGGCCATTAGAACAGTAGCAGTATGCTACGCCCATTGAGGCTAAACTCTCGTGATGGTTCTGGCCGCAAGAAAAGATTGCGATGTTGGAGTTATGACCGATTGAGGGTAGTCAATGATATTGGGATCCTCTAAGAACCCGGTTACTTTTGATAGGACAGGTATGAACCAACAAACTGAAAGAGGGTAATACCTAGACCTCATGCTGGCCTAAACTCTAAGGGCTCTCTTGTGTGACTTGTGTGCCTTACCATGTTTGCCTTTGTAAATATTTGTGGTGTGCTTTATCATAACATCATAACATCATGATCATTGCATGCATCCTGCATAAGGACTGACCATTTCAAAGACAAGAGGGTTTCACCTTTGGTCTGTTTTGTAGGACATCATGATGCCTATGTGAAGGAATACTATCCGGTTCAACTTTGTTCACCCACCTGAGTTGCTTGAAGAGTTGGTTAGCAGGATTCCAAATACCACTTCCTTCATCCAGAGGCATGGTTCTCTTCTCAGTTTAGTCACTGCAAAGCGGGATCAACAGTTGATGAGTGTCTTGACCCAATTCTATGACCCTCTGTACCAGTGCTTCACCTTTCAAGACTTCCAATTGGTCCCTACCCTGGAAGAGTTCTCTGATTTGCTTGGCATCCCTATCTTGGATCAGACTCCCTTTACTGGTTGGGAAAAGACCCTCAGGCTTGAGGAGGTTGCTGCAGCTCTTCCCTTGACCCCCCAAGAAGTAATGGACAACTGGGTGACTAGAAGCGGAGTTAAGGGTTTCTTGGCCAAGTTTCTGATTGGTAAAGCTAACAGTTTCTGGAATGACTTGGACTTTAGGGCATATGAAGACATCTTGGCTCTCTTAATCTATGGGCTAGTCTTGTTTCCTAATCCTGACAACTTCATCAATGTCACTGCCATAAGGATCTTCATGTCTCAGAATCCTGTGCCCACTCTCTTGGGTGACATCCTGCAACAACTTTATGCTCGTACTGCCCGAAGACGATGAACTCTGTGGTGTTGTATCCCTTTGTTGCTGAGGTGGTTTATTTCGCACCTCCCTAAGTTCGTGCTGAAGAACCAAGAAGGAAGAGGTTGGGCTCATAGGTTAATGTCTCTCACTGATAAAGACATCATTTGGACTTTCAGAGGTTTGGATGAGATAACCGTTATTGATCGTTGTGGAGAATACCCTAATGTTCCTTTGATTGGTACCCAAGGAGGAATCTCTTATAATCCATGTCTAGCATTCCGTCAGTTTGGAAGAGCCAGAAGAGCAGGGCCTCATGAGATGTTGGTGCCTCACATCAGTTTTGAGTTTCAGGTGGATAGTGACGAGTTGCGTCGTAGGTTCATCAAGGCTTGGGACAGAGTTCATAAAGCTGACCCACAAGAGTTGGGGCCAAAGAATTCTCTACCTATGGAGGCCTACTGCAAATGGGTTCGCATCCGTACTCAGAAGTTAGGTATGCCATACGAAGCTGTCAGACCCGTCATTCTTGAGTATCCTGATAAAGATGGGGCTCCTCCAACTGTCCTCCCTCCTCAGATACCTACTGATTATGAGACATTAAAGAGGTCTTGGTCGCAACTGCGAGAAGAACGGGATTCGTATCGGGAAAAGTTCAACGAGCAGGAATTGAAGATCCAGAAGCTGACAAAGCAGTTGGAGAATGAGCGAGCTCTGAATGACTACATCCGTACTGAGAAGAGGAGACCCTGGGATCAATAAGGAGCTCTGGATGTTCTTTTACAATTTTATTTCCCTTTTCAGTATTTCCCTTTTATGTAACGCCTAAGGGCAATCTATTGAAAAATTTAAGTTTCAAAGTTGAATCTAATGAAGTGTGTTCCTTTTTGTTTACAAAGTTGATTCCCGATTATCTTTGAAAACATAAATCATACGCATTCCATTCATCATGTGCATAGCAGGTATTCTTCTTTTCAAGTTGCTTACTGTTCTTCGCTGTTTATTTCAGCATCATGAACCCTGACTCATCATCAACCGAGATGTCTATCAAGGCCCTTCAGGCGCAGAACGCGCAATTTCAGGAGCTGATCATGGGTTTGGCTTAAGGCCAAGAAGAGCTGAAGGCTTTACTCCTGAAGGAGGAGAAGAAGAAGAAGAGAACTGTTCTTTTCAACACGGGCCGGAGCTTTGGCAACACTCTGCAGAATGAGGAAGCTGGTTCTTCTGTAGGCAAGAGCAGTCCCCATGGGGGAAAAGGTCTTAGTCCGGTAGTCTCTGACAACGAGACTGACTTCAATGAGGAACAGTATCCTCCGGCTGAAGACAGATACAAGTAGCTGGAAGACAGACTGAATGCCATGGAGATCCAACAAGTGCCTGGGCTGGATTTCGGAGACTTGGGCTTATCTACTGGTGTGATCATTCCTCACAAGTTTAAGGCACCATCTTTCACCAAGTATGACGGGGCGTCTTTCCCCAAGCTACACCTCAGATCTTATGTACGGAAGATTCAACCGTACACAGTGGACAAGAACTTGTGGATCCACTTCTTCCAGGAGAGTCTTTCAGGGACTCATCTCGAATGGTTCTATCAGCTGGATGGGACCAAGGTTCGTAACTGGGAGGAGTTGGCTACTTCTTTTTATAAGCAGTATCAATATAATGCCGACCTTGCTCCTACACGTACCCAACTCCAGGGTATGGCTAGGATCAAGCGAAGGTTTTAAAGAGTATGCACAGAAGTGGAGGGATCTGGCTGGCAGGGTGCAGCCTCCGTTAACAGACCGTGAGCTGGTGGATATGTTCTTGGGGACCCTATCTGGGCCATTTTTCAATCATCTTATCGGTAATTCGTCTGCAGGGTTCACTGATCTTATTCTGACTGGGGAGAGAATAGAGGCTGGAATGAAGTCCGGTAAAATTCAGAAAGGTGCATCTTCAAGTGCTGAGAAGAAACCCTTTAAAAAAGAGGCCAGTGTTGTGTATGGGCCTAGGAGGCAAGAGAAACCATAACGCCGCCAATCTGTCAACGCGGTGATGATTGCAAATCCTGCTGCCGCTCCTCGGCAAACCAATCCACCCAGGGCTGAAAGACCCAGAAGAGAGTTTACCCGGCTGAGTATGACCTTGTCGCAAATCTTGCCACAGTTGCTATCCACCAACTTAGTGACTGTCAGAGAGGCCCCGAAGGTTGTGAATACTGCCTCTCCTAAGTACAATCCAAATGCCCGCTGTGCTTATCACTCCGATAGCCCGGGGCATTCTACTGATGACTGCTGGGCCTTAAGGAATAAGGTGCAAGACCTTATTGATGCAAAAGAGGTACAGTTTGAGGCACCTGAGAAGCCCAATGTAGTGACTGCTCCCATGCCTAACCATTGGGTAAATGCTATCAGGGAGGATGATGAAGTGGATGAAGCTGAGTTCGATAGCTGGATTTATCCAACGGCCGACAGTGGACCTAGCAATTGGACTACGAAGGACAACCTACCTGTTACTTTTGTTACGGAGTAATGAATTCCTTTGTTTTTGTTATTTGTAATAAACAATGAATTAAAACTCTATGGCCCGGTGTCTTACCCGGGGCACCGTGGCTTCATTTGTGAGGGCATATTAATTGTCATTTCATATATCATGAATAAAAACCTTGGACGTTTTCTCGCATTTCAAATCTTATGCTCCTTGTCTTTCTTTCCTTTCTTTATATATTGCAAAACAGCTGTATTTACACACACTCACTCATACAGGTTTCAATCCACTCTGGATCTCACTGGTAACGACTCTGCTACTGCCAGTTATGACTTCAAAAATCCGATCAACTTAGCCGAAGACGAAGGTGAAGATGATTGCGAAGTGCCTAGCGAGCTTGCAAGACTGTTACTCCAGGAAGAGAGGGCAATTCAACCACATGAAGAGCCGGTGGAAACAATAAATCTAGGTACTGATACAGATAGGAAGGAAGTCAAGATTGGTGCCAACCTAGAGTTCAGCGTGAAGCAACGGTTGACTCAGATGTTACATGATTATGTGGAGATCTTCGCCTGGTCCTACGAAGACATGCCCGGGTTGGATACCGACATTGTGGTCCATCATTTGCCTACCAAGGAAGACTGCCCTCCGGTTAAGCAAAAGGTCCGCCGTATGCGTCCAGAGATGTCTGAGAAGATCAAAGCCGAGGTTATGAAACAGTTTGACGCCGGGTTTCTCGCAGTGACTTCTTATCCTCAGTGGGTTGCTAATGTGGTGCCGGTACCAAAGAAGGATGGTAAGGTCAGAATGTGTGTTGATTACAGGGATCTGAACAGGGCCAGCCCCAAAGATGACTTCCCCTACCTCACATTGATGTCCTGGTTGACAATACGGCTCAGCATAAGGTGTTCTCTTTCATGGATGGTTTTTCAGGCTATAATCAGATCAAGATGGCTCCTGAAGACATGGAAAAGACTACCTTTGTTACTCAGTGGGGCACCTTCTGCTACAACATCATGCCATTCGGACTAAAGAATGTTGGGGCAACCTACCAACGTGCCATGGTTGCTTTATTTCATGATATGATCCATCATGAGATAGAAGTGTATGTCGACGACATGATTGCAAGGTCCCAAACTGAGGAGGAACACCTTGATCATCTGCAGAAATTGTTTGACCGTTTGAAACTGTATAAGCTGAGGTTGAACCCGAACAAGTGCACCTTCGAGGTAAGATCTGGGAAACTGCTAGGTTTTGTTGTAAGTGATAAGGGTATTCAAGTGGACCCTGCCAAGGTTAAAGCTATTCAAGAGATGCCAGTTCCTAAGACAGAGAAAGAGGTCAGAGGCTTTTTAGGACGCCTGAATTACATTGCTCGATTCATCTCGCACCTAACTGCCACCTGTGAGCCAATCTTCAAGCTGCTGAAGAAAGATCAGGTAGTACGTTGGAATGATGATTGTCAGGCCGCTTTTGACAGAATCAAAGAGTATCTCCAAGAACCACCCATTCTTATGCCACCGGTTGAAGGGAGACCTCTGATACTATACCTAACAGTACTTGACAACTCAATGGGGTGTGTGCTGGGGCAGCATGACGAGTCTGGCCGAAAAGAGCATGCCATTTATTACCTTAGCAAAAAGTTTACCGACTGTGAGACTCGATACTCACTGCTTGAGAAAACTTGCTGCGCTTTGGTATGGGCTGCTCGTCGGCTGAGACAGTATATGCTGACTCACACTACCTTATTGATCTCAAAGATGGATCCTATAAAGTACATATTCGAAAAGCCTTCTCTGTCTGGGAGAATAGCAAGATGGCAAATGATCTTGACAGAATACGACATCCAGTACACGGCCCAGAAAGCCATCAAAGGAAGTGTATTGGTAGACCACTTGGCACATCAGGCAGTAGACGACTATCAATCAATGAACTTTGAATTTCCTGACGAGAGTATCATGATAGTGACTGATTGTGAAGTACCTGGACCGGATGAAGGACCTGAGGAAGGATCCTGATGGTCTATGCAATTTGACGGAGCCTCCAATGCTTTGGGTAACGGCATCGGCGCTGTGATCATATCTCCTCAAGGCACTCATACTCCACTCACTGCCCGGCTATGTTTCAACTGCACCAACAACATGGCGGAGTATGAGGCATGCATCATGGGTCTTCAAGCTGCGATTGACCTAAGGATCAAGTTTCTGAGTGTCTTCGGAGATTCCGCTCTCGTGATCAATCAGATCAAAGGGGAGTGGGATACGAAACATCCAAATCTTATTCCTTACAAAGAATGTGTGTTGACCTTGATCCCCCACTTCACAGAGATAACCTTTGAACATTTCCCAAGAGAGGAGAATCAGTTGGCGGACGCGTTAGCTACGATGTCTTCCATGTTCAAAGTCAAATGGGACAATGAGGCTCCCCGGATTATCATCTGGAAACTGGACGAACCGGCATACTGTTGTGATCTTGAGACTGAGTTGGTGACTGAGAAGCCTTGGTACCATGAGGTGAAAAGATACTTGGAAGCCCAGGAGTATCCTGAAGGTGCCTCTGTCCATGACAAAAAGTTTCTAAGAAGGTTTGCGGCAAAGTTCTTCCTTAGCAACGACATCATGTATAAGCGAAACCATGATTCGACCTTACTGCGTTGTGTGGATAAGACTGAAGCAGAAAGGATCATGGAAGAGCTACATGAAGGTACCTTCGGAACACATTCCAGTGGAAATACCAAGGCAAAGAAAATCCTTCGGGCAGGGTATTTTTGGTCCACCATGGAAGCCGACTGTTACCAACACTCTCGGACATGCCATAAATGCCAGATATATGCAGACAAGGTACACGTTCCTCCAGTTCCTCTGAATGTCCTAACTGCACCTTGGCCTTTTGCAATGTGGGGCATAGATATGATCGGTGAGATTAAACCTACGGCATCCAATGGGCATCGCTTCATCCTGGTAGCGATCGGTTACTTCACGAAGTGGGTTGAAGCAGCTTCCTACGCTACAGTAACCAAGAATGTTGTGGCACGGTTCATTCGACATAATCTGATCTGTCGATACGGCGTCCCGGAAAGGATCATTACAGACAACGGTACCAATCTCAATAACAAGATGATCACTGAGCTCTGCGAGCAATTTAAGATACATCACCACAACTCTTCTCCTTACCGGCCGAAGATGAACGGGGCTGTAGAAGCAGCGAATAAGAATATCAAGAAAATTGTGCAGAAGATGACAGTGACCTATAAAGATTGGCACGAGATGTTACCATTTTCTCTACACGGGTACCGTACCTCAGCAAGGACGTCAACCGGGGCAACTCCTTTCTCCTTGGTCTATGGTATAGAGGCAGTCTTACCGATCGAAGTGCAGATACCCTCTCTCCGGATAATGAAGGATGCAGATCTGAGCGAAGATGATTGGATCCAGACACGACTTGATCAGCTAAACCTTATTGATGAAAAAAGACTTGCTGCTATCTGTCATGGTCAGACGTATCAGAAACGGATGATCAGGGCATTTAACAAAAAGGTCAGACCACAAGAATATCAAGTTGGGGATCTGGTAATCAAACGCATCATCCTTCCTCAGAGTGATCCAAGGGGCAAATGGACCCCTACGTACGAAGGGCCATTTGTGGTTAAACATGTGTTCTCAGGAGGAGCCATGATTCTAAAAAACATGGATGGTGACGACCTTCCTCACCCCGCCAATGCAGACATAGTAAAAAGATACTACGCATAATAAAGACCCGCTAGGTTGACATACCTAGGCAAAAATTAGGGCTCCCGGCGAACCAAAAGGGTTCGGGCAAAATGAAGGGATGAAATGAAAAAAATCTGTACACCCGGCAAGTCGAAAACCTGAAAAGGCGGCTTGGGCAAAAATGGGTATCCCGGTGGACTGAAAACCCGAAAGGGCGGTCCAGGCAAAAGTTAGGGATAAAGCGTAATACTATGTCTCATTGGATCACTTCGCATCTAGAATCCGGTATCAACACCAAATTCAGACGACATCGATCAATCAGCTTCATCTTCAGCTAGGTCATCAAGTGATGAGACGCTCGAAGATATAAAGGCGATAGCAGAGTTGGAACCCAGTGGGATTATTCTTTTCACACAGCTGTTTTGTTTTCCCTTTGCACAAATTGTATAAACTCTTTTATTCGGCGGTGTTCTCCTATTAGGACGTCAGCCTCTTGTACATAAAACGCCTATTTACAGGCAAATTCAAAAATCAATATAAATTCACTTTTCAGTTAAAATTGCCAATTGTTTTCCTTTTCTGTTTTGTTTTGCGAAGAACGTCCAAGGTTCAATTTGTGATATATGCATTTGACACTAATTGCTAACTCATAAATAATTGCATACGAAACAAAGGATTAATTATAGGTAATATTAGAAACAGGGGCAATAATGAGTTGTCTAAGCGATCTAATTGTTCCGTCCACCAAGGTACCAAGGTAAGTTCAGCTGAAGAACGTAACCAGTATATCTTAACTCCCCAGAGAGTGATCCAGCAAGTCAGTGCACTCTCCCCAAGCCAAGCTATACAATCAGCCTTAAGGAAGTTGGGTATCCCCCGCAGATCTCAACATTCCCCAGCACGATATACAGATATTCTAAAATAAGCATCCCCGGTAGTCTTGACCTAAAGATTGTTCCCTGACGGTATATCAAACATTCAATGGAGTTACTCCCCCAATATAGTTCAAAATTTCCCCAGGAGAGTCCAATCAAGATTTCCCCAGGAAAGTTTGAATCCATCTCCCCAACAGGAAGCTTATCCCCAGTAGATTCTGGAAGCTTATCCCTCGCAGAGCACGAGCGCGTCCCCCGACTTTATTCAAAGATTATTTCCCTACCAGGATATAACTGGGTTATCCTCAGCCAAAAGCCACGGAAAGATCGTCCCCGACGAAGTCTTCCTATCCCCAGCGGAGTCTATTAACATTTCCAACATATTAATGGTATCCCCAGCGAAGTTACCATCAACATCCCAGCAAAGTATCTCTCTCCCCACAGAGCATTTTTCCAGCAAGGTCGCTAGAGTAAATTTCTCCCCGCAGAGTGTTCTATTCGCCAAGTTTATTCCCCAACGGAGTTATCTTCTCCTACCGGTATTCTTGCAACCATCACTCCCCATTGGAAACAGAAGCTCTACATCAGCCCAAGATTTAACTTCCCGGCACCCGTCAAGGATTTATTTTCCTAAGACGAAAACATACATTCAAAAACATCACATACATCATGATACATGCATAAACACATCATACCTTACAATCTCATTTATGTTGAGAACATCATTGCTTGATCCATATCATGCATCGCATATGACTGACCTTTACCTTTCAGGAAAGATCCAGTTAAGTTCTCAGCTGTATTCCAAGACCTTGTCCGGTTCAGTTAAATCGACCCTAAGATTTTCCTGATTCTTATCCAGTCAAAGGCCTTCTCTGGTTCAGTCAGATCGACCCTAAGATCTCCCTGATTCTTATCCAGTTGAAGATATTCCAAGACCTTGTCCGGTTCAGTTAAATCGACCCTAAGATTTTTCTGATTCTTATCCAGTCAAAGGCCTTCTCTGGTTCAGTCAGATCGACCCTAAGATCTCCCTGATTCTTATCCAGTTGAAGTTATTTCAAGACCTTGTCCAGTTCAGTTAAATCGACTCCTAAAGATTTTTCTGATTCTTATCCATTCAAAGGCCTTCTCTGGTTCAGTCAGATCGACCGTAAGATCTCCCTGATTCTTATCCAGTTGAAGATATTCCAAGACCTAGCCTGGTTCAGTTAAATCGACCCTAAGATTTTCCTGATTCTTATCCAGTCAAAGGCCTTCTCTGGTTCAGTCAGATCGACCCTAAGATCTCCCTGATTCTTATCCTGTTGAAGATATTCCAAGACCTGGTCCGGTTCAGTTAAATCGACCCTAAGATTTTCCTGATTCTTATCCAGTCAAAGGCCTTCTCTGGTTCAGTCAGATCGACCCTAAGATCTCCCTGATTCTTATCCAGTTGAAGATATTCCAAGACCTGGTCCGGTTCAGTTAAATCGACCCTATGATTTTCCTGATTCTTATCCAGTCAAAGGCCTTCTCTGGTTCAGTCAGATCGACCCTAAGATCTCCCTGATTCTTATCCAGTTGAAGTTATTTCAAGACCTTGTCGGTTCAGTTAAATCGACTCCTAAAGATTTTTCTGATTCTTATCCATTCAAAGGCCTTCTCTGGTTCAGTCAGATCGACCGTAAGATCTCCCTGATTCTTATCCAGTTGAAGATATTCCTAGACCTAGCCTGGTTCAGTTAAATCGACCCTAAGACTTTCCTGATTCTTATCCAGTCAAAGGCCTTCTCTGGTTCAGTCAGATCGACCCTAAGATCTCCCTGATTCTTATCCAGTTGAAGATATTCCAAGACCTGGTCCGGTTCAGTTAAATCGACCCTAAGATTTTCCTGATTCTTATCCAGTCAAAGGCCTTCTCCGGTTCAGTCATATCGACCCTAAGATATCCCTGATTCTTATCCCAGTAGAAGACATCCAAGATTCTCTCAGCGTTCCTGTTGAGGTAGTAATCACCCAAGATTCTCTCAGCGTTCCTGTTGAGGTAGTAATCGCCCAAGGTTCTCTCAGCGTTCCTGTTGAGGTAGTAATCGCCCCAAGATTCTCTCAGCGTTCCTGTTGAGGTAGTAATCGTCCAAGGTTCTCTCACCGTCCCGTTGAGGTAGTAACCATCCCTGATCCATTCATCACCTTTTGAAGCTCCAGACTCGGTTCCTGTATCTCGCCAGGGCACGTCTGAGGAGGTGCAAAAAATTCGATACCTGTATCCAGCCAGAGTGCATCTACATAAAGAGTTTGAAGACCAGCTCCTGTAACAGGCCAGGTAATCATCTTTCTTTTTACAGGTACGCAGATTCTCGCTAAGGAATCTCTTACGCGATCGACACCCAGATGGCATCTATAAGCCCATCCACCTTCCATCACCTCTCCACATGGCATCTATAAGCCCATATTCCTATCCATCAATCTCCAAATGGCATCTGTAAGCCCATTCCCACCATCACACTGCTACTATGTGAGCGCAAATTTCTGGGCACTCTAGTATTCAATCATCTTCCACCTTCGGATTACGAAAGGCACGTCAGCCAATCTACATCCTCAAGTATAAGAAGATTGAACAGGGGAAACTGTTGTACCCCAAAATTTTCCCTCCCATATTCTCCAAGAGTTGCCAAGAGCATGCTTCAAAATCTCCCAAGAGTTGCACAGTTCAATGGCCTCCTAACAGTCAAAAACTAGGGTTTTGGTTCTGGCAAAGAAATTGAAGTTTCCAAGGGTCCAAGCAAGTCCCACATGCCTACATACATGGTCAAGCATCCATATGCTAAGTTTCAAGACTCACAGCACAAAATTGCACAGTCAAAAACCCTAATTGCTCAACAGTCAACTGCAGGGGCAAAATGGTCATTTGACAGTCAAAAGTCCAAATTTTTGGTCAACATCTTATTTTGAAGCCACAAACATCATTTGATCAATTCTTGATCATGATTCTCAAGGCATGGCTCAAAAAGTCTCAAGATGCAAAAGTTTCCATATTTGGACAGTTGAAAAAGTCAACTGTAACTTGACCAAGGCATAACTTCCACATGGTTTATCAGAAAAATTCCATCCAAAGCTCATTTTGAATAGAATGACATATCCTATAACTCCTCTTCACACTTCAAGTCCAAGAAAGGCTCTCACAAAAAGTTATCAATCTCAACATTATAGGTCATTTTCAAAAGTCAACAAAAAGGCACTTTAAGTCAAAGACCATAACTTGAGATTGGTAAATCAAAATGACATGGGATCAAAGGCATTGGTTATAGGACTTCAAGACCTTTCCAAAATGTCCAAGAACATGATCAAAGCTTAAAAATTGAGCAAGATATGCCTTGTGGAAGTTGGGAAATTTTTGGGAATTTTGAAAAGTCAACTTTGCTTCAAATGCCTCAAAATTGCTAATGGGCCACAATTTCTTCCAAGAATCATCACCCAAAGGCTATGCACGACCCATTGACTTTAAAGGGAGTTATTTTATCATTTTTTATTAATTATTTGAATTATTATTATTATTAGTTCATTTAATTAAAAATAAAATATGACAAAAATAGAAAATCATGTGTTTTAAATCTTTTGTGCAGCTAATTCACTCTTTATGGATCAAATATTTCGTGCATCACTAAAAAGGCAAGAATCTTCATTGATTGGCATGAGAAAGGTATGAAAAAGATTGAAAAAATCATGGAAGATCACAAAAATTCAAAGGCATTAAAACTTGGATGTTGGGCTTGTTTTGTTGACCTAAAACATTCACATACATATACATATTGCAACCCTAATGCACAGGAACTCAGAAGCTGCGCTCAGAATCAAAAACAAACTTTGCATTTTTCACCAAAAATTTCAAAATTGAAAACTGTATTGCAGGGTGATTCAAAGCCTACAAACGATTCCAAAAGCTTGCTGAGGCCTTCCTGAACATAACTCAATTCTTTTCCAGTCCCCACGCATCAAGAAGTGGTAGAATAAAGTCAAACTTTCTCAAACTTTTTGCATATTCGTGTCTCATGATTCATGCAGTGTTTTTGATTTCTAATGCTTGATTTGTACTAATTTAATCATTCTAAAGCTAACAATGCCATTCAATTGAGTTTTTAAGGCCTGTATGAGAATCCACCATGGGAGCTCGTTAGGGTTGCAGAAGCTTGAAATTGGGGACTTTTGCATATGGAAAAATTGAGTCATAAGACCAATGCCAATGCATTTGTGACATTCCAACGATTCAAAACCACACCTCGCGCTCAATTTATATGAGCCCAGGGCCTAATCGCTATTTTTGTGTTCTTCATTTAGTGGGGGTTTAAAACCCCCGCTATCCATTCTATATTTTTTCAGGTGAAAACGAAGCCAGGGAGAAGAAGATGAGGTGTTGGACTATGGTTGGCCGGTTCAAAAAGCTGGCGCGTTTTTTTGTCTTCACATCACTAACCCTTATTTTTTATTATATTAATTGTTTTCCATCATAATAACAAAGTTGCTAAATAGCTCAGTTGGTGGAAAGTGATGTTTGCAAGCCTTGGGACCTGGGTTCGATTCCCAGGTCCCTCATATTTCCCTATATTTTTCTTTGTAACATGTTCAGGTGGTCATCACTCTCAAAGGTTCACCATATGCCTTCGCCAGCTTGTCTGCCACATGTCCAATAACGCTAATCCAAGGGCCATAATGGGAGGACTACCATACGCACCAGTCAACAGCTCCACATGCAACATTGAAAAGTCAAAAAGGGCCTCAATCTAATGGGCCAAATTGCTGTGAACAAACCTCCAATTTGGGTCAACACCCCCATCTGTTTGCATTTTCTTCTCTTTTTTTTTTCTTTTCTTTCATTTATTTTAATTATATTAATTGTTTATTTAATTCCACAAATTAATTTTTTATAACATAAAAATACAAAAAAAATCAGAAACTATAAAAAATAAAAATATGTTCATTTATTTTTTTTAATCAATATTTTGTAAATAAAATTCTAATAACTAATTAGTTTAATTTTAATATTTTTTTAATAAACTAAAAAGGTAGAAATTAGGGTTTTTATACTTTTATTCTTTTTTTTTCCTTTTTCACCATATTTAATTATTAATTATTTTTGTAAATAAATTTATCATTAAATAATTAGGTTAAAATTAGGTCAAGATCAAACATTTTGTATATAAAATAAAAACAACTAGAATTAGGGTTTTATTTAATTTTTAATTTTAATCCATTTTTCTTTATTATTATTAAATACCAAAAAAAACCGAAAAAATAATTTCTTTTTCTTTAATCATTAATTCATTTTTAATTTCATATTTAATTCCTTAAAAGGGTCCAACGCCCTCGCATTCTCGATTTTTATTTCTTTTCGCACATTTACTTTTATTTCCTTTTTTAAATTTCATGTAATTGCCTCAAAGCTTTGTAATAGATAATTAGGATATTTACTTTCCGCATTTTATTTATTTCAAATCGGGTCTTGGTTTAATTTGGCGATGTAGACCCGCGCCTTTGTAATAGCGTAGGACTTTTATATTTCCGCACCTTTTTAAACTGTTAAAACACATGGAAGAATGTATGCCAAAAATAAAATCAAAGCGTAGAACACTCAATGCATGATCAAGATAAATAATAACTGAAAATGATACACGAATTCACACACCACTCCTAGGGTACGTCTCACTGTTGCCTTGCCCCTCGAAACGTGTTCGTCGAGTAGAGGATGTTTTAGTAAGTCCTCATGTCCATGAACATGGCATGAGGGTAGCTTCTAAGGTGTCTTCCTATTGCTCTGGTGACCACACTGTCCCTAACCCTCGAATTGACCCGAACACCTCCAAACAGTGGTGCTACCTACCTCTCAATGGTGGGATGGCACTATCTTAAGGACATTTACACAGACGAATTCCTTAGGGTTGGTAGATGACTCATAGATACTTGCTCTAATTCAAAACAAATCAAAAACTTCTTTTCACACCGACACTTTGCAAAAAGCTTTCAAAAAAACAACTTTTCAAACACTCTTGAGGACTGATACAAGAGTCGAACTGAAATTTTAAACGAAACTTTTTCAAACCCACTCACGATTGAAAAGCAAACAAACATTTCGAAAACACAAATGAGCAAGTATCTAAGAGCCCATGGATAACCATGGATAGAAAGGGTGCTAACACCTTCCCTTTCTATAAATCTACCTCCCGAACCGAGAACTAATCTCAATAAGGAATTTTTCTGTGCTTTTGTCCTTTCCATTTGGAGAAAATAAAAGACGGTGGCGACTCTTGCTTACCGCGACATTTCGCGAAACCAGCGTTAAACAGTCAGTTCCAGATCCACCGATCACACTTACAATTTATTTATTCTTTGTATTTTGTTATCATCAAAACTCTAATTAAGGGTTTTAGAATCAAACTATGTTCTAACACATCTCTCATTATGCCACTCTCATTCTTCATCTTCCCTAGCCACATCGGCGATTCAACCACCTCCTTATCCTTTACCCCCACCACGTGTTTGCAGAAAGGATGATGATGCTTACACTTGCCATCTTGTGTGTTTGAATAAAGGATACAATTGAGAAGCATTTTGGAACAGAAGGAATTTTGAGTAAAACCAATGGTTGAGGATAAAGATAGAAGTGTTGTTTGAAGTTTCTCCTCTAGGGTTTACACGGTTTCCATTTTGTTGGGTAGGATCCTGGTCTGACCCGACCCGGTCCTACTTAGGCCCAAAACTCTTACAAAAAGTCTTTGCCTTGTTTCGACTGGTGTATGGGCCTGTCAAGTTTATTTTCTTTTCTAAATCCCAATCTGATTTTTGGTATTTAAACTTCCTACCTTGCTAACTTTTCACCCTTTATCTAGTTTTTTTAGTTCTCTTAATTTTGTTATTTTAGTTACCTAATTATTTTATTAGAAATCAATTAAGTAAAATGTTTTTTTAGATAAAGTTTAATTACTTAGTTTAGTTTCAATTAACTTAGTGTCTTGGTTAACAATACTAATTAATTTATCTAGTTATGATTCTCTTCTTTTATATATAATTCGTCTTTTGATTGAATTCTTATTTTTCATTTGTCATTAATTCTTATTGTTTATTTATCTATGATTTTATCCTTGATTAAATGATAAATATATGTTAGTTGATATTGCGATATTTTAGATTCAATTAATTTCAAATTCCATAGATTACTTTTGGTCTTTGAGTACTTGTGCTTTGGTATTAAATATTCTTTGTCGCTCGTCTAAATTCCAAGGGAAAGAATTAAGTTGGTTGACTTCATGTCATCAAGCATCTTATACGATTGTGAGAATCCCTTCACTCATTTTTTTAAATTATTTTTGTTAATCTTAAGTTAATTTTCCTAAAAGACTCCATTTTTAAACTCACACCTTTTAAGTCAAAACTTCGACATTAGGTCGTCGTATCTTCAAAATCTCGTCCACACCCATTTTATCTAAACAAACCATTTTCAATCAAACAAACAATTTTAATAAACAGATATTTCAAAAGGTTCCTATAGGATACTATAGATGCATTAGATGCTAATACCTTCCCTTTGCATAACCAACCCCCAAATTCTAGATCTCTTTTCAAAATTCATTGTATTTTCATTACTTTTAAGTATTATTTTACATTGCATATTTTAGGGTTTTATTTCGCTCTTTTCCCTTTTCCCTTGGAAATAATAAAGCGTGGTGGAGACTCTTGCTTTTGTGAGTCGAGTTAATTAATAGCTCGATCTCCGATTTACCCCGCTACATTTTTTATCGCTACAACGCTTATGGATTATTTAGCCGCGTTCAAATATGGAAATCCTAATGGGTTTGAAGATGGATGTTGCTGGAAAACGTGTAGTGTCACATGCAAGTATACATGTTCTTTTAAAGTAGCAAGTGATATAATAGTAAGGATGTCCAACCCACAAAGAGTTGAAATAACTTAGATTGATTTGTAAAACTATATTTTGTAAATGAGCATGAGCATAAATAATAATAATATATGATTGTCACAGGTTCAACTTTTAAAGTAAATAATGGTAGAAATAGTTTGGTAAGAGTAAGTGATATCAATAATGAGAATATGTTGGGCAATGTTTCGTTAATATGACTTATCTATTGCGTGTACATGATATTCTATGTCATGCCATATGAGGTTAGAAAGTAATCATATAATGTATTCCTACAACATCATAAACATATACAATAAAGCAATGGGACAAATTTCTAAGCCTCACTTTTAACTTTAAATCATGTTCGACTTCATTATAAATATCTTCTATGATTGTAGCTCTTTTTGCCCAAAGTAGCTAATATAGTGAATATTCCTATCCTACCATTTTCAATCACATTTATCATGAGTTCCACTTGTTGATGGATTCCTCATAATAACAAGCTTGTATCTTTTCCTAAGTTGATTAACCAAATAATTAGATATATGACACTATAATGCATGACAAAATAAAGCACTAACAACACATCATTTAACACAAAAGACTACTTCAAATTAACTTCACATCACTCAACATAAAGGAGTTTAGCTCATAATGAGCTTAGTACATACATCAACACTAGATCATGAGCCAAACATTCTTAAACACATAATGAAAAAAATTAAAACCTAAGAGTAACTTCTTCATCTTCTTGTATCTTAAATTAGCAAGAGATGAGTTTTGTCTTTCTAGATACTAGTAACTTATACTTGAGATCATGAGAAGAAGAATTCTCCACTTTTGTTCAACTTGCTATATTTACCAAATTCCACCAAGTGTTTTACTCTATGAAATTCTGAACTCATTTACATTTCCCCAAGAGTTCTTTTTATAGTCAACTTCATCTAGGTTTTTGTGGTGTCTTAGATCATGGGCTTTTGGATATTCATGATTTCTAGCCCAAAATAATCAACAAGTGTTCCTCCAATTTTCCCTTTTTCGTAACATTGTAGAGCAGGGTACATGATAGCACAAAATTACAACATTTATTTGACTCAATTTATGTATGTTTTACTGTCATTTTAGTTTAAATTTTCCCTATTATGCTGGTGTTTTACTTGTTTTCATTTATTTATAAGTTTGAGAGCCTTCCACAAATAAATGAAGCAAAACAGGCAAAAAACAGAAGAAATTGAGCAATTTGCACACAAGGTGTTCAAGATGGCGTTCACTATGGAGAAAGCCAAAAATGAGAAAAGAGAAGAAAAAGTCCAAGAAAGACAAGGTAAAACTCACATGATAGGATTATAGTCGATTGTAGTCTTAGTGCAATAAAAAGATGTTGGTTTTCCCTTGTGGTGTTGTCTAACGATTTTGGCCATAACTTTTGATCAGTAAGTCTGAATAATGAGCCGTTTGAAGCGTTAGAAAGCTAACACAGAGATCTACATAATGGAAAATGGACTCTTGGCATCCTCCAACCAAACATGGCGCCCGCCATCCCCTACATGGTGGTTTCCATCTTTGAAAACAGCAAAACAATTATTGGAAGTTGCAGAATCCAACCCACTACCCCACGATTGGAAGATGCGGCCCACCATCCCTATATGGTGCCCGCCACCATTTGTTTTTTCCGGGAGGTTGAAACCAACTCCATTGGTGGAGGAAGGGTAGTTTTTCACTTCCCAAGTTTTTAGTTTCCTATAAATAGGCCTTAGATTGTCTCATTTGGATTATCCATTCTTAGTTGCAACATTAGGCATAAACTTACTCTGTAAAAGCAATAATTCATCACATCGATGAATTATCGCACCATGGTTGTAATCGAGTTAGATCATAGTAGATAGGAGATTTAATCTTGCCGCCATTTTCTTTACAAGTCAAAGTTTACTTTCCAAGTGTATCAGATTTAAAGTCTTCGATTTGGAGCAGGTCTTTAATTCGTTCCGCATTTACGCTTTATTTATCTTGCCTTTACATTCCTGTCTTATTTACCTTGCATTTACTTCTCTCCGTCTTATGTTTAGTTTCGCACTTAAAACCATTTAAGTTTTATTAAACATGTCCGGCAAATTTATTAGTGTTGGGATGTGAGGATCGTCAACAGACGGTGCTCTACATGTTGTCTCTTTAGGATTACCTTTGTGGGCTGTTTTGATTTAAAAGCAATTTTTTTTGAACTTATTTTAATATGCCTCCATGAAAGTGACGCAGTGAAAACGTCGGGTAAGATCGAAAGCCGTCAGACACTAAAGACTAAAATTGTTTTGTTTGTAATTAGCAAATACCATGAAATCACTTTGTTAATTAATTAGGGAGTCTAATATTTCTAGAAAGTGATTCTAAAACTATTTACAAAAGCACATCATTTATAGGTTTAAGATCTGGTTCCTTGAGCGAAATCCATAAACCCTTTTAAGTTAGACTTTCCAATCAAAATCACTTTTCAATTGAGTCAAGAGTTTAATTTCTTAAAAATAGGTTTACTACTTTATCGCGATAAGCACATTCCATAAGTGACAATGGACGGAATTAATTAGAGTGTAAATTCGGTTCTGAATACGCAAAAGCGATAATTCCCGTTAAATTGATTCTTTTCAAAGCAGAAAATACTGCCCCATAAGTAATCTTAGTAGAGACAAATAGAGTATTGTTAATTGATGTGAATTACATTACAATATTGTTATTCATCTGAATTTATTAAAGTTATTTAATTCATCATTCTTATTCTTAATTCAATTGCCTTAGATAAACACTGTAACAATTAGTAACGATAGGTTTGACAATTGGTCTCTGGGTTTGACAAATCTTTTATATTACTTCGATAGGTCCGTGCACTTGCGGAATCCCCCGACAAGTTTTTGGCGCCGTTGCCGGGGACCAATTACGTTAAATATCGTAACTCCATAGTTACACCATCTAGACTAAGGCGTCTTAGTTACTATAAAATCAGGTAGATGGATTACCAAAACATTTTCTACAATTACCATTCCTAGTATTTGGTTCCACTAAATCGAACCTCGAGGAAATATTAGAATATTTTATTGAGATTACTACGCTTTCTAGGTTAGAATCCATGATGATGAGATTTGTGGAGAGACAGACCCTAGTGAACAAAGAGCTTAGAAAAAAAAGTCTTGATAATCTTGAAACCCTTAGGAAATTAAATGATGTAGTCGATTCACTTGCAACTACCATAAAGAAAATAGAGAGTCAACTCATCCTTATTACACTAACACCTCCAAAACTTTTCCCTGAGGAACATGAAGATGTTATGACAATCGAGAGTGAAAAACAAATTGAAGCCCCTAAGGAGAATCATATGAGGTCAGTAAAAATTATGAAGAGGAAATAGTAGATACTAAGATTAATCCATCAAGGCCACTCAAGAGCGACACACTCAAAGAGGAAGCACCCTTTGTTGTTCCTCCTCCCTACAACCCACCGATTCTTTTCCAGCAAAATTTTGCAGAAACTAAGGAAGATTCCCAAACTAAAAGGTATGTTGTGGTATTGGAAAATATCCACACCAATGCATTTTTATCTTAGGTCCTATGTAAAAATATAAAACCATAGCACCATGAAACTAGGGAATTCATTAGTGTTAAGAGGGGATATTCAGCCTTTGAGATGGTGGATAAAAGGATTAAACCCAAACTTGAAAAGTTGATACGCATGATAGAGCCAGAACCACCACCGTGAGTTAAGAAGTATGAATCACCCTACAGAAGGAAGAAAAGAAAAGGTGAGGGATACGAAAGAAGGGTTGATAAGTGGCCATGGAAACCGAAGATCATTAGTCGTCAAGCTATCAACGTTAAACAAAGCGTTGTGTGGGAGGAAATCCACAAACTTTTAATTTAATGTTTTCCTTTTATTGTTTGTGTTTGTAGAAAATAAATAAATGTATCGCTTGTCGTGTCTAAGATACTTCTAGGAGAAAAATATCTAGACGCCAATCTTTGAATTGAGCTGGTGCCCACGAACATTCTTACGAATGTCGCTACTGGTGGTGACACCGATGATGAGTATGTTATAAGAATCCTCCTCGTTCTTCGTATGGTATCTCAAAATGCCTGCCACCGAAGCAGAAGTGGCGAGCAAAGGCATGAACAACAAGAGCAGGATCAGAGAGGATTTTTTCCAGCAGTAGCATTATCCATGCTTCATTTTACTATTTTCCACATTTTAGTGAAACATTGAGAATAATGTTTCGTTTAAGTGTGGGAGATAACCTTTACCTTTTACTTATTTTCTAGATTAGATTTCCTACTTTCTAGTTAGATTTATTTCCTTCTAGTATTTTCTTTTTTTTTAGTTTGCTTTATCGAGTTGCTGCATGTAATGTCAAGTCTTTATACATGGATTTTGTTGTCTATTAAATTTCTTCCTTTTCTTGAGCCATACCGAAAATTTTTGGACAGAGAAAACAACTTTCATTTTGAAAACTTGGGATATTAGACAAGTTTAGGATAGGATGCAGAGACTTGGGAAAACTTTTGAAAAATCGATATCATCTTAACATTGTAAGTTTCTTGATTATCCGAACCAATCTCGATACTTACTATGTTGTGGCCTTAATTATCATCCCAAATAAACCCTTAAGTAGTTTATTTTAGCATTCAGCTCTGGCTTAAGCAGGCTCTACGTAAATAAGCCGATGAAAATAAGTGAATGATCCTAATTTTTTCTTCTCTTCTGATAAATCAAAAATAGGGATTGTAACTTCTGAGCTAGGTGACCCTCACACGGTCACTTAACCCAACTGTTGTAAAACCTGCAAAAATAAAATAAAATACTTGTTGTTAGTTGGTTCAGAGGTTTCTGGTGCTGGACTTGGTAGGGCAGATTACGGTCTGATCCCCCACAGCTACGATAGGGAAAGTAAAGGGGTTGCACCAATTAATGTACCAGAGCCCCATGCATATGATGAGAATCACTAATCGGTCGCCTTACTATGAGTATGTACGGATAACGGGCTTAATGTGATTGCACCTGAACGAAAAGGGATTTGAGAGGGATAAATAAGGTAGGCCAATGTATAGTAGCATGATATGGATTTGTTTGTATATGAAGGAAACTTATGACCACAATTGCGAAAAGTGTTACCATAATATCCTTGGTTCATTAATCGGTACCTATCAACACGACCTTGATCGAACTTAAAGTCTTTTAGCCTAAATTGAATATTGTGTGTTGCTTTCTATGCTCATAAGATTTTGCTTTAGGACAAGCAAAGGTTTAAGTATGGGAGATTTTGATAGCACGAAATTACACAATTTATTTTACTCGATTTGTGCATGTTTTACCATTGTTTTAGTTTACATTTTTCCTATTATGTTGGTCTTTTGATTGTTTTCATTTATTTAGCAGTTTGAGAGCCTTCCGCAAAGAAACAAAGCAAAACAGGCGAAAAACTGAAGAAATGGAGCAATTTGCACACAAGGTGTTCAAGATGGCGTTCACTATGGAGAAAGCCAAAAATGATAAAAGAGAAGGAAAAGTCCAAGAAAGGAAAGGGAAAACTCACATGATAGGATTATAGTTGATTGGAGTCTTAGTGCAATAAAAAGATGTTGGTTTTCCCTTGTGGTGTTGTCTGACGATTTTGGCCATAACTTGTATTCTGTAAGTCTGAATAACAACCCATTTGAAGAGTTAGAAAGCTAACACAGTGATCTACATCATGGAAAATGGAATTTTGGCATCCTACCACCAAAAATGGCTCCCACCATCCCCTACATGGTGGCCACCATCTTAGAAAATGGTGAAACTATTATTAGAAGTTGCATAATCTAACCCACTACCGCACAATTGGAAGATGGCGCCCGCCATCCCTATATGGTGCCCGACACCCTTTGTTTTTTCCAGAAGATTTAAACCAACTCCATTGGTGAAGGAAGGGTAGTTTTGTACTTCCCAAGGTTTTAGTTTCTTATAAATAGGCCTTAGATTGTCTCATTTGGATTATCCACTCTTAGTTGCAACACTAGGCATAAACTTAATCTGTAAAATCGATAATTCGTCACATCGATGGATTATTGCACCATGGTTGTAATCGATTTGGATCATAGTAGATAGGAGATTTAATCTTGCCGCCATTTTCTTTACAAGTCAAAGTTTACTTTCAAGTTGTATCAGATTTAAAGTCTCTGATTTAGAGAAGCTCTTTAATTCATTCCACATTTACGCTTTATTTATCTTGCCTTTACATTCCTGTCTTATTTACTTTGCATTTACTTCTCTCCGTCTTATGTTTACTTTTGCACTTAAAACCATTTACGTTTTATTAAACATGTCTGGCTAATTTATTAGTGTTGGGATGTGAGGATCGTCAAAAGACGGTGCTCTACATGTTGTCTCTTTAGGATTACCTTTGTGGGCTGTTTTGATTTAAAAGAAATTTTTTTGAACTTATTTTAATATGCCTCCACGAAAGTGATGCAGTGAAAACGTCGAGTAAGATCGGAAGTCGTCTGACACTGAAGACTAAAATTGGTCTGTTTTTAATTAACAAATACTGTGAAAGCACTTTGTTAATTAATTAGGGAGTCTAATATTTTTATAAAGTGATTCTAAAACTATTTACGAAAGCGCGCCATTTATAGGTTTAAGATCTGGTTCCTTGAGCGAAAGTCAGAAACCCTTTTAAGTAAGACTTTCCAATCAAAATCACTTTTCAACTGAGTTAAGAGTTTAATTTCTTAAAAATAAGTTTACTACTTTAACGCGATAAGCACCTTCCATAAGTGACAATGGAGGGCATTAATTAGAGTGTAAATTCGGTTATGGATACGCGAAAATGACTGTTCCCATTAAATTGATTCTTTTTGAAGCAGAAATTATTTCTCCATAAGTAATCTTAGTAGAGACAATTAGAGTATTTTTAATTGATGTGAATTACATTTCACTATTGTTATTCATCTAAATTTATTAAATTTATTTACTTCATCATTCTTATTCTTAATTCAATCGCCTTAGATAAACACCATAACAATTAGTAACGATAGGTTTGACAATTGGTCTCTGTGGGGTTCGACAAATCTTTTATATTACTTCGATAGGTCCGTACACTTGCGGAATCCCCCATCAGTACAAACAACATGTGGGAGACAATGTGTCTTTTTGCAGGCTAGTGGCACAGGGAAACAGCAGCGGTGCCTTGCAGCAATCATGTGTTGCAAAGAGAAAACTGCATGTTGTAGAGGTTGTACAATTGTGCAGAGTTTTGTCTTCTAGTGTCTTGATCGTATCTCTTTTATATTTGATTCAAATGCACTCCATGATGCACATCTTATCTCTCAGACTATTTAAGGAGGGGTTCTTCATTGTATAGACTTAGACCTTGCACATTCAAGATACTGTACTAGGAGAGTTCAAATCATACCAATTTGTACATCTGACTATTAAGAGTGAATTTCATTTCTTCGGTTAATGCCCTCTAGACGTAGGTGGCTTTCCACCGATTTGGGTTACCAATTCATGTGTCATTTTACTTATTGTTATTATTTTACTTATTATGTATTACTCTTGTCATACACATTGTTACGACATTGTGTATGAAATCTTGACATTCAAAAAATAGAATTTTGATTGGTATTAGAGCAGACATCTTGTTCTGATTTGGTGGACTCTAGGGAAACTATACATTATGTTTAAAATGGGAAATGATAAAGAGGGAGGATATGTAAATTAGTCACCTATTCTAGATGACACAAACTATGATTATTGGAAAGTTTGCATGATTGCTTTCCTCAAGTCAAGACACCTTGATCTCCAAACACAACAACTTGATCATAAATTTAGATTAAGACTTCACATCAATAAATTATTTTATATTTAATTCACTTTTAATCAAAATTAAATATACAAAATTTTATTAATTCAAAATATATATTTTTATAAGCAACATTGTATTCAAAAATGAGTACTAGGGGTATTCAAACCCGAATACAATAATAATAACGATAAATGCATTAAAGAAAATCCAGAGGGTATTTACACCACTCATACAAATTACAATTCAACCGGTTTGCTCCAATTTGAAACCACCACCAAGAAAACATATTAATTTTGAACATTATGTCTTCCACGTCTTCTTTATCATTGTTGAAAATTATGTCATTTCTTGCCTTCGATAGACACCAAGATGCAGCCAGTCATATAGCTCCCTCTCTGCCACACGACACTTTCCCCTTCAAACGAGATTGGAAATTCAGAAAATGATCACAGCAAAATTGAGTGGTATAGTTCATCCCATCAATATTTAACCAATCAAAAATTAATTGCCAAATTCGATGCAAAATTGGGCAGCTAAGCATAATATGGTCAACATCTTCTGACAAATCATTACATAAGACGTAGAGCTTCTCATCTTCATTAATGATTATCCCTCTCCTTGCAAGTTGAATTTTGGTTGCCAAGCGACCGTGTAGCAGTTTCCAGGAAAAAGACTTAACTTTTTGAGGAACTTTAGCCTTCCAAACAATCTTCAGAGCTTTCATGGTTTCGGCATTGGGTAAAATCATCTTCTATCCCTGCAACAGTCTAACATAAAAGTTTTTAACAGAAAAGATTTTGACCTTCTCCAAACGACCAGATTAGACAATCATCTTTGTGGTGAATCGGTATAACCTCCAATAATAATGCTGCCAACTCCCTCGCTTCAGCCATTAACTCTGTATTATGTACATCCAAATTCCAAGAGATATTCCATTGCTAACAATTCCCAAGCCAGTATCCATTGTTCGCGATGGTAGAAAACCTGCAAGTAGCAATATCATACAGATTTGGGAAGAGATTGCATAGTTTTGAATTTCCAATCTATTTTGAATTCCAAAAGGAAATAATAGTTCCTTCACCCAACCACCATGATGCCATTTGAGTGAACCCATGTTTAGTTTAGACCCCTTAATTGACATTAGATCACGCCACCATAGTGATTCTTTGGAATTCGGCATTGTTTCAACATCACTCTGAATGCTATACCCAATATCTTCATATCGCTGCTGCAATAATTTCACCCAAATAGCCTCATGATCTACAAAAATTCTCCATAGCCATTTACATAGCAATGCATGATTAAAACAAGCCACATCTTTGATTTCCAAACCTTCCTCATCCTTGGGCGTGCAAATAGATTTCTAATTTTTCCAGGCTATACCACATTTTTCACCATAACGATTCCATAAAAAATTCCTTTGGATGCATGCAATTTCATAAATGATCTGAGTTGGGACTTTGAAAAAGGAAAAGTAGTAGATTGATAAATTAGAAAGAACTGAATTAATCAAAGTCACGCGACCCCCTATTGAAAGAAATCTACCCTTCCATGTTGACAGTTTAGCTTTCAGGCCACTTACAATTGGCTTCTAGAATTCCAACCTTCTATGACTCCCCCCCGACCACAATTCCAAGAAATTTAAAAGGTAGTTGATTGATCCTAAAAAGAAAGAAATTAGGCAGCCGCTAACAAAAAAAATTCCTTCGTTCTAATGCCATAGATTTTTCTTTTACATGTGTTAATTAGTAAACCATACACCACTTTGAATCCATGTATAATCGCCGTTAACGACCAAAAATTATCCCATGTTCCTTCCCCCACTATTATCGTATCATCCACAAACTGCAACAAACTGAATGCAGCCTCCTTCTTCACCCTAAATTCATTAAACGCACCTATATCATCTGCCTTATTAACAATTCTGGCCAGACCTTCAGCCACAAAAGCAAAGAGATAGAGGGAAAGGGGGTCCCTCTTCCTCAACCCACGATTAACTGAAAATTCCCTTGTTGGACTTCCGTTTATGAGAACCAACATATTGCTTGTAAATATTTCAGCTTCTAACCATTGCATCCACCGTTGACCAAATACTACTTTCTTTAAGATCCCTCTCAAATAGTTCCAATCCATGCAATCATAGGCTTGAGCAAAATCCACTTTAAACAACATATAATTTTTATTTTCTCTACTCTCATAATCAATAATCTCGTTTATCACCAAAACATTATCCAAAATTTGTCTTCCCGGAATGAATGTTGTTTGGTTATTGGATATAATTTTCCCAATTACCCTTCTAAGCCTTAAGGAAAGTAGTTTCGAGATCACTTTATACATACACCCAATCAAACAAATTGGGCGATATTCCTCCAACTCTGGTGGGTTTTCAACCTTAGGAATCAGTGCTACAAAAGAAGAGGTCATAGCTTTTGGCAACTTCGCAAGATGGTGAAACTCTTGAATAAACTCAAAAAAATATTGACCAACCACACTCCAACATTTCTTGATGAACTCCAGGTTAAATGCGTGAGGAGCGGGACTTATATCCCATTCACAATCAAATACAACTTCTTCAATATCCTCCTTTGAAAACAACACTTCAAGTTCTTCACTATCTTGACTTGATAAGATTTTGAAATCCAATCTATCAAGATTCAAGCGCCATTCCAGCTGCTCCAAAAATCTGCTACAAAGTGATTTTTAATTGCTAATTTTACATCATCCATGTGGTCAATCACCCCGTCAGCCGTCTGTATTGCTACAATTGCACTCTTTCTGAATCTTGCTTTGATTGATGAATCGAAATTTTTTGAGTTTAAATCCCCATCTTGGACCCATCTTTGCCTTGATTTCTGTTTAATCATACTTTCTTTCAAGTGAAGCTTATTCCAAATAGACTCAGTCACTCCTTTTCTTTTTTCTTGAATTTCAAAAGATAACAAGTTTCTGGCATTCAACATTGTTGTACCCCAAAATTTGCCCTCTCTTTTCTCAAGGAATCACCCTGGATCCTCAAGTTTTCTTCCATCCAATTTCAAGCCTTGAACTGCAATTTTTCAAGGAAATCATCCATAAGGGCAAAATGGTCAAAAGCACACTGAAAAGTCAAAATTTTGACTTTCAGATCAAATCAAGTTTCAACAATTTTATTTCATCAAGCCATGAGATTGATTCATCAAAAAAATCATGAGTCAGAAGTTACTTTGGAAAAATCAAATTTTCTAAACATTTAGAAAATTTTCTAAGTGTTAAGAATATGTGATATCTCAAAACTTCTGAACCAGCCTCTATGCAAGTGCAGTCAGAAGTTGCAAACACGGTCCAGAACATGGCGCTTCAATCAGAACATGCAGAAGCAATGCTCTTTGGTCAGAACATGATGCTTCAGCCATAACATAATTCTTCAACATATGGAGGTTATGTTCAACGCTCTGATCAGAAGATGCTCCTTCAGCATTTGGAGGTTACGTTTCTGATCTTCTGCAATCAGAACCTCACCAAATCCCTAGACCTCGTTTAAACAACCTGTTGCACTGCTACAGTACAAAACTCTAACCAGCAGTTAATCCAGTCCATGCCTGTATTTTGCCAAATCTTGTGTTTGCACCAAATACAAAAAGTTGTGATAAAAAAGAAATGGAACAGTGTGCCAAAGAAAGTTCAAATCCCGTCAATTTTCCCCCCAAAACCACAACAAATTCATCTATAAATAAGTGGCTCCATCACACTTGCAAGGGGCTGGCTTTTAGAGAGAGAGAATTATCAAAAAGAGAGAAAAGAAAGTTGTGATACCTCCATAAAAAATCCAGAATTCCTAAGCAGAAAAACAAAAACCTTTGTTCTCCCCTTTAAGTAAAAGAGCTTGACATTTTCTCCTTTGTTGCTCTTGCTGACTCCAGAATATCTGAAGGCAACAGCTCAAATCCCAGACATACACTCTAGATTTAAGGTAAGCCTCCCTGACTTTGCATCTTCTCACTCAGAACATCATTAGACATGTAAATACCATAGTATTAATGTTGTCCATACCACTGCGTAAGTAGAAAGACTCAGGATCAGAACTTTCTGATCATGGTCAGACTCAGGATCAGGATCAGAACTTCCATAAACTGTTGTGCGTTTATCCTTCTGATTTGTTGTTTGCTGAAAACTGGTTAAGTTATTGTTGTGCTAGTTGATATAAAGAAAGAATTGGAATGTAACACATAACTTTTGTTTGTCACTCACCACTTTAACACTTAGAACTTCTGATTCTTACATGCTAATAACGCGCTAAACTGCTGATGTTTATTCACTATTTTTTTAGCGCAATACAGAACCTCTGACTTTTGGCTCACTGTCAGAATACCACCCAGAATTTCTGTGTTTTCCCTCTAACGTGTTTTACAGGACCCCAGAGTTTACCAACTCAGAACTTCTGACACCCACTAACGTCTTCTGCTGAGTCACAATGCTCTTGACTTCAGAACTTCTGATCCCTGTGGTTTTGCTCGCAGCAGCATGTTTTTTTCAACTCTTTCATTTATTTTCCTTTTTATCATTTTTTATATTAACCCTTTTTTTTATTAACATAAAAAGACATAAAAATATTTTCTTTTATTATTTAATTAACTTAAGACAAAAAATTTTTCTAAACAAGTCCATTTCTTTCTTATATTGTATATTTTAATATGGTTGTAATAGTAACTTAGGACTTATTTTTACTTGAAATCCTCATTCGTACATATGTACCCTCATCCCCCTAATGATTGTAATAGCGTAGGATATTTACTTTCTGCATTTTTTATCGCTTTAAAATATATTGCTAGTAAATAGGATGTATGGTAAGATAAAATCAACAAATAGATAACTTTCAAATACAAGACAAAATACATGCAAACTAACACACTATTCACACACGCACCCTTAAGGTTAACTCCACTTGTTGCCTAAAAATGGCCATGTTATGCATATGGGATGTCTTGGCACAAATAAAAAAAATACAAGATCATAGTCCCTCGATGACGCTATCAAAGTTTCCTTTCAAAATGATCTTAGTCCCTAAAAGAAAAGTGCTAAGTCATCTCACAACATTGCTATCATGGTCATACGATGACCCGCGCCCGCCCCTTCATATCCAACGATAGGGCTTCTTACCAAATCAATGGTAAGATAGTCACATCTAAAGAAGGAGGAAAAGAACACCTAAGACCTTTTGAGTAGGTAGATTGCTCCTAATTACTTGCTCAATTTCAAAACAAAAACATCCTTGCTATTTTTCAAAGCAAACACCAACACTTTCAAAACGCTTTCAAAACACTTTCCAAACATGAAGTATTTTCAAAAGCTCAACACTTTGTATACGTTCTTGCGAACGAGAACTATTACAAAGTTTGCCTAAACGAAGGCGCCTTTACAAAATACTTTCAAAACCACACAAAGCACATTTTTCAAACAAAAGCAAGTGATTTAGCAAGTATCTAAGAGCCCATGGAAAACCATGGATGAAAAGGGTGCTAATACCTTCCCTTTTCATAATCTACCCCCCGAACTCAAGAAACAATCTCAAAGGTCTTTCCTGTGCTTTTTCACCTTTCCTTTTGGATAAAAAAAAAGTCGGTGGCGACTCTTGCTAAACTGCAACATTTTATGAACACAAACGCAAAACACCTCAAAGTCAGTTCTCCCACCGTACCACAGAACTGGAGACTCTGCTGGGGAAATACTTAAAAGTGGGGTTACCTTAGGGTTAGATAACATTTATTTGCTTTCTTTGTTTGACTTGTATGCTTTACATTTTTTTGTTTCTTTGTTTGGGTTTGAATCCTCCACCCGGATTTGGGATACCTTATAGGTAAGTAGCAATACGTTGTGGAAACTGTGTGGGGTATACCAACACGGTCTAAGCAATAGCTACGTTAGTGTGACATATTTGTGGGTACCAGTAGCCCTTGAGTAGTCAAGGAGAATACGGGGCCGCTGAGTGATGTCATGAAGCACTAATCGACTTTTAGAACCTTTACTTGACCAACTTTGCCATTAGGACGTAGTGAGATGATCGGATTTGGTGCAGTCCGAAGTTGGTAGATATTCGATACTACACTCATTAAGGTTTGGTTTTTTGGGATATTTCGGTCTCCATTAAAGAGGCTTGCGCTGAAACAATGCCCGATAAAACAAACCGGTGATATTGAGCTCCTTAGAACTCGATTACTATTACTAGAACAGGTTTGAGCCAACTAAACTTCAAGAGGGTACTTACCTATGAGACTCCATGCAAGCCTAAAACCTAAGGACTTGTTTGATTTGTTTATATATATATATATATATATATATATATATATATATATATATATATATATATATATATATATATATATATATATATATATATATATATATATATATATATATATATATATATATATATATATATATATATATATATATATATATATATATATATATATACATCATGAACATCATAAGCATTCTCACTAACCATTTCAAGGATTTTTGGAATTCATCTTTGTTCTATTTTGTAGGACATGGCTTCCGCTCGTAGGAACACTATCCAAGTCATTCTCGTGAGGATACCTTCACAACTCAAGGATTTAGTATCAAGGGTCCCTGAAGATTCTCCATTCACCAAAAGACATGGTCGACTCCTTATTTTGCTTACCTCAAGTATTGAAGAAGATATGGTAAAGGTGCTTATCCAATTCTTCGACCCTTTGCATTATTGCTTCACTTTTCTCGATTACCAACTTATGCCCACTTTGGAAGAATTTTCTCAACTCATGGGGACCCCTATTCTTGATCAGTTACCTGTCAACGGTATTGAAAGAGACCCTAAACCTGAGGAAATTGCTCGAGCTCTACATTTGCAACCATCTGATATAGTAGCAAATTGGGTAACAAGGAGTGGTGTCAAAGGATTCCTAGCAAAGTTTTTGTTCGAGAAGGCTCAAGAGTGTTAGAATACTTTGGATCTACAAGCCTTTGAGAAATTTTGGCTCTTCTCGTCTATGGGTTGGTACTATTTCCCAATCCTGACCAACTTATAGATATAAATGCGATCAAAGTTTTTATATCTCGTAATCCGGTGCCGACATTGCTTGGAGACATCTTGCATTCTCTTCACTCTCGCACTTTGAAGAAAAGAGGGACTTTGATATGTTGCACTCCTCTTTTGGCTAGGTGGTTTATTTCGCACCTACCTCGATCCGTGATGAAGAATGAATAAGGTATGAGGTGGTCTAAAAGATTGATGTCACTTTCACATGCTGATATCCGTTGATATTATCGCTCTTTGGAAGACATTACCATTATTGATCGTTGTGGGGAATTCCCTAATGTCCCTCTACTTGGAATTAGGGGAGGCATTGCTTACAACCCTTGTTTAGCTTTGCGACAATTTGGATACGCTAGGAGAGATGGCCCTCATGAGGTACTCATCCAAGGAATTGCGTTTGACTATGAAAGCGATACCCAATATTACCGTCAAAGATTTATACGAGCTTGGGGTATGGTTAGCAAAGTTGATAGCAAGACGTTGGGACGTAAGAATTCCATTCCTTTGGAACCTTATCTTAAATGGGTGCAGGCTCGCGCTCAAATTCTTAAGATGCCTTATGAAGCCGTCTTACCTGTTATCATGGAGCCAGTAGTTGAGGGAGCGTTCCACATACTATCCTCTATCCTGATATGCCTACTTCTCTTGAAGATTTGCAAAACGCTTGGATTTAGTTAAGAGGAGAGCGAGACACCTTTAAAGCTAAGTTATATGAGGGCGAGAAGAAGATATTAGAGCTTACAAGGGAGCTTCATGAAGAAAGGAGTTTAAACACCTACATTGCGCCAAAGAGGACGCGCACAACTTTTCTGTCTTAGGAGTTTACTTTATGCTTATTTCTGTTATTGTAAGCCCATGAGGCATGTTTGTATTCAAATCAGAACTCTTTAATGCAAGTTAACGTTTGTTCACTCTTTGTCTATACAAATTTAAATTCTTTAAATCCTTGAAATCATTTGCATATACATAGTCATGCATCATATCATAAGCAAGCTTTTCACAACATGTTTCCTCATCTTTCTACTATTTATTTCAGTAAGGATGGATCTCGAACAAATAGTGAAGGACTTGCAAGCTCAGAACATTCAGTTCCAAGTCACCTTGATGACCTTGGCCAAAGGGCAGCAAGAGCTAATGACAGCATTGGCAACCAAAAAGAAGAAAAATAAGGCCCTCATCAACATGGGGAAGATATTCAAAGAACCGATTCGCCAAGTGCAAGTAGTCGAAGATTCATCTGAGGAGGATGAGAACTAAGCATAAGAGGCAAGAAGCACCCGTGCTGAGGGTGTGAATGATCAAGCTTCTGAAGATGAGTATCACTTTGATGAACAATACCCACCTGCTGGTGAGGAAAAGTACAAAGAATTGGAGGATAGGCTAAAGGCAGTCGAAATTCAAGTTGTGCCTGGCTTGGATTTTAGTGATTTGGGCCTAGTTCCTGGGGTCGTCATTTCTTATAAGTTCAAGACACCAGTATTCGCCAAGTATGATGGGGTCTCCTGTCCCAAACTACATCTAAGATCTTATGTACGCAAAATACAACTACACACTGCTGACAGAAAACTGTGGATTCACTTTTTCCAAGAGAGTCTAGTGGGAACTCAGCTAGAGTGGTTTTATCAATTAGAAGGTTCCCGCGTCCATACATGGGAGGATTTGGCCACTGCCTTCTATCACCAGTATCAATACAACACCGACTTGGCACCAACAAGAGTTCAGCTTTAGAATATGACCATGGGAAATGACGAAGGGTTTAAAGTATATGCCCAAAAGTGGAGGGACCTTGCCAGTAGGGTCCAGCCACCTTTGACCGAAAGAGAGCTAGTTGATATGTTAATGGGTACGTAAACTGGTCCATTCTTCAACCTGTTAATTGGAAGTTCTTCGTCCGAATTCACCAAGTTGATTTTAACTGGTGAAAGGATTGAAAGCGGTATTAGAAGCGATAAAATTCCTATGGCATCTGGTTCCACATCCAACTCCGTCAGAAGACCCTTCACTGGAAAAAAGGAAACAAATGTTGTGTATGGGGCAAGAGCCCATACCAAGAAGGACCATCATTCATCTGCAAACGCTATATTAATTTCAAACCCTCAACCTACTCAAAGGCAACCCTCTAACAATTGGAGACTTGAAGTTCCCCGACGACAATTTACAAGAATAAGCATGTCATTATCACAAGCCTTACAACATCTGCTAAAGGCCAATTTGGTGACTCTGTGCAATCCACCATCCAACCCTGATGTTTCCTCACCTAATTACAACCCGAATGCGAAATGCGCATACCATTCCAACAGCCCCGGCCATGAGACCGATCAATGTTGGGCATTAAAGAACAAAATTCAATATTTGATAGAAAACAAGACAATTGAGTTTGATCCACCCGCTACTCCAAACGTGATAACCGCTCCAATGCCAAAACATGGCAAAGGGGTTAATACCATTGATGATGTTACTTTTATCGCTTCTGTTGAAGATTTAACAACTCCCTTGACCAATGTGAAAGCTAATTTGCTAAAGGCCGGTGCGTTTCCTGGATGTTCCAAAAATTGTGCCTGTTGTGATCAACGAGAAAATGGATGCGAGCTACTGAAGAAAGGTGTGCAACGCCTGATAAATAGCCGCGAGATTCTATTCAAAAAGATTTCCACCCTCAAAAATTCAATCGAAAAGGCTGAAGATTTAGCCATCATAACAATTTCAAACAAACCTCTTAGGATCTCATCCAAAGGTCCTATTAGGATTTCGAACGAACCAATCATTTCTCCTTTCATAATCACTGCTGCCAGACCTGTTCCATACACCTCTGATAAAGCGGTACCATGGAATTACGGTGTCAAGGTTTATTACCATGGGGTAAAACAAGATTCTTGGATTGATGATAATGAAGATGGTGTTACTAATATTACTGGTTCTAGTAAAGTCACAAGAACAGGAAGGGTCTTTTCCCCTGTTATCTCACCACTACCACAGTTCCAGTCTGCATAACCAATGGAAATTCTGGTGCCAGTACTAAAGGGAAAGGGAAAGAAGGTGAGCCTGCTAGGGAAGAGGCACCTGCTAAAAAGATTATTATGGAAGAACCATCCAGTCAAGAGATGGAGGAGATTCTGAAGATCATTAAGAAAAGCGATTTCAAAATAATAGAGCAGTTGGGGCAAACCCCTTCTAAAATATCAATGTTTTCCTTATTGCTATGTTCCGACGCCCATGCACAAGCTTTGATTAAGTTTTTTAAAAAGGCTCATGTGCCTCAAGAAAACACAATCGATCAATTTGAGAATTGCATAGCAAGTCTGACAGCTGACAATGGTCTGGGGTTCTCTGACGCAAATTTAACTCCCATGGGAAAGAATCACAATAAAGCCTTGCATGTTTCTGTTGAATGTAAGGGGACAACTTTGGCCCATGTCTTGGTGGATACCGGCTTATCTTTAAATGTGTTACCTAAAGGCTCTTTAGATCGGCTAGACTGTGAAGGTTTGGTTTTAAAGCCAAGTGATATTGTTGTGAGGACATTTGATGGGTCGAGAAGGACGGTTCATGGAGAGGTGGATCTTCCAATTAAGGTTGGTTCACATATTTTCAACTCCACATTCTATATAATGGACATACGGCCTGTGTATTCTTGCTTGCTTGGGCGCCCATGGATCCATGGGGCAGGTGCGGTCACTTCTATTATCCACCAGAAGTTAAAATATCAAGTTCAAGGGAAGGTTGTCACTTTTTACGGCGAGGAAGAATTTATGGTAAGCCATCTCAATTCTTTCAAATACATAGAAATGGATGGCGAATTCATAGAAACTCCTTGTCAGACGTTTGAAGTTGTGGCCGCCACCAAAATCTCCTCCGACACTCCAAGAGCTGGTAAAGTTATTCCCAAGATGGTTTCTCTTAAGGATGCCCGTGTTGTGGTAGAAGAAGGAAACAATGTGATGTGGGGTCAACTCCTCGACATCCCGTTCTAGGCAGACAAGTTTGGGTTAGGTTTCACCTCCCAAGCTCAGAAACAAGTTAGAAGTGCTCGTGCTGGAAAACTGCCTCTCCACCTCAAAAATCATGAAGTGAACGTTGTAGATGACTCTGATGATGAGTGTGCTTTTGAAGACTGGATCTACCCAACAATCAAAGGGAAGCTCAACAATTGGCATGCAAAGGGTTTCACTCCTGTTTCTTTCATTGAGGAGTAATTACTGTTTACTTTTTCTGTCAATTCAAGAACTCTATGTCTGTAATATTATTTCCAAACAACGACTTCTAAGCCATGTGCCTTGCCCCAGGCACTTTGGTCCATTTGTTAAGGGTTTTGCTCATGCTTCATCTATCATATGATCATTTAATATAAACCATTGGACCTCTTTGCATTCAAATTTTATGTTCATTGTCTTTCATTTTATTACTTTTTTCAATAGCCATGTATCTTACATGCACACACACACACACACACACATTTGCAGATCATCATCCGCTCTGGATCTTATTGTCAACAACTCTACTATTGCCAAGTATGATTTCGAACATCCAATTCACCGAGCCAAAGACGAAGGTGAGGGATATTGTGAAATACCATGGGAACTAGCCAGACTTTTAATACAAGAAGAGAAAGCTATCTAACCTCATGAAGAGCCAATTGAAGTCATCAACTTAGGTATTGAGACAAACAGGAGAGAGATCAAGATAGGCGCCAACCTAGAAGACAGTGTCAAAAGCAGATTGGTTCAGATGCTACATGACTATGTAGAAGTATTTGCTTGGTCATATGAAGATATGCCAGGGTTGGATACCGATATTGTGGTCCATCGTCTGCCAGCGAAGGAAGACTTCCCTCCTGTTAAACAAAAGGTTCGTCGGATGCAGCCGGATATGTCTGAGAAGATAAAGGCTGAGGTAATGAAGCAGTTCGATGTAGGTTTTTTGGATGTCACATCTTATCCTCAATGGGTTGCAAATGTGGTTCCTATGCCAAAGAAAGATGGAAAGGTCTGCATGTGTGTAGATTATAGGGATCTGAATAGGGCAAGCCCCAAGGACGACTTCCCTCTACCTCATATTGACGTCTTGGTTAATAATACAGCTCAACACGAGGTCTTCTCCTTTATGGATGGATTTTCTGGCTACAACCAAATCAAGATGGCTCCCAAAGACATGGAGAAGACAACTTTCATTATGCAATGGCGCACCTTTTGCTACAAATTCATGCCGTTTGGATTGAAGAATGCAGGGGCAACATATCAAAGAGCTATGGTAGCTTTGTTTCATGATATGATCTATCATGAAATAGAGGTCTATGTGGACGATATGATTGCAAGGTCTCAAACTGAAGAAAAACATCTTGATCACTTGCAAAAGCTATTTGAGAGGTTGAAGAAATACAAGTTGAGATTGAACCCTAATAAGTGTACATTCGAAGTAAGATCTGGGAGGCTCCTAGGTTTTATCGTCGGTGATAAAGGCACCAAAGTTGATCCTTCCAAAGTAAAAGCGATTCAAGAAATTCCTGTTCCTCGTTCTGAAAAGGAGGTTAGAGGATTCTTGGGTCGCCTTAACTACATCGCCCGTTTCATATCTCATCTGACCGCTACTTGTGAACCGATCTTTAAACTCTTGAAGAAAGACCAAGTAATCCAGTGGAATGACGATTGTCAAGTTGCCTTTGATAAAATCAAAGAGTATTTGTAAGAACCTCCTATTCTGATGCCTCCAGTGGAAGGAAGACCATTAATCATGTATTTGAAGGTACTAGAGAACTCTATGGGGTGTGTGTTGGGTCAGCATAACGAGTCTGGCCGAAAAGAGCACGCAATTTACTACCTAAGCAAAAAGTTTACCGACTGCGAAACCAGATATTCACTGCTCCAGAAAACTTGCTGTGCTTTAGCGTGGGCTGCTCGCTGGCTAAGGAAGTATATGCTGACTCACACTACTCTGTTGATTTCTAAGATGGACCCTATCAAATACATCTTTGAGAAACCAGCCCTATCCGAAAGAATAGTTAAGTGGAAAATGATTTTGACTGAATACTATATTCAATATATAACACAAAAGGCCATCAAAGGAAGCATATTGGCAAATCATTTGGATCACCAGGCTGTTGATGATTATCAATCTATGAATTTCGACTTCCCGGATGAAGACATTATGTTGGTGACCGACTGTGAAAAACCTGGACTGCATGACAGACCTAAACCAGGATCCCAATGGACCATGTGTTGTACCCCAAAATTTGCCCTCCCATATTCTTCAAGAAATTGCCAAGCCAAGTCATAAAATTCTCCAAAGGTTGCACAGTCCAACTGTCTCCCATACAGTCAAAACTAGGGTTTGAGTTCTGGTCAAGAAAATGGAGTGTTCAAAGGTCCAATCAAGTCTCATATGCTTACAAATGTTGCCAAGCATCCTCATATCAAGTTTCAAGGCATTCAGCTCAAAATTGCACAGTTAAAACTCCTAAATTGCACTACAGTCAACTGTAGGGGCAAAATGGTCATTTGACAGTCAAAAGTTCAAATTTTTGGTCAACATATCATTTTGAAGCCACAAACATCATTTGATCAATGCTTGATCATGATTCTCAAAATTTGGCTCAGAAATCATCAAAGATGCAAAAGTTACTATATTTGGACAGCTGAAAAAGTCAACTGAAATTGACCAGGGCATAACTTTCACATGGATTATCAGAAAAATTCCATCCAAACCTCATTTTGAAGAGAAAGACATTTCCTACAACTCATCTTCATACTTCAAGTCCAAGAAATGCTCTCACAAAAAGTTATCAATTTCAACATTATAGGTCATTTTCAAAAGTCAACCAAAAGGGACTTTAAGTCAAAGGCCATAACTTGAGATTGGTAAATCAAAATGACATGGGACCAAAGGCATTGGTTAGAGGACTCAAAGACCTTTCCAAAATGTCCAAGAACATGTGAAAAGATTAAAAATTGAGCAAGTTATGCCTTGTGGAAGTTGGGAAATTTTTGGGAATTTTGAAAAGTCAACTTTACTTCAAATGACCTAAAATTGCTAATGGGCCCCTTTTTCTTCCATGATTCATCATTCCAAGCCTATGCACGACCACTTGGCCCAAAGGGAAGTATTTTCTCATTTTTTATTTATTTATTTGAATTTATATTAATATTAATTCATTTAAATTATTTAAATATGTGAAACATATCTACTTTGACCTAAAAAATCTTTCTATGCATGCTTTAGCCTCTATAATTCGTGCAGACCCCAACATGGAAAGATTTGGTTCAATTTGAGCATGATTGAGCAAAATACACATGGAAAAGATATGGAAGATCCTTAAGGAAATCAAATATGCAAATCATTGAATACCTTGGATTTTATGCAGTTTTGTTGACCTAATAGCTTCTATACATAATCAGGAATACAACCCTAAGCCTTAGAGACAAAAAGCTGCGCTCAAGAATACCATACAAACTTGAAAAATTGTCCAAAAAATTCAAATCTGATTTCAAGGTTACAAGACGATTCAAGCCCTAATCTTGATCCCAATAGCTTCATTGTGTTTCTCTGAACGTGTGCCAATCACAAACAACAACCAAAGCTCCAGGAATTGGTAGATAAAACTCAGACTGTGTCTCAAAATTTTTGGAATCGTATATCATAATCCACGCATCTTTGTGCATTTTTATTTATTGATTCATGTTTGTTGTGAGTTTTTGAAGCTAACTAACACCTTTAATTGCGTTTTTCTGTGCTATACGAGATTATACCATGATTGAATATTAGGGTTTCCTGAGCTTCAAATTAGAGATTCTTAATAGAGGAAAAATTGGACATTCCCAGTACCACCATTGCAATCAACGCATCTGGACGAAGAGATTGATATAGTCGCGCCTAATTTATGTTTAGAATTGAGCTATTCGCTATTTTTCTAAAAGCCATCTAACACCACGTTTGCAAAACTGTTGCCTTTGAGCTTGTGTTACAGGAAAAGTGAAGAAGATGATTTCGTGTCCATCAGCCATTGGTCCGTTTGAATTGCGCGCGTTTCTCTCCACTACGCGTTGGTTTTTCTTTTTGTTATTTACTTATTATAATATGTTAATTGAAGCGTTGTAGCTCAGCTGGCAGGTGTACGTGCTTGTGACCTCCATAACCTGGGTTCAAGTCCCAGGTCTGGACAATTTCCATATTATTTTGCTATAATAATTCCCACGCAGGCATAATCCTAAGACGCACCATATTCCATCATCATCCCACCATACACGCGTCTAGCTGCTTCAAATCAATGGCCTAGATCTGAAGAACACGTATACAAGGGTCAACGCACTAGCACACAAACTGGCAAAAGTCAGTGGATCCAGAGCTATTGGACCTGATTTGCTGAACCAAAACCTCCATGTTGGGACTACACCCCCACCCTGGTTTGCAAATGTTTTTATTTTTCTCATATCTTTTTAATTATTATTTTTATTTGTTTCATTGTTTTAATTTAATTCAATATTTTTACAAAAAAACATCATAAAAATCAGAAAAGGCAAAAATATAATATTTATTTTATCTTAATTATTTTTCATAAAAAATTTGCATGTAAATTAGTTAACTTAAATTAGGGTTTATTGTTAATTCTTTTCATAATAAAAATACAAAAAATATGTAGAAATAGGTTTAATTAATTTTGATTCTTTTAATTTCCCCTTTTTTACAATAATAATATTTATTTATTTATTTTCATAATTAAAAAATGCATGTAAATTAACTTAGGTTTAAATTAGTTAAAAATTCCATATTTTTCATAATAACTAAAAAATAATTAGAATTAGGGTTTGTCATTTCATTTTAATTTTAATTAATTATTTTTTCCATTAAATCTTAAAAAAATACAAAAATACCAAAAACATTCTTTTTTCTTTAATTTTAATTCCTCAATAATTCTAATTAATTAATTCATTAACTTTAAATATTTTTGCAAAAGGGTCCAACGCCCGCATTCGTAATTTATTTAATTCGCGCATTTTATTTATTCTTTCTTTTAATTCATTATGTAATTCTCCCAAAGCGTTGTAACGATTTTATTTCTCGCACTTTTATCTTATTGCTTTATTTACCTTTCCGTCAAATCGGGTCCGGTTTAATTTTGGCGATGTGGACCTGCGCCATTTGTAATAGTTGTAGATTTATTTTCCCGCAACTTTTAACTGTTAAATAAGCATGAAAGAATGAATGGCCCTAATTAAAATCAAGCGTAGATCACTTTAACATGACAAGACAAATTATCAATGAAAACGACACACGAATCGCACACACCACCCCTAGGGTACGCCTCACTGTTGCCTTGCCTCGAAAGGTGATCGTCGAGTAGAGGACGTCTTAGTAAGTCCTCATGATCCGGGAACCTGGCATGAGGGTAGCTTCTAAGGTGTCTTCCCATTGCTCCGGTGATCACCATGTCCCGAACCTCGAATTGACCCGAACACCTCCAACGGTGGTGCTACCTACCTCTCAATGGTGGGATGGCACTACTTTAAAGGACATTTACACAGACGAATTCCTTAGGGTAGGTAGACGACTCTAGATACTTGCTCTAATTTCAAACAAATCAAAATCTTTTCACACCAACACAATTTTCAAAAGCTTTCAAAACAAACTTTTCAAACACTCTGACGTACGAGTCGAACTGAAATTTTTTCAAAGAAACTTTTTTAAAACCCACATTGAAAAGCAAACAAACAATTTTGAAAACACATTGAGCAAGTATCTAAGAGCCCATGGATAACCATGGATAGAAAGGGTGCTAACACCTTCCCTTTCTATAACCTACCTCCCGAACCGAGAGCAATCTCTTTAAGGAATTTTTCTGTGCTTTTGTCCTTTCCATTTGGAGAAAATAAAAGACGGTGGCGACTCTTGCTTCCGCGACATTTCGCGAACCAGCATTAAACAGTCAGTTCCAGATCCACCGATCACACCATGGTTTTTGATGGGGCTTCTAACGCTCTGGGAAATGGAATAGGTGTTGTAATTATCTCTCCTGAGGGTTGCCATACTCCATTCACATCCAGATTATGCTTTGATTGTACGAATAACATGGCGAAATATGAAGCATGCATCCTGGGAGTGAAAGATGCCATTGATTTGAGAATCAAGCACTTTAGTGTTTTTGGAGACTCTGCTTTAGTGATTAGCCAAGTAAAAGGGGAATGGGACACTAAGCATCCTAACCTCATTCCTTACAAGGAACGTTTGCTGACTCTGATGCCATACTTCAAAGAGATCACTTTTGAGCATTTTCCTAGAGAAGAGAATCAATTGGCTGATGCTTTGGCCACTATGTCTTCTATGTTCAAAGTCAGGTGGGACAATGAATCTCCCATGATTATGATTGAGAGATTTGACAATCCTGCACATTGCAATGAGCTCGACACTAACGAAGAAAAACCATGGTATCATGAGGTGAGGAGGTATCTTGAAGTACAAGAATATCCCGAAGGGGCTTCCATCAAGGATAAAAAGTTTTTGCGAAGATTTTCGGCTAAATTCTTTCTAAGCAATGAAATTCTATACAAACGTAACCACGATTCTACTCTACTCCTATGTGTGGACAAGAAGGAGTCAGATAAAATTATGGAAGATATGCATAATAGCATCTTTGGGACCCATTCTAGTGGACATACTATGGCTAAGAAAATCCTAAGAGCTGGTTATTATTGGTCTACCTTGGAAACCGATTGCCATCAACATTCTAGGACTTGCCACAAGTGCCAAATCTATGCTGACAAGGTCCATGTACCTCCTATTCCTCTCAATGTCATGACTGCTCCATGGCCATTCGCAATGTGGGGCATTGATATGATCGGGGAAATCAAACCAACCGCTTCTAATAGACACTGTTTCATCCTTATCGCCATCGACTATTTTACGAAATGGGTCGAACCTGCCTCCTATGCCTCAGTAACCAGGAATGTGGTAGCCAGGTATATCAAACATAACCTCATCTGCCGTTACAGTATTCCTGAAAGGATCATTACAGACAATGGGACTAACCTCAACAATGCTATTATTATTGAGCTTTGCACCCAATTCAAAATCAAGCATCTTAATTCTTCTCCATATAGACCCAAGATGAACGACGCAGTGGAAGCTGCCAACAAAAATATCAAGAAGATTGTGCAAAAGATGGTGGTAACATACAAAGACTGGCATGAGATGTTACCGTTTTCCCTCCACGGCTACCACACTTCGGCTCGAACATCAACCAGGGCAACTCCTTTCTCTCTGGTTTATGGCATGGAAGCTGTCTTACCCATAGAGGTTCAGATTCCTTCCCTAAGGATCATAAAAGAAGCTGACTTGGGTGAAGAAGAGTGGAGTCAAACGAGGTTGGATCAGTTGAATTTGATTGACGAGAAAAGACTGGTTGCTGTCTGTCATGGTCAAGCGTATCAAAAACGTATGATCAAGGCATTCAACAAAAAGATTAAGCCTAGGGTATACCAAATTGGGGACCTGGTGATAAAGCGCATCATTTTACCGCAAGACGATCCTAGGGGCAAGTGGACTCCTACTTACGAAGGACCATTTGTCATAAAGAAAGTTTTCTCTGGTGGAGCCATGATGCTGACTACCATGGATGGCGAAGATTTCCCGCATCCGGTAAATGCGGACATAGTCAAAAAATACTACGCATAAAGTGACCCGCTAGGTTGACATACCTAGGAAAAATAAGGGCATCCCAACGAACCAAAAGGTTCGGGCAAAAATTAGGGATATATGCAAAATATTGTACACCCGGCAAGTCGAAAACCCGAAAGGGGGGCTTGGGCAAAAAAGGGTATCCTGGTGGGCTGAAAACCCGAAAGGGCGGTCCAGGCAAAAATTAAGGATTAAAAGCGTACAACTATGTCCCGTCAAATCTTTACAAATCAGCTTTGTCACCAAAGTTCATATTCATCTGATCCCAAATCAGTCTAATCAACTTCTGTCAACAGCAAGGGATGATGTTTGAAGACATAGGGGCAATAGTAGGTGTGATACGGTGGGAGAACTGACTAGTGTTTTACGTTTGTATTCGCACTTGTTCGGTTGAGCAAGAGTCGCCACCGACTTTTTATTTTATCCTAAGGAAAGGTTTAAAAAGCACAGCAAAAACCTTTGAGATGTTTTCTTGGGTTCGGGGAGTAGATTATAGAAAGGGAAGGTATTAGCACCCTTTCTATCCATGGTTATCCATGGGCTCTTAGTTACTTGCTTAGATCAACTTGCCTTATTTTTCAATTGTTTGAAATGGTGCTTTTGTGTGTGTGGATTTGAAAATGTTTTGAAAAGAGGCCAATGTGGTGGCAACCTTTGTAATGGTCCATGTTGGGATGTATACAAAGGTGTATGTCTTTTGAAAAGGTTTTCATTTGTTTTTTGAAAGTTTGTTTTGAAAATGTTGTGAGGTGTGGTTTAAAAATAGGCAAGTGTTTTGCAAGTTTGATTCAAGTAACTAAGAGGTTGTCTACTCCTAAATTTCTCAAAGATTTCACCTATGTTTTTTTAACCCTTTTGACAATTTTGTTCCACCATTGCATTTGGTGGATAATCTTGTGTTAGGATGTGAAAGGGACGGGCGCGGGTCATCGTTTAGACCATAATTGCAATGGTGCCAAGTATCTTTGGGCAATTTTCCTTTAAGGAACTTGATCATTTTTTAGGCAACTTTCCAAAGCGTCATCGAGGGACTATGATCATTTGAATTGTTTGTTTTGCCCAAAGAGACCTAACATGCAATATGGCCCATTTATTGAAGGCAACAAGTGGAATACCCTAGGGGTGCAAGTGTGATTAGTGTTGTCCATTTTCATGCTTGTTTATCTTGAAATTAGGTCAAACTATTTTTGTTGTTTTTGATTCGCATACAAACCCTAATTCTAACATGGTATATTTAGAAAGCATTAAAGTGCGAAAAATAAAGTTACTAAGCTATTACAACATAATATATGGGAAGGGGGGGTACAAAATGTTCAAATGGGGGGTATTTTGACAAGGAATTTAAACCTAGACTATTACATCAATTGAGAATTATACAAAGTAATTAATGTACAATAATTAAATAACATAAGAATAAATATGCAAGATGCAAAAAATGTTTTTATATGTATGAAAAAAAAGTATTTTTATATGGCAAATAAACAAAATAAAGAGTATTATTTTTTTGGAGTTTTTTATATTTAGGGCAAAACCCTAATTTTATTAAATAAAAGTATTAATTATTTAATATGTACAATATTTATTTATTATATACAAAAATAAAAATAAAAATGAAGTATATTTGTCAAAAAGGTATTTTTTATGTTAAATATTAATAAAAAATAAAATGTATATATTTTGTATTTTTAACCTAAATATACTAATATATATATATATATATATATATATATATATATATATATATATATATATATATATATATATATATATATATATATATATATATATATATATATATATATATATATATATATATATATATATATATATATATATATATATATATATATATATATATATATATATATATATATATATATATATATATAAATATTTGTATTATTTACTAAATATATATTATATGTACCAAAATAATAATATTTAATATTTATAAAAAAGGGTATATTTTATATAAAATATTTTCAGAAGACAAAATAAAATAAAAATGGAAAATAAATGTGTTTGCACTATTTTAACATTTTTTATATAAAAGTATATCTATTTGTTTATTTATGTACAAATATTAACCTAAACAAATAAATACCTAATAAATATGAAAATGGTGTAAAAAATATTTTTTATATTTTTAATATCATAAGAAAAAATAAATAAGTCAGACCAAAAAAGAAAAAGTCAAAAAGTCATAAAAATAAGCAAAATGGGCCTAGGGGGTGTGAAAGTGAAAAAAATGGTGCAAAAAGAAAAGGGAAACAGGCCCAGCCCAGAATCCTGTCATCTTCAACCTCAGAACATGTTTGAACACAATCCACGCACGTTTTTTATCTCTCAATTCCTGGACTTTCAAGCAAAACTTATAACATAAAAAATGTAGAGCATTAAGAGACGAATTCAGAGATATAAAGAACTTGACTTAACTCTCTAAGATGAGAGAGAATTTCTTCTCCCCCAATTCCTGACCTAGTTTTTGTTCAATGTTCAGACTTAAAATTCTCTAAGCATACATAATATAAATGAAATCTAATTACATGGGCATGTTCAGGGCTATGAATGTGACATGTTTTCTTCACAAACCTAAAGCTAACAATGCATATATTGAGAGATAGAACTTCATGAATATACCTGTTCAGTTGGAATCGTGTCTTGCAATGGAGGAGCTTTCAGGGCAAGATGATGATTTGTACAGCTTGCCTGAAGTGTAGTGATGCTATTCCAATGCTTGGTGTGTTTTGAATCGTGCCAAATCAAGCTGCAGAAGTCCACCTGCAAGATAGAAAAATGGAAATGGCAAATGGTGCTATGGCTGTTAAAGTCTCAGTTCAAGGTTTGGAATAGTTTATATGGATATTATGGAATGTGTTTGAAGTGTTTTTAGCAAGAATGCATGGAAGGTTTGAGCTATGGAACTCAAACTGCAGCAGATGCTCTGTTTGGGCAGTTTGAGGGTGATTCTTGGAATGGGGAGGTATTGGAGATGGTTCACTCGTGTTCTAGCTCAGAATGGATGTTTAGAATATGCTTGACAAGTTTTCTTAAGGCTTGGTTAGCTGAGATGAAAGTTGTTGGATGATATGCTATGTTTCTTACACTTTAAGCAACAAAAGGCAACTTGGTGTTTCTAGCCTGTACAGGCCCCCATTCTATGCTGCACCACTTAGTCTTGATCAGTGTAATTAACTCATAAACTTGTGCCAAAGAGATCTTAACTGTACTTGCTTGGATTTGCTTTAGACATAAAGTTCACTTTTGCAAAAATGGATATAATGCTTTTTCTAATTTGGGATTAAACTTGCATACAATGTCCAAACTCATAGAACAACACCTTGGCACAAAGGATTGGCATTAAATTAAGGAGTGTAATTGAGATAAAAGACCTGTAATCAAGGAAAGCATGCTGAATTCAAAATGGCACAAATGTATGAACATGTAACTTGGCCAAATCCAAAGTGAGTTTTTCCCATATTGCCAAATTCGATTCTCCCTAACCATGAGGTTGTTTGATGAGTTCTTGGACATTTTGGAAAGCTTGGAATGTGTACTACAATCCATCTTTGAAATGTAAATTGAAATTCCAAGTGGAAGTATGTGAAAAATGGTCTTGAAGTTAGGTAAAAACCTTGCCTAAAATAGGTTAAATTTTCTCTAAGTTAAGAATGGTTTTGTACCCTTGTTCCAAAAATTGTAACTTGAGATACAAGCTTCTTTTGGGAAAACTTTGTGAATCAAAGTTGTAGATTTTGAAATATGCTACAACTTTCATGTTTTGACTTTTGCTTGAATCCAAATGAATCTTGGTGAGAAAGTGGGACAAAGTTAGGAAAAAATTAGGGTTTTTCATAACTTAGAAAAATTCTAAGTTATGAAAAATCTTCATTTCAAAACCCTAATTTGCAATTCTTGATTTCTTGATGAACAAGTTTCATGATTTGGCATGTTTTGATGAAAAATGAATCTTGACACTTGATTTTGACCAAAAAGTCAAAGTTTGACTTTTCAGTATACAGTCAAAATTGATCAATTGACTGGGAAATTCAACTGTCAATCTTGTGCATTTGGGATCTTTTGAACTTGTTGAGCATGTCAAGACAATTCCATGGGGTCCTTGAGTCCATATGTGAGCTTGGTTTGCCATTGGCTAGGTCAAACAGTCAAAAATTGCCTTTGTGCAGTCAAAACCCTAAAAATGACCATTTTGCCCTTTTGGTGATTTGATCAAATTTCTTGTGGAATTGTGATCCAAACTTGATAAAATGGTTCATATGAGTTCATAATGTTGATGTGGGTCAATTTTCATGAGATTTGACTGTCAATTGGCCACAGTTGACTTTTTCCCCAACACAGTTGATTTCTAGGTCAACTTCCAATTGACTGGGCAAAATTTGGAATCAGGACTTAAAACTTGGTATGGATAAACTTGGGAGTCCAACATGAAGCATGAAAGTCATCTTAGGCATTTTAGGTCAAAATATCTGTTCAAACACAAACCCTAATTTGGGTCAACAGTGCAAGGAGAAGTCTTGAGCAGAGGAAACCCTAATTGGATCTTGAGCTCCAAGGGTTTTGTGATGAGAAAATGTTGAGGAAATGGGAGGGCAAATTTTTGGGTACAACAGTTGCCCCTGTTCAATCTTCTTGAACCTGAAGAGTTAGATTGGCAAGTTTGCCTTTCGTGACTCGAGGGTAAAAGGAGATTGGACACTAGAGTGCCCGGAAATTTGCACTCGCATGTTAGAGTATCAGCAATGTGATGTCGGGAATGGGCTTATAGATGCCATTTGGAGAGATGGTGGATAGGGAGATGGGCTTATAGATTCCATCTGGAGATGTGACAGAATCTTGTCGGGAATGGGCTTATAGATGCCATTTGGAAGTGTTGATCGCATAAGAGATTCCTTAGCAAGAACTTGTGTATTTGAGAAAGACAGATGTTTTCCTGGCTTGTTACAGGTGTTTGATCTTCAATCTCCTCATGCAGATATGCCCTGGCTAGATACATGTGTCGAATCTACAATCGGTTGCTCACAGATGTGCCCTGGCTGGATACAGGAATCGAATCCGGAAATAGTCGTCAACAGATATGCCCTGGCTAGATGCAGGAATCGAATCTGGAGTTGTGATAGTTGTTAGATATGCCCTGGCTGGATACAGGAATCGAATCTGGAGTTGTGATAGTTGTTAGATATGCCAGGGCTGGATACAGGAATCGAATCTTCGAACTCTTCAAATGTGCCCTGGCTAGATACAGGAATCGAGTCTAGAAATATGGTCAACAGATATGCCATGGCTGGATACAGGAATCGAATCTGGAATTGTGATAGTTGTTAGATATGCCCTGGCTAGATGCAGGAATCGAATCTTCGAACTCTTCAGATGTGCCTTGGCTAGATACAGGAATCGAGTCTGGAAACTGATCACTCACAGATGTGCCCTGGCTAGATACAGGTATCAAATCTGGAATTGTGACAGTTGAAGGTAGTTGTCTTTGGGATTGTCTTTTTCCCTGAAAAGGCAAAAACATCAGTTGTATGCAATGTCATGATGTACGAAATGCATGATGTCATGATGTTCAACATGAGATAGTGTTGTATGCACTTTATCATGTATGTAAGTAAGATGTATGAAATGTGAAATGTTTATGAATGTATTTTCGTCTTAGGAAAATAAATCCTTGACGACCGACCGGGGAATTAAATCCTGGGCTGACGTTGAAGAGTAGAGTTCTTCGCTTCCGCTGGGGATGACGGTTGCAAGAATACACCGGTAGGAGAAGATGACTCCGTTGAGGAATACACTTGTTGGAGAGATTACTCTGCGGGGAATTGCTCTGTGGAAGAGATACTTTGCTGAAGTTTTGATGAGAGGCCCGCTGAGGATTTCAATGATGGATTCCGCTGGGGATAATGATGATAAACTCCGCTGGGGATTGTGTTGATAAGTTATGTTGGGGAACTTTGATGAACTCCGCTGGGGATAGGAAGAACTTTGCCGAGGGCGATCTTCCGTGGCAATTAGCTGAGGATAACCCAGTTATAAGCCCTTGTGAGGAATAACTTTGAATAAAGCTCGGGAGAGACGTCCGTACTCTGCAGGGGATAAGCTTCCAGAATCTACTGGGGATGAGCTTCAAAACCTGCTGGGGATAAAAATTCCACTTTCCTGGGGAAACCATCAGACTGTTACTGGAAAATGATTCCACTGGAGTGTCCGTATTCCGCCGGGGAAGAATCTTAGATCAAGACTGCCGGGGATGCTTGCTGATGAATGCCTATACTCCGCTGGGGAATGTTGCTATCTTGTCTTACTCTGCGGAGAGTTGAGATAATTTGGTCACATCCTTCAGTTAGATCTACCTTGGTACCTTGGCGGACAAAGCAACCAGACTGCATCAGACAACTTTACATTGCCCCTGTTTCTGATGTCACCTGTAATTAGTCTTTTGTTTCCTATGCAAATATTTATGAATCAACAATTTAATGTCAAATGCATATATCAAAAATGAACATTGGACGTTCTTCGCAAGACAAAACAGAAAAAGGAAAAACAATGGGCAATTTGTTTGGAAAAGTGAACTTGTATTGATTTTGAAATTTGCCTGTGAATAGGCGTTTTTGTACAAGAGGCTGACATCCTAGTAAGAGAATGCCGCCGAATAACATAGAGTTTATACAATTTTGAAAAGGAAACAAAACAGCTATGTGCACAATATTCCCACTGGGTTCCAACTCTGCTATCGCCTTTATGTCTTCAAGCGTCTCATCACTTTGCTGCTTAGTTGAAGATGAAGCTGATTGGTCGATGCCGAAGTCTGAGCCAGATAGTTGATGCCGAATTCTGGACGCAAGGTGATCCAGTTAGACATAGTGTTACGCTTTATCCCTAACTTTTGCCTGGACCGCCCTTTCGGGTTTTCAGTCCACCGGGATACCCATTTTTGCCCAAGCCGCCTTTTCAGGTTTTCGACTTGTCGGGTGTACAGATTTTTTCATTTCATCCCTTATTTTTGCCCGAACCCTTTTGGTTCGCCGGGAAGCCCTTATTTTTGCCTAGGTATGTCAACCTAGAGGGTCCTTTATTCATGCGTAGTATCTTTTTACTATGTCTGCATTGGCGGGGTGAGGAAGGTCGTCAGCATCCATGGTGGTCAGAATCATGGCTCCTCCTGAGAACACATGTTTAACCACAAATGGCCCTTCGTACGTAGGGGTCCATTTGCCCCGGGGATCACTTTGAGGAAGGATGATGCGTTTGATTACCAGGTCCCAAACTTGATACTCTTGTGGTCTGACTTTCTCTTTAAATGCCCTGATCATCCGTTTTTGGTACGTCTGACCATGACAGATAGCGGTGAGTCTCTTTTCGTCAATCAGGTTTAATTGATCAAGTCGAGTCTGGATCCAGTCATCTTCACTCAGATCTGCATCCTTCATTATCCGGAGAGAGGGTATCTGGACTTCAATTGGCAAGACTGCCTCCATGCCATAGACCAGGGAAAAAGGTGTTGCCCTGGTTGACGTCCTTGCTGAGGTACGGTACCCGTGAAGAGCAAACGGTAACATCTCGTGCCAATCTTTATAGGTCACTGTCATCTTCTGCACAATCTTTTTGATATTCTTATTAGCTGCCTCTACAGCCCTATTCATCTTCGGCCGGTAAGGAGAAGAGTTATGGTGCTGTATCTTGAATTGCTCGTAGAGCTCAGTGATCATTTTGTTATTGAGATTGGTACCATTGTCCGTAATGATTCTTTCCGGGACGTCGTACCGACAGATCAGGTTATGCCGGATGAAACGTGCAACGACGCTCTTGGTTACCGTGGCGTAGGAAGCTGCCTCAACCCACTTCGTGAAGTAATCGATCGCTACCAAGATGAAGCGATGCCCATTGGATGCCGTCGGTCAGATCTCGCCGATCATATCGATGCCCCACATTGCAAAAGGCCAAGGTGCCGTCAGGACGTTCAGAGGAACCGGAGGGATGTGCACCTTGTCAGCATAGATCTGGCATTTATGACAAGTTTGAGAATGTTGGTAACAGTCGGCTTCCATTGTGGACCAGAAATATCCTGCCCTAAGGATTTTCTTTGCCATGGTGTGTCCACTGGAATGTGTTCCGAATGTACCTTCATGCAGTTCTATCATGATCTTCTCTGCTTCAGCCTTATCCACACAACGCAGCAGAGTTGAATCATGATTCCGTTTGTAGAGAATGTCGTTGCTGAGGAAGAATTTTGCCGCAAACCTTCTCATGAACTTCTTGTCGTTGACAGATGCACCTTCAGGGTATTCCTGAGTTTCCAAGTATCTCTTCACCTCATGGTACCAGGGTTTTTCAGTCACCTTTTCGGCCTCAAGATCGCAGCAGTATGCCGGTTCGTCCAATTTCCAGATAAATGATTCGGGGAGCCTCATTGTCCCATTTGACTTTGAACATTGAAGACATCGTAGCTAGTGCGTCCGCTAGCTGATTCTCCTCTCTTGGGAAGTGTTCAAAAGTTATCTCTTCGAAGTGGGGAAGCAAAGTCAACATATACTCCTTGTAAGGAATAAGATTCGGGTGTTTCGTATTCCACTCGCCTTTGATCTGATTGATCACGAGAGCGGAATCTCCAAAGACACTCAGAAACTTGATCCTTAAGTCGATTGCAGCTTGAAGACCCATGATACATGCCTCATACTCTGCCATGTTGTTGGTGCAGTTGAAACACAGCCGGGCGGTGAGTGGGGTATGAGTGCCTTTGGGGGATATGATTACAACACCGACACCATTACCCAAAGCGTTGGAGGCTCCGTCAAAATGCATAGACCATCGGGATCCTTCCTCAGGTCCTTCATCCGGTCCAGGCACTTCACAATCTGTTACTACCATGATATCTTCGTCCGGAAATTCAAAGTTCAACGATTGGTAATCATCCACAGGTTGGTGTGCCAAATGATCTGCCAATACACTTCCCTTGTTTGATTTTTGAGTTGTGTACTGGATATCATATTCTATCAAGATCATTTGCCATCTTGCTATTCTTCCAGACAGAGCAGGCTTTTCGAATATGTACTTGATGGGATCCATCTTTGAAATCAAAAGAGTAGTGTGAGTCAGCATATACTGTCTCAGCCGGCGAGCAGCCCATACCAGAGCGAATCAAGTTTTCTCGAGCAGTGAGTAACGAGACTCACAGTCGGTAAACTTTTGCTCAGGTAATAAATAGCGTGCTCTTTTCGGCCAGACTCGTCATGCTGCCCCAGCACACACCCCATCGAGTTGTCAAGTACTGTCAAGTATAGTATTAGAGGTCTCCCTTCCACTGGTGGCATAAGAACGGGTGGCTCTTGGAGATATTCCTTTATCTTTTCAAAAGCAGCCTGACATTCATCGTTCCAACGTACTACTTGATCTTTCTTCAGTAATTTGAAGATTGGCTCACAAGTAGCAGTTAGATGTGAGATGAATCGGGCAATATAATTCAGTCGTCCCAGAAAGCCTCTAACTTCTTTCTCTGTCTTGGGAGTTGGCATCTCTTGTATGGCTTTCACCTTGGCAGGGTCCACCTGAATACCTTTATCACTTACAATGAAACCTAGCAATTTTCCGGACCTCACCCCAAAGGTGCATTTGTTGGGATTCAACCTGAGTTTGTATAACTTCAGTCGGTCAAACAGCTTCCTCAGATGGTCAAGGTGTTCCTCTTCAGTTTGGGACCTTGCAATCATGTCATCAACATATACCTCAATCTCATGATGGATTATATCATGAAATAAAGCAACCATGGCGCGTTGGTAGGTTGCCCCAGCATTTTTCAACCCGAACGGCATGACCTTGTAGCAGAAGGTGCCCCACTGAGTCACAAAGGTAGTCTTTTCCATATCTTCCGGAGCCATCTTGATCTGATTATACCCTGAAAAACCATCCATGAAGGAGAACACCTTGTGTTGAGCAGTATTGTCAACAAGAACATCGATGTGAGGCAGAGGGAAATCATCTTTGGGGTTGGCCCTGTTCAAATCCCTGTAGTCGACACACATTCTGACTTTACCGTCCTTCTTCGGCACTGGCACCACGTTGGCAACCCATTGAGGGTAAGAAGTCACTGCTAGAAACCCGACATCGAATTGCTTCATAACCTCAGCCTTGATCTTTTCGGACATCTCTGGGTGCATACGACATACCTTTTGCTTTACCGGAGGGCAGTCTTCCTTGGTAGGCAGGTGATGAACTACAATGTCGGAATCCAAACCAGGCATGTCTTCGTAAGACCAGGCAAATATCTCCATGTAATCATGCAGCATTTGGATCAATCGTTGCTTCACGCTGAGCTCTAGATTGGCACCAATCTTGACCTCTTTTCTATCTGTCTCAGTTCCCAGGTTCACTGTTTCCACCGGCTCTTCATGCGGCTGAATGGCCCTCTCTTCCTGGAGTAGCAGTCTTGCGAGCTCACCAGGCACTTCGCAATCATCTTCACCTTCGTCTTCGGCCAATTTGATCGGATTCTCGAAGTCATAACTGGTGGTAGCAGAGCTGTTATCAGTGAGATCCAGAGTGGATTGAAACCTGTATAAGTGAGTGTGTGTAAATATAGCTGTTTTGCAATATATAACACAGAAAGAAAAAGAGCACAAGATTTGAAATGCAACAAACGTCCAATGTTTTGATTGATGATATATGGAAATGTCATACAAAAAGCCCTCACAAATGGAGCTACGATGCCCCGGGTAGGACACCGAGCCAATAAAAGTTTCAACATATTGTTTGTTACAAATTGAAAATCAAAAGAGTTAATTACTGCGTGACAAATGTGATAGGTGTAAAATCCTTTGCCGTCCAGTTGCTTGGTCCGTTGCTGGTGGTTGGATAGATCCAACTGTCAAACTCTGCTTCCTCTACGTCCTCCTCGATAGGATTCACCCTTGGGTTGGTGATAAACACCGGAGCCTTTCTGATCCTTTCCTTGCGCACAGCCCTCTGAGCCTCTGCAGTAAAGCCCAGCCCAAACTTGTCATTCTTTTGAGTGAAGTCAGGAAGCTGACCCCAGTTTGCACATTTTCCTTTCTCGATTACAGCCCGGGCATCCTTCAAGGATGCCATCTTCAACGGAAAGTCTTCTTCAACCACTGTTTCAGTTGATGCCAAAGTTGGAGGTACCTCCTCAAAATGTTGAAAGGGGGTTTCAATAAACTCCCCGTCCATCTCGATATACCGGAATGAATTCAAGTGACTAACCATGTATTCCTCCTCACCCTGCACAGTAACAATCTTCCCTTTGACAGGGTATTTGAGCTTTTGGTGTAGAGTGGATGTTACTGCCCCAGCCTTGTGAATCCAGGGTCGACCCAACAAGCAGGAATAAGATGGACGAATATCCATTACATAGAACGTTGAGTCGAAGACTTGGGAACCCACACGAATAGGAATGTCTACCTCACCGTGCACCATCCTCTTAGAACCGTCGAAGGCTCTAACAATGATGTTACTAGGTTTCAATTTCAGGCCCTCACAATCCAAGCGATCCAATGCCTTCTTGGGCAAAACATTCAGGGAAGAACCGGTATCCACCAACACGTGTGCGAGAGTAGTGCCCCTGCACTCTATAGAGACGTGAAGGGCATCATTGTGATTTTTCCCTTTGGTGGTGAGGTCAGCATCCGAGAACCCCAAACCATTGTCAGCTGTCAAATTAGCCACACAGTCAGTGAATTAATCTGCAGAGGTCTCTTGCGGCACATGGGCTGTTTTCAGAAATGAAATCAGGGCTTTTGCATGGGCCTCTGAGCATAGCAGCAATGATAGCATGGAGATTTTGGAGGGGGTATGCCCCAACTGTTCAACAACATTGAAGTCACTCTTTTTAATGATTTTAAGGATTTCCTCCATCTCTTGTTGGGAGGCTTCAACAACAGTCTTTTTTGGTGCCTCCGTCCTGGCAGGAAAATCGGTAGCAACTTCTTTGCCCCGAGCATCAAAGGACTCGGCGGCAGTAGTAGACACAAGAACTTGATTTGGAACATGCACACTTGCGGGTGTGATGATGAGAGGTTTTCGGATAACTGGCGGTGCAATGTCAGGCGAGAAGAGCCTGCCACTGCGAGTTATCTTGGCGGGACCAGTGATGATACTGATACTGGTACCGGTGTTGAACTCCTGCTTCACTCCAAGCACATACACGTCGGCCCCATAATGCCATGGGACAGCTTTATCAGACTCATAGGGGAGAGGCCCCGGAACAGTAATAGTAATGGGTGCAACAGACATAATTTGGACTGGCTTCCTCGGGGGAGCTTTGGTAGGATTGTAAATTGTGATGACAGATACTTCTTCAGCGGAAACAAACGGAACAACAATTTTCTTGAACAGAATTTCTTTGCTATCCATCAGGCTTTGGATGCCTGATTTCAGCAGCGGACAACCGGTAGGGATAACAGCACACAGGAGGCAACCATTGCCACAACCCGGAAATAAACCGGCTAGTAGTAAGTTCCTCTTAACAGTCAACAGAGGGGTAGCAACATCATTCACTGAAACATCATACAAATCTTCCTCAATGGCATTTACTCTATGCTGGGGCATAGGAGCAGTTACAACATTTGGCCTTTCAGGCGCCTCAAACTGAATTTCCTCCGCGTCGATAAGGTCTTGCACTTTATTTCTCAGGGCCCAACAATCATCAGTAGTATGCCCGGGGCTATCAGAATTATAAGCACAACGGGCATTTGGGTTATACTTAGGAGATGCAGTATTCACGACCTTTGGAGCCTCTTTGATGGTCACCAAGTTGGTTGATAACAGTTGCGGTAAGATTTGTGACAAGGTCATACTCAGCCGAGTATACTGCCTCTTGGGCCTTTCACCTCTTTGTTGATTGTACTGCTGAGGAGCAGCAACAGGTTTTGAAATGACCAAGGCATTGACGGCTTGGTGGCTTTCTGGCTTGACTTGTCTTCTAGGACCATAGACGGCACTTGCTTCTTTCTTGAAAGGCCTCTTCTCAGTACTTGTGGAGGCAGCTTTTTGTATCTTTCCTGACCTGATGCCAGCTTCTATCCTTTCACCCGTCAGAATCAAATCCGTAAACCTAGCGGAGGAGTTACCAACCAAATGATTGAAAAATGGACCAGACAAGGTCCCTAGAAACATATCAACCAGCTCACGATCAGTTAATGGAGGCTGCACCCTGCCAGCCAAATCTCTCCATTTTTGTGCATATTCTTTGAACCCTTCGCCCGTTCCTAGAGACATACCCTGAAGTTGGGTACGCGTAGGAGCGAGATCAGAATTGTATTGATATTGTCTATAAAATGCGGTTGCCAAATCTTCCCAATGTCGGATACTAGTTCCATCTAGTTGGTAGAACCACTCAAGCTGTGACCCCGAAAGGCTATCTTGGAAGAAGTGAATCCAAAGGTTCTTATCTGCTGTGTAAGGTTGGATCTTCCTTACTTACGACCTTAGATGCAGCTTTGGACAGGAGGCCCCGTCATATTTGGCAAAGGCAGGCGCCTTAAACTTGTGTGGGATTACTACCCCAGAAGATAACCCCAAATCTCCGAAATCCAGCCCCGGCACATTCTGAATCTCCATGGCGCTCAAGTGATCCTCTAATTGTTTGTATCTGTCAGCAGCGGGAGGGTATTGTTCATCATTGTAGTCCGTCTCGTTGTCAGAGACTGCAGGACTAGGAGCTCCTCCCCCTTGGGGACTGTCTTTCTCAGCAGAAGAAGTAGTTGGATCAGCCTCGTTATGGAGTGTGTTCCCAAACCTGCGTCCGGTGTTGAATAACGCAGTCCTCTTTTTCTTCTTCTTCTTCAGGAGTAGAGCCTTCAACTCTTGCTGACCTTGGGCCAGGCTCAAGACCATTTCTTGAAACTGGGCACTTTGGGCCTGAAGGGCCTTGATTGCTTGCTCACTGGATGAATCTGGATTCATGATGACTGTTCAAATAAATAGCGAAGAAGATTAAGCAACCTGTGAAAAAGGGTACCTTTTATGCATATGGTGCAATGAGATGCGTATGTTTTATGTTTTCAAAGACAAACGAGATTCAACTTTGTAGACAAAAAGGGAAACACACTTCATTAGATTCAAATTTTAAATTGTTCAACAACTTGCCCTTAGGCATTACAGGAATGAAAAATACTGAAAAGGAAATAAAGCTGTAAAAAGAAATATCCAAAGCCCATCAGTGCTCCCATGGCCTCCTCTTCTCAGTGTGGATGTAGTTATTCAGGACCCGCTCCTCCTCTAATTGCTTAGTCAGGCTCTGGATCTTCCGTTCCTGTTCGTTGAACTTTTCCCAATAAAAATCTCGTTCTTCTTTTAGCTGCGCCCAAGATCTCTTCAGTGTGTCAATATAAGTGGGTATCTGAGGAGGGAGGACAGTTGGAGGAACCCCATCTTCATCAGGAGATTCAAGAATGATAGGTCTGACAGCTTCGTACGGCATACCTAACTTCTGAGCACGGATGCGGACCCATCTGCAATAGGGTTCCATTGGTAGAGAAGTCTTTGGTCCCAACTCATGTGGGTCAGCTTTGTGAATTTTGTCCCAAGCCTTAATGAATCCATGGCGTAGTTTGTCACTGTCTACCTGAAATTCAAAATGGAAGTGAGGAACCAACATTTCCTGAGGCCCTACTCTTCTGGCTCTTCCGAACTGGCGGAGAGCTAAACATGGATTATAAGAGATTCCTCCTTGGATACCAATCAATGGAACATTAGGGTATTCTCCGCAAAGATCAATAACAGCTACCTCATCCAAACCTCTAAGAGTCCAAGTGATGTCATTATCAGTGAGAGACATTAACCTATGAGCCCAACCCTTTCCTTCTTCATTCTTCAGCACGAACTTAGGAAGGTGCGAAATAAACCACCTCACTAGCAAAGGAGCACAACACCATGGAGTTCCCCGTTTTCGGGCAGTACGAGCATAGAGTTATTGCAGGATATCACCCAAAAGAGTGGGTATAGGATTCCGAGACATGAAGATACTTATGGCATAGATACTGATAAAGGTGTCAGGATTGGGAAACAATACCAGACCATAGACTAAAAGAGCCAGAATGTCTTCGTACGCCTTGAAGTCTAAGTCATTCCAGAAATCATTAGCTTTGCCAACCAAAAATTTGACCAAAAAGCCCTTAACTCCACTTCTAGTTTCCCAGTTAGCCAATACCTCTTCTTTGGTCAAGGGGAGAACTGCAACAACCTCTTCAGGCCTAGGAGTCTTTTCCCAACCAGTGAATGGAGTTTGCTCCAAAACAGGGATACCAAGCAAATCAGAGAATTATTCCAGGGTGGGGACCAGCTGGAAGTCTTGAAAGGTAAAGCAATGATACAGGGGGTCATAAAACTGGGTCAGGACACTTATCAGTTGTTGGTCCCACTTTGCAGTGATCAAGCCAAGGAGAGAACCATGCCTGTTGATGAAGGAAGTAGTTTTTGGAATCCTACCAACCAAATCTTTGAGCAAAGCTGGTGGTTGAACAAAGTTAAGCCGGATAGTATTCCTACGCACGGGCATCATGATGTCCTACAAAACAGAGCAAAGATGAAACTTTTTTGTCTTTGAAATGGGTTAGTCCTTATACAGGATGCATGCAACGGTATGATGGCATGATGCTATGATGAAGCACACCACAAATATTCACACAGGCAAGCATGATAAGGCACACAAGACAACCCTTAGGTTTCAGGCCAGCATGAAGTTTAGGTATTACCCTCTTTTAGTTTCGTTGGTTAAAACCTGTCCTATCAAAAGTAACCAGGTTCTAGAGGATCTCAAATCATTGACTACCCTCAATCGGTCATAACTCCAGCATTGCAATCTTTTCTTGCAGCCAGAACCATCGCGAGAGTTTAGCCTCAATGAGTGTAGCATACTGCTACTGTTCTATGGCCAAGTTTGGTCAATTTAGGGTTCTAAGGTTGGTTGGTGTTTAATGACTCCTTAGAAGACCCATATTCTCCTCGTTGCAACACAAGGGATATAGGTACAGACCAAGGTGCCACACCAACGTAGCCACTGCTTCAACCATGTCGGTCTACGCCGGACAAGTCCCTCACAGATTATGCTACCTAAAAAGGGTATTCCCCAGATCCGGGTTAGGATCCATGAAACCCCGATGCAAAGCCCACAAATATAAAAGCAAACAAAGCAAACAATTGAAAACAAAGGTGATCTAAGCCCTAAGGTTACTCCACTTTTAATTTATGTCCCCAGCAGAGTCGCCAGTTCTGTGATACGGTGAGAGAACTGACTAGTGTTTTGCGTTTGTATTCGCACTTGTTCGGTTGAGCAAGAGTCACCACCGACTTTTTATTTTATCCTAAGGAAAGGTTTAAAAAGCACAGCAAAAACCTTTGAGATGTTTTCTTGGGTTCGGGGAGTAGATTATAGAAAGGGAAGGTATTAGCACCCTTTCTATCCATGGTTATCCATGGGCTCTTAGTTACTTGCTTAGATCAACTTTCCTTATTTTTCAATTGTTTGAAATGGTGCTTTTGTGTGTGTGGATTTGAAAATGTTTTGAAAAGAGGCCAATGTGATGGAAACCTTTGTAATGATCCATGTTGGGATGTATACAAAGGTGTATGTCTTTTGAAAAGGTTTTCATTTGTTTTTTGAAAGTTTGTTTTGAAAATGTTGTGAGGTGTGGTTTAAAAATAGCCAAGTGTTTTGCAAGTTTGATTCAAGTAACTAAGAGGTTGTCCACTCCTAAATTTCTCAAAGATTTCTCCTATGTTTTTTTAACCCTTTTGACAATTTTGTTCCACCATTGCATTTGGTGGATAATCTTGTGTTAGGATGTGAAAGGGACGGGCGCGGGTCATCGTTTAGACCATAATTGCAATGGTGCCAAGTATCTTTGGGCAATTTTCCTTTAAGGGACTTGATCATTTTTTAGGCAACTTTCGAAAGCGTCATCGAGGGACTATGATCATTTGAATTGTTTGTTTTGCCCAAAGAGACCTAACATGCAATATGGCCCATTTATTGAAGGCAACAAGTGGAATACCCTAGGGATGCAAGTGTGATTAGTGTTGTCCATTTTCATGCTTGTTTATCTTGAAATTAGGTCAAACTATTTTTGTTGTTTTTGATTCGCATACAAACCCTAATTCTAACATGGTATATTTAGAAAGCATTAAAGTGCGAAAAATAAAGTTACTAAGCTATTACAACACAAAATATGGGAAGGGGGGTACAAAATGTTCAAATGGGGGATATTTTGACAAGGAATTTAAACCTAGACTATTACATCAATTGAGAATTATACAAAGTAATTAATGTACAATAATTAAATAACATAAGAATAAATATGCAAGATGCAAAAAATGTTTTTATATGTATGAAAAAAAAGTATTTTTATATGGCAAATAAACAAAATAAAGAGTATTATTTTTTTGGAGTTTTTTATATTTAGGGCAAAACCCTAATTTTATTAAATAAAAGTATTAATTATTTAATATGTACAATATTTATTTATTATATACAAAAATAAAAATAAAAATGAAGTATATTTGTAAAAAAGATATTTTTTATGTTAAATATTAATAAAAAATAAAATGTATATATTTTGTATTTTTAACCTAAATATACTAATATATATATATATAAATATTTGTATTATTTACTAAATATATATTATATGTACCAAAATAATAATATTTAATATTTATAAAAAAGGGTATATTTTATATAAAATATTTTCAGAAGACAAAATAAAATAAAAATGGAAAATAAATGTGTTTGCACTATTTTAACATTTTTTAAATAAAAGTATATCTATTTGTTTATTTATGTACAAATATTAACCTAAACAAATAAATACCCAATAAATATGAAAATGGTGTAAAAAATATTTTTTATATTTTTAATATCATAAGAAAAAATAAATAAGTCAGACCAAAAAAGAAAAAGTCAAAAAGTCATAAAAATAAGCAAAATGGACCTAGGGGGTGTGAAAGTGAAAAAAATGGTGCAAAAAGAAAAGGGAAACAGGCCCAGCCCAGAATCCTGTCATCTTCAACCTCAGAACATGTTTGAACACAATCCACGCGCGTTTTTTATCTCTCAATTCCTGGACTTTCAAGCAAAACTCATAACATAAAAAATGTAGAGCATTAAGAGACGAATTCAGGGATATAAAGAACTTGACTTAACTCTCTAAGATGAGAGAGAATTTATTCTCCCCCAATTCTTGACCTAGTTTTTGTTCAATGTTCAGACTTAAAATTCTCTAAGCATACATAATATAAATGAAATCTAATTACATGGGCATGTTCAGGGCTATGAATGTGACATGTTTTCTTCACAAACCTAAAGCTAACAATGCCTATATTGAGAGATAAAACTTCATGAATATACCTGTTCAGTTGGAATCGTGTCTTGCAATGGAGGAGCTTTCAGGGCAAGATGATGATTTGTACAGCTTGCCTGAAGTGTAGTGATGCTATTCCAATGCTTGGTGTGTTTTGAATCACGCCAAATCAAGCTGCAGAAGTCCACCTGCAAGATAGAAAAATGGAAATGGCAAATGGTGCTATGGCTGTTACAGTCTCAGTTCAAGGTTTGGAATAGTTTATATGGATATTATGGAATGTGTTTGAAGTGTTTTTAGCAAGAATGCATGGAAGGTTTGAGCTATGGAACTCAAACTGCAGCAGATGCTCTGTTTGGGCAGTTTGAGGGTGATTCTGGGAATGGGGAGGTATTGGAGATGGTTCACTCGTGTTCTAGCTCAGAATGGATGTTTAGAATATGCTTGACAAGTTTTCTTAAGGCTTGGTTAGCTGAGATGAAAGTTGTTGGATGATATGCTATGTTTCTTACACTTTAAGCAACAAAAGGCAACTTGGTGTTTCTAGCCTGTACAGGCCCCCATTCTATGCTGCACCACTTAGTCTTGATCAGTGTAATTAACTCATAAACTTGTGCCAAAGAGATCTTAACTGTACTTGCTTGGATTTGCTTTAGACATAAAGTTCACTTTTGCAAAAATGGATATAATGCTTTTTCTAATTTGGGATTAAACTTGCATACAATGTCCAAACTCATAGAACAACACCTTGGCACAAATGATTGGCATTAAATTAAGGAGTGTAATTGATATAAAAGACCTGTAATCAAGGAAAGCATGCTGAATTCAAAATGGCACAAATGTATGAACATGTAACTTGGCCAAATCCAAAGTGAGTTTTTCCCATATTGCCAAATTCGATTCTCCCTAACCATGAGGTTGTTTGATGAGTTCTTGGACATTTTGGAAAGCTTGGAATGTGTACTATAATCCATATTTGAAATGCAAATTGAAATTCCAAGTGGAAGTATGTGAAAAATGGTCTTGAAGTTAGGTAAAAACCTTGCCTAAAATAGGTCAAATTTTCTCTAAGTTAAGAATGGTTTGGTACCCTTGTTCCAAAAATTGTTACTTGAGCTACAAGCTTCTTTTGGGAAAACTTTGTGAATCAAAGTTGTAGATTTTGCAATAGGCTACAACTTTCATGTTTTGACTTTTGCTTGAATCCAAATGAATCTTGGTGAGAAAGTGGGACAAAGTTAGGAAAAAATTAGGGTTTTTCATAACTTAGAAAAATTCTAAGTTATGAAAAATCTTCATTTCAAAACCCTAATTTGCAATTCTTGATTTCTTTATGAACAAGTTTCATGATTTGGCATGTTTTGATGAAAAATGAATCTTGACACTTGATTTTGACCAAAAAGTCAAAGTTTGACTTTTCAGTATACAGTTAAAATTGATCAATTGACTGGGAAATTCAATTGTCAATCTTGTGCATTTGGGATCTTTTGAACTTGTTGAGCATGTCAAGACAATTCCATGGGGTCCTTGAGTCCATATGTGAGCTTGGTTTGCCATTGGCTAGGTCAAACAGTCAAAAATTGCCTTTGTGCAGTCAAAACCCTAAAAATGACCATTTTGCCCTTTTGGTGATTTGATCAAATTTCTTGTGGAATTGTGATCCAAACTTGATCAAATGGTTCATATGAGTTCATAATGTTGATGTGGGTCAATTTTCATGAGATTTGACTGTCAATTGGCTACAGTTGACTTTTTCCCCAACACAGTTGATTTCTAGGTCAACTGTCCAATTGACTGGGCAAAATTTGGAATCAGGACTTGAAACTTGGTATGGATAAACTTGGGAGTCCAACATGAAGCATGAAAGTCATCTTAGTCATTTTAGGTCAAAATATCTTTGTTCAAACACAAACCCTAATTTGGGTCAACAGTGCAAGGAGAAGTCTTGAGCAGAGGAAACCCTAATTGGATCTTGAGCTCCAAGGGTTTTGTGATGAGAACATGTTGAGGAAATGGGAGGGCAAATTTTGGGGTACAACAGTAGGGTTGGAGTTTAATAAAATAACTTCCACATAGCTATCATCTTTGTCTTTACTTTGTATTCTTTCCTTTCTTTTGACAATTTCCTCTTACTAGGATCCCTGTCTCTTTGTATAAAAGCCTATTCATGGGAAAAATATCAATGCAAATATCTTTTAAAGTGCAAACTTTTTTTTCCCTGTTTTGAATGCAAAATGGTCCAATGACTAAAATTGAATGAACATATGCATATAAACATGATTAATCTTTCAACGAATGTGACATATCCTCCCAGAATTACTTCTCCAAATTACTGAATCCTGGGCTCGACCAGATAACAGTATAATCTAAAGCCGAGACCCGACCAGATAACAGTTAATCTCATCTTTAAGTTACTAAAGCTTGGACCCGACCAGATATTAGTTTAACTTCTTCAAAATTGCTTAAACCCGGACCCGACTGGTAGACAACCCAAGTTACTGAAACCTGGACCCGATCGGATAACAGCTAATCTCATCTTTAAGTCACTAAAACCTGGATCTGACCAGATAACAATTGACCTCATCAACCTCAGAAATCTGCAAATCCTGGACCCTACCAGATAACATTTTCAACAAAAAAAACAGTTTATTGTGAAGCCTGGACCCGACCAGATAACAGTTTTTCAAAAAGTTTATTGCGAAGCCTGGAGCCCGACCAGATAACAATTAACTGTGATCCCCAGAGAGACACTATGAAGCCTGGACTCGACCAGATAATAGTACAACTTTCCAAAAATAATCATGAAACTTGGACCCGACCAGATAGTGGTTACCCCTTCAAGTTATTGCGAAGCCTGGATCTGACCAGATAACCGTTAACCTATGTATCCCTAGCAAATTGTTGTAAAGCCTGGATCCGACCAGATAATTATTCAATTTCAAGAAATTTTCTACAAAGCTTGGAATCCGACCAGATAACAGTTAATTTGTCTCTTCCCCCAGTAAGTTGTCGTGAATCCTGGATCCGACCAGATAACAGTTGACTACTTCATCCTCAGCAAATTGTGAAGCCTGGATCCGACCAGATAACAGCTGACATTCAAGAGATATTCCCCAGCGTTTGAAGATATGCATATTCTTCATCTCCAACGGCAATTCGGGATTTAACCTCCCAGAATTTCCTCAGTAGTAGTCGGAGATTTATTTTCCCAGACAAAAACATACACTTCACATTCATACATCATAGCATGATACCACATCTGGTGAACATTATGCAAGCATCTGCATTTTACTAACTCTTTTCTCACAGGTAAAACATCAAGTTTTAGTATAAATCAACAAGATATTTATGTCGATACTTCTCCCAGCGTTTACCAACACTCCTCCAAATGGCATCTTTAAGCCCATTCCCTACATAATCAACTAACACATCTTCGAGTGCAAATTTTCTGGGCACTCTAGTGTTCAATCATCTTCCACCTTCAAGTCACGAATGGCAGATTTACCAATCTAACTCTTCAGGTGTAAGAAGATTGAACAGGGGCAGCTGTTGTACCCCAAAATTTTCCCTCTCTTTTCTCAAGGAATCACCATGGATCCTCAAGTTTGCTTCCGTCCAATTTCAAGCCTTGAACTACAATTTTTCAAGGAAATCATCCATAAAGGCAAAATGGTCAAAAGCATACTGAAAAGTCAAAATTTTGAATTTCAGATCAAATCAAGTTTCAACAGTTTTATTTCATCAAGCCATAAGATTGATTCATCAAAAAAATCAGGAGTCAGAAGTTACTTTGGAAAAATCAAATTTTCTAAACATTTAGAAAATTTTCTAAGTGTTAAGAATATGTGATATCTCAGAACTTCAGAACCAGCCTCTATGCAAGTGCAGTAAGAAGTTGCAAACACGGTCCAGAACATGGCGCTTCAATCAGAACATGTATAAGCAATGCTCTTTGGTCAGAACATGATGCTTTAACCATAACATAATTCTTCAGCATATGGAGGCTATGTTCAAGGCTCTGATCAGAAGACGCTCCTTCAGCATTTGGAGATTACATTTCTGATCTTCTGCAATCAGAACCTCACCAAATCCCTAGACCTCGTTTAAACAACCTGCTGCACTGCTACAGTACAAAACTCTAACCAGTAGTTAATCCAGTCCACGCCTGCATTTTGCCAAATCTTGTGTTTGCACCAAATACAAAAAGCTGTGATCAAAAAGCAATGGAACAGTGTGCCAAAGAAAGTTCAAATCCCATATGTTTTCCCCCCAAAACCATAACAAATTCATCTATAAATAAGTGGCTCCATCACACTTGCAAGGGGCTGACTTTTACAGAGAGAGAGAATCGTCAAAAAGAGAGAAAAGGAAGCTGTGATATCTCCATAAAAAATCCAGAATTCCTAAGCAAAAAAAAACCTTTGTTCTCCCCTTGAAGTAAAAGAGCTTGGCATTTTCTCCTTTGTTGCTCTTGCTGACTCCAGAATATCTGAAGGCAGTAGCTCAAATCCCAGACATACACTCTAGATTCAAGGTAAGCCTCCCTGAATTTGCATCTTCTCACTCAGAACATCATTAAACATGTAAATGTCATAGTATTAATGTTGTCCATACCACTGCATAAGTAGAAAGACTCAGGATCAGAACTTTTTGATCATGGTCAGACTCAGGATCAGGATCAAAACTTCCATAAACTGTTGTGCGTTTATACTTATGATTTGTTGTTTGCTGAAAACTGGTTAAGTTATTGTTATGCTGGTTGATATAAAGAAAGAATTGGAATGTAACACAGAACTTATATTTGTCACTCACCAATTAACACTTAGAACTTCTGATTCTTACATGCTAATAAAGCGCTAAACTGCTGATGTTTATTCACTGTTTTTTTAGTGCAATACAGAACCTCTGACTTTTGGCTCACTATCAAAATACCACCTAGAATTTTTGTGTTTCCCTCTAACGTGTTTTGCAGGACCCCAGAGTTTACCAACTCAGAACTTCTAACACCCACTGACGTCTCCTGCTGAGTCACAACGCTCTTGACTTCAGAACTTCTGATCCCCGTGGTTTCACTCACAGTAGCACATTTTTTTCAACTCTTTCATTTATTTTCCTTTTTATCATTTTTTATATTAACCCTTTTTTTTATTAACATAAAAAGACATAAAAATATTTTCTTTTAATATTTAATTAACTTAAAACAAAAACATTTTCTAAACAAGTCCATTTCTTTCTTATATTGTACATTTCAATATGGTTGTAATAGTAACTTAGGACTTATTTTTACTTACAATCCCCATTCGTACATATGTACCCTCATCCCCCTAATGATTGTAATAGCGTAGGATATTTACTTTCCGCACTTTTATCGCTTTAAAATATATTGCTAGTAAATATGATGTATGGCAAGATAAAATCAACAAATAGATAACTTTCAAATACAAGACATAATACATGCAAACTAACACACTATTCACACATGCACCCTTAAGGTTGACTCCACTTGTTGCTTAGAAATGGCCATGTTATGCATATGGGATGTCTTAGCACAAATCAAAAAAATACAAGATCATAGTCCCTCGATAATGCTATCAAAGCTGCCTTTCAAAATGATCTTAGTCCCTAAAAGAAAAGTGCTAAGTCATCTCACAGCATTGCTATCATGGTCATACGATGACCCGCGCCCGTCGCTTCACATCCAACGATAGGGCTTCTTACCAAATCAATGGTAAGATAGTCACATCTAAAGGAGGAAGAAAAGAACACATAAGACCTTTTGAGTAGGTAGATTGCTCCTAATTACTTGCTCAATTTCAAAACAAAAACATCCTTGATATTTTTCAAAGCAAACACCAACACTTTCAAAACGCTTTCAAAACACTTTCCAAACATGAAATATTTTCAAAATCTCAACACTTTGTATATGTTCTTGCGAAAGAGAACTATTATAAAGTTTGCCTAAACGAAGGCGCCTTTATAAAATACTTTCAAAACCACACAAAGCACACTTTTCAAACAAAAGCAAGTGATCTAGCAAGTATCTAGGAGTCCATGGAAAACCATGAATGAAAAGGGTGCTAATATCTTCCCTTTTCATAATCTACCCCCCGAACTCAAGAAACAATCTCAAAGGTCTTTCCTGTGCTTTTTCACCTTTCCTTTTGGATAAAAGAAAAGTCGGTGGAGACTATTGCTAAACCGCAACATTTTGCAAACACAAACGCAAAACACCTCAAAGTCAGTTCTCCCACCATACCACAAACATATCTAATTCTAACCCATTGAACATCTCCACATCCTCATCCACTTTTAAATCAATTAAACCAAAAACACTTGTGTTCCACCATCGCAATCTCTCTCGTAGCCTCTTAAACTTTTCTTTGAGAACATAATATTTCTTGCCCCTAATCTCAAAAGATTCCCATTCTTCCTTTACAAATGCCATAAATTCAGAATGATCATACCATGCCATAAAAACCTTAAAAGATTTGGGTCTCTAGTTGAGGTTGCTTGGAAATATCTACACAGGCCTGTGATCCAAAATGTCACGATTTCCAGAGGTTTGAACTACAGTGTTCCACTTCTGAATCATACCCTCTGACAATAAGAATCTATCTAACTTACTACTTGCATACCCATTAGAATTAATCCAAGTATGATTATTTCTTACCACTGAAACATCAATTAACTCCATTAATTCAATAAAACTACAGAAGTCCTCCATCTTCGTTGTTCTACAATCAGCACTCCGCCCCCACCTTTTCTCCAATGATTTTGAAGCATTAAAATAACCCCCCAGTACCCACTCCCCATCAGAATACTCATTCCTCATATTCAATAACTTCATCCACAAAGCTCTTTTCTCATTTAAAGTGCAAGGAGAATAAATATTGATGAAGTAAATATTGATACCTTTCCACACCACTCTTAAACCCAGATAACCTTTTCCCATGAAGCTAAAAACTAGTTCAATAATTCCTTTCTTCCAAATCGTAATAATACCACCAGATCGACCTTCAGATTCCTTCGTAGACCATTCACAGTCAAAAGATCCCCATAAGATGAATATCATCTCCTCCTTCATGGTTTGCATTTTGTTTCTTGATAAAAGCACATTTCAATTCTTTGTTTTGCCACAACTTGACTAATTCTTCTCCTTTTGATAGAACTACCACTCCCACGAATATTAAAGGTCTCGATATTCATTTATCACATTTATTAATCCCCAACATCACTTTATCATTCTTCTTATCTCTTGATTCCATATTTCGAACAATTCCTTCAAACGCCTCATCATCCTCATCCCCTTTTATTCCCAATTCTTTAATTGATTTCCACACTTTCACTGGTAAATTTCCATCAACCTCTTTTCGAAATCGTAAATTTCCTTGTTGGACATCAAAATCATTGAGAGAGCTTCCACCCAAGCTCAATCTAGAGCATCTTGAACCTTGTTCCTCTGAAATAGTATCCCAATCCTGTGAATTAGGGTTTACATTTGGGGCAGAAAAACAACACAAGTTCCTTCGGTGAGGTAAAAGGATATTGAAGTAAGAAGGAACGGCATGGACCGAAAGGGACTTAAATATGGCCTCAATAGATTTTTTTTCCTTCCTTTCATACCCCCAGATGGGCCAGTCCCAATATTATCAAAAATCCCCTTTGAGGAACATATAATAGGATCCAAACAAATAGAAAGTGGGACCCAAATACCTTGGTTACAAAGTAACAAAGGAGAATTACTAGTTTTGTTAGTAGTGTTTGCTATCTGTTTTAACTTTGAACAAACCCTTCCATACTTTAAATTATTATTAGAGACATCATTAAATGATCTATCTTCTCCACTAATCACATGTTCTTCATTCCTTTTCCCCGTGCACTCAATACCTTTCCCATCCCCTATGACCTCCGTAGTTGCAGCTCTGCCACCCTCCTTTTCTAAATCAGCAGTCACCATTGGTACAGATTCATCATGAGCATCTGACATTTCATTCTCACCAACTTTTTCACCTTCCCCTGACTCCCATTCACCTTCTTCTTCATCTAAACTAATTTCTTCATCCATGGCACCACCATTACTATTAAATTTTGGTTCCACAAGTCTCTTAGGACCCTGCATATCCTCCTCCAATTTAATCTTGAATATATTATCATTTATCCCAATATTGAAAACTTCATTCAAAACCATAGAATATTTTGTCTTCACAAGTATTCTTGCCACATCCATATTAGACTGATCCCTTGTCTCTTCATCTAAGTAAACAAGTTTACCCACACAACAAGTTATAAAGTCAAAAAACCCAAATGACCATGCATGGCAAGGAACACCATAGAATCTTAGCCAAGTGAGTATTTCATTATCTACATCACCCGACACCCATGGACGAATTTCTGAGGACCAATTTGCAATCCAGTATGTAGCATCAGACACCAAGGCTTTTATTTCCCCTTCTTCTTCCTCCTCAAGAAGACATAAATTAGCTCCAAGCGGCATGACTTTGATACTAAAATATCCTTCTACATTCAGCGCGTCCTGGATGTTGTATGTTGCTCCCGCATTCTCAACGACCCCAATAAAAGCTTTCTTAAATCTTTAGCATCTTTAATGTTGTATTGTAAATGAGAAAATTTTGGCTTCTGCTCAAATATACCAATACCATAGTAGCTTAAGTGTAATATTTGATAAGTCCACCCCTTGTCTTGGTCATCCACCCTTCTAAAACTATTGTCTAGTCTTCTGCTCTGATAAATGAAATTAGTATTAAAGATTCCACCGAGAGTAGATGTTGACTTCATAAGAGGTCTCTTTATGGAGATTCCTGTTCCTGTTGTCTGAGAAGGAGTCCACTGGGGGATGTTGATTTATGTTGTTTTCCTGTTTGAGGAAAAATTTGTGGGGAATGGAGTCTAGGAACTTCAGTTGTCCATGGCTCTACTGAGGGATTATCTCTGGATTGGAGAGATGAAAGTTTGTTGTTTTCTGGTTGAAATCCAGGCTTCACGGTAATTTTCTAGGGAGAATGAAATTAACTTCTATCTGGAAATGTATCAGAAGAAACCTGTGTAGGGCTGTTTCAGGATGAGTTCGGGTAAGACTTCATCTAGAAGTGTATGAGAAGGAACCTGGATAGGGCTGTTTTAGGAGATATATGAGAGGGAGCCTGGGTATGGCAGCTTCAGGATGAGTCCGGGTAAAACTGCATCTGGAAATTGTAAGAAGGAACCTGGGTAGGGTTTCCTCAGGATGAGTCCGTTTAAAACTGCATCTGGAAATTATAAGAAGGAACCTGGGTAGGGTTGCCTCAGGATCGGTCCGTGTAAAACTGCATCTGGAAATTCAAGAGAAGGATCCTGGGTAGGGTTGCCTCAGGATGAGTCCGTGTAAAACTGCGTCTGGAGATTGTGAGAAAGAACCTGGGTAGGGTTGCTTCAGGATGAGTCTGTATAAAATTGCATCTGGAAATTCAAGAGAAGGAACCTGGGTAGGGTTACCTCAGGATGAGTCAGTGTAAAACTGCATCTGGAAATTCAAGAGAAGGAACCTGGGTAGAGTTGCCTCAGGATGATTCTGTGTAAAACTGCATCTGGAAATTCAAGAGAAGGAACCTGGATAGGGTTGCCTCAGGATGAGTCCGTGTAAAACTGCATCTGGAGATTGTGAGAAGGAACCTGGGTAGGGTTGCTTCAGGATGAGTCCGTGTAAAACTTCAGAAGGAGGGAGAAGGAACTCGTGTAAGATTGCTTCATGAAGAGCCCGTATAAAGCTGTATTTGGAAGTCAGAAGAAACACGTGTAAGATTGCTTTATGAAGAGCCCGTATAAAGCTATATTTTGAAGACAGAAGAAACCCGTGTAAGATTGATTCATGATGAGCCAGTGTAAAGCTGTATTTAGAAGTCAGAAGAAACCCGTGTAAGATTGCTTCATGATGAGCCCGTGTAAAGCTATATTTAGAAGTCAGAAGAAACCAGTGTAAGATTGCTTCATGTTGAGCCCGTGTAAAGCTGTATTTGGAATTCAGAAGAAACCCGTGTAAGATTGCTTCACGATGAGCCCGTGTAAAGTTGTATTTGATTGCACAGATGATTACTCTATTTTGTTTCAGGAGCTAATCCTGGACTTGTTAAAAATTGTTGATGATAAATATCTGTTGATTGATCTTTCCTGAAAAGGTAAAGCATTAGTTGTATGCAATGTCATGATGTATGAAATGCATTATGTAATGGTGTTCTCAAAATAAATGAGATTAGGATGTATGCATTTGTACTGTAGATGCTATGACGTTTGTAGAATGATGTATGAATGCAATATGTGAATGTATCAGTTGTTCTATTGCAGCGCTGTTGAATTAGGGAAAATAAATCCCTGATTGCAGCTGGCGATAAAGATTGTAGGTCTTCAGATTTTGTTGAAGCTGAATTGCGGAGAGATGATCTTCCATTTTTAGAGAAATAAACTTTTTTGGGGAAGGAAAGCTCTGTGCACTGCCTGAGGATTCAGTGAAATCCTATTAGGGAATCCTGAGAAGTTTGACGAATTTACTGGGGAAAACCTGATGTTGGAGCAGTAGTTGGAAATTCCTGTTCTGCCGGGGATACAAGAACACCTGACATCACTAGGTTGTAAGCTGAGGATATGGCGGCGACTTTTTAGTAAGATGCCCCTGCCTCTGTACCTGCTGGAGAAATTACCCGCGGAGACTTTGTGGATGGTTTGATTGTTATCCCAACTCCTGGGGTGCTTGGTAAATGCTGATCAAGATGATAAGTATTCTACTGATAAACAAATGACAAGATGACCGGACATAATCGTACGTTTTTAATCCCTAACTTTTTCTTGGACCTCCCTTTAGGGTTTTCAGTCCACCGAGATACCTTTTTTTGCTCAAGCCACCTTTTCAGGTTTTCGACTTGCCGGGTGTTCAATTTTTTTCTATATATCCCTAATTTTTGCCTGAACTATTTTGGTTCACCGGGATGCCCTTTAGGCCTGTCAACCTAGCAGGTCTTTTTCATGCGTAGTATTTTCTGACTATGTCTACGCTCATAGGATGTGGAGAGTTGTCACCGTCTATGACAATAAGTGTTGTAGAAATTCCAAAAAATGTGTATGTGATCGCATGTGCCATTTCATACGTGGGAGCCTGTGTGGGGCTGCTTCAGGATGAATCTGGTGCACCTGATATTTGATCAAGTTTCTGATAGTCTTGAATTTCCTAGGTATCTTTTCTAATAACTGTCATGGAAGGATCCGAAGACATGATACTGACACCATCTGATACTACTGGCATAAACAAGTAATTTGGTGGTACCAAAGATTCAAATTTCACAGTAATTTTCTGCTGGAATCCCCGATCAGTGTAACAGCCCCCGAGTGATTCAGATGCAGATCTGCCCATGGCTATTCAGCATTTTTGAAGAGATTCTTTGCATATTGTCTTGACTTCCCCAGATTAATTAGACACCATGTCATGCCCCTTGATTATGAAAGGCTTGTTATTAGGAATTTTTTTTCCGTCTGAGGTGATTCTATCCATTGATGGGGTCTTCGTTCACTGAATATTCATTGTGTGAATTTCTCTGCCATTTGAACAATTAACCATATGCAAACAATGTCATTTAAAGAATGCAAAGCTTATGTCTGTCTTGAAATTTTTTGAAAATGCGTTTTTTGTAGTAAAACAAAATTTGCAAGAATGTGATATCAACTCATGATTTATAGCAAACCTTACAGGAGTCAGGATACCTTTGTAACAGTATGCTCTCAAACTAACCTATGCTTCAGCTACGACTTTTAAGGGTTGTAATGTGGCCTGGTTCACGGTTTAAGAAACAAAGGATAAAGGCTCAAAATTTATTTGTACCCACCTGTTCTTCGTGATGTTCTTCAGTCCTATGCTCAGTTAATTGTGCATTTCGAATCCCAGTTGAGTTCTGGAATATTGGCCCCGATATTCCGGTGATGGTTCAGAAATTGAATGTTTGTTTTAGAAGGCAGTCATTTTTGTGACCTTTTCTTTTTGTAGAGGATTTGTAGGACCTATTTCTTTTTTGATTTTTTTATCCCTGTCTTTTGCATGAACTATTTCTTTTGTGATTACAGCCAGTGGGATGCCCCCGTTTTTTTCTTAAGTCTCCTTCATAGGTTTTGACTTAATGGGCTTTTATTTTGAGAGATAATGACTGTCTGTTCTTAATGATTATGTGGAACCATAACTGTGATACGGTGGGAGAACTGACTTGATGTTTTATGTTTCGATTGCACTTGTGCGGTTAGCAAGAGTCGCCACTGACTTTTCTTTTATCCAAAAGGAAAGGTAAAAAAGCACAAGAAAGACCTTTCTAGATTATTCTCGGGTTCAGGGGTAGATTATGAAAAGGGAAGGTATTAGCACCCTTTTCATCCATGGTTTTCCATGGGCTCTTAGTTACTCGTTTAGATCACTTGCTTTCATTTGATAGTGTGCTTGTGGTGTGGGCTTTGAAAGTATTTTGAAAAATCTCTTTGTAATGGTTCTCGTCTCTATAAGAACGTATACAAAGTTTTGTTTCCAAAAGTGGTTCAAAGATGTATTTGTGAATCGTGTTTAGGAAAGTGTTTTGAAAAGATGTTTTGCAATGGTTCTCGTCTCTATAAGAACGTATACAAAATGTTTTATCTTTTTTGAAAATGTTTTTAAATGAGAGTGTAGGTGTAAAGAGTTTTTATCGTGAGCAAACGAGTAACTAAGAGCGAATCTATCTACTCGAAAGGTCTTAAGTTGTTCTTTTCTTCTTCCTTTTAATGGTGCTATCTTACCATTGATTTGTTAAGAAGCCCCATCATTGGATGTAAAGGGACAGGCGCGGGTCAATTTTACAATCATTGAAGGCAACTTGTGAGACGCTTTAGCAATTTTTGTAAGGGACGAGATCGTTTTAATCGAAGGCAACATCGAGGGTCATCGAGGGACTACGATCTTTTTTATCGAAGGGTCATTGCTAGAGTGTCTCATATTCGATGGACATGATTGTATTTCCGAGGCAACGAGCGGGGTTACCTTAGAGGTGCGCGTGTGAAAAAGTGTGTTGGTTTTAAATTATTTTATTCTTTGATTAGGTCATCTAGCGATTGATTTTGAATCTTATCATACATGCCTAATTACTATACAGTATATGGAAAACAGTAAATTGCGGGAATTGAAATTCTACGCTATTACAAAGTATTCGGGAATGGGGGGTACAATTTTTACAAATGGGGATGAATCAAATGGGATAGAAATGTATGAATATCAAACAATACAACCAAATCGAATTTTGTGCGATTTAATTAAAGCTATGATAATTCATGAAATTAATATTAACAAAATATGAAATGCTAAGTATTTACATGAAAAAAAGAAAGGTAAAACCTATTCTAAAAAATATAAATAATTGATTAAATTAAAATCTTTATTTTTTTGTATTTTTTTATTAATTATATAAATAAATTTAAAGAAAGAAAGCAAACTAAGTTAATTTTTTTGATGTTTTATTAAATGTAAAAATTAATCAAAACAAGTTCATATAAAAAAAATGATAAAAATTAATCACAAAAAACTTAAATCAAATTAATGAAAATGTATTTTATGTTTTATTTAGTAAATTGCATAACAAATAAAATATAAGAAGGAAACAAATTAAAAAAAACAAGAAGCATGGGCTTAAGTAAGTTTAGGGATGAGGCCCAAAGAAATGGGTGTTATTCTTGCTGTAACCAAAACAAAACGAAAGGGGGGGGGGGGGGGGTATGGCCAGCGAAACAAATGGGCTTAGGGGAATACAATCCCAAACCTCTAACTCTGTTTAATTGTTTGATTAGGGCACAAAAAGGAATTAGGGTTCTGAAACCCTTTGTTCACAGTGGCTCCGCTCTCGTCTCTTTTGCTTATCTCTGTATCACCCTTGGCAAGCTCACTATCCATCCCTATTTCTTCTCACGAATGAAATCACTCTCTTCATCTCCTTGTCTCACTATGATTCGCGTTTTTGTTTTGAAAACCCTAAGTTTGGATTTGAACCCTAAAGGAACAAAATTGATTCATCTGATCTTCCCCCCAACTCTCAGTTGCCGGAGTACGGTCGTCCTCTCCTCCCTAATCGAGTTTCTAAAGTTTTTTCTTGAAAAGGTGAAGTTCTGCTATTCTTAACGATTTTACTAATTGGTTTTTGTCTTGTTTATGTGTTTTTCTGCTAATTAAACTCATGATTTTAGACGCATAGAAATGAGATTATGAGAAAGATGGAAAAAAATCATACTTGTTGGAGTTCCTTCTGTGATTTAGAAAGGGAGAGGCGAGACGGTGAGGACGGCGCTCCTTGGTAGCCGGAGTTGCACGAGGTGAGAAATGAGGATGATCGAGTTGCTTTTCTGGTAACTTTCTTCTGTTTTCTTTGTTGAATGATGAGGATTACTGTTTGATGGATTTTGGGATTTTTGTGATTGTTTTATTGGATGGCTAACTGGTCTTTGTAATTTTGGTTTTGCTACTGTTTTTGCCTTTGAAACTTTATACAATTTTTTTTGTTTGATGTTGATTGTTTGGTTTCTCAGTTTGACTATTGTGCTTGAATTTTCTTTGGTTCAGGTTGGTTGATTTTTTACTGGTTTTTTGGGTTTGGTTGTTTAATGATGGTTCTGGTTTGAGACTTTGAGATTTGTGGTTTTGGATTTGTTGATGTTTCAACAGATTTTGTGAGTTTGAAACTTGTGTGTTCTGTTTTTGGGAGTTAATAGGTTTTCGTTACAGTTTTTGGTATTTAAGGATGGCTACTGTGTTTTTAGCTTGATACTTGGTTTCAGGTTTTAGGTTTTGATAGTTTGGATGCTTGTTTATCAGTTTGAGGCTTGGCTCGGTTTAGGTTATTTGGCTTTTGACAGTTTGGGACTTGTATATATTTTGAGTTTGGTGATTTTTGTTACTGGTTTTGAGAGTTGATGATAGTTGACAGTTTATCAGTTTGAGGCTTGGCTTGATTCAGGTTATTTGGCTTTTGACAGTTTGAAACTTATTTCGATGATTGTTCTTATTTGTGTTTTTGGCTTGAGAGTTTTACAGGTTTTGTTGTTGGAGACTTGTTTTGGTTTTGGAGGTTTGAGGTTTATGTGTTTGCTGAGTTTTCTTTAGGCTTGACAACTGTGTTTGTTTCTATTGACCTCCTTCCTGTTATATTGACTCACTTTCTATTATCTCTATTCAAAATGGTGGGAAACCAACAATTTTGAATATTTTAACATATTGTTCTTATGGCTTTTTGGTGGCAGTTTTGTTTTCTAGCAACTTCTATGCAACTTGTGACAGGCAGGGCAGTAGGGTTGTGTATCCCAATAACCTAGGTGACTTCTTTCCTCTTTTCTCTCTCAATGACAATAGGAAAGCAAATTGCTTTTTGCCCCTTTTTCCAATTCTGAAAAGTTTGCAAAAGGAAAATGATGATTTTATGCTTCTTGAACAAGTTTCTTTGTTTGACTTAGCATCTTATGTTGCCATACTTCTGCCTTTTTGTTGATGTTGTTTGTTGTTTACCATATTGATGTTTGTTTGGTTCTGTTTGCAATATTTGTTTGGGCAATTTTGTTTGATTTGCGCTGTTGTTTGCTTCAGTTTGCGCATTTGTTTGTTTGGACATCTTTGTAGCATTCCTTCATGTTTGGACAGCTTTGTAGCATTCCTTTCTTTCTTTCTTTCTTTTTGTGAACCAAGAAGAATAATCTTCTTGTGATTTGCAAATAGGGGAAATAAATTATGATGAATAATGGCATTCTGATTCCACTTTGCAAACCTTAATGATGAATACTTTTCTTTTTATTTTTTTGGAGAATTTTGTTCATGCCCAAATAACTTGTACTAACTATTTTTCTTTCTTTTGTTTTCATGTGAGTAAAATGGAGATGACAAAGCAAGGGAGGCAAGAACCCTAGGGCAAGCAAGGAATTCTTGGAGATAAGCAAATGAAATGGATACAACTTCAATCTTCAGACAAGTTTAGGCATAGATTAATTCTCCTAGGCCAATCAAACATTTGAATTTCCTTTGTAATTTAGAAAAATCATTCTTGTATTGTAATCAATAATTGTATCAATTCATTTTCAAATACGATAAGTTGTAAAGCCTAAAGTATTTAAAAGAATAAATTGTTTTGTAACAATGTATGAAATTGGAGAAAACCTTATGAAATGTTCTTGTGTCACTTGAAATCCTTTACTGACAATAACTTGTAATTTTCTCTTCGCATCCTAACTGATTCTTAAAGATTCCAATCAAGATATTTGAAACAAAAGGCTCCAATTTGGTAACTTACATTCCAAGTAATCCCAATAACTATGTAACTGCATTCCAAACAAACACGCACTGTATATTCCATTTCCTGACCAAGCAAATGTTTTAAAAGACGCAAATCATCCGGTTAACCTGGATCAAACAATCGTGAGTGTCCTACATGACAGTCTTAAATTCCATCTCTTGTCCCAAACAACCATGCCTTGAGAACAAACATTGTCTTTTCAGTAAACTTGAGAAAGCATGAAGACCTGTGAAAGCCAATTGAATCTTTGAGAATTCATTTCTTTTGAGAATTGCAAGAAAACCTAATTGTTGGTTTACCACCACAGAAGAGAATCTGTCTGATCGATTTCTGAGCCAGCTTGAATATTTGAGAAACCCTAGGGTTATGTTTTCTATGAAAAATGGGAGGGCAAGTTTTGGGGTACAACAGCTTCCCCTGTTCAATCTTCTTGAACCTGAAGAGTTAGATTGGCGAGTTTTGTCGTTCGTGACTCGAAGGTAAAAGATGATTAGACACTAGAGTGCCCATAAATTTGCACTCGACAAAAGTGTAGCTGAGGGAATGGGTTTAAAGATGCCATTTGGAGAGGTGTTAGAATTTTATTGGAGATGGGCTTGTAGATGCCATCCAAGAATGTTTGGTTGTAAATCGAAAGAATAAGCATCAGAATGGTGTCCGTATTTGGAACGTATCTGAACTTGAATCTGAATAAGTACCAGAATGGCGACGGTGTCTGGAGCGTATCTGAACTGTATCTGAAGGATGAACCTGAATAAGCGACAAGATGGCTTCCGTGTCTGGAGTGTATTTGTACTGCATTGGTACTTGGAATTTGAATAAGTGGAAGAATGGAAACCGTGTCTAGAGCGTATCTGAACTGTATCTGAATGAGAAATAGAATGGCTTCCGTGTCTGGAGCGTATCTAAACTGTATCTGAAACTTGAATCTGAATAAGTAACAGAATGACTTCTGTGTTTGGAGTGTATCTGAACTGTATCTGAATGAGAAATAGAATGGCTTCCGTGTCTGGAGCGTATCTAAACTGTATCTGAAACTTGAATCTGAATAAGTAACAGAATTACTTCCGTGTCTGGAGTGTATCTGAACTGTATCTGAATGAGAAATAGAATGGCTTCCGTGTCTGGAGCGTATCTAAATTGTATCTGAAACTTGAATCTGAATAAGTAACAGAATGACTTCCGTGTCTGGAGTGTATCTGAACTGTATCTGATTGCACATTGTTAAATGGTAGCTGTTAATCTTATCCTGTAAAGGGTAAAATGTTGGCTGAATCACAAAGTTATGATGCATGAAATGCATGACGCAATGTATGTACTTTATCAATGTTTATGATATATGGATGTAATGTATGCGCATGTAAGCTGATTTGCTGTATTGTTGAGGAAAATAAATCCTTGACTGCTGCTGAGGAAAATAAATCCTTGACTGCTGCTGAGGAAAATAAATCCTTGACTGCTGCTGAGGATTCCGTTGTGAGAGTAATTCCGTATACTTCTTGAGGAATCTGCCTGGGGAATCCAGAGAATTTTAATGACTTCTACTGGGGATTATTGACGGGAGTCTTTGTTCTGTCGAGAAGTAATAAAAACTGTGGGGAAAAGCTTATTCCTGTTTGGAAAAAGTTTAGGAGTTTCGGTTGTCTGCCACTCTACTAGGGAGTTACCCTAGGTTGGGGAGAAATAAAAGTTAACCGTTATCTGGTTGATTTTCAGGCTTCAAGACAGCTTGCTGGGGGGAACCTGGATGATTTCCCCTGTGGGTTGATAGTTTGAAGTTTCGGCTCCGCTGGGGATTGGTAGTTGGTAGTCTCAGCTCCGCTGGGGATCTGTAGTTCAAAGTTTTGGCTCCATTGAGGATCTTAATGACGTGCTGTAGGGATTGCTCGTGGAATAGCCTAAAGACGTTTTCCTAATCTTTCTACCTGTCAGTAATTGTTCTTTTTCATCATGTTTATTTGTAAACAGTAATTATGTTCAAATGCATATGTTCATTAACGAATCATTGGATGTTTTTGCAAATAAAACACAAGTGTAAAAAAGAAAAAGACAAGTGGTTTTATGCACTTTGAAAGAGATATATTTATATTTACTTTGAATAAGTATTTTGTACAAAGGAGACAGACATCCTAGTAAGAGGATGGTGTCATAAATAAGAAAAATTTACAAAGAAAGATAGCTATGTGTAATAATCCCATGGGGTTCCCATTCTGCTATAGCCTCCGTATCTCCGAATATCTTGTCCGTCTGTTGCTTTGCCCGAAGATGATTGAATTGATTAGAAGCTCCGAGTTTGTCTGTGAAGAGATTGTCCTTAAAGTGATCCGACGAGACATAGTCATACGCTTTAATTCCCTAACTTTTGCCTGGACCGCCCTTTCGGGTTTTCAGTCTACCGGGAAACCCTTTTTTTCCCAAGTCGCCTTTTCAGGTTTTTAACTTGCCGGGTGTACAGATTCCTTTTGTTATATCCCTAATTTTTTCCCGAACCTTTTGGTTCGCCGGGATACCCTTGTTTTTCCTAGGTGTGTCAATGTAGCGGGTCTCTTATGCGTAGTATCTTTTGACTATGTCTGCATTCACAGGGTGCGCCAGATCGTCACCGTACATGGTGGTTAAGATCATTTCCCCACCAGAAAAGATGTTCTTGATTAAAAATGGTCCTTCATAGGTAGGAGTCCATTTGCCCCTGCGATCACCTTGTGGCAAGATGATGCGCTTGATCACTAGATATCCAACTTGATACACTTGGCGTCAGACTTTCTTGTTGAAAGCCTTGATCATCCGCTTTTGATATGTCTGACCATGGCAAACAACAATAAGTCTCTTCTCGTCAATTAAGTTCAACTGATCAAGTCAGGTTTGGATCCAATCGTCTTCACTCAAACCTGCATCCTTCATGATTCTCAAAGAGGGGATCTGAACCTCAATAGGTAGAACAACCTCCATGCCATATACCAAAGAATAGGGTGTTGCCCCAGTTGATGTGCGAGCCGTGGTACGGTACCTGTGGAGAGAAAACGGTAGCATCTCATGCCAGTCCTTGTAGGTGACTGTCATTTTCTGTATGATCTTCTTAATGTTTTTGTTCGCAGATTCAACTGCACCATTCATCTTTGGCCGATAGGGAGACGAATTATGATGTTGAATTTTGAACTGTTCGCACAAGGCGGTGATCATAGTATTGTTAAGGTTTGTGCCATTATCAGTGATGATCCTTTCGGGGATACCGTACCGACAAATAAGGTTCTGCTTGATGAAGCGGGCAACAACATTCTTAGTAATGGATGCGAAGGAAGCTGCTTCGACCCACTTGGTGAAATAGTCAATGGCCACTAGAATGAAGGGGTGTCCATTGGAGGCTGTAGGCTTGATCTCCCCAATCATGTTGATTCCCCACATAGAGAAGGGCCAAGGAGCTGTTAAAACATTTAGAGGAACCGGAGGCACGTGTACCTTGTCTGCATAGATTTGACATTTATGACAGGTATGGGAGTGTTGATAGCAGTCAGCTTCCATGGTAGACCAGTAATAGCCTGCCCGTAGAATCTTCTTTGCCATCGTATGCCCGCTAGAGTGAGTGTCGAAGGTACCTTCATGCAATTCAGCCATAATCCTTTCAGCTTCAGTCTTGTCCACACAATGGAGTAGAATAGTATCATGATTGCGTATGTACAACACGCCATTGCTCAGGAAGAACTTAGCTGAGAATTTTCTTAAGAACTTTTTGTCGTTGACTGAAGCTCCTTCAGGATATTCTTGAGCCTCGAGATACCTTTTGACTTCATGAAACCAAGGTTGGTCCACTACTTCTTCAGTATTAATCTCGTGACAGTGTGCGGGTTCGTCCATCCGTTCAATGGTGATCTGGGGAGCCTCGTTATCCCAATTAAGTTTAAACATGGATGACATTGTAGCTAGAGCATCTTCTAGATGATTTTCTTCTCGCGGGAAGTGCTCGAAGGTAATCTGCTCGAAATGTGGTAGCAATGTCAGAACATGTTCTTTGTAAGGGATGAGGTTTGGATGCTTAGTGTCCCACTCTCCTTTGATTTGACTGATAAGCAAAGTTAAGTCCCCAAACACAACTAAAGATTTGATTCCCAAGTCTATGGCAGCCTTGAGTCCAAAGATGCATGCTTCATACTCTGCCATGTTATTCGTACAGTTGAAGCAAAGTCTGGCGGTGAAAGGAGTATGGCATCCTTCGGGAGATATAAGCATAGCACCGATACCGTTACCAAGTGCATTGGATGCCCCATCAAAGTACAGGGTCCATCGGGATCCTTGTTCAGGTCCGTCATATGGTCCGAAATCTTTAACTTTGTCCAATGTCATGATGTCTTCGTCAGGGAAGTCAAACTTCATGGATTGATAATCTTCTACAGCTTAATGGGCGAGATGATCAGCTAGCACACTGCCCTTTATAGATTTTTGGGTAGTGTACTGTATGTCATATTCTATTATGATCATCTTCCATCTAGCTATCCTTCCAAATAAAGCAGGCTTTTTGAAGATGTATTTGATCGGATCCATTTTAGATATCAGCAAAGTGGTATGAGTCAACATGTACTGCCTTAGCCGGTGAGCAGCCCATACCAAAGTGCAGCAAGTTTTCTTGAGCAGCGAATATCTTATTTCACAGTCAGTAAACTTTTTGCTAAGGTAATAAATGGCATGCTCTTTTCGGCCAGACTCGTCATGCTGCCCCAGTACGCACCTCATTGATGTCTCTAAGACGGACAAATACATGATTAGCGGTCTTCCATCGACGGGTGGCATCAAGACAGGAGGTTCTAGCAAATACTCCTTGATTCTGTCAAAAGAAATCTGGCATTCGTCATTCCATCTGACTACCTGATCTTTCTTCAACAGCTTGAAGATTGGCTCACAGGTAGATGTTAAGTGAGAAATGAACCTAACAATCTAGTTTATGTATCCCAAGAAACCTCTGACCTCCTTCTCAGCGCGAGGAGCAGGAATTTCTTGTATAGCCTTGACTTTGGCAGGATCAACATCGATGCCTTTGTTGCTGACAATGAAACCCAAGAGTTTACCGGACCGGACTCCGAATGTGCACTTGTTAGGGTTTAGCCTTAGCTTGTATTCCTTCAATCTGACAAACAACTTTTGCAAGTGACTAAGGTGTTCTTCTTCAGTTTGTGATCGGGCTATCATGTCATCTACGTAGACCTCTATCTCATGATGTATCATATCATGAAACAAAGCTACCACGGCGCGTTGATAGGTTGCCCCGGCATTCTTCAGTCCGAATGGCATCACTTTGTAGCAAAACATACCCCACTGTGTGACAAAAGTAGTTTTCTCCATGCCCTCAAGTGCCATTTTGATCTGGTTGTAACCTTAGAATCCGTCCATGAAAGAAAATACTTTGTGTTGAGCTGTGTTGTCAACCAGGATGTCGATGTGTGGAAGTGGAAAATCATCTTTAGGGCTGGCCCTGTTTAAGTCTCTATAATCCACGCACATTCTCACTTTGCCGTCCTTTTTAGGCACAGGAACAATGTTAGCAACCCATTGAGGATAGGAAGTAACAGCCAGAAATCCAGCGTTGAACTGCTTCATAACTTCTGCTTTGATCTTTTCTGACATGTCAGGTCTCATGCGGAGGAATTTTTGTTTCACTGGTGGACAGTCTTCTCTTGTGGGTAGACGTTGTACCACAATGTCTGTATCGAGTCCCGGCATGTCTTCGTATGACCAAGAAAAGATCTCAACATGTTCATGCAATAGCTGAATTAAGCGCTCCTTGACACTCGACTCTAGGTTGGCACCCACTTTGATTTCCTTTGTCTTCCTCAGTACCCAAGTTGATTGTATCCAACAGCTCCTCATGAGGCAAAATAGCCCTTTCCTCTTGTTGTAGAAGTCTAGCCAATTCCCCTGGCACCTCACAATTTTCCTCACCTTCGTATTCGGCTTGGTAGACCAGATCTTCAGAGTCACTGAAGGCCATAGCAAAATTATTACCCATTGAATCCGAAATGGAAGGGTACCTGCATTTATGAGTGTGGGTGTGTGTAAGGGTATAGCCATCTTAAAACAACAAAATGTAAAAAGAAAGATAATGAGCACAGAAGGTTTATAAATGAAAAAGCGTCCATGATTCATTGAAATGACATATGAAAATGAAATAAGAACCCTTACAAATGGACCATTGTGCCTCGGGTAAGACACAAGGTTGAAAAAGTACGAATTGTTTGTGAATTATTACAGTCCAACAGAAATGTAAAAGGTTAATTGCTGCGGTATAAAAGTAATCGGAACAAAGTCTTTGGCTTCCCAGTTGCACAGTCCTCCGTCGACAGTAGGAAATATCCAGTCTTCCAAGCTGCCTTCTTCTTCACTGTCCTCTAGTGCATTAACCCCTTGGTGACTGATCTTCACAAGTGGCCCTCGGGCACGGGCGCGACGCATGGCCTTCTGAGCAGTTGAGGTGAACCCCAAGCCGAACTTGTCTGATTTGTAGGGAATGTCTGGTAGTTGTCCCCAGATGGTGGATCCGCCTTCTTCCGCTACTGCTCTTGCATCTTTTAGAGAAGACATCCGAGGTGGAGGTCTTGTGATCACAGGAGTTGAGGATACTGCCTTGGTCGCTGCTATTTCCTGAGAAACTTCTTCAAAATATTGGAAATGGGTTTCAATGAATTCGCCATCCAATTCTACATATCGAAAAGAATTTAGATGACTAATCATGTATTCCTCCTCCCCATGGACAATTATGATTTTCCCTTGGACGTGGTATTTGAGCATCTGATGCAAAGTGGAGGTGATAGCTCTGGCATTGTGAACCCAGGGGCGTCCCAACAAACAAGAGTAAGAAGGACGGATGTTCGTCATGTAGAATGTTGAATTGAACGTCTAGGTACCCACCTTGATTGGGATGTCCACCTCTCCATGGACCATCCTTTTAGAGCCGTCGAAAGCTCTCATAATGATATTGCTGGGTTTCAGGGTTAGGCCTTCACAATCCAACCTATCCAAGTCTTTCTTTGGCAACACATTTAGAAATGATCCAGTCTCAACCAAGACATGGGCTAGGGTGTTTCCCCTACACTCCACCGAGACATGTAGTGTGTCATTGTGTTTTCTCCCTTTGGAAGTTAAGTCAGCATCAGAGAAACCCAAGCCATTGTCGGCTGTCAAACTGGCCACACACTCTTGGAATTGATCCGCAGACGTCTCTTGCGGTACATGAGCCGTCTTCAGAAATTTTACCAAAGCTTTAGCATGTGCCTCAGAGCCAAGCAAAAATGCTAACATAGAGATTTTGGAGGGGGTATGCCCCAGTTGTTCGACCACATCATAATCACTTTTCTTAATGATCCTCAGAATTTCTTCCATCTCCTTCTTGGATGTCTCAGGAATAGCTAGTGGTTGAGCCTTCGTTAAGACAGGCTCCTCTTGAACATTCTTTCCTTTATTCTCAGTAGTGGAAGTAGGGATAGGAATTGCATTGTCATTGTTGGTAGGTACACTTGCAGGTATAATCACTGGTGCAGAGGTAATCTTCAGAATGGCCACGGGTCCAAAGACTGCTGTTGGAGGAGCAATCTCTGGAGAAAAGATTCTTCCACTACGGGTAACCTTGCTTGTTCCGGCAATGTTATTGATGTCAGAATTGTCCTCTTCGAAGCTTTCTTCTTCAGGAGTCTGTTCAATACCATGGTAGTAGATTTCTCCACCATAGTTCCATGGTATCGTCTTATCTGATTTATATGGGGTTGGCCCAGGCATTATTATCTTCAATGGAGTAGTCACTGGAGCAGATGTAATCCTAACGGGTTTTTTAGGAACCCTGGAAGGATTGGCGCATATGGTTATTATTGAAACTTCTGGAACTGGAATGGGTGAAACAAGAGCTTTCTCAAACAAAATTTCTTGATTATCAATCAGTTGTTGGATACCTTTCTTCAACAGAGGGCAGTCAAATGATGAGGACAGGCAAGTATGGCCATCTTGCTCACAACCTGGGAACACCCCAGCTTTCAACAAATTTAACTTGATGGTTAGGAGAGGAGTCAATAATTCATCCACGGTGTCAACAAATAAGTCTTCCTCAACAGCGCTGGCATTGTGTCCATGCCTAGGCATTGGAGCGGAGATAACATTCGGTTTCTCAGGAGCTTCAAATCCAACCTCCTTTGCATCTATCAGATCCTGAATCTTATTCTTCAGAGCCTAATAGTTGTTGGTGTCATGCCCTGGACTTTCAGAATGGTAAGCGCACCTGGAATTCGGATGGTAGTGTTGGGATGCAGTATTGGGATTTTTAGGGGCCTCTTTTAACATGGAAAGATTCAACTTCAGGAGATGTGGTAGGACTTGAGCTGGATTCATGTTTATCTTGGTGAATTGCCTTACTGGCCTTTCCACCCTTTGCTGATTGTTTCTCAGCTGGTCATTTCTCGGCTGATTATTTCTTGGCTGGTCTGATGAAGACTTTTGAATCATAACGGCCCCCACCATTGATCGGCACTTGTTTCTTCCCTGATAGACAGCCGATACTTCCTTCTTTCCTGTGAAGGGATTTTTTACAACAGTAGAGGTAGACGCGTCTTTCTGAATTTTCCCGCTTCTTATGCCGGCTTCTATCCTCTCACCAGTTAAAATTAACTCAATGAACCCCGCAGAGGAGCTTCCAATCAGATGATTAAAGAATGGTCCTGAAAGAGTTCCCAGAAACATGTCCACTAGCTCCCTTTCAGATAAAGGTGGTTGCACCCTTCCGGCTAAATCCCTCCACTTTTGGGCATAGTCTTTGAATCCCTCATTGGACACCATGGCCATACTCTGAAGTTGAGTACGGGTTGGTGCCAATTCGACGTTGTATTGATATTGTTTATAGAAGGCGGCTTCCAAGTCTTCCCAATTATGCACATCATACCTCTCCAACTGGTAGAACCAATCAAGTTGCGTTCCTGACAAACTGTCCAGGAAAAAGTGGACCCACAAATCTTTGTCAGAAGAATGCGGTTGAATTTTCCTGACATAAGATCGTAGGTGCATCTTGGGACAAGACATCCCATCGTACTTGGAAAATAGTGGCACTTTAAACTTCGGAGGGATTACAATTCCAGATACCAACCCTAACTTCTCAAAGTCCAGCCCCGATACTCTCTGGACTTCCATAGCAGCTAGACGCTCTTCCAAGTTTTTGTATTTGTCATTGTTCAGAGGGTATTGTTGTTCAGAGTAGTCCTATTCTTCAGCTTCAGAATCTGAAGGCACTGCAGTCTCTTTACCTTTTCTTTCCCCTTTCTCAGAGGTTGATGGAAATTCCAAGGCCCTTCTGGCTTGTCCTTCAAACCTTCTGCCCATGGTAGCCACACCGGCTCGCTTCTTCTTCTTTTTCTCTTTTTCTTTCTCTAGCAGAGTCTTGAGCTCCTCCTGCCCCTTGGCCAAGGTCAAGAGTAGCTGTTGAAATTGTGAATTCTGAGCTTGCAAGTCTTTAACCATTTGTTCAAGATCCATGTTGCTGAAATAAAAAGCAGAGGGATGAGGAAACTTCTTGCAAAGACTTGTTTATGCATATGATGAATGATATGTATTTATGTAATGCTTTCAAGGATTTAAAAAAAATTCAAATTTGTGTCAAACAAAAAGGAACAAACGTTATATTAATAAAATAGAATTTTTTTACATCAATTCCCCTAGGGCAAAATAGTACAAAATTCTAAGATAAAAAGAAGTTGTGCATCCTCTTTGGCGCAATATAGGTGTTGAGAGTCTGCTCTTCGTGAAGTAACTGAGTGAGTTCTAAAACCTTCTTCTCGCTTGTGTAGAATTGGGCTTCAAAAGTATCGCGTTCTCCCTTGAGCTGTATCCAACTCCTTTGTAGATCTTCGAGTGATGTTGGCATGTCAGGATGTAGGAGGGTGTATGGAACCTCTCCTTCCTTAACAGGCTCTATAATCACTGGGAGAATGGAGGGGTAAGGTATCATAAGACTTTGGGCGTGGGTTCGTACCCACTTGAGGTAAGGCTCAAGGTGGATGGAATTCTTGTGTCCCAAGGTCTTACTGTCTACCTTGTTGGGCATCCTCCAAGCTCAGATAAACCTTTGACAAAGTCCTTGATTGTCATTGTCGAAGTCGAAAACCAAACCTTGAATCAACATGTCATGTGGGCCATCCCTTCGGGCATAACCAAACTGTCTTATAGCCAAGCAGGGGTTGTAGGTGATGCCTCCCCTAATGCCAAGTAGAGGGACATTAGGGAATTCCCCACAATGGTCGACGATGATAACATTCTCTTTGGTTCGAGAGCACCAATGAATATCTGAATGTGTAAGAGTTATCAATCGTTGTGACCACCTCAAACCTTGCTCATTCTTTAAGACTGATTGGGGAAGATGAGAAATAAACCATCTTGCCAGGAGAGGAGTGCAACACATGAGAACACCTCTTTTCCTCATTGTACGAGTGTGAAAAGAGTGTAAGATATCTCCAAGCAATGTAGGCACCAGATTGCGTGACATGAAGATTTTGACAGCACTCACATCTATGGGTTGATCAGGATTAGGGAACAAGACCATCCCATAGATGAGAAGAGCTACAATCTTCTCAAAAGCTTGTAAGTCCAAGGAATTCCAACAGTCTTGGGCCTTCTCAAACAAGAACTTTGCCAAGAAACCTTTGACACCACTTCTAGTCTCCCAATGGGCTGTGACATCAGATGGTTGCAAGTGTAGGGCTTGAGCAACATCTTCTGGCTTTGGATCTATTTTCGTACCGTTGAAAGGTAGTTGACTGAGAATAGGGATCCTCAAGAGTTGAGAAAATTCCTCCAAAGTGGGCACAAGCTGGTAGTCAGGAAATGTGAAGCAGTGATGCAAAGGGTCAAAGAACTGGAAAAGAACTTTCATCATGTCTTCCTCTGTGTTGGAAGTGACTAAGTTGAGAAGGCGACCATGTCGCTCGGTGAATGGAGAATTCTCAAGAATCCTTGAAGCTAGCTCCTTGAGTTGTGGAGGAATTCTTACAAGGTTGATTTGGATAGTTTTCCTGCGAAGTGAATCCATATCCTACAAAACAGGAACAAAGATGAATTTCCAAAAATCCTTGAAATGGTTAGTGGATGCATATGATGCTTCATGATGTTCATGATGTTATGCACAAGTATATATATACAAGAAAATCACACAAGTTCCTAGTTTAGGCTTGCATGGGGTTACATAGGTAAGTACCCTCTTGAAGTTTAGTTGGCTCAACCTGTCCTAGAAATAGTAACCTGGTTCTAAGGAGCTCAATATCACTGGAATGTTTTCTGTGTTCATAGTTTCAGTTTAAGCCTCTTTACTGGCGACAAAAATATCCCAAGAAAACAACCCTCAATGAGTGTAGTATCGAGTATCTACCAACTTCGGACTGCACCAAAGCCGGTCATATCACTACATCCTAAAAGGCCAAGTTGGTCAAGTAAAGGTTCTAAAAGTCCATTAGTGCTTCATGACATCACTTAGCGGCCCCGTATTCTCTTTGATTGACTCAAAGGCTACCGGTACCCACAAATATGTCGCATTAATATAGCTATTGCTTAGACCGTATCGGTATACCCCATACAGTTTCCACAATGTATTTCTATTTACCTATTATGTTTCCCTAAATCCGGGTGAAGGATTCAAACCCAAACAATAAAACCAAAGTGTAAAGCAAACAAGGCAAACAATTGTAACCAAATAAAGGTGATCTAAACCCTAAGGTAACCCCACTTTTATAATTATCCCCAGCAGAGTCTCCAGTTCTGTGATACGGTGGGAGAACTGACTTGATGTTTTGCATTTCGATCGCACTTGTGCGGTTATCAAGAGTCGCCACCAACTTTTCTTTTATCCAAAAGGAAAGGTAAAAAAGCACAGGAAAGACCTTTCGAGATTATTCTCGGGTTCGGGGGGTATATTATGAAAAGGAAAGGTATTAGCACCCTTTTCATCCATGGTTTTCCATGGGCTCTTAGTTACTCATTTAGATCACTTGATTTCATTTGATAGTGTGCTTGTGGTGTGGGCTTTGAAAGTATTTTGAAAAATCTCTTTGTAATGGTTCTCGTCTCTATAAGAACGTATACAAAGTTTTGTTTCGAAAAGTGGTTCAAAGATGTATTTGTGAATCGTGTTTCGGAAAGTGTTTTGAAAAGATGTTTTGCAATGGTTCTCGTCTCTATAAGAACGTATACAAAATGTTTTATCTTTTTTGAAAATGTTTTGAAATGAGAGTGTATGTGTAAAAAGTTTTTATCGTGAGCAAGCGAGTAACTAAGAGCGAATCTATCTACTCGAAAGGTCTTAAGTTGTTCTTTTCTTCTTCCTTTTAATGGTGCTATCTTACCATTGATTTGGTAAGAAGCCCCATCGTTGGATGTAAAGGGACAGGCGCGGGTCAATTTTACAATCATTGAAGGCAACTTGTGAGACGCTTTAGCAATTTTTGTAAGGGACGAGATCGTTTTAATCGAAGGCAACATCGAGGGTCATCGAGGGACTATGATCTTTTTTATCGAAGGGTCATTGCTAGAGTGTCTCATATTCGAGGGACATGATTGTATTTCCGAGGCAACGAGCGGGGTTACCCTAGAGGTGCGCGTGTGAAAAAGTGTGTTGGTTTCAAATTATTTTATTATTTGATTAGGTCATCTAGCGATTGATTTTGAATCTTATCATACACGCCTAATTACTATACAGTATATGGAAAACAGTAAATTGTGGGAATTGAAATTCTATGCTATTACAAAGTATTCGGGAATGGGGGGTACAATTTTTACAAATGGGGATGAATCAAATGGGATAGAAATGTATGAATATCAAACAATACAACCAAATCGAATTTTGTGCGATTTAACTAAAGCTATGATAATTCATGAAAATAATATTAACAAAATATGAAATGCTAAGTATTTACATGAAAAAAAGAAAGGTAAAACCTATTCTAAAAAATAAAAATAATTGATTAAATTAAAATCTTTATTTTTTTGTATTTTTTTATTAATTATATAAATAAATTTAAAGAAAGAAAGCAAACTAAGTTAATTTTTTTGATGTTTTATTAAATGTAAAAATTAATCAAAACAAGTTCATATAAAAAAATGATAAAAATTAATCACAAAAAACTTAAATCAAATTAATGAAAATGTATTTTATGTTTTATTTAGTAAATTGCATAACAAATAAAATATAAGAAGGAAACAAATTAAAAAAACAAGAAGCATGGGCTTAAGTAAGTTTAGGGATGAGGCCCAAAGAAATGGGTGTTATTCTTGCTGTAACAAAAACAAAACGAAAGGGGGGGGGGGGGGTATGGCCAGCGAAACAGATGGGCTTAGGGGAATACAAGCCCAAACCTCTAACTCTGTTTAATTGTTTGATTAGGGGACAAAAAGGAATTAGGGTTCTGAAACCCTTTGTTCACAGTGGCGTCGCTCTCATCTCTTTCGCTTATCTCTGTATCACCCTTGGCAAGCTCACTATCCATCCCTATTTCTTCTCGCGAATGAAATCACTCTCTTCATCTCTTTGTCTCACTATGATTCGCGTTTTTGTTTTGAAAACCCTAAGTTTGGATTTGAACCCTAAAGGAACAAAATTGATTCATCTGATCTCCCCCCCCCCCCCCAACTCTCAGTTGCCGGAGTACGGTCGTCCTCGCCTCCCTAATCGAGTTTCTAAAGTTTTTTCTTGAAAAGGTGAAGTTCTGCTATTCTTAACGATTTTACTAATTGGTTTTTGTCTTGTTTATGTGTTTTTATGCTAATTAAACTCATGATTTTAGACGCTGAGAAATGAGATTATGAGAAAGATGAAAAAAAATCATACCTGTTGGAGTTCCTTCTGTGATTTAGAAAGGGAGAGGCGAGACGGTGAGGACGGTGCTCCTTGGTAGCCGGAGTTGCACGAGGTGAGAAATGAGGATGATCAAGTTGCTTTTCTGGTAACTTTCTTCTATTTTCTTTGTTGAATAATGAGGATTACTGTTTTATGGATTTTGGGATTTTTGTGATTGTTTTGTTGGATGGCTAACTGGTCTTTGGAATTTTGGTTTTGCTACTGTTTTTGCCTTTGAAACTTGTTACAATTTTTTTTGTTTGATGATGATTGTTTGGTTTCTCAGTTTGACTACTGTGCTTGAATTTTCTTTGGTTCAGGTTGGTTGACGTTTTACTGGTTTTTTGGGTTTGGTTGTTTAATGATGGTTCTGGTTTGAGACTTTGAGATTTGTGGTATTGGATTTGTTGATGTTTCAACAGATTTTGTGAGTTTGAAACTTGTGTGTTCTGTTTTTGGGAGTTAACAGGTTTTGGTTACAGTCTTTGGTATTTGAGGATGGCTAATGTGTTTTTAGCTTGATACCTGGTTTCAGGTTTTAGGTTTTGACAGTTAGGATGCTTGTTTATCAGTTTGAGGCTTGGCTCGGTTCAGGTTATTTGGCTTTTGACAGTTTGGGACTTGTATATATTTTGAGTTATGTGATTTTTGTTACTGGTTTTGAGAGTTGATGATGGTTGACAGTTTATCAGTTTGAGGCTTGGCTCGGTTCAGGTTATTTGGCTTTTGATAGTTTGAGACTTGTTTCGATGATTGTTCAGATTTTTGTTTTTAGCTTGAGAGTTTTACAGGTTTTGCTGTTGGAGACTTGTTTTGGTTTTGGAGGTTTGAGGTTTGAGGTTTGTGTGTTTGCTGAGTTTTCTTTAGGCTTGTCAACTGTGTTTGTTTCTATTGACCTCCTTCCTGTTATATTGACTCTCTTTCTGTTATCTCTATTCAAAATGGTGGGAAACCAACAATTTTGAATATTTTAACATATTGTTCTTATGGCTTTTTGGTGGCAGTTTTGTTTTATAGCAACTTCTATGCAACTTGTGACAGGAAGGGCAGCAGGGCTGTGTATCCCAATAACCTAGGTGACTTCTTTCCTCTCATATCTCTCAATGACAATAGGAAAGAAAATTGCTTTTTGCCCCTTTTTCCAATTCTGAAAAGTTTGCAAAAGGAAAATGATGATTTTATGCTTCTTGAACAAGTTTCTTTGTTTGACTTAGCATCTTATGTTGCCATACGTCTGCCTTTTGTTGATGTTGTTTGTTGTTTACCATATTGTTGTTTGTTTGGTTCTGTTTGAAATATTTGTTTGGGCAATTTTGTTTGATTTGCGCTGCTGTTTGCTTCAGTTTGTGCATTTGTTTGTTTGGACAGCTTTATAGCATTCCTTCTTGTTTGGACAACTTTGTAGCATTTCTTGTTTGGACAGCTTTGTAGCATTCCTTCTTGTTTGGACAGCTTTGTAGCATTCCTTTCTTTCTTTCTTTTTGTGAACCAAGAAGAATAATCTTCTTGTGATTTGCAAATAGGGGAAATAAATTATGATGAATAATGGCATTCTGATTCCACTTTGCAAACTTTAATGATGAATGCTTTTCTTTTCTTTTTTGGAAAATTTTGTTCATGCCCAAATAACTTGTAATAACTATTTTTCTTTCTTTTGTTTTCATCTGAGTAAAATGGAGATGACAAAGCAAGGGAGGCAAGAACCCTAGGGAAAGCAAGGAAGTCTTGGAGATAAACAAAAGAAATGGATACGACTTCAATCTTCAGACAAGTTTAGGCATAGATTAATTCTCCTAGGCCAATCAAACATTTGAATTTCCTTTGTAATTTAGAAAAATCATTCTTGTATTGTAATCAATAATTGTATCAATTCATTTTCAAATACGATAAGTTGTAAAACCTAAAGTATTTAAAAGAATAAATTGTTTTGTAACAATGTATGGAATTGGAGAAAACCTTATGAAATGTTCTTGTGTCACTTGAAATCCTTTACTGACAATAACTTGTAATTTTCTCTTTGCATCCTAACTGATTCTTAAAGATTCCCAATCAAGATATTTGAAACAAAATGCTCCAGTCTGGTAACTTACATTCCAAGTAATCCCAATAACTATGTAATTGCATTCAAAACAAACACGCACTGTATATTTCATTTGCTGACCAAGCAAATGTTTTAAAAGACATAAATCATCTGGTTAACCTGGATCAAACAATCATGAGTGTCCTACATGACAGTCTTAAATTCCATCTCTTGTCCCAAACAACCATGCCTTGAGAACAAACATTGTCTTTTCAGTAAACTTGAGAAAGCATGAAGACCTGTGAAAGCCAATTGGATCTTTGAGAATTCATTTCTTTTGAGAATTGAAAGAAAACCTAATTGCTGGTTTACCACCATAGAAGAGAATCTGTCTGATCGATTTCTGAGCCAGCTTGAATATCTGAGAAACCCTAGGGTTGTGTTTTCTATGAAAAATGGGAGGGCAAATTTTGGGGTACAACAATCACCATCTTTTGTAGAGCATCTTCTACATTATTTGTCGTGTATGAAGGGAAAGCTTGTGAGTGAATGCACATCTGAATTAACTGAGAAAACTACCATGTCCCAGGTTATGATTAAGGGTTTTAATTTGTGTGAAAAGAAAACTCCTACTTCTTAGGCTCAAAGGGGTTGACTAGGGATTATCTTCCTTATAACTCCACTGTTTAGGATTTGAAACAACGCCTGTACATCGTCAGTGGGGTCTGCTCAAAAGCATACTGTAGGGATTGTGGTATCGTTCTCGTCATCCTCCCTCTAAAGGCTTAGAGCTTTTAATCAAGATTTGAATATCACAAAAAGGAAGTAAGAAATTAGTTTAAGCATAATGAAAACAAATTAATTTAAGACAAACATGTGCAATGCATTAATGAAATAACAAAGTTTGACATGACAATAATTGTTTGAACAAACAAAGAAAATACAACTCGAGAATTCAAATGAACAAAAATGCTCTCAATCTTGGCCATGATTTGGCATGGGAGCAGTGATCACGTTGGGAGTCTCAGGAGGGTCGAACTCAATCTCCTTGGCGTCAATCATATTTTGAATCTTGTATTTCAGTGCCCAACAATCATTAGTGTTGTGCCCAGGACTGCTAGAATGATAGGAACACCTTGCATCAGGATTATAGTTAGGAGAAGAAGTCTTAGGGTTTGGATGAGGTCCTATCACCATAATTAGATTCATCTTCAACATGTGTTGCAATGCTTGTGATAGTGGCATGTTGATGTTGGTAAACTGTCTCTTGGGCTCGTCTTGCCTTCGCTGATTACCTCGTTGTTATGGTTGTTGCACGCATGCCGAATTAGATACCAACACTGCCCCTACAGATTGGTGGTACTCTGCCTTATTATGACCCTTCTGGCCATACACAACATCGGCTTTCCTCTTACTAGCAAATGGCTTCTTCTCAGCATTAGAAGATGCATCCATCGGGATCTTCCCACTCTTGATACCACTTTCGATCCTTTCTCCAGTCAGAACCATCTTTGTGAACCCGAATGAGGAACTCCCAACAGGAGATTAAAGAACGGGCCTGTCAGAGTGCCCATGAACATGTCTACCATTTCCCGATCATTCAGAGGAGGTTGTACCCTGCCAGCTAGATCACTCCATTTCTGGGCATATTCCTTAAAGCCTTCGCTAGAACCCATATACATGCTTTGAAGTTGTGTACGAGTTGGAGCAAGGTCATCATTGTATTGGTACTGCTTGTAGAAAGCATCAACCAAGTCTTCCCAGGTATGAGTGTCTGTTCTTTCTAGCTGATAGAACCACTCTAGTTGCATGCCAACTAAACTTTCTTGGAAGAAATGGACCCATAACTTTCGGTCAGCAGTGTGAGGCTGGATCTTCCTGACATAGGACCTTAAGTGCAACTTAGGGAAGGAGACATCAACATACTTAGCAAATGTGGGAACCTTGAACTTTGGTGGGATGACCAGTCCAGGAACCAACCATAACTATTCAAAGTCCAAGCCAGGTACCTGCTGAATCTCCATAGCATTAAGACGATCCTCCAACTGTTTGTATTTATCGTCAGCAGGAGAACATTGTTCCTCAGAGTAATCAGCTTCTTCTTCATCAGCCTCGGGGTTGTTTACTTCTTCATGATTATCCCCTTCATTTGATAAAGTTATGAGATCTAGAGCTCGTTTAACCGGTCCTCTGAGTCTTCTTCCCATATTCAAGATGCCAGTCGGTTTCTTTGCCTTCTTCTTCTTCTCTTTGATGACGAGAGCTTTCAGTTCTTCCTTCCCCTGGGCCAAAGCCATGAACATTTGTTGGAACTGAGCATTTTGAGCTTGAAGATCCTTTACTGTATGTTCAAGAGCCATTTCTTCTTGCTGAAATAAACAGTGAAGGGATAAGAAACTTGTACTGGAAATCCTGTTATGAAATGGCATGCATGCAATGTTTTCAAGGATCTCGCGGGGTAAACAAGAAAATGTCAGAAGTTGAAATTTGCAGGTTTGATTGAAGAACTTTCGTATCGTTGAAGGTCATTCTACAAGAATCAAGATCACCATATCAAGTGGGTCATATCCCCTGACTCAAGTTGTTGTATTATGGTCCTTTTGACGGTATTGGCTAGAGAAAAATAAATTCCCTTGCCCCTTGTTGGACGTCTGGTTCATCATAGCCTGCATCGCAGACCCTTGAGATCCTTGAAATGGTTAAGGAAATGCTATGGTATGATGTTATGATGTGTATGTTATGCATCAAGCAAAAGTGTAAGATGATAGAGACAAATGAGTCTAAGAAGTCCAGTTTACTAGATAATGATTGTAAACAAATCCTGCAAGGAGATCATGTTGTTAGATAAAAACCCTGCAAGTAACTCAAGTTGAAAGAAAACAAATCACACAAGCAGCCTTAGGTTTAGGCTTGCATGGGGTTTGTAGGTAAGTACCCTCTTGAAATTTAGTTGGCTCAACCTGTCCTAGTAATAGTAACCAGTTTCTAAGGGATCTCAATATCACAGATCTTTCCCACAAGTTTTGTTCTGATCGATAACTAACTTGCCACCAAACAAAACTCGGGGTCAAATCTCAATGAGTGTAGTATCGAGTATCAACCGACTTAGGACTACACCAAATACAGCTATCTCACTACTTCCTAATGGCCAAGGTTGTAAATTAAAGATTCTAAGGTCAGTTGATGCTTTATGACACCATACAGCGGCCCCATATTCTCCTTGATTACTCAAGGGCTGCCGGTACCAACCAAAGTATCACATCAACGTAGCTATCGCTTCAACTGTGTCGATATACCCCGCACAGCCCCCACGATCTATTGCTACTTACCTAAAAGGTGCCCCAGATCCGGTGTAGGATCTATAGTAACCCAAACAAAGCCCTGAAAAGTAAAGCAATCAAAGCACACAAAGCAGTTAAATAATGAACTAGCTCTAAGGTAACCCCACTTTTTGTATTCCTCAGCAGAGTCGCCAGTTCTGTGATACGGTGGCAGAACCGACTGTTTAATACTGGTTTTGCATTTTTGTTCCCAAATGTTGTGGTAAGCAAGAGTCACCACCGACTTTTCTTTTATCCAACATGGGAAAGGGTGAAAAGAACAGAAAAATACCTTTTCGAGAATTTTCTGAGTAAGGGGGTAGATTATGGAAAGGGAAGGTGTTATCACCCTTTCCATCTGTAGTTTTCTATGGGCTCTTAGAGGTTTGCTCGTTTTGAAATACCTTTGTGCTTTGTGTGTTTGAAAATGTTTTGAAAATACCTTAGTGCGGCAATTCGTTTTATGATGACTCTTGTATTAGTCCTCAAGAGTATTGACAAAGCGAATGCTTTTTGAAATGTTTTGTGTAAGTGCAAAAAGTTTGTTTTTGAGCAAGCATTTAAGAACTGTCTACTTATACTCGAAAAAAGGTTTGTTCTTTTCCTCCTTATCCTTTAGACAGTGTTATCCTACTATTAGTGAGTAGGTAGCCCTATCGTTGGATGTATGGGGGACATCGAAGGGACATTACGGTCACGAAGGCAACTTGGCAGGAAATTTTAGTAATTGTCCTAAAGTTTCTAAGATCACTTTTAACCGAGGCAACATCGAAAGGGTAATCAAGGGACTTGTGATCTTTCAAACTAGAGGACAACCACTAAAACTTCTCACGTTTCGAGAATTGTGACCGTTTTCCGAAGGCAACCGAAGTGGGATACCCTAGAGGTGCACATGTGCAATTGTGTTTAGTTCAAATATTTATCTTGCGCATTTAGGTTTGTTAACGTTTTTTGTTTTCAATCTTGTCATGCAATCCTAGTTACTAGCAGTTATATTATACAGAAAAATGTAAAGTGCGAAGATAAAAACCCTATGCTATTACATGGCTTCAGGGAGGGGGTTTAAAATGTATAAAAATTGGGGGAAGAAAAAAATAAAGAAAGCCGTAAAAATCCTAATTTGTTTATTACATCCAGTATACAGGTACAATAACGAATAGAAATTTCAAAAATAAATAATGCGCGCGGAAGATGAAAATACGTCTAACAACCTAGTAAGAAAATCTTTTTGCTTATTTTTTGATTTAAGAAAGTAAATAACCTAAAAATCTATTTAGAAAATAAAATTAATCAAGAAAAATAGTCTAAATTCTTTTTTAGTTTTTATTTATTATTTAAAGAAAATAATTAAACATAAATTAAGTCCTAAGTTCTAATTTATTTTTAATTAAAGAAAAATAGTTAAAATAGTTATTAATTAATTCACAAAATTAATTTAATTAAAAAACTAAAGCTATATTTTTTGTGATTTTATTATTACATTATACTAATTAAATAAATGAAGAAAACAAATTAATATATATATATATATATATATATATATATATATATATATATATATATATATATATATATATATATATATATATATATATATATATATATATATATATATATATATATATATATATATATATATATATATATATATATATATATATATATATATATATATATATATATATATATATATATATATATATATATATATATATATATATATATATATATATATATATATATATATATATATATATATATATATATATATATATATATATATATATATATATATATATATATATATATATATATATATATATATATATATATATATATATATATATAAAGCAAAGTGACAAAAACAATGTGAAATGGGTCAGGATAATTAGAAATTGAGGGGTGCTGAAATTGAATTTTGCTAGGCCCAAATGAATGTTAAGCTCAAACCACGCTGGATCAGGTGAGATGAGACCTTGAGGGCGCTTGGTGGATCTCAAATTGAAGCCTTTAGATCTAGGCCCCTTATGATTTGAAGGCTAGATTTGATGGTGTTTGGTACACTTCTGGCCATGTAACGCATCGAATCTGCATGAAAAAATAAGTTAGAAAATATAAAAATGGAGCTTACTGAGGTATTTTGTGATGTTTCAGGGCTTGGTAATGATTGCAAGAGCTTCAGGGAGCCTCCAAGAATGTATTTAGATCTTTTGTTTGGACTGAGGAAGGCTGGAACCTAAAATGCGAATTTTACAACTTTGATATTTTTTACAAAATTTGTAGAGCTTTTCCAGGCTGTATATCATGTGTCTTGAAGCTTTCTAATGTGTCCTTTATATAGAGAGGAGGGAGGAGACAAGAGAACAAAGGTAATAATAACCATAAACATGTGTTTTTAAAGCCATGAATGATGTTTTGTAACTTTGTAAAAGACATGAAATTTTGTCCTTTTTAAATTTGAATGAATGTGGACATTACTTGCACAAAAGTTTATGGGCCTAGGATGTCGAAAACATCAACCCAAAGCTCAAATCCCGTTTCCAATTATTTTATACATTTTATTTTATATTTATTTGAAATAAATTAAAATAAATATGAATAAAATAGTTAGCAAATTCAAGGCAAGGCAAGAATAATTTTAGAGGTCCTCTATAGTCTTAGTAAGATGTTTGAAGTCCAAGAAATTAAGCCATTGACCTAAAACTTCATGTTTGCTCAATGCATAATTCTTGAAAATTCCCAAATTTTCCCAACTTGGGAAAGACATAACTTACTCAATTATTTTCTCATGATGATGATCTATGACTTTTTGGAAATCCAAAGATGTCTACTTCAATCCCTATTTTAATCAATTTTGCATTTTAAGATGTTATCTTGATGTAAATGGTCTTGACAAAAAGTGCCTTTTGTTGACTTTCTGAAAATGACCTGTAATGTATAAGCTTGTATCTTTCAAATGGTGAATTTCTTGGACTTGAGGGATTCAGAGAAGTTGTAGGGAATTGGATTCTCTTCAAAATGAGCTTTGGTTGGGAAAAATGGATGAAGTATGAGAAAGTTATGCCTGGTCAAAGTTTGGTTGAGTTTTCCTATAGAAACCATAATTAGCAATTCTTGACTTTTGATGAATTAGGAGCATTTCTTGAGGTATCATGATCAACCCTTGATCAAATTATGGATATCACTTCAAAATGTTGATGTTGATCAAAAATCTTAAATTTTGACTGTATATAGACCATAGTTGACTTTTGACCTAGTACAGTGGATTTTCAAGCATTTGAGCAATTGTCTGAACAAACTTGTAGTGCAAGGTATGAAACTTGTCATGGATAATCTTGAAGACATATTAGGACCATGGAAGATATTTGAGAGCTTTGGAGCTCACAAATCTTGGTGAAAAATGAAACTCTAGTTGGAAGGCCAATGCTTAGGAGGAGAATTTGTCTGATCAATTCTTGGTCAACCTTGAACAATTGAGGACCTCTAGGAGTATGTCTTGTGTGAAAATGAGAGGGCAAATTTTAGCGTACAACAGCGCTCACCAACTTTTTCACCTTCATCCGACTTCCATTTTCCTTCTTCTTCATCTGAACTAATTTCTTCATCCATGACACCACCATTAATATTAAATTTTGGTTCCACAAGTCTCTTAGGATCCTGCATATCCTCTTCCAATTTAATCTTGAATATATTATCATTTATCCCAATATTGAAAACTTCATTCAAAACCATAGAATATTTTGTCTTCATGAGTATTCTGGCCACATCTATATTAGACTGATCCCTTGTCTCTTCATCTAAGCAAACAAGTTTACCCACACAACAAGTTATAAAGTCAAAAAAACTCAAATGATCATGCATGGCAAGGAACACCATATCATCTTAGCCAAGTGAGTCTTTCGTTATCTACATCACCCGACACCCATGGACGAATTTTCGAGAACCATTTCGTTATCCAGTCCGTAGCATCAGACACCAAGGCTTTTATTCCCCCTTCTTTTTCCTCCTCAAGAAGACATAAATTAGCTCCAAGCGGCATGACTTTGATACTAAAATATCCTTCTGCTTTCAGCGCGTCCTGGATGTTGTATGTTGCTCCCACATTCTCAACAATCCCAATAAAAGCTTTCTTAAATCTTTAGCATCTTCAATGTTGTATTGTAAATGAGAAAATTTTGGCTTCTGCTCAAATCTACCAATACCATAGTAGCTTAAGTGTAATATTTGATAAGCCCACCCCCTTGTCTTGGTCATCCACCCTTCTAAAACTATTTTCTAGTCTTCTGCTCTGATCAATGAAATTATTATTATGACGGAAATTCGAAGTCTTCGTGTTTGGTTGCCTTACTCGTTGAAACCTAGGAACATTAGCATGCAGCTTTTTTGATTTGATGAAAATGTTATCTAACTTCACCGCTAGGAGATTTTCATCCACCACTTTTCTAAATCTCACAAACCCATATCGCTTACCCTGCTTGTCTCTCCTTGGTGGAATAACCACCTCCACCACCAATCCATATTCTTTGAATACTTCGAACATGTCTCTTGCTTCAAAATCTTTCGGAAATTCCGTGAAAAAGAAGTTGGACATTGGTTCATCATAGCTCCTCCCCTTTCCTTTCTTTGAATCCCAAACAACAACATTATTCTCCCCAGATCTTCTATTTTTGTTAACCACCTTTTTCCACCGTTCATTCCCCACCTCACTATGACCACCCTCACCTTTCTCTGTTCTCTCTCTTCCCTCTCTCTCTAACATTTGAAAAAAATTTAGAATTTTTTATTCAAAATAGATGTTGATCACTTTAATAATAAAAAACACAAATAATCCTCATATTAAAACAAATTTCATATGGCATTAAAATTTCAGGTACATTATTGTTTTACACTCTTCCTGTCCTAGCAGAGAAGATTGAGAGGAATCAATAAAAAATACTAGTATAGGAAACAAAATGATTATGTAAATGACAAAATTCACTACAAAAACCAATGTGTTAGAGGAAAAAAGCTTATTTAATATGGAGATTCCACCCTTGGATGCTAGAATCCTTCTTCATTCAAGAGAAGGGTAGTCAGTATAACCAACAACTGGATCTGAAGAGTAGAATGTCTCTCTATTATACTTGTTTAGAGGAGCATCAAGTGCAAATCTCTTTGGTAAATCTGGATTAGATATGAACAATCGACCATAAACAACAAGATCTGCTCTATTTTCAGCTATAGCGTTGATCCCATCTTGTCTGTTATAACCTCCTGCAACCATAAAAGTGCCATTGAAAGCCTTTCTCATTGGCTCCAAACTGTGAGGGGTTTCAACTGGATCAAAAGAATGTATTAGTCTAGGTTCCACCATGTGGCAGTATTGAATAGCATATTTATTGAGGGCATTAGCCATATAAAGTCCCAAAGCATTGGGATTGGAGTCTCCACTTTCTCCATATTCAGCAAATGGTGATAATCTTATTCCAACTTTTTCTGCTCCTATCTCATTTGCCACAGCTTCGACAACTTGTAATGTAAACCGACAGCGATTTTCAAGTGAGCCACCATATTCATCGGTTCTATCATTCACTTTATCTTTCATGAATTGATCCAGTAGATAGCCATGAGCTCCATGGATTTCAACTCCATCAAAACCTGCAATTTGCATCACAATGAGCATTTTAGGTTATCTGAAAAAATGTCAAAGTGCCTTTTAAAGCAACAAATAGTCCTATTCTGGATGAGTTAAGTTACCAGCATCAATAGCATTTCTTGCAGCAAGTTTGAAGTCATTAACAATATTAGGAATTTCATCTGTCCTCAATCGTCTGGGAGGTGTGAATTTTTGTACATCATTGTTTGTGAGTGACTTATCAGTCGAAGATATCGGGGCTTGTCCATTCGGCTGATAAACTGTTAGATTAACAAGAAAGGAACATGAACAATTGGAAGAAAATAACAATCCTGGTCTATATATTAATGCAAAGAAAAATGGACTACTTAAAAGCTAAGCAAATAGATACATACTTGAATTTGAAACTCTTCCAACATGCCAAAGCTGACAGAAAAAGACACCGCCTTTTGCATGAACAGCATCTACAATTGGTTTCCATGCCTCCACTTGTTGTTTGGTCCAAACACCTGGTGTATCTGGATAGCCTTGAGCAGTGTCAGAAACACCAGTAGCTTCTGCTATGAGAAGACCACCTTTAGATGCTCTCTGAGAGTAATAGAGAATAGCATGAGGTTGTGGAACGTTGTTGTATGATCTTGTTCTAGTCAGTGGTGCCATAACAACTCTAAAAAAAATGATAGAACAAGTTATTCAAGAAGAGCAAAACAT